>CM064338.1:34188229-36588229 GCA_032595735.1 Pelochelys cantorii | reverse complement strand
TTTGAAGATCTGGGTTCTAATGAACCCCAATATTCAGAGTATGTCCAATGAAATGTTTGCTTTATTTGGATTAGAAAAGCTCACACATACAATCCCCCACTCTAAAAACAAACACAATTCCCGCCCCCCCCCCAACGCAATAAAAATGGCATCAGAAGGCAGGACCCTTGCAGGTCTTGAGAACACACAGGTCTGATCAAAGTGCTTTGTAGTGAGTCACTATGGATCTGGCAGCATTGTTTTGTGCCACACTATGGCAAATTCAAATTCCACACGCACTCCCAAAACAGTACTCTATGTAATGCAGAGCCCCCGTGAACGCAATTGCTAAACAATGTGATCTAGCAATAAACACTCTAATGTAGTCACTCAAATGTATTCTCATTCCAATGTAGGCAAATCCCTCGCCAGGACCACGCCTGCCCATGTGCTGTTGAGGTTTGTCGACAGTAGGTGGTCTCAAACATACAGAAAATCCAAATGCAATCTCAGAAGCTGCAAGTCTGGGAACCTAATTTTGCTGTAAAAATGCTTTCCGTGACTCTTCTGAGCCCCTAAGTTGTTGCAAGAGTTAGAAAAGAAGACAAATGTGTTTTGACTTCTGAACGATGTAGGAAAATAGATGTGCATTTATCTATACATTACACAGGCCAGATTTTGAGCCTGGCCATGGCATTGCACAGGGGAGCTAAGAGGGAGAAAGGATGCTCAAACTTATACATTAGCTAACTACCACATTGTGGTAGCAGTAAGGTGTGAGAACACAAATTGTGCAGGGACAGTGTGCCCTTATGTGAGGAGTGAGTAAAGAGGGCTGGGGAGTGGATGAAGCCTTGGCTTCAATCCCTTATAACTTGGGCTAGTGTAACCCACACACCATCTGGGTGTGATGCACTATCCCATCTAGTGGCACTGAGAACACATACAGAGAGAAGAATGAGTCTGCTCTACAGCCTCAGGTGAGAGCCAGATGGCTTTTTCTCATGTGGTAGAAGCTCATGTTCTAAGCTCCAGAAGTCCCAGGCTTGATTCTGCTGTTGGCATTACACTAGCAAAGCCAAACCAGCATACTAGTGGAAGTCATCTGTGACATGTGAAGAACTGATGCACCCAATCCCTTCTTCTGCTTCCCTCACTGGAACAAGGAGCCAGATTGCAACTCTCAGAATAAAAACCTGGTTCTTGATACGTTCCTGGAGCAACATAACTGTGCGCTGCTCCTTATTCGGGGCATGCGACAATGACAAAACCATAACTGATCCCTACATCTTTTTGGAAAATTAAAGTCATGTAGGAATAGATACCTCACACCTGTACTTTACGATACTAACATGCACTGAATATTTCAGAAACATGTATAGTGTTCAGGTCAGTATAATAATTCTTCGTTACATTTTAGTGAACACACAAAAACAGTTCAAAATACAGATAGGGAGGAGAGTTGGCTCAAAAACTTTTATTTTTTAAGTGCAGTATGTTGTGACAAGACCAACAACTTATCTTGAAACTTTATCTATGTGCACACATGGACCTCTCTTTATAAATGTATTATGCATACGCACCGGCATATTTACAGACACAGATTTTAGAACTACTTTTTATATACACATTATAATTCAATATGGGAATGAATATGTATATTTCACTTCAGTGTGCAGAGATAAGCACGAGCAGATCAGGTCCTTCTAGTACTCCCATGGAGCAAAATTTAAGGAAGTTACTCACATGTACAGGTGTTGGCAGGATCAGGATCTGACTTCTGATGTTGCATTTGCACACACCCATTTACATCTAATCCTGTAAGGAGCTGAGAGCTCTAATTCCCTTTGGTTTCAATGGAAATTACAGTCATGTCTATATAGAAATCAATGGGAGCTGAGGATGTTTGGCACCTCACTCACAGCATCAGGCTGTCTAGAAAGTGATGTGGAGAATCAAGTACAAGCTTGCTACCCTTGTTTCAAGGCACAAATTTTAGCGGAGACGCACTGTGTTGCTTTAACTTAATAAAAGTGCAGCATGTGAAATCAATGGAAAATATCTTTGTGCTAAACTTTTTGATTGACACACTTTCTCATTAACATTAATGACAATGTAAAGTTAAAATTGTACCTATTAATAAAACTTAGATTGATACTGTAAGTAGCCGAAGTCTTACTATGGATACAATCAATTCTTCATAGATCCTGTGTCTTATTGACTGATTGAGCCACTAGGGATGATATCGTTTATTATTGTTATTATGATTTTTATCATTTATATTATTATTTTCTGCCCTGATGCCCCCATGCAGGTCCAGGGCACCTGGGTATTAAGCCATTTAATTTGGACTTCCTCCGACTTTCCTAACATATAGCGCCAACGTAGGAGGATGCTGTTAGTGTACAGGCCCCTTGGGTAGCTAGTTATGAAACTTGAATTGCTGCACTTAAGCAAGATTGTCAGAATGCTTGGTTTCCTAGACACCATGGCTCCAGCTCCATCTACAAAACTTTAAGTGCCACTTGCTAAAAGTATGGAAAAAACCATATCCTGTCTTTATGTATGCAGAGCAACACGATTAGTGGTATTTTGTAAGAGTGAGAGTAAGCGGGGCAAACAAAACTATTGGGTGTTTATCAGCTGACAGCCTGATCTTCTACACTTGAGACTCAAAACAAGGTTAGTTTTAGTGATGACAAACTGCTTTATGAAAGTTAGTGTAAGCCCAGCTCATCTCTTAACTGAACCTACATCAAACGTTTTTGTAAGTTTGTAATGTTTTCAAAGAAATTCTTGACACCCAACAAGCCAAGTTCCACTTGATGGTCTTATGAGGCCTGGAAACATCTGGGCCAGACTTCAAAGTACACCAAATGCAGCACTCACCACAGCCAGGAAGGGAGAGAAAAAGGTGGCTTCCACCACCTTTCTCTTCCACCACTCCCCATGCAAATATAAGGTGCTTTCTCTGGGCTTACTGGTTCTTATCCACAAAGATTCTCTCTCTTGTGCTTACAGAGAACAGATCCCAAGTAGGTGCTTTGCCATTCAGGACTACCAACCCCAGCCCAAACATAACCCCTTTTGCTTAAAAGGGACGGGGACAGCTGGCCCCATTTAAAAAAGTGTCTACATAAGTTACTTGCATGCTTCCTGAATTCTGTCTCACTATCTCCATAGGATTTCAGTGGGACTTAGGTCTTCTGCTGATCCTCTGCCCAGAGGTAAATTTCACCGTTAAAGGAGCACTTGTGTTGGTAATGTGGTCAATATTTCAGGATAACTTGTTTAACTAGATAAAAAGCTGAGTTCCTTTGACACAGACAGATTTTCAGTTCTGATAGGAGAAGCTGGCCAGATTCAGAGGACACTCTGATGTTCAGCTCAGTTTATCCCAACTTCCTTGCTCAAGAAATCCAATCAGAGGAAGCTTACTGATAATAGTTTTAGCTTATTATCTCCAACTGAAACTGCAAAAAGCATTAATAAAAAACATTTATTATCATCACAGGTGTTAAGTGTAGGGTACTCATGACCATAGCATATGGCCTCCTAAACTGAGACAAGAATTGTCTTAATGAGAGAGATTACATAAGTCTCCCCACTACTGGCAGCAGGGAAAACAAGATCTCAGCGTTCAGCCAGTGTCCAGAATCATACTTAAGTGCATTTACATAGGCAAACAAAGGCACAGGACCACTAATAAGAATGCCCTGTTTCCAGTATCTACAAAGCTCTACCCTTAGCACAGTGATCCTCAGAATTCCACATGAATATGGGTTACATGGTAGGATGGAGATGGTGGTAAGTGTCTTATGAAACGTTTCAAAGATTCATAAACAACTACAGGTGTCCAATACTGTCATCCTAACTTAACCATCCTTCAGCTTAAAAATAGATTCTTAGAATGACATCCATCACTTTAGGATCTGAGAACCTGACTGGTTTCCCAAATCACATGGTGTATTTTCCATTATCTGATTGGGTGAATTAGCCTTTGTAAAACAGGTCGTATGCCTCAAGAACTCTCTAAAGCATTGAGTCTGTTGGGCAGTGATCACCTTAATGAGACAAAGCAGAAAATAAGCCATTCTAGGGAATTTTAGGAGAGTTATGGCTAGATCCTAAGTGCTATATATTATATACTAGCGAAAGTGCTGAACCTTAACATTTCCCCCTGGCAGTTTTACAGAAGAAAGGGTATTATATTTCACTGTGTAATTAGACATATTGAACAATAGCTGGATTCTTTCCTGATTAAGCATACAGAAGGATATAAATCAGCTTTGTTTCCTATTAAATTTTATATTCGATTTTCTTCTGTCATATTCTTACCAAGTAATTTTGTGTATCTCTAGCATATCCACCAAAAAGATGTTTGTTCCCTCTAATACTCTAGCTCGAGCACAGATACTCAGATCCATGTGAATAATTCCTTCCACACACATTCACATGGACAAAAAACATGCTAAACATCAGTGGAAAAACAATTGACAAAGTAAATAATTAAAACTGGCTAAAACATTGACACACATTTTTTTCATTTGAAAATGAGTTGTGTCAACAATTAAATTTCCCACACGAAAAAAAATGGTGATCACTTAAAATATTCTTGTTTTCACAGAAAAATGGAAATCCCATAGTGTGGAAAAGTTAACCTTAAGTTTAACAGTCTTTCAGGTGGTTGCTTGTTTGTTTGTTTTCCACAACAACTCAGTTTTTTGTGTGTGGAAAAGAAATTTGTTTCTTGACCAGCTTTATAAATAATTATAGCCAAATGAATCACAAGCTGAATTTAACAAACAGGTTCACCAATGCATTTCCCTACCATTCACTCCGCTTTCTATATGATTGCTAAGTAGTAGCAGTAACGCCAGCAATGGCTATAATTAAATGCTGAAATATAGGCATCTATTTCTTTGCATGAGCCCCCAACCTTCCTTTTGAACATTTTCTTCAGAAGGAAATCTCACACAGCTGTTGTGAAAACCCTGAATGAATTTGCAAAATGTCTATTGTATAGTCCAGGGTGAGAAAATGGCCTAAAACACCAACAAGCTATATCTGACCACTAATTGAAGCCATTGTTTAGGAAAGTTATTCATGTGTGGTCTAACTCCTCATCTGAAATTAGTGATTGCTGCAGATGAAAAACTGAATTACATGCCCCTTTTCACTCCTGCACCCCCCTCCCCAAAAAGAGAAAGGGGGAGAGAAGGAAAGGTAGATTGTGCTAAAAATAAACATTTATCATTAATGACAGCAAATACAAATGCAGTGCTGTGTTATATTATGTGTTTATGCACTTTTATGCCTGCAACCATTTAGATTCCAATGTGCAATACTAATTCTGCAACATAAATTTATTTTTGGAAATATATAGAAGCTTTCTTTAGTTCATGAGGATAATCAGAACATGCATCTCCCATTTCTGTTTTCTACACAGTAGGTTTAAATAGAGCAAGCCATTTGTTGCTTTACTGCCTATCTTACACCTTATTTACACTGAATTTTTATGTTCCAATGTGTCTTATTTTTTGTTGCCATTCCTCACCATGCAGTTTACAGGGTGATGAAGAAATAGCCTTGCAGGCACTGAAAAAGAGATACAACATGTTAAGACATAATTCCCCGCAGGGCATTCAAGGCTGAATTTGCTGTCACAATGAGTCCAAGCATCCATAACTATCCATGGTTTATGTGGATTTGAAACATAAAATTAGATTCATTTTAATCTTCTGAAGCAGCAATCTTCCCATGAAGGCTGAGAAACAAACAGCATATGAATACAGTAAGAGTGAAGACAGAATGAAGACAGGAGGAACTGAATAAAATAAGATGCTGGACTTGTCTAGAAAAAGAATTGAAGTTCCCTTACGGATAATAACATATCATGAAAACTCTGCTGAAAAGGATTGAGTTTTTGCCAGAGTCCCTGCTTATACACAAGCAATCTCAGTTGAGGCTACAGAGCTGGCTAGCTTTGTGAGAGGATTGGAAAGTTAGTACTGAAGTAGAGTCTACTGTGTTGAGAAAGTAACACTGCACATTTGATAAGTAAAAGCTGATTTATGACTATGCCCTCTACTCACCTAGGCAGGGACAGACAGCACAACTGAACAATGCAAAAGTTCAAAATAATAAATCTCAAGTTTCTGCGGCTAGTCCGAGAGGAGTGCTTAAGGAATATGCTGCCCCAGTTTTCTAGGATCAGGCTTTGCAGCTGGAGTAACTTCAACCTTCTTACAAATTTTCTTCAGGGATTTCAGAATTGCTCTCTTCCGCCCTAGCAGTTTTCTAGGTTTTTCATGCTGCTCTGACTTCTTCCATGTACACAACAATCTCACTGGTAAAATATTTTATATTGGAACCACTTTATTTTCTTATTAATACTTTGAATTTTTTAAATTTTGAATATTTAAACAATATTTTTCTTTCTACAGCTGGCAGGCATGACTGAACCTTGACACAATGTGAGGGGGAAAATAAAAAGATCAGACCCCTCCCTCCAAAACTACTATTCTCAGATATGAGGCCTAAAACTAAAAACAACATTAATTTTCTTCTTCCCAAATAAGGCAGGAATAGATTCTACTCTCATTTGCCTCTATGCCATATCAATGCAGATTCTCTGACATCACTGGAGACATTCCAGATTTACACCATAGGTGACAAAAGAATCTCACACCTATCACCTCAAATTCAGTGTAACTCATGCAATGAAGCTTTAAAAATAGTTTCATAGCCACTTGTTTTTTGTTTTCAATCATCTTCCTGCCCTCTCATCCCAAATACAAATGCTAAATATTTGTACAACATCAAAGTAATAAATTGCCAAGTTGTGTCTTGTGCTCTTGCAATGTTCCAACCATCTGAGAGCAAAAACATCATAGGTTAGAATTATAAATGCTAGGTAATTGCCAATAAGACATAATAAAAACCACCACTGATATCACGTTCATTTCATTTCATATTACTCATGGTAATACAGTCCTAAACCTTAGGTACAAGTCATTTCAATAGGACATCTTGAAATCTTGCTTCTGGCAAATGGGGCACTATGCAGCCCCTAATTTACTTTCCTGTAACTGATGCTACTTACATTTTTCAGGTAAATAAAATGAAGTCAGTCTCAGATCCCAATCCATCAAAGTACATACCTAACTTTCCAGTCAGTGGGATGACGTTTGCACAGAAAGTTAAGTATAAGCTCAAGTGCTTTGCTGGTCTGTGCTTCTTGACCCTGATTAAAATCTCATTTACATCAGCATAGGCCAGGCACTGCTCCACAGAGGACATGCACTGTTGTGAAGGTGATCAGAGTCAGGCCCTCACCATATTATCCTCTTTTAGCTCTGGGCCAAATCTGGGTCCAGTGGAAATGAAGAAGAGCAAAACTCACAGGCTACGTCTACACAGCAGCCTTTTGTTGGCAGAGACAATGCAAATGAAGTGCTCATTAGCATTTGTCATGCTGTCATTTGCATAATTATCTGCCGATGCTTTTTGCGGAAGAGGATTTTGCGCAAAAACAAACAGTGTCGACGGGGCCGTTTTGCACAAAAGCCCCTTTTGCACAAGAACCCTTATTCCTCAAAAAAGCAGGTATACAGGATCTTGAGCAATAGGTTTTTTTTCCCCTATCTACACTGCAGTTTTTTTGTGCAAAAACCTCTTCCGCAAAGCGGATTGGAAGAGACTATGCAAATGAGAGCATGAGAAATGCTAATGAGCGCTTCATTTGCATTGTCTCTGCCAACAAAGACTACAGTGTAGACGTAGCCTTATTGATTATACTGGGACCAAGATTTGACTCTATGTATTTTGTGGAAGAGCTCAGAAAATGATTGTCGTACAGCATCCCATTACAAAGCTGTTCATAGATACTGCCTTTGCTACTGTCCCATCAATTTTTCTGACTTATTAGACCAAACTCTATGGTCTTTACTTGCTTGAAGTACAGTCTCCCAGCTAAGAAAGAGTTTTCTTTTTGAATGCAGATTCTCTAGCAGCATTTGTTTTTCATGGAACATTCTTGTTCACCTTCTATGACTCCCAGTTGAACAACTGCGCAGGTACAATCCTTTCCCTGGTGTAAAGCCCAAGTAAACAGGCATCGAATTTAGGAGTTCTAGCTGAAAAGACACCACCACCCTTCTCTTCAACAGATCTGCTCCTTGCATGTTATGGAGGCCCTTGTGTGGCAGTAACTCCTTCAGCTGAGTTTGGGGCCAGCTGTTCATCTGAGGAAATAGCTTGCTGCAGATCCACTTGCTACTTACCTATACTTATCCTACCCTGCTTAGCCCCCACCGTCTGGATCAAAAACCCTGCTTTATTAAGTGGGGAACCTAAGGCCTGGGGGCCGGATGTGGCTCCTGGCTTGCCTGGATTCAGCCCCTGAGGCTCAGGGATCCCCCCAGCATTGGGGAACCCACACTGGCATTTCAGCCCCTCTGCCACCACTACCCTCCATAGGGCTGGAGCACACAAAATTTACTAGCCTGAACCCTCCCAGACTCTGGTGTGCAAGAGGAACATGGGGAGTGTCTTTCTGCTTCTCAACTGGGGGCCACATCAGTGAAGGTTTGTTTTTTGTTTCGTTTTTGCTTCTCGCTTGTGTGTGTGTGTGTGTGTGTCCCCGACTGTGAGTCAGCAGCCCCCAACCCGAAAAAGATTCCCCACCCCGCTATAAAGAAATATTCTATGGCAGACACAGGACTAGGGCCCCAATGTGGCCTCTTCACTACGGTGCACAGATGTCCTGATTTCATAGGGACAGTCTCAATATATGGGGTTTTTTCTTATATAAGCACCCCACAACTTCAGTCCTTATTTTTCACACTTGCTATCTAGTCACGCTATTCTCCACAGTCTCTCCCACCTTTCCCCCACAGCGGGATTGTATTGGTTCTCCTCCCTTTCCAGCCACATGTGACAATCAGATGGAAAGGGCCAGGGCAGACTCAGGCCATACTTGGAAGATACTCATTGTAAAGTACATTTCCTTGCTTTATTGCCTTCCCAGCTCTAAAAACGGAGCTGATCATAGGTAGGAACACAAAAGCAATAGCTAACACTCTCTTTCAAAAACAAAGAAAAAGTCGTCCCCTAAATTAGCGACAGTCGGAGTGAATGATCATGCATATGCCACAACCAAACACCCCGGGGCACAGCTACTGTGGTTTCTGATCATTGTTTGTCCTGGCTATTTCACTTGATATTCTGCATGTCCAAATTTTCTTGCATCAGGCCCACAACTTTAATGAAACACTGAGCTCCATTATCACTGCTGCCAGGCTGAGATCCCAAAGGAAGAGAGGACCACATTTAATTGTGTCTATGCTAGCCAACACTGTACACAGAATAAAATATGACTGGCTGCGTGCACATTTGCAAGACACCTTTATGCACAATGTGCTCTCTATTTTCCCCTCAACTCTCTCAGACAGGAGAGAATAAAGTCTGTTAAAAATCGTTTTCCCTATGGGATTGCCACATAGACATAGTGATAATAGAGAACGAGGTTTCATTAATATTTGATGAGTGCCAAGCACAAGGGCCCCCGATTGTCACTGAAGCGACAATAAAAATAATAGTCATTAGAGCTGATAAAAACAGGGGAAAAATAGAAAAATCTGAGTTTACATCAAAACTCCTATTTTCTAAAAAATTTGACTAGCCATAACAATAAATATTAATAATGGCAATGACAGACTTGCAGAGGATGGATGCTTCAGTAAGCCTAACCATACCTGAGTATGTCTTTTTTTTTTTTTGGTTGTTTGTTCTTACATATTGAAGTGAGAAGTTAGAACTCGTGGAGTTCTTGGTCTTCCCATTCATAGAGAAACCCCTCTAATCAAGTGAAGGACTTCTGGATAGGGTGCCATTTTCTAGTTCTTTGTTGAACACACGGGATGAAATCCTCACTCTGTGGAAGTCAGCGAGGCCTGGATTCCACCTATTGTGTAGTTGTGTTGCCGCTTTAAGTCCAGTTGTGTTTCTCTTAGAGCGGACAAAATTTCAAATTCAAAAAATTTTCAGTGAAAAAGGAGAATACATTTTTCCACACCATTTTTCACAATTTATTTTTTTTTCTTTTTCTACCAGCTCTAGCTTCTGCTGTTGTCTAATACTGGCACAGCTTGGAATTAAAGCTGTGCTTTTGTCTGTCAAAGTAAAAAATGACATGACACTCTCCTAGCTTGAGGTTTCATTACAAACTCGAAACTGAGAATAGATTTATTGAAAGACTAAAATGTGAACTTTTTGAATCTGGGGCAGTTTCCAAGTTAATATCCAAACCATATACAGTGTGTGCTTTCACAAGCTTCTGACGCAAAAATCAATGATTTTAACTGAGTTTTGCTTAGAGTTTTTGGGTTCATCTAGCAAGAAACTCAAAGTGAAGTTAATGCCTACAGAATGGCACAGAAGCCAAGGCCCTTCCCCCCCAGCCCAAGATATACATAGACATAGCTAGAGAGGGTGACCTGGAAAAAGAAATATTTAAAGTTAGCCTTGATATAGTCATCTGACTCTGTGCGTGCAAAGTAAAGGAAAACATTACAATTTACCAGAACAAACTCAAAATCACAGTAAAGTAGATGTTTCTTTTGAAAGGTTAACATCTAAAGGGATTAAAATACCCCTTTCCAAGTTACAAATTGACACATACTATAAGTTTTGTCTTTCAAAATCCAATACGAGTCATATTTGGTCAACTGTAAGTGAAGAGGGTGTGAATAGATATAATTTTTCCAAAGGCAGCTGTTCTAACCTGCCATTAAAAAATGTACATCATCAATCAATTAGTTAATGAACCATAATTGTGTAAATTTCACTTATTTACTAGTTCTGTTTGATTTAATGTGGCACATAAATATTACAGTGAGGGTGTACTATAAGAAAGAAAAACATAGCTAAAGGGATTGACACAATGGCACACTCTGTATTCCCTTTTTCCACGAGTCCTCCATTCCTGTATTAACAATCTTTATAGAACTTAAGTTAAGAAAGCATCACTATAACCTTTGGAAATAATGTTTATGCAAATTGTTAATCGCTAATATCTCAGGCACTGGTAAATTATCATAATCTAGCACATATTGAGGGAACCTACTGCACACAGATATGACCAGTTAACACTTAATTTTTGCATTCCACATTTATGCAATTAATTAGAGAACACTTAACATTCTCTCTAACTTCAAGCTCTGCATGATCATGTTTGATCATGAGGGAATTTGAAATCATTTATGGAGCCAAGATTTAAATACAAGAGGAAACTGAGATGGTGAGTGTTAGAAAGAGAAGCATGAATATATTACATGACAGACTAAGTGGTATGCATATGAAGAAGCCAACACAGATAGAAAGACATTTATTCAGATGAGGAGATTATATAAAATCACTAAATGTCAGGTAACTTTTGATGGTGTGGGGAAATACACAGAAATAGTTGTACCTCCCAGCAACATGTCTCTGGACCACAGAGTCCAGGTATAGGGAGGTCTGGCCCTGGGACAAGAGGACAGCTGGGGGAGGAGGGGGAGAGGCGGGGGCGGATGGCACAGAAGGGAGTTCTAGCCCCAGTGGCTGGACAGTGGTGGGGGCCAGCCCTGGACATGGAGCTTCAGCCCGGTGGTAGCCAAAGAGCTCTGGCCTGGCAGCATCCAGGGAGCTCTGGCCCCCACAGTAGAGGGGCCAGCAGCAGCTAGAGAGCTCCAGGGGGTCAGGCTCGAGCCTGAGCCAGGGAGAAGAACGGTTCAGTATGAGCCATGAGGAGAGGGACAGGTCTCGAGGGTGTCGACCAGGGAGGTGCAAACTGTATATGACTCGGGCCTATTTTAGTATATACTAGTCAAGGAATTAGTCCTCAGGAGTGAAGCAGCAAAATAATAGATTTAAGCTAGTTTTGCCCATTTTACCTCATCTCAGCCCTGCTTCAAGCACAGCATGGATAGAACCAAAAACCAGGCCCACTGACTTTTTTGTTCAGATTCATTTTCCTGAATGATACATTTCCTTACATATATAGTATGTTGTCCTAGTTTTCAGAGAAACCAATCATTTGATATGTCCATTTCAGTTAGGTTCTGTGATTTAGGACTGTGAAAAGTGTCTCATTGTTTGAGACTGGAAACTCCCACATTGACTTGAGGAGAAACGATCAGAAGAGCTAAGACAGCTGTCTCTGCAACCAAGATGCAGCACAACCATTTAAACCATTAGTAGCACCAAAGCCAGCCAGTGCAAAGCCATTTTTTGGCCTCTCTCTCTCTCTCTGTCTTTCTCTGCTTTGAAAGCATTTCAAGAAGTCCTGTATTCATAAGCATCCTGCCAGTTATAATTAATTGGTTAGGAAATGACACCTCTGCAGCAGGTTTGTTAGTTGGGGGAAGCTTAGATCTTGGTCACTTAATTTCATTAACCTTCATATTTACACTGGCCATAGTGAATTTCCTGGTATCATTTTGCCTTTTCAGCAAAATTTGTGAATCCATTTCCGAAGGACCAGAAAGCAGCATGTCTGCAGATTTGTATTGCCTTGACCCAAAGAACATCTTCTTCAGCATGCACTCAGTTATGGGTGTTGTATAAAAACCCAGACAGACAGAAGAATCATCCTGGTGCTTGTCATCCACTAGAGCAACATATATTACATTTGTATACAACAAAGTGCCAAATCCTAGATTCGTTAATTGAGTCACTGCTGAAGTCCAGAGGAATTTTGATAGTGTAGGGCTTTCAGGTTTGTTCCTTGTTAGAGTCAGGAGACTATTAAGAATCTTCTCCGATTTTTACCAAGATTACTGCAGAGTGCTTGTTAATGCCCTGGTAGACGTAATCCTAGAACACATTCTCGATATGATAAAAGATGCTCATTTGTTCCCCGTTGAATTTTTGGATTTCTGACTGCACTGAGGCAAAGTATGAAATCACCTCATTCGCTTATCTGTAAGAGGACACCCTGAGTGTCAGGACAGACTCAGCAGTGGTACAACATTGCAAAGATGAACCAGGGTCTCTCGAGACATTTGGCACCTGCCAATCCAAACTCCAGTGGATGCAGAGACAGCACCTTATGAATTTTAAATAGATTGGGAGGTAACATGTCCTGGGGCCTAACGGTCTAGTTGAGCCATTCTGCAAGTATACTGAAAACCTAGCAGCAGACATAGGAGATTGAGGTGATGCTGGGTTACAGTAGAAAGATGAACCCCCCCCCGCCACCCCACTTACTCTGAGTGTTTAAAGCATCACGTAAGGCCATGGCTAAGCAGAAAGTTTGATTTCAAGCAGAGTAATGAGCCCGGTTTTCATTGATGTTGAGCACCGCCATCTCTACATGACTTCACGTGGATGCCTATCCAGCAATGTTTCTAATTAATACACCACAGATACTTCAGTATAGGTGTGGCCAGACCCACCTCTGCAATGATGCACAGTGCTCTTGCAAGCTGCTGAGTGTGAGCCACTCCCTTGGAAAGTCCACCGATGCTAAGGATGCTCAAACCATCACAGGAACAGGCCCTGCATTTTTAACACAAGTACTTGTTCTAGAGTTAAATAAGGAAAATGCACTGAGGCTTGTCAGACAATTCATACAACTGTGGCAAATGATAACAGCTCATGGCATTGTGAACCTCACTCCTCATATAGAGAGGGGGCCAGATTCTCACTTGGTGTATATCTGGGTATTTGCACCAGCAACTGATCAGGCTCCTGGTACCCATAAACAAACCCATTCATTGATTGGTCACAGCCCAGTGTTCCCTCTAATTTTTTCCATTCCCACAGCAGAATAAATTTCGTTATGTGCACTGAGGCATGTGCAGATCTGCACCACCAGTGGAAACACATGCTGCTGGCTGTGGGTGCTCTGCTAATCAGCTGGGCATTGTCTGAATCTCTCCTGGACAGCCGCCCAAGTGCTCAACTTACAGGAACAGTGGGTTGCACCCACAAAAGCGCATGGTACCATCTACATGTTTTGTTAGTCGTTAAGGTGCTACTCAACTATTTGTTGTTTTTTAAGTTTTTCCTGTTACAGTCTAACTCGGCTACCCCTCCGAAGCTTAGGAACACTTGTGAAGATTATAAGGAGTGACTGTGTTATGCCATAAAAATACCAGTCTGATCGTTAAAAATATCAGTTTGTGTCCTTCACGTCAGCTGGCGCCTTTAAACGCAGACATAAGAACAACGTCGTCTTCTTGCTAGCACCATCACACTTAATCCGATAGGCCCTTTAAAAAGCTGTAATATTTAAGGTCTTTTAGCTGGTACCGCTACATCCTGATTATCCGTTAAATATTAAGTGTTTTCAATCTACATTCATAAAAGAGGCTAATGATCTCCTGCCACTTGAAGGATGAAGATGGTAAAGGATGACTGATTTTTGTTTTGTTTTGATTCTGCCAGGCAGGCTGATGACTTTATATTCTGTGTCCATGGCTCAATGACCCACAAATCTCCTTTGATATGCCAGGCAGCAGAGAGAACCCAACTGAACGGATCAGAAGGAAAGCGAAAGCGCTTCAGCAAGGGGCCCCTCCCCAATGAAGCCATCATGTGACAGGAATCCTAAGATTCGGCTGTGAAAGGAAGGGGGGGAAAGGAATAGGGCATTGTGGTGGCACAAGCTGATAGAGACGTCAGAGCCGCTTCAGTAATCTTACGACGCTTTGGCCCAGTGTGGGGGCAAATGAGGCCCGTATTCAGCATGGCGTGACAGGTAGGACCACCCCGAAAAAGCTGCAAGGGGGCAGGCAGTTGGACAAATCAAAGCAGAAGAAAGTAATTTTCGATAAATTAAAGAAATCTCCATGGAAATTAGCATGAAACATTTTCTAATCTCCCGCTTTTCACTGCCGACAAGGGTCACTGGTTTAACTTCTCACTCTTATTTTATTATTCCCCAGCCACATTCCTCTGCTTTTTTTATATCCTTCAATTTTTACTACCTCTTTTTCTTCCAGTCTATCATTTTTAGCCTTCCTTACTGCAGCAGCTTCTTAACCCTTTTAGGACTTCCCCTGTTAAATATTCTGGAGAATTAGCAGATCTGTAGCACTTTAAAGGACATGCTCCAAAGCAGTTGCCACTTCTAAGAATCTGTCTATTGAGTGGGCCGTCATTTTCACTGTGATCAAAGTCTAACATTCCCTTCATTGCAAAAATTTAAAACACTGCTTTGTTTTGATTTTGCAATCTCCTTTAAACTTATAATTAGACCACAAAAGCTGTTAGATGCCTTCTGCAAGTACATTGTTGGAAGTAACATTGCTAAGGCAGAACATGATCACTTATTATTATTTCAAATTTCTATTTAAAGTACCTTTCTGTTTCCTTTTTGCTATTCTCTCTTTTGCTATGCAAGGGGCTTTGGAATGATTCCCTTTCTTTCACACCTTTGTTTTAGACGTTCAAATATGGACACAGGTTTTTACATTTAAAGTTGATTTGGGGATTTTTTTTAAGTAGCAACATCTTCTTTAGTGAATCTGACACAGCAAGTGACTGTTATGTAAATAATAATTACTTGCTACTGTGTGGCTAAATGAATAAAATTTATCACATGGTAACTTTTTAGTTAGGTGCATTAAAAATAGAAATAGTGGTCCATGATGCAAGATTTAGACTAAGGAGACATAGAAAACAAAAACAGAAGAGAGTACCGTTTGAAAACAAGGTGGCTTAATTCCAGACATATGATCTAATAATCAGAATTTTTTAATTTCAATGAGAATTCCAGGTCAAATCTACAGTGAGGGTAAAGCAAGGGTTAAATTCTTCCTTTATGAATTAGTGGTAAAATGGAGGTAAGATGCCATATAATAACCTCTGTAAATCTTTTTTGTGCAGCATCTATTCAAGACAGATTTTCGAGACTTCTCAGCAGGGTAGATTTGAGAAATTTAAAAGATCATAATTGTATAGCACAGAAAGAATGAAAATTTTAAAATGATTATTAAGAATGATGTAAACAGAGATGGGAAAGTTAGCTAACCTCTCCCCCCCAGCTCTAGATGGTATTGCTGGTAAGAACAGTGACCCCAGATATTTCATGATAGGGTACAGGATTGAGTTCCTTGGAATTCTTTTGCTAAAAAGTGGTCCAGATGTGTCATTTGACATCAGTTTGGAAAGGAGTTCTATTTAGAATGATAACTGGTAGAGTTTCTTATCAGTGTTACTACTTGCACAAGCAGTGTGCTACATGTCTCATTTTCTGGAACAAGACAGATGCCTCTGGTGTGAAAAATACAGATATGAGCATATACAACAGACAAGTATGGTTTATCAAAAATACACTACTGGCACTGACTGATGTCAGACTGAATCATTCAGCATTCTAGTGGGAGCGAGTGAATTATTGGGTCTTAGTCATGTATAGTTTATGTTTAAAAAGTAATACGTCATCTTGTTTCTTCTTTATAGGGGCTGGAAACTATTGAGCAGACAGCAATGCCTGAGGCTATAGGTAAGAAGCTGGACAGAACCCAGAAGTGAAGGTGCACAACAAGAAGGTACAGACATGGACAAGTATCCATGGTTTTTTTTTCTGAAAAAAATGTCAATTAAAAAAAATCAGTATTAGAAAGATTACATTGAAACACTGAGCCCTTGGGGGTGGGGACAAGATCTATGTTTATTTATGATAATTATGTGTTTAAATCTATGCATAGTTTAACAAACAGATTCTTAATTTATACACTGCTTTATCATATTCGAGGTGATGTTTAAACAACATTACCTTCCCCCCCCCCCACACACGCACACACACAGGACTATTTTATTAGTTTAGCAGAATTCACCTGTATAAAGGAATTATTTTTAGTCTGCCATTTGTTCTAAGTAATACTTGATCAGGTGGGATGCCCCCATGTTTGGGTTCAGCAAATAATCATTTCTTCTCTCCTAAGTTCTTTCAATAATAGCATTAAAAGTTGCTGAGCAGATATAAGTGTACTAATGAGGCATTAAGATTGCGCAGTAGTTTGTAACATGAAACATTTATTGAAAATTGTTCAAGAAAAAAAATTATACCCCTAATTTGAGGAAAAATACTTTTCCTCTACATAAAAAAAAAAGACGAGCATGAAGCCATGTAATATGAAAAAGGAAGGCATGTCTTGCAACTATCAAGCTAACCCTGAAATTTATTTATGTAAGCCAGCCAGCTGAGCTCAAATTTGAGGTCTGGGAGGTTGTTAACAGAAGTAACATTTCGAGGATCACTGTATTGTGCAACATGATGATGATCAGCTACACACAGCTCAAGTGCAAAGCTAGAAATCTGAACACACTGTAAATCAAATTAGGAGGCGCACGGATGCAGTACACTGTCACATTTCTACTCTTACAAGTTTAAAGCACAGCCACAGCAAGGCTTTAAACTGAAAGTGTGGCCATGGCACAAGCACTAGGCAAAACACCTCCATGAGGGGAGTAGTTGTAGTTTTACAGCACTGTAACTTGCTGCATTGGCAGGGGTTTGGTTTTGGGTTTTTTTCTCACCCCTGAGCCAGAAAGTTACAGTGCTGTGAAGTGCTTGTGCAGACTTAGCCAGATCTCTCTGCCTTGTAATCATGGGCACTTGACAGCAATGGTTCATCTCAGAGATCTTGATCTTTTGGAGGATAAATAACTGTCTTATTTTGCATATTTTTTTAAAATCTGCCATCAAGGAATGCAATTTTTGAGAGGTCATGTTAGTTACCCAATTAGCTCAGTGCCCCATAGGAGCAGGTCTGTATACTTATATAGTGAATTTCTGCAAATATAGGAGCTGTTTCAATGAAAATGATCAAATGGCTGGAAAAAATGGGTCAGAGTCTCAGTAAGTTTAGGACCAGATTTTGCCAATTGTGTAATGCAAACAGCCACTAATGGTAAAATCTAGCCCTAAAGTTACTCAGCTGACCCAGGTAGAATCAAACCAGTATAAGGATAATCCTTTGGTGGCTTAGACCTAACACTCTTTCATCATTTATCCCTGCTATGCCACCAGCAGCTGGATAAGTGGATGTGGCCAGAATGAGCCTGCATCATACCAAGCTTAGGTTGCATATTTTGGCCCCTTGTGACTATTTCCGGTTAGTTCAGGAGGCAGATCCTATGCTGGGGCAGCAGTGGTAGCAGGATGAGGAGAGTGTCCATATTAAGACAACTTTGAACCCTTTGACCTGCTGGATTTCAGCTGCTCCCTGCAATCTAGTCCACCAAGCTAAGGAAACATGAAGAGATGACAATGTATAATTTGGTTTAGTGATTAATAAGGAAGCCATGACACCTATCTGCAAATATTTCAAGGATGCAGAAGAGGTATTTAGGGAAGGGAATGGAGCTGCATATAACTAGGAACAAGAAGCTGAAATGAAAGAAGAGATACCTATGGTGTCCTCAATTAGGCCATATCATAGTTAAGCAGAGCATGCATGCTTAATGAAGGGAGGGAGTTTTGCTTTAAAATCATAGACACTGGTGAGATCCATCAAACTGTAGAATTATCCTTTAAGGGAGAAAGTGGAAACTCATTGTTTGAATCCATCGTTTCAACCTTTTTGAAACAAAGCACTGTTGTGGAAAACAATCCTGCAGTGGCATAAAGCAAGATTCTGGAGGAAAAGTAAGCCTTTTCTATTGGTAGCCTCTCTGATTCCATGACTTCTGAATCATGGAATTTAATGATCATTGGAAGCAGGAATCCATATTTTCTTTTAGTTTTTAACTCAGAGACAGATCAAATCAGCAGCAAACTGTAGGGTCAAAAAGGCCCTGTGTTACCACTGAGATGAATAGCATGGTGACAAGAAAAAACATTTATTTATTTGGTAAATGTAATGTGTTTGTAACTTTGAAGATTGGTTTACAATGAAGGAACTGAGAAAGAAATTTACGTTGGCCCAAAGATCCATCCCATGCCTGGGATTTCTTCTTAGGAATGACAAGATTTGTGCACAAGTGGAAAAAATCAAAGTAGTGCAGAGTTCCTAAAACAAGCTACCAAGAAACAAATCCACTGCCATCTTAGTTCAACAGGATAGTACTTCAGATATATACAATACTTTGACATTGCCTCAATATCTAAGGTCCCGTATACTTTATAGAATGAGAATTCTGAGAAGTTATTCCTGTATCATAAGGTCCATTTATATAGTATGTCCTCTCAATTAATCCAGACTTTGAGATGCCCCATAAAGTCAGGTGGCTAGCCTCTGTAGAAGAGAGAAACATAGTTTTACCACAGGAAGAGAATGGTCAAGAAGAAGCGATTGACTTCACTAGAATGAAACTTTTTTCCCAAGAGACTCGTTATTCAAGGACTGAAAAAGAATAGCTTTCCGTCAAATGGCCTTTGGAGAGTTTCAGGTACTCTCTCCAGGGGCAGGAACTTGTATTAAAGAGACCAAATAGAGATGTCTGCAATAGAACAAAAGAGTGAGTATTTGTACCATATAGGAGTTGATTCCTAACCCAGCAGCCATATACCTTTACCATTTTTCATTGACCTTTGCAACAGAATGTGACACCAGATTTTTTTTTCCCTGAGCAAAGAATCATTTCTATTTTCAGGAGAGGGACAAGATAATGTAATGATGATGGCCCTTTAACTTCTCTAAGCTGGAGCATAGCTGGGCAGATGGTTTTCACTTTACCTAACCTAACCTTTCCTTGATTTAGTCAGTCACTCCAGCAGCAGTGTTATTTGTCCTTTATCTGCATGCCTGGACTGAGATTCATCTGGAATGAATCTAATTTATAGGGTGGGAATCCAAGAGAGGGAATGGAGGTATGCAGCAGCAAAACCAGGCTGTAATGGGTCCTTTGAAATGAGAGCCAGCGAGGTGCTAAATATTGAACTCTTCCATTTTCCTTGGCATGTGGTTTGTGTTTATTGGTGATTCTGATAGATCTGCACCTGCAGAAAGATTTTGATCGAGAAGCCATTTGGAAAGCAGGTTAGTAGGCCGAGGGCTATGATTGGTGGAGGGATTTATGGGTGGGTTCAAGAACCCTACCAAGCAGACTCCATTCCCTAATTAATTCACCTAAATAAGGGAGGCCAAAGGGAAGATCTGGCAGAATTCTTAGAGCAGTCTGATGGAGACAAAGATCCTCTGTCATTTTCCCCTCTGGCTTTGACTGGTCAGACTCTAAAGCTGAGCAGTGCTCCTGGGTTTGGTTTTGCAGAGTTTTGTGCAAACATTTGTGTTGTTAGTTTTTTCAGTTCTTCCCCAAACCCTAAATCCTCAGTGCTAAATTCTGCCCTCACTTACTCCTGAAATCCTCTTTTGAATGACAAGGGGTTGTCCAAATGTAAGACAGATCAAAATGTAAGGCCTCCAGTTTAAGCAGAAGCTTTTTCCCTCAGCACTGAAATAATATGAAACCAAACAACCCTTTCTATGAAGAAAAGCCCACGTAAAGGTTGAAAAGTCAAAATTTGAATCATCCTGCTGGAAGTCTGGGGAATATCAGATGTTGAGACATTCACCCAGAGACTCAGGTGTTTCTGCACTATTCCCTGGTCTCTCTCATTCCGTGTCTCATTCATGACAAAATGACTCCCTTAGGAACCATAGACTGCTGTCTCCTTACAGCACTGCTTGGATGGCAAACGCCCTACAGGTCTGAAGGGGAATGGAGGGGAAGACGGAGGTAACAAAGAACAATCAGTGCCTTAGTTCTCACACATAGCACAGCAACACTTGATCCTTCAAAACTGTGTAGCCACCAATACGCATGAGCCGTTTCTATAGAATGAGACAAATTGAGAGTTTTAAGCCCAAGTTCCACTCACCCATCCATATAAAAACAGATCAAATCACTTGAATTTGCCCTGTTTAAATCTCAAAATGAAAAAAACCCTGACCAGATGGCTTAACTCAGTCTGTATTCTCCTCCTATTGGATTCCTTAGGCAATACATCCATGACATTATAGACACTTGCCTGGCAAGAGAGTGAAAAGTATAGGGGTAAAGTAATAACTACAAGGAGAAGATATGAGGGAAAACTCCCTTCCTAAAAGCAGATTTCAGAAAAGGGAAATGAGAAATTCTGGTAATCTACATTTTGTAGAAACCTTACCTCTTTTCCAGTGAAAAATCCTTAAATAGGCTTTCTGGTAAAGGGCGTGATTGATTATGCTCTCACTTACACCATGCAAATCAAGAGTAAATCCACTAAATCATTGGCATTAAACCAGTCTGTAGCCAGCATGAAATAAGAATTAGACCCAAACATATATTCAATACAGCACTATACAAGTTTGTGAATAATTAATTGAAGTTATAATATCACTCATTATAGTGGCACAGAAATGTATTACTCTGATGGAAGGTTAGTTAGGCTTTTTTTCCCCATTTTGACTTTTTCAGAACATCAGGCAGAAATTAAGCATTCAAGATCAAGATCTCATTTAAAAAAAAATGAAAAATTGTTCAGTGGTCCCAGGGAAAAAAAGCAAATTTTCCTTACCTGGTTCACCATTTTTTGCATAAGGGGCAATGGAGTAGATTCCGGGGGGGAGTTGGGAGAGGGGAATTGCTTCGTTGTACCAACGTAAAGTTTACATAAATCATCTCAATTGTTTAAGAAACATTTTTTTGCATTTGGCAGTGTTTTTTTTCTTTCTTGTGACATTAATTTTGAATGCGAGACAGAAGCAGTTTTGCTTGTGTTCATACAGAAAGCCCAGTTCAATATGGACATGCTTACGAAATTGTCAAAGAACCTTATTCCCACAACCATCCAAACCATCTCCTTTTCCTCGCTGTGTAATAATTATATTCATGGCACACAGAAGTTAAAGCCATAAATATTCTCAAGCGCAGGTTGCAAAGTAACATTACTTTATCTCTTATAATTTAGAACAAGAACACAGAAGACCTCCAAAACAGAGAGAGACAAAGCAGCTTTCTCCCTAAAACAGTATTTCTCAACCTTTTTTTATGAAGTACCCCTTTTTAAAAAAAAAATATTATTAAGTACCCGCAGTACCTACAGTTTGCAGACACACAATCCTTTTTTCTACCATTGCAACACATTTGTTTAAACAACTTAATCGTTGCTGGGCGGGCAATGACATTTTTGGGTGTAAAAAGTACAAAAATAATAAAGCGCTATAAACCTTAAAACAAAAATTCAGTTTCCTCCAAATTTCAGTTGTGTTGACGTACCCACCCAGACTTCTCTCGAGTACCCCTAAGGGTTGAGAAACACTGCCCTAAAACACAGAAGCACAACTCACTCCACCTTACTCTAGGCTCATCGGTTGCTGACCGATGGCTTCCCTACAAAGCTCCCCTGCCAGCAAGCAGGGCCAGGAAACCTCCCTTAAATTTGAAGTGACAGTCTACAATTTTAGAGAGGTTACCATTACAGTATGCCCCAATTATTACCTTAATTCGTGGGACTGACACTACCCAGGAACACTGCTACTTTGGAAGGAATACTCAGCCAAATTGGTTATCCCCGGGATGGTACAAGACAATGTAGCTTGTGTTGTTGAGCAAGAAACTTTTTTCTATATTTAAAATCCCCTTACAGCAGCACTTCCCAAACTTTTGAAAGCTGAGCCACCTCCCGCCTCCTGGAAAAATCAAGCAGATACTCTGCCTTGGAGCCCAACATGGTGTCATGGCAGCTTGAGGAAAGCTACCGTTTCCTGGTTTTGTGCCTCCTCAGCTGGTTTTTTGTGCTCCAGCAGGGAACATATTCCCCACTTTGGATAGCCATGCTAACAGGCAAAGCTTCTTGCATGTTTCCTGTTAGGGGAGTTCAGTTTCCCCTTCAAAGCATCAGGCAAAAATTTCCACAGCACTATGAGTATAGCCCATACATTATCTCCTCTCTCCCACCCTGCCCTCCAAACACAGGGGGAGAAATCCTAGCCTGCACTGAACTCAATGAGAATTTTGCCATCACCTTCAGCAGCGTGAGGAGGAATTATAGTGACACACCATTGGCTTGGGCCTCAAGCTGCCATCAAATATATTCAAATCTCACATCCCTTTAGGATTTCCCTGTTAGTTATCCTCGAGCCTGGGGTGATTTGAAGCGGTAGAGTTTACATAGATTTGGGTGGCTTTGGGGCTCCTCTGTGAGCAGGATGTCATGCTGACTGAGGCAAGACCTCAGGGGAATCTCCAGAGCAAGTCTGCGATGAGCAGGAATGGGCCTTGCTAAAAGCCAGCCACCTGATCTTTGAAGGCAGGTGAAGCTGCAGGGCACAAGAAGAAGCCAGAAGCATATTGGGAGGCAAGATTGATTGAATCTGATCTGAACCTGAAAAACGTTCAATTTAGTTCAGATAAGGAGAGTGAAGGATGCTTGGGTGTGTTCTGACCAGGAATTGACATGTTACAGTATTGGTAGTCCAATAGTAAGTGCTAATTGAGCAAGGCCACACGGCCATTTGTTTTAAGTGACAGAATTCTCTTCTTTTCCCTTTAGAGTGAGATCTTTGATTCTGTAGGAATAGTCCCTGGTTCTTTCACTGTTTCACATAACCCATGTGTTTTCCCCCAAGATGGAGCATTTTTTATCTGCTTGCTGGCCTAATGGTGGAAAATAGGAGCGACATGGCGAAGATCAGGGTTTGCACTGGAGAATAAAAGAAGCAGGTAGGAGGAATCCTTTGCAGAGAAAAGATGTGTCCATGACATGAAGGTATGTTTCTGTGTGTATAGGAGAAAGACAGTGAGTTTGTAGATGAAGAGCTGAGTAAATTGTGAGAAGATTACGAGGTTAATCAGATCCAGACAAGTAGGGCTGGGGAGGGAGTGCCACTTGCAGGTGCTGCTTTTTCTAGACCTAGAAGCAGCATATTACAAAATAGTTTCCAGAAGGAGCTTTTCAAAAAGGTTAGGGAGTGGCAAGGAGAAGAAGTAGAAGCTGCTCTTTAGACCACAGGAAAATTATTTTAGGGGATCCAGGCCCTAAAGGCTCATTTGATTACTTCAAAACTCATCAGTGACTTTTCTCTTTCATTTTTACTGGGTCTTCATGATTTCTGACATTTTTACCATGACAAAGTTACAGCCATGACATGTGCATCCAGCAGACAAACAGGTCAGGATTTATCTTTTGTAGATCTGCTGCATCTGTTTGACACTTATGCCTCTTCTTCTAAAAACAATCAGGGATGATTTTCTGCCACAAGAAACAGCTGGTAAAATTTCCTATACCTCAGCTCAGAGGAAACTACAACATATAACTTTTCTTTTGCCCTACACACTCTTCCAAGTTCAATGCTTCTTCCTACTCGACTTACCACTCTCTCCTAAGTTACACCGCCACTTAATGTGATACTTTGTTTTTAACTCTCTTATAAATACTGTATATGCAGGAAAAGTTCCACTGAAATTAATAGATAGATACTGTCCCAAAATCAAGAGACCAGTCTCTTACCTCTTAGACTCTTGACTTTCAGTCCTTAATCACATTGTACTGCTGTCTGATGTGCTTTCCCCTGCCTGCACAATGCCTAAATGTGTCCATCTGAGCACAGCTTGGGGACAGTATTCTCTTCCCAACCTGGGATTTGGTTTCATCACTCCCCAGAGACCCACGGTTTTGCAGAAAGGGATCTGAAAACAGAAGTAGCACATGTGCCATCAAGCTTTGCCTGGCATAGGCTGCTCCTGCTCCGCTGAAGTCACTCAGAGCTTTGCCACTGTCTCTATTGGATGAAGAATCAGACCCACAGAAGAGTTTCCGTGCCAGGGTAAATGGAAATAACTTCAGGGAAGCCTACAAACACTGCTTAGTTACACTAAAAGAGAATTTGGTCCTACATTTCATGAGTTAGAAAAGTCAGCTGCCAGTCCTTGTTCAATTCCATCTATCTACTGTGGGCAGTATTTAGAACATAAGAACAGCCATACTGGATCAGACCAACGGTCCATCCAGCCCAGTATCCTGTCTGCCGACAGTGGCCAATACCAGATGCCTCAGAGGGAGGGGACATAACAGGTAATCCTCACCGGATACCCCCCGGTTACCCACCTCCGGAGAAACAGAGGCTAGGGACACCATTCCTACCCATCATGGCTAATAGCCATTGATGGACCTAACCTCCATGAATCTATCTAGCTCCCCTTTGAACCTCGTCAAAGTCCTAGGCCTCACCACATCCTCTGGCAAGGAGTTCCACAGATTGACTGTGTGCTGACTAAAGAAAAACTTCCTTCTGTTTGTTTTAAACCTACTGCCTATTAATTTCATTTGGGGACCCCTAGTTCTTCTATTGTGGGAATAAGTAAAGAACTTTTCCTTATTCACTTTTTCCATATCAGTTATGATTGTATAGACATCTATCATATCCCCCCTTAGTCTCCTTTTTTCTAAACTGAAAAGTCCAAGTCTTTTAAATCTCTTTTCATATGGGACCCATTCCAAACCCCTAATCATTTTTGTTGCCCTTTTCTGAACCTTTTCTAATGCCAATATATCTTTTTTGAGATGAGGCGACCACATCTGCACACAGTATTCAAGATATGGGCATACCATGGTTTTATATAGAGGCATTAAGTTATTTTCTGTCTTATTTTCTATCTCTTTTTAAATTATTCCTAACATTCTATTTGCTTAAATATTTATTGCCTTAAATGCTATACCTCAGGTGACGGTATAAATAATCTTAGGGAGAAAAGGGTGAAAAAAAGAACATCTAATTTTGTTCCACAAATTAATGAGTAAAAGGCTTCTAGAAGATAGAAATGCACTCATCCTCGACTTTGTTCCTCATAACTGACATTACTAACTCCTTAAAAGAAATGGGGAGGGCACTGTAAGTGATAGGGGACTTTCCTCTCCATTAAAGAAAGCTCCACCAGCAGATTGCCACAAACAAACAAGAAGAAGGACTTGAACAGGACCTGTTATTGAAATTGAGGGGGCTGAGGGAGACAAGTAGGATGGAAGGCACTGTTATGTGAAAGAAATAGCCTTTCCCTTAAATTTCAATGTTTTCCCAAGCTTGACATGCTGGGAGGCAGAAATCGTTTTTAAAGTAACACAGATGTCCCACAAGACATTTCAGCGTTGGGCATCTACGCTCAGTGCATTGTAGCTGAGTTTGGGACCAGCCCTACAAAGTAGGATGTGTTCTAGTGGCCAGTTGAAGTCAAAGATTCAGCACTAGCCAAAAGTAATTTGGCTTCTTCATAAACCAAGTCCTGAACCTGAACCTGGCATGTGAAATGAGGGATGAACTAGACGGGCTACGTTCTCCTTACTACATGGCATGGTACTCTGAAAGAAATCCTATTAAAATCAGTGGTACAACTCTCAGAGGGTATGTCTACACTGCATTCCTCTTTCCAGAGAGGAATGCAAATTCAGGTAAGCAAAATTGCAAATGAAGTGCTGATTTGAATTTCCCACGCTTCATTTGCATAATCGCGGCCGTCCGCTTTTTCGAAATACCCTATTTCGAGATAAAAAAACGCTGTTTAGACGCAGTTATTTCAAGAAAAAACCCTTCTTTCAAAATAACCCTTACTCCTTATAAAATGAGGTTTAAGAGTTATTTCGAAAGAAGGGTTTTTTCTTGAAATAACTGCATCTAAACAGCGTTTTTTATCTCAAAATAGGGTATTTCAAAAAAGCGGACGGCCACGATTAAGCAAATGAAGTGTGGGAAATTCAAATCCATGCTTCATTTGCAATTTCGCTCACCTGCATTTGCATTCCTCTCTCGAAAGAGGAATGCAGTGTAAGGTACCACTTAATTTGAGACAGATTTTGTCACCTTTACTCATGCTATTTCAGGCACTAATAGTGTGATACAGCCTGAAACATTTTATAGGGAGGCTAAGGGACTTGCCCAGGGTCACATCGTAAACTGGTGGCAGAACTGAGAACTGACTGACAAATCTCCCATTCCCTCCTGTAATCACAAGACCAAGATTCCCCTTTAAAATGCAACCTCTCAATGAACAAAGACCAAAACAAAAAAGGTCTTAACATGTCCTGGGGGGCGGGGGGGAGGATGACACTGTGAGATAATTGTGTTTCAGGGCTGCTCTACTGAGAAACTGGAAACAAAAAAAACTGAATCCGTGATCATTCCTACCTTAGGTTATTATCCTTTGTTTAAAGAAATAATTAAAAATGACTTAAGACAGATGCAAATAGGTTATGCTTAGTCCAAACTAAGAGTGCCCAACACAGAATTGAACCAAAATAATTAAAAGCATGAATCACAACCATCGTACTTATTTTGGTTCCAGTTTCTGTTTAGACAAGCCAATAGTGAGTGCTGAGTCCTACTGAGGACTTATGCAAAGAGAACCAGCCATGTTGTTTTTCTGAGTGGTTTTATGTTCACATATATTGTCGGGAATGAGACCAAACTTCTTTTCACTTATGATCTATAGGACTTGCTGTAAGATCTGATCCTGAAGGATTTGACCACACATCTTTGAACTTGAATCTCTAGAGATGAATGGTTCCTACATTAATTCACTCTACCTTCTCTTCTTCCCTATAGATTATAATTTAACTGTAATCCATAGACCCCAGCAAACATGTTCTAATTAGATTCCTCTTGGTACATATCTCTAACATTTATGTTCATTGAATAAAGCTGCTGTAGGAACTTTGCCTTCCCTAAGGTGAAGAGAAATTTACCAAAGTTACATCTACAGATAAGCATCTACTGCTAAAATAAACCCCTCTGTATTTTTCATATGTAAGATAAAAATGCAAAGGGGGATTTTTGCTGACAATGACTGGCTAGACAACCCAGTCTCACAGATATTCACTGTTTCTCCTAAGCGATGCCACATATGGGGCCTGCAGGTGCCACATTTCAAATCATATGAAATTACAAGTTAGCAAGTGCTCTCTCCCCATGGGCTCAAATACTATTTCTTAAAGGCTCAAAATAGGACACAGGTTGGAGGGGAATTTTAAACTCTCTGAAAGGGAATTTCTGTGCTCACTGAGAATGACATATGTGATCTTTTCTCCCCTCAAAATATCCCTGGAAAATTTGTATAATTGAGGACATGTCTGTTATAGCTGCAGCCCCTCTTGTGTGATACCCGAGTCAACATCTGCTCAAGAAAAAATAGAACCAAAAGCTCCATGTGTTTCTCCAGCCCACACCACTCTAAGGCAGCCATGTCCAGAAATAGGGGACATTCAACTCCTGAATCATGTATAAGTTCTCTGCCTGCACCACTCACCCACAACAAAAAGTCAGTTGCTAAACAAATCCACATGCATATATTTCAAAGCTCGTTGAAACTGAAACAGGTCCACAATCTCCTGAATTTGCAGTTTCATTTAACATGAGTTTATAATCTCTGGAATGTGCTTTGTGTTCTTCTTCCCAGGTGATTTGACTCGGATTCCAAGCACCATTTCCCAATTTCTGCATCATCAAGTTCTATCTCCTCGTGCTACCTGTTTTTCAGTTCTCCTTCGTCCCTGACAAATAGCATCTTCCTACAGATGGGCAGGACGAAGGCGATATTTTAGAATTCATATAACAGAACTCAATTTTTGTTTCAGGCAAAGCACAATTTTGTCTCAATCAGCAGTCAGTAACCACATCAGCAATTAGACTGAAGGACACTTTACAACAAAAATATGCAAAATTACCAAGAAAAAAATTCACAACAGAGAGAGAGATGCTCGATGGTGGGTAAAATAAATATAACGGATGCATCCTTCAGTCTGCAGCACTGATTATTAT
Source organism: Pelochelys cantorii (assembly GCA_032595735.1). Classification (NCBI taxonomy): domain Eukaryota; kingdom Metazoa; phylum Chordata; order Testudines; family Trionychidae; genus Pelochelys; species Pelochelys cantorii. Next base: position 36,559,523 of record CM064338.1, on the reverse strand, counting down.
TTATTATTACAAACTCTTCAAAACAGGATGATTTGATGTCAACATGTTATTTTAGGCAGTGCACAATTGAAGAAAGCATTATTTGCATGGATTGATTCATAAAATGTTTACTGAGAAAAGATATATATTTTTATTTGAAATGATTCTGAATAATAGAGAGGAACTAAGACTATCTTGAAGTATGATAGTTGGAAAGGCCATCTTAGTTTTTAAACAGGTTTCAATTAAGAGAGAATAGTTTTCGTATGAGGCCGGCCTCTCTCTGTCTCTGTCTCTCTCTCCCTCTTTCTCTCTCTCTGTAAATAAGATTCCATCTAGCCAAACTTAAAAAAAAAGTAATCCAGGGTTACCTTCTCCTGAATCACCATCTGACTTTGGAAACTCCTCTTGCATAGCAAGAATCAGTACTGTCTACTATCATTGATCTCCTTTCCAAGCAGAATACCATCAGGCCTGATGTGACATATGGAATGAGAAGAAAGTAATAATGAAAATCAATGAGTCTAAATATTCTCTGCTTTTAACTCACCAGTTATTCTCTACAGTTGTGGGATTTTTTCCCAATTGCACTTTCTTGTTTAATTCATATTATCCACAGGGCAATACTACAATATCTTAAAAAAAACCCAGTGGCAGCTGAACTCAATTGAAAAGCACAAACATTCACAAAGAAATTCTCTCTCTCTTTTTCTCTCTCTCTATACACACACACACACACACACACACACACACACACAGAATTTTTTTGTGAATGTTTGTGCTTTTCAATGGAGTACAGCTGACACTGAAATTATACACACACCACAAATGGATAGAGCATTGAATTCTGTCTCAAGACACCAAGATACAATTATTTGGTCTGCCTTATGACCTTTGGCAAGTCACTTCCTTCCTTGAGCCTCAGTTTTGCCATCTGTAAAATGGGGATAATGATACTGAGCTCCTTTGTAAAGTGCTTTTGAGCTACTGATGTAAAGCTCTACATGAATATTGATAAGCACTGTTGTTATTGTTTTGTGGTTGTTATTACTATAGTGTTTCCTAGAAGTGCCACAATCAAGGCTCAGTTGTGCTAAGCACTGTGAAACCAGAGCAAGTCCCTGTCCAAAGACCTTACATACGAAAGCAGACAAAACAAACTCCACAATCAAACACAACAATACACTGATCTTCACCTGTATAAAATAAGGGAGAAAATATGGAGTTGCAAACAAAAGAAGCCATAAAGTCCAAACAACTCCAAAAGTTCTATCTATGAAGTAGTGAGAGGGATTCACAATTGTTACCAACTTCTAGCCTCCCTCCAGGATACTACCAGGGTGCGCAGCTGGGACTGCAAACAGAATTCACAAAAGTTCTGCCAGTGGGAACCTTGGAGGGGAACTGCAGCATTAGCAGATTGCTGTTGCCCTCGCTACATGGTTGTCAGTTGGAATCTAAAGCGTCCATTTACAGCAGGAAATATGTTTCTCTTCTGTAAATGGAAGTTGTAGATATCCTGCTATCCCAGCCAGAACATTCTCCATCATTAGGGGCCTCTACCTGCATTAGCATACACCCTACACATGGTCTGGCCCTAGGAAGAGAGTGAAGTAGATCGTTTATCACACTTACCTCACAGAAGTGATATTTTGATGATGATGTCATCAATATGCGGGGGGGGGGGGGAATCTAGTGACTGCTCACTGTGTAGGTTTCCAAACTACTCGTGTGTTCAAGAAAGTGAGGTTCAGTGACAATACCTAGTTATAAACCTTCAACTGTTATATTTATATACCTATATGTGTATGCCTATTTATTTCCCTAACTTTTAGCCTAACTTTTTAGTGCTTGTATGATTCCAAATATTTTTCTCTACTACTTAATCAAATCATTTTACATTTTGAATTAAATGTGCAGGAGATTTTCTAACATTCTTTGAAAGGGCCAAGGAACAAAACTAGTTGGGAAAAATCACATATTTAAAAATAAAAATTGGCAACAAGAAAGGTGGAAAAATATGCCTTTTTAAATATTCAGAGAGACCAATGTATTCTTCAAAAGAGTGTGCATGCAGAAGAGTGAAAATTAGCTACGTACAGTGGCTCAGATTATATACTGATGATGTTGATAATAAATAGATGTTCATTTTTGGTGTATCACGACAGATTTAATTTCCACTTCAGGAGTACTACACTAAGGAGGAATCTGGCCCATTTAATTTGGATACATAACCAGAAAGGCTCCATTTATCAGTCTTTATGTATCCATGAAGAAGGAAAGATTTGTATTTTCAAAGTATATTCCTTTAATAGCCCAAATTCCCAGTGTGTTATATTTTAGGTATCTAAGAAGTAGCAAGAACCATTTTAAAATATTGCGAAAGCAAACAACCTTGTGCATTTTGCAGCACATGCATTCTCTTAACAATTCACCCTATTTCATGCAATGGAACAAATTATTTCATTGACCGGTGCAGGGTCAGCAAACTACGTGGTTTCATCAAGCAGTGAGAGCACAATACAGGGCACTGTGAGTATGCATAAAGGGCGGGCACGGACTCCTATGTGCTGACGTGGGGGCTGGAGTGAGCAACTGCAAGGCCAGCACCTTTGTTATTATGCAGATCCCCCAGCTATTTACCCTAGTGATGGACAGGCACAACCATGGAGGTGGCTTCTGGAACTTGGAGGCTACTGAGGGCTTGGAGGTTACAGCTGTCACCACAGAGCAGGTCTGTGGCCTATGCACAAGAAGGATGATTCCTCCTCTTGACCCCTGCAGCGTTTCCTCAGGTCAAGCCTCTGTATTTGGGCTAGGCGTGGATAGAATTTGCCCCAAATGCCTTCACAGCTTCATTTAGAATATTATGATTCACTAGCAACCACGACACACAAGCTGCTCTGATTTACATTCGGTACGATCCCACTGACTTTCAGTCCCCTCTGGGGGTTCATGGAGTAACAGTCATTGCAGAATCTGGACCGAGTAAGTGCTTTAAATATTTCTTAACTTAATGCACAGCTGAGCATACTATAAACCCAGCAATTTGATTTACCAGTACTTTTATCCCACTTAAAATTTTGTGCTACACAATGTGAGCCTAGAATTCATGGTCATGTTCCAGACCTCAAGGTCTTAGTGATTTGGCAGAGAATAAGCATAATGTGTTACTGCTATGAACAGGATGCTAGAAGATACATCCTCATAATACATATTCCCTAAATTTAAAGGAGGAGTGCTAATAAATCTGTTCTGGAGTTGTAATGACACTGCTAAAATCTTGACAGCTTGCAAGTAGACAATGTTACTGACAAAAAAAATGTTTTGGTTTTAAAAGTTTACATTTTATAAGGCAAGGAAGAAAATTCTCTCTCTCTTCCTACTAATTTTTTTTCTGTATTAAACTTCTTTCATGCAAGAGAGGAATTCATTAACTTGAAAGTTGTGTAATGACAACAGTTCTTTGATCTTGAATTCCATCAAATTTCAGGTCATCTTGGTAAAGGCAATAAGCAATTTAGTTCCATGGTCAGTGACCAAAATAATGTCTGAGAGCCTTAAAAAATGGTACTTCAGTTTCTGGACTGCAGAACTAAGGAGACTGACAAAAGTTGCATAGCATTCTATACCAAGCACAATAAATATTGTGTCTAAAAAAATTAAATTCCTGGTCGCAATACAGTGTTGGCAAAACAACACGAATTTTCAAGAACAGGCTTTCCAGTTAGAAAAAAAACATGAAGAGAGTCTTGCACATAATCTACAACTTTTACAAATACAGCATATAGAGGCATTAAAAGGTAAACAAAGACTACATTCACATATTGAACAACAGAATTGCAGGAATATATCTCATTCTACAATCATCTGCAAAAATATTCGTTGTATTCCCCAACTTAAAAAAAAAAATCCACACAAAAGTATTCCAACAGCTGGAAACAGTTACATTTTTAAATGAAGAACAATTCTGAGAATTTATTTAGCTATATGGCATTTGGGGAGGGGAGTCTATTGTGTACTGTGTCAATCCAGCAAACAAAATTGCAATAAATAGGAGTCTTTGTCTTTAACTTAGGAAGAATATGTATGCATTTGATCTTGACTAGCATTGCTCCTGCAGATTTCCAAGCATAAGACAGATGGCAGTGCAACCAAGCTAGAATATCAGCCTGCATTCACTCCCCCTGGGTCTAACTCCTATTATCCACTTGTAAATTAACCTGTCAATTTATCAATCAACACCATCTTGATTCTCCCCTGTTCCACTGCCCAGCATTGCAGTGAATTTGCCTCGTAAATAACTGGGAGCCCCATGTTTGTTAGTATTGTGAATGAGTTTATTATCACTTTGATGACTGCTATGAATCACAAATGCTGCCGAGAGCCTGATAAGAAAAAAAGAGTACACTCACACATTAACAGAGTTGAAACTATTTGGGAGATAAAAGATGGAGTAACTACGATAGCAAATCATTTCAATTGGGGAAAAAATGGACAAAAATTGTATTTTTTGTGTGTGTTGGACAACTCTCTGCTTAAAGGAAAATGAAATAAAGAGGAATAGTTTCATTTGTAATTCTCAGAAGTGTCTTCAGTGCTACATTGCTGGGTGGTGGCAACTTGCTCCTAGAATTTCTGAGAGATTATTAGATTGCTTGCCCCATTTGCAAACTTCAGAAGGAAAAAAAGCTGGTTTTTTCGTTGCAACAAGTATTTTACTTTTATGCCATTTTAATACTATGCCGAACTATAAGTAAGTTATGATAAAGGAAAAGTCAATGCAGCTAAACTGAAAATAAATACAAACAAAACAATAGAAAAGGAGAGGACTATGGATTTAAAGAGAGTTGTTTCAATAATGATCAATTACAGAAAATGCGCTAAAAGAGTTGTATAACTATTAGTTAATTATATGTTTTTTAAGTTTCAAAATGTTTGTTCAAATGGATTAACTTTGTTCTGATTCAAAAAAATGAATCACTGTAATGTCAGATGACAGCTTATATCTTACTGACATTTAATATTTCATAATATTACATAGTATGAAAAGTACAATTGGTTTTTACAGATTTGTTTTAAAAAATTCACTTCAATAATGTAGCAAAGACTTTCTAAGGTAACACATGTAGCCTTTGTAGCCCATTGAAACATAACATCTCAAATCTAAATAGATGATAGATTATATGGAAAACTTAGAAATTTCTAAGACTGCGGGACTCATATTTTTAATATAATCAGCATTTTGTATCAAATGTAAAATCTTGTTCAACAAAAGTTTCATTTGGAACTAAATCAGACTTAAAAACCATACTATAAATTCATGTTTTTCTAGAAAGTTAGAACAATACAAGCAAACAGAGGCAAAATCTGGTCTGTTTCACCAGTGCAGTCCCAGAGAAGCCACTGAGCAGGCAATGGGGAAAGAAGGGTAGAATCTGAATCTATGTTTATATGTTAGGAAAAAAACCTCAGTTATAGATTTTTTTTAAAACAACAAAATGATCTGTCTTCATTCTTTGCACTCTGGTTCCCATTAGTTATTTTTTCATTTATTTGTCTCTCATACTCTGTTAGCACTAGTAATATTTTTAGAGTACTATTGAGAAGTTAGTGGCAAACTTCAGAAAACTTTTTCAATATATTTTGCAAAGTATCTTGTCAAATCCAACTTATTTTCTAAAAATGCACTTACTCTGGACTGAAACATTTTTAGATCTCCTCTTAAGTTTTATTTAAAGATCTATTTTATTGACATGTCTTTCTAACCCACAGTTTATGGGCCTGATTCTGATCTCAAATCCTGCATAAATCAGGAATGATTAGTGATGCCAGTGGAGTCTTATAGTTGTAGGAAAGGTTCAAAATGAGATCAGAACCAAGTTCTATATGTATACCTAAGGAATGTGAAATGTGAGGTAAATTAAGATTAAAAAATACAGTTTTTATACAAATATTTCTCTAAGCCTGTACTGCAAATCTGCAATGCACAGTTTATGAAATATGAGTGATAAACACCACAAATGCACACATAGATGTAGTTGTCATGCAGTAAAATCTCTGGCACAATTAAAGTAAAGGAACAGGATGTATACTCAACATTGTTATGCCCGATATATCATTGGTGGAAAAGTAATGGAAAGTGAAATTATTTGTTGGAATGCAATTTAGGGAACCTGATAGGTTGTCCATTTTATTCAATTTATAATTAAGATAGTGTTTAAATTTGAAATGAATTCTATATATGCATGTTCAATAGGCTATAGCACAACAATAAGAATGGAATCACATCTCATTTTATCATAAATTGTGTAATAAGCGATAAGGTAAAAACTAGGGCTACAATCCTTCCAGCAAAAATGAAAGAGAGCGACCTCAATTGCCCTAATTCATTCTGCTTTTTTTTTTTTAGTCTCTTCATTTTCCCTCTGTTCACATTATTAGCTTACACATGAGTGCATTATTAGAAAATAACAAAGCCAAACAGGGAGTCTTGGAAGAAGTAGAAGATAGGATCCCCTCTACAGCTGAAAAGTATTCTCATTTCATTTGTTAGGAGTTGCAAAAATAGTTTTATTGCCAGGGAGGGACAATGACCTCTCTCTTTCAACAAGCTTGGTGGTTGGTCTTTTGATGGAAAAAAACAAGGGGATACAACATCTGGTAATTTGTGTTACTGGGCTTAGCTGAAGGTCTTAACGATGTAAGCAGATTATTTCTGAAGAAGAACAAAAAAAATTCCGGAAGACTCAATGAACTATTTAAAGTTATTAGCCAGTGCATTCTGGCACTTCAGCACTCTTTTTGGATTCTTTTTCTTTTTAGAGGTATGCCGTCGAAGCAGATTGTTCTAAAAGGAGTCCACCACCTTCCAACTCCACTGCACTTTTTTGGTGGTCCATGCATGTTCCATCATACGTGCTCAGCCGCATTTTTCCCCCTCCAACGCAATGGAGACAATTATTTTCCTGATTATGTTTTCTCCTGCAGAACATTAAGAAGCCCATACCACTCCTTCTGAGCCGCAGCTCAGGTCAGGGAAGGCTGAACAACACAGATAGCAGCAGTCGAGCACAGATTTTAAAAAAGGGGAGAAGAAAAATTGATGGGTGGAGAGCGAAGAAAGAGATAAATTATGTGTACACTTCTCCAGGAATTTCAGGCTAAAAAAATACCCTAAGGAAAACGTTTTATGCCTCCCCCCAACCTATGCAAATTGCCTAAAAAGTCTTGTATAATTTTAGTTCATTATTCACTGTTTGAGTTCCAGTACTTCATATATTTTAATTGCCAGTAGTGTGGTGGTTAAAATATTTGCTAGGTTTTACAGTTTTCATTGCAGGAAACTGATCCATATTTCCCTCACACAGCACAAAGTTATAGAAGAGTCCATAGATTTAGATTAAGGAACATGTTGTTTAGAAAGCTACATTGTCAAACAGAACAAATGGCCAAGTTCTGGAGAAAATACAGGTTAGGTTAAAGATGGAGCAAACTCACGGAGGTTAAGCTAAAGACTGACTACAGCCACAATATTTCAATTTGAAAACTCCTTTCTTCATATTCATTTTACCAAACATAGCGAAATTTTGCATGTAGAACTTTATTAGGGAAGACACAGTAAGTAAATATGCAAAACCACAAACACCAATCCCAAGTCTTGTGTTAAAAGCTTGTTATATTGTGTATTTCAAATGGAAAAAGCAATGAAATCCCACAGAAATCCTAATCTCTTTTGGGACATTTTTATGACCCATTGTTAATTGCTAGCTGTCATGATTTTCAGGCTTGTGTTTTCAGTGACTTGTAGGAGTTTAAGGGCATTTCAAGATGTTTTTCACAAAGATAAATATCCATTCTAAGAGTCTAATACGAATTTGCCATTTCTTTTTCCATTGGCATAAATCAGAAGTAACTTTATTGAATCCAACGGAATTACAGAAGTGTAAGGAGAATTTGACCCACTTTTTGTACACATTGTAACACATTGGCATAAGTTACAGTACCTTAATATATATATAAGCTCAATTATAATAGGGCAGAGTTTCAGTAGTGCTCATAGGCAAACATTTAGGCACCAGAATGAGTGGTCAGATTTTCCAGTGAGCTCTGTATGTTGGGTATGAAGTATTTTGAAAATTGGGCCAACTGAATTTTTGTCATGAAACATCTCACACTATTGAGAAGGGACAAAGGATAGTCTTAAGTTTAAGTACTGACCTAGAATTAAGCGATCTGGATTCTTTTCCTAGCTCAACCACAGTGCTTATCAGTGGCGCTGGGTAAAATAGTTGCAAATTTTTTAAAAGCCTGGGCATTTGTTCATAACTCAGGTTAGCCAAATCAGATTAAACAAGAGTGAAGATGCATTCATTCAGTTCTTAAATTTGGGATATTATCTTGAGTTTAACCCTGGGCTCCCCCTATAGACTTTACCTGAGCGACAGTTAAAAGCCTCACTGTGGCTTTTAGAACAGAGGGAGCTAACCAAAAGAATAAATCTTTTTTTGCAGTGAAGTCCTACAAAGCAGCATGCCTCCAAGTGCTAACTTGGAGATAACAACACTTAACTCATCCTTAGGTTGTTCCTATATATCTCTGCACCGCTTTGAGATCCTCCAATGGGAAAGCAGTATACATATGTAAAATATGATTGCTTTTCTTTTGAACAGCTTAGTCAAGCATTACTGCCAACACTTAGGATTTTATCATGAGCGTCATAATATTTTATGTTCTATTTAAATCCCCAGCTGCTGGAGGTAAGGGATTACATTAGAATCTCTCTCTCTTTTTTTTAAGCTACTAGCCCTCATGATTCTGAAAGAAAACTTGATATGTGGCCTGAGTTAATCACAAAGGCTCAGAAGATACAAGATAAAGAAAAAGAACTTAAAGGCTGTGTCTACATTGGCAAGATTTTGTGCAAAAGCGGCTGCTTTTGCGCAAAATCTTGCCGCCTGTCTACACTGGCCGCGAGTATTTGCGCAAGAACACTGACGTTGTAATGTACAAAATCAGTGCTTCTTGTGCAAATACTCTGACGCTCCTGCTCAGGGATAAGTCCTCTTGCGCAAGTGTTCTTGCGCAAGAGGCCAGTGTAGACAGGTAACATCAATTTCTTGCGCAAGAAAGCCCGATGGCTAAAATGGCCACCGGAGCTTTCTTGCGCAAGAGAGCGTCTACAATGGCACGGATGCTTTTGCGCAAAGGCACGTGCCAGTATAGACGCTCTCTTGCGCAAATACTTTTAACGGAAAAACTCTTCCGTTAAAAGTATTTGCACAAAATCATGCCAGTGTAGACGCAGCCAAAGTGTAGGTTGGGCTGTTGTTGGGCTTTTGTGTCTTGATTTTTTTTAAACCAGTCTAATGATTTTTTTGGACCTTGACTCGTGATTTTTGAACAGCTGGGATTGGCCATAGTGCAAATTGTGCCATGTACTTGTACCGTGAACTGCTAAAAAATTCATTCTGATCTGAGAGAGTTTTCAGGTACTGACCTCTGTACTTTAAATAGAAAATTAGCGCTAGAACAAATGTTTTCTTTAGAAACGGTTTATGTACCTTTGTGTGCGTCCACTGTGTATTATGTGCTTATTTTCTAAAAGAAAAACAAATAAATGTTATTCTCTTCTTTCAGAATACTGCTGAATCTCTGTTTTATGTTACATTATTTCATCCACTAATAATTAAGGGCTAGGCTTGTCTAGGGAAAATTTTCTCTCAAATTAACAGCTTTGCCCAGCGTGGACTGCTGTGTAGTGCCCCCTTCAGGGCTATGTACAGTACTGCACATTCTCCCTGCTTTAGTCTGTAAGGTTTCAGTCCTGGGGGAATGCTGAAATTATATTATGGCTCCAAATGCAACAATTGCAGAATTCCCCAAGGTCAGCTTGCAGGGCCATCCTTGCAAATTATGCCCTTTCCCCCCCCCCCATCAGAAGCTGCTTCTGATGGGGATCTGCTGCTTCCCTCATGTCCCCCTCTCCCCCGTTGTGGCTTCTGATTGGTACCTGGGGCTTCCCTCTCTCTTTGTGCAGCTTCCCTATCTCCCCCCACCCCATGCAGCTTCCACTCTTGTTCAGGGTCTTCCCTGGGGCCGGACTGAAACTACAGAGACTGGGGGGATCGTCTCTGCTCCAAATCTGGCAGCAGGAAGCACTCACTAGTCACTGGCTGCTGCTGGCCAAGAGGAGTGTGAAGGAGGTAAGAAGGAGCTGGGAGAAACTCTGCCACAGGCAGGAGAGAGCAGCCAAGGGGAAGGGCTGGAAAGGAACCAGCAGAGATGGTCAGGGCCATCAGCAAGCATACAAGCTGTATAGGAGCACCTGAAAATCTGGTGCCCCAAATTTTTGGGGTGCCCCACGCAGCTACGTGTTTTGTGCCCTACGCAGCTATGTGCCTAGGGATGGCCCTGATGGTTTGGCTGCTGGTTGGGGCAGGGTAGCTTATTCTATGAGCTTGTCATCAGCCTCCAAACCACCAGGTAACAAAACAGAAATTCAGGATGTGGCTATCTGCACCTTTAAACAAAAGCGGGACGGGGGGGGGGGGGGAGGGAGTGTTAAAAAAACTTCAAGTGAAAACATTAGTTGCAGTGCTTAGAAAAAGGCCCTGACCTGGGCCTGGGTTAGCCCTAAAGAGTCTCTCCTCTGTCCAAGTCTCACTCAGCACTGCCCCAGAGCAAAAGTGAGCGAGCCTTCTTAACTGAACAGGTGTTTCTTGATTGGTCAGTATTTTCTCCTTGTCCTTCTAGGCCTTTGGAGGACTGTTTTGTAGGCCACTCAGTCTAAGTGGATTTCCTGGGGGTGGGAAGTGTCATGTCACTAATTCCCCAGCAGGGGGCACATAAGAGCTGATTGACCTTGCCAATTGTAGAATCTGTGTCCTTGTACTGGAAACCATTACTGTAATATGCTACATATGAAAAACCCATGAGTTAATGTGTGGGACAGATATGAAGCCAGGGCACTAGATCCCTGGACATACAAAAGGTTGGCATAGCTCACCTATGGGAGAATATAATGGAAATACAGGCCTTATTCTTTTCGTATAGCCTGGCACTTTACAGTGATAAAAATGGAAGCTCAACTTGCCAAACTCTTTGCAAGTCTATTTCCTTCCCTATTCGCCCGAATACTAACATGTTCAAACAGTGCAAAAAGTGCCCAGCAAATCTCTTGCAAACAAAGATTTCTAGAACCTGAAGCCATTTCCCCTGGAATCAGCAACAAAAGAACACCCTATTAATTACCCCTTTATGTTCCTTCGATTCCAAATGAAAGATAAATGGTCATCCCCGAATTTGACATTTCTGATAATACATTAGTTTTGCAAAACCACACACTGTATTTTTATCAGAAAAGGGCTTTATAATGGATGTCCTAACTCCATTCTGCAACCTGAGCCCAGTAACAATGCTGGGTGTAACAGTAGCCATTGCATTCATGACACACTCATCCATAACAGGTAACCTTTGTAACCCTGACCCAGATCATGTGCTGGAGCCAGGAAGTAAAGTTTCAGTTAGTTTCTTGCCAGCTCTTGTATGCATTTAATACTTATCAGAGTGAACACTATTTCAAGCCTAATTTCAAAGTGTTTGAATATCTCAATATCTCCTGTTAATGTTAAAGAACGTTTTTGGGTGCTGAAGATTTTTGAAAACTAGGCCATCTGTGATAGCTGTTTCAGGAAACCTTTCATTGGGTGAAATCCCCTGCCCCACAGAGATATGGATGGGAGCAAAGGGACATGTGTGGGGAAGAGAAGAGAGTGGTGTGAGATTTTAAAGAGGAACTAGGTACTTACAATGGGCCTAGGATACCCAGTCTTGTGCATTTGAACATTCACTGAGTGTATTCAGAATCTTATAGTTTTGGCATTTCAGGAATGTTCATTTTTTTGCTGCTCATCTAGGCGATAGTATATAATACAAGCCTATTTTCTAATAGTCCACTAACACAAAGACTCTGGGGGGCTTCAGGGCTTCTCAGTGTTTGGCTGGAATCAAATACTCTTTTTATTTTTAACTGAGAAATGTTGCTGGTAAATGGTCATGAACCAACTCACATGATCTGACCCAGAGTATTAATACCAAATTTTGTGTAAACGTACACTCTGTGCAGCACTTTGGTGGAGCCAAAGGGATTTCAGAAGGCGTCAGACTATACATTTGGACAGATTCCTTCACCATACGCAAAACTACTAAAAGGATAGAGAGGAAAGTTAACACCTATTCAGACAAAGCAGCTTTAAAATGGCTGGGTGGAGCAGAACTTCTAGGATCTAATCATTCAAGAGATGGATCCAAGGGCTACACTCACAAAATGCAAGTGCATCCATTGTACTCTCAAAGGTGAGCACCGTAGTATCCAACCAGGCAACTGTGCACTTTTCATGGATGCAGAAATAGGTTAGGTCACGTGACTGTATTGTTTAAAAGAAAAAAACAACCGATTCTTAGTTTCAAAGCGTGTATGCCGTACCCTCAGTTTCTGTGCACTTCTCCCCACACTGTTAGTGAAAGCACTTAGCAGAGCTGCGTGAGGGAAGGGAAAGACCAGTCTCTTGACCAAACTAATTTTCAAATGTATCAATATTCAACATTTCTTGTTACTGTTAAAGGAAGCTTTTGTGTGCAGAAGATTTCACTGCTGACATCGACCCTCTGACATACACACATGTGCACAACTCAACTCCAAAATCCACTCTCAGTCTCCTATCAGAGGGAGAACATAAAAACATAGATGGTATGCTCTTTGGAAGAGCATCTGTCATTTATTTTATGAGTGTACAGCACCTAGCACAATGTGGCCAAACCTGGTTGTGAATGTCAGGAGTATAAATAGCTGGCTTAGGGGAAAGGCCTATAGGAGAGGCTGGGGAGAGGAGGAAAATATATGTGTTTGGAAGCAAACACAGAGTCAGATACTGCCAGATCCACTCCCTTTCGAACAGTGGTTCCCAAACTTTTTGGCATCACGCCCCTGTTTTGATTTTTGAGAAACCCTCACACACACATACCCCAATAGCAGCAAAACTTGTTGAGCAAAAAAAAAAGGAACTGACTGGGGCCAAAAAACAAAAATAGCAGCAAAACTTAGGGGGAGGGTCGATTGACGGGGGTGGGACTGGGTCACCTTGCTCCCCACTGGAATTTCTTCACGCCCCCCAGTTTGGGAACCCATGCTTTAGAAATACAGTAGTACAAAAGTATTCCCATTGATTTCAATGAAGCTTACAAGTAGGTTAACATCCTTCTCAACAGGAATAATGCTGACAACAGTTGGCAGCGAAGGAAGTTAAAGAGCCAAGTCCGAAAGAGGTGGTTTCGGTTTTGTAACAGAAAGAGAAATGTGCAGAGGAAACTGAGGAAGAGGGAGGGCTTTTGATATACTTGGAGTATTTGGTGAAGAATGAAAAACTGTCTCAGGTTGAACTAACACCCACTTGGAAAAGCTGCCTCAATTAGGGATGGAGGGAGTTTGGCCCTTTGTGAAACAGAAAGGATAATATACATAGCTACGTACACAGACTCTAAGGGTGTGTCTAGACTACAGGGTTTTGTCAACAAAAGTGGACTTTTGTTGACAAAACTATACTTGCGTCTACACTACCACCGTCGACAGAACTTGGCAGTTTTGTTGATGGCGGTAAACCTCATTCTACAAAGAATAATGCCTTTTGTTGACAGAGTTCTGTCGACAGAAGGCTTTATTGCATCTACACTGTCCTTTGCGTCTACACTCTCATGTCGAGAAAGCGGCTTGCTTTGTCAACAGAACTGGATGTAGTCTAGACACTCTTTGTTGACAAAGCCTCTGTCGACAAAAGCCTGTAATCTAGACGTACCCTAAATGCCCCAACAGTGGGCATATTAGAAATGGACAGATGTATATAGGGAGAACTGCAAGATAAACACTATTTGACAGTCATCGAGCCTGATTCTGATGTCAGCAAATGAGGAGTCAGTGAACACTATAAATGAATATATATATTGGAGGTCAAACATGGTTGCATGTGGGACAAACAAAAACTGACCAGGACCATTGCCAGTTTTATCTTTGTTCCCGTTGTTTGCATAAGGTGCTGATGTGCCTTGCTTCAAAGAGGTTAATGGCAACATGACATATCTGCTCCCACTTTCCTCTGCTAAAGGCTTTCCAGCTGATGAGATTGACCTGACGTGCTTTCAAGTTCAAACTGTATAAAGATACATTGAAGCCAAACTGACCACCCTGAGATTGGGTGCCTTGTTTTAATGGACAACAAAAACATTGCCTAGGTGTCTGTCAAGCTGGCCCTATGGAGAAGGTGCCCAGATGAACACTGCTGAGCTGTTATGAGCATGCTTTCAATGTCAGAGCTCCAATAAGGATTTTGGCACACCATTTAGACATGTCATTTCATGTTCATGAAGATGCCCCTATTATTCCATAGGCAGCCTTGGCTATGTGATAGGTAATCTCATACTCAGGTGTGGCATGTTTTGACAGCATGTTTTCTAGGTAACAAAACTTCTCTGTGGACTTGTGAGGAGTATCATTGATCTTAACTGAGTGGACGTGCACATTCCTGGCACAGATTGGGGTACTATTTTAGCTTTCTATGAGGTAACAGTGAAACTGCATGAGCAAAGTGATCCATTAGAAACTGAATGCCACTGATTAAGGAAAAAAACAGTCATCAGCAAATCAAAGCTCCTTCAGAAGTAAATGTGCCACTTTTGTGTGAGCACAGAACCATTTCCCAGATAAAACCCTAAAACTATAGAGAAGGAACTAAAATAACATACTTATGGTGACATTCAAAAATGAGTCTGTGAAATACATTGGAAACATATCAACACTATGAAATCTCTCAAATATGCTGATACCAGAATACCACCAGGTCTCCATCATGAATTTTCTATCTAAAATTGGAGAGAATTCTCACCTACCCATCCACTCTGAGATCTGCTGGAAACTAGATGATGTGAGTTGTGTCCCATTAATCTTTCCCGTAGAAGAATCTGACAGATGGGCTGGATGAAGGGGAGGTGACTGAGAAGAAGCACCTGTTAATTTCAGGGAGTTGAGGGAAATTGAGAGAGAAGAAAAATCACAAGTGGGTGGAGGGGTAAGAGCACTGCTCTATTACTGGATATCTTTTGAATATGACTGACAGCCCCTTTGTGTCCATGGTAACATCTGCCCACCTCTCCTGGGAAAAAAAGCACAACAGCAAAACAAGAGGCAGCCTCCAAGAGCATGAGTCAAAGAGGTAGATGATGAGTTGTCAGAAATTATTACATACCAATGCAAAATATACAGTGGAGGGTCTATTCCTGTAAAGAGAAGGATGGAAAGGAGTAGGTGACAAACGTATGCTTAGTTTTTACAGCCCAGGGAGATATTTTGCCTGAGAAATCATGTCTGTTTGGAAATCAAATGATATCTTCTCCTTTGACTTTGGGACAAGAGGGAGTTTTTGTTGGAGGCATCTCTGAGAAGTTCTTCTGATTTATTTATAAACTTAAAACTTTCTTGATCATGTGAGAGAAGAGCGATGAACTGATATAGCCTTTGGTGAAGAAAGTGGACATGCTCGCACTCTTATACCGCCAGCTAGGAGTGCTGAGATCTCTTAGAACTAGTATTGTATTTTGCCATCTGTGGACCAAGGCAGTAGGACCTCATGGAATCCTATACTTTGTCCTTCATGAAAGCAGCTGCCAGCTTTTATATGGAAATCAATTTAGCAGATATAAGGACAGCTCAACTGTGTGTGTATGGGGGGGGGGGGAAGCATGAGGAGAAAAAAACAGGAAATGATCCAGCTATTGTTGGATGGTAGCCCAAGTGACAGCACATTTTTAAAGTTTTTTCCTCCCATACAAGGATGATATTGAGTGTACATGTGCATTCAGTTATATCCTCAACAAGTATAAATCAGCATAGTACCACTGAAATCAACAGCACTACACCAAATTGCATCAGCTGAGAATCTGGCCACAGTTAAATGTGCTCATTTCTAGAGTTTATTTTTCATTCCTAAAGTTTATTGACCCCAGCTATACAACTTACTTCCTTTTTTTCACCCCAAGGAATAAAAGTAACAATAGTTTTTTAAAAGCCACAAATATAGACAATAAAAATCTCATGTCCTTAACACAACAGTGCTTAAAAATCATTTTGGTAAACCATCCTAAAGCAAGACAGATTGGATTTTTCAAAGTATGTGAAAAAGAAAAAAAAAGTCAGTGCATTTATTTATATTAAACAAATCCCGAGAAAAAAATCCAGAGTTGCTAGGAAAGAGGAATAAGCACCTTCACTGAGATCTTGCTTTTCCCTACCTAGTTTATTAATGAGGCACTAAACAGGGCAACATATTTGCATTTGTTCTTTAATAATAGGGCAGGCCCCTTTCCCGAAGAGTATATGTGCCCATTATAAGAATTGTATTCCATTAAAGTTCAGATTAAAACTATTTAGTCATTTTGCACTCGACAATAAACTTTGAAGTTTTTTTTCTTTTAAATCCACTAAAAGGTGTTAATTAAAGCTGGGTAAATATTTCCTAATGAACAGTTAATTCAGTGCATGTCACCTCTTTCTCTGTTCATGAATTGTCTTCATGCAGACAGCTATTTTCTTGAACTTACTTGTTCCTCAAAAATTATTCAGATAATTTACCTTGATTTGCAACTCATTAGCTATCTGTGGGTTGTGCGTATTCAATATTCAGATTTCAAGATGTATTGGCTGCTTTTGATTGGGCGCAAAGATCAGATGGTATTGTTTCTGTTCCCTCACTGGATGAAGAGAAACAATCATATTTGTGCTGTAAATACTGAAATTTATGTATTCAAAGTTTGCTTTTCACAAATATCCTCTAATATTAGATTCTGTTCAACAATGGATTTCATTCAACAATCTCACCAGAGAACTGGCTCATGGGAATATTTGTAAGAAGTGACGACAAGAGGGGCAAGAACACAGCAACATCCCAGTCTTGTACTTTTAGATTTCATTGGCAAAGCACCCAGGGACTTCACCAGATGTGGGTTTGGGCTCTAAAGGCAAATTCATTTATAAATTCAACAGAATTTTCACATACAAGTGTGAAATGTTTGAAAGTCCACCTAGCTCTAATAGTATTACATAAACAGAGGAGCATATGTACACACACACACACACACACACACACACACACACACTACACTTCTAAAGCTCAATATGAATAATTAACCCTCACAAAGCCTCACTTCTAAGGTAAGACTATATTTCAAAATGTTTCCCCACAACTGAGGCTTTAATAGAAGCCAGAATTTTTTTGTTTGTTTGTATTTTAATGATCTATTTCATTTCTCTTCAAGATGATCTCCTTTCTTTTTTTGATGGCACACCTGAGTGCTCGTTTACTCGAACCTGACTGATACAGTCTCTTAACCTTGAAAATCATCATAACACTTTTTTCCCCACTAACGAAAACATGCCTAAGCAGAACAATAGTACCAATGGTACAATCCAAGGCCCATGAACACAGATTAGGTCTGTGTGAAGATATCTTTCCTGACTCCATTTGGAATCTGCGTGTGTATGTGTTTGAGTGTGTGTGTGAGTGTGTATATGTGTGTGAGAACATATGGAAAATAGCATCTTCCATTTAAAAAAATAATAATACAAGCTGGGGGGGTTGTGCATACCTTTGACTGTAGCCAATAACTGTCTGTTAACAACAAGCAAACCAGGGATCTGGGGATTTTTAATGCTGTGTTGGCCCTGGAAGGAGGACTCTTTCATTTCCCATACTTTGTCACTCGCCATAGAGCGGGCTGACATAATGGACTTTTACAACAAGCTCAGAAGCAATTGGCAATTAAGTGGTTTGAAGGGGTGCTTCTGGGCTGCTGTGAAAGGCTTCAGGTGTGAAACGCTTGTTTTCAAGAGCACTAAGCAAAATGTATAGTTGCTTTCAGGGCCCCCCTTGTCCTTCTGAAGGAAGGGGGAGAAATGGGGGAAGCAAGGACACTCAAGAGCAATTTGCTATTCAATGCCTGAATGCTGTGTGCTTTTTCTCTTCCCCCCTCCCAAGCCTTGTGCAGTTAGTAAGGAGGGCAGATTGCGATGGCACAAACAGCTTTCAGCACAATGGCAGATCAAGAGAGAGGCAGGGAAAATGAGGCAGAGAGAGAATGGGACACTGAATGAAGGAAGGAGGGCTTGATTGTTAATTGTGGGTAAATGTGTTGCAAGGGTGAAAAGGGTTCATGGACTACTTTAAAACTATACCCAAGCAATAAGTACAGAGAGTGGCGAAATAAGGAGATATTCCTGACCCTTTGAAGAGCTATAGTGGTGCATCTGGCCCACTTGAAAAGTAAATTGAGAACTGATAAAAAGATAGGCAAATACATTTGTGTTCATTATATACTTGTATTTCTAAAGGAACCCTGACCAGCAACCAAACTAGGATGTCACCTATCCAATATTCTCTCTCCCCGCATCACTTAGCCCATATGACATTACAAAGTATAAAATATGAATATAGCCTAAAAGACAAATATTTAAAATATGTCTTTTTAAAAGGGAGGACAGGAATACGAGCTTTTATTCGAAGACAAAATATTTTTGTTCTGAGGCTAACACAAGGGTAAAGGAAACTTCAAACGGAACTAAGGGAACAATATCCTTCATGAAGACTGTTTCATGTCACTTTTCCTTGTGTGACCTTTACTTCCAACATATTGATTTTTTCCTAACCCAGCCTTGCTTTGCAGAAAAAAGGAGTATTGAGTCTTTGAGTTGCTTACATATCACTATTGTACATTCATTCTTAAAGGTGAAGGATCCCCTTTCAGAAGATGGCTATCTGATTGACAATATGATTAGGATTGTCTGAGGACTTTGCATTTAAAATGCAGTGAGCCATATAGATATCTAATCTATCTATCTATCTATATCTCACTTTGAGGTGGGAGGACAAAATGCCTTAATCAGCCAGATTTTATGGCAGGGATGTGTAAGAGATATGCTAGTTTATATTTTTCATGCAGGGCGTGGCGGAGGGCAATGGGGAGGTGGGGGAAAAAAATCAAGAAAGTGTGACTATTTGATTCATTATACCCCATCGTGAAACAGTTTCACTGTTCTGTTTATTGACCTTATTAGATGGTCATTAGAAGCTTTCCCATCATAACTCACACAACTGCAGAGATGGGCCTGCATGTGTGTCATGACCATGAGGGATGGCCAGCAGCCTGGGGACTAAGGGGTTAACTATACCTAGCCAGGTAGCAGTTAGCCAATAGAAATGCAGGTAGGAATTTCAAACTGGGACAAAGGAATTTTGGATTTTTCCCTCCTTCGTCCCTGAGCAGTTGACTCTCCAGATACTGAAGGGGACAGACAACATGTCTCTCTCCAAGAAAAGACTCTTCACTATCTGTAAGTAGGGTAAAGTTTAGATAAATCCATTAGGTTTTATTGTTTTATGGTTTGGGAGAGGAAAACCCATTTTTAAATGCACAGACATCAGATTCCCATTCCCAAACCATAAAACAATAAAGCCTAATGGATTTATCTAAACTTTACCCTACTTATAGATAGTGAAGAGTCTTTTCTTGGAGAGAGACATGTTGTCTGTCCCCCTCAGTATCTGGAGAGTCAACTGCCCAGGGACAAGGAAGGAAAAACCAAAATTCCTGTGTCCCAGTTTGAAATTCCTACCTGCATTTCTATTGGCTAACTGCTACCTGGCTAGGTATAGTTAAACCCTTAGTCCCCAGGCTGTTGGCCATCCCTCATGGTCATGACAGTGTGAAACAGATGAACTCACCTATGCCCTACCAAAAGTATGGGTGCATGACACGTGTTAAGGAGCCCTTAACAATAAATGACTTAAAATGCACAAGAAAACAGGTCTGGATAAAATGTAATCTGTCAGCCCAACAATGAGATGGTTAGAGATGGTTAGTTCTCTGTCCTTACTCTCCATACCCATCAGTGTGAATCAGGTGCAACTTCATTGAAATCCATGGAGTAACATCTTGTGAAACCAGCATGAGGAGAAGCATCATTGCTTCCCCTCTACCCATGTCATTCCCTCTCGTTCCATCAAAGCAAAACTCATGACATTTTTTGCCAAATAGCAAAGGCAGCTTGTTCTAATAGCAAAACATCTAATGGCAACTCATACAACTATTCCATGGGAAGGAATCCTCCACTGTCCATCCACTCCTTCCTCTGTTTCTCGTCTACTCTCTGTAACATGAAGAGCTGCAGTACAAATAAAATGCTATTGGAAACTACGCAAATACCTAGTTCTAACACTCTGCCCAATTCCACTGCCAAGCCAAAACAGCAAAATGGAGAACTGTTACATTTCAACTATTACAACAACTGAAACGTCATTGATATAACTGAAGCCACCATTTCCTCTTAATTTACATGCACAAAATCCATTTGCCTCTACAAGGAAGACTCCTAAAGGTGTCAATGGGAGTCTTTGTACAGACTTCAGTGGAGATCAGGTTTTACTCATGTGCGGTAAGTTAATTCACATACATGCGCTGGGGATAGTACAAAGTAAACACACACCAGTCTCTGCTTGGAAAGTTGCATCCAGACAAATGCAAACCAGGGCCAGTACCTGTTGAAGCTTCCTTTCAGATGCAAATAAGCTCACACTGCAGTGGATGGACCAACTGTGAGGCCCAATGCATTCAAACCCCCATCCAGAAAAGAGAATGGTGCACAATACGGCCAGCAGACTGGTGCTGAGCTGCAAGTGTGTGGTATTTGCAGAGAATGCAGCATAAAACATGATATTTTCACACCAGGAGGCACATGAATGTATGCATGTAACCTCTGGCTCCTGAAGATGAGAACTGATATCCTAATTGTTATTTTGTTGATTACTTATCAAACTTCAGGAACCTAAAAGTTTTTTGAGGGAATGAGTAGGTCTGGTCTAAAAAGTTGAGACTATTTGGGGTCAAAATTAAGGAAAAAAATGAAAATGTGTAGCTTTGTTTGAAATTTTCTATTTTTTTCCAATTAAAATATGTATTTTTCTTTGGAGGAGGAAATAATTACATGCTTTACAAATTTTGAATCCATAGGGTAGGGGTCCTCCCCCCAAGCACTGTGGAGCCCGCACTGGCATTCCAGCCCCCACTGTATCCCACTTGACTGATTTTTCTGTGGGTCAGCAGCCCAGACCCAGAAAGGTTCCTCACCCCTGCCCTAGGGAGAGGGAACAATGTTAATATATCTTTTCTTCTCTGCAATCCCAAAATTAAAGGTTTGTAATGAGACATTTTCTTCAAAAAAACAAAATTTGAGTCAAAGTGAAAATGTTTTCTTATTGTTTGTCAAAAAGGTCTTTTTCACTGAAAAAAGTTGCAAGTGAAAATGTTTCCCCAGCCCTCATGAGTCAATCACCCACACAGTTTCCTTCAGGTTTTTACAAAAACAATATTTTTGCTGAATATCCAATTTACTGCACTTCTATAATTCATTAAGCATCAGAAAATTGGAAGTACTGGAGAAATTTTCTTCAGGGGTGATTTATTCAATGGTTTTCTGACCTTTCTAGGCACTGCCTTGCTCAGAGATTACCTGGTGGAGATAGTAGGGTATTCTGTGAGTGCTTCTACTTATTGCTTTGCCTAGGATTAAGTAATCACTCAGTGCATTGTAATTCAGAGAAACAGCTGACGCTGCAGGCCACAAAAATTCTAACCATGGATTTCAAAGCCATAAGGTATATAACTGAAATCTTTAAAATTCTGAACAAAAAGTTATTTTTTAGTTTAAGGACCCAGTCCTGAAATCAATGGAGATACTCACACTGGCTTCAGTGAATATGATATATTGTACTAAATCCAGAGAAACTTCACTGAAGTCAATGGAGATAACTCTGTATTGGCACAAATATAACAAAGCGCATAAGTTCATCTTCTACATATTGTGGGACAAAAATATAGTGTATGTGACACTCAAGAAAGGGTTAATTAGCTCTCAGCAGCTGGCAGAGAATCAAGTTCTAGGTTAGGGATAATTATAAACCAATGAGAGTGTATTGGTGACATAATGCTTCCTATCTTGTGTTTCACTCAATAAAAGTGTTGCAATACCCTGCTGAGAACGTTGTATGGATGGAGTTCCGTATAACTCGTGTGGAATTAAAACTGTTAATATTATTCATATTTTGAAATGAATGAAAAATAAGAACAAAACTGACATTTTCATTATTTCTTTTCCTTCCTTCCTCCGGCCAACTGGAGTCTAGTTGGAATTTTTTTGAATTTCAACATGCCAATGACATTTCAAATTTTGATTAAAGCAGGGGGAAAATGAAAAAGTCGGGATTTTTTGTCTTATGCTTTTCAACTAGTTTTAATCTGGATTTGTCTCATTGGCTTGTGGAATTTTATAGCTATTGTGTTCATATCATTACTTTTTTAAAAAATATAGTCATTACTAATTTTCCAATTCACTTCCAGACTCATACATATCATAAAGCACCACTTTCTGCTTCTGATTTAGCAAATGTCTTTTGGTTACAAAGACATTTCTGAACTATGCACCCATATGACAAGGCTTGGAAAGCTGAGTCAGTAAGTTAATACAGTAAACTTTTTTGTATTTGCCCATTTGCCCTCAAACTATTAGTAGGATACTGGGAAATCTCCAGCATTTCTACATGCTCATGTACGTCCCAGTGACGCATAATTTAGACTTGAATATTGGACGAAGTAGTGACTGAGTTTTTATGTTTGACAAGTCACATTATGATCTTTTAGGAAATCACAATGTGCATCCTATGGAGGAGACATATTTGCTATTGTCTTTATCACTGGCCTCTTCCGTCTTCATGGCAGTATTTAAAATTATGTGCCAAATACTCTGGAGGGAGAAAGGGAAGAGAAGTGGAGCTCACAAATTAGTTTTTAATACTGTTTTTTTTGCTCAGTCACAGAAGAACAGACCTGAAAGACAAATGAGACACACACATCCCTTAGTTTTCAGTTTATCTCCTGTGGACGGTTTCATTTTGGAAGTCTTATGCTGTCACATGTTTCTTTCTCTTATAGAGCCTCTCAACATTTACTCAGATGTATTGTTCTTTCTTTCTTTGAAAAAGTCTCAAAAAAATTAATAATTACTATCCTTTCTTTTCCCCATTACTTGCTGAAAATGCAATTGCATCCCAGTTTAAAACCCAAGATGCTGCACTAGAATTGTGAGAGTTCTCTCTTTAGTATATTTTCACCTGCTGTTAAGCACTGTTAGACCAGAATGAAGAATTCACACACACACTGCCTGTATGTGGAAATAGCAAGACCTGGACAAATGAGCATCTCCATATTCCCTTGGAGACACTAAAACATCATGTTTCTTCTGTCTGTATGATTCCAGAATCAGATAATATCAGCAATTTTGCAAAAAAAACCTCCATGATTTCACAATATTTCCAAGAATTCTCAAAGAAAATTGGATAAGTTTTGAATGCCCACCCCCCAAAAAAATTATCACTTAAGTTATAAGGTTAGTTCATTAATTTTAATGTTAGTCCATTCATTTCCAGTCAGAACACTGAGAAAATTTCTTTCACTCCTTTTTTATAAGAGTTTCCATGGGGATTTTATTCTGCAGACTTTTTCATTTGTTGTTTTGAGTTTTATTTAGCACTGAAATTTCTACGCTATTTCTTTGAAGCAGATCTGATCAAAATACATGTTTGATATAAATATGGATTTGCCACAGCCAATTAGCATCATCACCACATGAGTCTATTTAAATCTTGGATGCGTAAGTAGTGTGCTTGTGTGGGCCACAATATAAACACATATTATTTATGTTACTGTTGTACTTAGGTGCCCAAACCCAAGTGTGGTCCATATGGTTTCAAGAACTGTCTAGACTCATTATAGAAGAGACTCATTGTAGAAGATAGACTGCGTTTAAGTCAGGCACTAACTCGACAAGACAGGCAAAGGGTGACACAGTACGGTGAAATATTTACCCAAGCTCACGCATAAGAACATAAGAATGGCCATACTGGGTCAGAGCAAAGGTCCATCCAGCCCTGTATCCTGTCTGCTGACAGTGGCCAATGCCAGGTGCCCCAGAGGGAGTGAATCGAACAGGTAATGATCAAGCGATCTCTCTCTCCTGCCATCCATCTCCATCCTCTGACAAACAGATGCTAGAGACACCATTCCTTATCCATTCTGGCTAATAGCCATTTATGGACTTAACCTCCATGAATTTATCTAGTTCTCTTTTTCACCCTGTTACAGTCCTAGCCTTCACAACTTCCTCAGGCAAGAAGTTCCACAGACTGACTATGTGCTGTGTGAAGAAGAACTTCCTTTTATTTGTTTTAAACCTGCTGCCCATTAGTTTCATTTGGTGGCCCCTAGTTCTTATATTATGGGAACAAGTAAATAACTTTTCCTTATTCACTTTCTCCACACCACTCATGATTTTATATACCTTTATCATATCCCCCCTTAGTCTCCTCTTTTCCAAGCTGAAAATTCCCAGTCTCTTTTTTAATCTCTCCTCATATGGGACCCATTCCAAACCCCTAATCATTTTAGTTGCCCTTCTCTGAACCTTTTCTAATGCCAGTATATCTTTTTTGAGATGAGGAGACCACATCTGTATGCAGTATTCCAGATGTGGGCGTACGATGGATTTATATAAGGGCAATAAGATATTTTCCGTCTTATTCTCTATTCTTTTTTAATGATTCCTAACATCCTGTTTGCTTTTTTGACTGCCACTGCACACTGCGTGGACGTCTTCAGAGAACTATCCACAATGACTCCAAGATCTCTTTCCTGATTAGTTATAGCTAAATTAGCCCCCATCATATTATATGTATAGTTGGGGTTATTTTTCCCAGTGTGCATTACTTTACATTTACACAGAGCGTCTGTGCCCTGCCCACCAAACCACACTGCCTCCCCACAAATAGGCACTGTGGTTCTTGCATTCATGGGGATAAACTCTTCATTTAGTGTAATATTTAAGTGGTTATTGCAAATGCACAGTTACATTATGAACATTAATCTCTCATGCACACTTCCATTGATTTGTTCCCAAACAGACCTCTGTCCACACTTAATCATTTTCACTTGTGTATATTGTGTACATATCAAACTTCCCTCCTAGCAGTCAAAAAAAATCTGATTTTTTCTATTTTAATGACTAAAATACATATAACAGATTTTGATTAAATCCTTCATTTAAAAAATAAAGTTTCTTCCAAGTTTAGCAGTCACATGTCAGCAAGTAAGCCACTTAGGGTACATCTAAACTACATTTTTTTTCAAAAGAGGATTTACAGATTCTGTGGGAATTTGAATATTTTCTTCCGATCGCACTTTCAAAAGAGGACCTTTCAAAAGTGAAAGTAGTCTGGACGTGGTTTTTTCAAGAAAAAAAACCTTTTTTGAAAAAAACATGTAAACCTCATTTTTTTAAGGAAGAGCACTTTTTTCAAAAAAGGAGTTTTTTCCTGGAAAAAAACGCGTCCAGACTACTTTCACTTTTGAAAGTGAGATTGGAAGAAGATATGCAAATTCCCCGGGAATTTGCATATCCTTTTTCGAAAAAAATACCCAACCTGTAGTCCAGACATAGCCTTACTTTGTGCAATTGATAAACTCCTCCAAGCAGAGATTCAGTCTCCTAATCTTGCATTTTAATCTGCTGCACCTGTGCCCTCTGACTTTACCAGCACTCTGCGCAGGCTACAGGGGAGTTCTCACCTGTGGGCTGGCTTGCAGGATTGGGACCTTATACTGGGTACAGAACAAACTCTTGAGATTCTTGAAATTCTACTTAGTTCTTAGTGGAGTCAACAGGACTTTTGTTTAAGGACAGTGCAAAAACAGAGGGCCCAATTTTGCCACATTTACATTAAGTGAGCTGTGATAATGAGACCCAGGGGGACTTATTTCATGCAGACTAATCCTAGGAGCAAGGGTTCCAGGACCAAACCCTGACTAGAGACTCTTGGGTTCAGCTCTTGAGCCATCTTATCTGCACCATTGGGTCTATTTCGATGGCGAAAGCAAGACAGTGTTTGTCCTGTGGTATTAACAAGAGTTTCCCAGATATGCCAGTGTAATATTTTTAACTGTCGTGTTACAGCTTCCTGCAGGGGCTACAAAGCTGCTGCTTAGCGGCAGTGTCCCACTCTTAATTAACATTTTTGGAAACACTGCAATTCAGCTGGATGGCCATTCCATCTCAATTGACAGCTGACTAGAAGTGGTTTTCACAGCTGGGCTGCTGATCCAATGCCCAGGAAGGCTGCAGTATCACTAATTTTGCAGCACTGTTTACAGCCGTAATTAATATTTCTGGAACAAATGCAAGTCAGCTTGGTGGCCATTCTGTTTCACTCGATAGCCAGTTGGAACACCTTTTACAGCCACTCTAAGCCGTGTGGCTGCAGTGCTGTTGTAACACGCTGCAAGAAACACTATACATCACCCATACAGTATCACCATTATCTTTAGGGCAAAGTCTTTAAACATGGGCAATTCTTAACTGCTCCTTGTCCAGCACCAAGTGAAGATTTATTGAGAATCTCACCTATTTCGCATTTCCCTGACACCAAGCTGTACAGTTCAGGATTCCAGACCTGAGATCCACTCTTGCACCTTTTCAAGTCAACTGGAATTCTCTTATTCATGTCAGTGGAATCCTCTGTATTCTCTGAAGATGCACTGTACACTATGGCACCCTGAAAATCTGCTTTATATATCTGCTTACAGTTGCTATCACTCACAACTAGATACTCACTATCCATTTCTATAGTAATAAGTCATAACATCTGATCTCATCGTAACAAACTAGGGAGTCAGTTTCACATGAAGAGAACAGACCCTTTCACTTTATTTATAGTGATAAAGCTTAAACGAAGAAGCCATGTTTGACAGGGTGAGAAAAAAAAGTGTATAATGCTAAAATCCATTATGAAGCTTTGGTTTCTAGGACCCTGCTGCTTTTTGGATGTACTGTGTATGTGGCATAAATGACACAAGTGGATTTCAAATTAAATGCACATTTTTACTTACCTGCCAAATATATTCATATTTCTAACGACCCACTCGTCACCTGTCTTGGACCAACAACAACAAGCAAGCAGGAGCAATGACTAAAAAACGCACAAATAGAAAATTTGTGCAGCTGCTAATGCGCAGCATATATCAAAGCCTTATGCGTCCCCCTAGATTTCTGAGGTTCACAGTGCCACACACAGGAAAACAGTTAAATGAAACCTCATGAAAGACAGCATTGGATTTGCTTTAAAATAAAAGTCAGCAGTAGTACCAATTGCTCACTTTTTCCATCCTGCGCAGAATTTACAAACATGTTTGATTACACCCGTTTTCCAAACTCTGTTGGCTTTTAATCCCAAATTGTGCATGATAGGAATTTCCCCCACTACTCATCTAGTGCATAGTCTTAGCCTTGTCACAAATCTCGTGTGATTTTTATATATCACTTGTTCTATAAATAAAGCTTGTTGCCCTGTAATGAGAAAGTGATTTTTTTTTACTTCTAACCACTAGCCTTAACTAAAGGTGTTGAAAGTGGCTACTAAGGGGAAAGAAAGAAGATCACAAACTAGGGCCACTAAACAAAACAAAGGGGTGGGGGGGAGATTAATCTTATTAGGATCGTATATCATGAGGTTGTCAGGTGTGAAAGCAAACGAATGGCCTCTGTTTATCTGAGCTAAACCAAGTGGCTCACCAAAAGACTCACTCCAAGCAGGGGGGTTTTTTTTTACCCTTAATAAATTGGCTAAGTCGGTGCAGTGTGTTGATAATGAAGTATGTGCGAGTGAGGTCTGAGCTTTCTTCCTAGTGTTTAGATGCAACTAAGCTTCCTTTTTTTTTTTTTATCACAGCTGATTCAGAAAGCCCTTTGGAAAGATGAAGTAGGTAGAAATCAAAATAAATGGATTCTATTAAAACCAGCAATGCATCAACTGCTTGATAAAGTGATTAATAAACAGCTTAGGATGGTGATTGATTAAACTCTTTAATCAAAGTGCTAAACTGACTTAATATGGATAGTTTCAACATGTTCAAAGTATACATTTTCTCTACTGAGGGTTCAGAGTTGTTTATGTAACTTTTCTGAAGTGTCTCCCCTAGGTCTGACCTTCAGATAACTAAGACTGTGGAATGTGTAAGGATTATAAAGTGCTAAATATATTGCATTAGTCGCTAGAAGTTTGCAGATGAATTATTCTGCTGTTTCACCGGTCAACACATATTTTTTCCAGAATTTCAGATCTCTTCTTAAAACAGTTTCTGTAAAGGGATTTTAAAAGCCCTTTTGCAATTAAAGGGGATACTGCACCATAAAAATCCATTTTATCTCACATTTCATTCCCCTTTTTCAGTCCCAGTATTGATTAAGATTATTGTGTGAAGTCTAGAAATCTAGATTTTTAGACTGGTTACACATGTTTACTTCCAACTGGTATATTCATTTAAATCACAGTCTGCTTCAACATCTGATGCAATTTTTGACACAATCATCATTAGGCTAATTTACTATGTTACTTTGCACTGGAAAGTCTGTGGTTCTGATATTTTGAGAAAAGGAGGGAGAGAGTTGTCAATCCTTTTGATTTTATTGTGAGTCTCAGAATATTTGGTATTTTAATTTAAAACCCACCTTCTGGAGTGATATGGCTGGAAGTGCATCTCAGTTTTCATTTTTTAAGTACACTTCTAGTCTCCATAGATGTGGGGAAAGGCTTGAAAATGTGACATGAATGCAGCCTAAACCCTGAGAAACCAGATAGCCCAAGAAAAGAACCAGAATCTATTTTTTTTTTAAATCTCATGATTTGTAAGCCAATCTTGTGGTCTAGGGGGCCTGACTTGTAGATTTTCAGTGCAAAGCGTTGGCAATCCTGTGTCCCTTAGGGCATGTCATTTTTTGAGGAGTACAGGATCTTTCGAAAAAGGTTTTTTTTTTTTTTTTTAAGAACCATGTCTAGACAGAGGTTTCACTTTCAAAATGCCTTTTTTTGAAAGAACGCTGTGATGCAATTATGCAAATGAAGCATGGGATATTTAAATCCCTGCTACATTTGCACTTTCGATCTGCCTAATTTACATCCCTCTTTTGAAAGAGGGATTTAGTTTAGACATAACCTTAGGGAGCTGAACACCCAAATCTTATTGGAATTCTAAGGGAGTCGAGCATCTTACTCCCTTAGGCTTCAGTGAAAATCACAATTTACAACTTCACGGACTTTGGAAACTGAAATCTGCCAGAGGTGGTTTTTTTGGTTGGCTGTTTTTTTCTTTTTTAAGACACTGGGTGCTACCACAAAGGATGAATGAACTAGTTCCCAAGGACAAAATCTTCTACTCCAGTCAAAATTGTTTCCAAGTAGAATCTTGCCCTTTTTCAGAAGTCCCTGTTAAGACAGCTCATTGTGTCTGCTTCAGCCAGGGAACTCATCAGAGCGATAAAAGCCTGAGGTCCAGTCTAGGCCCCTGTCGCCTTATACAACATAATGAATGTTGTTAGCAAGCTTTAAATGCACCATAACCATATCTATTCCTGTGATAAAATTATCAGTCACTATGAACATAAGCTCTTTGTGTGCATAAACCAAAGTGTTCGGGTAGCAATGCATTATTCCAACTACCAGGGTGGACAAAACAAACGCCTCATACAAGACCTTGCAACAGACCAGAGGAGGGGGAATTATGTAAGAAAGGACTAATAATCAGCAATAGTCTGAGCACCAGCAGAGTGAAGTCGCACAGGGATTATCAATAGCCGCGTCACCTAGAACATATGGGACAGACAAGTCACTTACAGAGCCCATGAGGTGGCTGTGCAGTGTTTTATAAACAATCAATAAAACTTTATAATCAATATCTTGATGAACCACCAGCCATTGAGGTTATTAAGTAAAATGATTTTCCTACAGAAATACACAATAGGAACTGTGATTTCACAGTAGATTAACAGTCCAATTAGTTCCATGTTCTGCCAGCAGTAGCCTATGCCAGATATTTAAGAGGAATATCAACATGCCCCAAAGCATCTAGTCGAGTGTACCGTGCTGTGTCATGAAACAATTTGTTCCTGTTCCCATCTGATGATCCCCCTCCGCCTGAAATACAAGGATGGGAAGCTCTTCTGTATGTCTCTGTTCCATTTGCTTCCTCAAGGCTTAGACTGCTGTAGTTTCACAGAGCTGTGAGCACTCAGAGCCAGAACAACCTGAATCTTTATATTGCATTGATTCTGGAGCAGAAAAATACTGCCACAATTTTTAGAGGGACTTCAAAAGGAAATGTATACATATCTTCTTTTTGGGCACTTCAAGGCACATGCAGGGCTATTGCACACCATGGGTGTGTAGGTGGACTTTCCAAAACCATCCTTCTTTGAGTTTCCATGTATCTGCTTCTGGGTGGGCTTTTTTTTGGCACTCTTAGGCTCCATTCAGCCAGAGTCCCTCACTAGTCAGCACTACTCCAAATATGGACAGATCTTTCTATCCTATCCTCAGCCTATATCTCTGTTTGCCCTTTGATTTAGGGAATCTCTGTTGAATTTACATTTGATGGGTCATTCTTTACATGTGCTGTCCTCTTTTACAGTAAAATTGGGTGAATTTTTTTAGCTTTTAACCCAATTTAAATAAGGCAAAGGGTGGTTTAAACTTAGTCTAGATTAACATGGTCTTTAATTACAGCTGATCAAGAGCAGCTGGTGTGAGTGAAGACTCCCTTTCAGATTCATTTCACCATGGTTTCCTTTTCTACTTGGGGTTCCCTTGCTTCAGTTTCCCTCCCTACCTGGGTCCCAGTCTTTACTACACCCTCCCTTGGGGCAGCCTCAGACTGAGCCCAGCCTATTGGCATCCCCTTGCTCTCTCTTTGGGGGCAATGACTCTTTTTATGGCCCATCAAGTGGCAGTAAAAGCACCTCCCATGCTTTCTACTGGCCATGTCCCTCCTAATTTCTATCTGTGGCTTAGACCTTTTCTCAGGGCTAGCCTAGGCCTTATCATTCCCATTAAGGCACTCCCACCTTATGTGCCTGGCTTCCCATAGGCCCAACATATCCATGGGCCCCCTGTTATCCTCAAAGGGGGTGGTCTGCCGCCAGTCTTATTGTCCAGGTGGAGCCACCTTGCCCCATTCAGGGAGGTGCACTCCCTCTTAAAGTGGCCCCTTTGCCCAGAGGCATAACAACCCCACCTCGTTGGTGCCTGGCCTCCCCTGAGATCCATGTGCCCACTCCCGTAGCAGTCCCAATAGTACCCACTGCTGCTTGGAAAGTTGGACATTTATTGGGGGGCCTATGCAGTCCATCTTGGGCCTCAGTTTCTCACATCTTGCCTTCTCTTTCCCCGGGTACTTGTAATCCCTCCATGTGTAGCACCTGGGTGCATGCTGCCGTAGCTCCTCTGAGTCATCAGGTCTCATTGACTTCTCCTGCTGCTGCTACATGGCCCTTGTTCGCAAGGCTGGTCCAGAGATCTTGCTCACAGCACTAGATGTAACAGGAGTGGGCACTCACCTCCCGCAGGTGTCCCCCATTCAGCTGAGTGCAGGTTCCTGCACTGCCTCACACTTGAAAGCCTTGCGGCCACTCAGCCCTCTGGCTGAGTCACACAGCCTTGTGTGCATTCACAACCCTCTTTCAGGGGACACCTCTAACAGAGGCCCATCCTGGTACACTTTGCAGAATGTCTCTGAGTCCAATCCAGTGTCAATCTGTTTCCCCTCAACCTCTTTCCCCACTCAGTAGGACAATGGTTCCTCTAGGGCTTCTCCTCCTGGAGACAGTGTCCTGAACGGTTCCGACTCTGAGCTGTCCCTGGTTCTGCTAGCCAGCCCCCTGGACCTTCTCCCGTCCAGGTCTGGGCTGCAGTCAAGTTGCCTCTCTTTCTGTAGCTCCTTTTGTCGTCCTCCCTGCACCTGATTGGCTGGTTCCTCCAGAGCCTTTCTAGCCTCCTGTAGGACTTCTCTATGGCCTTAGGGCCTAGCCCCATTACATGCCCTCAGTGATTGCTACCTTCCTATGGTCATTTATGAGTATAACTGTCCTGCTCTCACATCCCCCCCACTCCGTTTCATGTGAAACAATCTAATTCCAGGCCCATCCCATTGTTCTGGCACAGCCAAACCCTGACCTTGCTTTAAGTTATGATAAGAGGAAGCTGCATACTGAGTTGGATGGTCTTACTGCACAAACTCTCTAAAATATATAGTAAAAGATACGGCTGAAATTAAAAAAAACACAGGTACGTTGGAATCATCTTTCCCTCCACCCTCATGCAATAGCATGGTGTTTGCCTTCAGATGAGGCTTTCAAACCTCTGATTTAAATTGGAGGAGCATGGCAACAGGGCATGCTGACTTTGGGTTCTTATTTTGTTCCTTACAACTGAGGCATGAAGTTGGCAGTTTTCTAAAAAAGTTCTGCTTTAATTTGGACACACTCTAGTAGTTACTGATCATGGTGTCCTTATTAATAAAGGTCGGAGTCTTCTGCATCCCCACTGCCGGCTGCTGTTCAATGAACAATTTATTTTAAGTCAAAGTCAGCACTTTAGAGGAAGGCCAGTGGGAATCTTTCCACCAACAAAAAAACAAAACAAAACAAAAACCTAAACAAAATTTGACTGAAGACATTGAAAGAAATTCCATTGGCTATAATGATCCTCATGGTGAATGTGTAGTTCAGAATCTTCATTTTTTTGTATGCACAATCTACAGAAATGTCTGTGCATGCCAGTTTCTAGAGGAACACTCCACCGTCTCTACAGCTGCCTGTCTCTTTTCAGCAATGGAAAGTTTCTCACCAGCAGCAATATAATCTTATTTGATAAAAGTCTAGTAGCTTCTTTACCTTTTTGTTTATGAAAAAGAACAGATCTTATTATAGGTCTATTACAGGCGACTGTCTTAAAAGACCAATGAAAAGGGAACATTTCCTTTGTAATGTCTCTAAACCACTCAGCACACCTTGGTTCAAAGAAAGACTTTATCCTACTTCTTTCTTTTCAGAGAACTACTAATTATTACAATCCAACCAAATTGTGACTTCCACTCTATAAATTCATACACAGAAAAAAAATGATTTATTTGTTAAGAGAAAACCCATACTTCCACCTGTATATGTTCAGGGCTAACAAACAACGCCATCTGTACGGCTGGAATATTTTCACACTCCTTTTCTGTTATACCAAACAAACCTCGTCCAGCTGATTTCTCTCATTGTAGAATGCAAATTGCATATAAAAGACCTCAGGGTGTGAGAAGACACTTATCAGATAGATATTACACCGGGACTCATACCAAATACACAGTCTACTACACAATTTTAAATGCATTAAGAACAAAAAAAGGTATTGGCTAACCTGCTTTTGTGTGGCTATAATAATTCTAATAATAATAATTCTAATCTGAAGTATCTCTGTTTAGACTTGTTGCTGATCTGCCTTGCTTTACTTTCTATGAAGTAGGTGCAGGATTGGATGTAAAGTAGTGAGTCTTGAATAAAAGATCCGACTGCAAAATAAACTAATTTTGCTCCTTTATATGCAATAAAATCAGCATCTCTGAATTATTCAGACAATTATAGTGTTTTGAACAGCTGTGTCTCATAGCCACTTATTGTGGATATGATACAATGTTATAGAAACTTTGCTCATTAACCCCATGGTGCAAGAAGTCCTGATTCCCCAATATTAAATTCACTATTGGAAACTGGCAGGTGCCGTCCCAGGGAGCTAACTGATTTGAATGAAAGGAACTCAGTAATTCAGAGCCAAATAAGTTTGCACAGCTGTACCTATCAATTCAGAGCTGAACCAGATGCAAGAAAAAAAACAGACATACAGTTCAGTAAGTAATAATGATCTTAGAGAAGTTCCATTGCAGAAATGGCCAAAGATAACTGAAGGCCAGGGTATCTAAAGGGTTATCCAAAATAGCACTGATCATCAAGATTTCTCACTTTAGAAAGATCTGTCTCTCTAACGAGGATTGTGAGGAGTTTTATGATATGGCTGAATTAAAAAGTAGAATCTTGGTACAGTACTGGATTAGCAACGCAAACTCATTGTGCTTGGCCAGATTAGTCTCAGGTTTATGTCAATGACAATAATTCTGCTCACTGATTTTAGCACAGTGGCTAGTTTTATTATAATTACTTTGCTTTGAAAGGACATTCGTGAAAATCATGAGAAGGAGGATCACGCAAATGGAGTTCTCCACAGTCTGGTCCTAAAATTCAACTTCCTTGTTCTTACAGGGAAGCCATTAAGGTCTAATCGTTTTTAATGCATCATAAATAATCTTCACACTTGGTGTTAAGTTAATTAATATAATCAGTAAAGCTAAATGCATCAAAAATGAAGCTTATTTTGCAAACATGCAAAATGTTCTGCCTCATTGCCTCGCTATCAAAATTAAATGTCATTTTGCTAACAACTCTTTCCTAGTTTTCATTTCCATCCTTTTTTATCACAAATCCTACATTTAAGGGAAAAAAAGAACAAAAAAAGGTTCCTTCTAAACAAAGATATCCTTGTGTGACAGATTATAGGAAAATAGTCATGTGGCCACAAATAAGGCACTTATGACCCAACACTACAAATATGCATGTCCAATCTTGCCAACATGCATGAGGTTAAGTTACTTAGAGCTATCTGTGAAACAGAAAAAAGGCCTTGGATATTGTATATTGACCTAAGTTATCTTGCCACAAATTGCTTTTATGGAAAATGAAAGCAATGTTCTAAATAGTCTGCCCGTATATTTCCATTAACATGAGCTTCAAATAAAGTAAATGCTCAGAAAGACAAAAATCTTATTACTAACTTGTAAACAAATAAATGCCAGGTTAGAAAGAAATAAGTGCATGGTTATTCTTGTGTTCATGTAATTGCACCCCTATTTCTCAGTTCATAACAAGTCAAATAATATTTACAAAAAAGGTACAGAAGAATAATTTTAGATATTTTACTGCCCTCATAAGGAAAGATTGAAGCTCCATCAGGAACTCCCTAGTACATTGACTACCGGAGTCTGTGGCAGTGATGTGCTGTACCTGGATGTTCTCCAGTGACGTATCCCATTAGTGTCACACATATTTGGGTTTGGTTCTGGTTTCCAGTGGCTCCTCAATGAGAGGGAGGTGAAAAAGGCATTCTCTGATATGACTTACAGAGAACATTGAATGATGTCACCTTTGGATTTCTTGTAGGTGGTCTGTTTCTGAAGGCCCTCTGTCTTTTGGTTTCAGCCACCACAGACCATAGGTTAATGCAACCCAAAGGCGACATCATTCAATGTAAGTCATATCAGATTAGAAATATGTATGTGACATTTCATGTCCTGCTGAAATAAGAAAGTAAGGAGATGTACCTTATAATTCAGGTCTTCGTCTCTCCATAAATTGCTTTAAAGGATTTTTTTTGTATGTGAAGTTAAAGTAATTAGATTAGAAAACTTCCATAACCTTGGTCTTCCTTGCTCAGGCACACGTATCAGTGAAGTGAAATGGGAACTTGAGGTTGAAATCAATGAGACAAGAAGGAAAAAAATTACAAAGTTCCATTGATTAGTAGGTATGTTCCCACCTTACGTTCAGTGTCTGTTTCTGATGAGAGTGGTGTTTAATTTTTAACATAAAGGCCAATCTTTCAAACTCTTCTGTGCAAATAGTTCTTATACGCACAAGCGGTTGGCCTCTTAGTTCAAGTCACTGCATATACAGGCAGAAGTATTTATTACAATAGAAGATATACATTGTGGCGTGTTCAGTTTTTATTTTTTTTTCTTTCCCTGTTTGTGAATTGTCTGTGTACACACCACAATTCTGATCTATTTATTCATTAATTATACTTCAAGTAGCTTTTCAATCCTATTTGAGCCTTGAATTTTCTACAAACATTCCATGATTTGCACCCAATATTCAAACCTCAGAATCTGAGCTGCCTGACTTGTAATTATCTCATATGTTTCTGTTTCTTTTGTCGTTCGATGACCAAACTTCCATAAACTACTTCCATTTCCACTCAATGGAAAGTTTCTTTCATTTCTTTATATTAGTGCTTTTGCTATTACATCTAAGCATCTTCCATACACAGTCAATAGCAACAGTGAAATCCCTAGTGAACTTTGTGAAGTCTCTGTCACTTCTATTTTTTAGGACAAAAGTTCTGCTTGGCTTAGGGTTTTTGTTAAAGTGTTCAGAAATTTACTTTTATCTACTAATAGATATAGAAAATGGGAAAAGGCTACCTAGGAAGGAGTACTGTGAAAAAGGATCCAGGGTTCATCGTGGACCACTAACTAAATAGGAGTCAACAGTGTAACACTGTTTAAAAAAAAATAAAAATAAACAGCATTCTAGGACACGTTAGCAGGAGTGTTGTGAGCAAGACATGAAAAGTAAATCTTCTGTTCTACTCTGCACTGATTAGGCCTCAGCTGGAGTATTGTGTGCAGTTCTGGGCACCACATTTCAAGAAAGATATGGACAATCTACAAGTGCAATGGCTGAGGCTCACCGTGATTTTGGAGCCCGGTATAAAGAAGCAAAATCTTCGTCATCTAATCAGAAAACACTCAATTAAACTAAACCAAACCCATAACACATCTAGTGAATCAATCGTTTTTTAAATTAAAATTGCTTGGCCATTAGCTGCCAGTACTACAGCAGCTCATTCTAACAGCACGTAAATGCAAACAGCAGGCAGTAGGCAGTACATAACATCTCTGGAGAAGCAGAGCTGTTTCTAGCAGCCTTCTCATTATTAGGTTTTTATCCTAAAGTTGCTTTCTTCACATCAGAAACAATTTGCCCCAGACAGGTTTTAAATCAGTGGCTTCCTAACCGTGCTCATTTGCGTCTAAATGAGTATGTGATTTTAAAGACAGGCCATTCACTGTAAAGGAGTTAAAAGAGATTAAATGTAGCTCAAGTGCTTGAGTGTGAAGACTCAGTGAGAGTAGGTCAGTATGCTCAATAGACTGGCTGACACTTTCTTCCCCTCCCATATCCAGTATGCTTACATCCATTGTCTCACGGTCCAAGGCACAGCCCTCCACGACACCGAAGTCTTGATTTCCTCTTGTGGGTCTGGTCTACAGTAGACCAGGGCAGGTCAGCTTAAGGTACATCACCTAGCTATGCAAAATGCATAGTTGGATTCAGCTTACCTTAAACCAAGTTGCTGCAGCATCTACGCTGCTGGAGGCCGACGGGAACACACGCTCTCTTCAACTTCCCTTACTCCTCACAGAATGAAGAGTACAGGATGCTGGCAGGGGCTGCCCTCAGCATTTGATTTGGGGGGTCTACACTAGACCCACTAAATCGAATGCTAGAAGATCAACCTCCAGAGAGTCGAACTTCTCCGTAGCGTAGACATGCCCGTATAGAGGGACGGAAGCATGGATACAGCTGCTATTTTGGAGGTCCCTGCATCTTCTTTCTAGTGAGGAAGTGGGCTCTTCCTACAGAAGATAACATCATGGATGGGCTTGGGGAGTAGGCTGCTGGGTCTGAACTTGGGAAACGTCTACTGAAACCATTAGGGTAGACCAGATGGGGCTGCAGAATCAATACATCCTTTGGCTGCTAGTGCTTGCCACTTCATTCTAAAACCCACAACTGTGCTCCTTATGAATGGGCAGTGGGGCAATCTTTCCAGATACACTGGAGGAAAGACCAGTAGGGAAGGGAGAATGTGTTAGTTCAGCCTTGACAAAGCTATTAAAAGGCTGAAAGGGGAAGATATATTCAGTTATCAACCTTGCCAGAAGTTGCTGTGGTCTCTCAACATCAGCACAACTCCAGTGAGCAAAGTGCCCCTAACAACAGTTCACCCTGTCACTCTCCTTTCTGCACTGGTGTATTCAGAGTGAGGCTGGAGACCACTTCTTTGGTGGAAAAAGATGCAGTACTGCTTATCTGCACCTGATTACCTGCACTGAGGGACCGCGAGGCAACAGGCTGGAAAAAAGGACTTGTGCTGCAGCATTGCGCTTGTTCTTTCACGAGGGTGTGGTTTAATCCTGCCCACACTGCAGAACAGGTGCACAAAGGCTGATTCCTGACACATTAGACAAGTTTCAGGAATTTTACCCTTGATTACTGTAGAGCGCCTCAAGCTTCTACAGCAAACCTGAAAAAAGTGATGCTACTTTAAATTCCAGATTCACAGAGGACAAAGCACTTGTTGACTTCTATGAGAGCAGGTTCTGGGCCAGATCTATGAAACGTTTCAAAAGGAACCTTGGCTTCAAAACAAGAATCAGACTAGACAAAAAGTATTTGAGTCAGGGCATTGCTAGTCAATCTTGCTGGTTGTCAGATCTGCAGTGTAATGACATGTCAATTTGATTTCTTTTGTGCATGAGCTTGGAGCTATCCTTGGGCCTAAATTCTTCTGTACTTTAGTTTTTCTTTTGTTCTGATGGCACTTCTCCCAACATTACTTGACAATGAGTGATGTTCCAAAACCCTGATCTTTCACACCCTGTTGGTGACCTATAACTTTTCATGCATAACCTTTGGCCTGGGTCCTGACAGTTTGATTTATTGTCCAGTGTTATGATTTATGAGTATCTTCTCAGAATAATTAATGGACAACAGGTGGCGGCATAATAATTTTGATTACCCAGTGGTTCATGAAGCCACTTCAAAGGTGAGTTCATTTACTGAATAGGAAAAGGACAACAATTAGAAATTAAACAAAGCAATTCTTTTATGCCTTCATTTTTCACCCCTTTGTCTGTCAACACAGAAGACTTTATTTAGACTCACTGCCTCTCGTCTTGAACACCAGGAACTTTGAATTCTCTGCAGAAGACAACACTTCCCAGCTCCTGGTTTTGGTGGAACTATTTTGCTGTTGTTGAAAAGAGTCTTGATTAATTGCATGTTGTCAGTTTCCCAAAACCCGAGGAGCTTTTTCAAATCTAGTTTTTGGAACGTTATCACCCCCAGCTGCAAAATTTATTCCAAGATGCACATTTTTTGATAGTTAATCTTTTTGCTCAGGGAACCATTGTGTCACTGAAAGCCCCATCCTACAAGGTGCTAAGTGGGAACTGAGGGTGCTTAAGTAAGGATGCTCAAAACCTTATGGGATTGAACCCTAAGGGCTTGTCTTCACTGCTCTGGAGATTGAAGCTGTGGCGGTCAATCTTCAGGTGTTTGATTTATCAGGTCTTATAAAGACCTGCTAAATTGAACACTGAAAATGCCCCAGTTGACCTTCCAGTCATGAGGAGTAAGGGAAGCCAAAGGGAATATTTCTTCCATTGACCTCCTGCTGTGGAGATGGCACCGAAACTCGTCTTAAGGTACATCGAGTCCAGCTACATTATTTTGATAGCTGGCATTGCGTACATTAAGCCAACCTTCTGGTTTTAGCATAGATCTGCCCTCGCTTATTCAATTGACCCATTCAGCTCAGGAAATTCCATGACATTGTCCTCCATGAACCCGAATCCGCAACCTTTGTTCACAAATGAATGGCACTCACCTGAGTAGCTATACTGAAGTCAACTAGGCTACTTTGGTGGATGTTACTCAGCTTGAGAAAAAGCTGCGGAACTTGGATTCATGATTGTAGTCACAATGACAAGCTTATACAACACCCAAATCCAAGCATTACTTGGGGGGGTGTATAATGATGGTTGCTTATAGTTCATTTGCTTTATAAAATTCATCTAGAGTGGTAGGATATTGTTTGCATATTTTCTTCAGTCCTCCACCAAGACTACTAACAAAATTCAGAAGCCTTTCTTCCCTGCAAGCTGATGGTGGCCCCAAATCCTATGGCAATTTTGACAGTCCCTTTATAACTGATCACTAAGTTCCACAACATAAAGGCACAAATTTGCTCACCAGGTTCTGACAATACATTTTATTCTCTCTACACATACTTATTTTAGAAGGCCCATCATTTTCCCCCATTTAATTCAGTTTATTGTTTTCCATGTTATTTTCGATAACACTGTGCGTTGCTATGGAGATGAGGATGATGCGTTCCTTACGGGTGCTGGGTTTCAAGGCCCGATTTTCAGAGCTACTGAGCAACCACAAAACCCATTGACATCATGGGAAAGGCAAAGGCTCAACACCTCTGAAAAATCAAGCCAAGTGTTTGTAGAAGAACAGCGGCCTGTTTTAAGGGTAAACCTGTGATTGCAAAATAAAATAAGTAATTTAATGCACACTATCCATTCAATCATTGTTAGACAGGCTTTCAAAATATATTAATATTGAATAAGTTGGTTAATGGTGCTATTTCTCAATGTTTACAGCAGGGGTGGGCAACAATTTTTGATGGGGGCCACCCCAGAATTTTGGGAAAAGGTCAAGGGCCACACTTTTCTATGTGCGGGGTCTGGGATGGAGGTTGGGTGCAGAAGGGAGCTCAGAGTAGGGGACTGAGGTACAAGAGAGGGTGTGGGGTCTGAGAGGGAGTCTGGGCAAAGAAGGGGGTTTACAACGCATAAAGCTTCCTCCTCTCCCCACCATACAGAGGCAGATGGAGCAGCCAGCCATTTTGAGCTCTGGGGCTGATCCCTGCCTGTAAGTCCAGTGTGATAGGCCAGGGGCCAGATTGAAAAGCTTGGTGGGCTGGATCTGGCTGCTGGGCCAGATCTTGTTCACCCCTGGTTTACAGAAAGATAAAAAGGATTCAGCTGGGGTAATACAGTGTAACTCCACCGTTAGTGTAACTATGCCAATTTGCACAAGGATCTGGCCCCAAGAGCTCTTCCCCTTCATTTCAGTCTAAATATAAATCTAAATTTTAATAATTGTTTGCAGTTCATAGCTGGGTGGGTTCCAGGATATTAGAAAGACAAGGTGGGTGAAGTAATATCTTCTGTTGGTCCGTGTCTCTCTAAATATTAATGGCATTTAGCTACACTCCCCTCTCTGTATCATAATTCCTCTTCACCCTAAAGAAAGCACATGAGAAATGGATTTTTGTATAGTGCTACAATAGCGATATTGCAGGCTTATCATTTTTAATTGACTTCTTGACTTATAAAAATATTCCTACAATCCTGCTTTACATTGCAGTTTAATAACAGCTTAACACACATCTATGAAATATTCATTCCTGTTACATTCAAATTTTAAAATATCTGATGAAGAGCATGGTTAATAGATAAAGCAGAATCCCTAGAATATTAAAATCACTCCAGCTTTCTGTGAGGCTCCTCAGTAGAAAGCAAAGAAATTACTACTTTTAAGATCAGACTTACTTTATTTTTTCCCTCTAGAAGTCATAAAGACACCCCTGCAACAAAACACTATTACAATAAAGCCAATTTTGTCCTATAGTAGTTTGATCAAACCTTTAATACCACATTAGCTGCTTAATATATAGTAGATGTAGCGATGGAAAACCACTATCCTCCAGGCTCACTACTCAGTAAAGACAAAAGAATAATTTGCAGCAACTCATTTATTAGATTAAAGGTCATCTCTTTCAGCTCAAGAAATAGTCAACTACTGATCTGAATTTCCACAAGTGTGATTGATAAATAAAAATAAAATAAAATAAATAACAAACAAACAATTTGTGGTAAATAATTAATATGTGAAATTCAAGCTTAATGGTGAATGATCAGCTAAGTCACATGATGGTGTTTTTCCTCCTTGATTGGATGATTCACATGTACTTCTGGTACAAATTTTAAATAGAATGTCTGTGAATATGCACAACTGCATCTACAATTTGGGTATATTTGTACAAATATTTGTGCCACTCATACTCAGTTATTCAAACACTGGTATGTGTTTAACCAAAGCAAATTAATTTCAACACCTGAATAAACTACTTGTAAAAATTTTGTTTGTTTGGTTTTGGCAGGGCAGGTTGTGTGTGTGTGCAGTATTCATCCAGATATAATTCTGTTTTATGCTATAATTTTCTATTTTTATTTTATATTCTACGAGTAGTTCACAAAGAAAACTATTTTTAAATAAAAGCTTTAAGTAACAAGGAAACTGTACAATTGTACACAAAATTAAGGGGCACAAATTTTGCATTCTTCCTTTCTTCCTTCCCTAGTGACCTCTTTGGTTTGATTTTCATATGGGAAACTAGTTTACCCTTAAAATCGTAGATGCTCTTGAATCATGACGTGATGTTAGTACTTTGTTACCCATCAATTTTTAAATTAATTATCTGGAAGCAAGCAGCGGTTAATTTTTGGCCATAGACTTT
This sequence comes from Pelochelys cantorii, assembly GCA_032595735.1. NCBI lineage: Eukaryota > Metazoa > Chordata > Testudines > Trionychidae > Pelochelys > Pelochelys cantorii. Next base: position 36,517,260 of record CM064338.1, on the reverse strand, counting down.
TTGATTAGAAGCTGTGACCCTTTTTGCCTTTTTGGCATACTCTATACAACACCGGTGACCCCTGACACCTGATTCAACTAAAAGTAACTCCCAGACAGATCTTTCATATTCAGCAATCTCTTTGTTACGCTGGGATGCTTATCCACTTCCTTTCCTTAAAATCAACTTTGTTCTTTTTCTCTCCCCCCACCCTTTTTATACCCTTATTCCCCATACTTATTTTCTAGCACCATTTCTAGCCTTCCATTTGTCTCTCTCCTTCGGTTTTTAAACTTTACACTATACCATCGTCCCATATGTTTGTGCTGCATGCAAGGAGGTTTCTTTAGAAAATGCTGATGCTAATTATAAATTTAATTTGCATTTTAATTAGAATGGTAGCAAATTAAAAGCGTGGCAGCTGGAGAATTTTGAACGCTTTGCAGAGATTTGGTGTCAGTATCTCCCTGCCTCTGACTTCGCCGTCTTTTCATTTTTTCCCCTCACTATCTTTCATTCACACAAACATATTGGCAATTTTTCTCCTCTCTTGTTTCTTTTTTGTCTATTTTTTATTTCTCCATCCCCCCCCCCCAGGATCAAATTATAAATTATTTCTTTTTTGTCCTGATAAACAGTATACTCTTGTCTTGTGCCAGTACACCATGTACTGGAGTGATAGTGCCGCTTTTAAGTGAGCTTTTGTGCGGCCCTGTTAGTACTGCCCTATTTTGCTATTTATATCTGCCATTTATTTACAGGTAAGAATCTAGTCTATTTCCCCTTGACTAATTTCAAATTCCAGGCGCTAAGGCTTCTGTAGCCTCGACCAGTGCATTTTTTAAAAAATCCTATACATTTGCAGTACTCAGTAGACTCTTAATGAAAGCCACTCAGAATGCATTGGGGATTTCACAACTTTATTCTTCGCAAATACAGCATTCAATATTGTGCTTTTGGACAAAAGGCTGAAGTAATCTGTCAGTCTTTTGCCCTACAGAATGGCATATATTCTGGCCCTACTGTCTCTCCATGTTTTCTTTCATTCGTGATGTGAGCATGTCTAGTTTTAGCACTCACGTGAGCTCATTTAGTCAGTCCTGTCGTTTTCCCTATGTTGTATCTCCATGGTCATTTTCATTCCTTCTGTTCGCTTCCCCCACAGTGTCCTTGCTCAATAATATTCATTAATTGATTGACAGCTCTGATAGACCCAACTAACCTCTATCTCACTCTCATGTCAGTTTTTAAATAAGTACTTGTACGTCCAATGACCTTGTCGCCTCATCAGATATCAGAAAATGAGCATGCAGATATGGAGGAACCTGATTAGCAAAATAAGGAAGATCTTACTTCTGGCATAAGTCCATAACAAGCACTAACAACTAAGTTTACAAATTATGCATTTTAAACAAGAGAGACCTACAAATGAGGAATAAACAGACCTTAACCAGTTCCATGAGCATTGTCGCTAGTGAAAGCTTAATACAGAGCTCTCATAACACGATGGGTTTCCTAGAAAAAAAAAAGCTGGAAAAGAGCCAACATTACTCAACGTGGTGCTGTTTGCTAGAATTTTAGAAGGTAGCCTTTTATTTTACTGTTTCTAATTGCATTTTAAATTGTTTGCATAATGTTGTAAAGCACTAAAAAATGCATACACAGGAGGAGAGGGTGATTTAGAAATAAAATTATATTAAAATTACCTAGCAAAGATTCTGCAGAGTAAAGACTTTTTCCTCCCAGAAAACACTTGCAAGGCTTTGGGCTTTATTGTTTTTTATTTATATTACAGTAATATCTATAGACTCCAGGTTGTTATGCTGCTATGTTCACTGTTGTACATACTAAATATCAGACCCTGCATTAAAGAACTTAGAATGTAAATAGACAGTGCAGACAGGAGGAAATACATTAGCTTCATTTTACAGATTGGGAACTGAGGCTCAATGACTGGTACAAGGTCATGCAGGAAGTCTGCGGCAGAACCAGGAAGTAAAGCCAGATCTACAGAGTCCAGTCTCTTGCCCTCTTCTTCTGTGTGTCAGTTTCTCGTCATCTGGACTTAGCAATGGTAGGAATCAGTTTGGTGAAACTAGTGCTTTGTTTGGCCTGCATTTTAATGGCAAGGTTTTTGATCAGATGACTGTAACAATGTTAGGACAGATTACACTTGTTAAACAAGCTAGATTAACACAGCTGTTTATTATATCATAAAATGCTTTATAAAGACATAGCACAAAGTAGATTAAATTTCTTGGGAACTATTTGAGAGCAGTGAGTAGGAATCTGTTAGGACCAGGTGAGGATGTCACAGAGTCTCCTCCAATTGCAGGGCTGGGAAGAAAGAGGACTGGGGCTGGCTGACTTTGGTCTTTGATCTTGGTTCTGGATTCATTGTTCATGTTGAGTGAAATTCACCATTGATACTATTGGCCCTTAGAAGACCTGCAATGCAGTGGTACCCCCATCATCTTCCAAGCATGGACAACTGCAGATCATTCACACAGACAGTCTCTATGTGCACCACATAAAAAATGCTTAATTAGGGCTTGGTTGCTACTTTGGGTGACCCATTCCTAGTAATGAGATAGACACAAAATTAAATGAGTCCATCGTCATGTTTATCCTTATGCCATGGAACTATATCTAATTGCTGCTGCAATGATTCCCTTTTTTTTCATGACAATGTACCTCGTTTTTCAAAACCAACCTTGGAATTTGGGGTGGTTCGTACTCCGGTTTTATTATATTCGTATTACTGAAAACCAGGGACACAATTTTATATAAAATTCTGGTGTTGGACCATCACTGATATAAGCATGAAAATCAAGATGAGGTAAGGACAAATCAACCAAAAAAATAAGAGAAATATAATAAAAAAAAACCCACTGAATCATCTGTAGCACAACAAACTTTAAAATGTGACCTCGTGTTTTGGAGCGAAGGTCAAGTTTCTTTCAAGAAATACTGTGCTCTCATAGGTGGACTTTATTGTACAACAAATCACATCTCCAATTTATAATTCTCACTGATACAAGAGTCAGCTTCTGAGGTTTTCAGTACCAGATGAGGAAACTAGAGGCCTGCAGAACTTTCTTCTTATGAGTAATGCTTACTCAGGTAAGTAGTCCTGTTAATTTCAAAGCCTTATTTATAAGCAACCATTATTCATTGACTTCAATGGGACCTATCACAGGGGTATGGATTACTCACATGAGTAAAGCTTTGCAGGATCTAAATAAGCTAAATTGCCTTCAAGAGCTAATTTTTGAAAATGAAAGATACCATTATGCAAAATGTTGATGTCTGGGTCCCAAAATTAAACTGCTATTTTAATCACATGATTGCATAGTAAAGTTCTAATTTCTATGTCACCATGAAATTCCCCAGATTCATTTCTTCTTTCCTGCCCCCAATAACCTTCTAAATATTTTGAAAAGCCTTGGTCAACTGAATCTCTTGCAATAACTTTTTATTGTGAAATTGACCATGGAGTGTACAGCATTTCCCAAATTATAAATCTTTCACCTTGGCACTCTGGAAAGGCTTGGGTGTTATTGCATGTAAGTTTTTGCAGCTGTACAAAATACTTTCATTAACCCAAGAATAGATTATTTGGAGTGCTAATTAATTGATTCTTCAAAATGCCAATTGACATACTCCCAGGGAAAACCTGATCTAAGCAACTATGTTAATCAAGCTATTGTACTTACGGTTCTGTCTGAATATCAGACCATCTGAAATGAGGAGAACTTTGCCATTACTATCCTGGACCTCTTGTGGGCAGCTAATTAATATGAGTAGAATATGACAGTTGCACTTGTACATTCACTGTACTGCCTGACAATAACTCTATAAAATTACATTTCAGCTAAAGAATGGAAACAGTGTTAAATACCATTATTTGCCTTCCTTTGATGTCTGAGAGTCATTATGAAAGCAATTACAGCAGTTTCTCTGTCTGTATGTCTACAGGGTATTTATCTGTATCTGTCTGAGTCCTTTGCCAGGTGGAAAATATATGGCATATTAAAGACAAGGGAATTCAGCCTCAATTATCAGGCAATGAACAGAGGAAGAAACAAAATCAGAGTTTTGCAGATGATCCTGGCAGAAAACAGTAATTTAATATTAAAGCCAGGCAAGCTGGGGAAAACTTGCCTAGTGTAGGAGGTTTTTTTATTTTAATATTATTTGTTCCTCCCCCGCACAAACCCCCATTGCCTTAGTTTGTTTTGCCGTCACATTTTCCAGATCCTCTGTTCATTTTGAATAAGCTCACATTTGTGAATCGAGGGAACTTGGAGAATTTTTTTAAACCACGTTTTGCTTCTTAATTATGTTGCGGCTATTCTTCTGTCTAACTGCGCCCGTAGAAACAATAGTTTTGCAGGGTATGTTGGCGGGTAGGTTGAGTCTGTGCATACGAGCTGCTGCTAGGTCAGGGGTCAGCAAAAGCCTCTGAAGGGGCTGAATCTGGCCTGTCTAGGACTTTGATCCGGCCTGCGAGGTAGTTCCAGGCCCCGCCCCCTAGTGCGTTGATTTGGAGCCAGAGATGCGCAAGCCCTTTCAACTGCTTCTATTTAAAGGGCTCGCGTCTTCCCCGTGCCTTGCTTAGCAGCCCCGGAGAAGGTGCAAGCCCTTTTAATAGAAGCAGTTGAAAGGGCTTGCATGTCGTCTTTGGCTCCCTAGCAACGCCCTAGCGGCACCAGGGCTATGAGCCCTTTTAACTGCTTCTATTTAAAGGGCTTGTGCCTTCCCCGTGACTATCTGGGCAACGTGTTGCCTGGCAGCCGCGGGGAACACAAGAGCCCTTTAAACAGAAATGGATAGAAGTGTTCTCAGCTCCTGGTACCTCTAGCACGTTGCCTGGGAGCTGGAGATGCGTGAGCCCTTTCAACTGCTTCTATTTAAAGGGCTCACACCTGTTGGGTGGCTGCATTGCCTGACAGCCACCCGGCAGGTGCAAGCCCTTTAAACAGAAGCAATTGAAACAGCTCGCAGCTCTCGGTCCCACTGGCCCGTTGCCTGGGAACTCCCTGGGAGGCACGAGCCCTTTCAGCTGCTTCTGTTCAAGGGTTTGTACCTGCCGGGTGGCTGCCAGGCAACAGGTTAGCAGTGGGGCGAGGAGCTGCGAGCCCTGTTATGTGAATTCTAAGCCTTTACCCCAGACAACTCTGGGAGGAGGCTAGCCCCAGCACTCTCCCACTTGCTCCCAAGTCCCTTCCATTGGCCAGAAGTCAGGGGGGAGGGACACCAGGCCAAGCAAAGCTCACGGTAGGGTAGCTCTCAATTCTGCCTCTTCCACCCGAGGCCCCGCCCCTTCTGCTCAAGGCTCCGCCCCTTCCAGGTCAGCCTGCAGCCACTTCCAAAATTTGTGAAAAAATTATTGCCCACCCCTGTGCTAGGTGATGAGGGAGCTCTGGATGTTTCAGGGGATGTGGAGTAACTCACAGGACTGAACCCTCACAACAGTACATATCACAAAGTATGTCTGCTCCTATGGCAGTCTGTGAAGTCCAAACACCACATGCCCAGCAAGCACTGGTATAAATGCCAGCACTGACACTGAGGTACAGTTTAAGCGAGTAGAGTGCACTACATGCCTGAACCCTCCAGTATGTATCCTGCATGGACTCTCTATATGCTCAAGAAGTGCCTCCCACATCTACACTGCTCTTTTTAATGTTGCCCTGCCAAAGTGAAAGACTTTGGCAGCAGGGAGGCAGCTGCCCGCTACATATCCTCTGCCAGGGCTGTTCCCTGATGCAGGTAGCTATGCATGGTAGTGATATGGCCTTTCAGAGCAGCATGAAGCTATATGTCTATTTCCTGTACTCTCTACACACCGTCATAAGCAGAGGCATAGCCTCAGACCTGCTAAGCTGGACGTTGAGCTCACCTGCTTGATAGAGCCCAACCTTTCTTGCACTGACTCCACTGGTAGCGTGATTGGGGCCATGGTTTGCAAGGAGGGAAAACAGTGGTGTTCGCTGGACACACATGTTTTCTAAGGCCAAAATGTACCCATGGATGCATTCAGATGCCCTTCTATAGCAGCCTATTGCACAGAGTGAAGGAACCCATTTGTGACTCTAGAGTAGAAACATCACATTGTAGTTGAACCTAACAATGGCCATCCTGGGTCAGACCAAAGGTCCATCTAGTCCAGTGTCCTGTCTTCCCACAGTGGCCAATGATAGGTGCTCCCAGAGGGAATGAACAGAACAGGGAATCACCAAGTGCTCCCTCACCTATCACACATTCTCAGCTTCTGACAAACAGAGGCTAGAGACACCATTCCTACCCATGGAAAAGGTTCCACTGACATTTTACACAATGAAAGATTTTACACTAAGTGTGTGCTTTCCTTGAGAAATGTAAGGTGTTTTTCATCTGAAAAATGAAACCATGGCTCAGTGGCAGCTGAGCTTCTGTGCTGTGTATGGCGAACCATCTACTCCTGAGCTGCTTTTTTGGTTCCCCTCGCAAACTCATACACACGGCTGATTTTGTCCCTCTTCCTTCTAGGCCTTGCTTGTTGCCAAGTTCACCACAACTTCTATGCCAGCTCCTTCCAGTGAAGGCCCTGGCAGGCAGCAGACTGCTCACTATGAGACGAAGATGCGATTGCAGAATGTGAATGGCTCAGTGAGATGAGTGCTGCTCAACTCTCCAAAAAGAGGCCTGGTCAACCCCTCAGAAGCCTCTGTTAGAGGGCTTGTAAGGAGCTTCAATGGGAAACAAAAGCTGGCAGAAACTCCACTCTGTGTAGACCTTCCCCAATGGCACAAGAAGCCAGCCCAGATCCAGATGATTTGCAATTTACCCCGATGAACCCACCTGGGTATTCCGACCCAGGGGTTGTACGAACAGGCATCCTTCTGCATTTCACTGCCCAGGCAAGCTGAGCTTTATCAAGTGACTTCACAAGTCAAATTTGCATGATGACACAGACTCTTGCAAGATCTTCTTCATATGCATTAGAGCAGGGGTGGGCAACAAGTGGCCCGCAGGCCAGACACGGGTCGCCAGGGTTAGCCCCTTGGTAGGCCTCCAGATACTATCTACCTGCCTGTCTACAAGTATGGCCATTCACAGCTCCCATTGCCCATGGATCACTGTTCCCGGCCACCAGGAGCAGCGGGAAGCAGTGCTGACTGGGACACCACTTCCTGCAGGTCCCATTGGCTGGAAGCAGTGAACCGTGGTCAACAGGAGCGGCAAGTGGCCATACCTAATGAGGCTCAGGTAAATAAAGTGTCTGGTGGCACACCAGGGGCTAACCCCAGTGAATCACATTTGGCCCGTGAGCTGCTTTTTGCCCACCCCTGAATGACAGTCTCTTTAGCTGTATTTAGTTGTCTTCTCAATTCTTCAGTTAAAGTGTCCTCCTGATGTACAATTTATGTACCTACTATTGTAGCACATTTGGCCAAATCACACTGGATTTCTAGCTGGCCAGTGTTCTCATACATGTTTTGGACACTGATTCATGCACTGCATGCTGGGTAATATCATGAAATTCATGTGTTAAAAAACCAGCCATTTAGTTTTACAAGCGAATGATTTACAGAGTGCTGCAAACGCAGCTACTGTCCAACCATGTGCGCACAGACTGACATTTTGGTGCTTCTTCCAAACTCTTTCCACTTGCAACCTGTGCTCTTTTTTAAAGTTCCTTGCAGGTTGCTGCACTCGACATGTGATATTGTTTCAGACAAGACAAGTTTAAGCCCACAGACATGCCCAGTTGCTATCAGCTGATGCCAAGGGAGAATCTTGAGACAAAGTTTAACAATACTGTGTTGTCCTTAGTTTTAAATAGAAAGCTAGAAATATTGCCAACAGTTAATTACAATGCTCAAGTATCCTGAAACGGAAAGCTCTAAGAACACATCTGTTGCCATTGCAGCAATTGTGTTATAGACTCTCTCTTTAATAGTCTTTCCTGATTTGCTCCTGTAAAGTATGTAACAACTCAATAATGCTCAGTAAGCTGCCAGAGGCAAGTTGGTCAGAGAGAAGGCATAACACATGCATTAATTACGGCTCAGTATCACACTGCTTAGTTTTTACAAAACATTGAGAGCTTGTTTCTACACTGTACTTCACTATGTGTAGTTACTAAGGCCAGGGAAAAGTGAGTGCAGAGTGGATACAAAATACCATGAGGTCAGAATGATACCCCCTTCCAACTTTGTTCTGGTGCAAATTACTATAGTAAGGTCCAGAAAAAAAGGAGAATTACGGTTCTTGTTCACAATTGACATGCTCAGAAGTTCTATGAAGGCAATCTTTCCACACTAGTGCTAAGTCATCTCATTGTATTGTCATAATTTATAGCATGATACTTAGGCTTTGAATATGTATGTCACAGGCATCTTTGTTCTTCTCTAGAATCTTTTCCCAGCATGTATGATAGACACATTTTTACAGCTCCGTGTTCTTTCTGCTTATGTTTTCAAATAGGGAGTTATTAGACCAAGGCAATTTTCTTAAGACAGTCTGAACCACTTTAGCATGTCTGAAGTGGCAATAACTGCATTAGTCGTGTAAGGACCCATTTTTCTCCCCTTGAAGTCAATGGCAAAACTTCCAATGATCACATAGAAGGAATAGACCCTACTAAATGTAACACCCCTTTGAAATGCAAGGCCTATGCAAAATCCTGTGAAATTAGAAAATTGACCAGAAACTGGTCCTCATGTATATTTACTACAATAGTTTTGCTATAGAAAGATTAATGGATGACAGAACTCAAGATGAAGATGAAAAGATTTAACAAGTTTTGAGATAGTCCATGGTAGGGAATGGGGAAATGATTTTAATGGATATTAGTTGGCAATTCTACAATATAAATCTAGCTTTGGTTACTTAAATCTACAAAATATATTAGCCTATCCTTAGGAAACCATGGTATTTTAAAAGGCATTTTTAAAACCATGCTTTGGATATTTAAATGAGTGTAAAAAGGTAGAGGAAATTTTTTTAAGTTCATATGAACTTGCATAAATATAGAAATTCTGTTCATTTTTAATTAAAAATAGAAAAACACAACTTGCAAGAAACACACTTATTTTCTTTAAAAAAAGGATGATTAATATAGGTTAAAAAGCTTTCCTCATTTTACAAAATTAATACCATGTTTAATTATATGAGATTAAAATTTCATTACACATTACACTTTAATTGGCATCGATGGGGCCAGAGGTTAACACCTCTGCATGAGTTACCTTTTATACAGCTCCAATATCTAATAACACAGGAGTTTTAAATTATAAACCCTGACAACATTTAACAAGTTTTCTACACGTTTTAATTTTACCCTAGTAATCTTTTATGTGGAGCTCACTGGCATTCTTGAGGTCATCATCCTGAATGATGAAAGGAGCTGAGAGAGAAATCATTATAAAACCTATGCAACTGGACATTATTGGATTATGGTAAAGATGTTATCTGAAATAAGGATGTCTACTATAGGTTTAAGCATAATTAGTGTAGGACAGTTGTGTGTCTTGCTGTTTAAAACATTGTGGGGGGGAAAGGGGAGAGATTCACCTCATAAAAAGAGCCTGATACCGTTCAACTCAAGAAAGATCTGGAAGATTCTTAGCTATGAAGAAGTGAGGTGCTTTTGAGCTAGGTGATCAGAGATGCTACATTCTAGGGAAAAGACATGCAAAGGACTAAGGGAATTAAGCACACAAATCGTACTGAGTTTTAATGAAAATTGGAAAGCCCCCTGAAAGAGGTGTCAAGATCCCTGCCCTGCCTGTAGCAACATTTCCCCAATGTAAATTATCAGAGGTCATTGTTTCAATGGCATACACCACCTACTCTATATATTCTCAGCTTGACAGTGGTCCAGGGAACATGAGGGAGATCAACAAAATGGTGCACTTGAACAATAATCTTATGTGCTGGTGCACAGAGTCACTAGATCAGCAGACTCCCACAACGTTTATATCTTTTTAGTACCCAAAGGATTCAAATACAATCTCTAAACACATATAACAGCAGCAAACAACCTCCACACAAGTACCCAGCAGTTGTGCGCACATAATGTGGTCTGTCCGAGAAAAACAAGTGGTTGTGCACCAAACAAGCAGATGTTCCTGACCAGGGCTGGCTTTAGGCCAATTCGCCCGATTCCCCCGAATCGAGCCCCGTGCCTAAGAGGGCCCTGCACCCTAAAGCTGGAAGTGTGCTGGCGTGCCGGACGCACTGTGGGAGGGGGCATCGGCTCTGGAGGAGGAGCGTGGCAGCTTTGCTGCACCACAGGAGGGGTGAGTTGAGCACAGGGGTTTCCCTGCACCACGGGAGGGGGAGTCGGCCCTGGGGTTTGGCGGGAAGGTGGGACTCTGCCCTGTAGCTGGGGATTTAAAGGGGCTGTGCCTCTTTTTTTTGTGTGCTGTTTTTTTTTTTTTCTCAACAAAAAATCCTGTCTGCTGGGGCCCTGTCGAAACTGTTCAAATTGGGCCCCGTACTTCCTAAAGCCGGCCCTGACTCCTGACCAACTAAACCAAACCAAACCAGGCCATATAAGGGGGCATGGATGAAGGGAAAGGCGGCTGAGCTGAAAATAGCATGCTCATGCACACAATGGGACCAACAGCAGAAAGGAGCAGCAAAAATGTGCTTATGGTGCCTTGAGCCAATCTCAGATGAAACACCCTGTTGTACTGCAGCAATACAAGGCTGCACTTCAGATACGTTTTGCACGTGTTCAGCTCTGATGTGTTGACCCCCAGAAGGCTGAATGTCAAATATAAATAAGGATTGGATCCTGAGCTGTTAGAAATCAAGGGGAGTTTGTCCATTGACTTCAGTCAGAATTGGTTGAGGGCCCTTAAGCAGAGATCTCTCTCTCACTGGATAGCTATGTGTTTGTAAATGAAACTTTAACCAGAGTTAATCACTTGTCTTTTGTTGTGCCTCTTCACTGTAGCTTTGGCGGGTGTGCAGGGGAGACTGGGAAGGTGCTTTGTTTCTTTGTTGAAGAAAGCTAACCTGTTCCAGTCTTGTTGCATTGGACTCCTGTTGGCTACTGGAAGTTGAGGGTCGTGAGGCCCTGATGCTCCTAAGATCTTCAGGAATCCCTGAGAGTTAGGATCCTAAATCTCTTTCAAGAGCTGAGCTTCCACATCCTGCAGAATCAGACCCCAAAGTGAGCCCAGTAAAAAGAGCAAGTCTATATGTAACAAACTCCAACTTGGTCCACACTGGAGATCAAACCTTCAGAGCTAGGAGCAGGAGTCTCTACAGCCCAAGCTAATGAGCTAGGCTCTGTAGGTGGGGATGGTAACAGACTCATCCTGTCTTCTGTGGCCTGGGGGAGCTATGCACACACTGAGTGGTAGATTATATACAAATCACTTTCCTAGCCTCTTTATTTCACTACTCAGCATGAGCAATCTCAGGTTTCTACAACAAGAATTTTTCAATCATTTTCTAATTGCTTTTTGAAAACTTTTAATCTGGAAATATTTTTAAGTGATAGATTCAGGAACACCTGCAGAACAGACACTGAAAGCATGGTAAAAGAGCAGTAAACAGAAATTTGCTGAAAAAAGGGGGGTTCCTCATGATTTTTTCGTTGACTTGCTCAAGTCCAATATACTTTTTTTTAAAAGTTGATATAGCTGACTAATCAAATCATCCCAGATAATTCCAAAGAAAGGAAAATATCTGGAAGTGCTATATATGACCTGACTAGACCTTTCTTTATTGAAGTTTTTATAAGTATTTCTCTGTTACTGGCCATTCTGGAGATAGATAACATAACATGAGAACATAAGAATGGCCGTACTGGGTCAGACCAAAGGTCCATCTAGCCCAGTAGCCTGTCTGCTGACAGTGGCCAGCACCTGGTGCCCCAGAGAGGGTGGACCGAAGACAATGATCAAGCGATTTGTCTCCTGCCATCCTTCTCCAGCCTCTGACAAACAGAGACCAGGGACACCATTTCTATCCCCTGGCTAATAGCCTTTTATGGACCTAACCTTCATGAAATTATCTAGCTTCTCTTTAAACTCTGTTATAGTCCTAGCCTTCACAGCCTCCTCTGGCAAGGAGTTCCACAGGTTGACTACATGCTGTGTGAAGAACTTTCTTTTGTTAGTTTTAACCCTGCTACCCATTAACTTCATTTGGTGTCCTCTAGTTCTTCTATTATGGGAACTAATAAATAACTTTTCTTTATTCGCCCTCTCCACACCACTCATGATTTTATATACCTCTATCATATCCCCCCTCAGTCTCCTCTTTTCAAAACTGAAAAGTCCCAGTCATTTTAACCTCTCTTCATATGGGACCCGTGCCAAACCCCTAATCATTTTAGTTGCCCTTTTCTGAACCCTTTCCAAGGCCAAAATATCTTTTTTGAAGTGAGGAGACCACATTTGTACACAGTATTCAAGATGTCGGCGTACCATAGTTTTATACAGGGGCAGTAAGATATTCTGTGTCTTATTTTCTATCCCTTTCTTAATAATTCCAAGCATCCTATTTGCCTTTTTGACTGCTGCTGCATACTGTGTTGAAGTTTTCAGAGAACTATCCACAATAACTCCAAGATTTCTTTCCTGAGTTGTCATAGCCAAATTAGCCCCCATCATACTGTACGTATAATTAGGGTTATTTTTCCCAATGTGCATTACTTTACACTTATCCACATTAAATTTCATTTGCCATTTTGTTGCCCAGTCACTCAGTTTGGCGAGATCTTTTTGGAGTCCCTCACAGTCTGCTTCTGTCTCGACTATCCTAAACACTATCCTATATGCCTTGCAATAAATTAACACAAACATTCAAACAGATCACATTTCATATTTTGGCAAAGGAGTAGGAGCAACTTTGCGTTGGAAAAACTATACAAGAAATTAAAAGTGAGGACAAAGGACTAAGCTCTAATTCTATGCCATTAATAGAGGAATTTAATCCTTTAAAATTTATCTGTAGTGCTCCTCTGGATGGTGTTGTCTGACACACAGACCGACTCTACTTTCTTAGCTGGAGTAGAGAAGATAAGCGAAATTTACTTTTATGAATCAGAATTAACTTCTGACACTACAGAGCACACAAGGCTATCAGTTAATATTAAACTGAGCACTTATTGATTACCCTGTAATATTGACAAGGTCACTATCTGTATAGATCGCCTGCCATATAAATGCCAGCCAGGTGAATTAAAATACCCTGGAGCAGCATTAAACTTCATGCCAATTTATCCAAAATTGTGTATTTTTCCTCTTCCTACTCAATTTGTGCATATGCTCCTCCCCTGCCCAGTACTTCCTGAGCAATTGCTACTTCGCACTGCAAACAACCCATTTAACTTAATACCCATTTCATGTAAGTTGCATAGATGAGTTGCACTCTGCTACTTTTCCACTTATGATCATCTAAAAATTGGCCTTTATGGAAGGGGTGGATGCACGTAGCTGGTGGACTGAAGAATAGAATAGAATTCTGGTTACCTGCATTTTTCCTTCCCCAGTTTACAGTGGAATCTAATTATCAAGCAACTGTTTAACCAAAATTATAGGATAATCAGTATTGCACAAATACAGCTAAAATATAAGGCAAACTTTTTGGAAGAAAGGCAATGTTCAATGTTTTGTTAACTGCGATAGCTAGAACTGAAGCTAAGACAGGATAAGAATTTGTGGCAATACGCTTTTCCAATATTTATAATCAGTCTCAAACTACATCTTTAGACATTAAAATGAAGTGGTCCATCTCATGTAAACTAGTGTAGCTTCATTGAACATGCAGTCATAAATCACCAAAATTAATTTGGGAGGGGAGGGAGTCTGTGTCGGTTATTCAAAGAGACACTGTCTCAACTTTGGGGCTAATCGTTGCTTACACAGTAAGGCCTGGTCTATATTAGACCAGGCAGGTTGGCTTATGGTATACATCTCCAGCTATGCAAAATGCGTAGCTGGAGTCGGCTTACATTAAGTCGAGCCTTGGTGGTGTCCTATACAGTGGGAGGCTGATGGGAGCAAACACTCGTGTTGGCTTCCCTTACTCCTCACAGAAGGAGTATACAACACCAGTGGGAGCTGCCCTCAGCATTCAATTTAGGGGTCTATACTAGACTCATTAAGTCGAAAGCTAGAAGACCGTCCTCCGGAGACTCAATTTTTTCTTAAGTGTAGACGTGCCCTAAAGGAGTGACATCCAAGGGACCTGAGGTACTTAACGAAATGGAGGATGAGACCTTCAGTCTACATAGTTACTTAGACTACACTAAATAACTTCAAAATATCATCAATAAAAGACCAAAAATTCTGAGCCAGCAAATGAAATTAAAATGTGTTTGCTTAAAAAAGTAAATCGGTTATAGCTCAGATAGTGAAATAATATCTTTTAGATTAATGTTTAATTGAAAACAGTATTTACTGCTCTAGTACATTTGAGTGCGCTCTTTACTGTTTCTTTATGTATAATTGTGTTTTGCAGCCAATTTAAAATAACTAGATGAATGCAGGCCTTATAGAAGGTGAAGAGGAGTCCTTGGAAGGATAGGAGTGCCTACCGGGGTTTCTTACTAACAGATATGAAAAAAGTAATTTCCATTTTGCTATCATAGTGTGATCCTCTCTGCATATAAAGAGTATTTCTCTCTCTCACACACACTATCTAACTAAATACCTGAGGAGGAGAAGAATATTTTCTAAAAATGAACAACGTGCCTTATTTTAATATTCCCTGTGTTGGTGAATTAAAGAAAAAAATAGGCAATAATCATTACAACTTTTATTCTCTGCGACAGCTTATAATTAATTGTGATAAGACTTGTTATAATCTGGGCATGTGAATGTTCCAATTTTTAAAAAATGAAAGCGGATACATTTCCAGACCAAGTAGGAGGTAGACAATAGCTATCAAGAGGTAGATTCTAAGTGGGGTTATCAAAGTATCTCAGGGCTTGTCTACACTATGGAGAAGATCTACTAAATCAAACACTAGAAGATCAACCTCTGGAGGGTTGGTCTAGAGTAGGCCCCCAAATTACACAGTGAGGGCAGCCCCTGCCGGCGTTGTGTACTCCTCATTATCTGAGGAGTAAGGGAAGCTGACAGGAGCATATGCTCCTGTCAGCCTCCCGCAGCGTACACACCACAGTGGCTCAGCTTAATGTAAGCTGAATTCAGATTTAGGGGAGGAAGTTCCAATGACTTTCAATAGAACATGTGGTCATAAATCACCAAAATGAATTTGAAAATCCACCCTCCAACTCTGCTTAACTTTAAAATCACATTGACTTCAATTTTGTGCACGCATACCAGTTTTCAGGCTAATGATGTTTTGGAGCGTGGGAAAAACATAAAAAGTTAAAATTCCACATCAGGATTTACTCTTCCTTCCTTCCAGGTGAATGTGCCTGTGGAGGGTATTCTTCAGACCCAAATCCTGAAGGGAAAAATTATCTCCTCCAGCATTATTACCCTGCCTCACAGAGGAGTTCCAAGCTGATTTGATTCATGTTGGCAAGTATTTTGTGATCCTCAGATGGAAGGTGAGATACTAAAAATTTAGATCTATCTATTATATATTTGAGGGAGTTTGTCTGTCCCTCTAAGAAATCCCCCTAAACAGAAAGAGCTAGGACCATCAAATTCAGTATACATCTTCCTCTTTAACTCTCTTATAACTGAAAGCAAGGTAAGGGTTTAGCTGGGCCTGGAAAATGGGATGTGCCTGGAATAGGACTGCTTCTCATAACACCATACAGAAAAGAGACAGAATCACTAGGCAGGGGGGAGATGTTGGCTGGGGGCATTCTCACACTGTCCAATACTGCCCCAGCCCTGAGCCTACCACCCCAGAGGCACTCTTTAGGGAGGGCAAGGGGGCTGAAGTCCCCCCCTCCCCGCCCCCAAATTCATACAGGGATACTGCTGGCTGTTGTTCCCCTTCATTAAGGAGTGAGGGGAAAGTGCATAGTTTGCTGCATTCCTCATTCTGCAAGGGGAGTGCAGATGAACCTGGACCTGCTCTGCTGCGAGATATGCACCACTCTCCTGGCTGTGCCAACTGGAGCTGCAGCAACCATGGATCAGCGCTTCTCACTTGGCCCCAAGCTGCTGCAGTGAGAGAGGGCTGGGGTAGTCCCCTCTTCCCAGGGCAGCCTGCGTACTGAACCTCTTATCCCCAGCCCCACCCCAGAGCAATGATTCAAATGAAGCATGGACATTTTCATTTTATTTTCCAAAACACACACAAAAAGTAATTGAATTAAGGACACAAGCAACACCACATACATCATCTAACATCGTTATAAAGGTTAAAAACTAGCATAGTTTGGTACAGTGTCTCTATTACCCTACTTGCTCTTCTGGGACTTTCTCTAACTGTTTGTCTTGCTGTGCCTTTTGTCTATGTTTAGACTGTAAGCCTCTAAGGTCAAGGACCTTGTCTTTCTATTTCTCCATAAAGGAACAAGCCGTACAATGATGCTACCTATAAACAATTAATACTAATCATTCATTTTAACGGAAAGCATCCCCATCTACAGATGTGTTACAAATACCGTATTGTTTTATTAAAAAAAAAAAAGTTTTCTACCAAGAGAGGAGAGGACCTTACTCTGACTTACTCATTAGCATGTGGGTTGCTCACTACTGTCAAGAACGTACATATAGCCTGACTACATTTACTGTGTTGGACTATTGTTATAGACAAGAGAATGTCTAACTCTCTCAAGGTTAATTGACTACTGCTCTTTGAAATATACATGAGACACTTTATTGACTATCCTGCATCTGACCTCACCCGTCATGCAGGAGGAGGAGGATAGTAACAATGAAAAGGACTCTAATAAAAGATGAGCAGGACAGAGGTGAAATATAGTGGATTACACTATGTTTTGCCAACATCACGGCATTTATTCTTTGATGTTCAATGGAGAGTCCTTTATTCTACCTTTGTGATTGCAAAGTCCATGAAAAATCAAAGTAATTCAGAGGTGTCCTCAGCACTCCCAAGAGTGCCAGCACAGAAGGGGTGTTAATTGTAAACAATATGCAGTATTATGCAAATCTTCCACTCAACTCATTCCTAAAGTTCAAGACTGGCATAGGATTTGGACCTTGTTGAATGGTAATTCTATGTATTTCCATGATGTGGGGAAATTCTCTGTATCATCAGAGGATCCCAATTATATGAATGTCTTAAGAGGGGAAAGGACATTCATTCTCACTTCAGAACATCCTCTATTCCAATCTAGTCTGGTTCCTGATCCAGATCCAGATTCCTAGTATCAGAGCATTCCTACAGATGTCTCAAAACACAGAAGAGAAAGGTATGTAAATTATACACATAAGTTCCATGACGTTGGAGGGAAATGCTGCCTTTTCTATGACTATGTCTTGGTCTACGCTGGGGAGTTATTTCGAAATAACTCCCCTTATTTTGAAACAACAAGCAGAGTGTCCACACTACCACCCTCATTATTTTGAAATAAAGGGCTGGTTATTTTGAAATAACAATCCATGCTTTCCTTAGGGAATAAGCTCATTTCAAAAGAGTTATTTTGGGAGTTTTTATTTCAAAATAAGTTATTTCAAAATAATTTCCCAGTGTAGACATGCCCTATCACTGCATTCCATCCACTCCAGAGACACCTCCTTAGGAGGTACGCAGGTTTGGGGTCCATGTATGGAGAGTGGATGGATTGCTCTCCAAACATGGACTCCAAACCTGTAGAGCCCCTAAGGAGGTGACTTTGTGGGATCCAGGGAAAACTGGAGGAATATCATATTGGTATTGATGTCACAGAAGGAGTTCTGTCCACTTGCATTACCCAGGGGAAGGGCTACCCATTGCTCCCAGAAACCCTAAGTAAAACCTGGCCTAAGGGCTTGCTTTGAGGGTTCTGGGTGTTTTGTCAAATGAAACAACTGGGAAGTCAGTTCATGAAACATCATCTGCAATTTTTAAGCATTGTCTCTATGCCACTCAAATTTGAACACAAATGTGCTGCAATTAAACACAACAGTCATTTTTAGGCAATCCATTTATATGTCACATTTCATCAAAGAGTAATTATTGTTATGCCCACACTGGAAATCTTTGAAAAAGAGGATGTATCCTAGAAATGCTGCACAGAGCTCCTTCCTGAGAGCATGTGTGCAAACCCAGGCCATCAGAGCTGTTTGGTTACCATCAAAACATGGATGTATACTCAAAATTAGTCAGGTTCAAGACTTATTGCATCACCATAGAGAGTTTCCAAAGGACAATTGTTTGATGGCCACAGAATAAGCCCTTGGAGGGGGAGGCCATGTTAGTCTATCTGCAAAAACAACAACGAGTCCTGTGGCACCTTGAACACTAATAGATTTATTAGGTCATAAGCTTAAAACCCACTTCATCAGGTGCATGCAAAAACTTCAGAACTTCAAAACCATGAAAGAGTATGCCCAAATAAATCTGTTGGTCTTTAAGTGCGACAGCACTCCTCCTCTTTTTTTTTTTTTTTTTTTTGCAGAATAAACCTTTGTGGGGCTTCCACCCGGGCAACTGGGTTTTCCCTATAATTTACCATGATGCAATTACAGCCCTAATGATGATACATTGCATTCCACCACCAAAGTGTCTGTACTTCTACCTGCTTGTAACAGCTCAAGACAGAACATGTCAGTATGATCAGAAATGATACCAGTAACTAAGTGACTGATTGTCTAAGCCGTATTCACATTGAGTAACATTTATTCATATGAGTGATCCCCACTGAATTCACCATTCAAGGTGAGCAAAGCTTACAGGATCAGGCCCTACATGTGTACTGCACATGAACACTCTGAAGAAACTTTGAGATTCAAACATATGTATTATATATATTGTACAATTACCATGTCAACCACCTACTGTTGGCCAAGTGTGAGGAACTCAGAACTGGTTACATCTTTTGGATAGGATTCAGCCCCCAGCCAGGTTTCATAATATGGAATATCCACCTACTTGGTTTGTGCTAGACAGAGTTATTTTCATTACTGAATTCAGCCACTGAAGGTTAAAATATGCCAGTGTTCTAGTCCCTTAAAAAATCCTCCATCTTCTACCCCATATCTGCTAGCTGTATAGCATATTTCCCTCGCCACTAATTCTGATAGCATTCCCTAATTAACTCATTTTATCTTTTGGTATAAATCAATTACAATTAAAATATAGTTTGTCAAACCTCATTGGGGTATTGTTCCACATTAAAAACCATTTTTACTCATGAGAGCAAGTGTGATTAACTTCAGTAGAAAACTTAAAGTTCAACTCACTATGAGCAGAGGAAATTAAGCACAGTTCTTCCTTTGCAGAATACTTCAGGCTTGCTGTCAACACAGGCAAATAGGAGAAGCGGACACATTTATACTGGCCATTTCCAGATTTCAAGAACCCAGCAGGACCTAAGACGACAAAAATATGAAAGTTTTTAAAATGACATTTTGCTTACCAGTATTATATAACAACTCAGTACAAATAAAAAAAAGATAGCATTCATTTTTAAGGCTTTGAATTTTTTTTAAAATAAACATGTCTTAACAGTTAATGGAACACTTATATTGTAAATACATTTTGTGAAGAAAATGCACAAGGCCAAATTCTCTGCTGGAGGATGAGTGCAGATTTGGTGACTTCATTCTAGTAGAGTGTTTGGGTCTTATAGTTCCATTTGACTTAGGCCTTGTCTTCTCTAAACGGAATATCACTGCTGCCATGATCAATCTTCTGGAATTTGATTTAGTGAGTCTTGTTAAGATTCACAAAATCAAACTCAGAGGGCACCCCCGCCAGTGTCCCATATTCCTGCTTTTGTGAAGTGTAAAAGAAACCAATGGGAGCGTTTGCTCCTGTCAGCCTCTCACTGTGGAGACATCACCAAGCTCAGTTTAAGGTAAGCCAACTCCAGCTACGTATTCCATATAGCTGAAGTTGCCTACCTTCAGCCAAGCTACCAGGTCTAGTGTAGACCTGGCCCCAGGAATTCACAGACACACTGCTCATCTTCCCTTGATTGTGCTCAGAGCCAGTCCTAGGGGCGGGCTGTGACCTCATTTCAGCCCGACCTCCCGAATCCTCTCCTCAGGTTTCCCTAGTTACTCCCCGCTCCCCGACCTTTTTTATTATTATTATTTTGCTTGACAAATTTTTGTCCGGTATTTTTTTTAAACCATCTGGCAACCCTACAGGTGAGCTAGGAGGTCGCCCGGAGTTGCCAGTTGGTTAGGACTGGCCCTGATTGTGCTCCATCTTGGCTCTCTTGCACACTCAAATACCTAACCAGCCACTGCTGTGCAACTCACACTGCCAGATGATCAGCAACAGCCCACTCAGCCCAATGTCACCCTCTCCTCCATCCCCTGTAACTCTACAGCACATCGGCAATCTCTCCAGAGACCAATTGGATAGTGTCTGTCAAGTTACAGTTTGCATTTATTATATTTAGTGCCAGAGGTTTCAGCCACGCTCAGATATCATAGTGCTGGGCAGCACTATAAAACCCTACCACAGACAAGGCAGATTAGAGTCCCATTGTAATAGGCACTGTATGAACATAGTAAGAGACAGCTCCTGCCCTGAAGAGCTCAGAATGGAGAAAGACATGGCTAACAAAGGTGGCAGGGGAAAGTGGTCCAAGATCAGGTCATTAGCTGAACCTGGGGTTCTGACTTCTAGGCCAGAACTTCACCCACTAGGCCAGCCACCAAAAGAAACAGTGGGCCATTGATAAAATGGAGCTGTGTTTGTGTGAGGTCACCTCATGAAGATTAAGACTCCTGTCTCTCCACACATAAAGCATTGGCCTGCCCAGTTGACTCTCCAGGGAAGCCTCATTCTGGTCACATTGTATTTCCCATGCTGTTCTCCCCTAACCAGGCAACAGGGTACAACTTCTACTGCCAAAGACTTCCCATCCCAACCCAGAGAAGGTATAAAATCTTTGAGCTGTGGAGAAAAGACATGAGAGGATAACAGGCAGTTACCAGAAAAATCTCTCCCCCTTTGTAAATGGCACACACAGAGGACTCAGGATGGGTATCATGGCTCTTAAGCTATAAGACAAACAGAAAATCTCTGAAACTTGCACTAATAGACAAATCCCTGAGCTAGAGTATGTAACATAAGGCAACATGTGCTATTGCACAATCAATACATAGACAATGCAGGTTTTAAGAACATACCATGTTTCCATATGTAAAACGTGAATCATTACACAGATATATCTATTCCCTCCTAGAGAAAGCCCACGGTAGGAATGCTTCCCTAGAACTACAGTAACATGTGCAGCTGTAACCCTTATCTAGTGGCACCAAGACCACTTACAGAGAGAATTATGAATCTGCTATTGTAGCCAGTCAGCTTTTAGCTCATGCAGTAGAAGCTCATGCACGAAGCTCCAGAGGTCCCAAGTTTGATTCCACCCAGAGAGGACCTGGGGTCTGTCAGCCTTACCCAGCTTTAGAAAAAGAAAGACTGACAGGAAACGCAAGAATCAGCATGTATCCCTAGTTCTATAATTTATATGCAGTAGCAGTCATAAGTTAGACCACCACCACTATAGTAGGTGCTGATCAAACACAGAACAAAAAGACAGTCCCTACTAACTGCATTGGTTCTGATGTATGTGCTCTCTTGGTCAAAACTAATTTTTAAGGCATGGCAGAGCCATCTATTTGCCTCCTGGATTCAGTAATTAATTTTAAAAAGTACAATGGAATTCCCTCCACTCTTCCCAAACCTTCTTAAACTTCAAAAGCAAAAGGAATAATCATCTTTTTTCATCCACCCGCTAATGAAAAGGAACAAGCCCTTTTTGGTCATGGGCCTTGGTCATATGCTGCTATTGTTTCCAGCCTGCAAACACATCACCTTGTGCTGTGGCCTCGTGCAATGTCATAAACTGATCAAAGCTATGTTGGGCTAATACATTAATGGGGAATTTCTCAGGAAAACCCAGATTCATCAAAAATAGTGTTGGGGATTTAGTAGTTGATAGAAAGCACTTCCGTATTCTGTTCATAATCAAGTACAGGATTAAGTACATTATGCTGCTTTAGGATGAAACATCAAGCAAAGAGCTAAATAATTCTACTAATTGAAGGTCAAATTCCAAGGCATTTTTGTATATAAGTGGGGCTGTTACTCTGGTGTTCTGGCCAAACTTGAGTTCCAATAAACATTATCTCTGCCTACATTGTGTTCCTATGAATTTTTAGAGATAGACACCTTAGATCAGAAGGGCCCAAACTTTTCCTGACATTCCCCCTCACCAGTAATGCAATCTGTCTGCAACCCTGTCCCGCCTCTCACACACATTATTTCTTCAGCAAAGGTGCTTGGAATGAAGGCAGAGCTTGGGGCAGAACTGGGGCCAGAGGAAAAACTGGCCTGTGGGTGGAGGTGGGGGAGGGGGGGATATGAGCAGAGCTGGACTGCAGATGAAGCAGAAGTGGAGTGGAGCTACAGCCAGGGCAGAAGATGGGCTGAGGCCAGAGTGGGGCTGCAGCTGGGAGTGGAGCATAGCCGGAGCTCCAGCTATGGGCAGAGCCGGGGGAAGAATGGAGTTGCAGCTGGGTTTGAAGCTTGCTGGGCTGGCAGCAGAAGGAATGGGGGATACTCTCTCTCTACCCCCCATGGCATGCATCCCCCAAACAGTCTACTGCCTCCCCCCATTTGGGGACCACTGTCTTAGAGATGAATGAGTTTCAGTGGTGGCTGATATGAATCCCATTTATACCTCACAAAAGTCATAGGCCTTACGTAAAGTTTGTAAAATACTTAAGGAAGGAAACAATAAAAAAATACTGTTATTCAAATTTACCTCCCCAACGATCTGGTGTCACTGTAGAATGGCCTGAATCTGCCCCTTGCACAAAGGTAAAAAGGATATAAATGTTACCCAGTACAGTCAAATGACAATTTCTTTCCATTCACACGAGCTGAATGCCATTTTCTGAGAAAAAAAGTGATATACAAGTGTGTGTATGTCATTGTGTATATATACACACAGAATACATACACACAGGCACACACACATCTGTGTGTATGTATGCAGACACACATGCAGATGTGTGCACACATTTCACAAAACCATGATTTTCCCACAGTAATGGTTGACATTCTAGTCCCATTGACTTCAGTGAAACCATGAAACACACACACACACACACACACACACTTACTTTTGTGCCCACCTCTCATCTAGGTGCCATTAATGGGCACTTCTATCCATTTGATTGGTGGGCTATCAAAACAGAGGAAAGCTTGATGTACCCTCAGTGCTCATCCAGTTTAATCCTTTCCAGTTCAGTCAGAACTCTAAAGATACCTGAAGATTTCTCATACAGCTCACCACCACCATCCCTCAACTTAGGCTCGGCACCTGACATCAAAACTGAGCGAGTGAGAAGCTATTATTTCACACCAGTGTAGCTGCTATGTGCTAATAAAAGGGCTTCATTTGGCAAATGGATTTCTGCTGCTCCCTGATGTTGTAATGAATACGATCATTGTATTTGCCATTTACCAAAAGGTTTTGATGACAGCTGCCATCAGAACTTTGATATATTTCCCTTAAATGTTTATTCAGATTTCTTGAGTGTCTCACAGCACACTTTTGACAAGTACAGCTCTAGATTAACAAACTGCAGTTTTGTTTGACCCTAACTACCATGTAAGCTCCTAGTTTTCTCTAGTCTAAAGTACACTGAAGTATTTTTCTGCTTTCCTGCAGTTTTTAAGTAGATAATAAGTCCCAAAATTCGCCAGCCTTTAGCTGAAAGAAGCTTGTCACGGTGGTTGGTAGCTAATGAAGATCCCTTTAGTTTATCTTCATCAATTGTCAAATATTTGAGTCCATGAAGTGGTGTGATGAGGTACAAAGACAGATATTTGAAGGGATTTTAACTCATTTGAGCAATTACATGCTTAACTGCCCTGCGATAATCTGTCAGTCTGAGTCTTTTCTACACAGCAGAAGTGGGGAGTATTAGAATAGCTGGATTTAGAGCATAAAGGCCTGGTCTGAATGGAAGAAAGGCAGCAGAGAAATTAATTGCCAGTAACAAACAGCAGGACTGCTTGCAAGTTATATATCACATAGTTACCTACCAGCAGTGATAGAAGCTAGCTGTAAAAATAACATACTAGATTGTGACAAAATAGTCACTGCTATGGAATCAGTGAATACCATGAAGAATTTAAACCAGTGTTATCTAATTAAGTATACATATATTATGTAAAGATTTGTGGTTGATAAATTTTTAGTACAACCCACGTTCCTAATGGCAGTTTTATGATTTTTAAAAGGGCTCAAATAATTTACACACATGCATAATTTATATAAACACGCACACGTCTATAAGACACATATACTTAAATGTGTATATAGCATACATGCAAAGACACACACCAATGATGGAAAAGAACAGTGGGTTGGCAGGGTGTGGGGAAAGACAGATTGCTTAAAATATTGTCGATTTGTCTTAAAAGACTAAAAGTGATTCAGACCCTCCAAACCTCTGGCTGACAATGGAAGGGGATGATTAGGTGTCCTGCAGACCTTGTTCCCAATAGGAGCTGGGAGCAGCCAAAGAAAAGAGCCATTGAGGAGACTATTTTAGCTTTCTAGTCCTGGAATAAGGGCTCCTTCCGAGTCAACCAGCTAGATAGGGCCTAAAAGGGCTGAGTCGCTAGACACAGATCATGCTCCTACATTGGTGATGGAGCACATATATATGTTGGGTTCATGTATACACATTCACTCTTCACAAACCATGCTTTTTATGGCCCCAGTGACTTCCTACATGGAGAAGGGAGAAGTATGTCTCTGTCATGCTCAGGAATTCCTTACATTCCCTGAAATCACCAGGGTGCCCACTACACTGGCTCCTATAGAATCATAGAGCTGGAAGAGACCTCAGAAGGTCATCAAGTCCAGCCCCCTGCCCAAGGCAGGACCAATCCCAACTAAATCAACCCAGCCAGGGCTTTGTCAAGCTGAGACTTAAACACCTCTAGGGATGGAGATTCCACCGCCTCCCTCGGTAACCCATTCCAGTGCTTCACCACCCTTCTAGTGAAATAGATTTTCCTAATATCCAACTTAGACCTCTCCCACTGTAACTTGAGACCTTTGCTCCTTGTTCTGCTATCCATCACTACTGTGAACAGCCTTTCTCCATCCTTTGGAACCTCCCTTCAGGAAGTTGAAGGCTGCTATCAAATCCCTCCTCACTCTTCTCTTCTGCAGACTAAACAAACCCAAATCCTTCAGTCTCTCCTCTTAGGTCATGCGTTCCAGCCTCCTAATCATTTTGGTCGCCCTCCACTGGACCCTCTCCAATGCGTCCACATCCTTTCTATAGTGATGGGCCCAGAACTGGACACAATACTCCAGATGTGGCCTCATCAGAGCCGAATAAAGGGGAATAATCACTGCTCTGGATCTGCTGGCAATGCTCCTCCTAATGCACCCAATATGCCATTCGCCTTCTTGGCTACAAGGGCACACTGTTGACTCATATCCAGCTTCTCATCCACTGTAATCCGCAGGTCCTTGTCTACAGAACTGCTACTTAGCCATTGAGTCTCCAGCCTGTAACAACACTTGGGATTCTTCCGTCCCAAGTGCAGGACTCTACACTTGTCCTTGTTGAACCTCACCAGATTTCTTTTCGCCCAATCCTCTAATCTGTCCAGGTCACTCTGGCCCCTATCCCTGCCCTCCAGCATATCTACCTCTTCCCCTAACTTTGTGTCATCTGCGAACTTGCTGAGGGTGCAATCCATCCCCTCATCCAGGTCATTAATAAAGATGTTGAACAAGACTGGTCCAAGAACAGATCCTTGGGGCACTCCACTAGAAACCAACCGCCCACCTGACATCGAGCCATTGATCACCATCCATTGGGCCCAACAGTCTAGCCAGCTTTCTATCCATCTTACAGTCCATTTATCCAATCCATACTCCCTTAACTTGCTAGCAAGAATATTATGGGAGACCGTATCAAAAGCTTTGCTAAAGTCACATCCACTGACTTTCCCATATCCACAGAGCCTGTTACCTCATCATAGAAGCTAATCAGATTGGTCAGGCACAACTTGCCCTTTGTGAATCCATGTTGAGTATTCCTGATCACTTTCCCCTCTTCCAAGTGCTTCAAAATGGATTCCTTGAGGATCCCCTCCATGATTTTTCCAGGGACTGAGGTAAGGTTGACTGGTCTGTAGTTCCCTGGATTGTCCTTCTTCCCTTTTTTAAAGATGGGCGCTACATTTGTCTTTTTCCAATCATCCGGGATCTCTCCCAGTCTCCATGAGTTTTCAAAGATAATGGCCAAAGGCTCCGCAATTACACTTGCCAACTCCCTCAGTACCCTCGGATGCATTAAATCCAGGCCCATGGATTTTTGTATGTTTAGCTTTTCTAAATAGTTCCTAACTTGTTCTTTCCCCACTGTGATGTATTGGGGGGTACCTTGCTGGTTGCTATGCTGGGCAGTGGGCTGTGGGTGACCTCCACTGGCTGCTGTCTGTAGCACGGCCCAGCAGGGCAGGGGATGAGTCATTATGCAAGGGGGCTCTGAACCTGTTCGACGAGTTATCTCCCAGGGAGCGGAACAGTGGGAAGAAGGCGGAGTGAAGCCCTGGCTGGGGGCAGGGCTGGAAGGGATAGTTGGTTAGGTTCTGTCTGGGATCATGGAGGAAGCAGCCTAGGCAACGGGCTAGGATTTAGGGGCCCAGTCTCCCCCATCTCAAGGGGGGCTGAGGCATCCTAGGCCTGCCCTGTAACCAGATTACATCTATGCTGTGCTGTATCCTGGAGAAGCAATAAACTCCCTCTATTCTACTGGCTGGTGAAGTCTGTTCGTGCCACTACAGGGGTGCAGGAGATGGGGAAACCCCAACGCGCCGTCACACCCACCAAAGGCTGTCCACCGCCTTCCCATACTGCGTTGCCTAGTGCATTTGTCTGGGAGCTGACCTTGTCCGTGAAGACAGAGGCAAAGAAAGCATTGAGTACTTCAGCTTTTCCCACATCATCTGTCACTAGGTTACCGCCCTCATCCAGTAAGGGCCCCACACCCTCTCTGATCACCCTCTTATTGCTAACATGCCTGTAGAAACCTTTCTTGTTACCCTTCACATCCCTTGCCAGCTGCAATTCCAATTGCGCTTTTGCTTTCCTCATAACTCCCCTGTATTCTTGAGCAATATATTTATACTCTTCCATAGTCATCCGTCCAAGATTCCACTTCTTGTAAGCTTTCTTTTTGTGTTTAAGCTCACCAGGGATGTCCCCGGTAAGCCAATCTGGTCGCCTACCATATTTGCTTTTCCTGCTGCACATCGGGATGGCTTATTCCTGTGCCTTTAATAAGACTTCTTTAATAAGGCTTTAATAAGGCTTCCTGTGCCTTTAATAAGGCCCCTTTGCAGCAAGGATCTGGTCTTTGGCCCCTAAATGTCACACATTTTAATCTTCCTCTTTCCAATGACACCAATAATCCATTACTAGGTGGGTGGATACTGGACTATAACATTCATACAACCAAAACTCTCATTGCTTCCCTGGTAACATAGCTCCTAAGCAAACAAATCTGGCTTTATAATGTGGAGGGCTATTTTATTCTTATTACCCATGTTAATTATGATGTCTATTTTAGATTTCCAGGCTGTCTGAGGTGCTGGCTCTGAAGAAGCTACTTAGCATACTGGCATTAGGTACAAAGCAAAAGCCTTTCACTTCAGGGACCATGCTTCAATTCTGACCTTAGGTCAGAGAGGAAATAAGATAGGTAATCTCAGCTCTGTCCCTAATGACCAGTGTTCCACATCACAATGCTCCACATGGCTGTCAACCTCGACTCAGAAGAGGCTCAGGACATAGCCAACATGGGGAACTAATTATCCTTCTCTCCTGGTGAACAAACAGGCACTCCAGCTCAGCAGGCTGAGAGCACTGGTGAGATACTGCAAGCAGGCAAACAAAGTAGAGGAGGGACTAGGTGTATGACTGTGGTGTACAGTCTGCGAAGCTCTTTATCCAAAGTCCATTAATGAGGGTTTTATTTGAAGCACACTGTACAGCATCAAAGAGAGCAGGTCTCATTTGCTCTGTGAGGCTCGTAGCCATCAAATCCTGGTTGTTCCCCTCCCCCCCCCCATTTTAGGGCACAGAGGCAGGATTTAATTCATAGAGGCCAAAGTAAGTCTGGCCCTTCATGGGGCAAGAGGGACTGGGAGCTTCTATTCTTAGAATCCTAGGGTTGGAAGAGACCTCAGGAGGTTACTGAGTCCAACCCCCTGCCCAAAGCAGGACCAACCCCAACTAAATCATCCCAGCCAGGGCTTTGTCAAGCTGGGACTTTAAAAACTCTAGGGATGGGGATTCTATCACCTCCCTAAGTAACCCATTCCAGTGCTTCACCACCCTCCTAGTAAAATAGTTTTTTCTAATATCCACCCCTGCAATCTTTCCTCTCTAGCTTACCTAGATGAGGCAGCTGTAAATGCTGGAGAGCACAGAGGGAGATTCTCTAGCCCTGCCAGTGACATTAGCTAGGTCATCCAGAACGTGCCCTCAGTTGTTCCCCGCCCCTGCAAGAAAGCATGGGAAGGGTCACCAGGGCAACAGGTAACACCTTTTTCTAAGTTCTGCTGTTCCTCTCACACTCCTGGAGCTACTCTGACCTCCACTGTCACTGGGATCTTCAGGAGGCATCAGGGACTAATTGGCTAATAGCCTATTGGGATGCAACAGCTTACAATAATTACAATGTTCAGTAGTTACCTAGACTGTAGGGTAAAGATGCCTGACCCAAGACATAAAGCTCACTGCCCGCACTCGTATAAACATGTGGGTGTGGTTTTATCGCTCTTGGCATTAGGCAAGCAGACCATTGCCTTTGTTTTGGTGTATGCTGAGGTAGTGTTGAAAAATGCAAACGTCACTTCAAAGGCACGGAGCACAGGTACACAGAATTATTTTCAGTAAAAGCCTGTATTTGTCCTGGGTGTCACAACAGCAAAGGAGTTATCCATGGGAACAGTAAACATTTAAGAGACCAGTTAGACATTAGACAATTGTCAGAAACATACCTTAATGGGGAATTGTTGCAGTCAGGTAGCTGGTGATGATTACCAAGAACTGAATCAACACTACCTAATATGAATATCCTTCTTACTACAGAACTACCCAGAACCTGGAGTTTATATGCCTAGAAAGAAGGTGGGCTTTCTGACTGTAGGTCTGAGAAATGTCATTTAGAATTTAAGTGGTCATTTTGAAGGCAGTTAAATTAAAGAATATGAGTTAGTTTTGTGTAGTGCTGTGTTAGCTGGTCAGCTGGCATCATCTATGAATAGTTTCCTTCCCTTTCTGACTGAAACAGCAATGCTTAACTCTTTTCAGGGGAAAGAATATGAGCCAGTTCCTCTTTTAAAAGGGTCTGAGCTGAACAGCTCTGGAGTTGAACGAACCCAGGTTCTTCTAGTGCCCGATCAAGCTCAGTAGTGATGAGGTACAATTGGATGATTAGTTCTAGTCATGAGCTTCAGGCTCTGACTTCTGGGGCATCCTTATAGGTACAATTGATAAGGATCTTCTTCTGTGGGGTTGTGGCAACTTTCTGATATATTTTGCTAATTTCCTCTTTTTTACCAAGAGAAATTTGTGGAGCAAACCTTTCTGAGACCTATCAACTTCTCCCACCCTACTAAAATGATATCACTTTGGGCTTGTGTCCTTTGTCCTTTTATCTTGCATAATAGTGTTTTTCCTTCTTCAGGCATGATTTTTAAAAGAGACTTTTTGTAACAGTTTGTGTAGAAAAAAATCAGCAAAAGTCAGATTCTATCAGTTTGTGCTGTGGAACTTCTATTGCTTCACTGTTGGGGGGTGGGAGGGAGGCAGATCTCAAGTTGTGAAAGAAAAGTTTAGAGAGAGACAAGATTGGTATAACTTATACTGTTTTCTAGCCCCTTCAAAGAATCCAGTTCAGAGATTAAAGAGGGAAAAGTTAAAGCAATCCCTACACTTCACAAAGCCAGAAAAGGATTGCACATATACACCCACCTACATTAGAAAAAAAAGTTAGTACTAAGTATTTAAGGTTCACAGATATCCAAATTCAACAGCTGGGCACTAGTAGCGAGGGACCCAAGAGGTTCAGACATTAGACATAATTATTATGTAAAATCTCTCATGGACGCAAACACTAGACTAGAACCCTACACCTTTAGCTCCAAAAGCAAAGCACAGATCAGTGCCAGTTGAGCTAAACAAACATTAGCATCTGGTAGCTCATCAGCTATGGGGATCCACTTGACTCTCAGTCAACATTTCTCATGCCAAAAATAAAGGCGAAATCCAAGCTGGTGATTGTCTAATATACAGGGTGGCTGAACTATTTGTGTCCATCACTTTGCATTCCTTTCCTATTAAACTTTTATTTCATGGCTTAAGCCACATCTCTGATGTGCAGCCTCGTAATAATTCTAAGGGTGTCAAAATATATACAAGCTTTACAGGTACCCACTGAAACACAACTTGGGGGGCTAGCACCTATCAGAAAACATAAAATCTATAAACCAGAGGTTACTATTGTCCACCACCGCTGACAATTTGTGCTCCATTGCATATTATACCTATTCACTGAGCTATTATGTAATGGATTCTGAGAACTATGGACTACACAGCAGTAATAACTCACATTATTCTGAAATAACATAGTCTGCGTCTATACTACAAGCAGTTATTTCGACATAATATCAAAATACTGTCAAGCTGGAGGACTTCTTACTCGGACACCTGTAACCTTCATTGTATGAGGAGTAAGGGAAGTCGGAGGAAGAGTGCTCTTTCTCGGACTTCCTGCTTTGTAGACAGCGCCAAAAGCTGAAATAAGCTATTTTGACTTAAGCTACGCGATTGACGTAGATCAAGTTGCGTAGCTTATTTTGGGCTTAGCCCTGCTATGTAGACATGCCTAATGTGATCAAGGCTATATTAATACATGTTGGGATATGTAAAATGAATACTGGTCTGGGATGGTTGTAAGGATTTCAACAGAGCTGGCATTACCTTTGGACATGCTCTTTCCCTTCGTTTTTGTTGCCTAGAAAAATAGATAAGCATGCAGCTGCTCTACTTTGTTGTGTCTTTTGCTTATCCTCATTCGCACTGTATAAAATATCTTCAGGGTCAAATTTCTTGTAATCTTTATAACCTGCTAATTTAGAAAGTTTTGATTCAATTAGAAATTCTGTAAACTGTAATTAGGGGTCGGTATAATTGTATTTATTATTTGCTTATTAATATTCATTTTATGGGTGTTGACATTACTAAATAAGGCTTTAGGAAAAGTAGTGATTGACATATGAATTAACATACTAAAATAGATAAAAGGGTGTAATTGGCACTGAGTTATGGCCACTCCGATGTTGCGTTGAATGTCCAAAGTAAACGTGCGTAGCCAATAAAGCAGTTCCTTTTACCCCATCCGCTCTTGGGTTGCCTGTTTCTTCTCTAACAATACACAGGCAGTATATGACCATGGCAAGGCCCTCAGACCCTGGGATGATGTGAAAAGGGCAGAATCTTAGCCTGAGTCAATGTTCCCTCTAATCTTTTGCATCCATGTGTGGATTTTTTCCATCCAGGTGCGGAATAAATTTGTATGTGCACCAAGGCATGTGTGAGTGTGCACCACAAATAGAAACAAAAAACCTAGGTATGGGTGCTCTGCTATCAGCTGTCCAGCATTTGAATTTCTCCTGAGCAGCTGCACATGAATCCACCTTACAGGGAGCCCTGGACAGCATTAAAAAATAAAATAGGATTCTAATCCAAAGAATAGTAAGAAAAATTTAACAAATGGAGTTGCTACGAAGTGAGATTATTCTTAATGTTTCCTCTAAATACTGGGTGCATGCCTCAGTTTCCCCAATGTGTTACTTGGGTATCTAGGTGGTGGGATAAGGGTGTGTGATCACTGTAGAGACCACTGACTGACTGCCCAGACACAGAGAATGGCTGACACTTTGTATCTTGGCGACTGATAGCCAGAGCCTGTCCCTTGCAAGGAGCCGACTGAAGATGTTAGAGAACAAAGAAATCTGGTGACCTGCTTGACCAGGAAGGAGACAAAAATCTGAGGAGGAGCAACAGGGTGTCAAAGACTGGGGCCAGGTCTGCACAAGGGGGCAACATCAAACTACATGAATAGCATAGGTGGAGCCAACATATCTTAGTTCAAGTTACCACAGCATCTCCACTGGGCGGGTTCGATGGGAGAAATTCTCCCAGCAATTCCTCTTATTTTTCTTGCTCCTATGGTAAGCTGGAGTCAATACGAGTGTGATCAGCAGTCGATTTACCATGTCTTTACTAGACCTGCTAAATCAACCTCTGGGAAATGGATCCCCACAGCACCAATCTGTAGGTAAGGGTAAACAAGGCCCAGGCTGCTAGAAGTAAGTCTGTCTTCTGGTTTGGGACACAAGGGGGAGGGCCCTGGGCTCTGGATCCCCTCAGGATGGACTTTTCTAAATGTTCCTGATTTCTGTGCTAACAAGATTTATCCTAAAGTGTGTTCCTGATGGCTTATAAACCCTTCTGTTCTACAGTGCAGGCTGAGGGTATGTCTACACTACAGAGTTTTTTCGGAAAAACTGCCATTTTTCTAAAAAAAACTTCACTTACATCCACACTGCAATCGCGTTCTTTCGGGGAAAAAAATGAAAGAACAGAGGGGTTTTTCCGATATTGGTAAACCTCTTTCTACGAGGAAGAAGCCTTTTTCCAAAAGAGCTCTTTTGGAAAAAGGCATGTGTGGATGGGGAAGAGGGAGTTCTTTTGCAAGAAGAGGAAAGGGGAAAAAGCACAGGTGCCCTGGTGGCCACTCCATCATAGTAATCACAGCTTAAATGTGAGAGAGCGTCCATTCAGTGTGGACGCTCTCTTTCAAAAAAGCAGATCACTTTTTTGATGCGCTTTACCAGTGTGGACGCTCTCTTTCAGAAGATGTTTTTTCGGAAGATCGCTTCCAGAAAAGTTTCTTCTGAAAGAAGCCTGCAGTCTAGACCAGTGTTTCTCAATCTTTTTTTTATAAAGTACCCCTTAAAAAAAAATTCTACCGTTGCAACACATTTGTTTAAACAACTTCATCATAGCCGGGCGGGTGATGAAATTTTTGAGTGTAAAAAGTACAAGAATAACAAAGCGCTGTCAAACTTTCAACAAAAATTCAGTTTTCTCCAAATTTCAGTCATGTTGACGTGCCCCCCAGACTTCTCTCAAGGACCCCTACAGGTGCTCATACCACTGGTTGAGAAACACTGGTCTCTGAGAGGCACTTCTGGCTGAGAAGCTGGTGTGCATTCCCCTTTGGGGGGTGGAGGGTGAGTGTAAAGCTTCCGCAGCTGTTCCATCCAGGTGAACTCACTGCAGGAGTGGATGAACAGGGCGCTAAAGGTCAAACCCAAGAAGTGCTAAAGCGGAGGAGGCTATTTGCCCTAGTGAGAGTGTGCCCTGGGGGGAGACACCACACTAGGGTCCTATATGAACTTCATTCGGAGTAGCTTTAGAGCTCTGAGACTGTAACTTTGTGACAGGGGAGTTTCAGGAAGCCTGAAACAGTAGCTGCGAGAGAGATGAAGTGCTCCCAGAATCTGAAGTGCGTTTTACCCATGAAAACTCATGACACAATATATTTGTTAGTCACTACGGTGTCCCACGCCTGCTTGTATTCAGAGTTACAGACTAGCCCCCTTTCAATCCAAGATGACATTGCTGCAACATGCTGTTAAAAACTTCACGGCCCAGCCATACCACAACACCTGTTTTTTCTCCATAGCCAGTAGATTAGAAGCTAGAGGCCTGTGTTAGAGGGCAGGGCAATTGCCTGGGAGCCCATGCCACAGGGCGCCCCGCAAAGCTTAAGTTCAGCCCCGGATGGTGGGGTTTGGGTCCCCCAGCTACTGCCCTATACATCAGGGCTTGAATAGTCTGTCCCTGGGCTCTAGTAAATCTAATGCTGACCCTGCTTGTAGACCTCCTGAAACATGCTCATGGCTCTCCAGGAGGCCCCGGACCCCTGACTGAGAACTGCTGCTCTAAGGCCATGCTAATAATCCTCAGCAGAGAACTGTATGAGTAACTCCAGATGCTACAGT
The DNA here is from genome assembly GCA_032595735.1 of Pelochelys cantorii. Lineage (NCBI taxonomy): Eukaryota > Metazoa > Chordata > Testudines > Trionychidae > Pelochelys > Pelochelys cantorii. Next base: position 36,483,087 of record CM064338.1, on the reverse strand, counting down.
ATGTACTGGGTGCCCCCTGAAGCCACTCCTGAAAAACCCAGGGGGAGAGGCCCCCCTGTTGCTCCTGTGGGATTCAATGGGGGCTCCCCTGCTGCTTCCATGACAGAGGACAAGGGTGGAGTTGTGGGAAGGAAAGTAGAGGAAATCTCATACTATGTGATGTACTTTGATTACCAGATCCGGCGCACTCCGTGTCTCAGTGTCAGGACCATAAGACGCCCCTATAGGGGGATGTCTAGACTGCAGAGTTTCTGGAAAAAAGTTAGGAAAAGTAGACACTTTTTTTTGGCATCCCTGTAAACCTCGTTCTACGAGGAAGAGGGGATGTTCCAAAAGAGGCTTTTTTTCCCGACATTGGGCCTGTGTAGATGGGCCAAATGTCGGAAAAGCCTCTTTCAGAAGAATAACGGAAAAAGATATGCAAATTTCAGTCCACAATTTGCGTATCTTTTTCTAGCTTTTCTTTGTAGTCTAGACACAGCCTAGGTCTTCACATTTATTAGCTGGAACTAATTATGTTTTTCATATATTTTAAGTATTTCTGAAGAGGAGGGACTTCCTGCAGAAGACAAGTTGTTTGCAATTTGTGCAGACTCCCACATCAACATATGTCCAGATCAAACCATCAGACCAGCTGCTGGTTAGGCACTGATACCAACGGCAGAATTCCCATTCACTTCAGTGTAATCCGGATGGGCTTATTAACTGAATCATTAGACCAAAGACTAGACAACTAGCATAGCTGGGCTGTATCTAGACTGCACTGTAAAATAGAAAAAGGATACACAATTTGTGTATCTTTTTCCAATTTAATTTTGAAATAAAGTGTTCTTTCAAGCCATCCATAGAATGAGGTTTACAGGGATGGCAAAAGAAAGCGTCCGCTATTTAAAATTTTTTTCCGAAATAGCAGATACGTTCCTTGGACGCAGCGTCACTATTTCAGGATACTTCGGGATGCAGTCTTCACATAGCCTTGGAATAACACCAGTTATTTTTTTTACAAGCACGTGTCCCAAAAGATTTGGAAAAGTAACATGACTGTCATGGACACAAAAATACACACTTTTAATACCACCACTATGTCTGCCCTCCTCATGGAGAAGACTTATGGACCTCCGCTACAGAAAATCGCAAGAAGATCACTCATTCCAAAGTAAGCAGCTGCAGAAGATCAGAGCACATTGGAAAGAGTTTTTTGCACTATAAGAACTTCCAGGAAGAGCAAGCCAATCCGTTCTTGTCAGCCCGATGTTGAGGTGCTTAATTTTTTGCTGTGCAGAGAGTAAAATCCTGGGAATTTTGCTACTGACTTCAACAAGAACCGGATACCATGGTAACTTGTTTAAAGTTTTCTGTTCTATAGATCAGGGCTTATTGACATGCTACAGAGGGGAGCTAAAAGTGTTGTTATAGAGGCTCCAGCTTGGTTTTAACTTACATACTGATTCCTCATGTAATAGACAAGTGCAAAATAGGCTACAATCCCACCCACCCTGTCTCAATAACCACTATTGTCTCATAGTTTCCTTTTCTTCCCCTGTACAGGGCTGTCCCTACTGATAGGCAAAACACACAGCCACACTGGAGCACCATGACATTTGGGGCATCAAATTCCCCCAAATGTCATGGTGTCTTATGTAGACATATGTTGCCTATGGACTCTGGCCACCCATCCCCAGCCACCTACACCTGGCTTAGCGCCGGTGTGGCCGCCCACAGCCCCATCACTCGGCTGCCCAACCCTGGCTCAGTGATGATCGGGCCAGCCCCACCCTCATCCCCTGATTGCCCCCTCTCGAGGTCAGTGCCCAGCCCCACCATTCAAGGAGCAGCATTTGCAGGGCCAGAAGACTCACAGAGCAAGGGGCAGCACAGCTACTCTACGGCCGGCAGCACGACCACCTGCTGCTCCTCTGGTTTGCACCTCCCTCCCGGCCCTGCTCCACTTTGCTAACTTTCATAGACCCAATGGACTGGACATCATTACAGTAAATGGCAGCCAGTCCATCCATTCCAAGAGAGTTGGCAACTCCCTCCCCACGCCGCCCATGGTGGGGGTTACCAATGTTGGATTGCATCGGGCACCAGCACCAGTAGGGATGGCCCCACCCCATAGCTCTGTCTATATCTATCCATCCATTGTCTCTGGCCTTATTCTTTGGGGCAGGGCCTTTTTTGTTCTATGTTTGTACAGTACCTAGTCTGGTGGATCCTTGTCTATGACTGGAGTTCTTGATGGGACATTAATATAAATATATTTCTATGCCATAGCCAACTTTCTGCTTTTAGAATAGTACAACTCAGAACTACTTTTTTGATTTATACACATCTAAGGGTTGCACACCCTTCTGGTTTAATGGAGCTTTACTTTAAGAAATTATTTAACTGAGCCTCCTCTTAAAAGAGAAAGAGAGAGAGCAAGCGGGCACAGGTACTAGATGGAAGACTTCAAAATCTATCATCTACTTTATTTCACAAGCAAAGACAGCTATCTGAAATTTATATCTGCAAGGAATACAAAAGACACAAGTTTTGCCGGGAATATGTATAGTCTACTTATTAACACCATTCCCCAGGGCTAAGTATATTTGAGTGTAATACAAAGTTGTTAATGTGATGAGTATAATTATAATGAGGATTGATTAAGTTGGTAGCCAAAGTACAGTAGCTTTATATCTGAGAGCATCATAAAAGAAAACCACATAAAGAAGTTGTGGAGTATACTGTACGCAAGGATTGACAGCCAACTCCCTAGTGAGGTAACATCAAAGCTAATGCATATTGTATGCAAAACACCGCACAAACACACTGAAATTAATCTAATTGTTTTAAGATTTCTGTGTTAGAAATTAAAAATCTGAATATATTAGAGGCAGCAAAGGAGAGGGAAGTATTGACAGCTGTAGCTATTCCATACAATTAAACTCAGATGTGCTTCCTTTTTTCCACTAGCAGTTGAATAGCTATTCTTGCATTTGGAATCTGATAAATTTAAGAAACACTAAAACATCATGGAAAGAATTTTCTTGCAAACAATTACTGAACCTGATTCACTATTGATCTAAATGGAGTAATAACACTGTAGAATTGGAAAAACTTAAAAAACAATTAATAGTCTAGCAGCACCTTAAAGACTAACAAAACATGTAGATGGTATCATGAGCTTTTGTGGGTACAACCCACTTCTTCAGATGAATGGAGCATTAAAAGTGTAGAATTGGTATAAGGACATGCTGAGTCAGATCCACCGTTTCTCCTTTGGCTTTACCTTTTTGTTTCCTATCTACCTGCAGATTGTGCACTGGGTCTGATACATGAGCATGTTTTGAATTTATAACAGTGAATCCAGGTGGCTGAGGTCAAGACAAAAGTCTGAACATTTCATATGCTTGATTCCAACATCTTTGATATGTACACTCTGTGGACACAACTTTTTTAATTATTATTTATAGATCAGCCTGACTTTGAACTACCAAAAACACAATAATTAATTACATTGAATTTTTTAAGTGGAATTACTAGATAGAAATTGGGGTGTGGTAGGTCCTGGGAATTACAGATTTGATCCTGCATTCTGCTGTACATTTTGGTCCCAAACCAGCCATAAGTAAGTGCTTAACTCTATTCACGAGATACTTCATTAAAGACAATGGAATGACTTCAAGTGCTTAACTTTAAGCATGTATTTAAGTTCTTTGCTGAATCAGGGCCAGAGTGGTTATCATCTTGCAAGATTAAGCTTTATATCATGTTGTGTGTAATATATATTTAGATTGGGGGGGGGGAGATTGTATATTGATATTTTATATGATTAAGGAAGATCATATTTCTTATGCTTTTCCTGACACAAGGCTAGACACTCAAGTTGCAGAGATCTTAGGTAAAGTTTAATTTTGTGAATAAATATGTGGAAATAATATTCTCCCATGTTCATTATGTTTTATAAGCTCTTACTTTCAAAAATGCAAATAAAAATAAAGTAATGCACAGTTGTGTGTGAAAAATATTTCAGGGACACAAGGTATAATAAATAGTACTGAATGTGATACAAAAACACTGGTAGAGAAATGTGGCCTATAGAGAGATATTATCTGCTTCTGCAGTGAAGTGATATTGTCACAATTAGTTCAATGCTGTTTTTAGAATTTACCAAAAAAAAAAAAAACCCCTCCAGATCTCTGGATTTTTCATCTTCAAAGGTTACTTCTAATTAGCATCCGGAGATAGCATATTATAGATGCTTTAAAAAAAAAAAAGATATCAGAGCTCTAACTACGAGTACTAACATGGTATCTATCAAAGGCTCATGGTGCCAGCAATTCTGACAAAAGGCACTCCAAAGAACTGGCACATGCCACCTCATTTGCATTTTTGCATCTCATTATAGCCATAATTGCATACCACCACAGCAATTCTTCCCTACTATCTCAGAAAACATTATCAGTGACTGAAATAAAAGCTTAAATGTCAACAATTGACGAGCAAGAAAGGCTGACCTTTGAAGGATCTCATTCTTTTGAGAGCTGCCCTGGTATGACTCACTCCTTAACTTTCTGTTTGTGTTTGATAACACCAAAGGAACATAGTTGCTGTAAGGATTGTTTTTGTGTGTTGGAAATAGAGAGGAAGTCAAAGAACTGTAAAAATACAATCCATTTACATTAGCAGTCATCTGGGATTGACTGAACATTTGCAATGACAGTTCTTAAAGTCATTGAAACATTAAAGTAAGTGGACATCAACATTAAGCCACAATGGAACTTCTGTGGAATTATATATTACATCCACATTAAAACTAAAATGAGTTTATCTGTGATTAATGTTACAACAATGAACAAAACAACCTTTCTTCCACAAACATGCTAACTACTTTATACACTGTAACAACTGTTTGATAATTACAAATAGCTAATCTAAAAACAAGAATAACAATTCACAGCCATATATCAGAAATTGCAATATCTACTGGCCTTCTTTGGATTGATCTAATATTTTACTATATTTCTCCTTCCTACCATCATTTCATGGCTTCATTTGCTTTGATTTGCATAGCAATTTTGGTACACATTTTTCAAAAAAAAAAAAAGCTAATCAATTTTAGCTTAAAGTAAATTACACCACCACAGAAATTGCTGCCAGTGTCCAAAAATGCTAATCAATTTTGAAAATCTACATCATGGCTTGCATCCCAGATTTTTCCATCCAACCCACATCAAAAAGAAATGATAGAAAATTATGTTAACATGTTTGACTGCTTGTTTGCTTGTTTTAGTTGAGGTATTGGTTATGCTTCAATGGCAAACTAATAGGCTGTTTAGAATCTCATCCAGTTTGTGCTACTTTTTATTTTAATGGCAATATGGAGAGGTTGTATAAGGAGATGTCTGCCATGGTCAGTAGTAAAAGTTTTGATTTTCTACCAAGAGTATATTTTTATTTCACTTTTGGAAACTATTTGTAAGAAGAAAATTAAACTGTTTGTTTCCCAGAATCACATTCTCTTGTGGAAGGAATTCATTTCCTTTCATTACAATTCATTTTAATGAGCTACAGAATTCAACAGATTCTTTAAAAACCACTGAGAAGTGTCACCTTTCAAACCCTATGAAAGATCATTAGGGTGTTTGAACATTTTAAATAAAACAATGGTTTAACTCAGTGTTTTTCATCCACTTCAGCTCTTATTTTTGTTCCAAGTTTTGGACATTGACTGGAGTTTGAATTAGACTCATTTTCATGCCAAGTTTAGTGTTTCATTTGGTTTGACTTTTAGGCAGACATTCAGACTAGTTCTTATTTTAGCCAGACTAAATTCACTCATTCCTAATTACTGTCTGTCACAGCTATGGAGCTTGCTACACCTCTGACCTCTCTCTGCATGCATTCCTCCAGGTGTTAGCCATGTGTTTGTACCTTTCTCAGGGTGGTATTCTGCAATTCTCCAATTCGGAGAGCATGTCTTCGTTACCTGCTGGATTGGGCAGCGATTGATCCAGCAGGGGTCAATTTATTGTGTCTAGTGATAAACGTGATAAATCAACCATGGAGTGCTCTACCATCAGCTCTGGCACTCCACCAAAAAGGAGAAGGGTAAGTGGAGTGAATGGGAGGGTGTCTGCTGTCGACTTCCACTGTGTTGAAAGGACAGAAAGTATGGCAAGAGACCACCTTGGATTAACCAGGAGAATTTACATAATCTAAAAATCAAAAAGGAGTCAAATAAAAAGTAAAAACTAGGTCAGATTACAAAGGATGGATAAAAGCAAACAATGTAAGTATGCAGGGGCAAGATTAGAAAGGCAAAGGCACAAAACGAGCTCAATCTAGCTAGAGAAATAAAGGGTAACAAGAAGACATTCTACAAATATATTAAAAGCAAGAGGAAGGCGAAGGATGGTGTAGGCCCATTACTCATTGAAGAGGGAGAAACAATAACAGGAAACCTGGAAATGGCAGAGGTGTTTAATGACTTCTTTGTTTCAGTTTTCACCAAGAAGTTTGATGGTGATGAGATGCCTAACTTAGTGAATGCTAGTGGAAATGGAGTAGAATTAGAAGTTAAAATTAAAAAAGAACAAGTTAAAAATTAGGAAAGTTAGACATCTTCAAGTCACCAGGGCCTGATGAGATGCATCCTAGAATACTCTAGTTGCTGATAGAGGATGTATCTAAGCCTTTAGCTATAATCTTTGAAAAATCTTGGAAGTCCAGAGAGAAAGGGCAAATAGAGTGCTCCATCTATAAAAATGGAAATAAAAACAACCCAGGAAACTATAGACCCCCCCCCCAACAGCTTGACCCTCCTCCCAGCCTGTAAGCCCCTATAACTACCCTCTCCCAGGACCCCCAGATGCCATGGATTCAGCATGTGGAGGGCATAGAATCAGAGCAGTACCAGGTTGCCTTAGTAGCAGTGCTCCCAGCCATGTGACTCATGCAGGGTAGTTACAAGATGGCTGCATGGCCACTAGTAGCGCCCCAGAGGCACACAGTTTACAAGCTGGGGGAGACATATTTTTACCAGCAATCAGCAAGGCTAGAGAAAACCCAGGTATGTTAATAACCAGCCAGGGGACAATCTGATTCTGCAGTTCAGGCGTTGGTCTGTTCCCCAGCAGTCCCTGCTTCAATCTCTCCCTGTCTTGCAGGTTGGAGCCTGGTGTGAGGAGGACAGAGCAGATCAGGTGCCCTGGCCACCAACTTCCAGGAGCCACCAAAGTGCTGCACTTTTTTTTTTTTGCTTTGATGATTGATTGGCTTGGATGGAATCATAGGGAAGAGGAGGTGCAGGGGGTGCACTCCCAGGATTTGGGCATCCCAGCCACAAGCCCTTGCTTCCAAGTTTCCGGCTACTGTCCTCTGTTGGTCAGGATCCTGACTGCCAGGTCTGCCGTTCCTCAGGGGCTACATGCTGACTCCCACTCAGGTGCTGGCCCTATGCACAGGGGCTCGTGCGCTGGCCCCATTTCCAGCCTAAGGAGGGACACCAACGTATTTGCTCTCCTGGATTGGGCCACTCTTGCTTCTGGGACTGACTCCCTGTTTGAGTTGCAGTAGCCCAGCAAGATGTCAAAGGTATGCTTCAAGAAGGAGGGTTCTGCTTTATCTCTTGTCCCTTGAAGTGTCTGCCAGGAGAATATCCGATCCCACCCTCTCCTTCCAGCTGCATGCCCTGACAAATGAATTAATTCAATGGATGCATATAGGAAACCCTACAAATCTGGGTCAAGATACAATAGCCATAAATTAGTAGCAACCAGCCCCACATCCTACATGCTGCCAAAAGATCTAGAAATAAAATTCAGCTGCTGCTCTTTTGCAGTTACAAAGAGAATTTTTAAAGGGCCGTTCCCATGGCTAAAGAAATACCAATGTAACTTAGTCCAGTGTTTCTCAACCTTTTTTTTTATAAAGTACCTCTTTTTCAAAAAAAAAAAAAAAAAAAAAATTATAAGTAACCCCAGTACCTACAGTTTTCAGACATACATTTTTTTTTTTTACCATTGCAACACATTTGTTTAAACAACTGAATCGTAGCCAGGTGGGTGATGACATTTTTGGGTGTAAAAAGTACAAAAATAATAAAATGCAGTTTTCTCCAAATTTCAGTTGTGTTGACGTACCCCCCGGACTTCTCTTGAGTACCCCTACGGGTACTTATACCACTGGTTGAGAAACACTGACTTAGTCTACTGAAACTCTCTAAACCCTGTTTTCAGAGCCATAAACCAACTGTAGCATGCCTGGTTACTAAAATGACAGGACCACTGTCATGGAGCAAAAGGGAAAGTTGCCCTGGGGCCCAGTGATTTTTAAAGGCCATACAGTCCCTTTAAATCGCTGCTGGAATCCCACACAGCACAGTCCAGTGGTGCTGAGGACTGGCTGCCCCTAGCCCTGCCACTTCCAGGGGGTCCAGAGCCAGCCCCCTCACATTTTCCAGGGCCCAGTGAAGACTGTAGCCAACCCTGTAAAATGGATTTTGCCCTATCAAAATAAAGCATTTTTTGGAAAGAAAATGTGTTAGGGGAGGAGGGTAAAATTCTGTTCCCATTGAAGTAAATTGAAAAACTCTCATTGGTTTCAATGGGGGGGGATTTCACCAGTGGTAAGTAGGCTCCTGGACCTGCAATAATATGCTCAGAGGCAGATGCCATGCCTGCTTGAGTCTGCTCACCCATATCACTCTTCTGGATGGGGATCTAATACTAGCGATAGAAAATGTTAGCTTTGTTCTTAGAAATTCCTGATTGCTGAGAGCTGAAGCAGAAAGAAAACAATATAGCCAGAAAAAGTGCATATTTAGGTCTTGTTGGCCAGAAAAGCCCTCACATTGACTTCTCTGTGGCATGCCATAAAGCTGATTAGTCCTCCAAATTTAACCAAACAAAGCCATTGCACTAAATCATGTCCTGAGGATGTTAGTCTTGTTTTCCTGTTGGCAAAGTGCTACATACAATCTGTTGAACTATCTAGCAAATCACAAAATGTCCAGCTGTAGATGAAGAGGTTGTGGGAAGGGCCTCTGGGTTATTCTGAAAGGGTCCTCTTTAGGGTCATGCTGTGGCCCAGCTTTGTGGCATAAGGAGAAGCAAGGGTTGAGTATCCAGTAGCCATCCCTGAGAAAACAAGTGGGAAGTGGGGAGTGAGTAGGAGGACAATAGTAGTCTGGCTATGTCTAGACTACGCTAAAGTGCCAAAAGAGGATATGCAAACTCCGCAGGAATTTGCATATCTTCTTCCGATCTCACTTTCGAAAGCAGAGATTTCAAAAGTGAAAGTAGGCAGGATGCATTTTTTTTGTCACCCCCCCCCCTTTTCGAAAAGCCGCTCTTCCTCAAAAAATGATGTTTACGTGGCTTTTCGAAAAGGGGGGATTGCCAAAAAAAAATGCATCCCAACTACTTTTACTTTCGAAAGCTCTGCTTTCGAAAGTGAGATCGAAAGAAGATATGCAAATTCTCCAGGACCCACTAAATCCTCTTTTGGCACTTCGGCGTAGTCTAGACGAGCCCTAGGTAGAAACTTGACTCCATATCATCATATGCACACAAAACTAGATGTAAATGTAGAATCTTACTTGGGCCAAGTCTACACTGGGGGGAAGTTAACTTAAGATACACAACTCCAGCTACGAGAATAGCATAGCGGGAGTCGAGGTACCTTCATTCAAATTTCTGCAGCATCCCCGTTGCGGGAGGTTGAAGGGAGAAACTCTCCTGTCAACTTCCCTTACTCCTCGTGACCCTGTGGAGTACTAGGGTTGACGGGGGCACCATTAGTGGTCAATTCAGCGGGTCCCTACTAGACCCACTAAATCAGACTACGGAAGATTGATCTCCAGAGTCAATCTCGGGGTAAGTATAGAAAAGGTCTTAGGCTGGATGACAAAGTTCTTGACTATTTTACATCATCTTTCCACCCCCCTACAATAATTATGTTATTTTCCCATCTTTTTATATAAGCTCACCTCAATAAGTAATAAGATTTCCCTTTTAAAATCTCCTAGAACCTATTAACATTATGTACTTTGTTTCCTGTTGCAAGAAGTGCTTGGGATAAAGCCAAGCCTCTTATTATAAAATCCCCTGCAACGTGATTTAAAACAAGGCCTGAAAATCTCTCTCAAGAAACATCTACCCTGATAGACATATATTAACAATCAAGATGGGTCTGTTGCATGCTGCCAATAACAACTTCCCGTATTTATGAAGATTTTTTTGATTTATAATAACCACAGATCATGAAGCATTCCCACATAAAAATAAAATCAATACCCCCTATGAAAAATGGCATTGGAAAAATTTAAAAAGAATTCTTTGGTCTGTCCTTTTTTGGCTAAAGATGGAAAATGATTCTTTTTTTCTTTCTTTAAGTTATGGATTGTTTACTAGAAGAACATTTGTCTCTGCTGTTCATGGAAAGATAAAATGCTGGAAATGTACAGTGCACTTATTGGACAATTTAACATGTTAGGGTCAGACACACTGAGACTATATAGCAGCACAACAAGAGCAGATACTGAAGATGTTTGAAATCCAGATTATGGCTTTCAGAAGACATGGTGTATTGTTCACCCAGGTTGAAAGCAGACGTATGTTTATATGCTTTAATCTTGGCTCAGATGTGAGCTACCATGTTAACAATTTTGTTGCCCAGGCTGCCCTGGTTTGGGATTTAAATAAAAACAAATTACAGGTCTTAACAGTGATAGATGGACTTCTCTTACCTTGGTGTAGAGTATTTTTGCCTTAAGATTAAAGGCTTACGCATTTATCTGCATAAACTAACCCCTGGAGTAGGGTACTGCTGACATTTTCCAAGAAAAATGAATATCCTAACTTATTCCAAAGAGAAGACTTGGTATTTGTATGGCCAGAATGACCTTTGCATGTGCCCTTTCAGATTAGGTGCACTACATGGAAAATTGTGCTCTTACAGTACTCCATAAATCATACCTACCAATTTTCTTTAAAGGGGTATGTAAATATCAGTGTACCAGGTGGGTAAACAACACTAACCTCGTACAAATGGCTTGAAAATTGAAGAAAAGCACCTTATTTTGCTGCTGAAATTGCTTTTGAAGCCCAGCATCGTGGCTTGGGTTGTAGAATGCATGAAATGATTTGTGCACTGGGAATAGAAAATGGGTTGATGATAACTACACTCGACACAGTTCCTGTGTTTCTGAGTTCTTTCGATGATCAAAGATATCATTGCTGTATATTACTTTTCTTTGCAGATCCCAAATGCATGTGAATTTCAAGTGACATACACATTATCTGCATGTTTCCAAAATGGTCAGATGGCTTTTTAGTTTGTATTTCTCATTTGAGCTGGTTAATGTTTCTGGTGCAGTTTTCAGTGTGTCTCCTTGCTCTAGACACGTACCATTCCATTAAAAAGAAGAAATGAAGTTGCAGCCTTTGAAACTGCCAGAGTGTGATCTGATTAAGTATCAACTATGGAACTGTGTTAATTGTTACTAAGACAGACGGGTTAATAGAGTAAGTTGTAAAAAAATAAAAAGGCCTGATTTTATACACACTAATTTTACACACATGTGATATATACATTATGCATATCAGATCACACTGGCGTAAATTCAGGAATCTATTTTAGAGATACTCCAGACATGATTTTGGTATAACTTATTTCCATTTGTAATTTCTATTAATTTTTAAAGGTCTCATTTTTCTATGCATGTGTTGTTGTTATTATTGTGTTTCTTGGCTACACCATTGTTCTGCCATATCCCAGAGGTTTTAGCATAAATCTCAAAAGAAAAAAGTGGGTAGCTCATTCTCACATAGATACTGAAAAGGCAGAATTCATATTGGACTCAGTTCAGCCTGAAGCCTGAGCTTAGCAGTAAGCATGTGAAGAACCCCAGTGGAACTACTAACATGCTTAACGTTATGCTTTTGCTGAATTGGCACCGGAGATGATGCAAGTTTAAAAGCATATTACTGAAATTCCTAGGCATTTGAGTCCAGCAACTGTGTACATCTTTGGCTTGTTCATTCAAAGATTTAAGTACTTTATCAATATTAATTACTTTCAGGCTCACCCCACATTCATGTAGGCAATGTTTACTGTGCTCCTTTTACTGAGGGGTAAATTAAGGCATCGAATGGTTAAAGCTAAAAACTTTTTAAATGTCCATTATTTTTGGCTTCATTTTTAAGTGCTCAAATTGAGAGGCTTTTTGCCTAACTTGCAAGAGTCCTGAGCTGACTTTGGTAGCATATTTGCAGATGCTCAGACTCCCTAAATAAACTATTCACTCAGGCTTTGTCTACACTGCAGGGTTTTTGCGCAAGAAGCTTTTTGCAGAAGAGATCTTCCGCAAAAATTTTCTGCGCAAAAGTGCGTCCACATCTCAAAAGCATATCGCAAAAGCGATGCACTTTTGTGCAAGAGAGTGTCCACACTGCATGGACACTCTTGTGCAAGAAAGCTCTGATGGCCATTCACAGAATGGCCATCAGAGCACCTGTGCTTTTTCTGGTAGGCTCTTTTTGCACAAGAAACCCCTGCAGAGGTCCGCACATGCCTTTTTGCGCAAGAGCTGTAGCGCAAAAAGAAGTTATTCCTTGTGGGGAGAGGAATAACTATCGGCAAAAGCCCTCTGTCCTGTCAATTTACTGTATTTTTTTTTTTTGTGCAAAAACGTGCTTGAGGTGTGGACACTTCGCCGGTTTTTGCACAAAAACCTCGTTGTATAGACATAGCCTGAGTGCTTTTGAAAGTGTGGGCTGTAGTGATATGACTGAAGTCACATACCCAGTCAAGAAAAGTAAGGAACAGAAGCCAGGATCCAAATCTCCGCTTCCCCACACCACACTAATGTACGTGTTTAGTTGAAAATTATAATCACCCATGGGGGAAAAAAATAAAAGAATCCTTGTTCAGCATATGCATAAGCAGGTGCCTCAGAGTTACACTGAGTTATACTGCATATGAACATTTCCAATGTCCTTCTTCAAAATCTGTAGCAGAAAATGCCTTTGGGGCACAAGGCAGAAGTCTCTGAATTGCTTGAAGCAAAATATTTGAAGCATTTCTGAAAATAGATTTTATTTTTCACAAAAACCCAACAGATATCTTTCACCACCTAAGGAAAAACAATGCTGGAGAGGTAAACAAACTCTGCAAGAAGAAGTTCCACAAACTCACATTCTCTCCTCACTGAAGGGGGGGAGGGCATGGCCTCTCTGAATCATCAGCCTACAGACCTGTGGAGAAATCAGGGTCTATCCCCAGAGATCTCAGGATTTCTGCACTGCCTCTTGGACCTCTTTCTCCCTCAGCTTGCTGAGGAGTCCTGCTCCCACCTGCTAAGCCTGTGCAAAGGGGGCAAATGTGCAGAGCAGAATTTCAAGTGACAAGTGGCAGTGTAGCACCAACAGGCAGACTGGAACCTGGGACCTCTGGAACTTAGTGCATGAGCCATGTGAGCTAAAAACCAGCTGGCACTCAGCTAAGGTGGTAGAGCACACTCATTCATAGAATCATAGAATACTAGGACTGGAAGGGACCTCGAGAGGTCATCGAGTCCAGTCCCCTGCCCTCATGGCAGGACCAAATACTGTCTAGACCATCCCTGATAGACATTTATCTAACCTACTCTTAAATATCTCCAGAGATGGAGATTCCACAACCTCCCTAGGCAATTTATTCCAGTGTTTGACTACCCTGACAGTGAGGAAATTTTTCCTAATGTCCAACCTAAACCTCCCTTGTTGCAGTTTCAGCCCATTGCTTCTTGTTCTATCCTCAGAGACCAAGATGAACAAGTTTTCTCCCTCCTCCTTATGACACCCTTTTAGATACCTGAAAACTGCTATCATGTCCCCCCTCAATCTTCTCTTTTGTAAACTAAACAAACCCAATTCTTTCAGCCTTCCTTCATAGGTCATGTTCTCTAGACCTTTAATCATTCTTGTTGCTCTTCTCTGGACCCTCTCCAATTTCTCCACATCCTTCTTGAAATGCGGTGCCCAGAACTGGACACAATACTCCAACTGAGGCCTAACTAGTGCAGAGTAGAGTGGAAGAATGACTTCTCGTGTCTTGCTCACAACACACCTGTTAATGCATCCCAGAATCATGTTTGCTTTTTTTGCAACAGCATCACACTGCTGACTCATATTCAGCTTGTGGTCCACTATAACCCCTAGATCCCTTTCTGCCATACTCCTTCGTAGACAGTCGCTTCCCATTCTATATGTGTGAAACTGATTGTTCCTTCCTAAATGGAGCACTTTGCATTTGTCTTTATTAAACTTCATCCTGTTTACCTCAGACCATTTCTCCAATTTGTCCAGATCATTTTGAATTATGACCCTATCCTCCAGATTAGTCACAACTCCTCCCAGCTTGGTATCGTCTGCAAACTTAATAAGCGTACTTTCTATGCCAATATCTAAATCATTGATGAAGATATTGAAGAGAGCCGGTCCCAAAACAGACCCTGTGGAACCCCACTTTATTCCTTTCCAGCAGGATTGTGAACCATTAATAACTACTCTCTGAGTACAGTTATCCAGCCAGTTATGCACCCACCTTATAGTAGCCCCATCTAAGTTGTATTTGCCTAGTTTATTGATAAGAATATCATGTGAGACCGTATCAAACGCCTTACTAAAGTCTAGGTATACCACATCCATCGCTTCTCCCTTATCCACAAGACTCGTTATCCTTTCTCTCTCTGTAAGTGGTTTAAGTGCCACTAGATGGGAGAGTGAACCAAACCCAGCAGGGGTGTGGGTTACAGTAATATTCACATACCTAGAGCTGTCCTCTGTGTGGCTGGAAGAGTAACCCAATGAAGTAGCTGTTCATACAGTAGTCTGTTCCATACACAGACTCTAGCCTGACGTGCCCAACAATATGTCTTCAACCTGGAGTGAAAAGGAGAAGGATTTAACTTCCTTTCTGCCAGGATTTTGTCTTTTTGACTCCACTCCAAACCTTGCAATCAAAGGGAAACCCTCGGTAGAGTATCGGGTTTTGGACTTGGAGGAGAAGACACTAGATGGGGACTCAGGAGATCTTGGTTCAAATATGTAATCTTGGGCAAGTCAATTCATCCCTCTGTGCTTCACTTCCCTATTCAAGAGGGGAGGAAATAATATAATTAACCCTGGGAACTCATTGCCACAAAGTGTCATTAAGACAGTGCTTAGCCAGATTCAAAAAAGGACGAGATTTCTATATGGATAAGAAGAATGATCAAAGTTAAAGTAGTAAATATATTCAAATTAAATAAGCATGATCTCTGGAGGAATGTAAATTCTGAAGCTTCAGGCATAAGCCAACATCCAAATTTGGGTGAGAATTTTTTTTCCTTGGGTACAGGTTATTCTATAACTTCATAATGCAATGTTGCTTCCTCTGAAGTTGCTGCTACAGACTACAGTCAGGGGCAAAAGCGTGGTCTCAGTGGAAATACTGGTCTGATGCAATTTTGCAATTGCTATGTTTGTATGTTAACTTCTTTTCCAGTAAATTGCTTAATATTTCAGTCCATGTGTTACCTGCACAAATTTCTCTAACACTTCCACACTGTAGGGACACACACCTTTACCCAGTTCCTATGGCTCAAGGTGCAACCCTATTAATTTACACACCCACCCCTATCCAATTCCTAGGACTCAGGGCGCATCTTCCTGCGGGTTTTGCAGGATCGTTAGCCACTGAAAGAGCCTCACACAGTAATATCCTTGTCCTCTATTTATTGACAATTCCCAAACAAGCAGAATACACATGCTAAGCACAGTGTCATACTCACCAATCCTGATAAAGGCAAGCAGTCTTCCCCTGTTGGCCAGGCAAGGTCAGTCTCTCTGGATCTTATCTGCTGCACGTCACGGTTGTGCAGGAGAGTCCTGGCAGCTCTTATCTTGGAGGTGAGTTCTTCTTCTTGGGGTTCCTTGTCTCCCTTTGGTCTTCTTCCAGCCTTTTGCTTCTTTCTTTCTGCTTCTGTTACTTCCCATCTTCTTCTTCCTGATCTCCTTCTTGGACCCCAGTTTATATAATGAAACCTGAGTCTTGCTTAGCTATACCTTAACCAATTATTTTAGTATAATTTTACGAACCAATCATAACAAAATTACCTAACCAATCATACCCCACCACCTTAATTGATTTACACCTAGCAAAATTAATTATACAACAGACAGAAACAGTTACAAACCAGACAGAGATCACACAGACAAACAATAGGAAAGTGTAATGACAATGATCATAGAATGAGGATTCCACAACATTCTCTATTGATAAGCAGTTTCTTGACAGACAGAATGGTGTTACTTAAGTTTTCTTTACCCATCTTGAGATCTGTTTCTTTATCTGGTGACAGTGGGGGAGCTATCAGGGCAAAGTCCCCTCCTCACAGCCTGGTGTGACACTTTTTAATACAAAATAGATGGAATGTGAGTATGTGACTCCAGGTCTTACATTTAATGGCTGCAGCTCTTCAGTCTGGCTGCAGAAGGTGGCTTTGGTTCAGGCCTAGCACAGGCCTTCCAACATGGCTACAGAAAAGCCATATTGTTACACATGAGCATTATTCAGGCAGACCAGATCAGTATGAAATATTAGAGAGGGCCCTGGAATAGGAATTTGGATGTCTAGACTCTATTCCTGGGTCTACCTTTAACTTTGGACAAATCATTTCACTCCTCTGTCTCTCTTTCCTCTGTAAACATTTGTCTATCTAGACTGTAAGCCCTTCAGAGCAGGACTGTCTCCTACAATGTGTATTTACAGAAGAATGGATCCCTGATCTAAGTTAGGGCTTCTAGGCAATATGCAATGACAGTAATCTGCTTGTTCTAGATCTTTGTTAGTCCTCACAAGTCATGCTGAAGTGCTCATCTTTTCCAAAATCCTTATTCATCCACCAGAAACTTGCTCACTGCGGCCACTTCCCTTCTTAAAAAGTTAAAAATGAGTATTTTAGAAATCAGAATGAAGGCTGTGACAGACCCAAACTGTCCTGGAAATTCTATTTGTGAGAACACCTAATGTATGGACCATGTTTCCCCCTCTCTCATCTGGTAGGCCTGTCCACTAGTTTGGGGGGGGGGGGAAGTGAAACAGACATGCCCAACTCTGTTTTAAGCTTTCTGCAGAGGCACTTTCAATCCTCTGCTGTTCAAAGACAAGACATAGGAAAAGTAACAAAAGCGTAATCCTGACCTGGGCTGGATACTGCAAGGGCCTCTACCTGCCTCAGCACCTCATAGTTCATTGCCTTCCCATAGCATATGCAACCTCATCCGGCTCCTGATCCTCTCACCTGCCACCCACTTACACATTGAGGTTCTCACTTATATTTTCCAGCTGGGAATCAGGGCCAGTCATCAGCTGCTGCTCAGCTGGTGCCCAATATCTGTCTCTTGGGTTTCTCCTTAAGCCAGGACTTGTTACTCACATGGCTACGTCTACACTGGCGGCTTCTTGCGGAAGAGTTCTTGTGCAAAAAATCTTCCACAAGAGCGCGTCCACACTGCCATGTGCTTTTGTGCAAGAGATGTGCTTTTGCGCAAGAGCAGCCATGGCAGTGTGGACGCTCTCTTGTGCAAGAAAGTTCTGATGGCCATTTTAACCATAGGGGCTTCTTGCGCAAGAAATTCATATTGCCTGTCTACACTGCCCTCTTGTGGAAGAGCTCTTGCGCAAAAGGGCTTATTCCTCGTGGGGAGAGGAATAACTCTTCCGGAAGAAGCCCTGTTTTACAACGCTATACAGTAAATTTACTTGCGCAAGAACGCGTGTGCAGTGTAGACGGCAGGCAAGTTTTTGCGCAAGAATGGCTGTTCTTGCGCAAGAAGCTGCCAGTGTAGGCATAGCCACAGACACCACAAGCCTTTAAAGTGGGAGCGGGGGGAACCTCAGGCCCGGATGTGGTCCACGGTTTGCTTGGATCCAGCCCCCAAGGCTCAGGGTCCCCTCCAGCATTGGGAGTCCACACTGGTGCTCCACCCCCCCACCGTCCCACCATGGGGCTGGAGCACACAAAATCTACTAGCCTGGGCCCTCCTAGGCTCTGGTGGGGAAGGGGACGGTGGGGGGTGCCTTTCTCTTCGGTAGGGAGCCACGTCAGCGAGGTGTTTTTTCTTCTCACGTGTGTGCGGCCCCCAACTGATTTGTCTGTGGGTCAGCAGCCCACAACCCCAAAAAGGTTCCCCACCCCTTCTTGAAAGGAAGAGCCAGCTCTGTTACACTCCCCCTTTAAGTCTTGTATTTGGATTCTTGCAGAAAATAAAATGATATCTTGTTTTATCAATAGTGTTTGCCTTTTTTCACTGTGGTTTGATTGTCGGAGAAGGAAAAGCAAGAACCTCTCACGTGATCAGGCCCGTGGATGTGGGGATGGAGGGGGAAGAGGACAGCTGCCCCCCAGGCCTGGTGATTAAAAGGGCCCAGGGCTCCCAGCTGCCACCACTGTTACTGCGGCAGTGGTGGCTGGAGTACCCAGGAGCTGTCAATCACTGCCAGAGCCCTGAGCACCATGCTCCAGGTGGCACTGAAGGGCTGGCTGGGGGACGCTAGCTCCCCACCCCACCCCTTCTGCTCAAGGCCCCTCCCTTTCCAGGGGCATGGAGCTGCCCTCCCCATCTTGCCCAGGGGCCCAGTAAGTCTGTCAGCTGTTCTGCACTTTCAACGCATTATCCTTCTATGAGAACCTAGAAGAGCTGTGTGTATATTTAATATTAATATTTCTAAGCTCTGGTTTTTCCTTTGTACAATTTTAGGGGGTTGAGTCAAATAATCAAGAAATGGAAAATTCTGAATGATATGAAAGACACTGTGAATTGAAAAAAAACTTTAGAAGAACATTTTTTTTTTATCAACCGCAGTGAGCTGTTGAACCAAACTGGAAACCACTTTCAAACCTGGGGGTCCTGCAACACTCACACGCTGCTAGTTCCAGTGCCTATGAACAACCCTACTTATGGTTTAAATAAACAATACATAAAAAGCAGTGGAAAGGAAAACAGAGGCAAAGAGAAATTAAGTGGCTTACCCGTGGTCACACAGTAAGTAATTGACAGAGCTATGAATGGAAAACTTGTCTCCTAAATCCCAGGGTAGTATCCTATGAACTAGACCATACTGCCTTTCTGATAATGAGTTGATTTCTTAACAAGAAATGATATTGAACTAAAATGGCAGAGTAAAACTCTCACATTACTAACTCAATATTAAATAATGGCACTAAATTACAGTATAAAAAGGAGTAAACTTTAGATTTCCTTGTGGCTTTCTCAGTATACAAATGAACGAAGACGTTAGCAGATGAATCCAATGAACAAGTAAAAAAAGACATCATTACAATTAGGTAGCATTGTATTATAATTGATGCATATAGGGTCAGGTTTTTTTATATGAACCATGTGGAAACAAAATCTATTTCAGATTTGTTGGTATTAAAATCCAGCTGATTAGCAAATAATTTAAAAATTTCTCATATTTTACCTGAATTTATGTCTGAAAGAGAAAAAAAGGTTAAAATGAAGAAATAAAGAGAAATATAGCATCTTATAATGCAAATTTTTCTGCTTATGTAGAAACACTGGAATGGCTGCTAAAGTTTCATGAAGGAATTTCACTTTATCCATTTTAAGATAACTTTCCTAGAAAATACTATAAAACACAAGCTAAATATAATACCAGTTACAAAGGCCAAATGTAGACTTCCAGTAATAAAGAAAGCTCTCAGAAAAGGGAAGAGCAAATAACATGGTTGAGTTCATTCATGATACGTAATGCCAATTTTGTGAATGAGGACTTGCCATGCAAAAGTTGAACAACTGATTGGAAAAATAACCACCTGGCTTTCCTCTGTTTGGAGGCACACTATTTTTGATGGCCAACTAGCATGTTTGAGTTTGTCTAACCTAAGAATATCATGAGGATGTAAATAGTCTAATTGAAGTACTTATCCATAAATTTGAGCCAAAACTTGCACTTGAATCAAAGCAAACTATCTAATTTCTAATAATGCTTCTGAAATGAAGATTTTTCCCAAATTTATAAGTAATACTTGTAAGTCAAAATGATGCCTGGATGTAAATGCTAAATTACAGTAGCACCTTAAGGTCCCAACTCAAAATGGAAACCTATTGTTACAGGGATGGCACATACATAATGTAAGAGAGAATCCTTGCCTTAAAAAAGCTTTACTAAGTTGCCAGTCATAGTCGAAAGATTGGTAAAGTTTCCATTTTACCTAGCAGTTTCTAAGGTCCCAGGTTTCCTGTCATTTAAGATGAAATCACATAAAAGTGCCCTACAAAAGGGGATATCACAGCCCTATTTTTTCCACTGTTAATTTGGGATTTTATATGACAATAAACACAATTCATTTAAAGGAAAACACCTTTCATGTGCATGCCCCCCCCCTTTTTTTTAAAGAGAAGTCCTATTGCTCATCAATGCCTTAGTATACATACTGATTTAGGGTATGATCCAAAGCCAATTAAAGTCAATAGCGAAACTCTTATTAGTTGTCATACCACAAACTCAAATAGAGTAGTAGCAAAGTTAGTTTCCAAAACAGCTATTATTGAGCACCACTAAGGTCTGGCTACAGCAGCTTTGAGAATTCCTGTGGCAAAATATTCCATGACTTTAGAAGCCATGAGAAAAGATGTGAAAACCTTTGCATTATGGTACTAACTGTATTCTGGATGAGATTTCAAATAAACCATTCTGATTTAGGAAAATACATCCTCTTAAAAGTCAGTGGGTGCCTTGTGCTTCTAAGACCTTGTCTACACTAACCCCCCCATCAATCTATGCTATGCATCTTCAGCTATGCAAATAGAGTAGCTATAGTTGACATACTTGCCACAGTGTTTTCCACGTAGTAAGGTCGGTGGGAGCTGCTCTCCTGTCGACTCTGCCTGCTCCTCTCATCCTGGTGGAGTACCTGAGTCAACAGGAGAGCACCTCAATCCACTGCTTCGTGGAAGCCAGGCCAAATCCTCTCGCTGCTTTCGAAAACCCCACTTTTAAAAAATTCCTTAAGTCTGTAGCTTCCAAGGAGTATATGGGGGTGAGGCGGACATGCTCACTTAATATGTCTATGCTGATCAAAAAACACCCAAACAAGTGGTGCCGGAAGCTTTTGGCAATAAAGTGCCATCAATACTGGTGCTTTTCAATGCCAAAACTATTGTCACTTGAGGGGGGGGCGGGTGTTTCTTCATACCCATGAATGGCTGCAATTTTAGTGCTGAAAGTGGCAGTGTGGACACAGCCTTACAGGTGTATTTAGCTTTACACATTTGACTTGTCCCATAAAGAGGATTTTCCAAACACATCAAATTAAGCAATTGAGGGATTGCATGGTCAGGGACTAAAACATCACATTACAGAACTCAGCCCAGGGCAAACTACAAATAGTCTCACGGAGACTTTTCCTTCTTCAAAGCATTTTCTTAAATAGTTAAAGGCAGCATACAGCATATTGATGAGGTTGTGGTGGAAACTCCTGGCTAGACATCACTTTCTCCAACTGGGCCTAGAAAGAAATATACACTGGTATTATTAATTATTCAATCATGTATAGAATGGCTGAGCCCAATATTCCTAGTCAGGATAGGAGCTCTGCTTTGCTGGGTTCTACAACACATCACACTTCTGGAATCTTTAGTTGTGGGCAACAGCAGTCCCACATTAAAAGTCAGGTAATGATTTGGAAGGCCCAATCCTGTCTCCAGTGATCTAAATGGTTTAGAGCATGATCATTTATATACCATTATATGATTTAGTTTTTGATTCTTCAGATGCGGACAACCCTTAGCCATAATTCCCAATCTGGATCTAAACTTTGCAGCTGAAATCTGTTTAGTTTCAAGAAAATCACCAATTAAAAAGGAACATCAGCTTGGGAGTGGGGGGAAGGGGAATTACTTATTAAAATAGCTCTTCTGAAAACTCCTTGGTATGACAAATGATGCAGTAGTCATACATACAAAGAATGCAACCAGACAGATTTAGGCATTGAAATCCATTTGTTGTTTCCTTAGATCTCACATCATCACATTACCTTGCCTCTACCCTGCAGAATAGGAAAAAAATAAAAAAGTAGAATTGGATTTGACAGGCAGTGCTAATAATGAAAAGATTTTTAAATGTAAGCTATAGCTGTGTACCAATCACTGCCTAATAAGGGTTATGCTTTTCAAATTATATTATGTCTAATTTTCACCTCCTTGCCTATTACGTGAAATAAAAAGAGAAGTGCTTAAGCAAATCCTCGATCTGTTCACATATATTTTTAATATTAATACGGCAGTGTGGCAGCAATGATGATATTAGGCAAATGACGGAATTCTCCCCCCAGCTGGACATGTTAATTGAGAAGCCAAGTTTTTGAGGCAAAGTTCACGTCTGTGCAGATGGCGGGACAATGGAGAATGGCAGACCTAGGTCAGTGTCAATCCCAAACCGTACTTTAATGGCTCACTTCTCTGATTTTTCAACATCAGCTGGTCCCTGTGGGGTGTATAAGTTGGGGAAGTCTGTCTCTGCATTTTTTTTTCTACCTTTGACTCTGGTACAGTAATTTCATGTAAAGAAGATGCCCCTATGTGTGACCATAAAAACAGTACATTTCACTTGCTTGTTTAAACCAAAATACATGTGAAAGTCACATTTTCAGTTCTCTTTTCAGCTTTCAGTGCCACCTTAGTTTCTTTAAAACCTTTATCTACCAGAGCATGATCCAAAGACACTTAAGTCAATGGAAATCTCTCCATTAAACTCCGTGGGATTTGGATCAGGTCCATCATGCTGGCCAGTCACCTATTTTTCTTCATTTAATCATTTTGGTAATTTTTGTTCAACATTATGGTCCTGATTCTCATTTATAGTAAAACTTCTTTACATTGGGCTAGCTGTAAACTGTCTGTTACACTCAATTTAAGATCCTTTACATGATCTGGATGGTATCTAGGAGCCTTGATTCAAATAGGAATCAGACCATGTATATTGTTTACATTTACTTAGCAAATGTATTATTTCTTTTCACATGATCTGTGAATCAGAAGCTGACTATGAATCTATATAAAGAAAAAAAAGACTTATAGCTGTATGGCTCGGCATCATGAGAAGACTTTAATAGTTTCAGTTTCCTAAGTGATATAATTATTTATTATCGCTAATTAAAATGCAGAGTTGGCTGTCTCCATGAAACTAGATGAAAAGCCTTTTTAATGAAAAGAGCAACTGTGAGCTCTAAATTTCTTTATGGAAGAGATAACTTATGTAATCACTAGTAACCTTTTTCGAGAATATTATCTCACTATTTATAAAACAATGCCTTCTTTACTTTACAAATCCCCATTTGCATATGAAAAAGAGCTTTATTTATTGATGCTTGTGACTGATGTATACTTTTGGGTGTGCTCTTTTTCAAGATTTTCATATACAGTAGTGCCTAAATTTCTTCTGAAACTGCTCAAAATAGTATTTTTACTATTGCTTTCCTCCTCCAACAATTAATAAGAAAACACTGGGCTTTTACACCTAAGCCCACTCATTTCCTAGTACAATTTCAAAGTTTAAAGACTGCAAGGTTTCATGCACGAGGAGTAATTCTGCAATAAAAAGAAAAGCTTTTCATTTTCTCTCTCATCCTGGAGTAAATTTCTGAATGAACAGTTCTCTAGTTAATGTATGGAGTAAGCTATTTTATTCATTAAAAAATATAAGCAACCCCAAAAATGGAAATAAATGACTGTAAAACACATCCACAAATCAAACATATTAAAAAATCAAATCAACAAATCAGTCATATGATTTGCTAACTTGCCATTCAAGTCTATTTTTGTATCATCAATGGAATACAAAGTGGATTAAAAACACCTGACAGCTTTATGGGTAGATTTTGCCATCCTTCATAGCTATGTAGTGCTGCTGGCACTACTGCTGGCTGAATCTGACTTGTAAATCTATCGAGTATTGTTGACACTGGCCAATAAGTGCACAACAAAAGATTCCAGTAAACAAGTTTTATATTAATAAAATATTAAGGCAGCTGTATGTGATAGCATAAATTGATGTGTGGTTGGTGTATTATGTGTATTTTATGTGGCCTGATCCAATGCCCATCAACGGAAATGAAAGACTCCCACTGATTTCAGTGTGCTTTAGATCAGGCCCGCACGCCATTTCTTGATCTGCATTCTTTAAGGAAAAGCACAACTGAACTTCAATGTGGCTGGTGTAACTGAGGGCAGAAAACGACTTCAGGGGAAGTGGCATGTGTCTATTTGAGAGCAAGATCTGATCTAGTACTGATAGGCTGGTGAAGTTGTAGGAAAAAAGGCCTAAGTGATTCACTAAATGGTTACAATAATCTGCTTTTGAATTTCACTTGTTAATGGCTGCGTAAAGCAAGAGCATATAGTCTGATAAACCTCAGTGATAAATTTATTTTCTTTTCACAGCCCCTGTCTTGTGATTGTTTATTACACATGATTAACTTTTACCTATGCTCTTCCTCTAACCAGCACCTCAATACATTGCTGTGAACGGCTCCAACCTCAGGGCTGGCCTTACCATGAGGTGAACTGAGGCAGCTGCCTCAGGTGCCAGACTGTAGGGGGGACGCCACTAGGACCCAGAGAATTAAGACCTTTCAAAGTTTTGGCCCAAGCGAGGGGGCAAAGGGGTGTCATTTGAGCTCCCCGCCTCAGGTGCCAAAATGTTGTGGGCCAGCCCTGTCCAACCTTCACTCTTCTTCTCATTTACAGTAAATTCTATCTTAACTGGAACAGGGCCTAATAGTTAGACTCCTGAGCCAGGGTCTCCCAGTTATCTCTACTAGCTTTTCTCCAGCCACTTTGTAAAATATTTGTGAGACATTTTGAACTACTATATTTAATCAGATGTAATTGACTAACACACGTATACGTTCTCTTTGTTCTTTACATTCAGCAGAGGTGATTCATGCAACTGAATCTTGACCAATAGATTTGTTCTTTCCCATGCTGAGAAACCACTCTGAGCTTGGACAATCAGTCTGAATGACATTTTATGCACAAAAGTTTCACAGGGGTAGCCGTGTTAGTCTAACTGAAAAAACTTAAAAGACAATGAATAGTCCTGTAGCCCCTTAGAGACTAACAAAAAATGTAGATGGTATTGTAAGCTTTCGTGGGCACAACCCACTTCGTCAGATGAAACTGAAGTGAAGAAGTGGGTTGTGCCCATGAAAGCTCATGATACCATCTACATTTTTCACACACAGGTAACCTAGTATATTGATCAAACAAACATTTAATTCTGAACATGTAACACTCAATGAAAGCAAACTCCTTTTATGTTAAGTTGCTTTTAATTTCATTCAGAGTATTGTTCAGCAACCCTTACTCTAGTAATGAATGATATGGCTATATTGGTTTTTAAGGAATGACAGCCAATACCTTAGACTACAAAAACAGATAGCACAGAAAAATCTAGAGAGGAAGGAGTGGCAATAACCAATAAAGAAAGCTGACTGAAATACAACTATCAGTTAATTTTGAAAAATGTCATTTACATTTATGATAAGGAAATTCTTCATCGTTATTGTAGAAATCATATGAAGGGCACTTTCTCATTTGTCAGATAAGGATTTTTGTAGAAATTCCCCATATAAGGAGATACTATTATAGTGCATGAGCGAAAGCCAACAGAAGTCAGTAGAAAGATTCCCACTTGTTTCAATGGGCTCTGCATCTGGGTGATAACTGGCAAGTTTTTCAAAATTAGCAGCACACAGTTGGCTTATTTATTTAGATTTATCCATCTAAATTTCGAGTGCCTAACCATTTGCTCTGCACACCTTTGAGAAACATAACTAAATTTCAGCTGTGCCATCCTATGCATGTATACCCCCACCTCTGCCAGCAATCCAGAAGTACTAAAGATGAAAAATATTTCCTCTTACATAACCATTAACCATTTTCATAATTTTCTGCATGGTTGAGGCTTTTTTTTTTTAAAAAAAGGCTTTGCAGCACACAGCTGTACAGTTACTAATTAACACAGGCAAATTCCCAATGGGAGTGTGCAAATGGGGTCTCTGCACACATATATGGCAAGTTAGGTGAGCATCTCAAGAAAGGTAACTGTAAATATATAGAAGCTTCAGGGGGTAGCTGAGTTAGTCTGTACAGGTTAAACTTAAAAAAACAACAAATGGTCTGGTAAATATATATTTTGGAGTGTATACATCTCATCTGAAAATCTGGCCCAGTTAGTCTGGAAAATGTATGCTGTTTAAATTGTTGTTTCATATGAATTGGCTAGTATTTGTCTGATCATTTATAGTCTCCTACATTTTGTGTGTAAGGATTTAAATAATTTGTAACCAATTTACTTAAGAAGAATCAATACGTTAGAGCTACTCAGGTTTGAGTTAATCTCAAATGATGCAGATTTACAACATCACATTACAAAAGCTCAGAGAGGAACAGGCAACACAAGGAAATCTGGAGAAATTCAGATCATTCTTTTCATGTGTCATTCAGATAACATTACACAGGCTTCAGTATTTGCCGTCACCAGATATTTTTTCAGCCTTTTTCATCCTAGTTACTCTTGGCAACTGTGTTAAGCACTAATGCAGTTTGCATGTTATTATCAACAGGAAATCCCTGGCATCAAAGGATTAATTTTAGTCTTTGTCTCTGTTTTAGTAACAGGAAATAAATGTTACCTAGTCATTGTCCTAGTCAAGTCAAATAAAAGAAACTATATCTGCTGACGAGCCATTATTATAACAGCCAACTAGATTAACATTGATTTACTGTAGGTAAGAGCTGTTGAGGGGTCCATTCTGTATATGTTCAGTAGTAGCATGATTATTTACTGTAAACCTACCCTCTGATTTTCTCCTTAGGCTGCTCTTGTTGTTATTACAGCTAATTCACATGAAATTATGGTAGCTCTCCAAGTCTACAGTCCTTGGTCAGAGACCTAAGCAGGTGTTTGCTTAATAATTTGGTCAAAGATCAGTGAGTTAAAGGTTAGGCCATGGATAGTGAGAGTGGAAGGTCAGAGCACTTGAAGGAGGGGGCTGAGACTTGATCTTCCTGAGTCTGGAACGGTCAAACCTCAAGGTCACCCATTAGTGATCCTGCTTTAACGGACTGCGAGATGTCGACCATAAATTCACCACGCCAGCACCTTTAACCCTATTAATCCTGTTAATATTGGAAGTAAAACCAAGGATTCAGAAGGAACCTGCCCATGGAGAATTATTCACATAATGTGATCTTAATAAATGTATACAGTAAAGCTTGCAGCTGTTAATATAATGTTTCAAGGAAAGCTTCTCTTTACTTGTACCTCTTTGGAAAGAGGTTTCATGTATACAACCAGATTAGATTACGATAGATAGATAGATAGATAAATTCCCTTCACATATAATATACATGTGCATGTATAAATGGATATGTATTTGTGTATATATTGATACACCTACACATATAATTGTACGAGTATTAAAAATTGAGAGACCAGTCCTCCCCCAAGCTCCAAAATATTGTATGTGTATGTGTGCTCAAAGATTTACTATTATGTAGAATTAAGAGACAAATGTGATCATTCATTCTATCAAGCCATCATCTGCTGTCTGGTTACCAGGACGGGATCGATCAAACAGATGTGCTTTGTCCTTGTACAAGTTAAGAGCTCTATTTTAGTGGTTACGTATTTTAGCACATAAGAACATGTAATCAGAGGTTCTGAGATGTTTTTAAAGGCTGTTCTCATGCAGGAACAGTGAAGTAGGGCAGTAATAAATATGGAGCTAGGAGTCATGCTTTGCAAACCATTTTTCCCCATGTCAGTCTGTGTCGGTTTGTGCTCCCTACATTCGTCTTGAGCTTTTGGGATTTGAAAAGTCATGAAAAATGGATACAAAATTAACCAGATCTAGAGATTTTAGAATAATTTGGAGGTCTTAACCAGGTGAAGCTGCTATATTTCACCATAAGCCAAAATTTCTCCCTGGGCATCTCCCAGACCTGGGCTGCCCACATCTTTTGCCATCTTTGGAGGGAGAAGACCTTGGCTTCCTGTAACTCTCACCAACATTAACTTCAGTGGATGTTCACCTGGTTGTGCCCTCATTCATAGAATCAAACATGCCAGAAGAAGTCATTGTGATACTCTAATCTGGCCTCCTGAATATAGGGTTGCCAAACCTAAACGCGTTGCCCACATCTTTCCTGAGGTCCCACCCCTGCCCTGCCCCTTCCCAGAGGCCCTGCCCCACACACTCCATCTCCCCTCTCTCTGTTGCTTGCTTTCCCTCATCTTCACTCCCCTCCACCGAGATGGGGCAGGGTTTAGAGTACAGGAGGGGGTGTGGGCTCGGGGCTGGGAGTGAGGGTTGGGAGTGTGGGAGGAGCTCCAGGATGAGCCTGGGGAAGGGAGTTGGGGTGCAGGAGGGGGTTCAGGGTGCAGACTTTAGGAGGGAGTTTGGGTGCAGAAGGGAGTCCAGAGCTGGGGAAGGGATTGGGATGGAGGTGGTGAGTGGTGCGGGCTCTGGCTGACTAATGCTTACCTCAGGAGGCTCTTTGTTGGCAGCACATAAGGGGGAAAGGGGTTCTGTTCACTGTCTCCACCTGCAGGCACCACCCACACAACTCCCATTGGCTGACATTCCCCATTTCTGACCAATGGGAGCTGCGGAATCAGCACTCAGGGCAGGGGCAGTGCATGGAGATCCCCTGCCACCTCCTCCCCTCATCCTGGGGACCATAGGGATGTGCCAACCACTTTTGGGAGCCACACACAGTCAGGACAGCAGGAAGCCTGCCTTAACCCCGCAGTGCCACCAGACTTTTAGCAGGCAAAAGTTTCCCAGATTTACTGCACTAACCTCTGGGAAATCACGTCTGATTCCAGGAGACTCCTGACGAAACTGGGAGGACTGGCAATCCTAATAACACAGGGCACAGAACTTTCCCCAACATAATTCCTAGGGCATATATTTTAGTCCTGTCTTGATTTCAGAAATGTCAGTGATGGAGACTCCACCACAGTCCTTGGTAAATTGTTCCAATGGTTCATCACCCTCACTTTCAAAAAAGTACACCTTATTTCCAGTCTGAATTTGTCTAGCTTCAACTTCCAGATTTCAGAACATGGTTTCCCTTTCTCTGTTAGACTGAAAAGCTCATTCTTAAATATTGTTCCCCAAGTAGATACTTTTAGCCTCTAATCAACCCACCCCTTATCCTTCTCTTTGTTCCGCTAAATACATTGAGCTCCTTGAGTCTATCACTAAAGGCATGTGTTTTAATCATTTATTCATTCTTGTGGATTTTTTCCCTCTGAACCCTCTCTAATTTATCAACATCCTCTTGAACTGGGGCACTAGGACTGGATATAGCATTCCAGCAGTGGTAAAACCATTGCCAAGTTCAAAGTAAAGTAATCTTATACTCCTACTTGAGATTCTCCCGTTTACATACTTCGGGATCGCATTGGGTATTTTGGCCACAGCACCACATTGGGAACTTATGTTCATTTAATTGTCCACCATGACCTCACAAATCTTTTTCAGAGTCACTCTTTCCAAAGGTAGAGGCCCCCATCCTACATTCTTTGTTCCTAGATTTATTCAGTTGCACTTTGCCTTATTAATATGGATATTGTTTGTTTGTGTCCAGTTTGCCAAGCAATACAGATAGCTCTGAATCTGTGACGCTGCCTTCTTCATTATTTACCACTCCCCCAATTTTTGGGTCATCCACAAACTTTATCAGTGCAAATTTTATGTTTTCTTCCTGGTCATTAACAAAAATGTTTAATAACTTAGGACCAAGAGCCAATCCCTGTGAGACCCCCCTGAAAATACAACTGTTTGATTTTGATTTCCTGTTTGCAATTGCATTTTGAGACCTACCCTTTAGCTAGTTTTAATCCAATTAATTTTATATTGCTCTAGTTTTCTAATCAAAACATCATGTGATACCAAGTCACATTCTTTACAGCAGTCTTTTATATCAACCAAACTTGAAATCTCATGAAAAAAGGCTACTAGGTTAGTTTGACAGGATCTATTTTCCATAAACCTGTGTTGATTGACATTAATTATATTACCCTCTTTTAATTCTTGTGACAGGATGAGGCTAGGAAGGTGGTCCTACTGTGGTCCGGGCTCCCAGCCTACAAGGAGGATCCAAAGAGACCAAGATCCAACCGATTCCGGGGGACAAATAAAGAGAAAACAGGAATAGGTGCGGAGGTGAAAGGGCTAAAATGAGGGAATTGGATGGGGACACTGAGCAAAGAGCCCCAAACAGCGCCCACTGCTCCTTGAAGGCCTCGAGAAAGCCAGTGGATGCCATCCAGTGGCTACAGGAATGTGGTAGAAGGCAGGTATATTAGTTGCAGATTACTTAGGTTTCTTTTCCCAGGGTAAAATTAAAAAGAGCTCATCTAGAACAATCAGGAACTTACCAGAATCAATTAGGGCACATAGACCAATTAAGACCCCTGAAGTCAATCACAAACTTTCCAGAACCAATTAAGACAAGCTATTCAGGACACCTGGAGCCAATGAAAAACCAATTGGTACCGGTTAAAAAGATTCCCCTTCTGTTAGCTCACTGTGCACAAGAAGTTGGGGGTAAGAAGTTGCTGTGGAAAGTCTGGGAGCTCTAAATGCTATCAGGTGCCAAGAGGAAGAGCCTGTGGCAGAGGAGGTTGTGGGGAGAGCCGTGGGAAAGTAGACCAGGGAATTGTAGCTGTCACATAGCTGATACTGGGAGGTTCTAGATAGCTGCTATTACAGGGTTCCTGGGCTGGAACCTGGAATAGAGGGCAGGTCTGGGTTCCCCATTTCCCAACTCCCTGTTTGCCTTGAGAGAGTTGATCTGGACAGCGGGATTCACCATGAGGGAAGGATTAATTTGGAAAAGGGTCTGTCCTGTCCTCGAACCACTCAGAGGGGCAGCAAAGTTATAGGGTTTGGTCTCCTCTCTGTTCCGATGATGAGGGTGGCTAAATAAATAGCAAGCTTGTGCCCCCCCGGGGAAAGTGTCTAAGCCAAGGGCTACCATGAGCCTCTGAGGTGAACAAGTGCAGGACTTACCAAGGCGGGGAAGAGGCCTTGTGACATTATTTATTAATCTGGACATTCAAGGAGACATGAGTAATTTGGTCTCTGCATCTTCCTCTTTGAAGAGCTGGCAAATAAAACACTCTGCCTTCCACCCCCACAATATCTTCTAAAATTTGCCTTCCCAATCCATCATTTGCTATCTGCGGGATGCAAGCAGACTCCGCCGGGTTCCACATGCGACTTCTTACTCCAAGTAGTGCAATACGTGTGCAGGGCACTTCCCAGAATAGATAAAGCAAATGCCTTGCCAAGAACAACTTGCCATTAAGACTGGAAATACATTAGACAATAAGGCAGAGCATGGAAAGTGAAGGGACAGGGTGAAGGCATGGATTACAAAAGACACTTGGGAGGTGAGGGTACATGTCCAGACTTTTAAGAAGCATCTTAAAAGAGGGAAGGGATGAAACATAGCACACAGGGTAAGGGAAGGCATAATTGCTGTTGTTTATTACCTTATTGTATGGGTACGAGGACCTTTACAGAAGACAAAACAACGACAATGCTCTGTGCAAAAGCATTTACAATCTAAGGTCCTGGCTATGCAATGGGGCCCAATGCAGAACTGGGGACTAAATGAGTTCCAGGCACTGGAGAAACATGAAGGACTGGGAGTGAGAAAGCACAAAACTGCCACCCAGATTACTCACTTGGGCTGAATGAAGAGATCACAGTGGAGCAAAAGGAGATAAAGGCAGGCATTACCTGCATGGTTAGGGAATCTGGGTGTTACTGAATCAGTAGCCCCATCTCAGCATGAATGAAATACTCGGGGAAGACAGACACACCACATATACTCAATAGTGTGAAGGGGAGAACAACTGGGGTTCTCTGAACCTCACAGAGTCACAGCCTTTTTACCATTCCCTATTGTCACTCCTATCCCCGCATTTCTGAGGTTTGAGCCTAGGGGAAAGTGTTGTGAGGGAAAAAGCTGGAGACTAAAGCAGTAACCAAGCACTTACTGAAATCACAATAAAAAGAGCTGGTAGGGGAGAGCTCGTTTCAAGAGAAAAATAGCTTTTGCATGAATACAAATGTCATAGGGATTTCAAATTGCAGGCCTAATCCTGCCAGATGCTGTACCTACCTGGTACAGAGTCACCAAATGACATCAAAAGTTCTGGGCACCACTCAGCACCCAGCAGAAGTGGATCCTCAGTCCAGAACACTTGGCTTCAGTTCATATCAGTTGAACTCATGTTGTTTGACTGGGATTAAATCTTTATACAAACTGTTTGCTCAATTGCATTGCATACCGTGCACAATGCTGTGTGCACCTGTTCGTTTTGATAGCAAGCACAATAGGATATTTTGGGGTTGAACTCATCGGTTGTAACAAACAATTTTTTTAATTGAGAATAGTTCTGGAATTGAAGACACAAGGAGAATATGTACAAAAAAATCCTTCGAAAGGACTGAAAAGTAAAATGTGTCAAAATATTTTTAGACCCTCAAGATGTATTTTGGTGACACAAAGGTAGTTTTCAAACAGGGGTTCCTCGTCTTTTTGAATGGGCACATGCTTCTGTCTTTAAAATTACTTCTTCTGGGTCTGACTTAACTGAGATGCTAAACATATTTTCTGCTTTAAAAATAAAAAGAACATAGTTGTAAAACATAAATTGCATACTTATTGAGCTGGATGTGCTGCCTGATAATTAGAAATGGAATACATGAGAAAAAATCAGTAGGCCACATGCACTGAGCCTTCTGCATGTGGAACTCCCATTAATTCCAAAAGGCTTCCAAAACCAAGTATATTAAGACGTCAGTCCTGAAATGAACTCTACACCCTTTGCAGGATTGTGGCCTACATTTTGGGTATACTAAAGAGCAGCTTTATTCATCTCTTTTTAAGGATGATTTGTTACAAATTGTTATGGTTTTACGTTCAGACTTTTACTTGTGTACAGTAGAACCCTGCTTTATAAGGCCTCTCACAGTTTTCGAGGGGCGTATTTGAGGAGTAAAGCATGGCCCTTAATGTTTGTACAAGACTTGGACAGTGTTTTGAAGATGTAAAGCACTTTAAAAGTTCTGAATATTAGGATGATGGATCATTGATGAGGATCCCTTTCTTTTTGACTGATATGTAGAGCCCTGCAAATCTGCAGATATCTGCAGGTATCCAAATCTATGGATGTTACTGTAGATATCAGCAGCTCATTTTTGTGGATACAGATGTGGATGTGGATACAAATTTTGTATCTGTGCAGGGAGTTACTTATATGCCAGAAAATCAGAGGGGTCTACAAAAACTTCTTTGAAAAGCCAGTGAGATGAGTTTGGTCTGCTCTCAGGTGAAATCCACTCCTGACAAAAAGCCGGCTCAAGACACATCAGCAGAGTGGATTTAGCTCTCTGCTATGTCTACACTACAATGAACAGTTGGAAAAAGGTATGCAAATTGCACTCCGCAATTTGCATACCTTTTTCCGATAGCTTTTTCAGAAGAGGCTTTTCCGAAATTTGGCCCGTCTACACTGGGCCAAATTTCGGAAAAGATTCCTCTTTTGGAAGAGCCCGTCTTCCTCGTGGGAGGAGGAAGAGAGGGCTTCCAAAACAGCGTGTCTGCTCTTCCACAAAAAAGTAGAAGTGCAGACACGTTCCCTGGACGCAGTGGAGTTTTTCCAGGATATTGGAGGTATCCCAGAAAAACTTCGTAGTGTAGACATAGCCTGAGGTACTTATATGGCCTCTATTACCATATCATCTGAGTACTTCAGAATCTTTAAACTTTAACTCCCGCCTCCCCACCCCCAAGTTCCCTTCAGGATAGGGAACTGCTATTATCCCCATTTTATAGGCAGACAACTGAAGCACAGAATGGGTAAACAACTTGCCCAAAGGTCACAAAAGACAGTGGTGGTAGAGAAGCAAATTGGACCCACGTCTCCCAAAACCTAGGCAAGTAGCTGCCTAATTATTAATTCTAATAAATAAACCAGTACATAAAACACCACTTTATTGCTTGTTCAGACAGCCCAGATTTTCAAGCAGACATGCACAGAAGTATGCATGGATATTTGCAAACATACCATTTAACAGTTCAGTCTGTATCTCCCCATCTCTGCTTCCTCCTCCCACATATTTAAAATAATAATCCTTTATCTCCTGTACAAGGCTGAACAGGGGCAAATAGCCCCAGCCAAAAAGAGGACTTAACACCCTGAGCAAACCAAATTCCACAGAGGTCATCATGGAATGAAACACTGAAGCACTCTGCAGACAAGGGCCACTGACACCATGTAATCCCTTCTAATGTCAGAGTAGGAGGATCAGCCATAGTCTGGAATAGCCTTTCCAGATGGGGCTGCTGTTCTGTTGCCTTCTAAATTTCAGCTTCTTTCTCCACACAGGGAGACATGTGCCAAGGAGGTTAACATGGTTAAATTCACTTCCAAGAAGAAAGTGAAGGGAACAAGAAGACCTGTGCCCCAAAGAAGCCCTCAAACTAGGATTTCACTGTGACTTCTGTGGTACACAGGCCTCATGCTGGTTCTCTGCCCAAGGGTGAATTCCATCCCCACAGAATACTCTGGTCACATGCCCTACATTGCTGTTGTACCGGGGAGCACAGCACTTCTCCTTTCCTGGGTGGCCAAGACACTTGGATATTGACCTGAGCTACTTCCTAGTTGGAAAAAAATTAATCAACTGGGCTTATTTTCATACAACCTAACAAACTAGCCCCCAGAGAAAATATTTGTTCATTGAACAGTGGAAACTTGATTTTATCAAGTCTTGCAGAGTAGGAAACTATGTATTATGGGGATGCCAGAACTCCTTGCCAGAGGATGTTGTGAAGACCAGTACTTTGGGTTCAAAAAAGAACTAGATAAATTCATGAGGATAGGTTCATCAATGCTTATTAGCAGGATGAGTAGGAATGGCATCCCTAGCCTCTGTCACAGGCTGGGACTGGGTGACATGGGAGAGATCACTTGATGATTACCTGTTCTGTTTATTCCCTCTGGGGCACCAGGCATTGGCCACAGTCAGAAGACAGAATACTGGGTTAGATGGACCTTTGGTCTGACCCAGTATGGCCGTTCTTATGTTTTTATGTTCCTGTGCCAGTTCCATGATTTACTTTGGAGAACAGCAGACAGATTTTGTTCATGTTTTAAGTTTTATCTTCCATTTTAAAAATTTCTTCTCATATGAGTATACTTACGTATGACCACTAGTAAAGGAAGGGAGCATAAAGATTTATGCATGTGCTCAACTTTAGGCATGTGAGTAGCCTCAAAGATTTCTCAGGTGTGTAAAATGAAGCCTGTATAAATATTTGGTACATCAGGACTCAAGTTGCATTGGCAGGGATGAAATAGAGTCTGATTAAACATTTCAGTGCTTGTATTTCTATTTAAGAAATATGGTTTCAAGCATTGAAGCTGTCTCTTTCATGACTGACTAGTCTTTCTTTGAGAGTTGTTTAGATTGCTTTCCGAGAGGCTTAGGGAAAGACAAGAAACAAAAGTTTAATGAATTGCAAAAATATTCATGTTGCAAGAGAAAAAACACACATTTTGGACATCTCCCAGACTGAAATAGTCTGAGTGTATGAAAAGGGGGCATGGGGAAGAGGAGAAGCTTCACATGGCTCAGAAAGATTTGTAAATCAGTAGTTACTATTGTAAATTCTACCAGCAGATCTTTAAAGTGACCACAGGTGAGCTTCTTTGATATAGAAGGATAGAATCCCTAATTGCTGACAAGCTTGTTTAAAGCAACCTGACTAACACTTTATACTATTTAGGAAATCGTTGAAAACTTGGAACCCAATTTCCTAAGTTGCTCTGAACTTCTTAGTATGTGGCTTGTTTTTAATCTGATGATATTTTATGCAAGATGTGCCTGATGATTATCACTCATTGTTATTTAGTTAGCAGATGGCTTCTAGATGCAGTACCATAAAAGTTCCTTCATTTATAAAATATGAAGTGGCTGGCCTACGTTAAACCAATGAGTAAGTTCTTCATCATTTTTTCCAGGTGCTTTCTTCATTATTAGATCTCGGTCAACTCCAGGGCAATAAACAAGCTAGTTCTGGAATGTGTGGAATGCTCAAATCATCAATTCAAGGACATGCAGTTCAAATCTGAAATATTAGCCGTTGAAAATTCCATTAAGATGAATGTGAGATGTGTTGTTACAATATCCCTATTGAAATGTGAAGCAATCAGTGACACCTTGGTATCAAAAGAAAATATTTCCTCCTATTAGGATATTCAGATACAAAAGTCTAGTAGATTGCAGTTAGTGGGCAAGGTAAAATATATTCATCTAGAAAATACTCCCTTTAGTTAGCTCCTCCTCATTAACAGAATCCATATTACATTCTTTCAACTGTGCTGCATGTGGAAATGATAGCGAGAAAAGCTAAAGGAGGAAATGCAACATAACTGAGAAGGGATTCTTACTTAGCTAAAATCCACAACTATATTACTTGGGTTACTTCAGTGCTGTAGAGTTATAAGAAGATAGAATGAGTGTGTTTCATTTTAAAAAAATACTTTGAATAAAATTATGACTATGGGTCATACTCTTACCTGATGTAAACTGAGGTAACTCCTTTATTTTAGATCTGGCTCCATGTATGTTTTTATGTAGACTTGTAATCTACTTGTATATATAGATCCTGTAAAACATACTGGTAATTACATTAGAGTAGGACATGTGTGTTGGAGCTTATTTACATTAAGTGGGGAAAAACCTGTGTTTGGGGTATATTTTCTGGAATTGGGACTATTTGGACCTGATTCTGCAAATCTTCACTCTCACATAAGGGTTTTACGCATTGGAAGGATCAAGCCAACTGTTCACAGGACGTGTTGATATAATAAAATTAGTGTTCTGGAAAAACGGCAGGTTAAAATGATAAATGTCAAATATTAGTAAAAGAGATATCTCCCATGACACTTCACCCTCCACCTGCTCTCCTCTACAGCTGGCAAGAAGGTGCACAGTAAAAGAAATTAAGATACTGTGTTGACAGGAGCTGGGAGACTCCAGTTTTCATCACTTCAGACAACAGGCATGACATCATGTCTCCTCAAACTGACACATTAATGAATTGAGCAACACCTGAACTTTTCTAGAAAAGAGAACCTTTTACATCAGCAAGTTGTTTGGTGTCAGTAATAATAGGATTCTGTTTCCTACCCCACTCCATATTTGATGGCAGAATTGCCTTTTGGACCCTAACAAGTTGACAGGGGTTCATTTTGCTTCCTCTTTTAATGACATCTTCTTTGCAGGTGAACTGCAGATGTAATGACTTCCTCTTTTGCCTTCGAGTACTGCCGAAATGTCATTATGACCCAAGATGTCTCAATCTGGCTTAATGCAAATGGGAAGCAAAGGGTTTTTAAAGGTGAAACTGATCTTGCTAATGAAGAAGTATCACTCTTCATCTGGACAGGGAGCACAAAGCTTGTTAGATCAAGTTAAGTGAATGTCACAGGTTAAAGTTCAAGCATAACACTGAATTGTGACTGAAGATTTTATCATCTATTTGTATAAAGAATCTAATTGAGAGATACTCAGTCAAAACCGAAGGATATACGTCTATATTCTAAAATATACATCTAGGTATTTTGGAAAGACCCAGCAAGATATACAATGAGGCTTTACTACAGAATTCAAGTATTGTCAGGACCATAATTATGACAAGTTTAAGAATATAATCTGCTCCTTTAGTCCAGTGAAGTGAACTGCCTGTTCATCGAGGCTAGAAAATAAATCCAAAAGTATCTGGGTTTTGTGTTTAGCTACAACATGAAACAGTTTGTAAAAATTATTTTACTCTAGTCATTAGATGTATGTGAGTTTGCATTTAGATTATTCACCAGCTTTTTTGGTGCAAGGCAGCGCTACTCAGGAGGCTAAAATAATAAGAGATCTGTTCTTCACTGCAAATGGGAAGCAAACTAATCTTAAATTTTGATATTTCACTTCCTAGATGGTTGAAATACCATGAAGAGACTAGAAGTCACTTTATTTCAGACCCAACAAAGGCTCCCTAATGCTATGAAAAGCCCATGGAAAGCATACATTGAGATTCTGAAATATTCAGAGTTGCATTGGCACTTGAAAGCTTCACCCAGATTTAGTGCAAAAAGGACGCTATCATTTTAAGAAACCTAATCTAGTATAGTAAACATTAACTTGTGAAGGATCACAAACTGAAAAGAAGTGGCACTGATCAACAAAATGTAACTTGCCGCTTTGCAGCTGTTTCCTACATGTTTAAATCATTCAGAAATACTTTGTTTACAATCCAGTCCCTAGTGATACTCTTCTATTAAAAGCAGCCCACTGTTTGTAAGATTGCAGAGATACTTGAGATGCACACACTGTGTGAAGGAGCCCAGATTTAAGTTAATGTAAAAAATTCAGTGATTCACCAAAAAACAAAAAACTTTAAAAGCCCTACTAGATCCCAATGCCTGACTGACCCAGGGAACATTTTCAAAACATCACATGAATATTTTAAATGAAGGGGGGAGGGGGCAGAGATTGGAAGATACAAGCTGAAATTTTCAAAGGAATGCTTGCAAATATATATGCATACTTCTGTGTATGTCTGCTTGAAAATCTGGGCTGTTTGAACAAGCAATAACTTTATGTTTTATGTACAGGTTTCATTTTAACTATCTTTATTCAAACTTTTAAAAACTCTTTCATGGAAAAAGCAGAAACGCAACTCAAGTATATTTTGTGTCCAAAACTGGCTTATTCACTATTTATTTTACTGTCCATGCTTTTGGTTTACATTCATGCTTTGCAGAATTCATTAACACAGGAGGTCACAAAATAAACTCTGTTTAGGAGATGGATCTAAAAAGGGGAGAGATAATTTGATAATCAATTATATCTGTGGTTAAATGTGATAAGCAAGATTTATGTAGAAAATCAGTAGGTTATGCCAGAGATATATTTTGTACAGTATCAAATCTCACAGTTCAAGATATCCATTTTATTGATATGGTTCAGATATACAGCATTGTTCTCAGGGCCAATTGCATTCCAAGCTGAAGGGATGTCAGATTTGACGGTCTTCTCATTTTATGCAAGGTCACAAACCCTGTATTTCCTGTGTTTCACAGGTAGTATAGTAATTGTCTGCTTAATTTTAGTCTAGGTACCTTTAAAGAAAAAGAATAAGTATTTGCTAATAAGTTAGAATGAATTCTCAATTAAAACATTTATATGAGTCACAGCCTCTTTGTCATTTTAGCAAAAACAAGCAATTACATTTGCTTCTAACAGGTAGAATAATGACTTTTTCACCTGACAACTGCCAGCTTAAAATTCCCACACATGTAGACCATTTCTGTTTCATCTTTTCTTTGAATTTCAGCTGCTTTGCTTTTCAATGCCTATGCTTTGCTGGTGTCTCCTTTGTGTCTGAAACTCTCACACTGAGTTCTGCCTTTTTGGTGCTGGGTTTTCTTTTCACAGTGACATTTCAACATAAACAGTCAATATTCATTACCTCAAAGGAGACTTCTCTCCTATTGCTGACCAATTAAATACCAGCTGAGCTAGGCAGACAAAGGTAAAGAAGCGGTAATACATGGCAGTCTTGGAGCATACTTTCTGTTCCCATAAAGAGAAAAGAAAGGTAATCAAAACAAAGAACTGAGGATATTGGGAAAATCCCAAGAAGCCCAAGACAGTTTCTGTAAATATAATATTCCTCTTCTTTATCTTGCATAGTCCTTTTCTAGTTTTATTTAATCTGTAATCAGGGATACAAAAGATTCACACTCGTTTATATATAAAAAGACAGAGACACTAACCCAGGTATACTTATGAAATCTCTTTTGACTTCAGTGAGATTGCATAGCTGGGAAGGAAAATGTAGTTTAATATTTGGTGCCAAGAAATATATATCTTTTTATTGTTGAAATAACAAATCTGATTAAGATATGTTTTAATGTTACTATATGGTACACAGACCAGTCCAGCTTAATTCAACCATATCATGAGCCTGCCTCAACATGGGAGAAGTCCATCCAAATCAGTCACAAGTGGGAGAAGGGTAAATTAATTTAGGGCTAGTGGAAATAAGTTCCAGAGAGATTGCCACAGAGGGTGATAAACCTCTGTTTAGTTCACGGAATAGTTATGCATGAGCTGCAGAGTTACACTCTGTCCCAAACCTGTAGGCACCATCTTGAGGCACAGTTCCATATGTGGCATATACACAGTTCCAACATTCTCACAGAGGACTGAACCTTCAAAAGTCTCCACACACACATCAGTACTGTCTACGTAGAGGCCCAGCTGATGTTTTAGCCCAGACTGCATTTCTAAATCTGTAAATGTTTACTGAA
The DNA here is from genome assembly GCA_032595735.1 of Pelochelys cantorii. Taxonomy (NCBI): domain Eukaryota; kingdom Metazoa; phylum Chordata; order Testudines; family Trionychidae; genus Pelochelys; species Pelochelys cantorii. The sequence goes on along the minus strand of CM064338.1, from coordinate 36,442,584 downwards.
GATTGTAGGCAATGAGGATGTTTTAAAAAGTTACAAAAATACCATCCTTTGGTTTTTAATCTGATAGCATTACAGCAACTTACTTACCTGTGTTGGCGTATGTATCAGTAAAATGTCGGTGCAAAGAGAGCTAAGCATTTATGAGCAAAAAGTTATGCACACCTTCAGGACGGCCCAGCTACAAACATGGCACTCACACAAAATCAGACTCTTTAGAAAATGCATGTACATATTAAGGATCTGATCTTCTAGTCCTGCTGAAGCCAAAATAGGCAAAGAGGTTGCTTAGCAGCTTTTCAGAAGCTGTTTTATAGTCCACAAATGGGTTATAAGTTGTAAGAACATATTTAAAATTCTCTGTTATGAAATAACTGTATTGTTTTTATATTGATATACAGCAACCTCTGCACTTAAAGGGTTCTTTTTTTCCTCATTCAGTTATCAAACAGATTTTTATGGTACAGTTGGGCCCAATCCTGACCTCCCTACTCAGTGGATGGTCTACCTAAGCAAGGAATGAGGGTTTTTTTTTACTATTAGTATAAACATAATGCAAAGAATTGGTGACTATGCCTTATATAAAGATAACTCTGATTCTCTGAAATAAAACATTTTTACTTATATGGGTGTAACACTGCTAAGACTTTATCCTCATGAGTGATCTTTATTAGGCAGAGTACTTAACCTTAAAGATGAGGAGAATTTAATAATCACGGGGTTGGGTGTGTTTTGTTAGCTTTATTTTTTTTCCGTTTGTGCAACCAGCAGCTAGAGGGCACAAAAGAATACTTTTACCTGATATTTTCTCATATGAAGGAGCTCTACAGACTGAAAAAACAAAAATTCAATACTGATTTTTTGTATATCATATATTTTGTTCAGGGTGTTAATTTCTGTCCTAGTTTGCAACCAGCAGTGAAAATGTAGAAAGAGAATGTCTTGTAAAAAGAGCAGACTAATCAAACCACTAAAAATGTGTATTTAAACTACAGAGCATAACAAGTAGTCAGCACATAACCACTCTGATTTTGGCCATTATTACTCGCCTTAGCTGTTTTGTAAAGCTTTTTGTTTAAAACTTACATAAACATATGTTTAACCTCCTCCATTCATATGTCTTAAAAAACTAATGCTGGCTGTGATTCTGCATTAATAGCAGTTATTATTTTTGCACTCATAAGGAGCTTACAAGGATAAACATGGAAGTCATAGTACAGTCTTCCTGTCAATTAAAAAGAAAGTCAGTTGTAGTGGCAGAGTGCTTTATCTTATCATTTCACTCAGGACATTTCCAGGTTCATGGATCTGATCTGACTGGCTCCAGCGATAATAAATGTGTAAACACACAGACAGCACTGTAGCAAGACAGCCACAAAGGAGGTTATCAGTGATTACCAATTTTGGAGTCTCCCCATCTTGGAAAGGGTATTATCACTAGCGACTAATACTCAGGAGCTAAGGTATTATATCAGGAACATTTATTTGAAAACATAGTAGTTGAACATTTTTTTTCTACTAAAAATCCTACTAACCTCAGAGGAGTCACATCTGTTGCTGTAGTACAAAATGGGTTGGACTGCAATATTATTATATATAACTCTCCCCAGCCCTGCCCCCACTCCCATGAACTGTATCAACCCCTTAGGCACAAATGAGTTGGATCTGGATAGAGTGCCATTTGCCAAATTGTAAATTGCCTACATTTATTTTGGGAATGCACTAAACAGAGTGCTAATTGCCTTGGTTAGCACTTTCCTGTCTTTCATTTGCACTGGTGTAAAATCTTAGTAAATTAACTTCAGGATTTTATTATGTAGGTAGCATGTGAACATCTCTGAATCAGTGAGAAAGCAGCATCAAAGGACTGATAAAAGAGGAGTTGACTCTACCCACAATGCCATTTATATTTCCCTGAAATTAAAAAGGATGAAATTAACTTTTAATCCTTCTGCTTTTCATATAGCTGATCTTAGTGTAACATGTACTACTCAGTCATTTTATTTGCATTTATTCATTTAAAACTGTTAATACCTATGTTTGCACACTGGCTGTAAGAGAATGTGGAGTTGCTTGTATTCATACATGTGTGAAGGATTCCATGGTAATTTTTTTGATTTGCAGCCAGGCACAGAATTGGGACTCCTGTTTATTGTCAAAGAGATCACCCCCATCAAGCAGATTTCATGTAGCTGTTTAGTGGCCTACAAGAAATTAGTTGGTGGTCTCAGACCAAATCCTAGTGGAATGGCATCTGTCCACATTACAAATAGCAGCATTAACTACTTTATCTGGGATATTGTACATTAAGTTTAAGGAGAAAAAGGACAGCATAAACTACCCACCCAGTCCCATTTCTTAGAGGATCTGAGACATGTGATTGCAGTTGGTAGTACTGGAAAACATTTGCTGATACTACATTCACTAAATAGAGTATTTCACAGTAAAACCTTGGCCCCACTAAAATCAATGTCAAAATCCCAATGAGTTCAATAGTATTGGGGTGTCAATTCCAGTGAGGAATGCTGCCCAGTTATAAGCACAGCATTCTTTTTTAAGGGACAAAAGACAGTTTTATGATTAAAGCATATATCTGCAGTCAGAAGAGCTGGATTCTGTTCTGAACACCACCACAGTATAACTTTGTGACCCTAGACTAATGCTTCCAAAAGCAGCCAGTGGTTTTAGGTGAGCATCTTGAGACACATTCGTTTTAAGAAGGTCTGACAGCTCACAACTTCAACTAATTTTAACAAGAATTTTAGGCACTCAGCACCATTCAAAAGAAGGGCCATGTGGTCCTAAAACAGAGGAACCCCCTAATCACTGGCCTACAGTGAAAAATTTGGTCTTGCTCTCTTCCTTAGTCTCCTCATCTGTAAAACAGGAATAAGCATTCCACTACTCTTCCTCACATGGCTAACATAAGAGGAATAGGATATGTTCATATGGAAGGCCCTTTACAAATTTTATCCAAAACAAAACAAATCAACATTTTTCAATGGACATATTTTCTGTTAGAACATATTTCAGCCAGCTCTAGCTAGAATCATGGACATTAAAGATGGAAATTCTGCTATGTCACTGACAGTAGTGCATTTTGCCTGCCAACGCAAGATTGATCCATATGATATATTTGTTAGTTCATTGTCCTATCTGATTTCAACAGCTGTCAAATTTGCATATATAGTTTACAAGAATAAAAATAGACTGACTGAAGTTAAGAATGGCTGAAATAAGTACTTTAATAAGGAATGGTGTGTGGCTCTCTGTCTGATTTGAGCCAGGATTTAAAAAAACAAAAGAAAAATACCAGAAAGTAATTTTTTTTCTTGCAATCCCTATGATCTCACTGAAAATAGGAAACACAAGGAAATTAGAAATCAAAAGTTAATGGGAACTGTTTGCTTAATCTCCTTAGGCATCTTTGAAAACTCAGCCTAAATAAATAGTAAATAATGTGTTCATTTATAAGTCCCCTCAAACTACACCTTAGGGTTCACTGAAAAATGGTGCAAGGAACCTCACAACAAAGCTATGCTTTTTATGAGATTTTGAATTCAGTTTCCAGACCAACGTGGTTTGGGTGAGTTCCAGATAAGTATGTGAAATTTTGAGTGATTCTCTGAAATGAACTGCCAAACCTTTGCATGTGCCTGCATCATTATTTGATACCTGGCTGCACTGAAGTTGAACATTATGTAATGAAACAAGACACATTCTAGCGTGTGTTAGCAGCTATTTGCCAGTGGAACAAAAGAGATATTTCCTAATAATCATCTGTAGATAAATTCCTGATTCATGGATAGAACCTGCTCCTAGCAAAGTTGATGGAAGAGAGAATGACTCTGTGGTCCAGTGGTTAGGGTGTAACTCACACAGCTCTTGGATGTGGTGTACCGTCCCATCTAGTGGTACTGAGACCACTTACTGAGAGAATAATGAGTCTGCTCTACAGCCTTAGCTGAGAGACAGCTGGCTTTTAGCTCATGTACTAAGCTCCAGAGGTCCCAGGTTGGGTTCTGCCTGCCAGCACTACAAGGGATAAAGGAAGAGGGAAACCCCCAGTCCTACTTCATTCACTTTTTAATGAGTTAACCACAGTGGAAAAGCTTCATCAGGAAGGACTGAGGGAGCCCCACATCAGAATATCCCCGAGTTTAATGGTTAACACAATATTCTAAGAAATTAGAAATCCCCCTGTTCACATCCTCTCCCCTTTTCTGGCAGAAAGGAGGTATGGGACGTGGGGTACCACCACCACCTCCGTAAGATCCCACCAGATTTGAAATTAGATCTAGTCTGGTAGGTGTACTCAGAGATAGCTTTCCAGACTGGTCCCTACCTAGAAAATAGGCAGCTGAACATCTGTTCTGGCCCAGTTCATGATTTCTTCTGAAGCTTAGCAGAATGATATATTCCCATACACCTATGCTATATATACACTACATGCTTTTTGCAAGAGCATGTCTACACATCAAAGCACATCGCAAAAGCAATGTGCTTTTGCACAAGAGAGCGTCCACACTGCATGGACGCTCTTGCGCAAGAAAGCTCTGATGGCCATTCACAGAATGGCCATCAGAGCACCTTGCTTTTTCCCATAGGGGTTTCTTGCACAAGAAACCCCTCTGGAGCGTCCACACTTGCCTTTTTGTGCAAGAACTCTTGCGCAAAAGGTAGTTATGCCTCGTAAAAGGCGGTTTACTTACGGCGGAAAAAGCCCTCTGTTCTGCCGTTTTATTCTTGATTTCCTTGCACAAAAGCGCATCTGAGGTGTGGACGCGCCACAGGTTTTTGTGCAAAAACCTTGCAGTGTAGACGTAGCCCAAGAGAGTCAGCCACATATAGGCATAGATAGAACTCTTATCCTGAAAATGTAGATGACATGAGAGTTTAGGTGCCTACAGAATTCAGCAAGAATTGTATGGATTGCAATGGAGACATAACTAGGATTTAGGTGCCTAAACCTGAGATTTAGGAAACCTTTGTGGATCCCACCCTAATGCCCATCCACATTTGGCCCCTTTTGCCTGGGGAGGTCAGGAACTTAGTTTTAAGAAACAAATCTGGTATAATAAAGCAAGCTGAACCAAACATCTGCTTATAATCCATTTATGTGTCATTATTTAAACACAAAAGATACCTAAGCAGAAAAATGCACATCCGAAGTGTCTATGAATGTAAATGAAGAGATTTGTTTTTTAAAAAAGCTTCCAGTATAGTCCCTGGTCTCAGGCAAAATTAATGTCCCAGAGAATTTCTATGAAGCACATCAATACAGGGCAGTTAGCCTCCATTAATGTTCCAGAAATATGCTGCCCAGTCCCATCTTGTAACAGAAGGCCCAGGTTTATTTTAATTTATATTTTACTGGAAAGATGCCAAACACTCTGTTCTGCAAGCACAACGGTACCGGACTCTCTCCGCCTCCATGAAGTCTCTCAGAAATACACAAATGGATTTTATTTATATAATATACTTATTAGAAATGTCTCAAAAAAACAAGAAATATCCAGAAAAACAAGCTAATTAAACATATTTATTGGAATAATAGTGTAAAACTGAGCCCCAGCAGGTGATGGTGTTTGCCATCCGTACATACGGAAGGACCGCCACACTGCACAGCCCATTGAATATGCATGCATTTGTGCCAATTAATAAATTAATTTTCAGAGCGAAAGCTGGGATTAGAACCTCGGTCATCCTAAGCAAGTCCTTTGCTCATGTGAGCTAAAAGATCAGGTCCATTATTTGTTTCAGATAAAGTCATAAATTTCTCCTGGAATATTTCCACAAATTCAAAGGTTGAATTATGGAAAATGATTAAGTATTTTAGAAGTTATTAGTGGCTTCCTGTGGATTAGTAATATTTATTATTTATATTTATTTCTTATTTATAAGTGTATCTACAGTTCTTACTATGTAATACCTATGTAAGGTATTATACAGTACAGGATTTGTATTATGTCATAGACTTTTGTGTGGTACTTTACAACTGTCCAGTATGCCAAACTGGAACATAATCTCTGCCTAAAGAGTTTCTTGACAAATGCTCTGATCTTGCAAACTGTTACACAAATGCTTAATTTTATGTCGATAAGACAGCTCGCGTGCTCAAAAACTAAGCATGCATATAAGTGTTTGCAAGATAGGTGGTAAAGTTTTGACCCAAAGCCTACTGAAATCAGCAGGAATCTTTTCACTGACTTCAGTGGGCTTTGGATCAGACTCTAAAGGCATGAGTATAATATGAAAAAATCCAACCTTGAACATGAACAAGTATCAGCTCAGATATCTGAGTGGGGCAAATAGTCATTGAAACCAGGGCAACTCACTTTTCTTCATAGGGAACTGCATGATTATGAAAATGTTAGACTATGTGACTGGAAAGCATACTGGGAGAACTCATTTTGGAGTCTAGGATTTGGCTAGAATTTGAATACTATAGAGTTCATATTTCTTACTCCCTGTGGAGATGGGGGAAAGGAGTAGAAAAAGTGAAGGCAGAGAATATTTCTAATAGAAAAGTGTATGTGTGTATATATGTGCATTTATAGGGTGTATGCACACACATAGGTAAGCTTATAAACAATGTATTACATATATTAAGAGAATATTAAGGTTGCAAGGTCAAACTTTCAACAATTGGGAAACCTCAGAATTAAAGAGGCCCATGAAAACTTAAATTTGGTTCCTATGTGTGCATGCAGTATGAGACAGCCTTTAATTACATGTTCATATACTATTTTTTCTAGAAGAATCTGCCAAAATCAGTGCACTGCCTGGTAACCCACTTGCCAAAATGTTAGTCCCTGTTCAAGAGCATGATGGTGCTTCAGCTTCTCAACAAAACTGCTGTGAGAATTTTTTAACATGGGTGAAACAACTTATTTATACCTGAGCTCATGCTCAGAGAAAGCCTGACGAGTTAGGGTGAAACTTTCCCAGAAAGAGTCAGCAGGATAGAAGAAAATGTGGAGCCGCAAACAGATCTGGATTAACCAATGTGTAATCGGTGCACTTGTGTGGGGCCCCAAAACACTGAAGAACAAAAACAAAACCAGAATGGTGCTGCAATCCTGTGCACCAGTTCTAATGTCATTCACTTAAAATGGGCACTGCCAACTCTCTGTCACAATCAGGCCTGCTGATGCGGGGGGAGGAGGCAAGGAGCCAAAAGGGGCAGTTGCACCAGGGCCGAGTGATTCAAAGGAGCCCAGGGCTCTCAGCCACTGCCTCAGCTACTGCAGCAGCAGCAGCCGGAGCCCCAGGCCCTTTAAATTGCCGCTGGAGCGTTGTACTGTGTATTCTGGGCATCTCTATGGATTGGAGGGGCATGGTGTGGTCTGGCAAGGCCCTGTCCCTTCTGGGAGCACAGAGACACCTCCCACCTCCTTGTCCAGGGGCCCGTGGAGGCTGTTGGCACTCCTGGTCACAATAGAGGGATGGCAGAAATCCAGCACACCAGGTCACAATCATTCTCACTCAGTTTTGGCCTGACTGCCCCTATCATGATGGAGGGGAGGTTGTACCGATCCTGAGTGAGTGGTACTGCAGCCTGCCCACGACTTTCTACCAAAATTACCAAAGTATCACTAAGCTCTCCTCAGTGCCCCCAGAAAACCTGGAGTGCTCTCCTGGGCAGAGGGGAGACACTTCTTGAGTAAGGAGGTGGGAGGCAGCATATTGAAGTTTTGCCTAGGTGGTGGTTTTTTATGTTTGTATATCACATGGTCTGTCTAGTTTAAGGAAGCTAGGAAACTTACCCATAATCTGCATAGTGCCCCAAAATTCTTTTGTCTGTGGCTGGTCACAGGTTAGAGTCTTTCTCAATAAAAAAAGGGAAAAGAAGATCTGTAGGATCAGACTGACCTAAGCAGAAGATGTGGCACACCTAATGCAAATACATACATAATAATAATGCAACATAATAATGGCTCTGAATTTGGCCATCATTACATTAACAACCTGCATATATGTTTAAAATGTTGCTACTTCCGACATTTTAAAAAGGGTACAAATAACTCTTTCTATCAGATATAGATAGGGTTGCCAACTCTCCCTGAAGCTATTCTGGGAGATTTTTTTCTCTAATTTACGTAATGTCATTTTCTTAAAATATCCAATTAAAATATCCAGGACTGTGTTCAATAGTCACTGTGAGATTGATGCTGAGTCCAGGAAACTCCCGGCCAAACCTGGAGAGTTGGCTACCCTAGATATAGGACATATTCAGAATACATGAGGTTGTGGTATGGCACACAGATTTGATTTGCATTCATTTGGATCAAGCTGCATCAATCAGTTTTGGCTTCTTTTGCTGATGGACCTTTTGGCTTATAGGGAATGCTATTGAATTTAGCTGTCCAGTTTTTTTATATGGATCCCAGCACCACGTTATCAGAAAAAGTGACCTCTAATGCATTATATCCCTATACACTTATTACCCCATTTTTAAAAACCTATGGGACAAAAGCTTTCCAGTACAGAACTGGGGTGAAATCCTGACTTTACTAAAGTCAAAAGAAATTTTGCCACTTGACTTCAATGGAGCCAGGATTTCACTTCTAAACTCTTATCAATATAGGCTATTAGAAGTTACAGATGGAAAATACATATTAGGACATTGTTTAGACAGGATAGCATCCCAAAGAGAAGATTATAATGACAATTTTTCACTTGTATGGTGCCTCTCTTCTGAGACTCTCACTGCACTTTATAAAAAGTAACTGAGGCTCACAATTTGTCTGTGAGATCAGTTACTATGCTTTGTCCATATTACACACAGTAAAAGTTGACAAAGTGATTAAGAGACTTGCCTGATGCTACCTAACAAGTGAGTGGCAGAGCTAAAATGAGAAATCTAATCTCTTGACCTGTCCTGTGCTGACACAACATTGCCTTCCTGGTTAAAATGAGTCTTTATTTGACTTACGCCAATACTTGTAGCTTTACAGATATGAAATGGTTAAAAGAAATGCGATACTTCATTTCACTGGGCAGGGAAATTAAATCTGCAATGTGTGACTCCTAGGAAATTAAGCGTCTATTAGGAAAGGGTTAAAGAGAGATTATGTAAATAGGTATATTGTCACTTATCCAATACGTACCACTGTGTAGTGAAGTATGCTGGGATTTATTTTTTAAGTTTTTCTTTTCCACAAATTGAGAGATTAACCTGGTCCCAATTGAAATGGCAGCCCATATCATACCTTCCCTTGATCTCACAGCATGGCTAATAACAGCTGGGGCCTACCAAGCAGGCTTCTTTATTTTTCCTTTATTGTTCCAGGCCACACATCCGTGAACCTTCAGCATGTTATGTACTTAAGCATGGTCAGGTTGATGTCATTATTTTCTTATTGTTGTGGAGCTCCCTGGGTGTTTGCCCATATTCACAGAGAGGAGCTTGTGCGCTCTTTGTAGGTTAACCTTTTAAAAAGGAGATGCTCGACCACTTGCAAATTTAGCCTAGGGCTGTGACATTGCACTAGGCCGATTGGTACGCTTCAAAACACATATTAGCGCCACTTGTGCTATTTCATCTCTCTTTTTAATTTTAGCCCAGTCCTGTTAGATAAATCTTATCTGTGCCAGAAGCAAATGCTTGATAGAGCACATTTTTTAAGCCTTTGGGGGGAGGGACACGCATGGTATGTCTGGGTCACTGTGTGCTTTGTCTAACTATAAGCATAGCTATTTGCCAGTTTATCTGTCCACCTGTCCCTCTGTCTATCTCTCTAGCTACCTTCCAGCAAAGAAACCATGAACATTAGCACTGAATTGGGAGAGCTACAGGGGATAGTGCTTCTCTGCATGAACCATAGCCACATTTAGCTTTTACAATCCTATAAAAATTGGCCTACTTGATATCAGTTCAGACTGGAAATCAAGCAACAGCTCTCAATTGCCTCAGGCTTTGATGTAAGCATCCCAGAATATTGTGTTTAAACTATAGCAGATAGAAGACACCTATAAAAACATTAATTAGCTCCAGTTGACACCAGATGCAGTTAACATGCTGCATGCCAGCTCTGAAATACTGGAGTTTTTATTAGGTAAGCTAATGTTTATTGCAATCATTAATGTCTGAGTCATAAAACGCTGAACATAAGATGTTTTAGGTTGGTGTTATTCCCACTGAGTGTCAGATATGGGTTTGCTAAAATCCTACTTGCTGGGTTCATTTTTTTAAGATGTCAAATTGAAAATGCAAGTTTAAAAAAAATCACAAGGTTTTTTGGTTCCTTCAGGCCATGGGCCAAATTCAAATGTGTGCATGGGTGCATCTCCATTGGTTTCAATGAATTTAAAAGCACTGTAGCTTTTAAACAGAGTAGTTTCATTCAGTACCACAGATTCGACAGTTTCTGAATCACGATGCGATTACAATTACATGAATTATGATAATGATAGTTCTAACAGCAATGTTTCCTTTATTATGTTTTGGAGGTTAATAGTTGGGACTGATCTGACGCTAGCCCAAACTAGGGAAAGATGTCTAGGTGCCAGGAGAGGGAAACACACACAGAAGGGCATCAGACTTACAACCTATTTTGATCACTGCCAGCTCCTTAGGATGTGAAACAGTGCTTCGTATGTTTTGGGGGTTAGGCTTCAAGTCACCACCACTCTGTGCCCACAGATATCCCCATTTGCACAACTTGTGCAGTGTAGAAAGCGTGAGAAACCAAAACATGCAATAATTTTTCCAAGATAAGGATTGACCAGTTTGCACCTTTGATGATTTTTGTATACAGAATGTGGTCTTCAAAAGCCCCTTCATACCCTGTACAGGATTGTCTACTTAGTGTTTCCTTTGATCATTGCAGGAAAAACAAGAGACTACTGGACTTAAATTTCTTTTCTTGTTTATGAAGTCCTTATTTATGAGTGCTTTTCAAATATTTTTATGCATAGACCATCAATGCTCCTCTTGCATATTTCTCTGTGTGTGCACATTTGCAGAATGACAACAGTGAAATTACATTTATTCATTGCAGTTTTACCTTTGCATCTGATAAACTTTTGTGTTTGTTAAATATTCCCATATTGTATTGACCTACAAAAAGAGTAGCAACCCATCTGACTTCAGTTTTATGTTGCCTTTGTAGCTTACAAATTTCTCCTCCACAACACAAGACAAAGTAAACTAAACAAACACATGCTCAGACACACCAGTTATTTTCTTTTCACCTACATAGGAGTTGGCCCCCACCTGCCTAAAATTGGAACTTTTTAATAATTTTCACAAAGTATTACTAAATCAAAATTGAAAATTACTTGCTTCTGATTTTTTTTCTGAACCTGATCTAATTTTAATTTGTATGGGCCAAATTCTGAAGACTTCCTCATGCAAAATTATAATCAGAGTGAATGGGAGCTCTGCCTAAGTGATAACTGAGTAAAGACATGAAAATCTGGCTCTCTATACATTTTACGGTGCGTTCCAATAGACTGGAAATTATATGTATTATTGGAATGCTGCAATGAATTATTAATGCATTGAAACCTCATTAATCTGAACCCTGATTATCTTAAAGTAGGCCATGTTCCCTGAAGTGTAATAGCTCCATTTAAAAGTAGCCAAGCTTACCTGAAACCCCATTTATCCAAATTTACTTTCATCTTCCTCAGATAATCAAGGTTCAACTATACTAAGACTATCTTGCATTTACACGGGATTTACAATAGTTTCAGCATAAACTGCAAAGTGTGATATATTTATGAATCCTCATCATGACTACTGCCCTTTGATATGTCATGTTAGGGCAAAATTTAGGCTCAGGTTTGCCTGAATTATTAGGTATACATAATGACAAAACCCCCTCTAGTAATCCGATGAGTTACTCTAAGGGTCTCTTCTTCAAAAAAATATTCTTAGTTTTCAATGGTTTGCAGCCAAGACAACATCCTGGTTTTATTCAAAAGCTTCCCTTGACCCTTTATGAGGCCTTCTGGTTCCCTCAAAATCCAATAAACACAATAAAATTGGCACACTTTCCCCTCTAAAAGGCCATTATAATCTCTGATGTGGTGGCCTCTATATGCAAAATATGTCTTCTATGTGACACTCTTTCATGCTGTCCATGCATAAGTTTTATGGTTACATAAGATCCTTATGTATTTTAAACGATATTCAGAAATATGCTTATAGATTTTTTTTAAAGAAGATCCTATTTTCTTCTCTGAACTCTTTTAACAACGGTATTATGCTAAGTATAAAAGCTGTTCAATTTTTCCAACCTTTTGCTTCGCTCTAAACCACAGTCATTTTGCTAGACATTGAAAATGTCTTGATTTAGTTGTCTTGCTATTTTGGGCCTGTCCTGCCCCCTGCAGTGGTAATAAGGATGGGGTTTCCTGCTGGGCCCTGAAGAATACCATTTCACGGCCGCCACATAGCTGGCGGCTTTTATTTATGGAGCCAAGAAAATGAATGGGTATTAGTGTCCAAACATTTCAACATGCTCCTGCGGCCATGCACAAAAGGGACTGATTTGCAGCAAATTTCCACTTATTTTCCAAAAGTATTTACCTTGCAGAAGCTTGGCTGATCGTTATAATGGCATAGCTGAGGGGAAAAATGACCATTTCAGAACCCAATTTTTATATATGTTTCTGAACCTTAAAAGAGCTATACTTCTTCCGAATAAAGATGATAACCTTGGTTGCTAGGCTTGTACGGCTATATGGATAAAGCGAGGCCTTTTTATTTTATTTTACTTGTTTTATTATTATTATCTTTACTACACATGATATAGGCATTACCTAAAAGCAGAAACCTCTCTTTGCAATGCAAACTACAAGAATATTTTTGAAAGAGATTCTGGAGATTCCAATGCCATAGTTTGGGTGCCTTTAGGCTTAGGAAGTACACAGTGGCATAACAAACAGAACTGGTATTTCTGACACCTGTACCTTTATTACCTGTTGAGGGCAATGAAGTGTTCATTTTGTATGTTTCCTAGAACATCCTCCTCAGAATTTTGGAGGAGATTTTCAAATCGTGCACAACTTTGCAAGCATTCAAAATCACACTGCAGCATAGCACCTACAAACAAATGCACCTCCACCAAGATTTGCACAAGCCCTTTAAATCATATGAATATGCATATGTAGTTACGATTTGCCCTGTAGGAATCCACCTGGTGGTATCTACAACATGTGGAGTTCAGGTGCACAATTCGAACACCTACACACTAGTGGAGTTCAAATGTTGAAGATCACCTCTTAGCACAGGGTAGTCAATAAATTTTGATGGGGGGGGGCACTCCAAGATTTTGGAAAATGTTTGAGGGCCTCACTCTTTGATGATATTAATAGAGGAGGTGCAGGGTCTGGGATGGAGGCTGGGTGAAGAAGGGAGTTTAGGGTAAGGGATTGGGCTGCAGGAGAGGGTGTAGGGTCTGAGAGAGAGTTTGGGTGAAGGAGACAGTTGTGACCTGGGGCACTGGAGAAGGTGCAGGGATTTGGGTTCTGACCTAGGGCAGGGACTTGGGGTGCAGGAGGCAGTGCAGGGGTTTGGGTTGTGACTCTGGACAATGGATTGGAGTGCAGGGTCTTGGAGGGGGTATGAGTTCAGGAGGGGGACAAAGAGTTTGGCTTATGTGGGGTAGAGGGGCAGAGGGTTGGGGGGAGAGAGGGACTGGAGTGTCAGAGGCAAACTCTGACTGGGAGACTTGCCTGGGTGACACCTGACCAACAGCCCAGCAGGGTTGTCAGGTAGCTTCCTTGCCTGCCCCACCCCCCTGCACAGGCTGTAGGTTCACGTGTTGGTAACTAAGAGCCTGAGGGGGGGGGACAGGGTGCTTTGCACGCTGCCTGTACTTCAAACAGGAAGCTCCCATTGTCCAGAAATTGACCAATGGGATTGTGCAGGGGGCAGGAGCAGCTCATAAAGCACAATTCCACACTCCCTGGGCTCATAGCTGAGCAAGAGAAATGGCTGCGGCAGCCACTTTTCTGAGCGGGGTGCGTGCGTGCATGTGTGCGTGTGTGGTGGGGGGAGGCAAGCAGGGAGTCTGCCTGAGGTTTCCTGGTGCGTCTGTGGGCCAGATCAGGTGGCTTGGTGGGCCGGCTCCAGCCCTGGGACCGTATTTTGCCCAGCCCTGTCTTAGCATTTATAGGAAAGCCATAGCACGAAGAGAAAAGCCGCACCACTTACATTATACTATCATTTCTTGGCAGTTCCCTGCAGGTAAGATGTGAATGCTAGCTAATCAAAACATAACACCACAATAGCTTCTATTGTATAAGTTCATGTAGGCCATGCCATATATTGCAGTCTGCAACCCTTTCAAGGTAAGACTCATATTATATATGAATTTGGCAGGGCCAATGAACTTGTAATCCATCCATTTTGTGCAATAAAATATTTTAGATATAAACTACATCTCTTTGCTCTTTATAGTTGGTTCCCTACTCTGCAATAAGAAATACATGTGCTGTTATAAATGGATTCAGTGCTTGCCTAGTTTCACACTAATATTTTTATCTACCATTGTTGTATTTACTGGAATGCTATTTGGTGATTATAGCAATATTTGGATCACTCTATTTCTTAAATCTATCGGCAAACTAGAGAAGCCTCACAAATGTTAGTACAGCATAAAAGACTCCATTCCTTTTTATAGGAGGAGGCCATGCACTAACGGGGAAAGCTTTGTCCCTGCACACCTGGGAGAGCGAATAGATTCCACAAGGGAAAGAAGCCTGAATCCTAGACAATTGTGCTGCAGTGGAGTTACTCTCCACTTGGCATTTGCTCCATGCCTCCTATTTGGTTTTTGAGTCCATTTGATCTAGGATTTAAAGGCACCCACCTGCAAGTTGGCATGAAGGAGGCCCCTGTCAATACCCAAGGTGCACAAATCCACTGCTGAAGCTGGCTGTCTTCTTCATGTGACCATCCTGCACCCATCCCCAGGCATGCCATTGCTTCAGTATGTGCCTGCAAAAGGGGGCAAGTTGGATTTGCCATTTATAGTTCTGAGGAAACATGATGGTGATAGAGAGAGGAGACTGGAGGCTCAGATCATCTGTCTTCCCGCTTCTACACCTTCCAGGGAGCCCATGGAGGGTGCAAGGAGAAAAGGAGAGCAGGGTGCAGGGCAAGCTCATCCCTTTTCTTACACCAGTTTTTTGAGGACTGCAGCAAGTTTGGCTTTCCTCCCCTTTACATAGTAGTAAAAGCTTGCTGATTTTTGAGTTGCAGAGAGGAAGTCTGATGAACGGAAGGAGCACACAGAGCTGACAGCAGGCGTTCTAATCTAGGCTCTGTCACTGACTTGCTGAATGGTTTGTTCTCTGCCTCAGTTTCCCCTGCTGTAGAATGGTGTAACCATGATAGTGTACCTATGGACAGAGGTGGTGTGAGAATTATTACCATAAAACTTTGAACAAGTAAAACACTAAATAATAATATTTTTTAAAAAATCCTTTCAAATCCTACTCCTTTCTTAGTTGCTGATAATATTTGATGGAAACCTAGAAAGAGCCTTAGAAATCATCTGCTATTGGGTAGTCTGTGTGACAATTTAGCTTTCAGAGGCACCCTAGGCCTATTAAACATCAAGCACTAATGGCCCTTTTAAACAGCTAGGCTGATTTAAACAAATACCTCAGAATTTGCTTGGGTATCTTTTTAACATCACAATGTGCTATTTATTTTCCTGGCTCTCAACAGTATAATTAAGATTGTGAGTCTGTGAATACGTTCTTAAAAAAAAATCCAATAAAGAATATACTACCCTGAAAACTCTTGTGGAAGGTACAGTAGATAAAAGCTTGTTCTTCCTACTAAGAATTCTGACTTGCTTTCATTCAGTTGTAATGAAGCAAGAGAACTTTAACAAAAATGAATACCCTGTGGTCTCTTTTGTTCCCTTTTTTAATACATCTTGGTTTAGTCAATGATTGAGGAAGTCTATCAAGCTCTGCTCAAGGTTCTTTTTTCAATCATTAGAAGTGAATCATCTTTAACCCCCCCCCCCCCACACACACACACACACACACACACACTTATT
The DNA here is from genome assembly GCA_032595735.1 of Pelochelys cantorii. Classification (NCBI taxonomy): domain Eukaryota; kingdom Metazoa; phylum Chordata; order Testudines; family Trionychidae; genus Pelochelys; species Pelochelys cantorii. Next base: position 36,426,556 of record CM064338.1, on the reverse strand, counting down.
AAAAATGTTCAATCTTGTCAGGTTAGCCCAAAAAAAAAAAAAAAAAGTAAATTTTGCTTTCTTTTTCCTGGGGTTAAGAATTACTTTTATCTGACAATGGCTTTGCATGTTACAGCGTTAATTTTGCAATAAATTACAGTGCAGGTAGGTGGAATTACTCACATGGCTTGACCAAAGTGTCTGACCTAGACAGACCTCTGATTGATGAATAGTTTTTCATTTTGTTCTGCTAGTCCTATCAGACAAAATCGAAAAACTGGGTGAAAAAGATCCTATTTTATATAATAGCATTTTGTTATATATCATTAGCACTTAATTCTGTCACCAGCACTAGGTCTGTGTTCACTAGGTCTTTCAGCTTAATCTTTTCACGCCTCCATGTGACATTTATTGTGGAAACTGATGTCCCAACATTATTGGTCCCAAAGAGTGAAATAATTCATAGGCTGTTACTGAGTGACTCAGTCCACACCCTCTGAGAGAAGAAGCTCATGGATTGTGTTACTTTCATTCAGAGCTCTTTATAGTGTGTCCACTAGGCTGATGGTGAATCTCACAGAATGCTACTAAACCAATTGAGAGCTCCTGATATAGACAAATATTTTGTATTGATACAAGACTCGTTATTTAAAGTGCTCAGGTTTGGCAAACATTAGCATCCCCATATCACAGTGACACAGAAGAGTATTATTAAACCCATTTTAAATCTAGGACAAATTCAAAGAAGAATGAAACTCATATCATCATAAAGTGCTATGTGTAGAGGGCTTATGTGGAACTTAGATAATGCACAGGTCTTTCTGCATGCATTTTGAAAAAAAAAAAAAAGTATGGCAAAATTTTCATCAACCTGATCTCCATTTTGCAGGATGAATATTGTGGCTGAAAATCCTACACATTGGTGGGAGTTAATCAACTAGTATGAACTCACAGAGTTTTGGCAGCAGGAATTTCAGCAGCCTATCAAACAAAAAAAAGGAGTTTTGTGGAAAATCTGTACATTTTTATTACATTTCCAACAGCACAAAATAGACCATTTTTTCCTTTTTAAAAAAAAAGTTCATTAAATTGATGTTTTAATGACAAAATATTGTCAAAACACTTAATCAAAAGCCAGGTTACCAGAAATCAAAAGCTACTAATAATTTTGCTAACATTAGCAATCAATCATGTTTTCCATTAACACTTTGATGACAAGTGTGGTTTAAAATGTGATATTACTTTGCAACAAAAATGAAACATTTTGGCATTTTTTACAAGCAATCATAACAAATTTCATTTATGAAAACTTGGCTTTTTTATTAAAACATTTTAGAAAATGTTGACCATTTCTAGGAGGAGGAAATTATGTATCTCTGTGACTCTATTCCCTGCCTACTTTCCTTGCAGAAACAAGTTCACTCCTGTTATCTCTGGAAAAAAAATTGGGGGAGGAGTGTGGGGGAAGAGAGCAAAATGGATTCTCTTCAGCAAAACTGTGAATTCTTTTTTTTTTTTTTTTTTACTGTAGGCTCATTACAACTGGCAACGGTGTAAGAGAAAGGAACTATGCAGTGGGATTTCCAGGTCCTGGACTGACTTTGCAGCATTGGAAGTTGGAAGGACAAATAATCCTCACCTAGAAGTTACAAGCTTGATGTAGAAATCATAGGATTAAATTCTATAGCCTGTGTTATGTGGAACATCAGTTTAGATGGTCCTTTTTTGGCCTTAAAAATCAATCTGCAGCTTTTTGATCCATAAACTGACAATATTTGCTACAAAATCAAGGGGAAAATGAATATGCAATGCTTGGATGCCAGAAATGTACCATTTAATAGCTTTCCCCAGAGCAAATGTAAGTAATGAGGTTTGCATTCAGCTATCACAGGTACATTTTTCTATATTTTCCTAAAAACCTACATTTTCCACATTGCAGTTTTCATGCACACTGTAAATAACACTACATTCCATTTCCCTATCTGTTAGATGATACGTATTCCACAGTGCCTCTCAATTAAATTTTCCCCTGTACATGGAATACCTTCCAGAAATGGTGAATCAAATAATAATTCTATCTCATTCGAAACTATATGCAAGACTCATTTTTATAATGGCTCCTTTAAAAAAAGTGAATCAACAAAATAATTTCTCTCTAAATTTCACTCTTTGGACTCTTATCCTGCAACTAGTTCCATTTGGATGAAGTCAGCGGGGGTTTGTGTGAGTACAAAGGACCACTTGCATGTTCCTGATTGCTGGATGGGGTCCATAGTTTATAAGACAACATTTACTGACTTGTTTATATTTTTAGCTACAACAAAAATCAGCCATGCTTTGAGCATGTCTTTGCTGAGTAACCATTGATCACTTTCTGTCTTTCCCTAACTCCAGCCTAACCTATTAGGAGTCATACATTGAATCCCATGCAATTTGGATACATGCAATTTGGTCTATGTGCTCTTTATCTTGAACAAATTAGGTTACTGTAAACTAATTTTAAAAGTCAATAACTGATATCACGCAGCTTCATATTTTTGTGTCCAGTTTTCTACATATAATAATTATCAACAATGATAAAGATTCTTGGTATCATAACCATCCTCACAGACTATGTTTATACACCTGGCATCTTCCTGGTGTCTGTTCAGTCTGTATTGCAACCTGTAGGGATGGATTCTTCTCTCAGTCATTCCAGTGATGTCAGTAGTGTTACTTCATATATACACCAGTGTAGACGAGATGAAAAATCTGGCCTCTGATGTGAAAAAGGCTATTTATGCACTTTCACAAAGGACAGAAGTCTGATAACTTTGTGTCTATCCCAAAACGAGACACAAATATGTTAGTGAAAAGCCCCAAGTTTTCTAAATGTAGATGAGCACAGATTAAGAAAGCAGTAATTAATTTCCTTTGACCTCAAGCTGAAATTCCTTTCTAAAGCTGTCATAAAGAGAAAGAGGCCAGAGAGAAGAAGTGAAACTGTGTAACAATGCAATTAAACCCTTGTAATGAGGTCAGCCATTGGACTTGTTGCAACTGATATCATTATAGCAATGAGGAGGCATTATACGGATGGCCTGATTTTTTACTTGATTCATTTTTCCCCTTTAACTCTTTAACAGTCGGATATGTAGTTTATAGTGTTATACAAAATAATTGTGGTTTGGCATCAGACTGGCTTTCTGATCTTAGTAACACTTTTCCAGAAATATTGATGACTGAAGTAACAAATCTGGGGATATTAGAAAATAGTATAGTTCTGCCATGGGTAAGAACAGCTGTCAGAATGGAGTGTAAAAAACTGGGCATAGAGTCAGTTTGAACTTTGGCATTTCTGAGGCTGACAACTGAAAATCTTTCTTGGTTATATTGGGAGCCTGATTTTCAGTGCAACTTCTGTCTAGCCTTTGCTCGCATGCACACATTTGATGCACTGACATCTGACAGTATTTGTCACCTGTGTTCCCAAATAGTAGAGCACCTATATTCATGTACCAATGAAAAGTGGAAGCTATCCGCTAAAAATCAGGCCTTTAAATATTAGTGATGGGAAGCTTTGACTTGCATGGGAGTTCTGGATATTCAAGGAAAGCAAAATGAAATCTTAACAGCTGATTTCAATTTGAAAGAACCCTGAATACTGATCTGAAACTTTTTTTTAATGGGGCTAAAAAATGATGGGTCAAGTTACAATATTGTTCATTGATTTCAGCTGGTCTGGAAACATTGCAGTTTTGCCTGTCTGGTTCGGGCAGAAATCAGGAAATGAATAAAAAGCTTGTAAAGGAAAAAAATGATGCTGTAAACCTCAGGAAATATTTACTTATTGCAGTTCAAGAACTGAATGAAGCTCTGAATCAGCCCTTATTTTAATCCCAACTGATCTGCCCATGTGGTTTAAGGTAAGATCTCTGGACTCAGGGTCATAAGGAGCCTGGATGGAGCAGTGAGTTAAAAGAAGAGTGCCACTATTGGGGTGAATTGTGCTTTCTCACATAGGAGGAAGAATCAAGGACTAAGGAGTGGGAGGAGGAGAGAAGTCCATCTGAGGTCCTGGGCTAGTAGAAAAAAATACATCAAGGGGGCCATGAAGATTTTGTGGTCTTAGAAGGCTGGTAGATTGGAATTCTATTTAACCTTAATCTATCCCTGTTTATTCTTCATAAGAATGCAGTGAACCTCAGAGAATTTCAGAGTAATTGGTATCTACGCCCACAAACTCAGATGCCTTGAACTTAACTATTAGAACTTCCTGTAGGGCCTGATCCAAAGTCCACTGAAGCCCATGAGAGTCTTTTCACTAACTTTGGTGAGGTCTGGAGGTTTCTTCATTTCTGTTTAAGCTCTGGTTGGAAATAAAGCAAGAATCGCTTCCTACATGGGATTTATGTCCTTCTGGTCCCAGACAGAGTCGATGCATTAGAAACAGCACCTCCAGAAAAAATGCAAAAGGTGAAACTTGAACATTTTCAAATCTTAAAAAAAAAAAAAAGATTCAGTTCAGGTTCAGTTTGAGCCAAAGACAAAGGTTTGGGTAAGTTCCTGTTTCATCTGAACCCTAAAACAGTTCATCCCTGTGTGAGCATCATTGTAAGATAGCCTTTTAACTAGAAATAATGGAAGGCAGAATGGTCTGGCAATTAGAGCACAGGGACTGTGTGATCTGCTCAGATGCCAACTCTGCCACACACTCAGTGTGATCGTGACCTTAGAAAAGTCACTTAACATCTCCATACCTCAGTTTCTCCTCTATGAACTACTACTTAGCAACCTTTGCAAAGTGCTCTAAGCTTGGGAGAAGAAAGGCAGCACGTAAGTGCAAAGTGGTAATGTTTGAAGGATATTTTTAAAAGAGGCAGTTGAATGATGTCCTATAAATTTTGTCATCTTTCTCTCCAAATGGACTACAATATAATATTTCCTCCAGGAATGCATTTATTATTTAACACTTTTCCGTGAAAGGTTTCTTTTACATTGCAAATGCTAAGAGTTCCTTCATAGGTCTTAGTCTATTGACCCTTTACCTTAAAACAAGCTATTAATGCTTAACACTGCTATTAGTATTCAGGGAAGTAATGATTGGTACTGAAATGTAAATGTGCAGTAAAAACAGCTTCTATTTTGTAAAATAATTATGTAGCCTAATAATTATTTCATATGACTCTTTTTGATTGATGGGGAAAGGGCACCAAGTAGTTTGGAATTGTGATGCTTTTTGGTCTAAATTCAAATAGCAACGACCAACCATTATTTCAGATACAGTTACTTTTTTATAGAAACTGCGACAGGATGATCCCTGAATCTTGTTTCATCAGGTTACATCAGATATGGTATTTTTAATTAAACTTTTTTTTTAAAACGGCAAGGAATTATTATTCTATAAAGGGCAATACCAACTCTTGCAATCTCCAAGTAAGTCATTAGAACCCTGAAGGTCAAACATAGTTCAAGTCTGCAGTGAAGTGAGACTTTCTCTTTCCGCTCTGCTGCCATTGCGCCTGACCCTAACCTGGTAAAAGCATCCCCAGTGGTGCCAAAGAGGCCTTTCCATTCTCAGTGTACTAGCTACACAGGTCTTTCACATTTGAGGCTGCCAGATAAATGTCAAATTGCAATATTTGTATGATGTTTAATGGGCGCTGGGCAGAGAGTGCTTCAACCTGTTTCACTTTGGAGAAGTTTTTGTCACTCTGGCTTCGATGGAAAACAAGTCACAGATCAATAATGTACATAAATGAAAGGAATTCATCATGCTGGGCTTCCCTACCTGAGTCACAATTTCTAGAAAAACTGGAAAACCTATCTAGCCATATCTACATTTGTTCTGCGTTAACAGGCCTTTCTTCGTTCTGTTTAAAGCAGGTTATTTTATATCTATATTTTTTTGAATTAATAATATTACAAACTAGCATAGTTTTCATTGCAAATGTTCAGGTTTCATGTCAGTCATGACTGGGCTTATATGGGTACATATTTATATTTAAATTTATCTAGCTGTCCTTGTAATTTTATTTTATTTTTTACCAAATTGGGATTTTTTTACAGTTTTAATTCCAGTGTTTTAAATTAGAAAACAATAAAATATTATATTGGTTTATTACCTGTGATAATATACACATTGATTGTGAATGAATGGAAAATTATAGATAAAAATGAATCAATTACACATACATGAATACAAATTAAGAGAATAGGAAAGATTGGTACTTAGTGGTATAACTTAAAGATCGAATATACTTGGCAGAGCCATTACCATAACCAAGATAATGTAAACAATAGCTGCCCCCTTGCCACACACCTTCACCTACTCCAATCAAAGTTTTCTATAACTAGAGAAGGAAGAAGAGCCAAAGCCTTCATGAAGTTCACTAAGGACCTTTCTATGTTAATCATTTTAACCTTGGAGAGGTGCAGGTATTGTAGTGATTGACACAAGTGCATAACTCAGATTGCTAGATTTACCTTGATTACATTCTACCATGCAGGGAAGCGAAGATAAGTTGGCAAATAACATCATCTTAACTGCCTGACAACTAGATTTTAGGTCTAGTCTGGTCTGGAATTCAACCGTTGCTCTCATGATACTTCTTTCTGTGAGAAAGTGGGGGGAGAGAGACGGGGAGTGGATGGACCTGTAGCTGGCTAGACCCAAGAGGAAAGCAAGCTGTACCCTTTGAAGGGGTAAACAGGAGTGATTATGACTGTGTACATGACTATGTAAGTCAGATTGTCTTTTGGAGGATGATCCTAGGGTGGGTCACCTATACATTACCCTTTACTCTGGCCCTATGACAGAAAGAGAGAAAAGAGAACTACAAGGGTTAGCTATTACTTGTAGGCATGGCATATTTATCGCTAATTATCCAATAACTATTCTAGGACAATGACTTGAATGATATGATATGTTTTATAAATAATTACTTATCCAGCTGAATAACTAGAACACTGGGAAGTATTTACTTCACTGGAATATGCTGTAAGTTGTCAGGTGATGTTAGAGCACTAAGTTATAACCAAGAGATTTTATTGAAAATTGGGGAAAAAAAATTAAATTTTTAATTTATCCCTTCCCCCTCCATATAGAAGAAAATGTAGCTTTTGACAAGTTATACAGATGACTTAAATTGGGACACATTTTTCATAGAAAGTTTGTCCGATATTTCTTTGCCAAAAAAAATTCAGAATTGCAATTTTTTTCAACCAATTCTAAGATACATAAAAGTTATGTTTAGAAGAACTATCGTGACCACCTACTGTGATTTCCTGTATAGCACAGACCATAGAAGCTCACCCCATAAATTCTGCATCAAGTCATTCATTCTGTTTGAGCTGTAGCATAACTATTAGGAAGATAGCAGGCTTGATGTAAAAATGGGAAGTGAAGGAGAATATCCATTCTGTTTGTAGGTGAGTTGTGCCATAGATTAATTATCCTCACAGTCTAAAAAAAAAAAAAAAGTGTGCTTCATTTGTAGTATAAATATGACTAGTTTCATCTTCCAATCATTAGATCTCATTATGCCTTTTCCAATGAGTTTAAATGTCCTTCTACCCACAGAAACTTGTTGACCAGGATAAAGTTACCTTTTAACCTCCTTTGGGATAAACTATATAAAATGAACTTCTTTAGTGTGACAAGAAGGTATGTTTTCTGGAGCTCAAATCTTTCTCGTAGATCTTTTCTGAATCCATTCCAATTTTTCAACATCATTTTTGAAGTGTGAATATCTTACTTGACACAATATTTCATTATCGGTCTCATCAATGCCATTCACAGAGGTTATACCATTTCCCACTTGATATTCCTTTGGTTATATATCCAAGGATTGTGTTTACCATCTTAGCTACAACATTGCACTTGGTGTTACCTGCCATAACGCCTAAATCCTTTTCAGAGCCCCTACTTTTCAACATATAGTACCCATTTTATATATATGATTTATGTTCTTTGCTACTGGATATGTGACCTTGTATTTGACTATATTAAAATGTATGTTGCTCAGATGAGCTCACCTTCCCAAGTGATTTGCCTCATCTGAATAGGTGACCTGTTCCCATTATTATTTACCACTCCACCAGTTGTTGTGTCAACTGCAAATTTTACCAACAATGATTTTATATTGTCTTCCAGATCATTGATAAAAATGCTGAATAGAATTGGGCTAAGAATATTTCACTGTGACACCACTACCCCACACTTTCCATTTACTATTACTTTGAGATTTATCAGTTAGCCAGTTTTTAATCAATTTAGTATGAATTACATTGATTTTGCTGCTTTAAAAAATATCAGAATGCCGTGCAGGACTAAGTTATATGCACTATAGAAATCAATGGCAACGTGGTTATCTTTATTAAACAAGCTTGTAATTTCATCAAAAAAGTGATATTCAGTGATTAATTTAGGAACTGATTACTTCTCCTTCCAACTGTTATCATAGCTAGAATAACCTTTAGCTTGGTTCATTGTATCCTCTCACTCCCTCTTCTATTTTGCATTATGAACTGAAATATGTGTGGTACTAGCAGTACCGATGGATCCTCTTATAGATAGTGTAGAGAAAGACTGTCTGTTAGAATACTGGAGACTAATCCCATTATTTCACAGCTAATTTTAACATCTTTTTCTATTGATGCTAAGACTGAGTGAGTAAGGTTCCAGCTTGACTGGCCAAGAGACTGAATAACTGGACTCTTCATTTTGCTAGGGATAGTAAGCAACACAAAAAGTCCTTACAGCAGTCACAAGTGGACAACAGAAGATTCCCTATAGGAGGGTTCTCCACTGGTTTAAAACTGGAAGCCCCCCCCAGTAAAGGGCATGTTTGGAGTATTCCAGGGGTGAGGCCAGGGTAGCAGGAGGATGAGTATGGTGGGATAGAACTACACTAGTCACAAGTTAGGCCTTCTCTTAGGTTGCCAGGTGGCTCTAAACGTTTAAACTTCTGTAGCTGCCTATCTCCACTAGGCAGGCTGCATGTGATGGAAAATCAGGGCTTGACATCCTTTATTTATCCCTGCAAATGGTACATCACAAGCAACAACCTGTCATCCATCCTTTTATCTAATTATGATATTTTTAAGGTGCCAGTTGCTTAGTTATCTAAAAACCAATATGCCTCAATCCTGATCGGAATAAGATTATCTTCAAAGATTAAAGTGTAGTTTGTCTCTGTGATCCATTTGTTTGCTCACTGCTCTATTTAGAATGCCAAAAAGTGGTGGTGTTGGGTTTTGGCCAAACTCTTTTCAGGTAGATTACTAACCTGTCAAATAGTGAACGCTTTTGTTCATTGGTGACCCAGACTGATTTGAATGTATAGATTTACTGAAGAGATTAAAGTCTCTCTCACACTTTATTGCTTCCCCTCCCTATTCTTCTATCATTATGGAATGATAAACAGCATGTTATCAGGAAAGATATTATTTTTCCTTGGTTAGTAATATGATGACTGACTGCTATTGAGTTCATCTGGTAACCAAAAGTAAATCTTTTCAGAACACTGGTTCTCATTAGCTTGCCAGGGACTTTTGTTTAAAATCAGTTGATTCATTCAAAGATCCTTTGCATAAACCTCTTAACTTTGGAACTAAATTCAGATTAGCACCCAGAGCTTCTCAACCTTTGGCAATGCACCCAGTCACCAACTGCTTAATCATGTCTGTAACAGGTATGCAGTCATGGCTGTGGTGCCTTCTGCTGTCCAGTCTTGGGAATTAGTTCTCTTCCAACCTGGAGTGCCGCCTTATGGATGGTATCTCCCATGCCTTTACCCGCTTCTCCAAAAATCGTCACCACCACACTGTCAGAACCAGCGTCTCTCCTGGACTACAGTGCCTCCATTCCCTGAGCACTGCCCTACTGCAGAATCCACGTTCTGGGATCCTCCCCTCCCAGGGTACCCAGTTGCCCCTAAGCCCACTCTTTGCTTCAGTGATCAACTGCCATCCTTCCTCTAGCCTTTCCCTCAGGGACAAACTACAGTCAAACTTGGCCATGCTCATCATTGGCAACGGGGGTGGGAGAAGGGAGGTCTGGACCTCCTTCTATTTCTACCCTAGCTGTCCCTCTGCAGCCCCAGTATCTCCTCAGGCCTTTGAAACAAAGCCTCAGCCTGGGAGTTCACCAGGCCAAAGCTTCCCAGCTCTTCCTGCCCTTCCCCAGCACTGTTCTGTCCAAGGTACCCCTCTCTGTATAAACTTAAAAAACAACAAATAGTCTCGTAGCACCTTAAAGACTAACAAAACATATGGATGGTATCATGAGCTTTCGTGGGCACAACCCACTTCTTCAGATGACCGGAGTGTTGGAAGTCCAGATCCAAGAAAAATAAGGGAAGGGGGGGGGGGGCAGGGAGGAAAAAAAATTTGAAGAGGAGGAAGAAAAAAAAGACAGTGAGTAGATAAGCTTCAGAGGGATAGCAGAGTGAGTCTGTAACAGGAAAATCTTAAAAAACAATGAGTCTGGTATCATCTCAAAGACTAAATAGTTACAAGAGGCTAATAAGAACCATTAGTTTGCACTTGGAAAGGAAGATGACCTCTCTGTATAGTCAGTGAATCCTCTCTTCCAAACTGGAGAGACACTGGCTTCCCTCTGTGCTGCAGCCCTTTTAACAAGGCCTAGCTTGGCCCTGGTTGGCTGCCTTAGTCCCTTTTCTGGTACAGCTCTCTCACAGGGCTGATTTTAACCTTTTATGCTCCACTGTGAAATGACTGCTCTATCACAATGTCCTGTAGAGAAAACAGATAATAGAGAAGCCTATTTACTTTGCTAGGCAGAATGAGAAAGAACTCTTCTAGGTTACTGAAGCCAAATTCTCACTAGTCTCCTGCTTAGATCCCTCAGTTGCTTTGCTCTTATACAATATAGACTTGAAATACATCCTTATTATTTCTATGCCAAGTTTCCTTCATCTTCCCTTCCAACAATGTTCTAAAGCACCCCCTAATTACATAAAGCATTCTAGTGATAATGACCATAGTCCTCTCAGTTACTTTGCGCATCAAACTCCATTGTATTCATTTGTCCTACTGCATTTAATCTTTTTGAGGCAGGGCCCTGTTAATTCTTTATTATGGATCACTACAACATTTTGGGTCTAATCCCATTTGAAATCAGTGGAAAGACTTACCAGATACTTCAGTGGGGGCTGAATTGACTCCTTTGGGCACTTAAGATACATCATCAACTTGTTTCTCCTTATTGTGGCTCTTCTTACAGGATTTTAAGCTTTTTCCAGTATAAACTGATCGTGTGGCATATTTATGCACAGACCCACTTTTCTTAGGGAAGGTTCATCAGAGATGTGAGGTACAATTTTAAAATATGCTGGTCATTTCTTAAACAAACAACCAAAATCCCTGCCAAATTATACCATTGTGATTCTGTTACTCTGAGGACTGAGCTGGGCAGAACTGTAACAGCAATAGAATCACTCCCATTTTTGTCATGCTTTCATTGACATCAGTGGGGCTTCTGCAACTAAACATTGGGTTTTTGTATATTACAATTATTTTTAGGAGTTTATTTTTAAAAATGGTTTCTAAAAAGGATGAAAAAGAAAAGAGATGTTACTGTTTACTGTTTCTCTTTCATGAATGTGCATGTCTGATTGTCCCAAATGGAAAGAAAAAAAAATGGTGTAAGAATTTTGGTCTTGTTAATTTTGTTAATAATGCTGTGCTGAGTCTTGTCTGGATGCTTTATAACTGGGGATTGGCTTTTTCTTCCCCCCTTCCGCCTCCTGCAAGCCCCACTCTCATACTCTTGCCAAGGATATCATTATGCCATTCTGTAGCAACAAGCATTCTTCTGTTCAAATTTATATCAATTTGTTTGGGACGTAATTCAATCGGACGGCCCACTGGATTTTGAAAGACTTGCAGCCATGTCAAAGTGGCGACCTTTTTCCTCAGCTTTCAGCCAAAAGCCATTTTTTTTACAAGAAGCTCTTGAAAAGAAATGCCACTTTGATAATTAGTTATTGATCACGGACAATGTGGTGACGAATACCACTGGATTATCCAGACGCCAGTGGGTCGCGACACTAGAACTTCCTTATCGCAATAATCTATAGAAAGAAATGTACAAGAAAGGTCATTAAGGCCGGTCTTTGGGGAATAATGCCCAGATAAACTAATTTCCTTATTAAAAAGAAAAAATATAAAAGCATTTTAGACATGTAAAGTTCTGTAATAATCCTGTTAAAAAGCCATCAGAGAAGGACATTTTTGGAAGTAGAGAATTTGCTTTGAGACAAAATGTGCAAAGTTATTTTGATAATTAACCCTGCTTTGACCAGTAGTTTTGCCTCAGCAGAAGACCATTAACCCTCCTACCCTGAAATGTCCATTAGAAACAATTTGGGATCCGAGTACAAGAAGACCATAAAAATTATAGACTTAAAAGTATAATTGACTTTTTTTGAGGGCTAATTTAGACCGCACTTTGGGAGTTGCATAAAATTGCTGCATATGAGCCATTTAATGGAGAAAAAACTGGAAAGAATAATTCTATTGAATTTAAAGAGGGAAAAAAGCTTTCCATTAGTTGTAGTTTCTTTCTAAGACTACTAATGTAAAGCATCTCTGCAAAAACTGACAAGGATATATAACTATCTATGCCATAACTTTGTTAGCTTGGGGGTACAGTACCTAAAATACTACTATCAACAGAACAATTTTTTGAGAGGGGCGCTCACTAAAGTCCTTTTCTAAATGAACTGTTTTGATACAGTAAGTCATAATAATACATTGTATGGCTTCATGGTGCATTGCATTCATAGGCTATTGAGTCTTTTACTTCTAAATCACTGCTTAAATTCAGAGCAATGTTATTTTATTTGTAGCTGTATCTGTGATGCTTATTTTTTTAGCTTCACAGCAACCCTATGAGGTAAAACTATTGTCATTATGCTGTGGAAACTGAATGACTTGTCTAAGGTCATGCAGGTAGTTGGAAGTCAACAAACTGAAAACAAACTGACAATACCACCTTTGGAATCCTTCTTGGCCGTTGCAGCCTAGTCTAATGTATATGGAGTCTAGACACACCCCTTACCCCAAAAGGTGGTCCCTTCAGGTAAGTTTGATGTTATATTATTGGGGAAGCATGCAGTACCTGGTTCGTGGATAAAAGACCTCAAATTATTAGGTTGGTTAATCAACCTCCAGCATGAGATAGGGTTTTTGTAGTCTATATTGCTTTTATAAATAACTTTCTTTACTTATTGGAATTTTATTATTTTATATTGTGTCAAACAATTTATTTCTGGTAGAATTCCTTTGCTTTGAAGAGCTTCCAAAGATATATTCTTGGTATTATTATGTGCATGGAAACTATTCTAAAATATGGTTGAGGTAAAATGTAAAGTTACAATTTATATCAGTATCCCATTATCTTTGGTAAAAATAAACTACTTGAATGTGTTTCCACTTAAGTTACTTCACTTTATTGTTAAGACTGCATGACATCTAGTTTTGAAAAGGAAACTAAGAGCTAGTTAAAATCTGGGGGGAAATATGACTATCAAACAAATGTTAAATGACACACTATATAAATAGGAAAGGGTCTACAGTGAGAAAATGAGAGCATAAGTTCTCTAGAAGGCATAAGTTTCTTAGTTCTAATCTCTGTGCTACCATTGACTTACTTTGGAAATGTAAAAGCGACAAGGAGTCCTGTGGCACCTTATAGACTAACAAATGTATTGGAGCATAAGCTTTCGTGGGCAAAGACCCACTTCGTCAGATGCATCTATAAGGTGCCACAGGACTCCTTGTCACTTTTGCAGATCCAGAATAACACAGCTACCCCTCTGATATTTGGAAATGTAGAACTGGAAGGGACCTTGTCAGGTTATGTAGTTCAGTTCCCTGCACTGAGGCAGAACTATATATTATTATACCATCCCTAACAGATATTTGTCTAACCCAGTGGTGGACAACCTATGGCACATAAAGGTGTAAACTGCTGGTGGGTCACCAGACAAGTTGTTTACCTTGCATCTGGAGGTAAAGCTGCCCACAGCTCCCAATGACCACTGCTCACCAGCAGCTTAGCCTGATGAGCTGTGTATGGCCCATGGGCTGCAGGTTGCCAACCATTGGTCTAACCTGTTCTGAAAAACCTACCATGACTGAGATTCTATGTCACATGGTAATTTGTTCCAGTGTTTAACTACTCTCAGAGTTAGGAAGTTTTCATAATGGCTAAGCTAAATTTCTCTTGCTGAAATTTAAACCCATTACTACTTGTCCTGCCTCTTTCTTCATAAGTCATGTTTTCTGAATCTTTAGTCATTTTTGTTACTGTTTTCTGGATTTTCTCCAATTTGTCCACAACTTTCCTGAAGTGTGGTGCTCAGAACTGGACACAGTACTCTGGTTGAGACCTTATCAATGCTGAGTAGAATGGAAGAATTACTCCTCTTGTCTTTTGTTTACAACACTCCTGCTAATACATCCTGGATTGTATGCACGGTAGTACATTGTTGGCTCATATTTAATTTGTGATTCTCTATAAACCGAAGATCAGTTGAATTCTAATATTGTCCTCCAAAGCACTGGAAACTCCTCCCATGGTACCAACCTCTGCAAACTTGATAAGTGTACTCTGTTGGACATAAACAAACTCCTTTATGAAGCTATTGAAAAGAACTGGACCCAGGGCACATCCTTGCGGGACCCCACTCAATATGCCTTTCCAGCTTGACTGTGAACACTGATATTTACTTTCTGAGGGCATATCTATACTTACGAGAAGACCGACACTCTGGTATATAGACCGTATAGACCCGTAAATCGAATACTGAGGGCAGCCCCTGCTGGCATCCGGTACTCCTCCTTCTGTGAGGAGTAAGTGAAGATGGTGGGTGTGTTTGCTCCCATTGGCCTCCTGCTGTGTGGACGCCACCATGGCTCAGCCGAATCCAGCTACACATTGAGGTGAGCCGAATCCAGCTACACATTTTGCATAGCTGGAGTTGCGTACCTTAAGCATACCTTCCTGGTCTAGTATAGACCAGACATGAGTATAGTTTTCCAAACATGTGTGTACTTCCTCAATTCCCCCATCTGTCAAATGTGGACTATATTATTTCTACAATGCTAAGACCACAAATAGAATAGTTCCACAACTCTGTTTTGAAATGCTACTGCAGAAATCTGTAGTATTCTAAATGTCAACATCATATGTATATTCTGGATACCCCTGGAATCTTCATTTCTCTTTGGCGTCCAAATGTCTTGATTGGCTAGCAATGCTTTTCACCAGGAGGCTTCCTTCCTTTCTAACCCCAGTGAGCCACATATTCATCATCTCCCAGTGCAGCCACTGAAATATATTGTCACTATTTTTGGCCTGGACCCAGAATATTTTAGAAACTACCACCCTTGCTGTAGCTGTCATCTACCATGACAGTTTTGCACCTCAGGGACCGTGAAGTTGACTTTGTCTAAGGGCAAACTCACAAATGTAGCATGGCATTGACATTTTTGCCCATTGTTTCCAACCTCTGGCAATTCTTTCTGCAAGATATTGAACACAGAAGATCTTACCCTCTTCAGAACAAAATATAAGATCCTTCTGTTTTCCTGTGCTTTCCCCAAATAGTGTATCACCGAGCATGGTCTCTTACTATATCTTGAGACAACAGCAAGAATATAATCCTTCCGACCAATTGTCTGAGCAGATACCATGGTGATGGGTGCACAATGAGATAACATAGTTTATTTTTACAACAGCATAATAATCCTTACCTACCTACTTTGTTGTGAGGACTAATCAGTTAGTGTTTGCAGAAGTCTATAAAAGGCTATATAAGTGTGAAGTATTATTATTATTACCTTATTACGATATTGACTTTGCCTTGTCAAACTGTAGTACTTTCCCCTACTTAAGATGTAATATCACCATGAAGTGTTTATATTCCTGTAATGTAAATGTTTCCTTTTGAAAGTGAGTTGACTGACACATTTTTACACATGACCAAAACATGATTTATTTGCATGATCCAGGAGATTCGGGTGACTACAAAAAACACTATCGGACATTTCCAGTTAAACCTACTTATGCTTTTATAATTGTAGTTTGTCCTCCACCATGTTTGTTGACATGCATTAAAAAAAAATCTGTTTGGCCAATCCATAAAGCCCTCTAGGGCCCTGTGTTTTGCTGCATGAGTAGGTATGCTGTCATTAATTTGGCACGGAGATATTGCTGACTCTAGGAAGAGGGGCTCTGTTTTCCTGGTAGCCTGATTTGGAAGTGTCTAGCTTTGGTCTGAGAGCAAAGAATTAACAATTGTTTAGAATCAAGCCCACTATCCTTCCTCATTGTGATTAGCTCTTCACCACACATAAAAAAACCCCCACAAAGCCACCTGATGTGTCAAGTCTATCCTTAGTATCCCTATGCCACGCTGACAGATATTTACGCCCTCCTCTCCCTCTACATCTGGATGAATAGGGACGGGTTCTCCACCCCTCAGAAGATTCACTTACATTAAGTGGTGAGGTGGAAGCAGTGAATGAACAATAGACGGCTGTCAGGCTCGACAGCAGGGCATGGATGTATGAGCATGGAGCTGACAGCGAGGGCCTCAGAGGGTAAACTGCTTTGCTGGAACTAATTAAACAGATGAAATTATTACATGAATATGCAGATGTTGTTTACATTTTACCATATGGTATTATTTCAGGTAATAACTCGCAGGAGGATCCCTTCCTCTCATCAAGAGGAAATGGGTTGAAAAAGAGGCTCCATGTGTCACCTTTCAGTTGCTAGGCAGACATTGATATGGCAGGCTTCTCTCGTAGTCACCACTCCCTGTGACTCTTCTTATAACCACACTACACTGGAGAGATCAGCATTCTCCTTACCAGGCAATGTAGGAAGAGATTACTCTTTAATAAGCTCAAATGTTTATGGTTGCTAATTTTTTTTTCCAATTAAGTGAGTAAGCCGGTCACGTTTCCGAGAATGACCCACAGCATGCACTTTATAATTGAGAAGGTGCCAATCCATAGTCCATAGGTAAGAATTGACAGATCTGTCCAAATATGTAGAGGCTAGGAGCATGACATTTCCACAGAGAGTCTGACATGCTGCCGAGTTTGTTAGCATTTACTGCATTGCCAATGTGAAATGTTGATAACAGAGACACTCCTTTTCAATAAGTTTCCATTCATCATATTGAAAAGGTTGCTCTCTAGAATTATAGAGGCAAAGGATTATCACAGACAACAATATAAAGAATCATTAATAACAGGCATTTAGGGTGGGCAGTCAGACAGACACTGACACCACACAATTACTGTACATCCTAGGCAAGGATACATAGCAAGGCTAAGCAACTTAGCAAACATTTTTAAAGGGTGTTTACTTTAAAATCATGATATAGTGACAGACCCTAGCATGCACAGTGCTGGCATAATCTGCTTTGGGGGCTATTTAGCATAGCATAATCCCAGGCGGGGTAAAGGAAGTGATGTAACCATGCTGTATATATCTAGTCTCAGGTGAAGAATGGACACAACCTGTCAGATCAATTAATTTGGATGTAGCTGTCTCTCATGTAAATCCAGAGGCAAGACCAAAATAGGAATCTTACTGGAATATAAATGATGCTACAGCTCTGCCAAATTCTTAGAACTGGACAAATGATTGTCTAGCCCAGAAGTTCTCTAACTGTGGTCCGTGAGCTCCATTCAGGTGGTCCACAGATAGTTCTTTCTAAGGGTGCGTTTATACCTCACCATAGGTTGAAATAAGACACGCAATTTGAGCTATGCAAATTGCGTATCTTATTATGATGTTATTTCAAAATAGCTTCTTTCAAAACTTGGTGCCGTCTACACAGCACTTATTTTGAAACAAATCGCAATTCCAAAATGCCCCTTACTCCTCGTGGAATGAGTTTTGCAGGGATGTCGGAATAGTGAGCCCATTATATTTCAAAATAATGGGCATGCACAAAAGACATGGAAGAGCTATTTTGGGATACCTCCAGTATCCTGAAATAGCACTGCAGTGTAGATGTAGCCTAAGGTTCCAACACTGGAAGATTTTCTGTCTGAAAAAGAAATGGTTCTTGATGAAAAATTAAAAAAAAATATCTTGTTGCTCTTAAGCAACAGTTTGAAGATTACTTTCCAGTAGAAGTTGAACCAAACAACCGTATACATAATCTTTTTGGAATTGAAATCCGTGACCTGCCCCTGTGGTTGGTCCAATTAGGCAGAAGAGTGCTTGTTGAAGCTTTCTTGCGACAAAACATTATGGTCAGAATTTAAAAGGCATACAGTAATTGAGTTTTTGATCCAAAGAACTGGAGAGTACCCAGAACTTACAGACAAAGCAGTGCATTTTTTTATGCCATTTGCTACTACGTACCTGTGTGAGACAGGATTTTCATAATTTATTGCATTCAAGTCTACATACAGAAGCAGGATGAATGCTGAACCTGACCTAAGGCTGAAGCTGACAAGCATTATATCAGACTTCCCTGAACTTTGCTCACAAAAACAGGCACATCCATTGCATTAGAAAGGTAAGACTGCTGATATTAAAATATGAGTTGTGTGCTTTTATTTATAGAACAAAAAGGTTAATTATGAAAGTTTTTTTATATAGCACAAAGTGCTTTATAATAGCTAGATAACAGTACAAAGATTTTGGAAAGATCATTAAGTGGTCTGGCAAGACTCTCAACAATTTTCAATTGGTCCATGAACAAAAAAGTTTGAGAACCACTGGTCTACCTGTCTGCTACTAGAATATTGAAAACTCATCATACTTTGATACTAATGCAGGCAGTACCTCTATCATACTGTTTTAACATCTCATTTCTATCCAGGTCACTTTCACATTCTCCCACACTATCACTGAAATCATCTTTACAATCAGATACATAATACACCTTTCTCTTGCTCTGATCATTCCCTCTCCATGTCCTCAGGTCTAGTATGTGGAGTGATCATGGCGATTAGTCCCTGAAAGCACATGTATCTAATACATTTCCATAACACTTTAGCAAAGGATGCTGCCCAGTTGTGCCACTAATACATGGGCAGATTGGTTGAATACAAATGCTGAGACATTTGGCTACTAAATGTCCTGTCATATCTGCATCACCCTCACAAATATTTTAGGTCACTGATGACCCATGACATCTGAAATGCACTAGCATGATTTAGAGGTAACAAAGATGCAAGAGATGGCCTAGATTCTTACCCTTATGCAATATCTCAGAGAGACCAAGAGAACTCTGTTTTGTGCCATATCTTCTGAAAATTTCAGCTGGACAGCAAGCAAGATAGCCTTCACTCGCTCTGAGTAACTCACCAGGAAAAAACAACAAATGGTCTGGTAGCACTTTATAGACTAACGAAACATGTAGATGGTATCATGAGCTTTCGTGGGCATAGCCCACGGAGTCATCTGAAGAAGTAGGCTATGCCCATGAAAGCTCATGATACCATCTACATGTTTCGTTAGTCTATAAAGTGCTACCAGACTATTTGTTGTTATTTCTGTAACAGACTAACTCGGCTACCCCCTGAATCACCAGGAAAAGCCAGCCAAGTCTGAAGCAAATTTTACTCTCTCTCATAAATCAGAGTGTCTATATGGAGTTTAGGGGCAGGTCCAAGACTGCAGAAGGAGCTGCCATAGACACTAAGGCCTGGTCTACACTAGGCCAGGAAGGTCATCTTATGGTACGCAACTCCAGCTATCTAAAATGCATAGCTGGAATCGACTTACCTGAAGCTAAGTCTTGGCAGCGTCCCGACTGAGGGAGACTGATGGGAGCACTTCCTTTACTCCTTGCAAAAGGAGGAGTACCGGACATTGGCAGAGCTGCCCTCAGCATTTGATTTACGGGTCTATAATAGATCCATTAAATAAAACGTCAGACGATTGACCTCTGGAGTGTCCATCTTCCGATAAGTATTTATGTGTCCCAAGGGCTGTTGCAAACTTCACCACCTTCTACTCTAGGTGCTAGGAAAATTATTTTGGCCTTGTCTTTTAACACAAACATATTTATATTATAAAAAATCCAAAACAAATGCCACATGACTGCATATACATTTTCCCCTGGAGGAAGATGACAAAACAAACATGACAGAGGTTAGTCATATTGCTTATAGCACTACTGGAAGGTGATCAGGGACTATGATGATAAATGTGGAATAAGAACCTATATAGAATAGAGGTTGTTCCTCTTACCTATATAGAATAGAATTGCTCCTCTTACCAGATAAGAAGTGTCTGTTTTCTCTGTTCACTGATGACTGAGATAATCAATATCCTGTTAAGGAGGGTCCCTTACCATCCAGTCACTGTGGATATACACTTCAATCTTATTTTAAGAAGCCAAATCATAAAATAGATGATCTTGACAACTACTTTCCTTTCTCCAACTTTTCCTTCTTGGTCAGCATTGTTAAGAAGTCAGTGATGGCAAAGTTACAATAGCTTTTCACGTCAGTCATGCGGAGAACTGTATTCTCTACCATAAAGAAGACTATTATACTTTCTAAGTAGGAAAATCCCCATGGATTATTTTTCTAAGGGTCATTTTTGTGTTGTAATAATATTAGGAATAAAATATTTAAAGCGTATCCCTGTAAAATTTCACTTGAAATTTTGTTTTGAAAAAGCATTTATTATAAATTACAAAGTAATCTTGGTAAATGATAGAAATGATGTTTTGTATGGTCCTGTGCAAAGAAAGGCAAGCAGGAGGATCATCTATCTCCTCCCAGCCTGTGACCCACCATGAGACAAAAACCAACTCTTCTCTGCTTTTTATCACTCCAGGTTGTAGATTTTTGGATATGAAACTCTCTGGCTTCCTGCAATATGTAACTATACATTGAAACTGTGAGAAACAGCTTGGAGGGAAAAGGCAACAGCTGGGAAATAAATTCAAGAACTTTAATAGGATGAGAAGAGAATGGACTGAGATATCAGAACTAGGAGAGAGATGAGAGAAGAAATGGATGAGAGACCAACTGAAATGAGACTGCCCAAGGCAATAGCTGGAGCTCAAAAAAATCCCCTTAGTGGCACTTTATTTTGGAGGGTTGAATTTATAAATGTGCACAAAGATCACTGGTTAAGCACAGCATAAAGATTACACTGCTCTACAGCCAAAATGCTTCTGAAATAAATGTAGTCAAACTTTACTAATTCTGGGTCACTGAGAACGAAAATGATGCTTAAAATTGTTGATTGGCTCTAGTTTTCAAGATATGCTATTGGGTCAGTATATACGACCCTTGACTTGGGAATGGCGGAGGATAAGTGAGTTATAAAGGGAAGGGATCTCAATTTAAACCAGAAATGATAAAAATATATCTTTGACTGGATCTATGAATAAATCTATGACTGGGTTTGGACAGTACTTGCTTTTTAGGCAAAACAATGAATGATGCAATCTGAAGCTGGTATTGCGTCATACATGATATGAATTGCATCATGTTAATCCTAGAAGTCATGGATGATGCAATCATAACGAAGCTTACATCACTCTGCTGAACAAATTGCCCTATATCAGCTCTAGAAATCATACAGTGTCGTGCTCTCTTATTTGTCAGTGTTTGATTTTGCAAAGGGACACATTTCTGTTTAGCCAAAGTGAGCAGAGATGCCTCGTACTTGTGTGAACAGTGCAGATAACTTCTGCTATGTTTGTGGTGAAGTGACTTTTGCATCACAAAAGCGCAGTATAACCACTATGGTTAAGAAAAGCCTATCACCTTTATTTTGGCTGCAAAATTGGAGATCAGGACAAGAGGTGGGCCCCACACATATGCTGCAACACTTGTGCAACAAATCTTCGCCAGTGGTTGAACAGGAAAAGGAAATCTATGCCTTTTGCAGTGCCAATGATTTGGAGAGAGCCAACAGATCATACCAGCAATTGTTACTTCTGCATGGTGCCTCCAGTTGGGAAAGGTGTGTCAAAGAAGAAAAAGTGGACTGTGCATTATCCAAACATTCCATCAGCTATACGCCAAGTACCCCACGGAGAGGGACTGCCGGTTCCTGATGCACCAGAATCATTCTCACTTGAGTCAGATGAGGAAGAGGAAGAGGAAGAGAATGAAACTTCTGGTCCTGAACCATCAATGTCACAGGACCCACATTTTCTCCCATCCTCCTCCTCTGAACCACTCCTCATAACACAAGGTGAACTGAATGACCTTGTCAGGGATTTGGAACTACCCAAGAGTAAGGCAGAGCTGTTGGGCTCCAGACTACAGCAGTGGAATCTCCTGGCAGGTGATGTTAGGGTTTCCACGTTCCGTGACCGTCAAAAGGATCTTGTCCCATTCTTCTTCATGGAAGGTGAACTTGTAGCCTGCAACAACATCGATGGTGTGATGGCAGCCCTCAACATCGTTCACGATCCAGATGAGTGGAGACTGTTCATTGATTCATCGAAGACGAGTCTTAAAGCTGTTTTGCTGCATAATGGCAATGTTTTGCCATCAATTCCAGTTGGTCATGCAGTCCATATGAAGGAAACCTATGACAACATGAAACAACTTTTGAGGTGCATAAACTATGACCAACATCAGTGGCAGCTTTGTAGCGATTTGAAGGTTGTTGCTCTCTTGCTTGGTCTGCAGACTGGATACACGAAGTACTACTGTTTTCTCTGCGAATGGGATAGTCGTGCAAGAGATTCCCACTACATCAAGATAGATTGGCCACTCCGACAGTCACTGGAGCCTGGGAGGAAAAGTGTTCAGCATCCACCACTTGTTGAATCAAGGAAGATTTTGTTACCACCCTTACACATCAAGCTGGGTCTTATGAAGAACTTTGTCAAGGCCATGGACAAAACACAAGCAGCTTTCAAGTACCTCTGTGGAAAATTTCCAAGGTTAAGTGAAGCTAAGATAAAGGAAGGTGTCTTTGTTGGTCCTCAGATTCGTGAACTTCTTTGAGATGATGCATTTGACCATGCACTGTGTGGCAAGGAAAAGACGGCATGGAAAGCCTTCCAGTTTGTGGCAATAAATTTTCTCAGAAACAACAAGGCAGACAACTACAGGTTGTTGGTGGAAAACCTCCTCAAGGCATACAAAAGCCTTGGTTGCAACGTGTCACTAAAGATACATTTTTTGCACTCTCATCTAGATTTTTTTCCACCAAACTGCGGAGCAGTGAACGACGAGCACGGCGAGCGATTTCACCAGGACATTGCAACAATGGAGAAATGCTATCAGGGCAAATGGAGCCCATCAATGCTTGCAGACTATTGCTGGACAGTGACAAGAGATGCTCCATTTAATGAATACAAGAGACAAGCCAAGAAGTGCTGAGTAGACACTAAATAGGACTAAACTATGTACATAATATTTTTTTGCCTTTTGTTTCATAATAAATTTTATTTATATAACCCTTTTGCTGATTTCTAAAGTGTTACATAAACAGGACAGGTGGAATATTATCATGTAAAGCAACCATAAATACATGAAAAGACCCAGGTTTACAATTTATGATTAAAACTCTCCTATCTACACAATATACATAGATGTAAAATGTAAAAACTTAAATATCTTGGCAACAGTAGCCAATCAGTTGTTTTAATTGTCATATTTGAATTCAGCACATCAAAATACATAATAAATAGCACATTTTATCTCTGAAGCAGACGATTTCTAAAAAATTGTAGACCAGTGTACCATTGCTGAGCCATAATCATGATATAGATGTTATTGGTAACAATATAATAGTGCTTGGAGTCTTCTCAGCAGTCTTATGAGTATCATTTCAGTAAGACTGGAGAGGATTGTAGGAGAGTACAGTTCTATTCCATTCCTACAGTTACTCAGGAATTCTTGAAGCCCTATGACTTGGCCTGCTATCATCTCTCTAAAATCCACCCTTTCTTCTCTCTTTCTTTTATCATAACACTTGTTGTTCATTACCTGATCATTTCTCTCTAACTCTGATAACATCTTTCCTGGGCCCCTCACTTCACCAATCTGTCTAAACCAACACAGGTAAACCATCTTACTTTTGTGACACAGCTTGAATAACCCGACACATTTCATCCCTCTCCTTTTTCTGGATGCCTGCTTTTACACTGCAAGTTCTCCTGGACAAAGACTTCTTCTTTTCTATGTAGAAAGTACCTAGCACATTGTAGATGTTACTGGAAATAATTAAAAATAATAACAAAAGAGTAAACTATCCCTACCTTCATACTCTTTACATCATATGTTCCAAATGAGTAGGCACTTCCCTGTGTACATATATTTTATTTAAAATACTAGAAGATTTACCCAGTGTTGTCTGGGTCCTTAACTCAATTATTTTTTGTTATTCTTAATTTAAATCATTGCTCTGGGGTGGCGCTAAGGATGAGGCGTTGAGTATGCAGGCTTCCTTGGGGAGAGCGGACTACTCCAGCCCTCTCTCACCACAGCACCCTGGGGCCAGGTGAGAACTACCTTTCCATGGCCACTGCAGGTTCAGTGGGCACAGCTGAGAGAGGGGTGCATGTCCCCCGGCACTTCCCAGCCAGATTGAAGAATGGATCAAACTGTGTGCTTTCCCCTCATTCCCTGATGAAGGGGGAAAGCCAACAATGTTCCCGTACAAATGGGGGGGAAGCTGCAGCCCTCCTACCCTCTCTGAAAGGCATTTCAGGGAGTGACAGTCTTGTGGTGAGACAGTCCCAGATGGGGCAGGGGGCTCACCATGAGCTAGCCTCTTTCACCTGCCTGGTGATTCGGTCTCTTTTCTTTATGGTTTTATGCATCAGGGAGGGAACTTCACCCCCCGCCCCCCACACACACACTCCTGCACAACCAAACACTTACCTTGCTTTAAGTTATAAGAGGAAGCTGCATACAAAATTTGGTGGTCAGGGCTCTTACTGTTTAGGAGGAGTTTTGGAACAAATGAATGGACAGACAGACTTGCTTACTCACAGAAACAAGCAGAGACAAACAAAACTCTCTCAAATATATACTAGAGACGCAATTAAAAATAAGAAATCAAACAGTTACAAATAATAATAATCTGTTCATTAACCACCTATATGAATCACTGCACAAAATGGGATAAGACATGTCCTTCTGATTTCACTCGATAGGCCCACTGTGCTAAGGGCAGCAAAATGTCTGTTAGCTTTTTAGTAGCAGATACTATTTCAGTGACTAATGCCTCAGCATTTTGCAGTCTCTGGTTCAAATTCATCTCTGGGGAAATGCCAGCTGAAATCAATGGAGTTACACTCATGATATATTTGGTCCCAGTGTCTCTTGGATGAAAGCCCAAATCTGAGTGTAGAAACCGTTTACAACTTTACATTCAAAGTAAAGAGATATAAAGGAACTCATGTGCTCCTGACATGGAGGAGCCAAAACTGTATAACATTACATTAGTCCAAATTACACTATGATCTGTGCTAAAGAGCAGAAAACTTGACCCTGACCTGGAGTTTTGCCATGTAGAATTCCACTGTGCTAGCTCCAGTTTACCACATAGGTCATGTCAGGTTCCTAGGTTTTTTCAGCACTCAAGTGTCTACATAGCAATTTTGTGAATAAAAACTGTGGTAAAATGTCCTTGCATTAATGCATGTCATATATTATCTAGAATTTATGAGTATATCCGTGCAATTTTAGAGGTTTTTAATTAAACAGAAACAGTTCTCACTATCTAATGCTATTTCCAGAATTTTCAATCTTTTCAGAACTACATGTTGTTCTTTCATGGGGTGATAACAGCCAGAAGTAATTTCCTACACTGTTTTATTGTAGGTGTTTCTGCTGAGATTATGTGGAATCAATGGCTCGCAGAAAAGAATCTGTAGGCAAGTGCAAGAAAAATATTTTAAAATGTTTTATTTTAAAAAATATATGTTAGGGCCAGGATTTCAAGCACCAGTCTCTGCTTGAGCACTTTCAAATTATGGCCACAAATAATTGTGGGACCACTTTAAAGTCTGGATCCCATCTGAGCAGATTCCTGTACCTCTACCTAGCTCCTCTGAAGATAATGGCTCTGCAAGGGCACAGGAATCAACCCTGGAGAATTAATTTCAGTAATGGGGATTAAGACATTTAGGGCTTAATCTTGTAAGGAACTAAACTCTTTTGTAAGATGCTGTGCACCATCAACTCCCATTGACTTCGATGTATGTGCATGTCCAAAAATTTCTCAGCAGCTCACAGGGTCATGGTTTTATATGTCAAAATATCTGATTTGTGGGTGCAATCAGATATTTAGATGCATAAGTACAAATACAAACATTTCATTCAATTAAATTGCTGGAGCAAAACTGTGTCTTAAAACGGTTGAAAATGTGGTCCTTAAGTTTAAGGCTTCAGTTCTATATTAGAATCCATCCAGTTACACATCTCTTTCATACTACTGAAATTTTATGTTTTTGTAAAATTTCATAAAACCTGTATTTTGTTATGAAAACATGGAGAGTCATAATACTTCATGTCATTACAGAACAGAAACATTTCATTTTTGGCTGGAAAGGGACCTGTTTTTGATTAAACTAATATTTCACCAAATTTTGTAAAATTGAATTCACTGAGAAAAATACTCACATATTTCATACTTTTCTGATTACTTCCAGTAACTTAGCATATTGATTGTATGGCTAGATGCACATTCTGTAAGCAAATGCTTTTCTTCTGTTTCTTGTTTTTGCACAGTAAGGTCATGTTAGAATTGAAATAACATGTACTCCATTTGGGGCCTGAAAATACGAATTGCATCTTTACATGGCATGAAAAATGAAATAGTGTTTGTGAGCAAGTTTCTGTTAGAACAAAAAATGGACTTTCTTGGTAGTTTTAATAACTGAAAAGGGATTAGCAGGCTTTCACACAGTCTCTGAAGGCTAACTTAAAGGGAAGAACTAATATTCTTCCAGATCTAGAGCTAATCATTTGTGGGTCTGGCTCCTTTCAAGAGGAGTGAAGGAGGAAAGGAATCTCTACAGCAGTGTTCTCCTGTCAGAGATAAATGGTTCATTAGAATGTCTCATATGCATTTTTGGTTAACTCCACCTCACCCCAGTTGCCTCTTGTTAAATAGTTCCTTGCTAAAGGTCTGGATTGTTGGAGTTGTGATGACACTAAAGTAAGGGGGCACCATGTAGCTGCACTGCCCAAAGAGCAGGCCCAGGGCCATATTGTGATTTAAATTTGAGGTTCCCCCTGCTCCAGGAGCAAGGTAACCTGCACCAGCCCTATAAATGGCATAGCTCGCAATTCTCTCTGCTATGCTGGTGAGGCTAAATCAAGGGTACATGCCACCCTCCACAAGAAGGGGAACAGCAGCCCTCAGGCTCTTCTCTCCTCCAGCACTGGGACCAGAAAAGAAGCGGAGGATGCTTTACCTCCTCTTTGTTCCCCTATGTTTGGATAGATTGTTTTGGAGAAGAAAAGGAACAAATATCATATGATAAAAGTGGTTTGAGGTACACCTCAGATCTTATGCTCTCCATTTTATTGGCCTCCAGTAATCCCGCCCTTAGAGCACGATAACAAAAATATTGCCAGTCAATGATCTCTTGACCATTTCTAAAAAATTATTTCTATGGTAGTCAGGTTACACACTTGTGTGTCTTTGTGTCTAAGTGGCCCTAGCAATTATTCAAGCCATTCATTTTGCATAAAAATATTATATAAATAGTCTATAATAAAGCCAAAAGAAATGTATATATAAAGGCGCTGTCAACATATTTTTTCAGGAGCTAGTCCTTGTCTCTCCATTTGGAAAGAGCCTCTGGTTATCAAGCTTCTAAGGGCATGTCTACGCTAGGAAATTATTTCAAAATAACTTATTTTGAAATAATGGGTACATCTACACTAGCCCCCTAGATCAATCTAGGGAGGCTAATGAGGGCGACCAAAATTGCAAATTAAGCCCGGGATTTAAATATCCCGCGCTTGATTTGCATGTTCCCGGCTGGTCGCCATTTTAGAAATTGACTAGCCTGAAGTAACTGCCCGCGTCTACATGCGGCAGTGAAATGGGATTCCAATTTAAAGCCCCTAAATCGAATTAGCTGGTAAACCTCATTGCAGGAGGAATACCAGCTAATTCGAGTTAGGGCTTTAAATCGGAATCCCGTTTCACTGCTGCGTGTAGACGCGGGCAGTTACTTCGGGCTAGTCAATTTCTAAAATGGCGACCGGCTGGGAACAGGCAAATTAAGTGCAGGATATTTAAATCCCGGGCTTGATTTGCAATTTCGGTCGCCCTCATTAGCCTCCCTAGATTGATCTAGGGGACTAGTGTAGACGTACCCAATAACTCCCGAAATAATAATTTTGAAATAACATGTCCACATTACGATGAAGCCTCAAAATTAGTCCGAGGCAGGCTCTCTTAATGTGGTTGTGCTACCTCAACTTAGAGCCCCAGGAAGCCCTGGCAGTAATTAGTTTGAATGACTCTGGAGAGTAGTTATGTCAAAACAGCAACAGTGGAACATCCACATTACCACTATTTCAAAACAACTATTTCTGAACTAGCATTATTACTCATGGAAAGCAGGAATTATTATTTCAAAATATCCAGCCCATTATTTCAAAATAACAGGCTTGGTAGTTTGGACACTCAGTTTCAAAATAACTCCCTAGTGTAGACCAGGGCCAATAATTGTAAACTCTCAGCCTCTCTTTCTAGGTCTGATACCTACAGACTGGGTTTTTCCTCTCACATCCATGAAGGAGTTGAGCTTCTTAATAGTACCTGTTCAACTAGTTTTTTTTCTTTGAGTGTGTCAGAGGCAATTTTTTAAGTACCAGAATAACTGAAAGCAAAATTTGACACTTTGTGTACAGCAGGTACAGATCAGTATACTGGTATACAGTATATTTTAAAAATGAATTTATTTTTGAATAAAAATAAATGGTTATGTTATTGCCTGACAGAATCTGGAAAGAGATTTGGTAGCACTGACGCCTGAATCCGGCAACACCTTTAAGCATGTACTGAACTTGCAGTAACTTTAATGGGTCTACTTGCATTCTTAAAGTTTAGTATGTGCTTAATGGCTTTGCTGGATCCAGATCTTAGTTCTCAAAATGTATCAGGATGAAAATCTTAAGGAGGGCCTTGGAAGGAGGGTTTGTTTATTTCTTAGGAATTGCTCTTGTGAAAAAATTCTGTAGAATTTAAAATAAAATGCTGTCCTTCATATGGATTTTTCTGAATAATCCTAAATAACTGAATTTAGAATTCTATCCCTACTCCAGGATCACATAAGATAGTTAAAAAATGCTACTAAGTTCTATAGATTGGTTACAGTTATTTTTATTGAAACTATTGTCTTCACCCGTATTAAATTCTAAAAAAGTGGGTTTGGTTTTCTCCGTTTGGAGGAAGGCGATTATGTTAAGTTTCTACTAGAGTATAAACAAAAGTATCATGGCTTTGTCATTGAAAGTATTTTAAATGAAGACAAAAAAAAATAGCAGAAGCAACTGGTTTCATATTAGATTACATTTTGGCAGTTCAAACAAAAGACATTCTGACGAAAATTAAATTGAGGAGCAAATGATGTGATTAAGACCATTTATATCTGTAACAGTTGTGAATGGTAGCATCAGTGCTTGCTAATCCTTTGATAAATTCGTGTTACCTTTCATTTCCCAAATGTATGTATGTAGGTATGCAGCATATTGGAGGCAGATGCTACAGCAGACGAAAGTGTCTGCCAAATACCACTTTTTTTTTTTAAATCTAAGTGTTCTTAAACAATACAGTTAAGTGCACTAAGTAGTTCTTATTTCTGGCAAAGCATATGCAGTATACACAATGACACTGGCAAATACTGGTATCTGTCTTTTTGCCTTTCTAGTCCTTGATACCACAGCCTTTACTCACACATGTAATCTCGCTAACTTCAGTGGCACAAATCATGTGAGTAAAGGATATGGTGTCAGGCCGGAGTGATCTGAAGAGCACTATCACCTTTGATCCACTTCACAACAAAGCTTCTGTCTTAACCTTGACATGTCATGGGGGAATATACTAAAATGGAAGCAAAATTGATTACAGTATAATTAAATGGAAGCTAGTGTTTCCATCGCAGGAGCTAACAGCAGTGCAAACACTGCTCGCTTGTTTTATTTGGAACACTTCACAACACCACTTCAAAAAATATCCTGCCTGATTGGGAGAAGATGCTTTAGACACTAAACATCATCTCTTTCTATATGTTTTTGCACTGCTGCCCATCACTGTACTGTCTGAGCTCCTTCAATGTAACACTGAGAGCAATAGTTGAGTCTCTTGCACATTTCCAGTCTAAAAGCTCTTCTTGGTATAGGGTTTCTGGTTTTGGTTTTTAGATTACGTCCATGTACTTGTTGTTTTAGGCTGATGCATTTCAAGGGGTTTTACAGTTTTTTGGTCGGGGGGGGGGAGGGAGAGGTTTGGTTTCTTTGGTAGGTTGGATTCTATGAGGGAAGAAGCAGGTGTCAGGACAAATTATCCTCCGTCATGCCTTTCTTCAAGAGGGGTGTGTGTGTGTGTGTGTGTGTGTGTGTGTGCGCGTGTGTGTGTGCGTGTGTGTGGCGCGCGCGCGCGCGCTTAAAAGCAATATCTTTCCCCACTAAACTGCTTTATTACTGCTATTCCCCTCCCCCCTTGGGCATGCATTCAGCTGAGACTAGCCCAAATTGGCAGTCATTTTCAAAGTGCTTGGCAGGCCCATGATCCCTAGGAGTTTTCAGCTGACATCTCTCTCTCAACCAGTCTATGCAAGGGTCAGTGGGAGACCTGACTCCCAGGCCCTGGCTTGCTCGGGCTGTGTCATGAGTCAGGACCAATATAAATTAAAATCTTACAGCCATACTGTGAAAGCATTCTTTACCCCCTGAGGTATATTTTTTCTGTGACAGTTCTCCTTTCGACTGGATTCTTATTTTTCTATTCTCAGAGACTAAAGCAGCAAGCACATTCTCAGGGATGGAAGTAGGGCTGATATCTGGCTAAGAGAGGGTTAAAGTGACACCAAATTTTTAATACCTTTGGTCAATTTGTTGACATTCGATAAGCAGCAGTGAAATAACAATAATACTTGGGGCCGCTTATCACTTACAAACAATAGTCCAATGACAATGTTCACACTGACGGAAAAAATGGGAGCAGAAATTAATAGTGACAGTCCTGCAGGAAACAAGGGAGAAATTGGATACTAAGTTATAAAATACAGACTAACCCAATAGGCACATGCTGCTGTTATTATATTAATATTGTTAAAAATATCAAAGCAGTTTAAAAATGGAATTGTACTGTAGGTAGATGGACAGTATTATTTCCTCCCCTCGACTTTCTTTTAAATAGAATTTTTCACTCCTTGTTTGGCTTGGAGGCACGGATCTAATTTGTTGCTCAAAACTAGGCACTGAGATCTGTGAAAATAAGTCTGAGGATTAAAGTCTCTCATCTGAAGGACAGAATGAGGCTATACACAAAGTTCTCTCTGTTACAGACAAAACCCTCCGAGTCACTGTGGTTATGAATTTCACTGATGTTGTACAAAAGTTAGGGAAAGGGTTTTTTTTTATTATTCTTCCTGAAGACAAGAATATAAGAGAAAAACAAATTAACACCTGCAATAGGAGAACTAAATATATTTATATAGGTGTTATTCATCAAGGGGTTCCGTTCTTGCAGTCCCATTTATCCTACTAAAGTCACAGAACTACTACTTCATGTGACTACAATTTGCAGGATGAGTCTCTGGACATGTAGGGAAATGCCAAAGCATTGGTATGAGCATAATTCAAAGCACCGTAAACTCTCAGGGGCAGGCACTGTGTTTGGACAGTGCTGAGCACAATGGGGTGCTTGGTCTATTTCTAAGGCTTCTGGGTGCTACCAGGGAGGCTGACAGCTTCTGTGGGGCCCCAGGCAAGGTGTGAGGACAGACCAGCTCCATGCCTCTGGAAGGGGCGGAACCTTAGACATCAGGGGTGGGGCCAGGCAGCCCGTCCTCAGCACTGCCCAGACCGTGGTGCTGAACTCCCAGCCCTGAGAGCCACGCAAAGCACCCAGTGGGGTGTTCCAGCAGCAATATAAAGGGGCCTGGGCTCTAGCCACTGCCACTGCCGCAGTGGCCATGAGGGCAGCCATAGCTCCAGGCCCCTTTGAATCGCTGGGCCCTGGGGCAACTTCCTCCTCCCCCCATTGGCAGTCCTGGATACTACCATGATAATAATAAAATAAATAATAATAATAGTACCAAACACTTCATGTATTTTCATCAGTACTATGGGGATGGGATGCTTTCAGATGGGTGCTTTAAACAAAAGAAGTGAAAAGAGCTTCCTTTCCTGGTACCCTCCCACGGGGCAGATGACATCTGCTGGTTTTGTGTTTCCTGTGCATAAAAAAGTCTATGTGAGGCTAGTCCATACAGCAATGGGTAGCCCCACAGCTGTCTCCCTCAGCATTCAAGGTGCATGATTTGTAATGAAAAGGGTGCTGGGGCTCAAACATAGGTTTTACGTTCATAACTGAGGCAGCCTCAAGCCCACAGGTGCCAGGGACATGAACCGTCAAGCCTCATGGTGTCGGCTCAGCCCTTGCAAGGCCTGTCATAAATTAAGCCCTTTGCTTATCCATGAGTGGAAACAGGGGGTGCTCCCCTGTCACTCCTGGTGGAATTGTGTCTGCTTGAGGCACAATGTCTCCTGGATATCCCGCTGTGGGAATGCAGCTCTTTGCAGCCCCCAATGCAAGGCTGTGCCTTAGAGACACACTCAAGTCCTTATTAAACGATTACACCACGTGTTCCAAAGCCTTGTTTTAGTGAGCTCTCCCCTCCCCGTACATTGTAAATAAAAATACTTGACCTAGTGTAAAACTGACTATTGTCTTTCCTGCAAGGTAGGATAAATGCAAATAATTGAGATCTCTGGCTTTACTAATCACACGTTTCTTTCCTCTTCAGCTTTCTTTTAATGCTCCCTGACACGGACCTTCATTTTCTGCAAGACATTGAGACTTGACTTAGTGGGCGGCAGGGGTAACATATAAAGCTTTTTACACGTAGGGTAGCCTGAGGTACATACAAGCCTGGTTCTAAGATATGATGAAGTAATCTACAGTCAGGCCCAGCCTGCCAGTTCAGGCCTAAAGGGATTTGAGTCAGTGTCAGAACCTTTGGCTCGTGAGGTCACTCTGTCTTCTTGCTTTTCTTATAACAAAAGCAAAAGGGTTTTTTGTTTTGTTTCTTTCTCTCTCTGTTTTCCCCCTCCTCTCCCCTCCCCCTCCCCTCCCCCACCCCCACCCATCTTGTGAATTCATCAACTGCTGTTTGTTGCACTGGGCATTTATTCCAGCCTACTGAAACGTTTTCATTAGATGGAGGCCTCTGAAGTATGCTAGAGGCTGGGACTGTGTGAGTAAAAAAATCTTAGGCCTCTCCAGAAGCAGGCTGATTGAAATCAGCACTGTGTCAGGGGCTGTCATATCTCAGACAAGACATAAAACACACGGAAACATCAATAAGCAACAAGCCTCTGACAGCTCTGAGACATTCCAGCTGACAAGAAGAGAAAAGGGGTAAGGTTAGGGCTCATGGGGGATATTTAAAATGCCTAACAGCCAGTCGAAGTGTTGGCAGGCTTCAGGGAGGCCTAGAGAAGACAAGATAAAGTCTATCAGGTTATCACCTGGTTCGAGACGGATCCCTCACAGCAAGGCCACAGGGATGAGACAATGACACAACTGCTTTTTTTATTATTATTCTTTTATTATTTATTTTAAAGGTATCAGAGGAATAGGCTGTTTTCACACCAACGTTACCCAGACAACGTTTATGCTGGAGAAGATTAAAAAAATAAAGAAGAAGAAGAAGAAGAAATGTAAAAGAGGGGCTGGAAGAGAGGAGAATTCTGCGAATTAAAGAATTCTGCTTCTAGCTACCATGTACAGAAATCAAAAAGGATTAACAAGTTTTTTTTTCATTTAATTTCCTGTACACCAGCCGCTTTTGTTAAAAGATCAGAGATATTGCTATTTACTGAATTTTTAATATGATCTTTATTAAAAGGCAGCACACATGTTTGGTTTTCTTTTTTTTTTTTTTTTTTTTTTAAAACATGCATGGATATAAAAATCAAAGCTCAGGAATGAGCCACGGTTGTTTGATATTGGTCCCTTTATATTATGTTATGATGATTCAGATTCTTATTTAAATTTAAAAATATAAAATAAAACCCCCACCACCCCCACATATATATGGCTCTCATCCTCCTCTAGCTCTAATTTATCCTACACTCAACTTTAACCCCCACAGAAGCAAGCTAACCAATCAGATAATAAATCCTAAATGTCTTCACAGCGACACAATAAGACTCACCAATCAAACTATGAGGAACACAGAGTAAATGGGGCTGTGTGTAATTATTTTACAGTTCTACGTTGCAAATTACCAGCAGTTTTAAGGATCAAAATCTCACCTTGTCCTCACAGGTTTTTAATAATTATTAGAATCATAATCATGGACATGAAGTACTGGAAAGTAATCTAGTCCAAGCCCCTGCACTTAAGACAGGACTGTGTAATAACTAAATCATTCCTGACAAATGTTCTTAAAAACCTTCAATGGAAGAGATTCCACAGCCTCTGTAGCTAATTTGTTCCCCAGCTAAACTCAGACAAGAAGCAATGGGCTTAAACTGCAGCAAGGGAGGTTTAGGTTGGACATTAGGAGAAACTTCCTGCCTGTCAGGGTAGTTAACCACTGGAATAAATTGCCTAGGGAGGTTGTGGAATCTCCATCTCTGAAGATATTTAAGAGCAGGTTAGATAGACATCTATCAGGGATGGTCTAGACCTGTGGTTCTCAACTGGTGGTCCATGGTGACTTTTTTGGTGGTCCACAAGAACACTGTCCAAAGTCACATGGCATGAGCAGGCGCCGCCGTTAGGCTGTTTTACGCCATGTTCACAAGCACACGGCGCATCATCCATAGCGTCACCTAGGATACAACCACGTTGTGTTGCCAGTAACTTCCATCTGAGGCTCTGAGTGTCAGTGTAGCTGCCACTGTGGGGCTGAGTGGTTGCTGTGTCATTCGTCCTGTGCTACATGTGCTGTTTTACAGGTGTGGTGTAGTTTGTTTATAATGGCAACAACAGGAAGAAATGTCAAGCGCAAGTATTCGGAGGACTACATCAAATTCAGATTCACTTGTCAAGAAAAGGAAGGCGTGGATTTGCCGTAATGTGTTATTTGTTCCAAAATCTTGGGAATTGACTCAATGAAGCTGGCTAAGCTGAAACTCCATCTCGAAAAGTGTCACCCCAACTTGTTGCAAAAGGATGAAGATTATTTTGAGCGGCGGTTATCAGATCTGAAACAGCAGCGCCTCGACTCAACAAGCGCATTCTACAATAAGACAAGCAATGCAGCGCGCGCTTCCTACATTGTTGCATACAAAGTTGCACAGGCCAAGAAGCCTCATACCATTGTAGAGCAACTTGTGCTCCCCTGTGCAAAAGAGATGGTGTGGCTTGTTCTTGGCGAGGAAGCAGCAAGGAAGCTAAATGATATATCTGTCTCTAACGACACAGTATCGAGACGGATAAACGAGATATGATAGAACATCAGTGAACAAGTTGTGCATGAAATAAAGAAGTCTCCATTGTTTGCCATACAATTGGATGAATCGACCGACATCTCATTGTGCTCTCAGCTATTGGTGTTCGCACGATACATGGTTGAGGGAGACTTCAGAGACGAGTTTCTTTTTTGTAAGACTCTTGATACCACCACAAAGGCTCAGGATGTGATGGAAATTGTTAACGATTTCTTTGAAGTACATGGTCTGGATTGGGTAAATCTTGTGGCTGTCACCACTGATGGTGCACCTGCCATGCTGGGCTCAAGATTGGGCTTCCAAACGCTGGTGAAACAGCGCGCTCCAATGGTAACCGGAGTTCACTGCTTCATTCATAGGGAAGCTTTGGCGTCAAAAACATTGCTTGATCAACTGAATGCCATTTTCAAAGGGTTGGTGAAAGTGGTGAATCACATCAATTCATTGGCTCTGAACACCAGGCTGTTCAAAAGATTTTGCCTGGACATGGGTTCCAACTTTGATGTGTTGCTGTTCTACACTTCTGTACGGTGGTTGTCAGCAGGGAACATACCCAACAGAGTTCTTCAATTGAGAGAGGAGTTGGATTTATTTCTCCAGGCTGCAGGGAAAGAGGAATTCCGAAATGTGCTGACGCAGTCAAATTTAGAATTTGCGTATCTTGTCGATATTTTTGGAATCTTGAACAAACTGAATCTTCAGCTGCAAGGGAAAGGTGCAAATCTGTTCTCTCACCAAAGCATCATCAAGGCTTTTCTTGACAAACTGGAACTCTGGATCATAAGAGTTGAAGGCAATAATTTGGTTCAATTTCCAAATGTGGATGCCATGCTTAGGGAAAAGGAAGCCATTCGGATGCAAATTCTCGATCATTTACGGAAGCTACGAGACAAATTCAAACGATACTTTCCGGAAGTGGACAGGACAAGGGATGGATTATCTTTCATCAGGAATCCATTTACAACATATGTTAATAGTGTTCCAGAGGATCTGCAGGAGGAATTCTTGGATCTGAAAAATGATTTTGCGGCTCAATACGTGTACCAGCAGTCTACCACAGAGAAATTTTGGGCCAGAGTGGTCCACGAAAATTTTTTGATTAGCCTGGTGGTCCGTGGACTGAAATGAGTTGAGAACCACTGGTCTAGATGGTGCTTGGTCCTGCTGTGAGGGCAGGAGACTGGACCCGATGACCTCTCAAGGTCCCTTCCAGTTCTAGTGTTCTAGGATTCTACACTGAAGTTTTAAACTTCCATCAGTACCCTTGCTGCAATTTAAGCCCATTCCTTCCTATTGTATCTTGGCTAATTATCACAGATGATAATGGGGGATAGCTTACAACTTGGACTACAAATCTACATACATGAATGTGAACTCTTTCACATAGCACATTTGTATCTTGGGTTCAGGTGACGCTGCATATATAGAACTAGTGCTTGTTTACTCCATTCTCAGAAGAGGTAGTTGGAGATATGGGCAAAGTCACGTTTCTCTCCTTAATGGACAGTGCAGAAGAGCCAGGACAGTAATATAGGCTGGCAGTAAATTTCTACTTTCTGGGAATGAGGGAGGAAACAGGGAAGAGAATTTCCTTTTCTGGGAGGCTTCTGCCATGACACAACTGCATGGCAGGTCGTCGTACAAACTGTGTCTTTACGACAAAATCTAGACCTAGGAAAATAACTTTAAATAATGAAAATGTAGCTGAACTGGCAAGCAGAAGTATTCTCTCCTATCTATCTATCTATGGGCCCACTACAATACCCATTACTATATTATGCAAACACTTCCCAAGTACATTAGATCTTTTTTCCTAAATTGCCAACAAATTCCATGCAACTGTTTGCTCATTTCCCTAATCCTCCTCTTGCTAATGCCAGTGTAAATCCATCGAAGGTAACTGACTTACGATGGTCCAAGTTTTGATCTTGATTCTGCTGAAGTCAAAGACAAACTTCCCATTGACACCAAGGGCTGCAAGATCAGTTGATGGTCCTGCAGCAGGGAATCGTGGTGCCACTTGGAGTGATGAGGTGGAGGGGTGGCGGTCATACCTGTGGACATCCCAGCTCACACATAGTAAGGACCTGTTCAGCCCAGAACAAAAGCTTCAGCAGATGAAGATTGCTGGCACAGGATGGGGTCAGGCAGGCCAGTCACTCCTCTAAATATAACTCAGAGGGGAACAGAATTACCAGTTGCTAAAAAAAAAAAAGCAGGGGGAGGGAGGAGTGAGCCAGCTATCTACTCCAAAAAGAAATATGGAAAATGTTGTCATCATGCTGCTGGTGCCTGGTAAGGAGGAAGAAGCTCTCTGGGACAAGGGATACAGAGGAGTGGACCTGTGAAATATGGTTACATGGAATAGCTTTGTACATAATTAGCAATTGAAAAATAACTGTAATCAAGTCAGTAATTCCTATGAGTGAGAGAAGGGAAGATGGGGAAGTCAGTAAGAGAGGCTTCCTTTGAAATACAATCACATCCTTCACTGTGGTGTGCTTTGTTTTCCAAGATGGCCCACTTTGTTATTCAGTGGGCCATCTATTGCACATCACTATGATTCTCTTCACCCCCACCCTAGAGCCATAGAGGAAATCCAAAGGCTCCTCTGGACCACCAGTTAAGAAGGAGCTGCTTTGCTAGCTGGGCTGCAGGCACTCCTTGACAGAACAGGTTATTTCTGCCCATGGCAATAACCACAGACCAAGGAATTCTGCGTGGGTCTGTGCCCACTTTCATAAAACAATTGACTCCAGGATGAATGAGCTGTCCTGGAAATACTACAAATACAAGATGAAAAGCATTATCAACTCTATATGGGAGCAATTGCTCCTTTTTTGATGCTTGTGGCTCACATACTCTACTCACACTTGTCTAATATTTTCCACTGACAAAAAGAGTAGAATACTATCTGTTCCCCACACCCAACCATCCCCATCATGTGAAGGCTGGAACAATTTCTAGTATCTGTAGTGAATATACAGGATATAATTTTTACCCACCTGCATCAATTTAGGGAAAATTTATTTTAAAAAGCACAATGTTAGCACAATCAAAGATTAGGAGTTTCCAAAATAAGGCAAGAACCTTGAGTCTGCAGACAAACACTTTTCATATAAATAACTTGTAGGATGGGGAATCTGAAAGTGCTGAAGAGATGTAAAATAAGGGACATTTAAACTATAATTTTATGTCCCACAAGCCTGCAGATACCGCAGCCATTACGATCTTCTAGTGAGGTGTGTCTACTTTGAACTACTCTGCTGGCACAATGTGGCCATAAAACTGGTTTCACTTATTCATGAAGGATCACCCTAATGTGAGTGTGATGGACGTGGTATAGACATGCGCCACTCCCAGATGGACATGGAAAAAAAGGCATAGCGAGGATGTCCCTTTGGAGCTGATGTAAGTCAGAGCAGGCCTGAGACAAATGTGAGCTTTAAATGAACTGTGCATATATCTCCTCCTGTCTGAAGACCAGCCATACACAAGAATTTGGCCAAAAACTTGAAAATGTGATATTCATTTTTTTCCTAAATAAGATGTTCTAGGAAAGAGAATATTCTAAAACAGATGGTCAGAACTATTCTCTAAAGGATTCCTCTCTCTACAAGCAGTCAAAAAGAATTAGATATTCAATTGTCTTTAAGTGGGGGAGAAACCATATTTTAAGCTGCAGTATTCAAAGTAAAATGGTGATGGTCTTTTGTTGAGGAAATTAAAAACGGGTTATTGCATATTCCCCCTTTCTCTCCCTCTCTCTCCCATACTCTCTCAGGACCCAACTTCTGAAAGACAAAGATCAAACATGTGAATCTTTTCCCCACACCACATTAAAAAGAAAGAACAAGGTACCAGAAAACCTTT
Organism: Pelochelys cantorii; assembly: GCA_032595735.1. Classification (NCBI taxonomy): domain Eukaryota; kingdom Metazoa; phylum Chordata; order Testudines; family Trionychidae; genus Pelochelys; species Pelochelys cantorii. Next base: position 36,387,076 of record CM064338.1, on the reverse strand, counting down.
CCTTACTTACTTCTTAAAAGAATTCCACAAGGTAAACCATACATTTTTCTGCTTTTCTGCATAATAATCAGTCTGTGTAAATTACACACAAAACTTGCTTAAGAACTTTCAACATTTGTCAATCAAGTTCACTGATCACTTCCTTTTAAGTTTATCTGTCAATCAGTGCTATTTTTAAGAGTGAATTCAGAATCAGTTAGCAAACTGTTTTCTTCTTAACCTGTGGTACACAAAATCCCTTATTATGAAATGGTCTGTGTTATGAGGTATTGAGTGGTCCTGACTAAACTCATTAAAGTCTCTTTGGAGTCACTTGATTCTTGGAATCTCAAGTACAGTGGCTCAACATTAGCTTGTAGAGGCAATAAACTCCAACCTACAGCTGATTCACCCAACACATGGTTTTACAAAGTAATGCACTGAAAAAGCAAAGCTTTTAAAGACGATGCTTACAATAATAGTTTACACAACCACAGCAAAAAAAAAAAAAAAAAAAAAACCAGTCTGACAGCTTACATTGACTTGACTTAAGCATGTTTAAGTACTCTGATTCCAGAATAGGAATGGACTAAGTTACATGCTTAAAGTTAAGCATATTCTTAATTGCTATCAATTGGAGAAAGAAGTGGTATGTAATTTATCATGAGCACTGCAGGGACATTTTAAACTTTCATCAGTAGCTGGACTGAATGTGGTTTTAGGGATTACAAATGGACTGTCTGACAGTATGGAAAAGGCTCAGTGTTACTCAGTTACCAGCGAAGTGGCTGTCATTAGAGGTTACCAACAATATTGAGTTGATGAAGATTATCATCAATATCAATTGTGATTGTTTATATATTTAGCACAATATGGTTAATCACTCTTCCTCCCTAGTCACTGGAATGCAACCATATAGGGTATGTCTTCATTCCATGGTTAGCATGGGTGATAAGCACCTATCTTAGCCAAACTCAATTTGAGCAGCCAGACTGCAAAGCTCTATTTGAGTTACTGAATCCTCATTGGTGCTCCTTGACCCTGTGTTGATAGGATGGCAGAGGGGCCAGAAAGCTGGGCTGCTCTACCATTCCCAGTGGGGAACTTATCTGCCCGTCTGAGCACACACAGGGAATTGTGGGCAGGCACTGGAGGACTGTCAGCACTTGAGTGATTTAGCCTGGATCCCCAATGCAAAGTGGGTGTGATACCAGCCCCAGCAAAAGCAGAACATGGCCAAAAACCCATCCACCCACAGCCAGCCCAGGTGGAAAGCACCACTAAATTCAGGTGAAAGGCTTGTGTTTGTGGATGACTGGGCTGTGAGGCAACACCAGGGTAAAAGCCCAGGCTAATTCTGCACTTAATAGATACCCCTAGTCCATATGCTGCCACAGCACTAGGAAATAGTAGGGGTTAGGAAGGAACCAAAGCAGAGTTTATCCAATTAAAATTGGATAGGCAGATTGTACAGTAAGCACCCATGTTGGAATTCATCAAGGGCATTTGAGTTTTCTTGCAGTAAATGTTATGGTCAGAGTTTCAGTTTTATAGTTCATGGCAATGATCTCCTGACTTTGGTACTGAAAACAGAAGCTCTTGTGATATGTCCACACTGCAAAAAAAAAAATTTAAAAAAATCCAGCAGCAATGAATCTCAAAGCCTGAGTCAACTGACTTGAGCTCATGCTACAGCACTAAAATTAGCAGTGTAGACATTCCTGCTTGGAGTCCCAGGGTATGTCTAGACTGCAGGGTTTTTTCAGAAAAACCACCATTTTTCCGAAAAAACTTCACTTACGTCCACACTGCTATTGCATTCTTTTGAAAGAAAATCAAAAGAACGCAGAGGTTTTTTCCAACATTGGTAAACCTCATTTTATGAGGAAGAATGCATTTTCCGAAAGAGCTCTTTCGAAAAAAAAAGGCATGTGTGGACACGGAAGAAGGAGGTTTTTTTGAAAGGAGAGGAAAGAGGAAAAAGCACAGGTGCACTGGTGGCCACTCTGTCCATAGTAATCACAGCTTAAATGCGAGATAGTGTCCATTCAGTGTGGATGCTATCTTTCGAAAAAGCAGATCGCTTTTTCTATTCACTTTGGCAGTGTGGACGCTCTCTTTCAGAAGAAGTTTTTTCAGAAGATCTCTTCCAGAAACGCTTCTTCTGAAAGAAGCCTGCAGTCTAGATGTACCCCCAGGTGACAGGATGAATTAGGCTCGACGCCTCCTGCTGGAGGCCTTGCCACACCCTGCCCCAGGCAGAAGAACAGAACAGAAGTCCTCCAAGGAGATTAGAATGACTGCTTCTCCAGCAGCCAATGAGGGCCCAGCAAGCAGATATAAAAGAAGCTGCTGGGCCAGGGCCTGGCAGTTGCTCAGTGGAGCACGAACCAACCAGACCTAGGCTCTGACTGGGAGGACATCAGCACCTTGGACAGCTCCTGAGCTGAATTTTAGACCTGGTTAAGACCCCCAAGTCCAGAGGCCAAAGACTGGCCACAGAACCTTACAGAACCCAGGACAGGGTACATTGAGAGACAAGCCTCCAAGCCCTAAGAGACAGAGCTGGACAGAGCAGCATCTTGGGAAAGTGGCTCAGGAAGCAAGGTAGTAGCAGACACTAGCGACACTTAGCAGGCAACTGTTACTTACAGGGTCCCTGGGCCAGGACCCAGAGGAGTGGGCGGGCATGGGTTCCCCCTCCAACCCTGAGCAGCTTCAGCAAGAGGGTATGAAGATGCCTGGTCCCAGGCAATGGACCTGAAACCCTTCAGGTACATCTCCACTCACGGAGAACAGCTGGGCTGAAAATTGCAAATGTGCCCTCGGCCAGAAAGGGGAGCTCACAGGAGAGTGACTCCTTTACAGACCCACTGCACTCCAGCCTGAGGAATACCTACCCTGCTATTTTTATCCCTGTAATATATGTCCTGGAAGCCCGAGTCAGGCCCAGGTTGTAAGGTTACTGCCTCGGGGTTTGCGAGTTTGCCTTTTTTTTTGGGGGGGGGGGGGGGGGAAATGTACATATACCCTTGAATTGCCATCTCTAGTAAGGAGAGTGCACTTTACTAGGGTATAAAGTGTTTAAGATGAGGATTGAACTTCAATGAGTTCAGTGGCAATGAAAGTGCAACTGAGTGTCATGTTCATAGGGATCTGAGTTCATTTGATATGGAGAAAGTGAATAGGGAAGCGTTATTTATCCTTTCATATAACTCAAGAACTAGGGATCACCCAATGAAATTAACAGGCAGCAGGTTTAAAACAACAAAAAAGGGAAGTTCTTTGAAACCTGTGGGAGTACATTGTCATGGGAGGGTATGAAGGCCAAAAACATAAATGGGTTTGAAAGCAAATTAGATACATTCATGAAGGATAGGTCTATCAACAGCTGTTATCCAAGATGGTCAGGGATGCAACGCCATGATCCAAAGGTTGCTCAACCTCCAGCTACTAGAAGCTGAACCTGCAAGACAGGGGAATCACACAAAGTTGCCTTATTCTGCTCATTCCCTCTGAATGATCTGGCACTGGCAATTATCAGAGGCAGGATACTGGACTAGATGGTCCCAGCACATCCATTCTTATGTTCTTGTGTACTGCAGTGTGCAGACAGGACCATGGAAAAATGTTTTCTAACATGTGCACTGGTAAATTCATTTTCATAAGAGGATTACCTGTTTCATCATGAACAACCTACACTTCAGCACTGCAGCAATTCTCTCATCAAGGACTGTAATGGCACTATATAGAAGGCCAAATGCTGTTATCCCCAACCTCTATGCAACCCAACTGAAAACAAAAAACATAGCAGGATTTACCTTTGGCAGGATCCATTGGGACACTAGTGCTATCAAAATTACCTCTGATACCCATCGTGCATACCCCCAAAAAATCCAGGTACTGCCAAATATCACCATTTAAAGAGACCTGTTGGGTTAGTACCAGAAAAGACTGCTCATCAAGTAGTGTGACTGTCGCAATTTGTGAGCTGTGCTCCAGACTTTGATTTAAGAGCATTATGAAACTATGTAATTTTGGTGTCGTCTTTTTATTCCCATGGTAATTTATGTGTATGGGTAAGCATTTTATTTTATCAGAGCCATGGTGCTAGAGTTATTTTCTGAAGCTCTTGAGTTTCTCTTTGATGCCACTGAAATTAAAACCACAGCCGCAGATAGTACCCATGCTGTTCGTCACAGAGTCAGAGGTTAGAATGCATTTGCTGCTATTTATTGTGACTCATCCACTGCTGTAGTTGCTGTAGCTCTTCACAAGGGCAATACTGAAATATTAAAATCATAGGCACCAAAACATTCAACAATATAAATGTCTACTTAACATAACAGTCTTATGTTATTTATACTGGGAAACTTTAAAAGAAAAATTAAAGCTTAAATAATACTTTAAGATTTATCTTAGTCAATGACTTGTATTTCTAAAGAGAAAACATAAGCAGTATTTCTGACTGCTAAAATATTTATCATATTTAAATATTTTTGTAGCATGTACATTGCCCACTATTGATAATAAAATTAAATAAACAGAAATATATTTATATCTATATCAGTGGTTTTAAAAAAATTTCATGATCCAGTTGGAGAAAATTGTCTATATTCGTGACCCAACCTAATTATATCTTTTGACTAGAGGGCAGGCTCCAGGGTGAGGACTTGGCTCAGGACTTGGGCATGGCCTTATCTCTGGTGGATCCCATGCGTGGCACAGCGGAGGTGCTAAGGCAGGTTTCCTGCCTGTCCTGGAACTGTGGTATGTACTGTGCCTTGGAAGTGGCTGACAGCAGGTCCATCTCCTAGGTGGAGGTGTGTAAGAGGCTCTGCATGCTGTTCTTACCTGCAGGCATTGCCTCCCCACCCCCACCAGCTTTCACTGGCTCCCGTGCCCAAACTCTGCAGCTGGCCATTTCCAGAGTGCAGCACCATCCGCAGTGCCAGGACAGGCAGAAAGCCTGCCTTAGAACCCTCGCTGGTCACCTGGCCACCTTACAGCAAAGTGAACCAGTGCCTGGCACTCTGCAACCCAGTACTGGGTCGCAACCTGTAGTTTGAAAACCATTGATTCATATACATCCACAAGGTGATCCCTAAGGGAGTGCAGGGCACAGGGTGGAAGTGACAGATACATCACTTCTGGGACCAACCCATCACCTCCAGGTCTGACCAGTTGTGCCAGCTCTTGGGCCCCCCACAAAGTATTGGGCCGGAGCAGATGCCTTGATTTGGCATAACCTAGGGACAGCTTTCTACATCCACGATAGCAGCAGAATATACTTTTACACTTTGTGCTGTTGAGAACATAAAAATGGCCATATTGAGTCAGCCCAAAGTATCTAATCTTCCAAGAGCTGCCAACGCCAGGTACCCCAGAAAGAAAGAACACTACAGGTAATCATCAAGTGATCCCTTCCCTGTTGCCTCTCTGCCAAATAGAAGCTAGGCACACAATCCCTGCTCATTGTGGCTAAAAGCGAATGATAGACCTGTCCTCCACAAATCATTTTTTTAACGCTATTATAGTCTTGGCCATGACAAAATCCTCTGGCAAATAGTTCCACAGGTTGACTGTGTGTTTTGTGAAGAAATACTTCCTTGTGTTTGTTTAAATTCACCTGGTGATCCCTCATTCTTGCACATGACATGCATACACATTTTAAAAAAAGAGTACTAGGCAGCAGTGAATTATAGACAGTAGTATTTTCTTAAATCTCTTTTGTTGTATTTTATTGTACCTTACCCCGCTCCACAAAAGTTACAAATCCAAATAGTCTGATACTTAAGTTTTAGAATTCTAGAAATGAAAAAAACAGATTAGTCACCTACCCAAAATTATTGTGCTTTGCATGCAAAAGTAAATTATAATTCAAAACTAATTTTAATATTGACTTTTTTTTTAAATGAAGCTGGTGTCAGATATAGCCTCCAAGTTCAATGGGTGTGCTATGCCAAACTCTAGTGTAATCGCAGTATGAAACAGGACAAAGCATAAATGCAAACACAGAATGATATAGAGAGAGAGCCAGGTAGCTCGGCAGCGTGGTCCACTAAGGGACCTAGGCCCAGCTTCAACATAGTGCCCATTACACATGGCTCCTCAGGAGCTGGTCCTAGTAGACATGCGCCAGCACCCATTCCCCACTTCCTTGCTGCCTGGCATGCCTTCCGATGGGGAGTGGAGAGGGAAAAGGAGCAATTGCCCCAGGGCCCAGCAATTCAAAGGGACTCGGGGCTCCTAGCCACTGCCATTGCTACTGCAGCAGCCTCAGGCCCTTGTGTCATGTGCTCTGGGCAGTGATAAGGGTTTGTGGGGTGGAGCCCTGAAGGCCAGCATAGTGTGCTCCAGGCTGCACTGAGGGCTCCCCAAAGGCTGGTATCCTGCATTCTGGGTGATGTTTCAGCACCACCCCTTCCATCTGAGGCCCCGCCCCTTCCAGGAATAGGAGCCAGTCCACCTCCACCTTGCCCAGGGGCCCACAGAAGCTCCTGCTTCCCAACAACCAGGATATCTAGGGTAACTGTCCCATATCCACTCCTCCCCCCATGGTGTTCCTTCTGGCAGATTTTGCCATTCCAGGCTCCATAGCAGCTAGGCTTGCCAACTCTGACTGAAGCTATTCCTGGAGTTTTTTTTCCCCAACATAATGTCATTTTCTTAAAACATCCTATTAAAATTTCCAGGGTTGCTTTCCATGGTCACCCAGAAATTGCTACCCATTCTGGGAGATCCCCGGCCAATCCTAGAGGGTTGGCAACCCTAACAGCAGCACAGAACTCGGCCATCGTCACACATCGATGTGCCTGGGAGCTGCAGGGCTCAAGCTAGGGAGCCACACACAGCCTCTCATGCAAAAGAGCAAATGTGGGTTCCTGCCCCCTGCCTCCCATATATGGTGGCTTTGCACCTTTTGGTTTCATGATTTCTGTGGATGCAGTTGAACACAAACTCCAGCTAAAGCTATCACTAAGCTTGGTCCTTAATACACATGCCACATCCCGATACCTCTGAACTTTGTAAAAATCAAGTCTGTATCCTCATCTGAAACCGGGCAAGATGCAGGGGGGAGAGGAGGATGGGAGAGGGGACAGAAGAAACGGTGGCACTTTTTCAAGTTTCAGACACAAACTAAGCTCCACCCATATGCATTAGCAAAATAAGACTCCACTCACTATAAAGTGTACACATATTCAAAATACATGTGCCCTCTGAACTCCTTTGAGTGCCATGAGCTGACTCTGTCAATATGTCCATGGGCTTTACCGGGCTCTTCAGGTGTGGTTACTTCTATTTTGAGAGGGAAAAGAAAGGGTGGTATCTACCCTGCACTGTTATTTCGAGATAACATGAGCGTCTACACAGCCATTCCGTTATGTTAAAATAATTTTGAAATAACGGACGGCTTATTCTGAAATCTGTCAACCTCATTTTACGAGGAATAACACCTATTCCAAAATAGCTATTTCAAAATAAGGCGTGTGCAGATGTTCCTCTGCTGCTATTTCGAAATAGCCCCGCCACAGGGCTATTCTAAGTTATTCCTCTCCAGTGCCTCCTGGGGCTCTAAATCAAGATAGCACAACTACATTAGGAAAGCCTGCCTCAGACTAATTTTGAGGCTTCCCTGAGGTGTAGATGTGCTACTTTGAAATAAGATGTTTCAGAATAACTATTCCAGGAATAGCTTATTTCGAAATAAGCATGCAATGTAGATATACCTTAAAAGAACACACAGGCCATTTGCAGCAAAAACTTGGATTCACAGCAAACTGTGCAGATCTGTGAGCCTTATTCTCCTCTTTTACAAAAGGAAAGAAATGGTTAATAACGTTGTCATTTAAATGTTGTCATTAATGGACATCTGAGTTAACCCTTCCTGGAATGAATGGGTCAGTTCCTGGATCTTTCCAGGCACAGTTACACTCACTTCACAACCATAACAACTAGAGATTTCCCGTTTTATGGGGGTTTGGGGAGATTGTGGTTTGTAATAAAAGCAGAGATTCTGGAGAACAAGATAGCATCTTTAAAGACGTGCCATTACGACATATGGGCATGTCCCACCTCTTTACAAACCTGTCTCTGGATTTTGTAAACTCACCTATTTCTCTTGTGAAAATCAATGAAAAGCAAACTTCCACAGGTTCAGAGATTGGGTTCAGTTCCAATAAGCAGCCAAAAACGTGGATGCTTATTTGAGCTACCAAAACTCTAGTCTATAACAAGGAAACCCTACAAGGCTATCCATCTTGACTAGAGGCAAGAAGGAATATGAAAACATTTTGAACATATCTTAACCTTCAGAAGATTTGGTTACAGTTTGGGGTTGAAAACAAAAAGGAGGTGAAAGAGTGGAGAGTGGGGAAAAGTGAATACATTTTGAGCAACTCAGTGGTCCCCATCTCAGCTGACTGTCTTGGCAGCCAACAGAGTTTAGAGCAGACTGCTCTAAAGTACCCTAGGAAAATTAAAAACACCTTTTCGATCCTCCCCAAGTCCAGTCATGCACTGTACACAGCTCAGGCAGAAAACATCTCACCAATAAACTGATAGAAAAATATGCATGCATTTTAGAAAATTCAAAAACTATAAGCAAATTTAAAAACAATATGAAATCAACTCTTTTTAATTATTGCTGATAGATAAATGTAATCAGAGTTCAACAGAATGAGAAGCTTTATTCAGTTTAAATGAATTTACTCATTCATGCACTCTCTCTAATGATTCCATGTTACAGTAGGTTTCTTCTATCTAAAGTTTAGCACACACCTATGAATACAATAGTTATCCAAACGACTAACATCTGTGAAATCCTGATAAATCTTATGAAATTAACTCTTGTTAAAGGGAGAAAAAGTGACTTGGTTAGTTGCCACATGTTTCATTTGCACCTACAATTCAGCTATGGGTAAGAAGTAGCCAGATTGCTGTGTCTTTTAAGAAAGGAGAGAGAGGAAAAACATATGTAGGGAGAACATCACCCTAGAAATTTTGTAGCTTTAGCAAGGATACACTGTCTGTAGTAAATCTGCTTCACACATGGTCTCCTTTTGTTGCTTTTAATCATCTAAAACATCTAAACTAGGAGATTCTTCTGGGTCCTGTTGTCTTTTACACTTAATCCTGAATGCAATTTCAGAAGCAGGATCTTGTAATCAACCCTCATCCTGATGAAAAAAGGCTGCACCTACCAGTATTGTTTGAAAGAACTTAATACCAATCATGAACCAAGATATATTACACTGCAGCATAAAGAACAATACTGGGCCCCATTATTTAGCTGTGATACGTGGTAGTGAAAAATTCACCTTAGCTTAATTTGACCAATGCAGAAACGTATACTTAATATGCAGTGTTTTGTGCATAATATTATATATTTAATTGAATGTATTTATATATCCTCTGATCTCTGGCTAAATGTTATAACAAAGATAACTGAAATACAATTTTTCTCATGGCCTCTCTTTAATTTTCTGCTTTGAAAAATAAATCTTAGGAAAAACTCCAAAGCAACAGTCAGTTGCCCATCCTATTTTTTTTCCAATCTTGCATTATATATGTCGATTGCCTTGAAGCGGAGAATAGATATTAGGAAACCACCTTGATTAAAAAATAATTCTAGAAACTCCTTTCACATATTTTTGATCTTCTGTAACAGTTCTTAATTTAGTGAGCTCAGCAAACAATTAAGATATAGCTAAACTGGAAAATAGCATTAAAATCTTTATAAGAAAATTTGCGTTTAGTACCTGAACTGTTTCTGACCTATGATATTTTCATAAATAGACTGAGGTGAATAACTATTCCATGCATTCCAAAAGACAAATTTCTTTGTTACAAAAATGCCTAAAATGATGAAGGCTAATTTTGCCTATACTTTGGCCAACAACGTAAGTCCAACATAACAATAGCATGCCATTATACTAACATGATTTCATTATATCCCCATATTTGCTACAACCAAACATTAATGTTCAACTTTTGTAAGGTTATTATAAAGACTTAATTTAATCTTGCCATATGCACAACATGTGTATGGTTACTGACTGATAACAAAACTAGTAGCATTCATTAAGTATTGCTATAAATCTCCTACTGAAATAGCAATAATATCGCCTTCCAGCAACCACAATAAATGTAATGCTTAATCTTCCTCTGTGATATTGTATAACTCTAGCCTGCAGCTAGTCTTGCACTGTAGGTGGTACTGTAAAGGATGAGTCTGCAATGACAGCACATGATGTGTTCCTCTTTTCCAGCATATGGTAGTTCCTGAGTCTGAAAAAACTCTGTATTTTTCCTTGCCAAAAGACAGGATTAAGAGTGGGATAAGAAAGTAAAGAGAATAAACATGTTTTAAGGAGGTTCAGTATTGCTCTCAGTAGCTATCCTATACATTTCTAAAACTTTTATCTAAGTGCTTATTTCATCTGTGATCCTTGTAACATCACCCCACTCTTATAGCTGCTGCTCTTTATAGCTCTCTCTTTGTTTTAGCTTCTCCAACCCAACACTGAGGATGATGTAACTACACTCAGTAGAGTGGAGAGAGAGAAGGGGTGGGTGAGGTAACATCTTTTATTGGTCCAAAAGTAGACTGTATGGGAATTCAGGATTGCACATTCAGTACTTTCTTGTTTTGGTTAAGGAAATACCCATATATAATTTCATAAAAGTTTTCAAGCCCAATTTTTACCCCTAAAGCTCTGTGTACCTTCAGAAAAGCAGCTAAACCTCCAGATGCTCTCCAAACAAATGTCTTCATTTTTGGGGGGGAGGAGGCTCACCTGTACTAGTGTAGCTTCCTGTAGCTTCCATTTCTCAAAATTAGAGGCTTAAAGCTCCAGTCATGGAAGATATTCGGAGCCGTTAGACACCATGCACGCAAATACATGGGCAGGGGGTCAGATAGCTTCTGTGGGCCCTTGGACACAGTGGCTGTGTCTAGACGACATCTCTGTTGACAGAGAGATGTAGATTAGGCACGTTGAAATTGCTAATGAAGCAGGGATTTAAATATCCCGTGCTTCATTAGCGTAAACATGGCCGCCACTTTTTTTCGAAACGGAGCTTTTTCAAAAAAAACGGCAGTCTCGATGTGGATCTTTCAAAAAAGGGTTTATTTTTTGAAAGATCCGCATCTAGACTGCCGTTTTTTCTGAAAAAGCTCCGTTTCGGAAAAAAGCGGCGGCCATGTTTACGCTAATGAAGCACGGGATATTTAAATCCCCGCTTCATTAGCAATTTCAATGTACCTAATCTACATCTCTCTGTCGACAGAGAGGTCTAGTCTAGACGTACCCAGTGTGTGCAGGGGGGGGGGGAGTGGCTCTGTGCATTGAAAGAGGTGGGCCTTAGGTGGAAGGGGTGGGGCTGGGGCAGCCAGCCCTCTCTGCCCCACCCCACCCCAGCCCTCAGAGCCATGCAGAGCATGCTGTGTGGCGCTCCGGCGGTGATTTAAAGGTCCAGGGTTCCAGCCACCATTGCTGCTACAGCAGCAGCAGTGACAGCTAGAAGCCTCAGGCCCCTTTGAATTGCCTAGCCTTGGGACAACTGCCACCTTTCTCCCTTCCTCCCTCCACCTGCCCCCCTTCTCCCATTGGCAGGCCTGTGCACAGGATTCATCCCAGTGAATCCCATGCGACTCTGTGGGCATACAGGCCAGCCCAGGTGCAGGAGTTCCCATGTGCAGCAGCTTACAGGATCAAAGCCTAAACAAGGAAGCTGTTCCCCAAATGCTGCATCAGAGTATGAAAAAGAGCTCCCATTGCAAACTAAGGCCGAATCCTGCCATGCTCCTTTCCTTGTGGGATGAGGCAGGGAGACAGAGGAGAAACAGAGCGTGGTATTATGCATCCATTTATACAAAAGAGATCCTGCTTATGTAGGCCTTGCAGCCACACCGCACAGAGTATGTATGAACTCTCTCTCCTTTGAAAAACAGCAGCAGCAGCATTCACCCCAGGCTAGTGCTTATTGCAGACTGAAGCATGTGTGACAGCCAGCTGGGGACCTGTTCAAGGCCTCTAGCTGGCAGATCATGCCCTCTCAGAGCTCTGGTTGTCACAGTAGCCTGTTCCCTCCTCCCTCATGCTCTCTTGAATGTCAGGTTGTGATCTTGCCCTTCTGTTGCATGTGCTGGGGAATGAAGCCTCCAACTGCCTGTTCTGCTGCTAGCACAGGTATGCAATTTAGGGCATATTTCAGCCTAAATTTATTTTTTCTGTGCCCTACAGAATATTTAGGCACCTGTTCAGCAAAGCTCTTAGGCACATGCTTACTTTTAAGCACATGCTCAAAAGCTTTATCATGGCCTTGCTCTTCAAAACACAGATCAAAGGTACAGTCCCAGTTCGAAATCCTGAGGCCCTGATTCAGTCAAAATTTACCCATTTATCTGTACTTAAGTCCCACTGAAGTTAAATGCTTACTATAAACTACATGTGAAAGGGTTGGCTGGATTAAGGCCTAATCTAGAATTCAGAATCTAATCTAGATTAATTAATTTGGTGAGTACAGAACGAGGGGATATTAGAGGAATTACACTCAGATGCCAAAAAAATGACACCTTTCTGCAATATAGCTCTTTTCATATGTATGTTTATAGTTTCTTAATTCAAATAATTTTAAAGGAGAATCTTTAAAGGTAAACTAAAATAAATATGGACAATTCACATGCAACACAAAAGGCACTAATTACAGCAAAATGCATCCATGGTCACTGTACACCCACATATTCAATTTCAAGATTACTATTTTAAAGTGTGTATTGTATCCTTATCTAACTTGTCCAGTTGGTGCAGTTATTTGTAGAATTTGTTCTACAGTTCTGCAGGAATTTTTCTGTTTGCCTCTGCTGTGATTTTCTTCTGACTAAACATCCTCTAAAATATTTCTGATGCTTCCCAGAATTACTGGCACTCTGATTACAATATCCTGTTGGATGGATACCATGAAAGCTGCTTGCTTAGGTAACTACGTAAAAGCAGTTTGAGAGAGAAAGAAAGAGAGAGAGAGAGAGAACTTTAAACCAATCACAATTTGAAAGGGGCCTGCTTATCATATTTTCCTCTCCTATTACTTTCCTCAGTTATGGTATTTATAATACTTAACAGAAATGCGATATCACATACACACACTTTTATATTGCCAGTAATTAGAAATCGTTGCATTTCATAAGGTTTGTCTCAGATGGGATAAACTACTTCCATACTTTATTAATTTTGATGTAAATCATAGCTAAAAAAGATGCCTTTCCACAGCTCTAGCACCCTAACACACTATTAACAATATAATTAAATTGCAGCAGCTGTGATCAAATGATCACTTCAGCAGGAACCCAGCCAACCAGCCACCTATAAAACCTTTTTTCTTCCCCTTCCTCATCTAGGAAGCATAAGCTCAGCCTTTTTCAGAAATCCTATCCAAGGGGTATCAGTTGCAGTATGCCTGGAAAATCACCAGATTTAAACTCTTTTTTTGGACCAAGGGCAAGCAGTAAGTTCCACAGTCCTGGAGGCCTCATAAAGAATGCCCACCAGCCTAAGCACTAGGAGAAAAAAAAAAAAAAGATAGCAACCTTGGAAGCCGTCTACTTCCCCAGTATTTCATGAGCAATAAATGACGCAGTAAGCAGGCAGAATCCAGAACCTCTGGAGTCCACACCAAAGAAGGTCCCCCTCTTGAACCCTGACCCTCTTTTTGCAGTTCCACTCATCACAGTAGGGGATGAGACCCTTTTCTTTTTCTAACTGGTGATGAAATACACCCCTGTGCAGAAACACAGCATGGGGGCTTGAACCTCCAGCCCTTCTGTTGAAAGCTGATATAAGACAAAAATGGAGCATAGGCTGTACACTGGCTCTTTGCAAAGAGGTGAATCTCATTCTTGGAATGTAATGGTCCAGCAAGTATCTTAATCTCTTTGGGGCTTGCTGCTGCATTTTGCATAAGTGCCTTCCAAAAGAGCATCAGGCATCTTGAGTGCCCTGGAGTCTGTAAATCGCTGTGGCTCCGGCCAAGAAAACTGGTGCAATTTTGTTTACGGTAGCCAAAGCAACACTAAATTCAAAGAGAGAATAAACAGCAAGAATGACAGAGAAGCTGTGGTCTCCTGACATCTACTGCTGCCGGGGTAGAGCTGAGGGAAATGGAGACTTCTGAAGAGCCTCATGACTATTTCCCCCTTGAAGGCATTGCCTGAAGAAAGGGCTTTAGGACTTTCCAACTCTTTTGACGTTCCTGGTGGGAGAGGGAGCTGGGCTATTACTTACCCTGAAGGTGCTTCTGTCACTTATGCACTGACATTTCCATGGTAGCTGCTTTATTTTTATTTTATTATTTTTTTAAATACCCTTGGAGCTGAGTCAATCGAACTTACACCAGTTTCATACGAGTGTTACTGCACCCACATCAGTGGGTTTATTTTGATTTACAGTGGTGTAGGGAAGGTCAGCTGCATTGACTTCAATGGCCTATGGATCAGTCTACACATTTAAATCTTCCCTGCTTACAATACTGGTGCGTGCTTTAACCATCCAGTAGTCTAGTATAGTGCCCATCACTGTAGAATCGGTTAACCTATACAAGGTTATTGCAGAGGCATTGCCCCATCTTTTATCAATTCATGTCAGGGCTTGCTGCTATGGGAAGTTATGCTCCCTTAAATGAACTCCATAGTATACAAAAGGCCTGAAAAACCATTGCTCTGTTCCAGCATTACACCTTTCAACCCCATTGAGTTCAAAGTTACACTGGGGTAAAAGTGGAACAAAGCAATGGAGAATCAGGAGCAAAGTTTCGAAACAAAGTTTTTAAAAGAGTGAGTGCAATTTATTGCATTCTTTTACGTTTGTTTCAAATTCTTGTTAAAAAAAGACCTACTTTCTTGTGATTTTCCCCTTCAAAATACTGCAACAGACTTCGACAATATCTCTGCCACAAAAGGAAAACTCCTTGAACCTTGACTTTCTGTCCTACTACAGATAATGAGACAACTACTTAAACTGCATTTAAAAAGTGCTGAGTAGTTGGATTTGATGCCTAATGATGTTACTCAGCTAGTCAGCATCTGATTGACACTAAAAGTAATAAATTAGAACAGAAAATGATTTTACCAGATCCCTGGGATGACAGACAGGCTAAGTATAATATCTTCTATTACAGTTGTCACTGGAATTTGTAGAGTTCAGATCTGAACAGCGCAGTCTGGAAAGTGGTACAATTTCAAGGACCATATTCTCTGTGGTGTAAAACAGTCTAGATCCATTGAAATCAAAGGAGCTATAATGATTTACACCTGCTATGGGATCTGGTTCCATATTTTTATACCCGCTTCTGTTCAAGTGCCGGGAATTAATTGGTGCAAATTTGGGCAGATAAAGGCAGAGATCCTAAAAGTGAGAATTGTTAAAGCCTGATGTCTTGGTTGTATTGTTTCTTTCATCTTTTGTATTTTTTTGAAGATAGAAAACAGTATTTAAACCTTAATAGCATGGATTTTCGTTAGTCTTCATTTCAGGAACTCTAATAGTGCATCCACAGCTCTGCGAAAGCACCTTTAGAATCATTAGTTTTCACTGTTAGATTCATTCGTAAAAGAAAAAGACAAAAGGCAAGCAATGCATATTTCACCAGTCTCAAAGAGACCTTAATGTTTGGGATGGCTGCAAAGAAGAAATTATTGCCTATATTTGAGCTTTATTTATTTGCAAACGATTACCATGGTTTGGATTGGTTTTTTAAATGATAAACTTCCATCAGCAAAAGTTTTCTTTTTAGGATAAAACAAGCCCCAATATGAAGTCCCTTTTATATAAGGTTTATTTGAGGCTTAAGAATCAATGTAGATGATTTTAATTCTGATTCATTCAATGAGCTCTTCTAATGCAATGATTTTCTCCATGGAGGACCTTAACCACAGTGGCCATTTGCAGCTGATGATTTTTTTTGGTATAAATAATTTATAAAGCCACTGCACACTTATACTTTTACACTGAGAAAGAAAGAGGGAGCGCGAATAGAATTGCATCTTAAACTCTATTTACAAATTTACTTTGGCAGGCCCTCTTGCTTCCAGTAGGAAACCATGTTGCATATTTAATTTGCTCTTTTGTTACGATGGGGCTTAGGTTAGTTAATTTCAATTTTCGATTTCAAAAGCTATCAAATATGGCTCAGATGAGAAATCAATTTTTCTCAGCTGCCTCTGTTTTTGTGATGGGGAGGTTTCTCATTGGTTGAAGGTTAGCCATGTGACATAGCAAGAGATTAGTTCACTAGACCCCGTGTTTCAGCCACCTCAATTACTGGCTGCCTCTTGTAATTTAGCCTTATAACACCTAATTTCAAGATAGAACTCATATTTAATTCATGAAAGCTTCCACAAGAGTAATTGTGAAATAAATTGCCATAGAAAATATCCATTTGTGACTCATTTTAATTTTGTATGCTGGTAGCATGCTATTTGTTCTACTTGTTTAACACTTTAGCACAAACATTTTTATACTGAACTTTATGGACTGCTAATAGGGTTTTTTTCACTACCCCACTCTCCCCCACACACCATTAAATATCCCTCTCCTTTGCAAAACTCTGAGGCTAGTAACATTTTAATAGGTTGCTAAATCACAGGAACTTATAATCCCCTAATAATTGAATGGATTGTTATGATCTGCTCATAACTTTAAAAGTAGCAGATGAAATCACAAGTGATGGCTTGTAAATGGTAGTTAGATGACAAGGATCACTTGAAGGGCCAAGGAATAAATATAGTTTAATTTCTGTAATGTTTTAAACAAAGCCATTCATTACACATATTGACATTTCATGATAACATTGGTATATATTTTAAGTTCTTTAACCAAAATAAATGTTTCCACTGTATACACACCACTTTGTCCTTTTCCTCCCTGTTGCTATGACAACAAGGTGGGTGAGGCCTCCTCAACTGCCAAACTCAGCTGTCATCCCTTCACCCTAAAAGCCTTATAATTGCTTTTATTTGCATACGACAATTAGGCAGGATGGCTCACAGCAAGAAAACCAACCTTTCTCTCCCCCAGTGCACACAACGCCAGCCTGTAATTTATAAAAGATACACGCCATGTGGTGGAGCACTAAAATAGAGTGATGAGTCCTTTCATCTGATTGTAAGCCATTAACAAAAGAAAACATCCCCTTTCAGGCAGTAAAAAATGCCTATCTGGTGTGAACCTGCAAAAAAAAAAAAAAAATCCCACAAAGTTTTGCCTCCTTCATACAGACCCTTCACATTCATTATCACATTGAACTCAGCAAACGAGTTCTATTGAAAGAGTTACATTTTGGGGCTTGATGAATAATGGAGCGCAAATACAACTGACGACAGGGCAAAACTGGATCCAGGTTTTTGTCTGTGCATTACGTCACATGCTGAGATGCCAAGCTGTGATGGTCACTGCTGCCCGCCTGCTGAAATGATTGCAAGAGGAGCCTCGGTTTTTCTGCATTCAGATCCTGTAACATTCTCAGAAGCTGGATGCTTAGGCCCTGAAGCTCTGTATGGCTCTAGTTCAGGAAAATCTCCTTATTCAGCAAAGCAGTTTGGCACCTGTTTAAAGTTAAAGATGTGTGCTTAAGTATTTACCAGAATTGGGGCCTACATGTCTACCTAGATTAATGGCATAACATATCAAAATCCATAGAACATTTTATACATCATTTACTTTTGATGAGATACTATTTTTACCTGTCAGAATTGAACACTATTCTTCTGTATACTGCATGTATACAGAATTCTAAGGCAACCCATCAAGCAACTTCTGTCCAAGGAACTGTGCCCTTATTTCTTCTATATTAGGATTACCATATTTGAACTTTCAAAAAAGAGGACACCCCTGTATCTGTATTAATGTGTTATATAATATAACACATTAACACAACGTGAGTTGGTACATACTGATACAAATACACTCCCTCTCAGGGGTGTCCTCTTTTTTGAAAGTTCAGATATGGTAACCCTATTCCCTATACCTTATCTAAAGAACCTGAAGATTTTCAGAATATTCTTCACCTGCTATATATTTTAGAGGTTTGCCTATTTGATCAAGAACTCCTCTTAAAAGTAAGAGCTAAGATCACCAAATCTGGTATACAGCTTCCTCTGACCACAACTTAAAGCAACTTAGGGATTTGATTGTGCCAGGAAGACAGGATGTGCCTTGAATGGGATTGCTTTTCATAAAATCAAACAGAAAAGAGACAGAATCACCAAATGAAGTATTGTCCTCAAAAATTGACATAACTGAGTGAATGTTGAAAGAGGTTGAACCAAGATGAGCCAGAAAAATAGGATGAACCTGGAATAGGATTGCTTCTTAATAGACCTTGCAGAAAAAAGATAAAGGGAAGAAATTTGGAGTAATGCTCTATTTTGGCACAGCTAAATGTAATGCTTAATGTTTGAAAACTAAAGAAAATGTTATTGGAAACCAAACTGACAAATCGCCCTTTTTTATTAAAACGGAGAATGATAAGAGTTAATAGGGATGAAGAAAAAATACACTTGATGGAATTGCCATTTAAAAATTTACTAATTTTTTTTTAAAGTGTAACAATCCCTTTTTAAAAGAAATCTGAATTAAAAATTAACTTCATAAAAATAGCACTGTATTTTTTAAAAATACAATCATTTAAATAAAGCATGTGTATTTTCCTTTTATTTAAAAAAAACTTAATTGAGTTATGGACCCAAGCAAAGCCAGGTAAATCTGCTAGTTTAACATATGTAATACTTGAGCTCCTTCTCTTAATGAATGTCCCTTTTCTGACAGTAAACAACAACTTGCCTGTGGCATAATCGCCATCTACAACCAGGAGCAAGCTTGTCAGTGAAAATAGAGCCGCTCAAAATTATGAAGGCAAATAAGACACTTCTTTGGGGAGCTGGGAAAAGGAAGATTTACTACCAGACAAATGAGCAAGCAATAAATAGCTGTGTGTTAGTCATCTGCTCTTAATGTAGACAATTCTATCTAAAAATAAATCAACTAATACTACACTGTAGTATCACAGCAGGCAAACTTTTAAGCCTAATTCACATGAATAAGAAATCAAATTGCAGCAATGAAAGACTAGTTAGGCAGTAAAGCAAGCAGGATTAAGCTTCTCTAACTTGCATTTGGGACTGAGTCAGCCTTCAGCCACCTTCAGGATCAGAGTGGGGGCAGGCAGTTGGGGTGGGAGGAAAAGGGAAGAGAATAAGGGAGGAGGAGGAGTTTCAGAAAGGTGGCTTGGAGACACCTGTACCTCAGCTGCCTTGCACTCAGTTGCCCCAAACTCTGCTGTGGTGCAATGAGAATTTATTTCTATTTTCTAATCTAGTCTTCTAGAAATCTAGGGGGTTTTGGTGTATTCTTGTAACCTTGACAGTTAACTGCTCGATATTACACCTGCCAGCCAGCCAAAGAGAACTGGACAGAAGTGCCAGCAAGGAACTGGGCCTGGGAATTTAATCTAAAGTCTATAAAATCTCTCAGTACTAAATAGGATTACCAATTATGACAATCCTAGAATCTGTATAGGAACTATAGCCTTGTGATTTCAGCTGGGTTCGATTCACAGCGATGCCTTTGATTCAAGGTCAAATCGCAACCTTTTTGTGCCTCAGTTTACATAGCTGCTGAAAAATTATTTCGTTACCTCACTGAGTCAGTATGAATGTCAATTAATACTGAAATTAGAAACAGGAAACCACCTAATAGTACACACGATCAATTTCGCTGCCAGCACAAAATTGTTGTCTACTGCAGAGTTGCTAAAGTTTTATCCATTCTAGTTATAAAAGTGGCAAACAGTGGGTGTATCCATGGTTTCCCCTGGAAGGGTATTCCACGGTCTATTGCCAACTGCCTATCCAACTGCCTATCTATTGCCTGTCCAGGACAAATTTCAGTCCATTACCCTTCCTTCAAACCCCATGTTTCACCCTCAATATTTTCCCAGTCCTTGTTGGTGACTTTTCCTCATTCTCAACACTTACAAAGCATTTGAGATCCCTGAATAATCCATTATAAAAGTGCAAATTATCGTCTTTCTCCCAGATATTTTTCAATTGAAAAAATAAGAGAACCTGTTCCTGTTTTTTCCCCTGAACTCAAGGCAAAAAAAAAACCCATTGATTTCAATGAGATAAATAGATTGCTCAATACTGAAACAATTTTTTTGTGTATTTTATCTGAAAAACATACTGTTGCTGAGCTTTTAAAAATATTTTGGATAAGCAAGTTCAACAGCCATTCCCACAGTAGCTGGGCCTGCAAGTTCCAAGCCTGAATTTGATGACTTGCCAATCCCCAACCCACCGTGCACTACTTTTGACATTTTCATGTATTTGTTTCCAGGAAAGTCTGAATTTTTTGCTGCATACTTAATAATCTAAAGTACCCAGAAAATAGTGCATTGTTCTAAACAGGGAAGGGATCAAGACAAGTGGCAAAAAGAGGGTTATTTATTTATCTACTTTTCTTAGTACATTATTTTCCCTGTGCAAAATTCACAAACCCAGAGGGAGGCCGGGTTAGGAACAAACCATAAACAATTAGGCAAAGTTTATAAGATGAAGCTTCCTGAGGATGGCCCTAGCATGCACTCTGACCATTTACATGGATTTTATGTCACTATTGGCTGTAGTACTCAATAAAAACACTTACAGTACAACCACAGCAACATGGCACTGCTCATCACATATATATAAGAATCAGGAATTAATAAGTACCCACTCCCTGGAAATGCCATGAGCTAAATTTTCCACTTATTTCCACAGGTGCAAATTTAGAGGAGCTGTTCCGTGAGGCTATTTCAAATGTGTATCAACATTCATGGCAGAATTTGTCTCAGTGTATACAATGCATAAAATGGGATCTACAGAGTTATCTCTAGCTGCCTGTGAGTTTTTAGCATTTCTAACATTTGATTTTTGAGAACAAGTTGTTCTGCTGTGCATACTTTTCCCTTTCCCCTTCTAGAAATTAACCAATATCTGACAGAGAGAGTAAATACATGAAAGATCAGCATAAGGGGAAAAGGATTGTGCAGTTTTATGGGGCAGTTGCACTTTCCTTTACTGTGAAATTCAGTTGTCAATGGGGCAACGTGGCACAAGGGGGGATAAATGTTACTTCGCTGTCCTACATTTTTTGGCTTGATTTTCATCCTGGCCTCTTTTTCTGAAGGCTCAAAATTGTTAACATAAGCAGTTGAAGACAAAATGTGAACTAGCAATTATTTGCAGCCACTGTTAGATGTGCTGGTAGTTCAGTACATAAACAAGCATGCGGGCACACATACATCAGCTCCGGTACTTTTTATATCTACCGAACTCTGAGAGCACTTTTATTATAGTTCACACATTTCTCTTACAGGTAGAAGAAACTGATTCCATTTATAACAAAGGGACTTGATCTGTTCCCATCGACTTGACTGGGGACAGGAGAGTGCCATCCGATTACACTTGTGTTTTTATGCTGATTTTGTGATATAGCATTTAGTGGAAGAAAAATAACTTGTTAACCAATCTTGTACATACAGTACAACTGTTGCACTGTATCTTGAATCTCTCTTTCGATATGCAGATTTTTTTTCTCTTTATTTCCAATAAAAGGCATATACACCAGGCATGAACTCTGCATTTTAAATGAAGCCTCATGTGTGCTAATATTAGAGAGACATTAATAATAAAGTTGGAAGCAGGAAAGTCTAAGCTGATTTGTGACTTGGGTTTTATACTGCAGACACTGGAACTTGAACTGCAGAGTTTGACACTGACACTTTTTAGGGAACAAAGTCTCTCTACTACTACCTCATCCGTCCTCCAATTCAAATCTCATCTGAGAAGTGCTGAAATGAAGCTGTCATTCAGGCCTGCTAAGGGACCTGTCAGCAAAACATTGAGCCTTTTCATTTTGATGGGTCAGCCTGCAATCCCCTTGAAAGAGAAGTCCGTGCCACTGTGGTTTTTCTTTCCACAGGAATTTTGAATTCTAATGAAACACCAAATCGCTCAATAAAGGCAGGGGCACGGGGAAGTAATCCAACCCAGATCGGAGTGAAATTTGTATTTTATCTTCTTTTTTTTCCCCTCAAGCCCATTATTCTAATAGCTTAGGTGGTTCACAAAAGGGTTTTTTTTTTCCAGGGCAGACGCTAGCGGAATGAGGTGTCCTTTGTCTTGATGCTACACTGAGATTAGGTAGCGGCTCTCTGAAAATGAAAGGGCATGGCTCAAATTTTCTTCGGTAAATATCCATCCACCTATTGCAGTTTGCACCTACAGTGCTACATCCATCTCTAATGTGTGACTGTGCTAAGAGAAAGAAAAAAAAAATCACATTACTATTCCTTTTTTATCCAAAAGAGACAATCTTTCATTAACACTGTATAAATCTTCTGCAAGCCAAAAAGAGAAACCTTACCACCCCACAACTTTTCCACCCAATATTAGTCTCTATTTATGGGTGATTTAGGAAGAAAAAGGGGGGGGGAGACACAGAGTAGGAGAGAATCATAATTTATATGATATGATGATGTTTTCTCTTTAAAATGGTTTTATTACCGCATATGTTTCATGTTTTTAAAATATGTATGAATTCACCAGCCCTTTTATGTTTGCGGCCACTGAAGACTTTGTTTATTTTAATAAGGAGATAATTGTATTTTGCTGTTTAAATTGAAATCATTAAAGAAAATATAGGCAGTTTGAACAGTGACAGGATCTATAGATTTGCATTTTGTTTCTAGTATACTGGTTAACTAAAAAAGAGTGACCCTAATAATTTTATTTATACTGTCTTCACCTTTCCACTGTGGTGCATAATAATGTAAAATACAATTAAGTACACAATAAAACATATTAAAAAGCCAAATATTTTGATAGTAAGTAAAAGTGCAGAGTTCTTTCCTGTGGAATCCTATGCATGGAAAATATATGAAAATAGAACCTGTAGTCTACGTATACAACATGATACAGAGCTAAAGAATAATAAAGCATATGGGAGTAAATTGAGAGTTTTAAAATATAGAAACACACACACTAGTGTGCCTAGTTAAATATATCAATTAATCAGTATATCACTGCTAATGGCACAGTGACAAGTGTTACCTAACTCTTTTTCATCTTCTGGTTAACCTGAAAGTGTGTCCGATCAGTAACATTCCATCAATGCTACAGCATTGCTCCCACCCTATAATTATGTTTATGCTATTCAGTCTTGCAGAATCACCATTTTCAGAATCTCACCCTTCCTCTGGGAGACATGACCCTAAACATCTCATCTTCTTTTGGCTCTGTCTGTCCAAAGAGAATCCATTATAACCTCAGGTGATGAAAACCCCAGATATTATTATACAGTATGCTATAGAAAAATGTGTGGATGTGTGTACATGCACGCATGTGCACATATATATATATATATATATATACACACATACCTCCTTGAAAATTTTTATGCCAGCACAAAAATAAAAAAAAAAGTTTCCTTCTGGGATATTTTTCTCCTCTTAACAGGCACACATCTCCATAGGATGTCATTGTAGTAGACCTTTAACTGTCTACCTAAATTGACAGAGTATGCTAATTCTGCTCTTCACTCATCCAACTATATCTTAGTATTTCACAATGGGTGGCATGTATGATCATCTAGTGTTCTGAAGGTGGGTTATATCTGGACCTTTGGTGATGAATTAAGACAGTGGTAGATTCTGCTTTATTTCCTTTGTCAGACTATTAATATCACTGCCCCATGTCCTTTTTTATTACTAAATCCACTGCTTTCTTTCCGAGTAAGAATGGTGCCAACAGTAAACAATTGTCCCATAGCTATAAAGACCTATATAGATGCTTATTTCAATTAAATATTTAAATGCATTTAAAATTCTCCAATTCAGTAGGTACTGTGCTTTCTCAAAATGGATGCACCACAAACATGGTCTTTGGCATTATCATGGCTATTTTGTTGTGTTTTCTAAACAATGAGCTACATGGCCTTATAAATGAAGGGAGGTTGCATAATCATTTTTACCTTTCCATTCCATTCACAGCTCACAAAGCAAATGTTTCTCATACATTGTCAAGTACTTTATGTCCATTGATTACAAAAAAACTTTATAATGGAAATTTTCCTTTCAGTGTGTATCAGCAAATATTTGCCCTCATATACAGAATAGTATAACCATCCATCTTGGCAACTTATATCCATTAAAATGTTTGAAGTAGACTAGGATATTGTTTCAGTACTTGTAGCTTGCCAGTGCCTTGTTCTCATATTGGAGAACCCACCCTTGCAATGACCGAAGGTAAATTTTTGTGTGTGGCATTTTAGGGCTTCCTCCAAGGCCTTACAGATTGATTAGGACTGGCAAACATTCCTCATTCCATTTTGAGTTGAAGGACATCTGTCAAATTCATTTCAGTTGCCCAGACTGAGGGTTTGTCTACACGCACAGTGCTGCAATGTGGTTGTAGCACGTTAGACACAACCACGCCAATGGGAGAGCTGATGGAGTTAGGTTATCCACCATGGCAGTAACCATGTTGATGGGAGAAGCAGGGTGTAAGTTTAGATTTTTCATACACCTGAGCAGTGTAGTTATACCGATGTACAGACCTCCCCGGTGCTTTGCCACTCTGAGTCCATTTCATTCCTGAATAGCTCCATGAACTTCAGCTGAGTTGCACCTGCTTGAGCAGGGGCAATTTTTGTCCATTACATATTGCAAAGAACTTTGGTGGTGTTTGTCACAAATTAAAAAATCAGAGGGCATGGAAGGGAGCATGCAGAAGTCAGAGGGTTCAATTGTGAAACTGGCATATACTGAGGGTGCAGAAGATCCTCTTGTCCCAGAGGGAGCTTTGAGAATTATTGTCACCCATAGGGTGTGTACCTACTGATACACATCTTAAGGATTCTGGGCATGCCTCCTCCCTCAAACTCCTACAATTTTTGCCTTTGCTAGCCAGGAACAACCTAGCCTTTAATGTAAGGACTATGAGCTATGTCTTATTCTCCCATGGATAAATTTACAATTTAATAAAACATGCACCCTGAATTCTGGAGTTAGCAATCATAGAGGTTCAGTGGCATTATACCCCTAAGTTGGAGCAGTTGGAGGAGGGGAAGAGAAATCAGGTGTAGAGTACCAGAGAGCTACTACTTTTCCCATCACCTTGAGAGGAATTACTGCTGATGTGGATTATAGAAGCTAAGATGCATTTTAGAAATACTTGAATGGATTTTTAATACTCGAGCTGTAATAGATTTTAACACCTTTTACCATCTTCTCTCTCACCATTTGCACCTAATTTACAATCTGCAATAATCCACAACTTGATCTCACAAGACGCCCAGTTCAATTTTCAAATCAAAGGAATTTAGACAAGCTACTCACAAACAAATCCCGGAATATATTGGGGTACACCTTCTGTGGGTATGAACAAGCACCAAACTTTGGCCAATCTATTCCTCACCCTCCCTGCGCCCCATGTGCCTATTTCTATAACTTTGACTGACTAGTCAAACTGAGTAGCAATTACTGAAATGGGATTCTGCATGACTGGCTACTACTCAGTATGAGTGAGGATTGAAGAATCAGATCCCAAATGACATGCATCATATATTTCAACTGGCTTAATTCACCTCTAAGCTAACTGCTCTCATTGCAGGTTTTGAAAAAAGACACTGCAAACTCAGTAGCACTCTTAAGAACGTTTAGTATAATTATCAATCTGAATCTCCCAGGAGCCTAGTATTAATTTCCATGATAGTCAAGGCTGAGTTTGTGCCACTGGCTACTTTTCTGAGTAAACCAAACTACATTTTTTATCATTTGTAACGTTATGGTAAAACGAAAACTAGAGTTGTTTTATGAGTCAGTGAGATAAACTAAATGAAAATGATATTGCCAAACAAAGATTTAAAGCCCATTGTCTGTTTCAGTTCTCAAGAATAAGATCTGCATCTTGCAGGTCTTTATGATGTTTACCAGTGAAGTAAGACACAAATACACTTGTTTTATTCTTGATTTTGTAACAAATCAAAAACAAGTCAATCCAACCCCTGCCAGACATTAACCACAAAAATCATACGCCCATGAAACACTCCAGAGACATCTACAGTAGCTAGAGACTTGTTCCTCATGCTCTCAACCTTCTAGTAATTGGTTACGATGTTCAATATAAGGGATAAATGAGTGCCCCTTTCCTGCCTGCTCACAGTATGCCATAAAGCACTGAAAGGGTTAAGTGGTATTTTAAGAAAAGGTAATTGTAAAGCATAACTGCTGGGGTTATCCCCAGAATTGGGAGGTGGTGATGTCTAGGTCTCCCACCCACTGGAGCCTCTCACATCTTGAAGAGTATGCTGAAGACAAAAGCAGTGCCACTGCTGTTTCTTGATTTTCACTTTCAGCTGTAGCTGCTAACCCCCAATGTGCTCTTTTGAGTTTACTACACCAAGCTAGTACTTAAAGCAGAGTGCCTGTACTGTGTCCTGACTGTAAAATGACATCAGCATTGTAAGCATAAATATAAATCACTGGGTGATGTTTTTTAAATCATTCCTATTCTACGGCCAGATGTATTGGGTGTGAAAGAGCAGCCTCCAGTGAGTATTCTACAGGTTGGAGACATATTTATTCATTGATTCATTTGTTAAAAAAATATTTTATTGAATAAAATGTAGAACCTAGTACAGAAATGAAGTACTTGAAAAGCCAAATTGAATCTGTATAAACTCCCACTGTAGCAATTTATGTACCAGATCGGAAACTGTACGTTTTTAGTAGATGCTCGCAACATTATGGTCCTCCGTAAATAAAGTCCATTATGTTGACATCTTTCGATTGCATAGTGAAACATAGTTTTTCCCTGATATAATTTTAATTGCATTCCAGTATAGGCTTGTACTTAAGGAAAGTGAGCTGTGTCTTAGCTCAAACAAACAGGATAAGAAGACATAGGAGAGACAACTAGTTACACTTCCTTTGGCTTCCACTACTTGTGGATATCAGGGGGAATTAACCATTTTCACAGCAGGTTTTGGTTTTTATTTAATTTTCTGTGGCCAGACTTTTCTGTTGACTCCTAAATTATTTGAACGTGGGAGCCTAGCTTTAGTCACCCAGGTTTGCGAATGTTTGGTTTACCATTCCAGGATAAATTTTTCCTTCCAAATAAATTTATCTCAGTCCCCCAAAAGAGGCAGTTTCATTCATTCACAACTAGATTTTTTACCCTTATAAACTCTGATTAGCCCCTTACTTCATGACTGCTTCTACTGAAATCAATGTGACTACCTGCAAGCTACAGAATTGCTCAGTATGCAGAATTGATCTTGTAAATTGGGCAACCTTTTCTCACCTTGGAGAGGACTCATCACTGATGGAAGTCATTCAGACTGCAGTCAGGTCTACACTACAGTTGAAGATCGGCTTAAGGTACACAATTCCAGCTACATAAATAATATAGCTGGAGTCTTTGTACTTTAAGTCCTCACAGTGAGAGTATGACGGGATAAATGCTCCCATTGACTTCCCTTATTCTTCATGACAGTACCAGTCCTGCCAGGAGTGCTCTCAGCATTCGATTGAGTAGGTACATACTAGACCTCCTAAAGCAAATGCCAGAAGATCGACTGCTGCAGCGTCAATCTTCTTTCACGTATAGATGTCCCCTGCTTCTGTAAAGGCTCATCAGTGTAGGGAAGGGTCAAGAAACCTGGCCATTGGTAAAAATCTTGAAACTTTGTTTTCCAAAAGTGATCCTTTAGATTGACTGATGCCCCTCTCACTCTGGTAACTTCTCTTTGCTGTCTCTTTTTCTGTCCTTTTCCTGAACCTGAGTCCTCTCCCAATTACTTTTATTCCTCTCTCATTTGAAGAGCGTATCAGTTGGGTGGGGGGAATAATATTTTTTACTGTTCTATCATGTTTTAATTAGCTTGTGCCATGTCCCCTACAGATGGGCAGTTATTTCTCATACCCTGTGTGTTTAAGAAATTTCCATTGTATTTATATTATGGATATTTTAATTTGCTCCCACGTAAATGCATCTGCTCCATATACAATGAGACTAGGGTTGATTTTCTGCCATCGTGCAAAGGCATAGGACTGAGTCAGGACCTCCACCAATATGCACAATCCACATGAGGGCTGAGCCTAATTGCAGCTCAGGATTGGTGGCTGATCTCCAGTTGTTTCCCCTCCCTGAGCAACTGGGCAGAGAGTGGGCAGGGAAGGGGCATAGCTCTGTCCCTCTACATGCTGGCCAGAGGACTGTCTGCACAGAAGTCAGCATGCTCTGACTTTTGAAAGGTTGTAGGAAATGACATCATCTCCCCATAATTCAGAGCTCAAGGAGACACTGAGACTCATAGACTCCTAGAAGATTAGGGATGGAAGAGATCTCAGGAGGTCATCTAGTCCAATCCTCTACTCAAAGGAGGACCAATCCTAGCTAAATCATCCAGCCAGGGCTTTGTCAAGCCAGGCCTTAAAAACCTCTAGGGATGGAGATTCCATTACCTCCCTAGGTAACCCATTCCAGTGCTTCACTCTTATACTCTCTTTGACATTATAACTCCTTGCCAGAGTGCTGTGCTCACATACTGCCTCTGATTAGGGGCTAACAACACAGTCTAACACCCTGTAATATTTAAAGTAGTGTTATGCTCTCAATAATTCCATTCTATATTGTAATACGAATATACAATGGGAAATTTTTGACGCTGTAACTTTTTGGGTGTCAGTATAAGCTAGGAGGGAGCCATTTATACCCCCCAAAGGACACTGCTTTCAAAGTATTCCATTGAGTTCCTCTAAAAGGTATTCTGTCAGCATGAGAGCACATCTCCTAGATTCCTTCCCCTTTGTCTTCTGCATTTTCACTTCTTTGGGAGAATGCCTAATGTAATATAATTGAAACAATTTTATTGTCTACAGCTATTCATTCTAATGTTTCAGTGACAGAAAATACTGGTCAATTTGACAAGTTAATATTACTTTAGTGGTCATTTGAACACCTTTAAACCACTGAGCATTAAAATTGCTCATCATCTCCCTTCACCTGCAAACTGAATACAACTGATACTTGGAGAAGACAAAAGGAGTGGTGGAGAGGGAATTTCTCCAGTGAAAATATTTTATAGAATGGGCAACCACCAATTTTTTGCTAACTTAGAGGAAACTGTCCCTTCTTATCAACAGTACGGAATTACTTAGGGTCAACATGTAGCACTCCCAACTGGTGTCTATCCTAAACCCCTGAAACTTTAGCTTTTACTTTATCAACACTGACTGATTATGCTTAAATATAGAACAGGTTACACAGGCATCTGAGTTTCTCCTTTGCATAAGTTAGGATACATTACAAATATAAACCATGCAATTTTTTTTTGTTGTCATTTTAGATGCCTCTAGCCCAGCAAGTGCATTTCAAGCTTACAGTATCATTTTTTATCTTAACTGGACTAGACCTTTGGGGTATACCACAAATTCTGGAAGGATCCTTAAAAAGAAAAAAAAAATAAGAAAGTGCCCACAGAACTCATTGTCACTGGATTTTAATTAAGCCAATAGCTTAATTTTTTTTAAAAAAAGGACTCGACATTTGTATAAATAGCAAGAACATCTCAGAGAGATACGATAAAAATAATTTTATAAGGGAAATAAACATTCCTTTGAGTTACAGTAAAATTTAATTACTGTGCACATTCAAATGTTGTAAAGAACCTGATCCTGTTCCCACAGACGTGTCCATGGCATCCCATATACATTTTTTACTCTAGATTTTTTTAATTACACTTTTCTCTATATAGATTATATACACCCTGCTCTCTCAAAACATCAATCATGGTTCCCACTGATTTACAGAAGCAACTACAAGGGAAGGTACTGTGGTTAGTTCCTGCCAAGAGGTCACTCTGGGATGTTTCTGATAAATCAATGGGAGCTTTATGAACTGGTTTTATCCTCCCTTCCAGGAACAAATGCTTGCACAGTCACTGTCTGGAAACTTGTTTCTCTGCAATGACCTAAGTACCGGCACCAAGACTAATTCATCAGTTTGCTGAGACAGACCATTCTGATGTGCTGCATGTTTCCCTTGTAAACCTTATATTTTGGTCAGTATCCTTGAAAAATAAGACTTAGCTAATATGAAGAAATAAATATTCTAACTGTGTTCAGGGCCTGTGTATCATTCACCCCATACTTTGGGTCAATTTTCAAATCACAACTCCCATTGATTTTAATGGGATCCACATAAGTAAAATCCCACATGACACTTTGCTAAGGTTTGTATTTACAGTAGCAATCTTTCAAACAGACACTCAATAACATAATAATCCCGTTAACAGGATAATACCCCCGATTTTAAATAGAAAAACACCACAGTGATTATCAAGCATGTTGAATAAGTCTGCTGTGAACCCATAACAGCAGAAATTCATACTTACAAA
The DNA here is from genome assembly GCA_032595735.1 of Pelochelys cantorii. Lineage (NCBI taxonomy): Eukaryota > Metazoa > Chordata > Testudines > Trionychidae > Pelochelys > Pelochelys cantorii. The sequence continues at coordinate 36,356,597 of CM064338.1, read as the reverse complement.
ATGCTCCCCCACATAAACACATTTATAAAAGAAGAAGAATGGAATAGAGCTGGGAAAACATATGGTAGCCACTTTTATTTAAATAGATATGTATAGTACAGCAGTCTAGACTGATATTACTGTATTCTAACATAATAGTCCAAAACACTGACACGTATATTAATTCTGCAGTTTTGGGGCTAATACCGTATTTTATATGGGTATGTGTTTAAGGGTAATTATGTTTTAATCATCACAGTGAATATTAATCGGCTTGATTCTTGGACTAGCATCACCATAGATTTCCTTTTAGTGCCTGCAGTGTTGCAGATGCAAATAAGTGTGAGTGCAATTTTGCATCTGTACTTGTCAGCAGGTACTTTTCATGATCCTTCAGTATTTAACTACCCAACCACATTACAGGTAGTTAGACAAATACATCACATTAGTTATGCTTGCAATTTGCAGCTGCAAAAATAGAGGTGGTGTTTTTAAAATGTAGCCCAATAAGTGCATATTGAACACAGGCATTTGAGGTATGTGGGGTTTTCAAAGCTCTGGACAAAGGGATTTCTATTAGTTGGACTAAAGTAGCATATGCGATATTTATCTGAACTGGACTCACATTGTTGTGACCACTTGCTGTATTGTATTTGGGGGTGCTGGATTTTTGGAATATTGAAAAAGATATTGAATATTGAAATATTGAAAAAGATAACTTCTCTGGAACAGAAGGTGGCCTAATTATTAAAAAGAAATGGCTTCCATCTTTGTGATGGTCTGACTGTGGATAAAATCCTACAACTGAAGGGCCTTGTGCACTGAAAGGGGGGGAAAAAAAGGAGAGAGAGAGAAAAAAAATCAAAGTGTTTAGCAGCCATACATCAGAGAGACTATACAAGAAGGGTATCATATTTTTAGAGCCCCCAGAATTCCTGACCAAAGTAGTAGTTAGTACCAGGTCGACATCAAAAGAAAACAACATTCTGTGTCATTGCTGGCCTCCTCTCTGATGTTTTGCCCTCAGCTTCATAATAATCAAAAAGTCATGGTTAAAATAAAAAAAAGACAGACTGTCCCTTTAAAATTAGATCATCCATTTATTAATATGCAGAATGAGTTGTCAATTGACCAAGCAACAAATGTACATCCTCATATCCTCATTTTCACTTCTATCTATGAATATTTTAAAACCCTAATGTGCGCTTGGCCATTTGGGTTTTAAGCAAAGACTTATCACAGTGTAAAACCCCTCATTTTTATCCCTTAGCTGAGGGCTTCTTTTTCCCTTTTCCAGGGTGTCATTAAAAATCTGATGCCAAGAGCTGGGACTTGGCAGGGTTTGCAATATAATTTGCAATCTGCAGTGTTTGCTGGCTAGCCCCCACCTACCCCCCCCCCTTTTTTTTAAACCAGCCTGCCTGCTAGAGTCAATAGGGGGCATCCCTCATCTGTCTAAAAGAAAAATAGCAGCATACTAATTAGAATTCTATTTGCCAGAAGCCTCAGAGTTGCTGTGCTTATAGATTTCAAGCTTCTTTTGTTTGAATTAAATTGCCAACTTTCCCCCCCCCCTTCCTTCTTTGCACTAGGCATGAGAGCGCGGGTGCCTTATTTGATTGAAAGGTGGTGGTGGAGGGGGGAGCCTTAGCTATGGAAATGCTGAGGAAATGTCAGGGTTTTGTTTAAAAATGCCTGGTATGCTTTTCACTGTGTGACTCCTGTCTTTATAGCAGGGTTGTTGAGGGGAGGAAAGGGAGGTTGGCATTAAGTAAAGGCACTCTGCCCCCTTTCCCTGACACTGAAATTCTGGGGGATAGCTGACATGCTTTTACCCAGCTCAAAGCCAGATGGTTCAGGCTTGGATAAAACCTTAAGGATGAGATCACAAAGCTTGTTCATAACGGAACACACAACATCTCTGTTTTTCCGTTAATTCCTCCTTTTGTATGCATTGTGTGTGGGGGTGCGACCAAGGGATATGTCATAAATCCAAAGAAAAATGTCATATTTAACATTAATTTGTTTTCATAACCCTGTACAAGAATTCAAGCTTTCCCTATTAACATGTCACGATTAACTATCAAGAAGTTTTACGATTTTATTTTATTTAGCTCATGAATAGCTGAGTGAAATGTATGTTGGAAAGTTTCTCAGCGCACTGAAACTCCAGAATGATTTATGAGTAGGGAAACAGTGCTGAGAGTGAGCTTCCATTCAAGCACAATGGCATTTATGTCATCTTTCTAAAGGCAGGTAGCTAAATAAAATACAGGCTAAACTCAACTTTCTAGTTCACAAATTATGCTCATCATTGATTATATTCACCTCTCTTACAGGCGGGAGAAGGTCCAGAAAGAGACCACAATTATTTTCAATTTTATTCATCATCAAAAAAACATTACTTGATATTTTTTATGAATTTCCTTTCCTTTTCAGCTTGTTATTTGCGCTTCCTCTCTTAGCTGTGATTGGCCACTATCATACACATGCTATTGTTTCTATTCCCTAACTGGCTGAGCTTATTATTATTACTCTTAGTATTTGGTTTGGGGCATGAAAGTTTCAACGAAGTGAATTTAAAATGGTTTGAAAGTGTTCAAGCTTAAACTTTGCTTTATTTATTAGCATTACATGGAGCAAGTAAAACTCAACTGCATAAATTATCATGGGAAGAGCACTTTTTATTCATGGGCATGAGCATGGTTAGAGGAAATCCATTTAAAAATCCAAATAAATATTCACAGGAACATTTTTTGCACTATTTGTCTGGTTCTCCTCTGAACCTATCTAAAATATGTGATTTCTGAGGCCAAATGTCAATCTGGTGTAGCCTGGGCCTGATTTTAGCACTGTATAAAAAATGTCAAACTTGTCAAGTTGGGGGTGTGTGTGTGTGTGTGTGTGTGTGTATATATATATATAGAGAGAGAGACTTTTTATATCTCAGTTAATGTGGGGGGGGGGGGGTTGCACAGTGTTTAAACAATTTCATGAATGAAAAGAGCTAAAATATCAGCTAACCAGTGCATTTTTATTTGGGTCTTTTGTGCAATAAAGATAAAATCTTCAAGGGAAGTGGGAAAATATGGACATTAGTAACTCTTACATATACTTCTTGGAGCTATTATATTTTAATTAGCACAATCTGAAGACTATAACCGTTCCTGGGCCTACATTGTGCATGAATATTTTATTTGCATTAGTATAAAGTAAAAAATAATTTGATTATCATTTGTACTATTTACGATTACATGTTTTTAGACACGCACAGTGTCCCTATTTATAGCCTACTTTAAAGTTCTTAAATAGCATAGAGTGCTGACAAGCAAAGTATTGATGTTTACAGTATCATGAAAACCCTGAAGCCAGCCATGCTCACATCTCTTTGAATTACTTTTCCAATTCCAACCCTCTAAGAATCCAGTCCTCCTTTATCTTTTCTCGTTATAAAAAGTGGCAGGAGGCAGAGTGGCAGAATGACCCACAAGATGGCACCTGTCACCAGTGGGATTTCTCCTGCATTCTGCAGGCCAAATTTTGTTTGAACTCACTGTGGCCTCTGTCATATCCTCATTTTCCCTTCCACTCTTGGCTCTCCTTCTTAATCCCTTTCATGCAGGCTGAGGCTCTGTTTACCCAGCGTCCAAAACCTTTTTCTGCAAGAAGCCAAAGTAAAACTTTAATTTGAAAGCTGGGCTCAGAATTAAGCAGCAAAACACTGTACTGGAAGCAGTTAGCTGCAGCAGCTGCATCCTTTTTCTTTAAGCCTGGTGATTCTATGGGGGGAGGGATGTCTTTGTCTTATACATGTGCATCTGAAATATATGATTGCTTTAGGTCTCAAAGGTGAGGAAGTTGATTAGCACTCTAATGAAGCCCTTTGTTATTTCTTAAAGGCAAGGTACATCACAATAGATGAAATGTACAGTAAATAAGCTTCCTTAGGCTTGTCCTATTGTATTTTAACCCTGATTTGGTTGCATCCTGTACAGGTTGCTATGCATATTAAATGATTATTTTACTCTGTAATAAAGTTATGGGTGTTTTTAAACTCTTCTAATACCAAGCAGAAAGGAAAGGAAATAGGGAGATAACATCCTGGGAAACAAACTGGCTAATTCATCTATTACAAATTGTTTTATATTTTGTCCAACACGTGGGAAAATGTTCACTGGTCAGTTAGGAACAAATATGTAGAGAAAGTACTGATGAGTATCCCTTTTCCGACTTTTCATACGTGATGGGCCAAATCCAAAAGACCCTTACAAGTAACTCAGTATCCACACAAGAAAACCCCACAAGCTCATAAAGATTCGCTCTTTCAGTTCTGCTGGCTACAAAGCAGGGTTGCTCCTTCATAGAATAGGACTCATCCCTAGACATAGAAGAGCATCTGGGACTAGCCTGGGTTCCTCCATGCAGAGATTTCTCCTGGTACTGTCATGACTGGGACCAGCCTGGGACTATATGACGTTCTCCCACAGATCTCCACATGACTGGAGACTGACCAATATGTACCCTCCTCAGCCCTCACCTTAGCCTTTCCTTATCTTCACCCACAGCAGCTTGCAAGATCTGTAGCATATATCAAGGGCATGAGGTGACCTCTATGGTGTCCATTGGAGGTCATGGGAGAGAGAATGGTTCTGTGGAAGGTACTAAACCCCTACTCCCATCACTGAAGAGGGGAGATCCACATGCAGTCCTCAATTCTCATCCAGAGAAACTTCCTTTGAAGTCAATGGAAAGCAGCCTGGGTAAGCATTCAGTCAGGACCTTGCTGTTTGGCCTGAAGTTATGTGAGAGCAATGGGGGGGGATGACAGAATTTCCAAGCTTCTGGGCAAGGTGGGGGCGGCTCCCTGCTCCCGTAAGGGTTGGGACCTCAGCTGGAAGGGGGAAGGCTAGGGGCAGCCATCCCTCAGCACTGCCCAGACCTTGCTGTACCTTCCCATAGCCAGCCTCAAGTGTCTCCTGGAATGTCCTCCCAGCCACCACCACTGAAGTTGGGAGCCTCAGGCCATTCTGAATCACTGGGCCCCAGGGCAGTTGTCCCTTTTGCCTCCCCATGTTGGTGGGCCTGGAGAACATGAACGGGTATATAACATAACTTATGTACTCTAATTCAACCAAACTTTGTAAATACTGTATAGTTATACTTAGATGCAGGAATTAAATCTACTATTAATTATTATCATTAAAGCCTTCAGAATGCTAAGATGCTCACATTGATTAAGGAGATCCCTTTCATAGCACTCTCTGCAATTAACTCAAACAGCAGAGGAGGTTTTTTTGCTTTCCACATAAGCCAATTTTACTGATATTATCAACAGCTCTAAGGAATCAGGTCATAAATGCATATGTTGCAGAAAGGCCCCAAATCCTGGTAAATTAGTATAGATCTGAAGCAGCAGGCTCTATGATGGTGCTCTTCCAACTGGGCAATAGAGGGAAGAATTAGAAGGAAAATCTTTGATAAAACCTTTTTTTTTATTTGGAGAACGCAGTTCTGTTGAATTTGAATTATTGACATAATTACATAAGAACCCAAGAACAATCATATTGGGTCAGACCAAAAGTCCATCTAACCCAGTATCCTGTCTTCTTACCGCGGCCAATGTCATGTGCCCCTGAGGGAATGAACACAAGAGGCAATCGTTAAGTGATCCTTCCTCTTCACCCATTCCTAGGTTGGGGCAAACAGTGACTAGGGACAACATCCCTGCCCATCTTGGTTCATATGAAATTGTGTTAATTTTGCTGAAAAATCACTTTGGAGAAAAAGCAAGGGGGAAAGTTACATTTGACCATTTTCAGAACAAAAAGTTAGAATTTTTCAAAGATATTTAAGTTTACTTTTTAACGAGTTTGTATTCTATGATGCATCACATAAAAAAATACCAAAGTTGAAACAGAAATATTCCTGCTGATCTGAAACAAACAAAACTAGAATTTTCCTTCGGGGAAAATTTTAGTGTTTTCCTGTTTTATTTCAATTGGAAAAGAAGTCAAATTTTACGAGTTCAATGGCCTTCACAAACTGGAATTTCTGTCCTTCACACACGTCTAGATGAAATCTCCTATAAGTCTCAGTGTGTACATCTACGCAGTGATGTTATTTCGGGATAATGGACGTTATCCCGAAATAGCATTCTGCGTGTCTTAAGAGCACACCCGTTATTTCAAAATACATTTGAAATAACAGGCTTTTTTACTCTGGCTTCCTGTAAAACCTCGTTGCATGAGGAATAAGGAAGGCGCTGGTATAGCAATTTATTTTGAAATAAGCTATGCAATTTGCATAGCTCAAATTGTGTAGCTTATATTGAGGTACGTTCTACTGTCTAAGAACTATTTAGAAAAGCTAGACGTACACAAATCAATGGGTCCAGATTTAATGCATCCAAGGATACTGAGGGAGTTGGCAAATGGCACTGCAGAGTCTTTGGCCATGATCTTTGAAAACTCATGGAGATCAGGAGAGATCCCATATGATTGGAAAAAGGCAAATGTAGTTCCCATCTTTAAAAATAGGAAGGACAATCCAGGGAACTACAGACCAGTCAGCCTTACCTCAGTCCCCAGAAAAATCATGGAGGGTATCCTCAAGGAATCCATTTTGAAGCACTTGGAACAGGGGAAAGTGATCAGGAATAATCAACATGGATTCACCAAGGGCAAGTCATGTCTGACCAAACCAATTAGCTTCTATGATGATGTAACTGGCTCTGTGGACATGGGGAAGTCAGTGGATGTGATATATCTTGACTTTAGCAAAGCTTTTGATACTGTCTCCCACAATATTCTTGCCAGCAAGTTAAGGAAGTATGGATTGGATAAATGGACTGTAAGGTGGACAGAAAGCTGGCTAGATTGTCAGGCCCAATGGGTAGTGATCAACAGCTCAATGTCAGATTAGCAGACAGTTTCAAGTGGAGTGTCCCAAGGATCGGTTCTAGGGCCGGTTTTGTTCAACATCTTTATTAATGACCTGGATGAGGGGATGGATTGCACTCTCAGCAAGTTTGCAGATGACACTAAGCTAGGGGGAGGGCAAGGATAGGGTTCAGAGTGACCTAGGCAGATTAGAGGATTGGGCCAAAAGAAATCTGATGAGGTTCAACAAGGTCGAGTGCAGAGTCCTGCACTTGGGACAGAAGAATCCCAAGTATTGTTACAGGCTGGGGACCAACTGGCTAAGTAGCAGTTTGGCAGAAAAGGACCTGGGAATTACAGTGGATGAGAAGCTGGATATGAGTCAACAGTGTGCCCTTGTAGCCAAGGTGAATGGAATATTAGGTTGCATTAGGAGGCGCATTGCCAGCAGATCTAGAAAACTGATTATTCCTCTTTATTCTGCACTGGTGAGGCCACATCAGGAGCACTGCGTCCAATTCTGGGCCCCCCCACTACAGTGCAGCCACATGCTTTCTAGAGAGGGTCCAGCAGAGGGCAACCAAAATGATTAAGGAGCTGGAGCACATGACCTACGAGGAGAGGCTGAAGGATTTGGGCTTATTTAGTCTGCAGAAGAGAAGAGTGAGGGGGGATTTGATAACAGCCTTCAACTTCCTGAAGGGAGGTTCCAAAGAGGCTGTAGAGAGGCGTTCTGAGTAGTGACGGATGGCAGAACAAGGAGCAATGGTCTCAAATTACAGTAGGGGAGGTCTAGGTTAGATATTAGGAAAAACTATTTCACTAGGAGGGTGGTGAAGCACTGGAATGGGTCATAAGGTGGTGGAATCTCCATCCCTAGAGGTTTTTAAGGCCCATCTTGACAAAGCCCTGGCTGGGATGATTTAGTTGGGATTGGTCCTGCTTTGGGCAGGGGGCTGGACTCAATGACCTCCTGAAGTCTCTTCCAGCCCTAGGATTCTATGATTCTATGACGTACCCAGTATGGCTGGGGATCCACTCAGCAGCTGCTACTGCAGCACTTTCGTCACTTGAACTATGATCCCCTGGAAGCAATGCAATGAACCTAAATACTCCAAGTAGGTGTCTTGTCACAAACCAGTTCTACTAGTCAAATACATAGGGAGGCATTGGAATTACAATTCATCCACAAATTCAATTCTCACTCTGATCATCATCTCCTCAATCGGGACAATGGATGGCTGGGACATTATTCAATGAAGGTGCCAACAGCTCTCTGTGTGGATTGTTGTGTTAGTTCCCTTTGACCCTTATCTGCTTCCTTTTAACTATCCAGTCTTCAGGTGCTTATAGGCACCAGCTCTGCCTACTTGTTTTTCCCTTTGGTATTTTCATTCCTTCTGCTCCTTGTTTCCCACCCCCTTCTCTTTTTCCTCCCCCCCTCCCCCTCCCGCTGCCTTCTCCACTATTTATTTTGGGTCTGCACATCCTAAACTCATAACTCTGATCATCTGAAGAAGTGGTCTGTGCCCACGAAAGCTCATGATACCATCTACATATTCTGTTGTCTATAAAGTGCTACCAGACTATTTGTTGTTTTTTAAGTTTATCCTGCATGGACTAACTCCGCTACCCCCTGAAGCTTCTAAATACTGATGCATCTCCAAGTCTTGTCCCATACCTTTCCAGTCTGCCACAGCATGCTCCTGACCCCACCCCATATCATTTCAAAGGCTTCCAATAGAGGTGGCATGCCCCTATTTGCTCCCCGAATCCTTTCTCTGCATGACACAACTGCTATTTTTCTGCTTCATGTTGGCTTTTCCCCACACAGAGGACTGGGAAAAGATTTTCCTTCCTGACAATTTTTTTATTTAATTTTCAAAATATAGGCATTGCCCTGGAAAATAAATCCTGTTTTTAGTTTGCAATATAATTTAGGGAGGGAAAAAAAACCTTAACAATAAGGGAGCAGAGAAAAGAATGATCCATAACATCCCAGGAAAGGCTGAATTTCTTTTATTATCAATTATTATTATTAACATTGCCTTTAATGGTAAGATCATACTTTGGTATTTGATTTAATTGTAGAGTGTGTTATTAAAGGGAATTAATTATCAGAGGGCTTTACTCCATTCCACAAGTCCATTTTATGGTTAAAATGCTGATATGATTGACAGCTCTAATGCACAGCAATCAGACCACAAAAGCACTTTTGCAGAAAGGCTCCCAAAATCATAATTTTGCCTTCTAGATATTATGTCCAAGTGGAACTCAGAAGAGCTTCAGAGTTACTGGGCCAAATAAGTTGCTATATGCATCCAAGGGCCAAACTCTCTTTTCAGTGACACCAGTGTCAATGCAGAGTTTCACCCCTGCCTTCACTGGAGCGGCACTGTAATGATACCAGTGAAAGTGAAAGCAAAATTCAGCCAGAGGGTTTTTGTCAGTGCCTATTTTTACTGAACACTCTCCACAGTCTTCCCAGCCTCATCCAAACATGGATGCTCACCTCCTTCTCAATACTCCATAGCAGGGTTTCCCAACCTATGGGTCGGGACCCAAATATGGGTCGCCATTACATTTCAAAAGGGTCGCCAAGTGTCTCCCCAGGTGGCTCTGTCCCCTTTCTCCCCCTGTTTTTGAGTTGCTTTGGGTCACCAAGTCTTCCTGAATTGTCAAAATGGGTCCCCATCTGGAAAAGACTGGGAACCTCTGCTCCATAGACATCTCACAGTTTCCCATTGTGTGATCACCAGCAGGTTGCAGACTGGTGCTTTCCCACCCTCCACCCGTTTCTGCACCACAAGGGATGGATCTGTAAGCCCTGGTCTACACTAGGGAGTTATTTCAGAATAACCCCCCTTATTTTGAAATAATAAGTGGAACATCCACACTATCAAGCCCATTATTTTGAAATAACGGGCTGGTTATTTCGAAATTCTATATGCCTGCTTTCTTCGGGGAATAATGCTTATTTCAAAATAGTTATTTCGAAATAGTGGTAGTGTGGATGTTCCGCTGCTGCTATTTCGAAATAACGACTCCGAGTAATTCGAAGTAATTACTAGCCAGTGCTTCCTGGGGCTCTAAGTCGAGGTAGCATGTCCACAATAATGGAGCTTGCCTCAGACTAATTTTGAGGCTCCCCTGTAGTGGGGACACGCTATTTTGATTTTGTTATTTTGGGAGTTATTATTTTGAACTGAGTTATTTTGAAATCATTACCTAGTGTAGACATGCCCTAAGAAGGCTATCAATATAGTTGTGTTTGACTGAGTTGCTTGTGCTTTTCAGAAATGCCTCCAAAAATGATTTGGGTTTTGAATTGTAATTAAACTTATCTACAGCTGGTGTAATGAAACAAATAACAGAAATTCTTTGCATGTCAAGGACAGCTATCATTTGTGCATTTTTTATCACTGTTGTTTTGCAGCATTTCTTGTGTGAGCTCCATTACTTCTGCTTCTTTTAACTACCATCCTGCTCACTTGGGAGTCATATTTAAGGTCATCCAGTCTAACATTAATCCTGCCTGGAGTAAAAATTTACTCCTCACACTGGAAATGACAGGCCTGTACAACAACACATGAAAAAAAAGTCATTCATTATTTATTTAAAAAGCCAAAGTAATGGGCTTTTTCTTACATTACATACGTCCTGTATGAAAACTCTAAACTGTATGTTATTATAAAAGCTCTATTCCCTGTAATATCTCTTTGATTTTGTAATTATTTTAGGCTTTCCACTCAGGAGCAATAAAAAGAGCTTATCTTCTCAGCACTCAGATGAAATAACTTTGAAATCATGCCTCCTAGTTTGCTTTATGCTTTCTAGTTCTCTATAGTATAATTTCTCTCAAGATGTCAATCCCCCTCCCCATATGACAGTTTCTTTGATGGGACCAGGGGAAAATAATAAAACACATATTTTGGTTTTAATTTAGCCACTCCCTTCCTCCAAAAACAAGATCACAAAAAAAATCTAACACCACAGCAAAATATAATCCTCCACCAATAAATTTATCAAGAGCAAATTTGCTGCAGACTTACTAAACAGTCATAGGGGATACGAGGTAGGGATCAAATATACCGTTGAGTAAGGAAACAGAGAGCACCAACTTTGTCCTCAGCTCGGGGACAATGATGCTCAAAGATTAACCTACCCTCTCAATTAACACCTCACATGAAAATCCCAGCAAGGTCATGGGATCTTTGCTGCGACTCGCTCAATCAGCACTGCCTGCCTCCATACAAACCAAGATCGAATGCAGAATTAACACTGGTCCCCCAAGCCTTCACTCGCAGACTCACGTCAGATTAAGCCCTTGCATGGAGGAGATATGAAAAGCATTTCTAATTAGGGTCTGAGGTTACTGGTTAAAATGCAGTCGAGCAGTCTACCAACCATTCTTCTCCTTTTTTATATAATTTTAATTAAACTCAGATACTATTTAATTCCTACCTGCATATATTTAGTACTACTTGAATGCAAACCTGATAAAGAATACTCCTGATCCCCACTTAGCTGCCACAAGGACTTATTAAAGGGAGGGTGACGGTCTTCAAGATCTTTCATGGGTCCTTTTGCAATAATTACTTTTGCTATCAAATGAAAAGCATAATATTTTTCAGTAAATATTTTCCCCCCTTGTAAAACCTCGACACCCTTTCTCTCATGGCAAATTTATAATTATAACTTGATTGGAGAGGCAGTTTAACCTATTATGCATTTATTCCACATGCATTCTGTTCCTCTTTTTCTCCTAGTTTATAGCATTCTGAAAATCAACAGAATTGATTTTTGCATTTTTGCACCCCTTTTTTCTGCATGGAACTGATGCTAAAGCTCCTGTGTTCTGAAAATGATACATGTTGGCATTCGCCAGGTCCTGTTAAATTATTAGCAAGTCTGTGGTACTGTTCAACATTCCTGACATTGTGCGATTAGCAATCTAGATCCCCTGTACCAATTTTTAATATTTGAAATGACCCTGGAAGCCTTAAAAGCACACCTTCAGCATACTAAAGCCTTGCTATTCCAAATTGTGGCTTTGAATAATTCAGAAATTGTAACAGCAGCTCTGTACTTATTAAAGCATTGGGAAAACTTTGGCACTCTAATATCTACAGGGCTCTCTATTGTTATTCTGATGGTAAAGATGCTTTTATATGCAATATTGCTATTCAACACACCTCCAGAATACTGTTTATGAGGAGTTAAGAAATGATCCAAACAAGCACCAGTACTAAGCAATAGGACCTGGGAGGTGTCACTTTCATACAATAAGTTGAAGCTTTCATGGAAGTTGGAGAGATGATACAGTGATCTGAACTTGGAAGAGTTGGTTTTGTTGGGATTTTATTATTATTATTGTCACTAATCCATAAAGACAAAAAATTCATTTATCTGTTTTAACAATATATCTTGTCCATGCTAATTCTAGGTAAGCAGGTATCATAGACCTCCCTGACAAGGCAGATCTTAAAAGAAGCTTTCACAGAGATGAATTTTTCATAGAAGTTTTATAAGGTCCACAGACTATCCTCAACAAAATCCTGGCTGCAAGCCATACAGTACTAAAATCCAAAAAAGTCTTTATCTTTAACATAAGCAGAAAGCCTACGTCAGTTCCACAAAGAAACATCAAGCAAGAAACAAACCAACCTCAAATAGAAACTCGGATTTTAAAATCCCTGAGGAAGGATGTCATACTCAAGTAGTTTTGGTTAGATATAAAAATGTGGGCATTATCATACTAGAATAAATCACTGGAGCTCTTTTACTATATAGATGAAAATATCCAAAATAGACCTAGTTAATTGTATGGTGTTTTCGTAGCTAAATTGTTTAGATACTTAGCAAAGCTCATGCAACCAGTTTCATTTCCAATCTGTTGAGAGAGTACCAGTTTCTGGGCATCTGAGTACTCACCTCCATACTGACTATCCTCAATCATGTTGTCATGCAGAGCTCGCTATGAAAAAGGATGTTCAAAATCTACGTGAATTATTTAGAGCCCAAAGCATACCCAGTGCCTACGAAGGTTGTGGATGCCTAAGGAGGTTGTGGAATCTCCATCACTGGAGATATTTCGGAGCAGTTTAGACAGACACGTATCAGGGATGATCTAACTGGTGCTAGGTCCTGCTGTGAGGGCAGGGGACTGGACTTGATGACCTCTCAAGGTCCCTTCCAGTTCTAGTAGTCTCTGATTCTAATGGTATAATGAGCTTTCGAGGGCACAACCTATTTCTTCAGATGAAATTGAATTCAGATGATTCATCTGAAGAAGTGGGTTGTGACCACAAAAGCTCACGATACCATCTACCTGTTTTGTTAGTCTTTAAGGTGTTGCAAGACTATTCATTGTTTTTTACGTTTTTCCAGTTACTAACTCAGCTATCCCTCGGAAGCTTATGATTCTAGTGTTCGCCCTGTCTAAGTCACTTTATGGGAGACATCTGAAGGGGACAATATGACGTGATTACATAGGTTAAGGGAGATACCTCCACAATGTCCCAACATTTTGTGAAATATCCAAAACCCATGGGAGAGAAAACTAGTCCAACTTACTAAAATGGCTCAGTTAAAATAAAGGAAATATCCTAATGTGACCTCATTCATGCTATCTGGTTTAGCACAGGTGATAAGGTTTTATTTACAACCACGCTCATGATATCTGGTTTGAAGCAGACGATAAAGTTTTATTACTACTGCATACTTTGAAAAGCAAATTACTTTCCAGGTGGCAAAGCAGTACATCAGACATAACCTGGTTTGTCTGTGAAATCTGTCTGCTCAAGAAAAGGAGGAATAAAAGTTCCACTATGCTAATAAAGGTATAATGGGCAGGCAGTGAAAATTTTCTATTTGAATGCCACCTTAATGTGAATATAAACACTTGGCACTTTCACTGAAAGGTTTTATGGTACTTTGAAGTACAGGAAGAAACAAACATATTCTTGTCTAGACTCCCATTCACTCACCAATGCACCACACGGATGTCCTCTCTCTAGCATGAGTTTATACTGAGGGTGTTGTTACTACAGAACTAGAAGAAGCTAAAACAAGCAAAAAGAATTTGAACTATTTAATGGATTTTTTCCAATCCTAGTTTATGATGAATGCAAATTGACAATGGTGTATAAATTCTTTAAACTAATGCAACTGCAAATGGTATTCCTAGTCTCTTCATGCATTCTTAGAAGGAGACTTTTCTGCCCTTGTAAGAACTTTCCCGTAATTCACCCTTGCCATATAGATCTTAAATCTCTGTCTCTTTTGGGTCCTCAACTTTGTTGCTGTATTCTTTCAATTTTATGGGGCATTTGGAAGTAAATATATATGAAAAGCTGTAAACGAATAAAAGTAGTATTAAAGAAGGGTTTAATGCATCTTTGAAGCTGGACAAACTGTTTGTCTCAAAACTGCTTCAGGAAGAAGTGGGGGGCAGGGAAATGTTGAAAATGTGCAAGTGTAATGCCAGAAAAGTTATTTTATAAGGCTAATCCTCTAGGGCTGAACACTCTGAGAAGGAATTTAGTACCTTTGACTTCCACTGACTTCCTACTCCTGCAAGGTACCAAGGAGTCCTGCAATATATTGAGTGCCCTGATCTAACCATGAAGTAAGTCAGTGGGAGTTGAGGGAACTCCAAGAGGGTTCCTCTGTACCATATACAATGGAGTCTAGTAAAGATATGCATGCTGTTTCCAAAACTTTTACCCACCATCACAGCCATCTAGATTTTTGTCTCTTCATATGTATCCTGTGCTGAAATTATATGTAGCCAATGCTTCCTTTAATGAGCTTATCACAAATAATTTAGGACCAAATTTTCAAACAATAGCAACTAATTTACATACGCAGTGCAGAACATCAATGTGTAGACAGGTAATTAAGTGTTCCCTGACAAATATTCTTCTTCATTAAAAGTGTCATTATTTTCAATAACTTGTATATTGTCATTGCAAATCATCATCTTATTATGCTGGCCCCTTGTTTCTATCCATCTGTTTGACACTCACAGGTCTATATTTGCCCTTGGACATGCACAGAGGGCAGTGGCAACCACATAGACCCACTAACGCTTGGATCCCCTGCTCCAGCTAACTAGTCTTGCTTTTGTTTCAACTCTTTGGATAAAATCCACCATTATGCAACATCTTAAGTCCAATTTTGAAGATTTAAGTGCTGCATAAGCCTTGTGTTGGCTCTCAGTACAGAAATGATTGATACCAAACCATATAAACCAAATTCTGAGCCCTATTTTTCCCACTTGATGTCTGATTCACAGACACTATTCTTTGCGTATATATTGGTCTCTTTCAGAAGACCAGGCCTTCTTTTCAATGCCTTAATAAACAGAAAATATGCACAAGGTAACATACTGAAAGTATAATAATGAGACCAATGATAATATAATAATGATAGTCAAAACTCTATCAAACATGTAATTAATATTTTAATTATAGTTCTCTGGTATATCTGTATCCCACTGTGAAAAATAACTGGGTCTACTAATTTTCAAGGAAGATGACAAGATTACTATTCCTAATGTTCCCAGGTACAAGTATTTATTTTTTAATGTTATTAATGTTACTAATTATGATGAATAAGATTATTTAGAGTCATTGTGGTAGAAGAGTTTGATGATCCATTCAGGTGCCTATATACCAATAATTTACTCTGGAAAAATCAAAAGCACTGCTCTAACAGTATTGTTATAAACATAAGCAGAAATTATTTTTTAAAAGAACTAACAGAAAAAAAACCAAATGTACAGATTGCTCTGTTAACTAAGGGTGCGTCTACAGAGCAGGGCTTAACTCGAAATAAGCTACGCAAATTGAGCTAAGTCAATTGCATAGCTTATTTCAAAATAGCTTATTTCTAAATTGGGAGCATTTACACATCACTCATTTTGAAATAGAGCACTCTTCTTCTGACTTCTTTCACTCATCGTACAATGAGGGTTACAGGAGATGGAGTAAGAAGTCGTCCAGCTTGACAGTATTTCGACATTATTTCGAAATAACTAGTGTTATTTGAAAATAACTTAGTCCACATCTACAGAGCAGGCAGTTATTTTGAAATAATGTAGCTGCGTAGACGTACTCTAACAGAGCTTGTGTCTGCAGGGTGATAAGAAATGCAATCTAAAAAGAAAATATTAGATGTACCAAAAAGAAATAATGGCTTTTTTTTTTTTAAAGGGAGAGAAGGTTTTCCATGGCTTGCTCCAATAAGCAGCCTTCCTCAGATGAGTGGTACAATTATAGATCAGGAACCTTGTGCTAGGTTCTGTACATACACCCAGTACGTGCTTAAGAGCTAAAGCGCCTACATGCTAAGTAGATAAAACAGACAAAGGAAGACTTACACCATGTCTATTTGGCAGAAGGGGAACCAAAATGCAGGAGGCATTTTCAAGCTCACACACACTCCTTGCTAGAGGCAGAAATTGAACTCAGCTCTTTTGAGATCTAAGCCAGGGCTTTAACCACTAGATGTCTTTTCTAGCAGTTTGACTGGTCTCCACAGAGCTACTTGCATGAGTGAGGTAAGGCTCTGAAGACCTGAGCCAAACACTGCCCCGCTGCATTGGCCTGAAGAGGAATTCAGTGAAATCAGCACCTTGCAGCACTGGTCCTATAGAGTTTGTAGCCATCTTAAACTTAAACTGCCCATTCATTATGCACAGCTGTCTCTGCTGCAACTATATCCCTGATGTCACACACTGAGAAAGGGCAGAACCATGATTAACTAGTTAAACCTGATAAATACAGACTCTCCAAAAAGGACAGGAAGAAGTGAGCATTTTAGCTTTGTGATATATTTACATCAGTGACTGGCACTCTATTAGGACTGGTATCAAAGGGGGTGGGATGCTGGTGTCTTTTGCATTTGGGGCTTTACATCGTCTGATTGATGGAACTGAAAGGTTTCTGCGTGTAAACAGTCACCCCGCACAGCTGTCTCTTGCTTCAGTCCTCCTTTCCACTGCAGTTTATGCTGCTCTGATTTCATGTATCAGCCCCCTTGAATAGCAACATTCTTACTGTGGGAGCAAAGCCCTGTATTAAGGAGGATGCTTTCCAATTTGCATGCATGCTCTGCATTGCCAAGCACTGAATGGGGACTCACTTGCCAAGGGACATGCAGCAATGTGTATTCTCCATCTCCCGCATTTTTCTGGTTTCTTAAATGATATGTGTTTTACTTCTCTTTCATGTTCAAAGCAGAGCAAATGTATCTGATATATTTCGAATGCAAAAGCATGCCAATGACATCAATCAAACTACAGACTACTGGGAACGCCTCTATAGAGTAATCAGAATTGGCCATACGTTATAAATATCTATTGTCTCATGAGTCTTTTGGCTGCTCTGCAAACTTTTATCATTAGCACTGATCAATGATCATGAGGAATAAAATGGTTCTATGATATAATGGCATGTATGTTTTAGAGCCAAAGGTATGTACGACTGGTTCTGACTAGATCTGTTTCGTACCATTCATTTTAAATAGCAGACTTGTATTTTAACCCTAGTGAATAAGTTGCAGAATACTACAGTAGAATCAGAATAGGCACAGACGTATGCTTATTTCGGTATGTTTTGTGTTTGCATTCCATATAACATAGACCTTATAACAGTACAAAGGTGACTCACTCATACAACATTCCTAATTATTCCTGATAGGTCACAAAGTGCACGTAAAACTAGATTAAAGCCTTTTCATTATTTTCTCCTTTTAAATGAATTGGGCCTTTCCGCTCTTAAAGACATGAGCAATCAAGCATTCCAGACGTGTTGCCCCCACTGAAGACCTGGACACAGAATGCTTGTAGAACCAGGCCCCAGTTCTCATCCAATGCTTATTTGTACTTTATACATCCTTCACTTAGCCTCCTACTGAACTTATCATTGTGTTCTTCTCACAGACGGGTACAAAATCCTACTTGCTGCCTCAACCCATTCCTGTCCTCCTGGTTGAAAATGGATAAATAGGCCCTGATTATGCATTTCTCTTGTCACCGGTGCTGCTCTCTAGTGCTGATTCTGCGTTCTGCACTTGTACGACACCACCACTGACGTCAGGTTGGCTCTAGAGGGTCAAATGTGAATTATTTTTCCCACTTGGGATGAGGGGGTAGCCCATTATTGGGCTCAAGAAAAAGTATAGCTAGGGTCAAACAAGAATTAAACAAGTTTGGAGGATAGAGTCATCAATGGCTTGTAGCTGAGACCATCAGGGACACAGCTTCCTGCTCTGGGTATCCCTAAGCCTCTGAAAGTCAGATGATGGGACTGGATCACTTGATAACTGCTCTGTTCTGTTCATTCCCTCTGAAGCACCTGGCATTGGCCACTCTTCAAAGATAGGTTACTGGGCTAGATGAACCATTGATCTGACTCAGGGTATGTCTACACTACAGAGCTTTTTTTTTCGGAAAAAACTTCACTTTCATCCACACTGCAATCACGTTCTTTCGAAAGTAAATCGAAAGAACAGAGGGGTTGTTCCGACATTGGTGATCCTCATTCCATGAGGAAGAAGCCTTTTTCCAAAAGAGGTCTTTCAGAAAAAGGCATGTATGGACGGAGAAGAGGGAGTTCTTGCGAAAGAAGAGGAAAAAGGAAAAAGCACAGGTGTCCTGGTGGCCATTCTGTCCATAGCAATCACAGCTGAAATGTGAAATAGTGTCCACACTGAATGGATGCTATCTTTCAAAAAAAACAGATCACTTTTTCCATGCACTTTGGCAGTGTGGACGCTCTCTTTCGGAAGAAGTTTTTCCAGAAGATCTCTTCTGGAAAAGCTTCTTCTGAAAGAAGCCTGCAGTCTAGACATAGCCTCAGTATGGCCATTCTGTGTTCTACTGTGAATGAACCAGCATGAGTAATTAAGGAACACGAGAAAAGAAAACATCTTTAGCAAGGTTTATTTAAAAATACAAGGCCCAAACCCTGGCATTCTCAGTTTTACTCAGGAAAATTCCCAGCAACATTAGAGTTTTGACTGATCATGGCTGATCTGGCGCAGAGGAGTATTTAAAACAGATACAGCACTATTACATGATCTTTAAAAGCATGTGTGATCAATGATAGGCCATTCATTCTAATTTCAATGGTGCATATTTTCTCCAGAAGTGGTATATTTTACACAATTGCACACACCACTTGACTGCTCGCCACAGGAGTGTGGACTAAACTCTTAGCGAGAGGTCAAACATTTAAATGAACCCCAGAGGATATGACTTCATCCTTTGCTGCTAGAGTTGCACACAGATAGGCAGTTACTTTATGCAGAAGTGATGACAGTAAGTTAAATGTAATCTCAATGCACAGCCAGTAATCTTACAGTAACCTAAATTTCTAGGAACGGTGCCCTGACGAATGAATGTATGGCCCAGAAAGGAAAAGGATTTAAATGTTCTAAAATTCATCTCCCAGAGAGAGTCAGAGGTTTTCCTCCAAACTATAGAGGTTTTGCTCATTCAGCCAGGAATTGGAAACAATATCTGATGACTTACGTGGCCAATCACAATGAACGCAGCTCGGAACTGATAATAAACAAACTCTTCATGGTTAATGTCTACAGTTATGACAAAAAGAATACTGGATATATACACGCACCACACACACACACACACACACACACACACACACACACCCTCATATCTTAATAATGATTAAATTACAAGGACACCTTCTCATCAGAAAGAGAAGCCATATTTGTCACAGATGTTATTCACTGTGAATTTTTCACTCTGTTCTCTAAATAATCCTTTGAAATTCTATAAAAAACTTTTATGTTCAAAATTCTGAAACATTCATTTATTAGTGAATTAAGATTACCATAACAGATTATTAGCCCCATCTTACAGATAGGAAACCAAGACAGAAAGAAAGCAAGTGATTTTCCCAAAGTCATACAGGAAGGCCGAAGCACAACTAAGAATAGAGCTCGTGTCTCCAGACTCATGGTTCAGTAACTTAGCTGTAAAACTTTCCCTCTACCATGGGGAAATTATCCACTGAGAGGAGTTTTAATTTCCAGATATTCTTGTCTTATTCTTTCCTGTGTCCCTCTCGCTGCCTGGAAGTCACTAAAATTCTTGATAAACTTAAACAACAACAAATGGTCTGGTAGCACTTTATAGACTAACAAAACATGAAGATGGTATCATGAGCTTTCATGGGCACAAACCACTTCTTCAGATGACCGGAGTTTTTCTTGAATTAATGAAGAAAATCATGTATTTAAGTTCTTCCTTTGACAGATTTAAACCAACTGATTCATGCATAGGCATTTCACTCCAGGTTAGAACAAATTGTCTTCCAAAGTAACACTGTTAAACTGAGTGGAATTAGCGCCCTCCAAGTTCCAGGGTACAAAATACATATTATGAACTTGTCTAACTTGGCACTGATTTGACAGCCTCCATCTGAGAGGGAAGAGAATGAAAATGAGTTTTAGGCATCAGCTATGTACAGACACAGTATCCACTTATGTAAGCTCCTTCAGCTGATTGCCCTGTTGGCCTGTACACTTTGGACAGGTCTATACTGCAAAGATGGGTCAATCTAAGCGACGCAATTTGAGTTACGTTAGTAAAGTAACTCAAATCAACATAGCTTAGATCTACTTACCGCAGAGTCCACACTGAAGGGGGTGGGACCAACAGAAAAAATTCTCTTGTCCAATCCCCTTATTCATCTCATTCTGCTGGAGTACCAGAGTTGATAAGAGAGTGATCAGCAGCCAACTTAGTGAGTCTACTCGCTAAAGCAACCTCCAGTAGATTGATCACTGTAGTGTTGATCCACCCTGTAGTAGGACAAGCCCTTGGACACAACATCAGTGTTGTGGTTTGGTCATAGAGCCCCCAACCATCCAGAATTTCCCAAGATAAATTCTCCCATAGCCCATTTTTCCTTATCCAAAAGTCTCCTGCCATTTCTTCAACAGACCCTAAAGACAAACAGCCAAATCCTGCCTCACCTGTGTAAATCTACAGGAACTGAAAAGACCTGTAGCACAAGGTGAGTCATTAACTGACTGCAGAGAAGGCTGCCAGGACATAACTTTTGTGGAAAGCGTTGGACCAAACCATTTATGAAGCCTGGGACATAATTTTGAGTGTTCAGTAAATGAGTTTTCATTTCAGGTGTGATTCACTATAGTAGTTGATTATTTTCTTTAAAAAGATTTCCCATGAAAAACAGATCATCAGCCAAACCAAAAGTTTCCATTTTAAAAGAAAAAAAATCCAAAGTTCTTAAAATTGTGTTTTAGTAGGGAAAAATCCCACTATTCCCCACCCCACCCCCCATTCGAAAATGGGGAGGCAGGAAACAAAAGTGAGAGAAAATTGAAATGGCCATTGACAACAATTATTTTTTCTTGAAAGTTTCTGAATGCAACAAAAACACTTCAGTTTCCTCTGGAATATTTCACCTTTTTCCCCCAATCAGCCCAAAAAAATCACTCCATGCAAAGGGCCAGCATGAGGTCTACATACCATAAGAACAGCCATATTGGGTCAGACCAAAGGTCCATCTAGCCCGGTATCCTGTCTTCTGACAGTGGCCAATGCCAAGTGCCCCAGAGGGAATGAACATAACAGGTAATCATCAAGTGATCCATCCCCTGTGCCCATTCCCAGCTTCTGACGAACAGAGGCTAGGGACACCATTCCTGCCCATCCTGGCTAATACATTGTGGGACCTATCCCCTATGAATTTATCTAGTTCTTTTTTGAATCCTGTTATAATCTTGGACTTCACAACATCCTTTGACAAGGAGTTCCACTGGTTGGCTATATGTTGTATGAAGTAGTACTTCCTTTTGTTCATTTTAAACCTGCTACCTATTAATTTCATTTGGAGACCCCCTAGTTCTTCTGTTAAGACTGAAAACTAAAGCAGCAATTGTAGAGTCCCACCCCCCCCCCCCCCCAGCAACAAAGAGGACATTCTGGGATGGGGAAACAGGTCTGTTGCAACAGGTCTTTGGGTGCTGCTATCTCCTGGTGCAAAGTTCCAGTTTGACTGATCAAAATCTCGAGAATCAGGTGAGCAGACAGGTAGCATCTCACAGATGCCCTGAGAGCTGCTTTGGCATGACCCTTAATGACTTCAGTGCAATTACTCTGGATTTACACAAGTGTCACTGTGTTCTAATTCTGGCTGCAGTGGATTTCTTAGGTTATGTCTAGACTACAATGTTTTATCGGGAAAAGGTACACAAATTGCACTCCGCAATTTGCGTACCTTTTTCCAATAGTTTTGTCGGAAGAGGCTTTTCTGAAATTTGGCCCATCTACACTGGGCCAAATGTTGGAAAAATCTCCTCTTTTGGAAGAGCCCTTCTTCCTCATGGAATGAGGAAGACAGAGCTTCCGAAAGAGTGCATCTGTTCTTCTGCAAAAAAAAAAGCCGAAGAGCAGATATGTTACCTAGACACAGTGGAGTTTTTCCAGGTTATCTTCCAGAAAAACTCTGTAGTCTAGACGTAGCCTTATTCTTCTTGTTCACTTTTTCTGTGTTAACACAACTTAGAGGACCCAATGACGCTTTCCCGCCTCTTCCCTTCAAATGAAATATGAAGGGGGAACTTTTTCTGCATGAACGACTCTAAGATTTTCTTAACTCATCTCACTAAACACACACTAGCTTATGAAGACGAGAACAGTCTGAGACGCAGTGTGACTTTTTGCTTCATTGTTACTGAATTTCACTCTGTAAGGCTGATAAAATAAACAATGTAAATCATCAGAAAAAAATTACACCCATAGAGCCCTGTTTAATGCCACTGAAGTCAGCGAGTATCTTTGCATGGACTTCAATGGGCACTGGATCAAGACCAGAAGGGGACGATTTGGCACTCAGAACTGCTTTCCCTCTTTTCTTCCTAATTGTCATTATCTCAGTCTCACTGGCATAGTCCAGTTTTGGACTTACAGCACATCCAACCACCTATCTCCCTATCAAGGACATGATAATGATGATGCTCTTATGGTGCACTGATTATTATCTTACGCTTTATGCGGTCCATTGGCTCTCACGTTGGGAAAGTTCCCAGTGGCTTGGTGGCGTGAGGGGTTTTTTTTAAAGCTTTCTCTTCATTGTGAGCCTAATGGCTATATTCAGGCTTGCAATAAAAAGCAGCCCTACTGGTTGAATGACAGTGAGTTCAAGTGCTTTTGTGGGCTCATTCTCTACAGTTTGTGACACTGGGAAAGTGTTTGCTGCAATTCTGAAAAATAAGCTCCAATTTCCCAACTGAATTTCATGCGAGCAGATCTGCAGGTGCACACTGCTGTGGGGTGAATAGAGCCTTTTGCAGCACACACACCCAATCTGTTCCTAGAAACAAACATACCTAATGCGTTGTATATAGTATCTATAACTAGAGAGATTGAGAGATAAATACAAGCAGAGAGAAATCTTTCCAAGATATTTAAGTAGATTTCATGCTAGTAGAAGGTGCCAGGAAGTCCGCCCTAGATACTGAATACCATTATATAACCACTTTACAGGTACCCTACACGCACCTAGAGTTTTAATTTCCTCACGAGACTTTGCCATTGTGTCTCAGCTTGAGACACGGGAATGAGCAACAAAACTGAGATGGTAATTCCATCTGCATTCCCATAAAACATTTCCCCTCCCATTTGCAGATGGCCCACAAGAGCAGACATTAATGTCAGTTGTGATAGTGACATCACCTGTAAATTGGGAAATGGAAAATCTGTTTTTTGTAAAAGGAGCAATAGGTCAAATATGAAACATTCACTGTGAACCTGTCCCCACAACCCTTATTACAATAATTCAAAAGCAAACTCTTTTGAGGCTATGTCTACACTAGGAAATTATTTCTAATTTATTTCAATATCTGGGCACCCCCGATTTTACCATTTCTACCCATCCTGGCTAATAGCCACTGATGGACCTAACCTCCATGAATCTATCTAGCTCTTTTTTGAACCCTGTTAAAGTTCTAGCCTTCACCACATCCTCTGGCAAAGAGTTCCACAGATTGACTGTGCGCTGAGTGAAGAAAAACTTCCTTTTGTTTGTTTTAAACCTGCTGCCTATTAACTTCATTTGGTGACTCCTAGTTCTTTTATTGTGGGAATAAGTAAATAACTTTTCCTTATTCACTTTTTCCATATGAGTCATGATTTTAGAGACCGCTGTCATATCCCCCCTTAGTCTCCTCTAGCCTTCAGAGGGTTATTTTGGACTAAGGCCCTAGCGTAAACCAGGCCTGATTGCAATATCAGGACTTTGAGACCTTGGAGATAGTTTCAAAAATCCAAAACACTGAGAATTTTATATTTTCCGAAATAAAAAAATATTTTAACATTTTCACAAATTCCTTCTCTTTCTCCCATTTTCCAAGTGACTACAGAACTGGTAATAGAAATGTTCCCACATTGAACAAAATTTTGAAATCTCAAACAGTTGAATATATACATATTTTCAACTGTTTGAGACTTCAAAATTTTGTTCAACGTGGAAACATTTCTATTTTTTTAACCATCGCCTTTAGACAGCCTAATATGGCACATTCAGCTGTAAGTCCTCTTAAACACAGGGACTTACTTTAATTTTCCATTCTGTGCCAGCAGTGGTAAAACTGCATTTCAAACCTTCTGGCTTACACATGTCACTTTTTTCTGGATACCTGAATACCATGCCTTGGGAATGGGGGGAGGTTTTTCATGGCATGGGTGCTAAGCTAATAATTTTCTGCATCACAAGTTGCTAACATCTGACTTGAAAAATCTTGCCCCACTTGCTTTTCAGTCCTCTTAAGTCTAAATCCTAAAACAGCTCAGAAGTGAACTGCTTTGACCCTCCTACTCTCTTTCAATGTCACTGTCTACTTGACTACTAGTATGACTCCTCATCGTGGTATCTCAGGCCTAGATTTCAATGGAAATTAGGAGCATGCATATCTTTGAGGATCTGGGCCTGCCTATCTCTCCAGGATCTCCAGAACACTCCTTTCTAGTCTTAAGAATGTTCTTAAAAGATTTCCCATCCTCTCCTAGTTATCGGCATACACTTGAACTGGTTGCGTGGCATTCAGGGTGCCTGTTTGTGATCAGGCTCATACTGTTGACTTGTAAAACAAATGATATTGACCATGGCAGCAAAGCTGTTATTTAAAATCCTGGGTATTTTCTCCCTTGAAGGAAAGTTCTTGATTAGATATATAATGTTTTAGTGGGCTCTCTATGTAAATTACTAGTATTTAGTCCAAAGATTATCTTGATTAAACCAGAGAGCTCCACTAGATGCCATGTAGGGAAGTCCAAAAATGATCTTTGGAATTCTGAACACACTTTGCCCAGGCACTTCTCAAAGTGATGTGCTTTGTTAGTGGTCTTGTACCTTGAAGTACAAGTTGATGTTATATTACAAAGATCTACATCAGAAAATACTGCCTCAGTTTTCGGTGAGTTACCTAAAACATTTGTACATGACTCTAAAATCCATGGCATCCCATAAAGGTATGATGAACATTTCAAATTTGTTCCCTTATAATAACTGAGCCCTGGTCTACACTAGGGCTTTATTTGGAAATAACTCTCCCATAGGTAAAAATCTATAAGCAGAATATCCATGCTAACAAGCCCATTATTTCAAAAAAACGGGCCACTTATTTCAAAATCTGTACTCCTACTTTTCTCAGGGAATAACACTAATTTTGAAATAGTTATTTCGAAATAACGGTAGTGTGGATATTCTGGTGCTGCTATTTCGAAATAACTACTCTCCATAGTAATTCGAACTAATTACTCCCCAGTGCTTCCTGGGGCTGTAAGTTGAGGTAGCACGTCCACATTAACAGAGCCTGCTTTGGACTAATTTCAATGCTTCCCCATAGTGGGCATATGCTATTTCAATATTGTAAAATTGGGAGTTAAGTCACATTTAGTTATTTTGAAATAGTATCCTAGTGTAGACATGGCCTAACAGACCAGAAAGGAGAGAGCTAGATACAGAGTGGCCACTGGGGGTAGCCACACCACGAAGAGAATGGCCAGGAGGACTGGGGCTCCACCATCTCGCCTGCCACCAGAATGGCTAAGTAGCCTCCTGCCCCAAATGCCAGAGGCATTTGGCCCACCGGCATTTGGCCACAGTCTTGGAGAGACTGGGGGGGGAGACAGAAGAGAAAAGTCCCCCTCTGTCCAGGGAAATTGTGAGGAGAGAAAAGTCCCCTGCCAGCTGAGAGAGGGGGAGAGAAAGGCCCCCGCTGGCTAAGGGAGCTACAGGGGGAGAAAAAGGCCCTGCCAGCCAAGAGGGCTGTGGAGAGAGAAAGGTCCCGCTGGTTGGGGCAGATATGGAGGGAGAGAAAGGCCTTGCTGCCTAGGAAGGCTGTGGGGGGGGGGGGGAGAGAAAGGCCCCATCGGATGGGGGGGAGAAATCAGCCCCACTGGCTGGGGGAGAAGGCTGAGGGGATAGAATGTCCTGTGCCTTGAGCCCCTCCTCATCCCCCTACCCTCACTTGTTCACCTCCCATGATCCCAACCTCCTGCCCTACCTCCCCCACACATCTCTCAGGTCCTGCCCAGACTCTTGCACCTCCCACGCCACCAGCCCACTGCACTGAAAGACCCAGGCAATGCCAAGTAAGTCTTCTAGTGTAGAATATATATTAGAGAGTTTGCATCTCTGTCTGTCTGTCCATTCATTTGAGAGTCCATTTGTTCAAGAATTCCTCCTACACGGTAAAAGCTAGGTCCACCAAATTCAGTATGCAGCTTCCTCTTAAAGCAAGGTCAGGGTTTGGTTGTGCCAGGACAAAGGGATGTGTGTAGCATGACATTGTTTTGCATAAAATGGAAAGGGAAGGTGTGATAGAGACAGTTATCCTCATGAATGACCACAGGGGGGTAGCAAGCATCCCAAATCTATGGCCTGCCCTAGCGAGCAGCTGCCAGCCACTGTGCAGCCCCCACCATCCCAGGCTACCCATGGGAAGCAACTGCTGACCAGGCTGTGTGCCCCTGGTGCCCCAGATTGGCCCCAGTGAGAAGATAGCTGGTGGCCTGCATGGCATCTCCACCCCGGGTCAGTTCTGGGGAGATGGATAATAAAATTATTTGATAATGGTAATGGCACTGACATAACATACTTAGACCTTCTTATTAAAATATTACAGATTGAACCTCTCTAATCTGGCACCCTTGGGACCTGACTAGTTCTGAACCAGAGAATTTTCCAGAGCATGGGAGGTCAATATTGTCTAGCAACATTACCAGCACTTCCACTGCTTACTGGGCTGTTAGAGGACATTTTAGGGGTAAATTAGAGCTAAATAACTGCGCAGAACACTGGGGGCTAAGACTGGTGGCTGTAAACAAACTTTATAGGACCACGGGAAACTTGGCTACACCCATGAAATGTGAACATCCAGCTAACTAAAATCATGCCGGACCATGGATGTTTCCAGACCAAAGAGTTCTGGACTAGAGAGGTTCAACCTGTAGCACCATGCTAAATCAACATTGCATATGTCCAATGGATTAAAAACTGAACAACTCTTGCATCTCAAAATGTTACTTAGTGGGGAAATCAGTCAAGTAGGGGTGTTTCTAATGGAGATTTTGAAGGGGTCTATTGAATCTAATCCTGTTCAGTATTTTTAATAACAGTCTAGAAGAAAATATAAAATCGATGCTGGTAAAATGGTCACATTTATAGATTATGTAGATGGAAAAGAGTAAAAAAAAAAAATTAAGAACAGGTGAATAACACAGAGCACTTTGGAATTCTCAGTAAACTGGATGCAATTGAGTATGACATCATAGGGATGAGAACTAGGGGTGCAGGAGGAGCTGCAGTACCCCTTGGTTTTGGACAGGGTCCCAGCTGCTGTACCCAGGGTCCTCACCACCAACCCTGTGCCCCAGCTGCTGGCCCTTTGTCCTGGGGTCCTGCCCCCCCACAGTATCCCAGAGTCCCAACTGCTGGCCCCACACCACAGGACTACACTCCTGATCCTGGCCCAGGACTTCCCACCCACCCCCAGCTATAGCACCAACCTCAGTCACCCTACTTCTGTCTGCATCCTCCCCTCCTGGAGCCACAGCCCAGCTGTGTCCCCCACCACCAGGGAGTAGACAAAGGCAAGTGGGGTCGCAGCTAAGCACCCAGGCTACGTCTACATTGGCGCGATCTTGCGCAAATACTCTTTAACGCAAGAGTTCTTGTGTTAAAGTAGTTGCACAAGAGAGCGTCTATATTGGCCAGGACTCACCGTAAGAACGATGTGCTTTTGCGCAAGAGAGCGTCTACGTTGGCAGGATGCTCTTGTGCAAAAGCAGGAGCCCGGAACCATTTTGGAGAGGGCAAAAGGGCCCCAGCCCTTTCTGGGGGCGGGGGTTGGAGCTCCTTTGAGACACGTGCTTAAAGGGATCTCCCCAGACAGCAGTTTCTCTCCTGCTGCGAGCTTTAGGACCTCTTGCAGGGACTGACAGCTGTAGCAGTTCTAACTGTGGTTGCCCTCTGCCTTGTTGGACACCACAGCTTGTGTCTTAATACCATTTGCTGATTTTTTAACCTCAGCTCTTTTCTTGTGCCATGGAGCCAGGGGTGGCCTTGTGCCTGCTCTGGCCCATTCCGGCCATTTTGGAGTGCCTGCAGCTGCTGCTCCATGCTGCTGCACTCGTCATCCAGGACCTTGAGGCGCAGGTCGCTCTGGACTCCCTCACCAGGGAGGCGGTGGCGTCCCTGTGGCATCCCCACCCCACCGTGGAGAGGCCCTTGTGGAGACTGAACACCAGTACCGACTGGTGGGACCGGCTGGTCCTGGGGCAATGGGACGACCAGCAATGGCTCCGGAACTTTTGGATGCTAAAGCAGACGTTCCAGGAGCTACGTGCCTGGCTCGCCCCTGCACTCCAGAGAAGCACCACCCGGCTGCGGGCACCCATCCCCGTGAACAAGAGGGTCGCCATTGCACTCTGGAAGCTGGCCACCCCGGACAGCTACCGATCGGTGGCACACCAGTTCGGGGTGGGCAGATCCACTGTCGGTGCTGTTGTCCTGCAGGTAAGTGCTGGGGGTGTAGGGCGAGGGGTGCTGCACTCCATGCCCAGGGGCAGGCAAGATTCCAGGCTGGGACAATGGGGAATGCCCCATCTCCCAGGGGTTTGGGCCGTCCCTCCCTTGCACAGGCCTGCTGGTGGGAGTGGGGGGGGGGGGTTGCCTGTGGGGCGAGGGGGCCCTGGTGTGTGTGTGTGTGTGTGAGGACAGAGGGCATCACGGGGGGGGGAACCCCCCAAGGGAGCACGCACTCACCCTGCCTTATGTGATGTGTTCCCCTGTGTTTCTGTGCACCCTTCTGCACGTCATCCATGCCATCAACGACGTCCTGCTGCAACGAGTCATCCGCCTGCGGGACGTGGAGGCTACGGTGGCCGGCTTCGCTGCCCTGGGGTTCCCCAACTGCGGGAGAGCCCTGGATGCAACCCACATCCCCATCCGTGCCCCGGAGCATCGAGCGGCCCGTTTCATAAATCGCAAGGGGTACCTCTCCATCATGCTCCAGGCCCTCATGGACCACCATGGCCACTTCACGGATATTTATGCGGGCTGGTCCGGCAGGGCACACGACGCCCGCATTCTCCGAAACTCCGGCCTGTTTGGCAGGCTGGAGGCGGGCACTTTCTTCCCCCAGTGGGAATTTACTGTCGGGGACGTGCCCATGCCCACATGTATTGCGGGGGACGCGGCCTACCCCCTGCTCCCCTGGTTGATGCGGCCCTACACAGGGCGGACAGACCATGACCGGGCACATTTCAAGGACCGCCTCAACCGGGCCCGCAACCAGGAGGAGTGCGCCTTCAGCCGTCTGAAAGCCCGGTTTCGCTGTTTGCTCACCCCTCTGGAGATGGGTGAGCGGAATGTCCCCGAGGTAGTGGCTGCGTGCTGTGTGCTCCACAACATTGTGGAGCGGAAGGGGGAGGCCTTCCTCCCGGCATGGATGGCAGGCGAGGGCCAGGTCTTCGAACAGCCCCGCACAGCTGCCATCCGCCAGGCGCATCAGGATGGGGTGCGCATACAGGAGGCCCTGACGGAGATGTTCTCCCAGACCCCACAGTAGGGTCACCTCTGTCTCCCTTTACATCTCCCTCCCATCCCCAACCCTTCCCTCCTCTCCTCCCCGTACCTCCCAATAAACAACCAACACAGGTTTTTTTGGAAAACAATGTCTTTAACTTTTTATTTACAATGGGGGGGGACGTAGGGTGGGAGGGGGGAGGAGGCTCTGAACTGGGAGGGAGGGATGGGGGAGCTACTGCTGGGAGGGGTGACCCCTGTGACTGCCTCTGCGGGGGTGCACCACTACGTGTGGTTCAGGCCGCATCGGGGCAGGCAGCACGGGGAGGTGCGCAGGATGGGGTGCATCAGGAGGGGCATTGCGGGAGCAGGAGGGGCAGCAGGAGGGGGCACGGGCATTGGCATGGGAGGGATGGCGGGTGCATGGGGCAATGCCGTGCCATAATGCACAGCGTGCCCGATGTGTGCAGTGAGGGCGGTGATGGCATCGCCGATGCACTCGCACTGGGCCTGGAAGCGGCCCCAGGCCTGTTGGTGCCACTCCAGGTCCGCATCCACCCGGCGTGTGATGGTTGCCTCAATCCTTTCGACAGCCTGGACGTGCCGCCGAAGGGGTTGGTCCCGCTGCCCACCCGCCGGCTTGGTGCCTGGGCGGTTGGGGGTGCTGCCGCTGCCACAGGGCTGGAGGTTCCCCCGCTCCTGCTTGGTCCCACTGCAGGGAACAGAGGAAAGGATGGGTCAGTCAGGCAGCCCGGCCACTGTCCCCGCACCCTACGCCCTCTGCCCCTGAGCCCAGGTGACACCACAGTACTGTGGCTTCGGCCCACTCGGTCCCTCTCCGTGTTGTATGCTTGCATACAGGACCACCCCTGGAGTAGGGTCCTCCTCCATGTATTGTAACCACCGGTCTGTGTCCTGGCCCCTTGGGGCTGGGGGGAGGATGTGTGTTGTGTTAACCTGTGGAACTCCCTGCCGGTGGAGGCTGTGAAGCTTTGGGCTAATCAATGGTGTTTGACAGGGAGCAAGATGAATCCCCACACAATGCCGGGAGCACATATGGCAGACGTGGTCTGGGCTCTCAGCTCCCCATCACGTGGATGTCTCCTGGACGGAACCAGGGGTGACTGGGGAGTGTACCATCCTTGCAGCGAAACTCAGGTGGCCCTTGGGCCGGCCCAAGCGCTTCTCCCCTCCCCCTCCCGCTAGCCCTCACACACGTAGCCCAGGGACATGTGTGGCCGCAGTGGGGACTTCCCTCGGGGGGCCAGCCAAGGCACCGGGAGCAGGCGAGGGGCTCGGTGGGGGCCACGCTCACAGGGCTGTGTCGCTGCAGTTTTCCCAGGAGCAGCTGGCTGTGCCACACAGCCCAGGCATGGAAGAGTGTGCTGTTCTGTGTGCTGCACCCTTTGGGAGGTGAGGGCTCTGGCCTGAGCCCCTGGGCCTCTGGCTGGTTCCAGCCCGCATCCACCCTTCCCCCCTGGTCTGGATGTGTGCAAGCAGCACGGTCCCAGGCGTGCCCTGGAGCTGCCTGCCACGGCCATATGCTGCTCGGTTACCAGGCTGCACGTGGTTGCACGTGCTGCATACTGGTAATGCTACACAGCGTGCAGCTCACGCTGCCCAAGTGACGCTCCCTTCCGCTCCCCCTCGGGCGCCTGGCTCCCCCCCGCCCTTGTGAGTGCAAAGTGCAACACTCACCAGTGGATCCTTCCCCGGCCTCCGATGACGCACAGGAGACGTCCGAGCTGCCTGAGAGGGCCTCCAGCTGGAGGGTCACACTGCTCCCCTCATCCTCCAATCCACTGGGCAGCTCTGTGTTGTCCCCCGCCTCGCTGGGCCTGGTGACGGGAGGGTGCCTACTGGTGTTGACAGGCACCAACGGTCCCTGGGGTGCTGCCTCTCCCAGGATGGCATGGAGCCGCTGGTAATGGGGGCAGCTGTCGGCTCCTGCCCCCTGGCCCTCGCTGGCCCGGACATAGCCCAGGCGCAGCTCCTTCACTTTAGCCCGGACCTGTTTGAGGGTCCGAGCTGGATGACCCTGGTTGGAGAGCACCTGGGCCATGCGGCGGAAGATGTCCGTGTTCTGCCAACAGGACCGTGGGTCGTGGAGGGCCTCTTCCTCTCCCCAGAGGTCCAGGAGGGCTTCGATCTCCCCTGGGGACCAGGAAGGGGCACGCCGCTTTGTGCCCCTTGGGATCTCCTGCGCTGGGGGTGCGGGTTGCTGTTCCCCCCCTGGAGCAGCCATTCTGGGTGTTCTGGTGGCTGTTTGGAGGGAGCAGAGCCGTGCAGCAGAGCTGGGTGGCAGAGGTGCTTCTGCCTCGTGGCCTCTGCAGGCTGAGTCTGCCTTTAACGGGGCTCGGGTTACCAGGAAGTCTGGAGCTGCCTGCGCATACGGAGCGTCCAAGCAGCCACTAGGGCTTTTTTCCGTTTGGATGGCTCTTGCACAAAATCTCTTGGCTGCCTGTCTACACTGGCCTCTTGCGCAAGAACAGTTGCGCAAGAGGGCTTCTTCCTGAGCAGGAGCGTCAGAGTTCTTGCGCAAGAAGCACTGATTTCATATATGAGAACGTCAGTGTACTTGTGCAAGAACTCGCGGCCAATGTAGACAGGGCAGCAAGTTTTTGCGCAAAAGCGGCCGCTTTTGCGCAAGATCGCACCAATGTAGACAGAGCCCTACAGTATAAAAACTGTTCCATCTTCTCTATATACATTGTACTGCAGCCAAACATACACCTAGGAACAAAGAATGTAGGGCACACTTACAGGGTGGGGCACTATATCCTGGAAAGCCATGACACTGAACAAGGGTCACTGTACATAAGTAATGAACATGAGTACCCCAATGCTGTGGGTAAGAGGGCTAATATTATCCATGGATGTATATAGACTATGATTTGGCAGATGGCATTACCACTACATATAGCATTGGCGACACCATTACTATAATATTGTAACCCGTTCTCGTGTCCGCGCTTTTCAAAGGTTGTTGACAAACCAGGAAAGAATCAGTGTCTCTTAGCTCACCAGCTCTTATTGCAAAAATTACAATGTAACACTATGCACTTTTCTCTCTCATAAAATTGTACATATCCGATCAGAACACCGGCCCACCTAGTCTAATACCCTGACCAATCACCTCAGCTGCTACAGAGAATTGTTCGAGAAACCTTTAAATGGATTAGGCTCCACATTTCCCAGTGGCTGTGGGCAGATGTTTAGCCAACAAGATGACCTCAGCCCTCCTGGGAAGAAGCAGTAGCCATGCAGACTTCTCCCAGCTAGGCATATTTTGACCATTCCATGCCTCAATCCTGATGGCACCTGAAGCTGGAGTTGGGGCAACCTTAGGCCCCTGCATGGTGTCTCCTGCTCTACATGAAACAGATAAAAGGGAGGCTAATGTGGAAACTCTGAGCCCTCCGAAGTTGTTTCTCATGTACATCCTATATTTCCTGTGGCACGGGGGCAAAGGGGATGAGTGATTCCAGGCAGGCCTTTGCTAGCAGAAAGCCTTTTGTCAATGCCCAATTTGCAGTCCAAACTCTGGGCGGCAATGTATTCACTGCCAGAGGGAACGTCGTTAACAATATAACTGACCCGTAACTGTGCTCCGACCACTCGGGCTCGTTTGACTCTGCTGGTTGTCGTAGCGCAGGCAAGTGCCCTGTTAGCCGAATGTGACATTAAATTGAATTCCAGGATCCGTCCTTCTGGAATTCAACTTTTATTTTAAAAAAAAAAACCTTTAAACTTTTTTAAACTTTTATTTAAAAAAACCCACAATTATATTTTGATACGGCCATGCCTACGGGCTGCCTCAAATCACATTCAGCCTTTGAGTAATTCGGTATGGTGCTTGAACAAGCTTGTAATCATCGGAGTTGTGCCCAGGGAGGCACTACCTGGACTGTTTTTATTTGCCAGGCAGAGAGTATTTCTATTTTGTGATCTATTACAGCATCTCAAAGATAGGTTGGGCAACCCATTTCTTTTGGGATTTACCATGCAGCCCTGTTCCAATGGGATGATGGGGGTGTTTCTCAGTGAGCTTACCCTCAGAGATCTCCTTACCTTGGTTTTACCACTGGAAGGGGTGATCTGAGTGATAAATTACTCTTGAATTTAAGATTTAGATTTAAACCATTTTCAGCTTGCTTGTTTGGGCAGAAATATGGTTCAGTTTCAAATATTAATGCCCTGGATAAAATTAGTAATATTGTACTACAATCGAAACATGGACAACAACATGCATGCCAAAGCAGTTAACAAGTAGTTAGTGAAATTATCTCTGGAGATGTCTTTAGCTTAAGGTGCTCTTTGTGACCACAGCTATATATTTGGCAATCTCTGTTTCTTATTTGATGCTAATAATCTATAAACTGATATTATTATTACCAGAGTCACCATGTATATGTTGCCAATTACAATTCCTTTGGAAGAAATGTTTCTTTCTTTCCAGTACATAAATTTTCTTCCACTAATAAAGTGTGGAAGGCTTCCCAAAGAGTTTAATAACCCAGAGTCACTGGAGTGTAGCTGTTAAAACAAGCTAAACTGGTTTAAATTCTAAGCTGTCAGGTTTCATTTGAAATGATGAGGTCTGACCACTATTTTCATGTGTATTGGTGAAATTAGGTCAATTCTAAAAGATAGGCAATAAATATTAAAAACCACTCCAAAGTTCAAGTTATTGTACTGAACTCTCTACTGATTGGATGTAATCAAACATCCATATAAACTATTAATTTATCAAAATATACTAAATAATGGTTTAAAAATTTAAATATATTAAATATAATCTGTGGAAAGCAATGTTCATCTAATTTTAAAAGATCATTTTAGGAAAGCATTTTTCAACATTTCTTTAAAAAATAAAAAAGATCTAGCTAATTTTTTCAGACTTTAAAAGCAAATGCATATGGCATGAAAATCTGTTAAAACATAACACCTTATACCTTGATTTGTATCTGATCCAAATATATTTGTCTATAAAATTAACTGCACATGGTGGTTTTTACATTGGCTTATTTTATCCATGTGCTCCAGAAATTGATTTAATTTATGATTGATATTCTGTATAATATACTTCTCCTTAGCAGACATCAAAAAGGGGATGGGTAAAAACATGTCTAACTGGTTATGCTGCAAATAAAGGACTCTTCTGCCCCAAATGCCAGTCATTTATATGACTGGCCACTCGGATATTTAGCTTCAGTTAAAGGGGTAAGATATCCAGAAAGGGAATCCAAAAAAGAATGCACCTTAAAATCTCTTTTAAAAAAAAATCATACTTTGACCTTCTATAGCAGTAGCATCTGAACAGCTGAAATCCCTTTGCAAACACTAAATAATCAAACCTCAAAAGAAACCCACGTGAAGCAGCTAAGTTTTGTTATCCTCATTTTACCAGAGGGTTAACAGACAAAAATGGGTTCAGGGCTGGACTTTGAAAGGTCCTGATCATAAACAGAGCCTCCCCTTTCTGGCACAACCCACCCAACAACCTATCATGATCCCAAAGTCTCAGCCCTAAGACTGCACTTGCCCTATTCCATGGCTGGGATTGAGGGGTGAGCCAGTGTAGTCCCCTTGTGCACCAAATGGCTGCATTCATACCAGAGCTCATGATTGAAAAGGTTCAGCACCATCTTATACTCAGTTCAAGGCTAAATGCCACAATCTAACACCTAAGAGTACGTCTACACAGCAGCATTATTTTGGAATAACTGACGTCACTCCAAAATAACAAAGAGCGCATCTACACTACAAGCCAGAGCCATAACAAGGGCAAGGCGAGTGAGGGACTTGCCTCAGGCAAATAGCTGAGGGGGTGCCGAAAAATAATACAGAAAACTAATTATTTGAAGACAGCTACTTACTTTAAGACAGTGCCGCTTCCCTCCCCCACCCATCAGCTTCGGCCGGCCCGCAGTTTACATGTCAGGCTGCACATTGCCACTCCGTGATCCAACAATCACCAGCCCTGTTGGCCACCCAGGGCATCAGCTGCTTCCAAGTGGCGTGGGAGGCTGGGCACCGGCTCAGTCATGCGAAGCACCACCTTAAGGTGCCCAAGGGCAGTTCCCAGGCATGGGGTGCGGGGCTGGGGGAGAAGGGGCTCAGATTCCCCTGACTCTAGGTTTTAGGGGTATGTGATTAGAGCTGGGGGTCTGGGAGCTACGATCCCTAGGTTCTATGGGTCGGGGTCCAGGCCCTTAGCCTGTTGGAGTCGTGGTTTCCCCTCCAAAAACTGGAGCCCATGCTGCTGAGCCACCTGTGCCAAGTGCTTTGAATGTGCTACACAAACCAAGGGGACAAGGAAGTGACTGTGGTTTCTTGCAAAAGAAGTTTTAGTAAACTAAAATTAATTAAGAACTACCTTCGAGCATCCACGGGTCAGGAGAGATGATCAAATATGTCCATCTTATCAATAGAACACGAGGTAGCGAAGAATATTAATTTCAACACAATTATTGATGAATTTGCCTCATTAAAAGCGAGCAAAGTACAATTATAAACAAATACCTAATAGTACCTGACATGGTGATATTGTATAATTATATGTATATATGTATTAATTGATTGTTTATGCAGATCTCATAACTATAATAAATAAACGTTGTTATTATTGTTGTTATTTATGTTTTTTCCCTTTTTCTACAAAATAACTACAAAGAATATGTACACATGAGGGGGCGCAATTTTATATTCTTGCCTCAGGCGCAAAATTAGCTAGTTACAGCACTGCTACAAGCCTTTATTTCAAAATAATGTTGAGCTGGAGAACTTCTTACTCTGACTCATGGTAACCCTCATTTTACAAGGAGGTAAGGGAAGTCAAAGGAAGAATGTCCTTCCTTCTACTTCCTGCTATGTAGACAGGGACTAAAGCCGAGGTAAGCCATCTCAATTTAAGCTACTCAATTGACATAGCTGAAGTTGCATAGCTTATTTCGACGTTAGCCCTGCTGTGTAGGTGTACCCAAAGGGACTTGCTCATGAATGCCTATGGCACTTTGGAGAAAAGAACCCAGATCTCCTGACTTGCCATGTGCCTTCACCACATGACTGTCCTTCCTCCCCCCAGTCTGAAAAATCCACCAGCTCCTCCATACGGCTATAACACAAATCATGCCCCAGCTGAATCACACACACAGGGTTCCATTCAAGTTGGGACTGATGCCTAGGATGATGGATGAACCTCAATGGAGAGTAAAACCTCACCCACTTTTCTTTTTAGTGTAAGTGAAAGCTGCCATGTGGACATCCCTGGAAACTGAAGTTTGCCACTTGCAGAAGAGAAAAACCATAGACTTATCCATATTACCTTCCTAATACACGTACACCCTGGCTTAGAGGAACTACCTCCAAAGGCAAAAGAATAGTTTTGTTTCTTCTTTACCCTTTCCATCCATAACTTGGCTAAAAGGCCCAGGCTACATCTACACGACGAGTTTTCTCGGCAGAAAATATGCAAATGAGTCCCTCATTAGCATGAGTTGTGATCTCATTTTCATATTTTCTGCCAATCCGTTTTTGCGCTGGGGGTTTTTGCGCAAAAACAAGCAGTGTGGACAACCCCTTTTTGCGCAAGATCCTTATGCCTCAAAAAAGGAGGTTTACCGATCTTGCGCAAAAAGGGGGTTTTGCGCAAAAAGGAAACGTCCACACTGCTTGTTTTTGTACAAAAACCTCTAGCGCAAAAACGGATTGGCAGAAAATATGCAAATGAGATTGTGACTCACATCAAATGAGTATCTCATTAGCATATTTTCTGACGAGAAAACTCGTAGTATAGACGTAGCCCCAATGAGGTTAGGGGTTTGTACACATGACAAGTGGTAACTGGACTGAGACCAGAATACTTCTTTCATATAATCCATAATAAAGCCCAGGTAACACCTTAGTCACTACTAATCTGGGCTAGATTTCACCTGAAAACTTTGATTTAAGTTGCTCTATATTCCTCTATAGTCCAATGCCAGCTGGCATATTTAGTTAGAGGCTGCACTCTGGAAAGGTTAAAGCTCCAATCTTGCTGAGACTTGCACATGTGCTTAATTTAAGGTACATGGATAATTCCGTTGAATTCGATGGTCTCAATCCAACTGTACTCAATGGGACTACTCACATGCTTTCGGTTTAGAATACGCTTAAGTCTTTCAGGATCTGCGCCTAAACAACATGAGTTTACAGACCATCAGCCAGAACACTTTCTGCTGGAGATTCATTGGACAAAGTAGCAAGCAATCCCTGCTGCTCTTGTCCTTCGAGTCCTAAATTCTTGTAAAACTGAATCCCTTAACTTTTTTGTAAGAGGCAAGTACACAGAGTAGTATGACCATGTGCATGAAGGTATACAGCAATAGCAGGTGAATCTAATTCTAGCTACTCCATCTTAACAAAATTATTTTTGTGAACCCTTTTGCAAAACAAAATCTACATAGCCTGTTGTGGCCTGTCACATGAATAAGGGTTTACAGGATGAGGTTACAAACTCTAGCCTGGCAAGCAGAGCTTGGGGGCGGGGGGAGGGAGGAGTTAGACACTGTATTCAGGACCTTCTTTTAATTCTCTTCTTGAGGTTTAATTATATTACAGGAAATATTTGGCTAAGGTACAGTTACTCATCATGATATTTCTATTAATAGCAGGATCAGGGAGGTTTGAGTCAATTTTTCATTTTCACTTGGCTTTTACTTCCAGAATATAATTATTTCCCCCATTTCATTTATAGTATGTTCTGGAAATAAATTATAACTTTTAATTTTCTGTTATTAAAAGAAAAGCTTTTTTCTTTTTTAAAAAATGTATATTGTAGTGAGCAACATATTTAGAGCTTACGATCAGCAATTTCTCTAAAAAGGAAGATTTTCAAGGGGGAAAAGTGGCTCTAAAAGTAATTTCAGCAGCAAAGTAGATTAAATATCCACCATATTAGTCACAGAGCATTAGATGGAATTGGATTGACTGGGAAAAGGTCAAAGAGTTACTGAAGGTTTTAGCCCACCAGAAGAGCCATAAAATTCAACCATACTTAAAATCATTAGCTTTAAACCCTTTGATATGAGATCCAAACCTCCAGCACTCACACAAGGAACCTCCAAGCATCATGCCAAGTAAAAAAGAAACCCTTCAAGTGGTCTAAATTTCATGAAAACCTTTGAGTGAAGTGGAAGAGTGAAGCGAGGGAGAGAGACAGCACATGCATGGCACAGGAAGATTGGAAAGCAATCAAAGTGGACAAAACGAAAAAGTTGCCTTCCAAGAATGCTGATTCATAAAATGCCAATAGGCAAATCTGCTTTAGCAAGCAGGTCTTTGGAGGTGCCAGAAGTTCATTTCATGGAGAGCAAGGCAAGCCACTGATAAACTTTCTCCAGTCTCCCTTCCCCCAATCCTGGCAAATGCTCATTTCCACCTCTTGAGACGATAAACTTAGTTTTTCCTGTTGAAGAAGGGTAGCATTTGCAGAGCACCTGCAGCACCAGAAAGAGACAATCAAACAGAGATCTGAATCATGTGGCATGATAAAGCAAAGATGCTATGAGCTGACAGCAAGGCATGAAGGAAATTTATAAACTCAGAAGTTGCCTAACGCAGAGACAATCCAAGAGAAAGAAAAAAAACTCTAGAAGAGTAATTAAATACACTGAAGACAGTGATGGGCCTCAGTTTTTGAACTGGCTCCCTTGTTTAATAGAAAGGATGGTTTCTACCCAAGAGAAGAGAGATAAAAGAGACTTTTCTGTAACTAATAATTGACATTTCTGTTGATTTTTTACATTTTTCCACTCATTTTGAAAATGACAAGTATAATTAAAGTTGTTAAGACTTGTCAGTCAACTAAAACATCAACTCTTATAATTTCCCTCAGTAAGTACTGAACATAGAGCATGATGTGCAAGTAATAAATCTCTTGCTAGAAAGGTTAGTCATCTGATGTTCGCTTTTAAAAAAAACACACATCCAAGAGCTTCTATTTGCTGGATTGGGTCAGGGAGGGGAAGGGAAGCAGCTGAGCCTTCTTTCATGTGTTTGTATATTCAGAACGTATTGAATGTGCATAGTTTGGGTGAATTACAAAGAACAGCTCAATGTCTAGTCTGAGAGATTTAGGTTTTTCATTTCCGTACAAGTCCTGCCCTCTATAGAAACACATAGGCCATGTCTACACTAGGCGATTATTTCAAATGTACTAAGTTCAACTTCTGGGCACCCGATTTTACAAAGTCAAAGTTCTTCCCTGTAGTGAGGACACAGAATCAAAGATAGTCTGAGGTAGCGTGTCCACGTTAACAGAGTCTGCCTCACTAGGGTTGCCAGATGGTTTCAACAAAAATCCCGGACACACTTGACTTTACATCACAATCTACATTACATCCTATTTAGAAAATACCGGACATTTATATTTTCTCAATTTGTTTCCCGAACAGAAAGCTCCAATACTGAACTGTCTGGTTCAAAACCGGACACCTGGCAACCCCATGCCTCACACTCAAGCCCCAGGAAGAACTCTGGGGAGCTGTGGGAGGCCTCCC
Organism: Pelochelys cantorii; assembly: GCA_032595735.1. NCBI lineage: Eukaryota > Metazoa > Chordata > Testudines > Trionychidae > Pelochelys > Pelochelys cantorii. Next base: position 36,316,103 of record CM064338.1, on the reverse strand, counting down.
AAAGGCCAGTAAGTTCAAATTAGCGGCACTGGAGATCTACACTAAAGTTATTTCGGATTTACAAGTTTGGGAATAACATTACTCCTCGTGAAAAGCAGGACTACAGAGTTTGAATTCTGCAACTCCTTATTCCAGAATAACAAGCTTGGTAAACTAGAGGCATCGCTTAGAAAATTGACCTTGGGGGACTAATTTTGGACTAAGGTCCGAGTGTAGACCAGGCCATAGATACTCACCCGTGGGCTTTCCCAAAGGAAAGTCATCAGGAGTTAAAGTATGCATAAGCTTCGTGTGGCTATTTGAGAAGGGGGCATTTCACTCAGCCGATCAGCATAGAATTTATGCCATTCACTCCCTTTGACTAACAGCAGCTCAACATGTCTTCCAAGCCTCACAAGCTGCAAGCTACGGATCTTGTTTCTGCAGCCAGCCAGCATATTCATGGGGAAAAGGTTGTCTATAGGAGAAGACACACGCCAACTGAGCTGAGCTGGTCTGAATGGGGATATATGAAGAAACCTATAAAGGGCTTCAAGTAAATGAATTTTCTCTGGGATCAAAGAGGCAACAGGGCTTCTCTTGGGACAACACAACAATGAGCTGTCCCTTACTCAGTGCTGCTAGCAAAACCTCCATCTAGCCCTTAAATTGCACAATTGGCAATTATACTATACTATGGCAATTATGATACTATAATATACCCTATCAACTAAGGCGGGATTTTTAGTGAAAATTAAATAGGCCTCATTATTGAAGGTTGTTTAATGTTTACTATTTTCCCTATTTATTCTCATCAATGAAACACGATTTTCTTTACCCAAGCCGCGTATGTGAAAATGGCAGCAGTTTTGCTGCTATATTTCATAAGTGATTGGTGAGGGCCATACCAAGGACCTACCCTCTTGCTAATGCAAGGTCAGGCCTGATCTAGGAGGATTATTTTGGGTGATGAAAGAGTAGTTCAGTCTTCATGGTAGTTTAATCCTTTACCTCTAGGCAGAGGATGCCAAAATTTGTGGTGGTTTGTATGCCGTGGACAACTGTTCACTAAGAACTAGAATGGGACCACTATTTCATTTCACACAGTCCATCTGACACCTGTGACTATTATGCAAACTTTAAGTCTGATCCTGCTCTACTCAAGTCCATCCAAAGTTTTGTCAATAACTTCAGTGAAACCAGGATCAAGCCCTTTGTTTTCTGGGTGTATGCAACTTTAAAGAGGCTATTTCATCTTAAAATAACAGTCATGTTTCAGTAGAGAAGTCTTTACAACCATCTAAAAATTCCTTCTTGATTTACGATGTCTAACTGGAATGAAATGATTTACTAATCTGGAACATAATGTGGCACAAAGAGAACTCTTCCTTTCTTTCTCCCCTGCTCAAAAAAATATATGTGCAGGAAACCTAAACTTCTGTGGCCTGCATTCCTCTCTCTCTGTAATGACATTTTTGTAATTCGTTATTTCTGATTGTAAAATTTTTCAACGACAAACATGAGGAGACACAGTTTGTGTAGATTATAGTTTATTTTTGGGATATGAAAGATGATGTCCCTTGATATATAAGGCACTTGTGAGGCAAGATATGCACACTGATTGACCCCATACAGCTCCAAAATTGAGAACTCTTAACTGGGGGGAAAAACACCCGATATGCATATTTTATCATAAATCAAGTAACATGGGTGAAACATTCCAATAAACTGCCGAAAAAATTTTTTTTGAAAGTTATGAAAATAAATCAAGAGAGTTTACAAAATTTATTTTCTCTGATGGAATGCATCACTTCAACTGTTTTGTAACTAGCTAGCTGTTAAATGTTAGGATAAAATATTCACTTGAAAGTTAGTATCTGAGGATGCTCTTAAAAGAAAATCTCCAAGGACTTTCTTAAACAAGAGGCAGAATATACTATTTTATCGAAGCTAAGGCTTGTGTTTCATAATTTAAATCAGAACTATAGGAATGAGACTCAAGTGATCCATTTCTTTTCATGGATAGTGACTGAAAGAAGTTGACATTTAATAGGTTTCTAGTCTCTAAAATAGTCTGTTTTCCATCTCTGAAGGCTTATTTTTCTTTCTAAAAAATGGCGTGGGGCCTAGGGGACCCACTTAAGGTTTCTTGCCATACTTGGCCAAGAAACACAAAGTGCTGGTGAAGTATAAACACAGAGCCCTTTTTCTTTGACGTACTCTGCAGTGTGATGGGATAGTGTTGTTAGTTTACATGAGAGAAAATAGCATAGGCTTTCTGAAAAAAAAAAAGTGGAATTGGATTAAGGCCTTTGTGCTCGCCTCAATGCTGAGGGGAATTAGCAATAGTTGTAGGCACTTAAAGGCGCTCTCATGCTGAAGCTTATCCCAGATTTTACACAATAAACATTTGAATATCAACAGTGTTTTGCAACTTGCAGCACTAATGTATAAACTTCTCCCTTTTGAAACCTCCCAAATCCCTCCAAATGTCCGCAGCGCTCTCTACATCAACATCTATGGCCTATAGTGGAAAACACACAGTCACTGATTTAAGTTTGATTTTTTTTATAAAAATCCACAGAATGTGAAATGTTTTAGTATAATTAGTTGGTTTCAGCACTTCAAAATTTAGATTTTTTTAACCATGCAATTTCCCCCCCCACACACACACACACACTCTTACATCCCACTTAAAAGACAAAGATGCTAGAGAAACCTGAGCTCAACGCGGCTTTATTAATCTTAGCTCTGTTTGATATTTAAAAAAAAAAAATAACCCAACATGTTAAGTGCTTCACTTTCAAATATAGTGATGCATCCCTCGTAAATAACACAAAACTCACCCATATACGTGCACCAAACCAGTTTTTCTAGTCCTCAGCTAGTTGGCTTAACATTTTATCACACTAGATCATGCGAGTTTGGAACCACTTAAATTCAATCTGGTACTAGGATTCAGAACATGCTGACAAAATTTTTAGTTGCCTTCCTACTACAACAGTTCTAGAGTCCATAGATAAAGTGAACTCCGTCAGCTTGTTACGTGATTTTGAATTTTGTTACATCATGTGTCACAAACTCACTCTTCCACAAGTCCTACATATTTTCTTGTAGTGATCAGCAAACTTGCAGAAGAATCTGATTTTCAAAAAATGTGACACTTCTACTAGTTTTTGTAGGTGCTCTTTAATTTCAAAGCCCAGGATAAATTGTACAGGGGTATTAACTACATATGGGACAAGATCTTTAGAAACAACTGTGTTTTGTGCTGTTAACATGATCTCAGAACATATACTTCAGATAGAACATAGAATCTTCATCTATTTCCCCTGCACTTTGTGTTAGCCAGGGACATATGTAATCATTTTACAGCTATGTAGTCATACATGAAAATGTTTTCACAGGGAAAGAAGTGATCCAATATGGTGGGAAAACACTTGTGGGACATTATTTTTGGTTACAGTGTTTGTTTTGTGCTTGAAAAGGCTGTGATTTAAAAAAAATCATTGCACCAAGAAAAAAAAAATGAAGACATTACTGCCCTGTCCATTTCTGAAGCATGTTGAAGCAGTTTGCCCATTGAATTTGATACAATGATGTGTAGATGAATAAAGTTATCTCCAGTAGTGAATAGGATGGTGTCAGTGGGAGGGTAAAAAGGGAGGAACTTGGAATCTGAAAAGAATACTTTTTTTTTTTTTTTTTAGAACTTGAAGGTCAGAGTCCAGCTGCCGTAAAAGGCATAAGGACAAACAAAATGCTGGACAGGCCTAAATAAAGACAACTATAGACACACCACACACACATATTACGGAGGTTTCTTGCTTCAAGTAGCTATTCTATTAACCCACATTTCTATAGGCAAAGAACATTTTAGGTTTCACACTGAGGAAAACATAGGATGATCAGGAGCAGCTGTAAAATTACAGCTTTAATGAAACAGATGAAACAGGCCAGCAAAGGTAGGAAAAAATTAAAAAAGAAGAAATTCTAATGATTATCATTTTGTTTTAATAGATTCTAATTATTCTGATTGAGATGGGCCAGTTACATTGTCCTCCCCACTTTTGAAACAAACAAAAATAATCATGAGCTATTAAAACTATTCTAGTAGCTCTGTTGCCTAGTATGATACTGGGCCTTTAATAACAAGGAGGTGAAGCCTTTAACTGTGAATCAGCATATGAACAAATACACACTTTTAGTTAATCCAGGCTTTTAAAAAAGCAGTTTATTTGCAAGAGTTATCATTCTGATTTATAATAACCTATAATTCACAACTGCGTGATCTTGGAAATAATGGGAAGACTAGTGAGTGAAGTATTCAAAAGGGTTAATATAACTGATTGGGGGAAATCATCAGTTAGCAGTAAAACATCAAGTTGATCTGCATTTTGTCATTCAGACTCAGTGCTTCTTATTGTTTTCTGTCTTGTAATTATTCCAAATTTAAGTGCCTCCCTCTAAGATGAGAGAACCATTACCATCCTTTTAAAAGAGTAAATACTAGTAACCTGTTCTGTTCGGGTTTTTTACTGAAAATAAAAAAGCTTGATGTATAGAGTAGTTTCAGAGTTTGACGTTCTTATTCTCATACTACAATTTTCTTCCCCTTAGAAGAATGTATTTATAACTTCAAAAGAGTAGGAGTCATGTGTATGCTATAAAAACCTGTCCAATATTCAGATACTATTGTATTTTTAGTTTCATTTGCTCATCAGTTCCTCCTTGGTAACGTTTCCATTGCTAGTATAAAATTCTTCAAAGTGAGTCGGAAGAATTAGATAGCTGTTGCATGGTGTATACAACTAGATCTTTCAATAAATAAATTTTAACACCGTTCTAATGCCATCGAATGATGAACCACTAACACCTTTATTGCAGGTTTAACAATGCAATATTCATTTTACTATGTATTTAAAAAAAGATTTTTTATTGAAAATGGAATTTAAGCATTTTCATCTACACAACAGCTAGCAAAAAATGTTTTAAAAACTGAAATCAGAACTATATTGAAGTATAAAGTAGATGAAAAAACAAGGCGTTAGTCAAAAATCTGTAACACATTGCATCAGTGTTAACATAGATGTAGGGGAGCATTAGCAAATTGCATTGTCTCGTAGGTGGAAATGATATACTGTACTGTTTGAAGTTACTCTCTTTTGTCTATAGTAGATCTTGGAGTTTGATCCAATCTATTTTGAGAAATCCCGGGATTAATCTGGAGGTTTAAATGGTTTAGCCACAGGTTGGTCCTGCTTTAATGATGACAGCTCATTTGTATTACTTTCCACACTGATTTCTTGATGGCACCCATACATAGTGTATCTTGCGATTAGACAGTTGACAACCTATTATATTGAAGGCAATGATGGAGTTACGTAGGGAATTATACAGCATGCTATGCTGTAAATGTTACTCACAGATGTCTTTTAAGAGATGGTGGTTTGTCCCATGTGCTCATATATATGCTGCAGTGCCTCTTGAGTTTCAGTTGTTGTTCGAGCCAGAATTGATGACATGCTGAGTCTAATGCAACTCTTACCAACAACTTTCAGAGATTAGGAGCCTGTCAGGATGATGTCAATGGAGGTTTAAGCACTGCTTTCTGAAGTTGTTCTGAGTTAATAATTAATGGATATCTTTCTTTGATAGCTCTTTTATATCTGGATGCAGCTGTCTGAAAATCAACCACAAAGGAAACTTGATTTTGTTTGTCATTAATTTTTACTTTACTTAGCTAAGCATTGCGGTGTCCCATCATCAGAGCTCAACTCATCCAGCCCCAGTATAATGTGAAGATGAAATACTTGATTAATACACCCTCTCAGTTGATTTTGGGGTGATTTTTGTGGGGAAAAACATTTTCCTCCGAGTAGCATTCAGAACATTTCTGTGGATGTGTTAAAGCAGCTCAGAAATCATACCATGGTTTTCGATGCAATAGCTAGATGCTGACCTAGAGTAAAGCAGTGTTGTTCCACTGACATCAGTGGATCTCTGTCTCTTTACATCAGCTGAAGATCTGGCCCTATCTATCTTGGAAAATACAGTTCTGCATTTCAGCTTCCTATGAACATTGTTTGCCAAGATCAACTTTAAGAATGATTATGTGAAACACTATAATATATTATTATATGCATTCTGGTAGTAGTCACCATGTGCTTGGTGCTGTCCAAACGTATTTGAAGACACAATCCCTGCCTCAGTTTGCAATCTTCTATCATGGATTTATTCCCTAATACTACTTTTTTGTATGCACATGTACATTAAACCTGATTACTAACAATAAACCGCTTGCCTTTGAATCCGTTTCTGCAAACACTTATGCATGTGAGTAAATTTACATATATGAGTAGCCTCAGTATTCACTCATGTTGGCAGCCCTTTATAAAGTATTGACATGCAAATATAGTGAAGACACCCACTGAAGTATTTTTACACAAACAGATCTAGTCTACTAAAATTGGTTTTACAATTGAAATTAGGGGGAAAAGACGCATAAGAGTGAAAAGAGAGGAGATGGGGAAAAACACACTGGATATTCAGACAGCTTGTCAATAAGTCTTAAGTATTTGTGAGTCTTGGAAGAATTAATAATAGCTTTATCATCTATATTATTTTGTAATCTCTCTAACAAGGAAAAATGGGAAGCAGAATTTTGATATAACTTTGGTATTAGGAAAATACTTAATGTCGGCTTATTCCTGTATCTAGTCACACATGATAAATTAGTACAGAACTTCATAGTTAATGACAGTTTTCAATAACTGTCCATAATGTTGTGACCAATACACGGTCATATTAAAAATGAAAATGTTACCAGTTAGATAACTGAACAGTTGCAAATTGCTTTTCTTAGACAGTACACATTTGTATTGTTTTTTAAAATCACCTGAATAAAGTACAAGGTATCCATTTTCAGGTTATTAGATTTTTCCTCCCTTAGAGTTGAGTTCCCACCTCATAAACAATACTATTTTGCAGATTGCTCAAATTTGTTAATAAGGTTAGGAAACAAAATTAGATTCTTGAGAAATGACATGATTTTGTACAAAAACCAAAGCAACCAGTTTCAACTATTGCTATGCAGTGCTACTAGATACTGGGATTCTTGAAATCCTAGGTGCATGCACTTTTTTGGTCTTGACTGTTTAATGGCCTAAGTTCCATTACAATGCTCTATATAGCAGGTTAACAATACTGAAGAACTTGCTGTTTACCTTTTGTTCCTATAAACCATCTTTTCCTGTACTTTAATACTAATAGGGAGATGACATTTTTCACCCTTAGAAATACATCTCAGTGTTTCCAAATATGATTTATAGATACAAATGGCACTCTTAAAAGAAATAAGGGAGGCTTGATCACCTGGAATCAACAGCATCTCTCCCTTTTTTGGGTTTTTGTTGTTGTTTATCTGACAGGTGTCAGACACAGCAGCTGAACTTCATGTCCTCACCTGCTTGCACAAATCAGGTCAGGGAAAGATACCGCTTCAGAGTCTCTCAATATAAAGTAACTATTTGAGGTGGACTTGACAATTTGTCGGAGTAATGCTCATTATTACTTGGGAGTAGTGGATCTTTCTAGGCACCAAAATGAATATATATTATACACACACACACACACACACACGTTCACAAAGAGAGAAAGAATGTCAGAAGCTAAAGACTTATTGAAATAAGTGTGTAATTCCAAGAAGGCATCGCTATCTCTGGTATTACCCCTTTCATTCAAAAAAAAGGACAAGGATAACAAGAAACTTTCAGTGAGCTAATTAATTACATATTTGACAGTCTCATCTGCAAAATATATTTTTGCAGGAAGTTCAAATCATCAATTTTTGTAGAGTCCTCCAATGTCAAGACATTATACAAAGTGAGTGAGATGAGAGATTTTGAAAGAAAAATTGGCATTATAAGTACTGACCAAAATCTGGAACATTTCAGTGCCCATGGTTGGATCAAATATCGACAGAAGGCATGTACAAAATTATTACTATCCCAATTATGTTTTAGGGCTTGACATGAAGAGTTGAGGGAACATCTTTAACTCTATGTCATGTTTTTAATTTGAAAGAAAACCTGTTGTAGGAATATTACAGAAGGAATAATAAATTGTACTAATTCCAAGTATTCACTGTCTTCCTTACAGTATATCCTTTGTCTGCTTGATCACTTTATAGTTATCTACTATTCATTTCCAGGGCAGCTGTGAATTTTCCTCCTGAAAAAAAAAATCCCTGTTTCAGCCAGTTAAAAAAAAAAAACTTATATTTTGCCATAATAAAAGGTATAACATACTAACAAAATGCATAGATATATGACATCAGTGCTAACATTTCCTGAGTTGATTTCAGAAATTCCCTGACAGAAACTTGATTAGTTGTAAATGATCATCAAAGTGTAATATTGGACAAAATATAGACAACTGTTTTAAACAGAAATGTGTGAGTACTTTCAGCATTAGACTCTCCCCCACAAAATAAAACATAACCAAACCTCTTTCCCCCCCAAAAAATGTTGATTCTAAACTAGTATGCTATTTAACTATTTTAAGAACACTTATTTCTTTAATATAAAATTGCTTTTATTTCCTGATAGAAAAAACATTGCTTTCCTATACAATTAAAAAACCTAATAACTGACTTTGTATTAAAAAAATAGGAGCAAGTAATGTTTCTTGCTGAAGTGTCACTCTTAGTTATGCAATTACCTAGATCAGTAACATTTGCACTACTTCTTGTCACTTTAAAAATGTACATATAATTAGGGTGGCTAAAAGAAAAATGTTTAAATCATGTTAAATGCAGCTTCAGATAGCACAAGTCATTTTATTCACAGATTTATTCTACAGGCTTGTGAAGTTTCTCAGGGCTGATCCTGAAAACTCTTATGAATGTGTATCACTTTACTCATGTGAGTAGTTCCATAGACTACTTCTGTGAATTACAGTTACTCATGTACATAAAAATTTCCAGGATCAGGTCATTAATTCTCCACTCTATTCCCAAATTTTTATTAGCTTTTAGCTACAAGAAAAGCGTACCTGAATATTAGCACATGAAACAATTTGCACAGTTGCTCCAGTGTAATTGTTTTAGGTGTTTGTGCTTGAAATAAAAGCTGTGTTAATAAGTGCACAGTTGAAAGCTTTGGTGTCTACAGAATTAAGATGCTTGTTTTCATTTGATTAAAATTATTAATACTAAAACAAAAATTGTTTTGAAACCATTTATATGGAGTACATACCTATCTCTTTAGTTAAAATCAGTGATCCATTAAGGCTTTTCTCGCTTTTTTCCAAGCTGTGAGCATACTGAGTATTTAAGTGTGTGTAAGAGTGAAGGTGGGGGGTAGGTTTAGCTGAATAAAAGATTGCTTGATATCTTGAAGTCCTTTGAAGAATTTTATAGGCTTATAAAGCCCCGTGTGAATGAATGACATTTTTCCTCCTTTACTTTTACATATTGAAGTTTGTTAACCTACATTTCAATTAGTGAGTAATTATTAATTATACTAATTACACATTTAATGAGAAGCACATACTTTGGAGAAAAGTTAAGCTGAAGTCTGAAATTGTAGCTGCAGACTTAGTGATGCTTTAATGAAGGCTGTAGCGACGTTTTCAATTTTACATACAAGCCCTATTTGTGAGCAAATGTTTTAGCTTCAGAACAACTTTTTTAAAATAAAAAAATTATAAATAATTGGTTTTAAATGTAATAAGTGCAAAAAATAGACATTTTAACACAGGAATAATCCAAGTTAACTAAAGATTTTCAAAGAGAACTCATTATGATCTATTAGGGATCTAGTACAATTTACAAAATAGTCGTTATTTACTTGTCTACCCAACAGTAGATAAACTGTAATTTGTTAGTTCTTTTATCACCTGCCATAAAACATAATTCTTTGTCCTAAAGGAAATTAGTGTTACATATATTATTTTAATTAGCTATAATATGTGACACCAAGAAGCAAAGACCTAGGAATTCAAATCTAATGTTGGTACTCTGTCCTAGCTTTTTCACCATTACATTTCCCCTCACACTACTAGTTCAGGATAGAGATGAAGACTTAGTCTGGAATTTTAGTTTTTTCTAGTTTGTGTCAATCATTTTTGTGTGTGTAGTTTTTCTTTTAATTATACTTTCAACAGAATATCTTGGCATCTTATGAAATCTATACATTTTTTCCCCTCTGGAAATAGAATGGGCTTTTAATAATATGCTATTTACATATGAATTAAAAACTTGTTAGTCTTACCTTTTGGGTGCGCACACTCTATAACAAAACTAGAAATCAGTTATATTTTAATAAACCATCAAACATGGGTAGGATTCAAATATTGAAACACTAACACGTAAAAATTTCCAGCTATATAAAACAGCTAACCAGCTCTTCCAAGATATGTCTTTGAAATTATTTGAAGAATGAAAAGCAGGGCAGAAAAATTATTGCTACTTTTCCCAACTTTTCCTATAATTAATATTTCTATTTACCAAGCCAGTTCACTACTCTATTTTGTATTTATTAAGCATGTGTTTCATATAATAAAAAGTCCCATCATATTATCATCACATAGAAATGGAGACAAATAATCACATAATAAAAAGGCATGTGTATAGATAATACCAATAAATGTAATTAAAACCATCTAATTTTGTGGGTTTACATATGGGAAAATATAACCATAATATTTATAAATTCCCATTCTACAATTAACATTTTAAAAATTAGCAAGCAAGGTAGCTAGTGACTTTTATTTTTAACCACCCTTTATAGTATTCTGGTTACATTTCCCACAATTAAATCGAAACTTAATCTAGCAAAAGTATATACAATTAAATCAACTATAAGCAGATAAAATTAGTCTCCATATTTTTGTCCCTATTCAGATAGAGATATCCAAAATTAAGATAAATTAACTAGGTTATTAAAATCCACTTTGCCTTATCTCAATTTTAGATTTGAACAATATTTTAGCAAATACAGGCAATTAAGTTTTCTACAGTAAAGCTGTATAACTGAAAACTGATTGCAATTCTATATGAACTGGATTTGATAACAATGACAAGCAATTCCATTTTTGCAACCAGAATCAGACAATGAGTTATTATGGTAAACAATATTAACTAGATTATACTTTTTCAATAAGCTGTAAGCACTATGTTCAAATAACTAAATATCACACTTTTTCATTAACTTTACTTGCCCAATTTTACTTAGTGAGAGAGAAAAATAAAAGGCATAAACAAATGATTCATTTAAAAAATGCTAATAGCAAAATCTGCAACCATTTATCATCTAAGCAGACTCCAGAACCTAAAGCCCAGTCCCGTGACCCCTTCCATTCAAATCAATGAATTGGGCCCAGATCCTGCAATCAGATCAATGTGGACAAACCCTTATACCAGCACAGCCTTGCTAAATTTTATGGGGCTCTGCCCTGAACCAATTGTAGGATCAAGGCCATAAAGAACGATCTCCTTCCCCTTAATTTGAGCTTTTTAACAAAGGAATTAAAGGATGATTGCATCTTAGTTGTCTGACAGTTTTAGTTGAATGGTTTTGTGAAGAGCACTTTATTTCCTTTCTTCCCTATCATTCTTTTAGGGAACTAGTAAATTATTCATGTTAGACTAGTTGCCTCCTTTGCGGCTCCCATGCTACTAAAATAAAGCAGTAGTAGAATAAAGGCCAGATCCTGGGCTTGACTATTTCTTCCCATGTTATAAGCCATGCAAGCAGGCTCAGTGGGAGGAAATCTCCTGTACCCCTCATGGGCTTGGGACTGGATTTGCTTCCTCTTCTGCTCCAACCCCCCATGGGAAAAGAACTGGTGTCCACCAACAGACCTAACAGATTCCCCATGATGCACAGTCAGGATCATCCACACAGAGGCTACTCATACCATAAATTCTGGCTCCCGGTTGGGTTCTTCACCATGGATCCATTGAAGATCGGCTCACTGGTATTCCTTCTTTGGCCACAAAAGCACCTGAAACTCCCAGGATAAGGTTTACAACGCCAGAGGGGAGATGACATACATCTCTCTCCCTACCTTTCCCACAGAGACCCCAGACTGTGGTAGAGAACTCTCCACAAGTCATGGAGGAAAGGAGCAGTTGCATCTCTCTTCTATAAAGAAAGGGGTGTTCTGCTCAGAGAGGGATGAAGAAATAGTCTGGCTCTCTGAGGAGTGCTGAGTCGCACCCCCTGAAGCCCTTTCATGAGCTTCAAGTGCACACAACCATGCCCTAATTTTTTAATACTGCTGGTGCAGGGTTGGAATACAGCCTTCATTATTCTCCTCAGAAGGGCATCTCCAACACTGTTGTGGTGACATTTGGTTGCTGTGAGGAGCAGCAGTTGTAGGTAGGCCCTTCATGCTACTAAACCTAGTGGACAAGAATGCCCATGAAGACTTTCCTGCCACATATAGAGTCTCCCTGCCTGCTCCACGAAGGCCAGTGCAGAGAGAAGAGATGGGGGGACACCATACATGTTACATGGAAGCAGTGCTTCCAGCACCCCACAAAAACGAGGCAGAGAGGCTACAGTCCCCAAGCCTGGCCTCAGGTTTGGTGGGCAGGTTTCACCTCCCAATCCCTTCCCTAGCTCAATGTGAGTCATCTGGATTTCATCCCAAATGAATAACTGACAATAGGGGAAGTGCTGTAGCTATCTATATATCTCAAATCTCTTCCATCAGAAAAGTGGTGAGCAACCTGCAGCCCGAGGGCTACATGCAGCCCATCAGGGTTCTATGTGCGGCCCACAAGACATTTTGTTTTCCTTTGCCCACATACTGGGTTGCCAGATTCTGCTGGTTTTCATCCATGGAGTTTTCTGCCTACCAGTATTACAAAAATACAGGCACATGAAGTGAGGTGTGTGCTGACTGCACACAACATTGACTGAGAGAGTCGTGCTCTCCCTCAAAGTGCTGCTACAGTTCAATCGGTACATCCCACAAATTCTAAGTGTGGTTCACAAAACTACATTATCCCAGGAGACCATCTTGGTTACAACAATATTGCAGTCCATGGAGATGCAGGAGGGCTACTCGCTATCATAGGCTGCCCCTCACTGCTCTAGAAACACTTAGTAACCTGCAACCACTCAATAGAGAAGAAAGGTTAGCAGCAGGAGCCCATATTGGTGCTTACTTGAGACCTTCTGCACTCTCTCTTCAAACAAAATTCCTTCTGAAGCCAAGGAGAGTTTTGTCTGTGTTAAGTAGGAATAAGTGTAAACTGACCCATAGCTGAAATATCCGAAAAGCTCTGAGATGAAATATTTCAAGAGTTATTCAGGATTTGTGTGTAAACCAATGGGCCACGTGTGAGGTAAGTACCAAGAGTGAGGTACTAGGGCTGTGCCATCTACTTCTGCCTCTGTGGAGTAGCTCAAGCTCTACTTTCAATCAATGACAACTCATTGTTAATAGTAGAGGTGAGAAAATTGATTTTTTTTTGTTTGTTTTCCACCCAACCAAAAAATCTGGTAAAAATGGTTTCAGGACACCTCAACCCCAATATGAAAGTTTTTTCCCCTCATCAAAGTGAAAAACTGAGAGACAGGGAATTCATTTGGGGGCAAACTGATTGATTCGTACTACCCAAAATGATTATTATTTCAGTTTCTTTTCATATCAACTTACAAGCGATTTAAAAAAAACAACAAAGGAGAGGGGAAAAATCTAGCTAAATTTTAAAACAAAGTGTTCTTTCAAGACAAGAAATAAAAAAGTACATTTCAACTTTAAATTTTTTTAAAACCTATTGGCAAATTAGACCTGAGTTCAAATAGTTTATCACCTTGAAATTGCATTTTTTGATAAATAACCTTTTTGTCTGAAAAATTTCAGCCCACTCTAGTTAACTCTTATTTCTTTTCTCCTATTCTCAAGTCTCTTATTTCTTAACTTCTTTAGGACTATCCAGGTAACTGAAGTAATGTACATGCTAAGTGTGTGCATGATTTTGCCTCTGAACTTTCATTTCAAATTCAAGAAAAATAATTGTTTTCCCCTCAACACCAGTTTTCCAACAGAGCCCTAATTCAGGCCCCCTATGCAAATACACTGTGAAATGGGATTATACATGATACTTCATATATGCTATTTTTTCTAGCATGGAAAATTTCAACCGGAATGGTTAAAACTTAGCAAAAAAGTTACAAGCTACTGACAACAGGGAAACAAAGTGTTAGGCTACCTGAAGCAGAAGTATTCTGCCAGCTCTGCCTATCGGATGGTGCTGTGTAGACTAGGGGCCTGATTTTCCTATGGAAATGAATGGCATTTTGGATGGCAAGGAATGTAAGAATGGGCTGCAAATATATGAATACAGATAAGTTTGCATACACGCAGGGCCTCATCTAAAGTCAGTTGAAGTCAGTGACATCCATTAACATGAACAGGTTATGGATCAGACCAAAAGTACATATGCATCACATTCAAACAGCATTTCATGGTGTGAGTACCACAGTCTTTTTTTTTTTTTTTGCAAGAAACAGTGAAAAAATATATTTTTAAATTTTTTTGCCAGTTTGAAAAGATTTAAGAACCATTACTACAAGAAGGACGTAATCCTACAAGCTTCACCCACACAGAGGACGCACACAGATATCAGCCAAAATATAAATGATGTATTCTTGAAAAGTTATTTACTGGATGCAATTAGCAGCCTTGATGGCTAATTCTTTGGGCTGCATTATGTCCAGAGGTGCTGCCCCCAGCATGGCACAGAGCTGCCTTACCCCAGTGAATACTCCAGGAGGTATTGTGCTGCAGGCCATACTGTGTGCTACTCCGCAGAATCTGTGAGCTCCCTGGCCCCTTTGGCTGGCTTGCAGCACAAGCCTCACTGAAGCGTTTTGTTCAGCCAAGCGCAAGCACAGCAACTGTACTAGGCCCCCACATGGGGGGACAAATCAGAGGTGCTCCCACTCCAATCAGAGGATGCTCCAACTCAAAACTGACTTACAGGGCCAAATCCTCAGCTAATAGAAATGGATATAGCTGTGCTAATTTGCACTGGATGAAGATCTGGCATTAAATGTTTGGAAGAGAATCCTTAAAATAGGAGCTAGACTACTCTCAATAGATTGAAGTATCCCCCTGACACCTTCCACACGTGACCCCCCCAAAATCATCTGACAGACCAATCTTACCAGGAAAATACAGACAGAAGTTAAAATCACTGTAGAAATTGCCGTTCAAATAGTGCTAAATGGAAACAAGAACACATGGATCCAGATGCAAAAAAAAAAAAAAAAAAAGAGTATCTGTAACTGATTGACCCCTGATCCTATCTACACTTAAGCATCTGTGTAACTTTACTCGCAAGAGTAGTCCTTTTGTCTTCAGTGGGACCCCTGACATGAGGTAAATTATTCACCTGCATAAGTATTTGCAGTGATATTGTGCATTGTTCAGGAAGCAACGTTTCTCCAGAAGGGCCACCTACAGTTCTGTAACAAACAGCACTTTGCATCAACCCCACAAACTGCCCTGTTTCTTCACCAAGATCCTTTGTGCTCTGAGTTGATTGCAGCCATGATTTGGGTTCCTTATCTCTATTTAGGGGAATGCTCTATGATAGACAGTTCTGAGGCAGGCAAAGTGACAATGAGTCTCGGGTGGATTTGCGGACAAAGGAATAATATTATATCATAGTGTCTGTTGGGTGCCCTCTGCATACACAATAGCTCTGAGTGGCAGTGCATGGTAAGCGGATAAAGCAGTAAGTAGTATATGATCTGATGAGCTTGTCTAAGCTGGGGGCGTCTCCTCTACTCGGCTAAATTAAAAACCTCCCTGCAATTTCAGTCCTAATCACCCCCTCTGATGCTGTAATTGATGATGGTCAGTTAACTCTTACATTCCTGTCATCGTTTAGTGGAACCCACAAGGTTTACACATTAGCAGCCTCATTTTCTTTTTAACCGATCGTGTCGGTGTTTTTAGAACCTTCACATATGGAAACGCTGTAAAATGTACAGAGAATCATCATACAAATACCACACACCAGATCCGCTGCTACTTTAGGACAACTATGCACCACTGCACAAGCACAAGCTGCCTGGCAGACCCAGCTCCTGGAAAATCTGCACAGGATGGCAGACTGGGTGCCAGCGTATGCCAGGTTTCCCACATCTCAACTGAACATTGACAAATAACAGCTGGAATCAGGCTGAGCCCACCTGTGTGCATTAGTATTGTTAAATTAGGTACTAGGATTATAAGAATATCTTTAGACTTGATTAGCCTCAGAGGAATAGCCGTGTGAGTCACTATCTGCAAAAACAATGAGTCCTGTGGCACCTTAAAGACTAAGATTTATTTGGGCATAAGCTTTTGTGGGTAAAAACCACTTTGTCAGCTGCATGCATTGCATCTGACAAACTGGTTCTTACCCACAAGATCTTATGCCCAAATAAATTTGTTAGTCTTTAAGGTGCCACGGTATTCCTTGGTGTTTAGACTTGATTGAATGCTTGTGAGTTGCAGTATATGTTAATCTCATTTATCACATCTGCAACCCATAGTGTAGGGTAATATTTAATCATTTATACTGTAAGCCTCTGTGACCGTGTAAATCACCAGAAAGGAGTGAGACACTAGTGTCAAGTGCTGGTTTCTAGGTGTCATGCCCTGGCTAACGGGGAAGGCCCATCCACTCCAGCCAGGGGAGCACTGAAGTGGACAAAAGTCTTTCTTGCTCCGCTTTACACCCACCCCACCCCCCGCATGAAGATGAGTCCTGTATGTGGATTCCTCCCCTCAACTGAGAGCATTGGAAGGAGAGGAATAAAAACCCCTAACAAGGAATTAGATCTCTGTACTTCTTGGACTCTGGGGTAGGACAAGGTTTCAAGACATAAGCAAGGAATCCCCATCTACTTAGCTGGGGTTAGCCCTAAAGGACACATGAAGCTTGCATACCTTAGAAGAAGCTTCTATTACCTTTTGAAACTTTAGACTGTAACTCATTTGTATATGTTTACCTGCTTCAACCTCATAAATAACTTTCAGTTCCTTTTCCTACTAATAAATCTGTACACAGTTTCTTGTAGGTTTAGCTACAAGCACTGTGTTTGGTAAGAGAGCTAAGGTGCAACTGAGCTGGGGTAAGTGACTGGCTATTGTAGTGATACGTGGTGTAAGGGTTCATTTATCACAAAGGTAGGCTCAGCTGGGTGGAGTATGGAAGGGGGAGGGGAATGAACTAGCTGCAAGTCCATGTTAAAGCTGTTACAGTGCCTGAAGAACATACTTGTTAATTGGTTGGTGAAATCTAAGTTCAAGGGGATCTCACTCTGACCAAGTCAGTGGAAGCTGCGCTGAATTCATTTGGCTGGAAGTTGCTTTAAGACAGTTGCTGTCTACAGAGTCTTGAACTCTACGGATCTGAGTCTCTGCTTTCTTATGCCAGTCATAAACCATAATTCAGTGGCAATTCAGGCCCTGTACTCAGGGATAATTTAAACAGTGTCATACAGACACTGTGAAGAGCGAGGAAGCCCCTCTGCCAGCCAGTCTCAATGTATTTGCTTAGAAAGAACATAATCATCACACATTGTACCAGACGTTAAAGGAAAGGCTGCACTCCAAATATTAAGGACACCAGTCTTAGGATTCTTGGGTGAGATCTTTGGGTCTTTGTTCAGTTTCTACTCAGGCCAATTCTCTCAGCCAAACAGCACACAGTGACAGACGGAAGCTGATGAAGCCAAAGATAGATATTTAGTTTTTGAGCATCGCACTTTATATCAACTATTGATAGGGTGACCAGACAGCAAGGGCAAAAAAGTGGGTGGGAGGTAATAGGGGCCTATATAAGATAAAACCCCCAAAAAATCAGGGCATCTGGTCACCCTAGTTACTGACCAACACTGAGCACTTACAAAGGCACTAATGCCATGACTGGTGTCCAGCCCCAATCCTGGTCTCCACCTTCAACCCCCTTTTTTGGCCACAAAAGGGTTAAAAAGGCAACTTAATTGGCGGGGGAGGGGGAGAGAGCATTTCCTCAGTGCAAGAGGTATTCTTGGGCTGCCCAAGGCTGAGGTCTTACACCATTCTTCTTTTGCAGCCCCCATCGGATTGGGGTGGCTGGTGTTAGAGAGGACATATGGCCAGTGCTTTGCGTTCCTACTATTCTAGGTCAATGGAGTCCTGATTGGGGCACGGTCCCCTGCTTGGAACGTTCAAATTTATGTCAGAGGCCGGTCGCAGCATTCTTGGAGGCAAAAAGGCAGCTCAAAGCTATCTTCGTCCTCCCTCCATTCCTAGTGGGGTCTGCCAAGGGGCACATCTCAACCCTGGAGACTCCATCTAGCCTGTTGCCCCTCACCGGCCTCCTTTTCTCACTTCCTCATTTTAACACTTTCATTGTGAATGAGTGAAGCATTATAAAATTAGCATAGCACAGGCTAAGCCAGGAAAGCTGTCAAAATCAGCATCATTAATAATAATACTTTGCACTTCTACACAGCTTTACATTTTCATAGCCCTGTAGAAACATTAACTCAATTAAAAAGTGACAGTTCCACAAGCAGAAGCTGTCTCTACAACACTAACCTGTAGGTTTGAATTGTCTAAAAAACTCTCAGATTCTGGGCACTGGCACTTCACCCATTCAAGGAGGTGGATCTTGCTTTTTATTCTTCTCTTTTGTATCTATGCACTCGTCTCGCAGAGTACCACCCAATTAAAAAAATTTCAGGTGGAAGAACACAGATTTTGCATCAGCTAACTGGCAAATCCACATTACCCCACTCTTCAGCCAAAATTACACATAAATAAGAGTTGCACCAGGCACATGTCTGGACAGAATAGGTCTCTAAATTGGTGTAAAGTGTACTCAATATTGATTGCTCTGCAATTTCCGGAACTGTTCAGAATCAGAGCCATGTAATTAGGGTTTATTTGAATTTTTTCTTCAGATGTAAAAAAAAGAAAGGAGGCCAAAAAAATCAATATATTAACCTGACAATGAAGGCAAAGTAAGTAAAATGCCCATCTCTAGTAATTTACACAGTGAATTCATTGGGGAGAATAACATTCATTTACGGGGACCATATTTCAAACCAAGTATATACGCTTGTACTAATTTCCAGAGCATAAACTTAAACATGTTCATGCTGCAGCCAGCTTGTTTTTCACTTCTAGACCACAAAATTAATCCAATGCCCAAATGACACATATGTACACACACGTCACTCCCTGTTTCCTTATGTATACTGGCCAAACAACTTTATTCATCAGGGCCCTGATTCAACAACATATTTAAGTATGTGCCTCATATTAAGAATCTTTGGGACTACTCACATATTTAAACAACACGGTGGTCGGAGACCCATCTCTGTGCCAGTTTATCATGAAATGGTAGAGCTCGTGATTCTAAGGGATGGTAGGAAGAACAGCAAATAAAGAAAATGGATTTCAAGAAGGCAGACTTTAGCAATACTCGAGGACAGGGGTCTCAAATTCACAGCTCAGCCCGGCCGGAAAGCAGCCTAGAACTCCAGCGGGCTGGTGGGGGCTGTCTGTGACCAGCATATGAGTCTATGACTTCCACAAGAAAGATGAAGTTATGGGCCATAGAGTGTCATGCTGTATGTAGCTGTTATTCCAGACTTTTACACATTTGACCAAGCTCAGAAAGGCATGCATGAACTGGAGATTTTCTCAAAAGGTGGCCCCAGTTTTCCAGGTAGCATTGTACTTTGGCAAACCACAGTTACCCCCAGATTTCATGTAGAGGTATTGAACACACTATACCATCCTAGTGTAGAAAACAGCCTTCATGGCTAAGTGCCGAAGAAATAAAATATTCAGGGAGGAATTACTTAGAAAACAAAGTATCAGTAGCCTAACCATGCAACCAGCTTTAAAACTACCAGCATAAATGTTTGTCCTCTCAGCCATACGTTACTGTATTACTTACTGGCTAACACTGCATTACTCTGATATCCCAAACAAAAGAACACAACAAACACCCAAACCAAGTGGCTAGCTTGGCAAATCTACCAGTGCATCTGATGTAGTTGTTTGCTGTTTAAACACACAAGTAATGAGTCTATCATGTACTGTCTAGATGCTGCAACAACACCTAAGTTGATAAAGTGAGCAGGGTAGACATGGAGATTCAGATAGACATTACTGGTTAGGAATTACTCACATGTCAGTTTGTATTGCTGTTTCACCTCTCCCATGAGCAGTGGTTGCTAGAAGCGCTCTCTTCCAAAACTTTGCCAAGTAAGGTTTCTTTAGCAATCAGAGATGCAGCAAGCAGGCAGAGATGTGAGAACCAGGGCTTGATAAAACATTATAAGAGGTCACTGTTATATGCTTTAAGGCTACACTGTCTGTTTTCTAGTTGTTGCCTGAAATCAATCCCTAAGATTCTTGTTCCTCAATAATCTAGGTCCCTCCTGACATCTGACCCTCTTTTCTACAGTTCCTACTCATCCTACAGGATGGTGACTGGTTTATGGTTCAAAAGCCACCATATCAGGAGAGTTTCAGGGAATACTGAGCTCTGCCACACCACAGGGTTGTTACTTTTTGTAACTTTGATATGTAACTGTGGGGCGTGAACAAAGAGCAGCTTCTTACTAGCACTCTTGTGTGGCCCTCCTCCATTACAAATCATAAGCACTCCTCTTCAAATCATCTCACTGGGAGGCAGCAGTGAAATGGTCACAGCTTCATTGTTACCAACTCATGAGGGTTTTTTTGTGAGTTTCAGAGTTGGTCTTTTTCTTAAACCCCATCTCCTGGAGTCCAGTGATTATTTGAACATGTCAGCTTGCATTCCTAAGCAACTTACACTTCTAGCCCTGGTGGACTCAAAAGAAAAGTTTTTTGAAAGCATTAACAGTACAAGCTAAAATAAGGCCAATTATATATTTTTACTTTCCTGGGTTTTAAGTCTCCCTTGTACTTTGGTGCCTTGCTTGTATTTTTGGATATTTGGGTCCAGCAATATTGCAGCTTGAGTCAAACTTCTTAAATGCAATACAGTGGTCTTTAATGGTCTTTAGTGGTGACTGGCTACTGGAATTTCCTGGAACTACTCTGCCAGCTTGGTTGTCTTCTGTTAATTGTTTTCATAAAGCCATACAACTAAGTTTTTCCACTGGCAATTATAAGCACATGTGGGAGTTGGTGGGTTTGTTTGTTTGTGTTTCAGGGGGGTTGTTGTTTGGGGTTGTCTTTTCTTATTTGGTGATTTTTTTTTTTTTTTTTTTTTTTTTGCCTGTTGAAACACCCTGCCTCGCTCTCATGCGAAAGTATTTGGTATGTGGAAATTATTCAGTGCTTGTCCAAAAGTTTCACAAATTATTTGGAAATTCTGCCTGATCCAGCAGTCTAATTCCAGTTATGCTTTAGCACAACTAGCCAGAAATGGGCATTTCTGAAAGTCAGGTTCTTTACACACTGCAATGATTGACCATGATTTAGTCTGAATATTAATGTTAATTTTTAAGGTGGGGATTTGAGAGAAAAGCAAAGGGGTTTTTTCAATGTACTTAATTTTATAACATTAAAGTAAAAACATTGATTGCAAATAGGCTAAAATTCCTCCTCTGAAATGACTGTGATCTATTATGTAAATGCTTGTGGTATTTAAAAGGGCCAAATGCTCAACTGGTGAAAATTAGCATAGCCCAACTGACTCCAGTGTACACACTTATCTGGCCTGATATATTTAAAGACTCAATTACCCAAGCACGTATCATAAAATCCAAATTAATTGTTTTAACTTTGGTCCTTTTTTTAAATTTATACTGCAACATAAAGACATCTTAAATTGATTAACTTCTGGGCTGTTGTCTGTGTATGTAAACCTAGTCAAACTAATTTATTTAAACAAGATGAGAAATGTCTTTATACTGAAACTCTGAAACAACCTTCACACCAATAGTATTAGGCATTGGGGCATGGTTCTAATGACAAGTCACCACAATTTCCCTTCCTCTAATAGACAGTTCAGACATTGGCAAAGCTCCTATCAGAGCATTTAGTATCTGCTGTAAGCCTCTATTTAGCAAGAAGATTACATCCCCCAGATTTCACAGTTCAAAAGTTCATACTGTACTGGTCTATTTATAGACAGCCTGATAGCTCCTCTTCTTTAGCAAGGATATTCTAGGGGGGGGAAAAATCACTAATATTTTGAAACAAGGATTTGAAGAGCTTTTTTTATGTAGTCAATGGCAGAACATCTCCTAAAAACAATCCCTAACCTTAGACCAACCTTCATTCATTGATAGCTATTTAAGAATGTATATGACTTATTAGACTTTAAGTTTTAAAAAAGGAAAAAACAATAATATAGAATAAGCGCAATATATCAGCAAATCATCTAATGATAATTACAAGTTGGGCCTCCCTGGTCTGGCAACCTTGGGGCCTGAACGTTCTGGGACAAGGGAGTTTGCCAGACCACGGGAGGTCAGGCATCTGGGGCTCCTCTCCTGGCCCAGCAGCTCCAGCAGTGCTGCTGCCCCAGCCTGCCTTTCAGGCTCTGTTGTTCTCAGTGTGCCGGTGGGACTCTGACCCCACCTGCCAGCCCTGTGGGCTGCCAAGCCCCTGCTGGGGCTCTGCTCTGGCTGCCAGCCCCCCGGCATGACCCCTCTCATAGCCACTGGCCCTCTTGGCTGCCAACAAGGCTCTGCTGTCAGTCACCGACTGGGGCTCCCTGGAGTCGGTTCGGTTCTGCTGCCTTTCTTACTATGTAACTTCTCCGTTCAGTTTTAATTAAATAACATATACTCCATCGCTTTGTGCTCCACCGCTGTGTAGGGTTGCCAGGTGTCTGGTTTTGAACCAGACAGTCCAGTATTTGAGCTTTCTGTTCGGGAAACAAATTGAGAAAATATAAATGTCCGGTATTTTCTAAATAAGATGTAATGTAGATTGTAATGTAATGTCGAGTGTGTCCGGGATTTTTGTTGAAACCATCTGGCAACCCTACCGCTGTGGAATGTTGCTGTGTGTTGTTAAACAGCCGCTACGGCCCACTACAAAACTGGCTGCATGTCCAGAGTGGGTGAAGGAAATCCAATATATACAATTATTTGTAACAAGTACAAAGTGCTTTTGATCTTTTCACAGCACTGTATGCATTTCATAGATAGGCAATCGTTGCCCCCATTTTAGAAACCGCAAAACTGAGGCTGAATGATGAAGTGATTTCCTCAAGGCAACCCAGGGAACTGTGGCCAGAAATAGGACCAAGAAATTCCTGGTGACCGGTATTGTTTGCTCACCTTTCTATCTAGCCTGTAAAGCCTTTGTAACTCTTTAGGGAGGCAAGCACTGCATGAATGTAAGCTGTGGAGACGGCTTTTCTAGCAGCATGCCAGCTATTCTAGTGACATTACTTTGGCATCCACATCAAAAAAAAATGCAGACAGTTTCTTAGAAACTTGCTTTCTTGTCAATGGCTGTCCTGGCACTGAGGCCAGGAAGGGAGCATCAGTGGGGAACCATGGCAGCTGGAATTCTTGAGGTTGAGCCCTTACAAAGGGAAGTAAATTCCCTCCCCCATCTTCCCTAGAAGGATTTTTTCCTGACAGAAGAGGTGCTCCAGGCTGTCACCCATCTATATTACCCTCAGCTAAGGTGACAGAGGCAGAGCTGTTCCAAAGCTACATCTCATTCTTGAACTGCGAGTAGTGAGCTGTTTACAAAACACCACAAATCCTCAAGATCCTCTGAATACAACGGGCCCAGCGCCAGATCCTTCCACACGTTAACACAGAACAGTATCCCTGGCATACCCAGCCAACCTGCTCGGGTGGAAACTCTGTGATAGCAGACTACATTAAATATTTAATTGTGTGATTTCTTCAGCACAGACCTCAAAACAGTCTTCTATATCAATACTTACTCTATGTAACCATATTTTGAATTTACGAAATACATTCAGGAGCAATAATAAGTACTTCATAAAACAGTAACCAAAGGCTGTTTGTAGTCTTTAGGCAACCTGCTACATGCATATGCCAAGGTGGGTGCATATAATTGAAGAGTGTATTAATTTCAAATAATTTTTAAATTATTCTTTTCGGCTATTGGCTTTATCCTGCTGCGAATCTAGGCCAGGATGACTCAGTCATCATTATACTGTAGTGAATTCACTACCCTCTCTTCATACAACATACGCAATGGGATTCAAGGTTAAGAACAGAATATCAAAAGACTGGCAGTATGGACAGTTTTAATTGTAAGGGAACCTTGACTTTTGCTGATTATATTAGCTCAACTAAAATTGACCTTGGGTAGATGAAGATTTCATCTGCACAAATAAGTTGTCTGACTTATGTTTTATATTCGGCATACAAAAAAGTGATCAGAATAGAAGCTTTCAAGGCCACAATCTCTTTTCATTTCAAATGGCAAATTACAAAGGAAGAGACATAGTCATATGGGTTTAAAAGCTAAACTATTTTTTTTCTTAACTTGGCGGTAGTATTACTATTTATGGGACCCTGTATGGCTGCCAGCTAACAACATGCCACTTTCCAGCATTATCACCAGAGATGTCATTTGTGCATATTTATCCTGTTAATGGGATGGATGTATTACTTGTACTGAATAATTTGGACGTGGGTTACACTCATGTATTTTATGGCATGTGGTCAACATAGCTATGGTTCTGCAAGGGCTCTATAAAGTGGGGCATGTAGTCATTAAAATGAATGAGCACAAGTGTCCGCTATGCTGGTTTTAATTATATGTTTATCTCTTTTCCTTTTATACCTCCATTTTATTTGTACCACATGTGGTCACATATGGCCATAGATGTTAGGGAGTTTAGGCAAATCCTAGACAATCATCTTACTTTATTTAGAAGGGTCTGACTTAACTTGGCAGCAATTATAGGTCTATATATCTTAATCTGCATACAAATTCCTGATTTTTAATGGAGTCCAATCTTCAGAGCTGAGGGTATTCTAAAGGGAAAATGAGCAAATGGATTTCTCCATCATGTGGAATGCTGATTGCCATAGGGATTGTTTTAATGGTTATCACAGGTTAATCATAGGTTTATTATTTAAATTGGACATTTAAATTAAGACATAGACATTTCCTGAAAAAGTTTCTGTAATGACTCACGTAGAATAGAAAATCCTAAAGATGGAAAGCTTCCCTAAACCATAAATTAAACAAGAAATTTGTGGAACTTTCAAGACATGTTTCCATGGGGTTTTTTTCACCATATGTGATAGGTGTCAACCTTCCTCTGGTTCCTGGAGATTGGGTAGAAAGGATACACTTGGAGGAGATTTCTAGTAGCATGGCACCACTGGAACTGCAAGGAAACAGGAGACCCTAGAAACCAGACCCTGTACAGAGGCACAGAATCTCAGAACCTCCACATAAGAATAACATTTATGCGTCCTTAGAGATCGGCTAGGTTCAGCAATGAGTCCTGTAGTTTATACCAAGGGGGGCCATTTGGCTTGTTCTCAGAGTGCACTCGTGATTTCTACTGTAGAAACCATCCACCTTGGTCATATACAGGCTTAAAATTTGCTTTCCAAAAGTGTCCATACTAGAGAATTCAATTGCCTGGATGTTTGTGTAAAGCAAGGACTAAATTACAACCCCATGAACCCACCACTTTGGACTAGTGCCAGCTTCCGGACTCACTAGACAATTGTATCCAAAGGGCTGCATTTATGCAAGTTCCCCTACATATGTTACTTTCCACATTGGGTTGACTTTCCTTTATGTTTACAACATTGGCTTAAGAGCTGCATCTTTCAGATGGTAGAAAACGAACAATTTACGTATTTAGCAAAATCGGCCTGACCTGGGTCAAACTGCATTCACTGTTGGAGTTCTGCCATCCTGAGCAAAGAATTACATATCTGATGGTACATGTTTCTGTGAGAGGGTGACGGGAAGGTTGGGCCGATCAGCATCTTAGTGATGATGCTTCTGGCAGCCTGTGAGGATATAATCAGGTCCATTGACATTTCCAATCCAGCTTTCAAACTATACTTGTAATTCTTTAACATAAAAGGTTAGCAGATCGAGGAAAAAAATCTCCGCTCTGTCAATTCCTATATATTTTTGACATTTTCACCCAAAATCCTTAATGAGGGGGGTATAGGACTGCCTTGTCTTATAACTGCTTGAAACTATGAGGATTTTTTTTTTTGTTCATTTCATATCCTAGCTTTGTTAGCAGGGCACTTATCTCTGAGTTCTTGGAACCTCATTTGAACTCTTTACTACACTAGTTTTGCTCAATCATTAGTAAACAGCAATTAATGTAAAAAATGCATTGGATTTAATTGGAACGGTTAGCAGTATCTTCACGAGAGAGGCCCCCAAATGGACTAGCGAATAAAGGAGGGTGATACCTCCAGTTTAGATCTGGGGTCACCAGCATGGCAAGGAAAGGATGTTCCCACTCCAGCTGTCTGCATCAGCACCGAAAGACCAGTTATCTCAACCCAGAAAGCACAAAGGATCACTTGAATAGAAACCTGTAAATAAGCCATGTCAGCAAATGCACAAATATATGTCTATGCACATACATCACTTGCCTACGTTTCAGATGTGAAGCAGAGCATGGGGAGGTTGAGTGAGAGCTCAGCTAGGTTAGGAAGAGTGCAAAAATCAACAGCACTAAAGCTACTTTTCTTTTCAGGTTAGCATAATCTTCTGTCTGCAAACACAGTCTGTTTTATCTGATTTTTTTTATTGGACAGCTGTGATCTTCTCCTTTCAAACCCTTGTCACTGCCGTTCAGCAGAAATGTAAGTGATATGATTAAGGAACATGGCATCTTGTATAATTGGTCGTAATCATTATCTAGGGGTTTCAGTAACATGACACACGCACGGCAACAGCAGCATCTGCTCCGGACTGACGGATATCTCGAGCTCAGAATGATGGATACACACTCAGGGATTTGTAAACTTGTCTTCGCTAATGTCACTATCCTGATGTGAACTTGTTGTGGCTACACTGCTTAAAGGCCAAAGATTAAAAGTGTTCTGTAAAGTTCATCATGTCCCTCGTCCACCTGTGTCTCCATGTAATATAAGAGACATTCCCTGAGCAGACAGGTCCCACTTTCACTGATAGGGTGGCACTTTTGGAAGCAGTTTTGAAATACGGTATTACATGTTAATATCTTTTCTCCACCTGACTGGGTTTTTCAGAATCCCTCAGATCTCTGTTAAATTCATTCCCACAGAAGTCAAAGAATGTGGAAATCACATATAGCTGCTCTCCGAGTTACGAACGAGTTATGGACCAAAGACTTGGCCGTAACTCGAAGTGTTCGTAACTCAGATCCCATAGAGTTACATGGTGACCGCGCTGTTCATAAGCGCAGATTGCTGTTCGTAACTCGGATCCGCATTTACGACTGCTTTGGCCGTAAGTGCAGATGGGCGTAAGTGGAGGTGGTCGTAACTCGGGGAGCAGCTGTACTAAATTACTTCTAAACAATTACTGCTTCATCTAATTTCCAGAGAAGGAAGTTCCAGGGACAGCTGCTATATTCTGTGCTGATTATTGTTACCCTCTATCTAAGGCAGGGGTGGGCAATAATTTTTGCCCCGGGGGCCACTTCAAAAATTTTTGAAGTAGCTCCGGGCTACCCCGGAAGGGGTGGGGCCTAAACAGGAAGGGGCAAAGCTACCGCACCTCCAGACCATGATTGGTCTGGGGGTGGGGGAAACCTTTTTGCCCCCCCTTCCCACTAGGCACCCATGTCCTGGAAGAGGCTTGGCACGCTCTCCCACCCCCAGACCAATCAGGGCCTGAGGGCGGGGGAACGTGGAAGCCTCCTCCCACCCTGAGAGGAGCACGTGGCACTTTGAAGTGCTGTGGGCGCCTTTCAGGGCCAGGGCAGGGCGAAGGAAGCTTCACAGAACGCCCCCCCCCCCAGGTCCTGATGGACCTGGGAGCGGGGGAGTGCGCGAAGCCTCCTCCGTGCTCCCCCTTACCCTGTGAGCAGCGCACGGCGCTTCAAAGCGCCACGTGCTTCTGGCAGGGTGCGGGTAGATCGGAGAAGGCTTCAGGCACCCCCATCCCAAGGCCCTAATTGGCCTGGGGGCGGGGGAGCAGCAGGGCCTCCACTGGCCAGATCCACCCGGTTGGTGGGCCGGATCCGGCCCACAGAGGCCCTTTTGCCCCACCCCTGATCTAAGGCCTGGCTTGCACTAGACCAGGCAGGTCGGCTTAAGGTATGCCATCCCGATATGCAAAATGCATAGTTGGATTCAGCTTACCGTATGCCTTGCCGCTGCAGCAGCTACACTGCAGGAGGCCAATGGGAGCACACATTCCCATCGGCTTCCCTTACTCCTTGCAGAACGAGGAGTACAGGATGCCAGCAAGTGCTGCCCTCAGCGTTTGATCTGGGGGGTCTATACTAGACCCACTAAATCAAATGCTAGGACATCAACCTCTGGAGGGTCAATCTTCTCCACACTGTAGACGTACCCTAAGAGCCATCCACCAGCTGGAGCTTGTTGGTCATACCCCATATACTGGGACCAACAACAGGCATTGCTCTATGCCTGGAGTGGACTTCTCCATACTAGGGCACCAGGACCTGTCTCTTTTGTGCCACTGGAGTGGTTATTATTCGTTGTTTGTATATGTTCGTCTGTGTTTTTAACTGCAAAGCGGATCACCGGACATTTTAATCACACGGTTGATATGAGGAAACTTAGCTGTTTATTCTCCTCTGTTCTCTTGGTTTATGCTGTCCTGCCAGAGTGAAGTTGTTCTATCCCCAGCATATCTGGTCAACAGGAGCATCGGTGAAGGGGGAATGCACAGATGAAATTGCCCCCTCTTTGGACCATTAGCCATTGACATAACTCAGCTTTGAAGCTACTCTGCTTTACTCTGAGACCTGGCCCAGTGTCCAAACAGTTCTAGGATACAGGGAGACACCTTTGCACCCCCCACCCCCACCCAGTGGAAATGCACCATGTGTGCTTCAGCCATAAAGAATTGAGCTGAACATTTGCAAGGATGGTTTTATTACAGTTCCTAAATTTGACCTTGGCCGCTTCTAAATAGCATTGCACTTTGACTGGGTTTGCTCCTCTTTTTATTCAACTTTTCACAAACACAAGTTAAATCCCGGGAGCAGCATCCAATTATGAGCCCTCCCCCACAATTGGCCAATGCATGCCAGATGCTTCAGGGGCAGAAGAGGAGCTACCTGGTATTCCTCAGCAAGCTGTCTTTTTTCCCACATTGCCAATGGTGTTTCCTTTTACAGCCAGCCCATCATGTCCCCCCCACCAGGTGACATTGGGTGGTATTCTTCAACTACAACATTTCATCAAAACATTACTGACCAGCTCTAATTAAGAGTCAGAATTAAATGCCTTAGGTCACATTGAACAGCACCTTACTGATAAGTAATCTCATTAGATCAGATTCTCCGATGGCAGAAACTGGCTACACTGATTTAGACCCACTAAGAATCTGGCCCATCAATTTCAGTCGAGTGATTAATGGAATCAAGTGCTAATCAACCTCCTGAGTAAGGATATCAGAATCTGACTCTAAATGTGTGCTCTTTGGACAAGAGATTGAATTTGATAAAAAGCAAAACAATTAGTTAACAGCCTTTTATGACAGGGACAAACATAGATTTTAGATGTATCTGCTCCTCTCTTGTAGGGTTGCCTCATGAAAGAAAAACATTTGTGTCTCTTATTCTCAAATTCAACCGTGCTGAATGATTATTGTTGGATGGGGATTTTAAAATTCTCTCTTCCTTCTTATTTTCATGCAGGTCAAAGCTTGTGGAGGGGGGAAAGGATGTGTGCAGATAAAACAGACACAGATCAGACATAAAACCTCATCTGCTCCATTTCTTCACACTCTTCTGTTTATGATAATATAATTTCAGGAATTAAGTAACCTTTGATAGAACAATCTAAAATTATTTGGCATAAAAATGCATTTGAGAATATCAATCAGCAGTAAGATTAAACAAAACAAAATAAACGGAAATGAAACATGTAAGAGAAAAGAATGTAACATGAAAGGGGAATTATTGGAATCCCAACTCTGACAGAGTTGCATCTACCCTAATGACACTGCTAGTGGTGATGTTACTTGGTAAGCTTTAACTTTCTATTTAGATGTCACCAGCTCTCTGTTTGCCTCCAAGACTAGAACCTGCTAATAATATTAGCTACCTGTTTCAAGTCCCTACCAGAAGGAGCTTAACAGATGATATTTCATTGGATTGTGCAATAAAATGAAGTCTTCTCTAATCTTATTTGGCACATTACCCCCTGGATTTATGGAAATCCCTGGTGAACTTTAACCTAGAGGTGTAACAGTCACATAAACTGTGTGTGTGAGTGTGTGTGGTGGTGGTCACGAGGTACACCCTTGATTTTAACTACTAGCTAAGTCTTTGACTAGGTCTACAAGTAACCCTTAAATCCAAAGGGAATGAAGTATAAAAATCAGACTGCCAAACACATGGCACTTGGGCTGATTAGCAAGGAGAAGAAAAGAATTAATAATGAGCAGAAATGAAAAAAAAAGATAGCCAGAAACTACAAACACCAGGGAGCCCATTTCAGTGTTACTTGAAAATAAAGCAACAATAGGAAGACTAGTCAGCCTCATTAAATAATAATTTGTTATTTCCCTTTAATGCAGCACATGTTCTTTAATGGTTGTGATTTCTCATGCCAGTTTGACTATCATTCCAGCATATTTATCAAAAGGAAAGTTGTAAAACTTTTAATGAGTCCTTGAACTGACCACCTGTGAACAAGAGATACTGTAAGCCTTGACTCTTGAAAAATGAAAAACAGTTTAATATTTTCCCGATGTGACTGATCTCAAATACATTGGAAAATTACTGGCAGACTGCTCATCCCGTCCTTGCAAAACTAAGACATGCCTACATCTTCTTTCCAAAGGGAAATTGTAGAAAATGTCTCGTTTTTCTCCTTTGAAAAAAATGAGGGTAATTAGCAAAAGATAGATGTCTGTTTCCTAAAGAATGGTTGTTGCATTGACAGTGATTGTATCTCTTGAAAGACACAAAAAAGCAGATCATCAAGGGAAGTTTCGATCAGTTGAAAATGGACATGATGACCTTTCACATCCATATGCTCACGACCTAGATGTTAATGAACAAAGAGTTGTGTATACTCTAATCAGTATTCTGGACTTTTAGGTGAATAGTGGTTTCTAGTTCGGGATTAGATGTGCATAGTTTATGACTGACACATTTTTTTCTTCACTCAATATGATTAGGAAGCACACACATTTCTACAATTTAAACCTCCACCGCTTTCTATTAAAATAGTCAAGCAATATATCATACACTAACACATACACAAAACCGAACTGCCAGAGTTTCCAGGAAAGACATGTTATTTAGATCAGTCTAATAACATTTTCATTTAATGTGGCAGAACTGTGTATGTGCCTTAGTTATGCAATTTTTGAGAAAAGCATACATATACTTAATGTATTTTAAGTGATAAAGTAAAAATGTACACCAATATATCATGAAAAGGAAGAATAAAGGAGAATCCATGCAAAACGAGAGAGTGACAGCATCAGAAATGCCAGACCTTTTTCTACAGAAATATTTGGGTATACGAGTTAAATCTGTCCCTTCTCATAGCTGGCAATTACATGGCAGATAACTCAAAATTATACTGCCTTTGGCAGCATTACAGAGATAACCTTTGCATAATGAACAGGTTTTGAACACTCTTTCCAATGTTCTGGCCAGGAACAGGGTCTCCTATAATATAAAGCATGAATATCCTACTGTTACACCTGCTCTTTTCTTGAGCATATACACTGACTGTGGACAGTGGAAAGAAAATAAAAATCCTGTTCTCTGTATTTAAGGACCTAGATATGTTTGTTGTCTATACCACTGTATTTATCTTGTGGTAGTACCCAAAATGCAATAGGTGCTTTACAAACACAAAGGAATACATGGTCCCTACCTCAAAGAGCACTCAGTCTGGATAGCTCTGCAGATTGATGGGATACATAGTTGTGCCCTTTTAAAATATCATATCAATGCCATAGCATATTCTGTGGTTCTACTGTGTGATTTACTACATCCATACTTCTGCCCTTTGGATGCAAATTATGAAACCCCATGGAAACATGCAACCATCCAATAATCTCTTTGATGACACCAGCACCAGTTGTGACATGGGGGCAGCTTGTTTCCATATGACATATTAGAATGGTTCTAAAGTAGGATGTGTAGCCTCACACCTCCCAGGCCTTATGTTAAATTTCATCTCCCAGTCTACATGCCGAGTCACGTTCCATTAGTCTACTTTTTTTAAAAAATAGCCTAATTATGGCCAAAACTGTATGATGAAACCACACAGTCACAGGTAGGCTCCAAATAACCATGATAACTAAAGTGTATTCACAAATATGCCAGGCCCAGCTACTTATACATGGCTGCTATGAATGGTTTCTGGCTACTTTTAAAACAGAGAATACAGAGAGAGCTTCTAGATGACCAGATTCTTTAAGAGATACAACCTTATTGCTATACACCAGTGGTTTTCAACCTGCAGTATTGTAACGGGGCAGCATGTACCTCTCATGAGTGCCCGTCTTGGCTTTAGTACCTGCACTCTCTGTTTAAAGCCTCTTTGGCAACTAAGCTCTCCGGCAAAGTCATACACCCTGTGTGCGATCAAACACAAACCCCTTTCCGGGTACACATTTAACACCTCCTCTGTCGTGTCTCTAAGTCCATTCCCTCAGTTTGTTCCCCACTCTGATAGAGGCTTTGTCTACACTGGCGGCTTCTTGTGCAAGAACATCTTGTGCAAGTGTTCTTGTGCAAGAAGACTTGTGCAAGAAAACGTCCACATTGCCATGTGCGAGCTGTGCTTTTGCGCAAGAGCGCCATGGCAGTGTGGATGCTCTCTTGTGCAAGAAAGCTCTGATGTCCATTTTAGCCATAGGGCTTTCTTGCGCAAGAAATCCCTGCTGAGCGTCCACACTGCCCTCTTGCGCAAGAGCTCCTGCGCAAGAGGGCTTACACCTGTTAAAAAAGAGTGTAGCTCTTGCGCAAGAAGCCCTCTCTTACCACGCCGTACTGTAAATTTACTTGTGCAAGAGCGGGCTGGCAGTGTGGACGCTCTGCAGATTCTTGCGCAAGAACGGCCGTACTTGCGCAAGAAGCCGCGAGTGTAGACATAGCCAAAGAGTGGTGTCTCCAGGGCTTCCCCTTACCTCAGGGCCTTATCTCAAAGTCCTGTACTAGCCCATCAGTGTCACTAAGCTCACGACACAGATCTGTCCACAGTGCTGCAACTCCTTCAGCCAACCAGTCATCCAGACTTCACAGCTTGAGGTCTCCAGAGGCACTGAGCTGCAGCTCCTTTTATAGGGCCTTCTGGCCCCTGACTGACTAGTTCCTTGCAGCCACTCTAGCCTTCTTGGAGGACTTCTTTATGACTTCTCTGGAGTAGGGTGTAACAAGGCCACATGTCTCCAGCAGGGAGTTTCAGGAGCCTAGTCCAATCTGTCTCAGGTATGCATACCCCTTGAGCATCTTGCGAGGGGATATGTTAGAAAAATTGTCTAATGGTAGACAATGCAAGTTTTTTTACTAAGACGTGGCAATCTAATCATAAGTGTATTATGACCCTATCTCACATGGGGATATGCAGTAAATCACATTATCTGGAAAGAGGTACACATCCTAAAAAGTTTGAAAACTACTGCTATACTCTATAGACCTAAAACATAAACATTTACTATATATATATATATATATATATAAAATAAACTTGATAGGAACATGAACTCAGACATCCTGAATTTAAAAATTCTGGTGGAAACAAATCAGTGAATATCTAAGGTTTGTGTATTTTAATGAAGTGTAAACTGAGAGAGAGAGATAAGTATTAATATAAGTTTTGTATCATTTGGAATGAGTTCTTCCAGGATTGTATTTCTTTCATGACAGAGTTTTCAAATATTTAGCAAAATGTTTTGAATAGTTCTAAAGGCTTTAAAAAAATTTGGCTTGTTGTCTCTGAGGCATCTTATTCTAACATTTCAGGTTGATACCTATGTTAAAAATTCCCCAGCTAGCCTGCAGCTACATAAGAACATATGCCTTGTTTTATGGATTAGATGTGGAATTTTCATTTTACCTAATTCATCAAAAATTGCAAATGATGCAACATGTCTGAATACTTTTTCATAATAATGACTTAGGAAATGCCAATCATAGACACCTAAATGTGTTTAATAAATAATACATTAAAATCTTAGCAGGCCAATTTTGTCTCTGACATAGTTCCGGTGATTTCACTAGAAGCACACGAGAGAAGAATTTCCCTTTGTAATACCTGCATTTGATTGTACCTGTTCTATTCTTTTGTATTATGTGCATGAGTCTGACCCTGAGCCCTGTAAGATGAAGTTATACTCCCTTTTTGCCCAGACTGTCAGGCTGTAACAAACACCTGTTAGCTACTACCTTATATTTTGGCTACAATAGTCCTTTCTGCCTTTAAAGACCTTGATTTCTGTGCTGATGCTGAGCTGAGTGCAGAGAGCAAGAGGGGGTGATTTCCATTTACTCCTGGAACTTTTGAGGCCTGGTTTAAACTCTGGCGCAGTTTAGGACAGCTTTATAGGCTTTACAGTATCCAGGGAATAAGTGGACCTAGGAAAGTTCAGGTCATATCTCTTCCCATCACTTGGCCCATTCTTTATGACCCTTCTTCAGAATGTGGTGTGACAGGGGTTTCTACTAGTTGAGGATACCCAGGAAGGGCTTAAGGATGATTCCTGGCTGCTTTGAACTGACTATGGCAGCATAAAATGGATACACAGTTTGGTCAACAGTGTCCTGGCAGAGCTAAACCATCAGCTATCGAGCCAGGGCAGGAGAAGGAAGAATATTGAAGAATTTTTTTAAATTTCAGAGTTGTTTCTATTTTAAATTATTTCCTTCAAAATGTTCCACAAAATATACTTTGAATACTTTTGTATTTTTGAAATTTCAGTAAAGTTAATTATGTCAAGATTTAGGGGAGGAGAGTCACTTTTTTTCCTTTCACTTTTTAATCCCTCCCCCCCCATAACATCTACAAAGCTGAAAAAGTTCTGAAAAATTGCAAAGTAGGAAACTAAAACTTGAAAAAATTAAACAAAAAAAATAGACATTGATCATTCTAGTGCAATCAGTGGCAAAAAAAAAAGGAAAAAATAAAAATCCTTTTTTTTTATTCTGACTTTTTGAAAACTGAAACAAAAATTTCAATTCAAAGTGAAATAAAAAGTTTTGATTCATTTCATTTCTAATTCCCAATTCAATTTTTCTTTGGTCAAAAGCAACATTTTCCCACCCAAAAGAAAAAATGCTTTGAGTGAAACCCCACTTTTAGAGAGAAATGTTTTTGGTTAAAAATTTTCATCCAGCTCTAATCAAAAAGTTTATAAAAACATATAACATAATAATTGGCTCCAGACTGCTTCCCAATATATGTAATTAAGCTACATTGGAAGAACACAGTGACAGATCTTTAAACGAGCCATTTTCATAAGGGTACCTAGGGAGATTTCATATTCCTGGGATATTACTTCAGTTAGGAGAAACAATAAATAAAATATATGATATTCATCAGCGCATGAGTCACTAGCTCTCTTTACTGCAAAAATTCTGTTTATCTCAAGGCAGCATTCACTACCCTGACCCCCACACTGGCTATGACTCACCACAGCATTATTATTGTTTGTCTTACCATAGCAGCAAGCAGATCTCGCATTATTTGAATTGTGTATCAGTGTAACTTTGTTGAAATCAGCTCACAAATGTATCAGGTCCTATTATAGTGCAATTTAAGTTAAAGCAATATATACCTCAACTAACTTTTGGAGGGAGGGGAGATTTGCATTATTTTTAAATGAAAACGTTGTAATGTTTGACAATATCTGATGCTCATGGAGTGACAACATAAAAGCCCCTGTATGGTCCCTTTGCTCAAGCTGACTTCTGGGGGTTTTGGAGGGTTTTTTTTGTTTGTTTTTGTTTTGAAAAAAAGTAAAAGAATGTTCAGCCAAATTGATCCAGTTGTTAGAAAATTGCTAAATTATAACAATAGTTTTGTTCTCTTTTATTTAGCTGAAATCACCATTGAGCTTAGCTTCTAGTATTTCTTATTGTTATACAAAGTTATGAGGCTTATTAACATTAAAAAACAAACAAATGCTTTGTAAGACAAAAACAAACAATCACATAGATCTGGAGGGAATGTGGGTTTTGCTCTTCTTTCAAGCAAGTGGAGAATATTTGTGCTAGTGAAGCTTAAGGGTCAGGACAGGCAGTGCTTGTATCTGAGGCTGTCTATCTTCAGGCCATGCAACTGTGTTGTAAGTCTCCCTAATGCCTTGGCAGTGATCCACATCCTGACCTGGCAACACTGAGCTGAGACGAAGAAGCCAATTGGGTTATAACCCGAAGTTGGTTCAAACTGAGGGTTCCATAGGTGAACTTCAGTTGCCTTTGCCACAAAGTTGCCTTGCATCAGCATACATTTAAAATGTTTGTGAGCTGTCTGTGTCAAAAATCATAATCCCCTGCTTGTGTGCTTCCTTGCGAAGCAGTGGAGATTAAGCTAATTACAGAAAAAGTGGCATCTGTAAAAATTAAACATTGTTCATAAATTGGAGAAGCAGCATTATTTGAATCTGTTTTCTCCAATTTTCAAG
Source organism: Pelochelys cantorii (assembly GCA_032595735.1). Classification (NCBI taxonomy): domain Eukaryota; kingdom Metazoa; phylum Chordata; order Testudines; family Trionychidae; genus Pelochelys; species Pelochelys cantorii. Next base: position 36,279,347 of record CM064338.1, on the reverse strand, counting down.
GACTATATGAATCTAATTAGGTCATTTCTGCAGCAAATCTTCTGTTTTTCTTGAAAATGGCCACATAGGAACTGCTCTGGGACAGCATTCTGATGAGTATATCAGAGCTTTGGCATTTCTAGAATGGAACACATTATGAATGACTGCTACAACAGCATTCTTATCTCTCCCCCAACATTTGTTCTCTTGCTGGGGTTGACAGAGAAAACAAAAGTTAAAAGACAGCCATGGAGATGCAGATCCTTGGCTGATATAGAGCAGCAGAGCTCCATCAGCAGCTATGCTGATTTACAACAGCTGAAGAACGTGCCTGGCTGTTCACAGATATAAGGGAAAGGAGAGAATTTAATCAACATTTCACTTACTGAGGGAAAGGAAAAGAATATTAAGGACCCACATTATGATGCCATGACTGATTAAACACTAATTAACCCAGTTTTATATTATGGCAAGGGCAAGACAGTTAGGACTGGTTGCTTATTTTCAAAAATACCCTACCAACCAGCTGGGAAGGAGATGTGCTCAAGCTAAAACTCTGTTTCACTTATGCAAAATTCACCCTGCTGCTACAGGTCTGGGTAAAGCATTTCCTGCCATTTAAAACACGGGTGGGCAAAATCAGACCCGGGGGGCCAGATCCGGCCCACCAAGCATTTCTCTCCGGCTAGCCTGTCTGATTAGCAGAGTGTGCCAACTTACAGCCAAGCTGCATGTGTTCAGCTGCCCCTCCCCCTCCCCTTATTCTGTCCTGCAGCCCAGCTGCTCCCAGGACTCTCCTGCTAGCTGTGCAGAGGGGAGGAGTGGGAGAGGAGGAGGGAAGTGCAGAAGTCAGGGTAGCCCTCTATCCCTGTGCCCTATCTTGGCAGAGCATGGGTTGGGGAGAGGGAGACACACAGCAGAGCTGCCCCAGTCTGAAGTGTGGATGGTAAATGACTCAGAGGAGTGCTGAGCAAGGAAGGAGGAAGCCACCACAGCAGGACATATTTCCCTTAAAGAGACAGAGCCTGGCTTCTCTCCGAGACTTAGCTAGCAGCAGCCAGCACACACACTCTCTGTGTCACTGTCACATACCCCTAGTCTGTGCCTCAGTGTCTCTCTGTCACACACTGCCGCACACACTCAATCTGTGTCCTAAAGTCTGTCACACACACTCTCTTTGTCTCTCTTTGTAGCCCCTGGCCCCACCACGCCCCGCCAAAGAGTTTGCGGGCCCAAGGTAGCATAGCTGAGCCACGTGCAGGGCCGGCTCAAGCCATTCCTGCGCCCAGGGCAGCAGGCGCGCGACACATGCGCAACTCCACCCCCGGGCACACTGCACATGTGCGGCCCTGCCCCCCCGGTGCGCTGCGCACCTTACAGCTGCAATCGGGGTGCCATGCGGCTGGGCACGCGGTGCCCTTACAGCTGCCATCAGGCGCTCCCCATAGATTGGCACCCTGGGCAGCTGCCCGGCTAGCCCCCCCCTTAATCTGGCCCTGGCCACGCAGCTCCCCGTCAGGGCAGCGAGTGAGCGGCCAGGTGGGCAGGACCATCTTGCTCGCCTTGCCCAGAGGCCTGGCCTGGCCCCACCCCTTCTGGGGACCCAAGAGCTGGCCCTGCTGTGGAGAGGTGTGGGTGAAAGGAGTCCATCGCCAGTCCTCACGCCTGGGCATCTCCTGCACATCAGGAAATGGATCTGTGCACATAGTCCCTGATGGGTCCACACCAAGTGCAGGACTAGGAGTGGACCAAGATAGGGACTGTGGAATCTCCGATTATACAAATCCTCTGGCTCCTCTGCCTCACACAGGTGATAGAGAGGAGCTGTGCCAGGTTGTTCTCTGTGAGGTAAACATGCTGCAGCTCCACATGCTGGATCTGGATGGGAAGACTCCAGGCCCCATGTGCAATTCCCCCATTACTTTAAAGATGGGGTGTTGGGTACAGGATTCAAAAGTAATGCAAATCACCAAGCACAGAATACACAGACACGCACATGGATCCGGAGGAAGGTATATGTGAGCAAAAGGCAAAATATCCCTTTCCTTCCTAGGTCTGGCTGTGAGAGGCCTGTATGAAGTGGGTTGATGGTCTCAGTCCTTGCAGTCAGATGGCAGTGGTCCCTGGGCCTTTACTGGCCCTATGCACAGCAATGAATTTCACCTTCAGCATGCATCTGCCACATTAGAAGCTTGTATCTCTCTGTCCATGCTGTAGCTTAGCAGCTTTATTAGCGCTAAAGTAACTCATGATAGATGTAACACCAATGGACCCAGCCCCTCCGCAGCTGGGATTGAACCAGAGACCTTAGGGGCTAAAGCCATGCACCTCTACTGCCTGAGCTAAAAGCTAGTTGCCTCTGAGTGCTGGCTGTAGAACAGGCTTCACGTGCCCTTTCCCAGTGCCTCTGGTTTGCAAAGGGATTTTTCTTCCTTTCAAAAGGTATAGATCACCCCACAGAGGGGAGGCACACATGCAGTTTGGAATCACAGCCCTGTCATCTCACACCAGCACGCAAACATGTAATTCATTCAGGGAGACTTGTAATTCTTCTATTTTTCTATCCTCTAATTTGCTTATTATGTGGCTTGGATGCCCTGTGAAACTGATAGGTCAATGAAATGGTGACTGAAACACATTTTGTTCTTTCTTGAAAAAAAATGCAAAATACACAACCAGCAGCATATAAATAAATAGGAATGTGCTACATATGTTGGCATCAGGGTCTGAAATGCTCCTTGATCTTGAATAGCAACAGTGTTTCATGTAAGCGTGAGCTTGTGCGGCCACTCAGGAGAGATTCAAATGCCACCCAGCTGATTAGCAGAGTGCCCACAGGTAGGTTTGTGTTTCTATGAATGGTGCACATTTGCACATGCCTCAGTGCACGTGAAAAAATTATTCCACAAGTGCATGGAAAAGATTAGAGGGAACATTGAATAGCACCTTGTTCCACATAAGAGTCTCCTGAGATCTATGGAGCTACATTGTTCCTCTATATTAAGAAGTGAGGAATAAGTGTGAAAAAACAGGACTTTATTTTTTCTAATGAACTGAGATATCTTTTTTAAAAGTTTACATCCACGATTGATTGATTGATTCATTTAATCCATCCACAGAACGCATGAAAGCTTCTGCTTTAGCACTTACTATTGATATTTGATTGAGCTATACAGTTTACTTCTTTTTTTAAAAAATGCAGCCCTGAAGTCAGCTTCAGTGTTGAAGCAAAGGCCATGACACTCGAGATTTTCAACCAGATGGAGTAAAAATAATATTGGTTCTGTGTTTATCAGTACAGTAGGTGTGAAAATATACAAAAGATAACAATTGATCAAAATAATAGATAGACCCATTTCTGTCTCTCCCCAGATCTATAAAAGTTTATATCTCTTATGTATATATATGCACATTTACCTAAATAGCATGGTATCATGTTTATCTTTCAATTAAAGGTACTTAATATTTTTGAGGGTACAATTTAAAAATATTTTTTTTTGTATGACATGCTACACAGAAGACCTTTCTTTAAAATCTTTACTGTGCTGGATTTTACTGCAGTTTCTTGTTGAATGTTGTGCTTTGTGCTTAAAGACTCAATTTATTTTACCAATGAATTCTTGGTGACACTGAAATTTTGTGTCTGAAATTCTGAAACACACACCATTATTATATGTTATTGCCGCAGCCTCTAAGGCTAGGTCTACACTAGGGGATAAGTTTCAATTAAGATACACACATGCAGCTGCATTATTTACGTAGCTGGAGTTGAAGTATCTTAAATCGAATCTGGGCGCCATCCACACTGCAGGAGGTTCACAGGAGCACACTCTCTCTTTGACTTCCCTTGCTCCTCACAGGAGCAGGACTACCAGTGTTGACAGGAGTGCCCGTCTCAGTTTGAATTACCATGTCTTCAGCAGACCCACTAATTCAAACCCCAGATCGACTGTGGCAGCTTCGATCTTCTTTGTAGTGTAGACATGGCCTAAGGGATTCAATCAGGATCAGGGCCCTATTGTACTAGCTCCTGTTCAAATACAAAGTAATATGATAAGCTCTTTGGGGCACAGTTTACACTTTAATTCCTCTCAGTTTCCATAAGACCAATCTAACTCTGAGGTATATCTACTTTATTTGAAAACATCATTGATTAAAGTATAACCAATTTGAGAAAATTTAATTTCATGAGAACATCCAAATTCAACCTAATAGTTCAACAAGGGCTAGCCAACTCTATACTGGAACAATGAGCAAAGTAAATCCCAGAGCTGAAGACTACCTTCTGACAATGCTATGGCTTCCCTTTCTTCCCACTGAACTCAAATTTGAAGCCTGGTGATCTCCCAAATGATTGCAAGATGAAGCCTAACATGCAAGGTAGCATCCAAGATAGGTCAAATTTTAGGGATTAAAGATAATACTTAAATGTCACACATCGTAAATCAGTGCACTCGTCAGACCAGCTGTGTGTAAAAGATGGATCAGCATTTATTACCTCAGTATAGATTGTTAATAACAATAGATCAAATGTATATAGACAGAACTTTGCTCTTTCAAAATATTTTCCATCCTTGGATCTCAAAGCTCTTCAAGGATGATAAGGGGATTGTACCCAATTTATAGATTGGCAAACTGAGGCACAGATAAGGACATTGCTCGAAGTCAGGTAATACATCAGTAGCAGTGTCTAGAACAAGGCTTTAACCACTAGGCCATTCTGATTTCCATTTATTTTGATTAAATATGTTAAGGTAACTCAAAGATTTACAAAATTCCCAGAAGACAAGAATTTTTCTTTGAAAACCTGTTACTGTGTAAAATGTTGACTAGTATGTGCAGTGAAGTGAGAGTTAACTTTAACAAAAACCCGTTTGTGCTTTAAAATAGTCAGTGGAAGCAGATTAGAAAGAAATATTTTTAATATGCAGAAAGTACTTACCATTGCACAAGCAGTGTGCAAATGACATGGGACACAGTCTAAACAAAAGTCAGCATCTACTAATGAGGCTTGTTAGTGATGCTAATCTATGTAAATGTTATTAATTGAGAACATCTATCTTTTATCTCCAACATTTGGTAATCAGGCAATTAAAAAACAATGACATTCCCGGCGGTTGTTCTCCTAGTGAAAAAAAAAGTGATCAAAGAGTCCAGAAGAAGGAAAAGAAAGTCCCTTATCAAGAGCTAGGCCTTGCCTTGGGCTACCAGGCCTCATTAAAGGCAGAAAAGCTCTGTTGATCACCAATTAACCTGATTTGTAGGAACTCTGATAAAGACCTCAAACAACATGAGTTTTCTTAACTATAATAAATGACACAGTTTATTGACAAAAATAAAAGCGTTCAGTTTGAAAAAGAACATAAAGGAGCTATTCAAATTTGATAGCCATACCAAACACTAGTCCTGAAAGATGAGGGTAGGTTTGACTTTACAACATTGGTGGCATATTATCAACTCCAGAGACAGTCAAACCTATTAACAGCCATATAGAAAACAACCAAATAAATACATATTTTGTCGTCGTCACATAGATTTCTGTCATCTATAGTCATAACAGAAAACAGATTGCATTAATTATGCATGTGCTAGGCTCATGAATGGTAACTTGATGCTCTAGGGTGAACTATACATCTTGAAACAGGAAGGTGAAAAAAAAAGTGGATATTTTCATGAAGCTTAATTGGTGGACATTTTGTGATTCTGCTTGTTTTTTAATCTTTGCAGTTGCTTCAGATTATCTCAGGTATAAATCTCCATCTGCCTTTTTAACCCATTACTCCCTCTTCTCCAGAGTGTAATTCCTTCCTCTGAGGCCCTAGGTGTCAACAGTGACATCCCTAGATAAAGAGTTGCAGTGTCACGGTAACCACCAAATTTTAATTATTGCCAGTAGTGCATAAATTCAAGGAGTGGTTCTCCGATGTGACAGTGTCTCGCCTTCTCTGTGTCTTCCTCTCTCGGGGGGAGACGGAATAATTAGCTATACTAGCAACGAGGGCCTAGAATTGAATTAAAAGTGCTGTAACTATGGCATCTAAGTCAAGCTTGCCTACACTTCAAAGGTTCACCAATATAGCTGTGCTCTCTGTGTACACTTTTGCCGTATATCTGCATCCATGCTATGGCTTTTGTGCCTATAGCTCCGATGGCCAGTGTCATACCCCTAACTGTCTAGCTATGCCTGCACATTTTTTTGTTTTTTGTTTTAATGTAGACCAGGCCTCTGATGATAGAATGTATTTAAGACTGTAAAGATTAGGGCCTAATGAGATTTACTCTATTGAATAACTGATGCCCATGATGTTTGTGGGTTAGATCTGAGAGCAGTCTGACTGGGTTGTATAACCAGGCTATTGCTTCCCATGCTCCTCCACACAGCTGCATCACTCTACCTCAGTTTCCTCTTCTGCTCAGAGCCTCTTAAGAACTCCACATAGTCCAGCGGTTCCCAACCTTTTCCAGATGGGGACCCATTTTGACAATTCAGGAAGACTTCGTGACCCAGCGCAATTCAAAAAATGTGTGAATGGCTCCTTAAGAGCCACCTGGGGAGACACCTAGTGACCCTTTTGAAATGTAATGGCAATCCATATTTGGGTCCCCACCCATAAGTTGGGAAACTCTGACATAGTCCAAAAGCCTTGAGAAAATTCCTCTGCTGGGTTTCTACTTTCTTAAATCCAAATAAACTCAAAATAAAGTCTTTCATTCATACTCCAGCTGAGCCTAATTCCTCCTACCTGAGTTTCTTAAGTCTGTAGCTCTCTACCATCAAGCCTCACCAAGGTATGTCATTGGCTTTCTTCTATGCCTTCCCCCCCAGCTGTGCAGATTCACATAAGTACCTGCTCCCCAAAAGAAGCCGACTTCACTCCAGTCTCAGACTGGCCCAGCCCATCCTCCCTGAGCCACCGTTTCATTCTGCTCTCTGAAAAGCTGGAGAAGACCCGAAGTGCGAAGCCTCTCTTTGTTCTGGCTGTCTTCCTTGGCTATAACAGGCCTCTATTTTTCTGCCCTACTCCCAGAGGCCTGGTTGAGTCATATGACTGTCTATCATGTGACTTAATTTTCTCCACTTGGACATGCAAATTAGCTGTGTCACAGACCTATCTCCCTTTAATGAGCCAGCTACTCTTTGACAGGTCCTCAATAAGGAAAATACCATTACCACTTCTTACATGTCAATTTGTCACGTGCATTCCAGTTTATGAATAAAAGGTTCTGTTCCCCACTCTCCTTGTCATAGAATCTTTCATGACTGATATCAAAATTATATTATTTTGTTAAAAATATGAGATATTTCCCCTTTAGATCCTGCCCTTTTCATCAGAATGTGAAATTTGCAATTAACTTAGCAATACAAGTCACTTAGGAATATTGAAGAACCATATACGGGCAAATGGAATCATCTGTTTCTCATGAGTCTTTGACCATAAAAAATGGATCATGACTCGCATATAGAAGAGGATGATCCTAAAAAGCTAGAACATGCTTGAACAGGTGCATTAACAGCAACATTATGTAGTGGGTGCTTAACGTTAAATACGTACATATATTTAGTGCCCAAAAAGTAGTCACTATATCAATGGTAGCTATGGAGTGACAGCTGCTTTGAAAACTAAACCACTTTCATTGAGGTGTAAAATACAGGTTCAGGTGTTTAACATTGGACAGCCACATTTGAACGTTTTGATCTGAATTAATTTCTGGGTGCTTTTTTTTTTAACACAAGGTATCTAGATTTCATTTTTAAAAGATGAGAATAAACTTTATTGCTCCATGACTCCACTGGTCAGTTTCTATCTGACTTTATAGATCGGAGCATGTTTTACAAGAAAGGCAATTGTCTGAAACCAATTATCTTGATTGTCTTTGATTTAACTGTTAAAGCAGCTGCCATTATTGAGATGCTATTATACACAAACAATTGTATTGCATTGTTAAGTGCCTTGCATGCCTACCTCATTCTTAAAAGCTAATTAAATTTTCTTTATGATACAATGGAAAGACTTAGAACCAATAATGAGGCTAATCTAAAGAAATCTGGACCAACTGCAAACAGTATGTGGAAGACCTGTAAACAGAAAAGAGCAGTAATTATATGACATGAGAAACCTTCCCCCCCGCCACACACACACACACACACACAAAATAATGTCCATTGAAATTTCAGAAGCAGACCCAGAGATCATAGATCTCTGTCAGTCTAGATTGTTAAAGTAGTACTAAGCTGTCTTAATTATACAATTGATGCAAGCTTGGTCACCACGGTGGCTACAAGATTGTGAGTATTATCTAAAGGATGAAAAAAATAATTGAAGGAAACCCCTATGGATGAAACTTGAAACCTTTGCATTTTAGGACCAATCCATGATATTTTTATCGATAGTAAATTTTAGAGGATTTGATTAAATCAGTGATTGAAATAATTGTGATAATAACCCACTTTGTAGGACCTGCAGGGACTGGAAAACATATCAGATAGTCATTTGAATACATATGACACTATATCCCAGAGGACCAGTTCAAGGAACCCATGCAAGTACCTAGAAACAAAACTAAATTCAGCTGTAACAAATCAAATAAAAACTAACTCTTTGCCACCTCAATTCTTACCACTTATTTCAAGATCACTTTAATCTTAGGCAAGGGTCTCAAAACCTCAGCCTGCATGGAGTGGGGGTTGACCACTGCTGCTGGTGATCCTTGAAGACATGTTTACAGGTGACAGAGTGCCATGGGGGGGAGAGTGCAGAGTGATGGTGAGAAAGGGTGAGCCTTAGAGAACAGTAATGAAGAGTTCCTCCTCCTCTGACAGTATTCCAGGGCTGGATTGCACAATTGCTTCAGTAGGGGGATGGCCCATGGGCCAAGAGTTTGAGACCCCTGGCCCCATCACATTTTCTGTTTTGTCTTCAATATAGTTTGCCTGCCACAGCTGGTGGAAGAAACAAGCTTTGAAGACTTCTGTGTAGTCCAAAATCATGTCTCTTTTACAACAAAAGTTGGTCCGTTAAAAGATATTACCTCACCCTCCTTGTCTTAGGATAAGTCTATACTGCAGGGCTTAACTCGAAATAAGCTCCACAAATTGAGCTGCATCAATTGTGTACCTTATTTTGAAATAGCTTATATCAAAATAGGGAGCGTCTACACAACACTTACTTCAAAATAGAGCACTCTTCCTCTGACTTTCCTTAGTCCTTGTACACTGAGGGTTATAGGAGTCAGAGTAAGAAGTCCTCCAGCTTGACAGTATTTTGACATTATTTCGAAATAACTGCCAACTGTGTAGACGCGGACTACATTTTTTCAGAATATCACTAGTTGTTTCGAAACAGTATTGCAATGTAGACGTACCCTCAGAGAGAGAGAGAGAGAGAGAGAGAGAGATCTTCCATGATGGACAGAGGGAAATGGTGGCCAGTAGTACTATGAAAGCCATAGACACATTAATCCACAGAATGTCTTGCTTAAGGTGAAGCATCCCCAAAAACATCTTCTTCTGGGTTGATCAGGGCTGGCCTTACCATGAGGTGAACTGAGGCGGCCGCCTCAGGTGCCAGATTGTGAGGGGGCGCCACTAGGACCCAGAGTGTAGAAAATTGTGTCTACTGCTGGTGCATATGTATTCTCTCTGCTCTAGATGCACAGAGATGGTAGAGTGCTGTGCTGGAGGAAGGAGGGCACAAGAGACATAACAGGCAGGCAGGAGAAAAGGGGGTATGGGGGCATCATTTGAGCTCCCCGCCTCAGGTGCCAAAATGTTATGGGCCGGCCCTGGGGTTGATTTTGGTTCAGTCTGAACAACCTGACCCATACAGAAGCCAGTCAATGAAACATAGTCCTCCTCCACCTATTTGAGCCATTTATTATTATTGGGTAACTCCTTTGCTTAGAGATACCCAAATATAATCTTAACACTGTTTGGCCCAATTCCATTTAAATGCCATTTTATGAACCTTGATTGACCAAACCTGGTGGCAATAGAGGGAGAGTTAATGCTACATGCATTACACTGAAGAGACAAAAATAAAAGCTCTACTCTGCAGACAGGAGGGGTGAAGGGTCCATTGAAAATCAGAGAGATTAGCAACTCATCACATTATTTGTGGGTTATCAGGAGACAGAGGTAATGAAAGTGAGACCTATATCCTTGATCAATAAGAGTTTGACTGCATTTTGAGTTCATTTTCCCCTGCAGAGAGAGAGACAGCAAGCTTACTATTGATCACGGTGTTAATCCATAACTAGTCTGGGCCCTAGCCTAGTGGAACAAGCAGGAAAAATAAGATAATAAGCAGGAACTCTTGATCTTTTATTATGGTGTGCTAGATAAAGAGAGTGCAGGGTTCAAGGTGGAATACTGTATGGTTAACCCTTTCTTTGCTGCTTCAGTCTGAATACATGTATCTAAGTGAATTATCTAGGTCTCATTTGTTTTTTTAATATTGACCTTATTGTGATTAAGTTAATTGAAAACTGAGGACAGACACGACACTAGAGCACCTGCCTATACATTAAAAGGAATTCAGGGAAGAAACTGAGTGTGTGCCTCTTAGAAAACAGGTGATGGTGACATGGTGCATATGCAGAATATTATTTAAATGCTGGGCTACATCCTCAGCTGGTATAAATTGGCATAATTCCATATGCTGATTTCAACCACTCTTAAAACTCATATAAAATACTTCCTTTCTTAAACATAACATTCTCACCTGATGACACTGAATAGATAATATTTTATTGCCTATTTGATTGTGGCTATTATTTCATATGTGTATCAAATATTTTCTGGACATGGTAGTACTAAGGATATTTTTAAACTGAGCACATTTAAGACAATTCACTCCTCCCCATGGCAACAGCTCACTGATGTCAGAGATGTCAAAGATTTTGAGGTGAGCAATAGACAAGAAGTAGCCAATAATATCCAATTATCTTTTACTAAATGTTGGGGAAAACAGGGAGTAGAACTGTTATTGTTGCTAGGAATATGCGGTTTTGATGATAAATTACAGAATCAGTCTAATGTTAAAACAATAGTTTTTCTTTCAAGGTTTAAATCTGGTCTTTGTCTCTTCAGTATTTGAGCATTGGAAATAAAGATTTGAAGAGGCTTCCTTTTAGTGTTTTAGGAGCACACTGCTACAATATTGAAATATTTGTCCCATTCTTGTTGTGATACAGAAGAAATATTTATATCTCTATAGGGCACACAACCTTAGTGCTTTCTGCTATGACCTAGTGCAAGCTAACAAGATAAGCATGTTCAAGACAGGTCAGTACTTACATGAGAAACTCTCAAGAAAAACACAGGTTCTAGTTATGCAGTAGACGGCCACATGCCTTTCTAAATCTGTGGTAAGCTAATACCCAACATGGCCTTGGAGGGTAGTGTGTTCATGAAGGTGTTGTCTTTTGGATAAGATAAAAAATTTGTTCCATTATGGGTAAATATTCGGGTGAATTGATGTGGATGTGACTGCAATTTACTAGCACTAACTGGAAAATGGTTTTCTTTTCATCCAAATTTAAACTCTTCATCTCCTCCCCCTCCCCCCTCCCAAAAAGAAAAACTAAACAGTTTTAGACAAAACCAAAAAGTTTTAGATGAAAATGTTCAGTTTTCAACTCAAAAAGTTTTGATGAAAACTTGAGATGTTTGGTGAAAAGCAGACATTTTTCATGGAAATGTTCTTTTAGTTGAAAACCCAATCTTCCACTGAAAATAGTTTTGAGGGAAAATTTTCAGCCAGCCCTACAGTTAACTATACTTTCATTACTACTGTGAAACTGGTTTCTTTCGCCATTGTCAGAGCAAAGATTAGCATTCAAATATCTATCTGATTTGTGCCAGGAAATTGGCTGATTATCCATTCAAATGCTGTGATCTAAACCCACAGTGAATTCACAGCACAAATTTTGGTCTGCAAAAGGGAGACCACAGGGATGGAAAAAATGATACCAATGGATCTCACCACAATTGGTTATTTAATCTGATGCCCTGGCTAAATTATTAATCTGCAAATTACATACCACCTCCTGCCATTTCACTTGGATTTGATATTCGTCTTCACTTTTGGTCCAAAGCTATTGTATTCAGAAAATGTGTGCTGTGAACAGGTTCTACTGTCTACCGCACAGGTGGCTTCATTTTAGTAGTTGGTGAAGCAATCCCTGAATATCATTTTCCTTTCTCATAGATCTGTTGTGATATTTAATTAATGCTAGGAAAGCAGTTTGAGATTCTTCGGATGAAAGACAGTGAAATTGCAAAGAATTATCATCATCATCATTATTATTATGAATAAATACTATAACAAAGAAATGGTGACACCTCTCACATACACAGACCTATTGCAGAAATGTACTTTTCCATCTGTGAGTGAACTGTTGTTTCAGATACTCAAACAGAGAAAAAGATTAATCTTCAAGGAGCAGATATCTAGTTATTCTTAGTGTTCAGGGAACTTTACACTAGGGTATGTAATTTAACTGCACATCATAACAAAAATCAATGTATGGACAAAACAAGAGAGGGAAAAAAATCCCACTGTTCTTTAGTTTGATAAGTACACACATACAAAATTAAGAGGAAACAAATGCCAAGAAGAATCCTGAGAACTGAAAAGATTGTTTTAAACATCAAATTGCTCAACTATTGCTATGGGCACCATCCGCAGCTTAAGCACAGTGGCTCTTCCCCCCAATCCCTACAAGCATGGAAACACCTGTGAATCAAAAGCTAACTTCTCTTTAGCGGTTTGGGGGCTTTTTAAAAAAAATTGTTATTTGAGTTTATGTTTTGGGGGAGGGGGATAATTCAGTTGCCTATATTGTGTTACATTTTCCATTTCTTCAACTAAAGTTTTGGTTTCTTGGGGCAAAATGTACAAAGCCTTTAATTAAGGCCATAGCAAGGTGATGTTTCTGAGGCCTGGTCTATACTAGACCAGAAAGGTTGGATTAAGGTAAGCTATCCAGCTACACAAAATGTGTAGCTGGATTCGATTTACCTTAAGCCGAATTGTGTCAATGTCTACACGGCAGGAGGCCGACAGGAGCACATGCTCCCACCAGCTTCCCTTACTCCTTGCAGAAGGAAGAATACTGAACACTGGTGAGGGCTGCCCTCAGAGTTCAATTTAGGGTTCTACATTAGAGGATCAATCTCTTCTGTAGTGTAGACATGCCCTTATTGACTTCTTATTTGGTTTCTGCAAACACTCTGTCATCTCATCTTTTTCATCCACTTGAATGCACCTTGCTAAACTTTCAGTAAAGAGAGTTGGTGAAAAAGAAAATAAGCATATCTGAGTGTCTTCTACTTTTGTATAGCCATGGACCAAGTACTGATTGTCCATGCCTATATTTATATATTGCATACAAATAAGGGACTGCACTCAGATTTGTGCACTTTTGTCTATATGGCCCAAAAACTTTATGGAGCATATTTCCAGGCTATGGCTTCTATTTTTAGTACATGCCATCATTTAGTACTATTCATGGAAATGACAGAATTTCACTTGTAAAATCTCATTTACACATAAACCCAAATTGAGTGTGACTAGGTGTTGTACCTAGTTAATACAGCTCCAGGGTCATTAAAAATTTAGACAGAGAGACAAGCATACAGCATGAGGCTGGGTTTAGATCCCTTTTAAAAATGAGCTACCTGGCCAAAATTTGATATATGGTATTATGGCCTTCCCAAGCATTCAGATACCACGGTGATAAGTGTGCCATAAGAATCTAGACGGAATAGACAACAGAACATTTTGGAGGGTGATAATCAGATGTAGTCATGGATGTTTGATCTTGCTATGTCACATGATCTTCAAGGACTAATGACTTCTGCATGTAAAAAATACCTAGACGCATGGAGAGGGGGGCTGTCTCCATAGCAAAGAGCAATAGAAAATAGATACTGTACAGAATTCCAAAGATCAGAGCATATTGCCTGCAGCTCTGGACCATATACTGTACTAGTCTCAGGCACTGAGAAGTATCTTGTTGCTAACACAGTTTCAATCACTGTTTGAGTGATAGCACTCACCAAGCTTTCTTAATGGAATTTCATACATCACGTCCTCATAGTACTTTCTAGCTAGCGATCTTGATAACTATAGTATCTGAGTGCCTGCTTCAGAACTGTTTCCCTATAAGTTAGATATAGGTTAGATGGAGCAGATCAAGGACGAAGGCCGTGCTTACTAGTAAGTGATGACTAAGTGAAGTGGGGTAGTTCCTTTCAGAAAGGTGCTGTATTTCCATTTATTGTGCTCTACTATTGGCAACAGTAGTTTAGGAGATAAAGTGTATATTAATTATTCCCCTCTGTAAAATGTCATCCACTGATTTGAAATGAGACAGATGGATTTCTCTGGTGGGATTTTTATTAACATTGTTTTACAACTGTTGGTGTTTAATTTTGATTGGTTCTGAAAAAAACAGAGAATGATATGAATTCAGTGCAACGTGTCTGGACTTTTTTAAAAATAAAGTTGTAGTAGGACAGAAAGACTTTTTATTACTTTATTGTTTTAAAAGTATTTTTCTTTACAAAATTCAGCGTATCCATTTTATTTCCATTTTGTGCTGTTATATTGATTTCAGGGGAACTTGCTGATATATCATAGAAAAGCAAATAGTCTGGTAGATAATACATATAAAATTAATATATGAATCTACATAGAGAGAAAAAATGTATAAATTGGGAACCGTTTACAATAGTGCCTTGCTTGACTTTTTACAAACATGATTTGTATTAGACTGTCCCTTCTTTAAACACCCTATATCAGGGCTACTCAACTTTGGAAGCCCTGGGGGCCACAATGATATTCACGGCACATGTCATGAGCTGTAACTTAAGTGTGGTTGCATATACATGCAAATATATATGCAAATAGCTTCTTTCAAACTGACGGGCATGAATAAAAAGATTAAGGCAAGACTGCACAACATGCAGGCCCCATTTAAGTCAGTTCTGATGATATTAATAAAATGCAATATTTACCCAATTTCCACCCATATGACAGCACTTTTAATGAGCAATGACAGTCCAGGAATTTAACTAATAAAAGGCATATCCAATGAAGACCATTATAGTGACTACTTTTTTGTTTTGGCTCTCACCCATGGACCATGTGTTAAGACCCACGTAAACCCAAAATATACCGTGCACCACAAACAAACCAGCCACGGGCCGCATGTGGCCCGTGGCTGCATGTTGAGTAGCCCTGCCCTGTATTAAAGATAGAACTTTGTTAATGACTGAAAATGAGCTATGGAGTTATGCATCAGTGAAAACCCAACCGAGGTGAGAAGGGATCTCCTGCCCATGTTAGTGGAGGCGCATGTTGGTTAACTTACTGCAGTCTGATCACACTTCTGTGGAGTTGATAATCTCACAACACATGCCCCAGCTAAGTCCCGTGTCAATCTCAAATGAGATGTCAGTGTTTGGAAGGGTTATGGAGACTGATCGGTACCACCACATTGATAGATGGTCCCTCCTGGGTTTATCTTCCTAAGGGTAGTCTGGAGAAGATAATAATGCTTCTGCAACATTGTACCTGTTCTGTGGCTAAACAAGACTGTCAGTCGATCATTTTTCATGCAAATGAATTCTCATACACTGAGAATGCAATTTCCATGCAATCGATATTATAATCAATATAAAATTATATAGGAATAAGATGTTCCAGACATACATGGTGCTAGTATGTTGAAACTAACAGTAATTCTGTAATCATTTTATATTAATTATATGAAATTTGCTAATTTATTACATTAAACAATACTGGACTTAATTTATAGAAACAGGTCTAAAGGTTATTTAATAAAAAAGAAGCAAGGTAAACCAGTTAATAAAATATTATTACAGCCAGCATTAAACACTCAGGGTACGTCTAGACTGGTGTGTTTTTCCGGGATACCTCTGGTATCCTGGAAAATTTCCGCCACATCCAGAGAACACGTTTGATCTTCCGCTTTTTTTATTTGCAGAAGAGCAAATGCATTCTTTTGGGGAGCCCTGGATACCTCGTTCTATGAGGAATAAGGGCTCCACTGAAAAAGGAGGCTTTTCCGCCATTTGGCCCCATCTAGACGGAGCCAAATGGCAGAAAAGCCTCTTCCGGAAAAGCAATCGGAAAAAGCTACGCAAATAGCAGAGCACAATTTGTGTAGCTTTTTCCAACAAAGGGCTGTAGTCTAGACCTAGCCTCAGTCATACATATGAAATAAACATAACTAACAAATGTCTGTTATCAATGTGCTCCCTAAATATTTGGATGAAACTTTTCAGAAGATAATTTGGTACCCTGCAATTGTTTGATATATAATTAGAAGAGCTGATTGAAATTAGGGATCACCAAATGAAATTAATAGGTAGCAGGTTGAAAACAAACAAAAGGAAGTATTTCTTCACACAATACACAGTCAACCTGTGTAACTCCTTGCCAGAGGATGTTGTGAAGACCAGGACTTTCGGGGTACGTCTACACAGCAACATTATTTCGCAATAACTTGCGTTATTTCAAAATAACTCAGTCCGTGTCTACAGCAGGCAGTTATTTTGAAATAATGCTGAAATACTGACAAGCTGGAGGACTTCTTACTTGAACTCCTGTAACCCGCATTGTACGAGGAGTAAGGGAAGTCAGAGGAAGAGTGCTCTATTTCAAAATAAGTGTTGTGTAGAGACTCCCAATTTTGAAAGAAGCTATTTCAAAATAAGCTATGCAATGGACATAGCTCAATTTGCGTAGCTTATTTTGAGTTAAGATCTACTGTGTAGATGCACCCTAACAGGGGTATGTCTACACTACCACCCTAGTTCGAACTAGGGTTGTTAATGTAGGCATTCGAAGTTGCAAATGAAGCCCAGGATTTAAATATCCCGGGCTTCATTTGCATCTTGCCGGGCGGGCGCCATTTTTAAATCCCCTTAGGTCGAACTCAGTGCCTGTGGCTACACGCGGCACGGAGTAGGTAGTTCGAATTAGGATCTCTAATTCGAACTACCGGTACACCTCATTCCACGAGGAGTAACGGTAGTTCGAATTAGAGATCCTAATTCGAACTACCTACTCCATGCCGCGTGTAGCCGCGGGCACGGAGTTCGACCTAAGGGGATTTAAAAATGGCGCCCGCCCGGCAAGATGCAAATGAAGCCCGGGATACTTAAATCCCGGGCTTCATTTGCAACTTCGAATGCCTACATTAACCACCCTAGTTTGAACTAGGATGGTAGTGTAGACATACCCAGGGTTCAAAAAAGAGCTAGATAAATTCATGGAAGTTACGTCCCCATCAATACTTATTAGCCAGGATGGGTAGGAATGGTATCCCTAGCCTCTGTTTATCATAGGCTGGAAATGGGTGACAAGAGAGGGATCACTTGATTATTACCTATTCTGTTCACTCCTTTGGGGCATCTGGCATTGACCACTGTTGGAAGACAGGATACTGGGCTAGATGGACCTTTGGTCTGACCGAGTATGGCCATTCTCATGTTCTTATGTAAATTTTTCAGAAGAAATTTTTAGTTGTCGACAAATGAGATTTTCAATAAATCTTTTACTATTGAACCATATTTTAAAGGCTTCATTTCAACCTCTGTGAAATGGAAACAATTTGCAAAAAAAATTCTTTAATGACCGTACTAATAATGAGGTTAAAAATATAAAGCATTTCTTCTTTGGGTCCCTCCTACAACATGTGACTGAAGGGACATGAGTAGGATTAACCCATATTGGGCCCATCTATACTCAGCACAACACCAGATAGGGTGGTTTTAAGTCACCCATGTTGCCTCCAGATCCTTGGTGAGTCTGCCACAACCTGGACTCTGACACGTTAGACCAGTGGTTTTCAACCTTTTTTTTTCTCATAACCCAGTTGAAAATTATTGTTGCCCGTGACCCAACATAATTTGACTAGAGGGTGGGCCCTGAGGTGGGGCTGAGGATGAGAGCTTTGGGGTAAAGGAGGGGGCTCTGGCTTTGGGAAAGTCAGGGCTGGGGCAGGGAGACTTCTCTTGAATGGCTCCCGGTCAGCAGTGCCGTGGAGGTGCTAAGGCAGCTTCCTGCCCCTACTGGTACTGAAGACTATGCTGTGCCTCAGAAGCAGCCAGCAGCAGGTTCCTAGCCAATGAGAGTGTAGAGCTAGTGCTCATGGCAGGGGCAGTGCATGGAACCCTATGTGCTCTCCCTCCCCACCTAGGAACCAGGCCTGCTGCCAGCCGTATCTAGGACACAGTGCAGTTTGCGGTGCTGGGACAGGCAGATAGCTGCCTTAGCACCTCCACTGGTCACCTGATCCCCCTGCAGCAACGAGACCCAGTGCCTGACATTCCACGACCCAGTACTGGGTTGCGACCCACGGCTTGAAAACCTCTGTGTTAGAGCATCCCCTCAAAATCAAAATATGATAATGGTGCTATAGAAATCCATGGTACACCCACAACTTGACTACAAAAGACAGATTAGAACTGGAAAAAGTACAGAGAAGGGCAACAAACTGATTACGAGTATGGAGCATCTTCTATCTGAGGAGAGGTTTAAATGATTGGAACTGTTCAGTTTAGAGAAGAGATGATTAAGGGGGATATGATAGAGATATATAAAATAATGACTGGTGTGGAGAAAGTGAATAAGGATTTGTTATTTACTACTTCACATAACACAAGAACCAGGGGTCATCCAATGAAATTAGTAGGCAGCAGGTTTAAAAGAAACATGAGGAAGTATTTTTATACAATGCACAGTCAACCTACAGAACTCACTGTCAGGGGATGTTGTGAAGGCCAAAAGTATAACTGGGTTCAAACAAGAATGAGGTAAGTTCATGGAGGACAGGTATAATAATAATAGCAGAATATAACCCCCCTGAAATCAGTGATATTGCACTGAAGAAGTGAGATAAGAATCAGCCCCGCAGAGTTCATTACTGCCACCCTCTATATCATGCTACAATAATAATTTCAGGAAGCTGATGTGAAAATGTGGCCCACGGCAGGAATTTGTAGCTGGCAAGAAA
The DNA here is from genome assembly GCA_032595735.1 of Pelochelys cantorii. Taxonomy (NCBI): domain Eukaryota; kingdom Metazoa; phylum Chordata; order Testudines; family Trionychidae; genus Pelochelys; species Pelochelys cantorii. The sequence continues at coordinate 36,260,318 of CM064338.1, read as the reverse complement.
GGCAAAGGATGCAGAGTTAAGTTTAAGCCTATCCAGTGTAATGACTTAGCATCCAAGTGTCTATATAGCACCCAATAAATGTCATTAAGATTTCCAGAGACTCTCATTAAGACCGTATTTGGCAAACCAAGAGTCCAGCTAAGTGAGCTTGAAAAACAAAACAGCCCTGTGAGGGGGGCAGGGGTGTATTTAGTCCTGGAGGAATTCTGCAATTTTACTTTGGCTCCAAAGTAACAATTGTAGAATTCCTCCAGGACAGATATATAAAGTATATTCTCAGGGAGTGATATTTGCCCTCTACTTTGATGTTTAGTTTTTCATTAGTTAAATTCCTGCCAGTATTTGGGCCTGAGTATTTATGAATAAGTAAGTGACTGTTTGACCCAGTCCTTCAGATCCATAGTCATGAAAGTCAGTATGTGAAAGGCTTGAAGATCTGGTTCTTAAGTGAAGACCATATCTGAACAAAACTCTAGATTATTACATCTCTGACTGACTTTGGACTTAAATGAGCCACTCCCCACCTTAACTTTCAACTGGAGTTTTGCATAATTACATATTGTAGAACTGCCCCCTTCCTGGACCCCAGATGACATGTACTAAGAATAATCCAGCAGTGCTGCTTCTGGTATAACTCACCATGAGCTTCAGTGGGAGATGAAGCAGTGAAAGAACAGCAACTGTAGGTCCAGAGCGGGTGAAATTCACTCTTGTGATGATGGCTTACTCAAGACCACTTACTTCCCATTGAAGTCAAGTGTCAGCTTTGTATGGGCTCATTACAGAGGATACAACTTCATGGCAAAGGCTGCACAGGCCAAACTCTGGTCCTTGGGACAGAGGTGAATTTCACTCCATTTAATCTTCTGACATGATCACAGTACAGGTACTGTAATAGATCATTGGCCTTGGGATGCATGCGCACATCACTACTCACATCTTTAAGGCTGGAGGGACTGAGTTCAGGGAGCATGTGACGGGGAGTCAGATTGCAAGAAGCATTTGCTATAAACAGAAACACCTACAGTGTAGTGCAGAGAGACCAAGGGTTGGGGAATTGTCTGTAAATTCAGATGTCAAACAAACAAGAAATAGAACTAGCATCAATTATGTATTCAGTACAAAATAATGAAGTCTTGTGTTACTAAGTGAAAATACTATGGCTTGGTCACCATACATCTCAATAGTGACAGACCAGTTTGCAGTCACCTGCTTTGTTTTCTTTTTACCAGGCAACAGTAACTAAATTAATTCATTTCCTAATAAAATATTTCAAGATGTTGAGAAAATACAGATAAGTAGACAGAATCCTTATTACAATCACCAGCATTAACATGAAATCTTTTTGCGCTCATTAAAGAAAATTCAGTCAATTTAATTAATACACATTAATCCCTAGTTGACATTAAAATCAGCTAAAAAACAACATTGATATAGATTATTAAAACTGAGGCATAAAAACATGTTAAAGGTGGCCACTATGGAGAAGAAAATAATTTCAAAAAATCTATGTTTCTCTCTGTGATTCTAATTTAAATAAGTTTATAATCACATTTGCCAAACACCTAGTACCCCAAGAAAAAATTGTGTAGAAGAATAGTTTCTTGTAGGTTTAGTAATGAAAAAGTACTTTCTTCTTCTTCTCTTCTTCTTCTTCTTCACTTGGCTGAACAGTTGGTAATAACAATTGTTTGCCATGTGGTCCATCGTTGTGTGGCCCCAATGGCTTGACAGGTCAAGAGTCCAACATCAGAACAGACTTGATACGTCCATGTAAACAGACTCTCCCTCTGAGCCATCTACATCCCTCAGTTAGTGGAATTTTATCATAGATGTTACAAGCCATCTGAGAATGGCACTCACCTGGTCATCATATGGCATTCTGGCAACATGTCCAAGGGTAAGAAGCCATCAGCATACAGAGGCCCCAATAGCCTGTAGACTGGAGCAACTGCAAACATCTACATTATGAATGAAGTTGCTCTACTTTACACTCGATCAACTACCCTGGTATTTTGTGTGGAAAACCTCCAGTTATGCATGGAAAGCCTCACAGTCTGAGCACCCTAGTGTCCGTGTTTTGTAACTGTACAGCGGAATGAGAGGATTCAGCTCAAATAGATCTTGAACTTGGTGGTTTGTGCCAAGATCATGTTGATTCCATATTTGATGTAGATGAACCAAGGCTGAAAGACTGAGATGCCAATCCAGTGAAGAACCTCAGTTGGAAGAACAGGAAAGTATAGAACCCAAATAACCAAAGCTGGAGACTGCTTCGACAGTTTCATTTTTCAAAAAGCCCGGAGAAAGGAAGGAACCTGATCCTAGGTTTTACCGCTTCGTCTTTGAGCTAGAGATGTGGAGGACAACCTTGACTGACTCCTCCTCCTCCATTTGCTGGAATGCCTTGTGAAACCTGTTGGAACTCGGTACTAGAAGCACGACATCAGCAGCATAGTCAAGGTCTGAAAGGGAGAAAGAACTGACCTTAAATGCCTATGAACCTAACGGAATGCTGCATTATGAAATCCATTGACTGAAAAAGAGAGCAGGGTCAAGATGCAACCTTGCTTGGCACCAGAAAATTATTTAAAAGGTGCCAATATTCAATTCCCAAGACATACATGGGCAGTAGTTCCATTAGGCAGCATGTTAATCAAGTCTGAAGGAGTGTTTGAAACACCTGCACCCTTGAAGGCCTTCCATAGCATGACGCAGTCAACTGAATCAAATGCTGCCTTAAAACTGACATACACTACATGCCTGGCTGGGCTGAACTTTTGCTGCCTCTCCAAAAACAAGCAGAGAATCAAAATGGCATCTCATTTGGATCTGTTCCTCAGGAAGTATGACTGTTAGGGGTGATGCTTCAGATGTAGCCGGGACTCGAAACATGCCAGCAGAACATGCACAAACCTCTTCCCTGGCAGAGACAACAAGGAGGAGGAGGACCCTGTAGATCCTATATACACTGTGTGGTCCCTTATCCTTACCAAGTGAGATCACAATATCCGTCCTTCAGGGTAGGTGGCAGGTTTCCAGTTCTCCAGACGAGACAAAAGGGGGCCAGAAGTGATTCCTCTACAGAATCAATAGCGCATGTAAGGACCTCTAGGGCCATGCCCTCAGCGACAGCTCAGCATCTGTTTTTTTGTTTGACGATGGCACACTTCACTTCATCCAGTGCCAGTGCAGCAGTGTAAGTGTCTGGGTCCTGAACCACACTGGCTGCCAAATCATCTATGTCTCAAAACAGCTGCTGAAGGGTGGCTCAAGGCCCTGGTGTGACCATACTTTGGTAGGCTGAATTTTGTGAGGCTTCAGAGCCATCCCTAGCACTTTGGGGGCCTTATGCAGCACCCATAGGGTAGAGGGGGCTGTGCATGAGGGTGCAGGGCTGAGGGGTTAGGAGCTGTGGAGGCAGGCCCAGAGCTGCAGGAGGGGCAAGAGGAGGACAGGCAGGCAGCATCTGTCAAACCAGCCCCTGCACTCACTGGCGGTAACGGGAAGGAGAGTGACCTGGTCCCAGCCCACTCCACTCCCCCAGCTCTGAGCCATGTCACTTGGAGAAGAGGTCTTGCAGAAAGCCATGGGGCAGAGGTGGGGAACCTTTTTTGGGTTGGGGGCCACTGACCCACAGAAAAATCAGTCGGGGGCCGCACACAAGTGAGAAGCAAAGTGAGAAGCCCCTGAGTGAGGAGCAAGACACTCCCTACATTCCCCTTGCACACCAGAGCCTAGGGGGGCCCAGGCTAGTAGATTTTGTATGCTCCTGCCCTATGGGTGGAGTGCCAGTGCGGGCTCCCCAATATGGAGCCTCAGGGGCTGTATCCAGATGAGCCAGGGGCTGAATCCAGCCCCCAGGCCTGAGATTCCTCACCCCTGGTCATGGGGGTAAGGACAAGAGGGCTGAGCAGGAACAGGAAGAGATGGGGTGGGGCAGTATCCCGGGCCCTACACCACCCTATGGGAGGCCCTGCTGGATGTAGCCCATGGGGTGGGGAGGGGGGAGTCAGGGGATGGGACTGGCTATTGGAGCCAGCACTGCCCCATATGCAACATGCAGCTGTTTAGGGCACCAAGGAATTCAGGGCCATATGGTGCCCTAAGCGGCTGTGTAATTTGCATATTGGTAGGGACAGCCTAGAGCTGAAGAGGGCCCCTGGAAAGTTCCATTCACCACCCACACTCTTCCTATTGTGGGTCTTTCATGTGCGAGACTTTGCATAGGACACCTGCATTAAATGAATTCCACTTAAAAGGTCCAGCTACACTTCAAAAAAAATCCTGTGGTAGAGAATGTAGATTTTGGGCTGAGGCCGGAGTACAGGCTCCAAGACCCAGCAAGGTAAAGAAGTTCTCAGAACCAGGGCTCTACCTGGAGCCCAAATATCTGAACTGCTATTTTTAGCCTTGTAGCCCAATCCCCACAATCCCAGGTCAGTTGACCCAGACTCTGCAACTCACTGCCATAGGTCTTCTTGGGTAGAGTAGACATGTCCTAGGAGATCTTAGAATATCCTGGATGTACCTTTTGTCCTGAAATCAGTGGGAATTAAATACCTTTGAAGGTCTATTCCAAGTGACTTAGGAGCCTACGCCCCAATTCCAACTTAGACATTTTAGAGCCTGAATCTCATTGGCTTTCGATAAAATTTAGTCTCCTAAAGGTTTGTCTATACTACAAATATGTCTACATTACCCATAGCCATCCCATGCCAGCTGATCTGGGCACCCGGGGATTGGGCTGTCAGGTGTTTCATTGCATTGTGGACTTCTGGGACTGCAGCCTGATTTCTGGGCCCCTCCCATCCTGAGACCTAGATTTGGTCCTGTATGCAACTTTAGATATGGATTTTCAAAAAATAAAGTGAGTGATTTTATTCCATACAGATTTTAATCTGGAGAGTCTGGGATATCTTAATTTCCTTTTTAATCCTTGATTTTTTGCTCTCTTTTAAAAACTTAGTCACTCCCTTCGCTATTGATTACACTTATAGAATCTTATCTTCAGCTTATAACTTATTTCATTCATTGTTTAAAAAGTTTAGATAAAACATCAAAAGGGGAAAGTGAATTGTGTGGTTATCCCAGGAACAGCATGTTTTAAGAACTTACCTTGCTGCTAAGAAAATAGAGAAACATTGATTTTTATTGCTTGACATGTTCCAAACTATGATAAGGTTTTGGGCTATTTAAATAAGAAGCATGATTTGTCTGTGCACTGTTTTGTGATAAATGTAGTGTGCTTCAGTGTTTACTTCTGTTTCCCTTAATATTTTAAAGTTTCCTTTTAAGTGTGTGAAAAATGGGTAAAAGTGTCAGTTCTTATCATACATGACCTTGATTTTTGGCTAGCCACTTTCCTCTTATCTATCAAACACATTACTCTCTCCATCGTAATGTGGCAGTGCAAACAGTGCAGCTAGCCAGCAAACATGACCAAAGCTACTTTTAAATGGCCTCTAGACTCTTTAAACTCAGCTAAAAAGCTGATTAGGTTCCCCTCTCTTTGGTCATTATCTCATTTTGATAGCCACACTATGAAAAAGTGATCTAGCAAAAAGCTGCCTAATAGGAAAGCTAGTTAAAGTTGTGTGCTTACTTAGGAAAGTTTATTATGAATTATTATTATTATTATTATTATTATTATTATGTCATAATCAACTATGTAAACTAGTTCTTCTATTATCTGAGTCTTGGAATGAGCAAAAGTTTTTAAAGAAATCTTGTTGGGGGAAAAAGAAGCAATTCCACATTTCCCAAAGCTAGCATCCCAATAACAGAAACTGATAGGCCTGCCTGGTATATAAACCCTTTCTGTGAGATCCTACCTTCGTTTATGTTGGGGTGGTTGTTGTTTTGTATGTGTTCGAGATTCTTTTAGTCTGGTGTGAAATTAACCCAAATCAATACAGAAGAGTGAGGGAAAGTATGGAGGCATCCACCTTGTGAGCCTTCCAAAGGAGAAAACTATATTTAGATCTAAAGCTGCAGAAGACCAGGAGTGTGTTTATTTCCCCTACTGTAGGTAAATCACAGCCATGAGGGGGAAACATAACTGTCTCATTTTTTTTCTCAGTGATGGTTAGGCACTTTTACCCCATTGACTGGAAGATATATGGTCTCTACCATCACTCTTTGATCCATACACCTTCCCAGTAGATATCCTTTTTTTATTTTCTGTTTAAACCAATTTTTTTAAAAAGAGATTAGAGAGGGGAGGGGAAGTCTGGCTGCAAAAGAAAAGGGTGTGGTTTGATGTGGGGAGGTTAAAGTCAGCATGTGTAGGAAAACCACAAACCATTGTTGGAGCTTGTTTGCACGGCTTACTTTTGTAAGTGAAATACAATGGCAGCTATTCAGAAAATAGTCAATAGGGCCTGACTGTAACAAGCCCTAAAAACATATATGCTTCATTATAACAGAGTCCAGAAATCATGTTTTAAAGGGCGATTTGCTTTACTTTGTCAATAAAGCAGCAGGCAATATCTCAAATCTCTGGCATACAACAAGAGTGTGCACTTTTCCTCCCCTCCAAAACCAAGAAGTTTGGGGCCAGAGACATTATCTTGTTCCCTTTCTTACCAGCTGCACAGATTCTAACAGATCAGTGATTACAATCTCCTGTATTTATCTTTATCACAAATGCCCCACAAGACCAGTACAGAGAGACACAATTCGTGGCAACTGATAGTAACTAAAAGCCAGACAAAGTCATTCAGGTGGTATAGTAACAAGTAACATTTAGAGGGGCCATCATTTTATTCGCTGATTTCTCAACATCCGGCTGGCTGGACAAGAATTAATCTTAAAATGATTTAGTGAGGGTTGGTCCTGCTTTGGGCGGGGAGCTGGACTCGATGACCTCCTGAGGTCTCTTCCAGCCCTAGGATTCTATGATTCTATGGAAATCAAAATTAGAATGTTGCATGTTAATTTCCAGAGTCATCCGATGAACATCCTCTAGGTTCTCTTTCACCCACCTCTCCACCTACATTTAGTATCATCGTAAATTCCATGTTTCACCCTGATAGCAGGTCCAAGCAAAAATGCCTGCAAATGGCCTTTCTCACTGAGAACTGCTAGAAATGGAGAATCGTCCTACATCTTAAGTAGCATTCTTATTGTTATAGAGTTAAAAGGATGAATTCAACGTACGCTCCAAAGCTGGATAGATTTCCCATTGTCATTTGGGGAGTCCTGAGGTCTCCTTTCCAAACACAAGAGAAAGAACATGATTGCAAGGTGAATAAAGTCTTGTACCTGTAACAAAAAACAGGACTATGTAGCACTTTAAAGACTAACAAGATGGTTTATTAGGTGATGAGCTTTCGTGGACCAGACCCACTTCCTGAGATCAAATAGTGGAAGAAATTTGATCTGAGGAAGTGGGTCTGGTCCACGAATGCTCATCACCTAATAAACCATCTTGTTAGTCTTTAAAGTGCTACATAGTCCTGTTTTTTGTTTCAGCTACACCAGACTAAGACAGCTACATTTCTATCACTATTGTACCCGTAAGACAGCAAAAGGGCGTTCCTGGCCTGGGAGTATCTGTTATTGCACGTACACATCTGTACACATCTCCAGTGGGGTTCAGGAGGGAGATACCTAGTGCAACCAAAGTTTTAGAGATCATCCTAATTCACAGACATATCATAGGCTTATCACAGACTGATGCTCTACTGATAGTATATCCTCAGAACTGACAATCTATCCAGTATGAATCCCTCGTTGGTTGAAGGGTACTGACCTCCCACCTAAGCTGTGACTTTGCCTCTTCCTCTCTCTTTGCCCCTCAGGCGACTAAGATTTTTCTGTTAGTTTGGTTACAGCCTGTGAGGATGTAGCTTGCATCCCAGGACCAGAATTTCTGGAGTACCCCCTTTTTTTCCCCCTGGGAACCAGCTGAAGTGAAGGAGAACTTTGCCATTGGATTCAGGGCTAGCAGGGTGGTGCCCCCTTGGGTCGCTGAATCTTGGAGCAAGATATTACTCAGACGTATTAAACCAGTCCTTGAAGACAAGGAAAAGTGTTCTAGCCAGTGGACAGGAGAACAAACATAAAGCCCTACTCTGTGTCTCTCACTGGACGTCAGGTCTGCAGTGTAAAGAAAACAAATCACAATCTAGTAATTGCCTAGGATTTGGGGTATTTTTTAACATATATACGTTGTTGAAAGAAATCTGGCAATGAGGGTGTTAAAGCGCCTCCTCTGCTGAAGACCAGGGACCCCTATGTATTCCCACCGATATCTGACCACAGGTAACATTCCTGATGAACATGAATTGTCAACACTCCTTTGACCCGTGTGACTAGAGCAGATCTATTAGCTGGCACCTACACTGCCCTCTTAGTCACCTTGGTAAGACTTTGCACCGCTGGCTGCGCCTGAGTCCCTGGTAAATATTTTCTTACGCCAGGCTGCCCTTTCCCTCTGCCTGATCCTGGTGTGTGTACTTACCTTGATAGCGGCTGTTTTCTTAGCACAAAGATGGCACCTCCTGGAGCCGTGCAAACATTTTTGTCATAGAATTAAGGTCTGCAGGGCAGATATCCTGGGTGCTTTCTTCTCAGAAGACGGGCCACTTTTGGAGAGGGGGGCTGTTGGGCAAAGAAGGCGGACGTTACTCTGGCCTGTGCAGCTGAAGGTCTGTGGTCAGTGCTACCTCCTAGCAAATAACTTCTCCCCTTTTGGGGGGCAGGCTCCATTTCTTCCCCCCTCTGATCCACTTTGGGCATGTGTCTGGTTGGAGTTGCGCAGCTTGTGGATTTCTTCCAATGTTGCTGCAGGGGGAACTTGAGTTAAAGGGTCACTTTTGGTGTGGGGGCAAGGCACGTTAATCACAAACCAGCCAAGAACATTTTTTTAAAAGTGCAGGAACACCCCCTTTTCCTCCCCCTCCACCCCTTCTAATACGGGAAAGGTCCTAACTGACAGCCGTAGGTTGCAAGGTGACTGGTCCAGATGGTGTTTTAACAGAGCACTCAACAACTTCTCGACCAGCAGGAAAATTGTTTGCTTGTTTGCTACATTCTCCACCAAACTGCATGTTCGACTTCCCAGCCATGGCAGTCAAGGGGGAGACTCCCTCTGACTTCAGTGGGCTTTGGGTCAGGACCTAAACTTTCAGTTCTCCGGGTGAAACAGATTGCTAGACAGCCTCCTGGCGACATAGCTTTTTCCTTTGGAGCCAGGACTGGCCCCTGTGTTCAGAAAGACTCTAGTGCAGGGATGGGGAACCTTTTTTGGGTCAGGGGCCACTGACCCACAGAAAAATCACTTGGGGGCCACGCACAAAAAAGAAGCAAAAAACCAACAAAACAAAACCCCTCACTGACTTGGCCCCTGACTGAGAAGGAGAAAGACACTCCCCACATTCCCCTCGCACATCAGAGCCGTGGGGGCCAAGGCTAGTAGATTTGTGTGCTCCAGGTCCTCGGAGGACAATGGAGGGGCTGGAGCACCAGCAGGGGCTCCCCAAGGCTGGGGGGTGGGCTCTGAGTCCTTAGGGCCAGATCCAGGCAAGCTGGGGCCACATTTGGCCCCCGACCTGAGATTCCCATCCCTGCTCTAGTGGGTGCCTGACAGCTGAGCAGGTACCAAGGATGAAAGGCTGTATGTAAAAACTTGGTAGTCTGGCTGTCAGAGAATGCAGTGGCAAGTCTTCTTGCACATTAGTACATCACCATTTGCAAGGCTAGGATGTGCGGTTTTCCCTCCTACAGTTAAGAACCAAAGGACTTTGTACTGAATTTAACCTGGGAAAAATCTGATGAGAAAACTGAAGTCTGTCTTTCTACTGGCTTCTTGGCTACGGAGGAGCAACTGCAATTAACTAATTGCCATGGCCCATTGTGGCATGTCCCTGTGTTTTACAAGTTCCAGGCAATATGTATGTCCAGAAAGATGCTTTCTGGAAAGGGTCTGAATTAATTCAAGGGACTGGTGCCATTGGCTTCTGTGAACTGCATTATACATAGTGTCAGGAAAACCAGGCAGCTCTGCAGTACTGGCTCAGAGAAACCCTTCACTGTATTTCCCCGAAACCCCAGCCTGTGCAGTAGGACCTGCTGTGTTAAATTATGATCCAAAGGCTTTGGGGTGGGAACAATCAATCAGAATACCTGGGGTAGTGTGTAATGTGTGTGCTCCTGACAGCAGGAGCAAGCTGCCCCCGAACACAGTCCCCCAGCAGGTTAAATAAATATCATACTATAGACAAACGGAGAGGATCACATGGCAGCATCAATCAGCTGTTGATAAAGTACAATCTTCCTTTAATACATGCTGAGAAAGTTATTTAACACTTACAAAACCTGGATCCACTGCTTTTCCTTTTTGGTGAAGGGGTGTGTGTGTGTGCTTTGAAAGTGTAACTCTTTACAAAGAAGCAAGGAGAGGTGAGGGTTGCACTTTCCTGGGGGATATAATAGAAAGCTTTTAATGAAGCCACAGACACTGTATAAAGTACATGAGCCACAGGGCTGAAAAAAAATATGGAAGCAGTTAAACGCACAAGAAAATGCAGAAGTGGCCAGAGCCAATATCCTGCTTGTATATGTGTGGGTGGGGGGGGGGGGGAGGAGGTATTCATAATTTCACAAAGCTAGTGACTGGGAGGCTCAAGGAATTTAGGGAGCTGTTTTTCTGATTATTACAGTGCAAAACGGAGAAGGTCTGGTAGCAATATACAAATCTCTCTTGTATTTCCTGTTGCTCTGCATCATTTCTGACGCGTTAGACATGCTGACAAACTAAACCAGCTACGTACAAATAAAGGCTCTTCCATTTCAGTATGTCAGAGAAATGGGAAGAAGCCTACAGGAGTGCCAAGAATTGAATTAATAATACGAGTAATTAATTTACTCGGGAATGTGTGTGAAACAAAACCATCGTGGGTTGTGTGAAAGAACTGGGGATATTTTAATGCGTTTCATTTTCAGTGCATGTTTTGCAGTCAGGCAGATGAAAATGGAAGTAGGTTGAATATTTAGGGGCAGAATAAGAAAAGGAATATCATACAAATACGGTCTGTGGTCCATTGTGTTTGTTACCATTCTTTTTTTCATCTTTACACTTCGAATTAGCATCATTTACCCCAAGTCCCTTATTCTGCTTTGCATCAGGTGATGGGCCCCGATCCTGCAAATATTTACTCTGAGCGTTTAAAGCGCGTAAACGCGCCCATTGAAAGTAATAGTAATATTCAGGTACATATAAGTTAAGCACCTGCCTAAATATTTGTCTAGTCGCCATCAAATGTATCTGTATCTACCCACAAACCCCTGTGCCAGGGAGAAAGTTAGGACGTTAGCAGATAAAGCAAGACACTTTGTAGCTACAGATACAGGGGAAGCCTAGTTCAGCCACCACAAGTAATGCTGACAAGTCTGCTCTTAACAAATGAAGATTAATGTCCACTCTAAAAGGAAGCTGTTCTAAGTGCTGTTTGTACAAGAGAAATGCTGGAAATGAAAAAAGAAGCAGGCTGATAGCGAGAACACTCACGTTATACAAAGCGTTGAAATAAATAGCTGACCATCCAAAAAGTGTTAACATGCCCACTTTCTCCTACCCTGTCCAACACCCGCCAGTTCTTTCAAAGCTTTGGAAACTCTGAGCACCATAGCAAAGAGTCCGTATTTCACAAGATTACCCAGTTGTGCTAATAATTTCAGACAATTTAGTTACAGCCTTGAGTTTACATCCAACACTACGCTGCAGACACCTGTTTTAGTACGGTCTAACTACAAGGAGGTTGCATTGGCGGTATGTTACAGCTTACTTCACCTGGGAATGACCATCCATCTCAGGAGACACGCGCCCATGTCTACCTACCCTCTCCATCAATCACCCCGCCAGACAACAATACGGCCATTGTGTTGTTGTGGCATCCTACATTGGAGATCGCTATTAATCTGTAATATGTGACCTTTGGGGGAATATGGAATGTAAATAGATAAGGCGGCAAATTCTGAACTTGTATCAGAGAGATAACAAACCAATCAAATCTAACACGCACGCACACACAATGGAATGTTCAGGTGGTTGTCTGCAGGTCGTTTATGACGTCACCAGGTGCTTTGGATGATATCACACAGTCTGCTGGCTTATGTAGAGATTCGAACTGCGCACACAAAATGCTTTGCACTATTTCGGGGGCGGGGGGAGAAGGAAAGAAAGAAAAGATTGATTCATGTTAGCAACTTAGAATTTTTTTTTTTTTTTTTTTTTTTTTTTTGTGGTGGGGATAAAGAAGACACCCAAAGTAATCTGAGCACAAACGATCGCCAGCCATCAATTTGCTGAGCGAACGCGGTTTGGCTGAACTCCCTGAGGGGGGCGGGGGGGGGGCGTCAATGCAATTTCGGAGAGAACAAAAGAGTTTTCAAGTCGCGGCCCCCGGAGGTGTGGAGAAGAAGCGCCGCACGGCGTGCGGAGAAGTGAGCGTAGGTGTTCAGACAGCCTCTCGCCCCTTCTCCCGTGGGCCAGCGTGACCCCCTGCAAGACGGAGGAGCGGGCGGCAGCTTTCCCACCCACATGCCTTTGCTGCTGGGGCTTGACTCGCGGTGACTTGTTGCCGTTTGCTGGACGTTTGGGGAGGCGATGAGGAGCAGGGGCTGCCTCGTCGTTGTGCCACGGACCTTGCTCCGCAGCTGCTGCAGCAGCAAGTCCTGAAGGCGCGTCTCCTCCTCCTGCGCTGGGCTGAGAAAGTTACGCTAAAGAGCTCTTTACCTGTAACGGACACCCCCAAGCTCTCTCCGGGGGCCTGTTGGGCAGATGTAATGGGAGGGCCAGGGGGGTCTTGTTTGGCTAGACACGGGGACATTTGTCATGGGTGACCTCTGCACTCCAGCTTCTGAGCTCAGCACTGTACGGAGAGGCTTGGGCTAATGTAATCAAGCCAGAGGGACAAGAGGAAAGGCCTATCTTGCCCCAGGGCCACCACATGCTCACTCCGTTTTACTGTCAGCGCTTCATGGAGGCTGCGGCTTCATTTCATATTCCATTAATATTTACAGCGGCGATTGAATTTCCCATTACAAAGTTCACCATCCGCACGCTGCTAATATGAAATATTAATACTATTGTGCGCGTTATGAAGTCTCACTATTGTTTTTATATATAAAAAAATCCAATCGTCCATTTGCGCCAGCAAATTCATTTACTCCATTCACTTGGAATCAAGATGTTTTCATCCAAGAGAGAGAAAGACTTACCCACCCTTTCCATGCTCGCAGTTTTGATCTGTGCGGTGGTCAGGTTTTCATATCGAACAAGTTGCGCCTCAGTTTTAACGAACAAGATGTATCTCGAAATAACGATAATTTTCCATCTCTTTAGTCATAAAACAAAAACGTTGAATTTTCAGAGTGTATGGTTTTGCTGAGTCTAATAGACTAACAAGACCCCCAAAGCATAATAATATATACATATTACTCACTAAATGTTTCTTAACCCTTCGTGTACATGAGAACTCTGATAGTTTTCTTTGACTAAAAACAAAAAATCCCCACAACACAGCAACAAAACAGGTTTTGAGAAATTGGGGAATATAATTAAGCCCCATACCTGTTAAAGTCGAGTAATCGGTGATCAATTTACATTGCAATTTGCAACGGAGCCATTTGTCATTGCTGACTATGAAATAAGCAAACTTCTACTAACTTCTGTGAATGGATTGTTGTCCGTAAGAATGTCACAGAAGTGCACCGGGAATCAACTGAGTTGAAGTAAAAATGATAATTTCACCAGCCACGGTACTAAAAAAGTGTTCAGTTAAACTTGTGCAACTATTAAAGTTAGACCAGGAGAATACCTGGCGGCGAATTTTTCCCCCACTAGAGTATTTCATTGTTCGCTTTTCGATTTTAGAGGTGACATATCCATCATCGCTCTGCTTTTTGCCCTGAATATATCGTCTTATCTTGGACGAAGTGCAAAGCTGCAAATCCTTGCCATCACAAAAAAACCCCTAATAAAGGCATATAATCTAACTATTACTCTGAAAAATGGGGCAATCCTGAATAGTACAAATAATTGGTTACCTCCTTTCGCTTTTGTTTGCTATTGATTCCTAATAATTGCCTTAGAAGTTAAAGAACTGCCAGAAATTCTGCATGGCATCTCTCCGTGTTAAAATAGTTGGGGGAAAAGTTGTAATTTATCTGTAATTTTCTCCCACTATTTGTAGCAGTCTTTTCCTGGGATCATACTTGGATTTCATTAATGTAACCCAGTTTTAACCAGCTTTTGTCAGGAGTTGGACTGTGTTGATTTACGCCAGTGTTTTCTCTCTTTCTGTTGTCAGTAATAACTAGGAATCTTCTGTTCAGACAGTCTCTTCACCTTGTCCTAGGGATCTCTGGCTAAGGTTGTGCTTGTACTTCTCTGGGACTCTTCCACCGTGGCTATGCTAAATATAACGGTTTCCTATCGATCTGGGCCCTTTGTAATCTCAGTCTGTCCCTGTTTTTCATCCTGCAATATTTTGATCATGAGTGGAAGAAAGAGGGCTGTGATTTTTGCTTCCCCCCCTCCCCCCCCCCCCCAGCGTCTCCCCTCACGTACAGAATAAGCAGGAACTCTTTCGGCTACATAATCAACTTGTATTGAGGCAGTTTGGGAATACTAAAGTTAGTTTTTCAGCTCAGAGGAAAGACACGGCCTCTGGAAGGTATGGTCGAGTGACATTTTCACGATGAGATCTGCTCCCCTCCCTTTTCCTCCTCTCTTTTTTTTATACAGCCCTAAATGTGTCATGCTTTGTCACATCCTCTGTGTGTGTGTTTTTAGAGAACATTTGAATAAAAGGCTCGATGCCAGGTATTGGTGACACAGTGGGTGGAATTTTCAGCCTTTCCACAAAGAGTTGGAAGCCTCCATTTGCATAAGGTCAGGGTACAGCTTCTGATAGAACTTTAGCAGCATCTCTGTCTCTTAGCAACACTCTTGCACTCTTGGTCCCTGCATTAAATTGACTGGTCCTTTCCTTTTCTTCCTTTCATAGGGAGGCTTACAATAAAATGTCACCCTTCCAACCTGTGCCTGTCACCCAGTAGGTCATCTGTTTCTCTACACCTCCCTCCCAACCCCCGCCCCCCCTCCACTCTTCATCTCCAATTAGAGGATGAGATTATTCATTTGGTGCATTCCCAAAACGGCTTCATTTTTTATGTTGTTAATTAATATTAATAACATTTCTCTTTTTGTATTAATAAAAGGAAGCCCTCCTAAACAGAGAGGAGATAAGGAGCAAATTGCAGGCACCTGCAAAACAATGGGATTGGAGAGGGGTAATAAGGCGCGTTGAGATAGAGAGAGCAAGGTTTAGGTCACCCTCTCCACCCATTTAGTTGATGCAGGGTTGAGCACAGTCAGCATGGAAGCCTTCAATGTGCTTAGAATATTAGAGTCACCCCTCTTGGCTCCGGGATGGGAATTGGTGACAGAATACAGATGCTGATAGGTGGTGTTAATGGAGGGTCAGATTTGGACAATGGTATCTATCACTTGCCTTATGGCTCTGCTGTCAGATGGAGTCATTTCTGACTGCTCTATCACCAAGATTTGGGACATGGGAGCGATTCAATTATTGCGTACAGCTTGGGAACGGGGGGTACAGATCTACGCCCAAAGGGCCGAGAAAAGATCGACTCCATCTTTCTTGGTGTTCGCTCCCCCCCCCCACCCCAAAATTATAAAAGGCCTTAACTGTTCAATATGGCCCCTTTGCTACTTGCTTCTAAAAACCAGCTGTTGAATTACTCAGTCTCCGCGTCACTTGAGTGCTAAATTAGCACAAAGAAACTTTGGGAGAGAAGATTATTGCAGTGCTGCTAAAGTTTAAACCCTCTACAGAATGTTTGTATATTTCAACCATTGCATCTGAACAGGGCTCGGGGATCCGTTTTCATTGCAGTGCTGATCATTTTGGCGTAATAACACGTGTAATAGACACGGATGTATAAAAACGAATCCAAAGGAGAAGTAATGCCTCCCACCTCACAAAACTAAATACAATGGCGCTTCACCCGTGCAGGATTTGATTATTATTTATAATGTTAGCATGTCCAGAAACGAACTCATTTAAAGCACTGGGCGGGAGGACATAAACCCGGAGAAACTTTGCATTGTTGTCTTTATATTTTAGAGGTATTTAACTGGCGACAGCCCTTTTGAATTCACTGCGGATTTTATTCTCCGGCTCCCTGCAGCGAACTGATCCACTTCTAAGGCATAGTTTAGTTTCCTCTAGCACGTTAGCCACCTCGTGAGTGGTGCAAAAGCGGAGGTGAAATCTGGTGCTGTTCAGTGGTCTTTCTTCCAAACTCCTACTTCTTGGGTTTTTTCTTCCTTACCTCTCCCTTGCGAGGTTTCCAGATACGGTAATTCCTGCAAGATAAATTCTCAGGTAATGGGTCCTTCGAAAAAGCAACAGAGGTTAGAAGTCAACTGCTTCCTCTTTAATAATTCACATGTCATATTTCTTCCACTTTGTCAAGTTGGCTAAAGAAGACGGACAGGGCTGAGACAGGCAGACACTTGAGTTTATTATTCAAGGGCGGGGGGAATCCTTGGAAGGACTATGCCTCTTTACCTATGTAACAAGTGCACATCTACTTGTTTAGCTCCCTCAGATTGCCATCTGCTCGGGTGTTCCCCAGCAATTTCGCAAAGAAACAATGGTTTACAGCCAGACAGATGTATTTCGAGCTTTCCTCTCTCATAGTTTCTCCTGCGAAGGACGTTTCTCTCCCCTTCTCTCTCCTGGAGGTTAACCGCTGTCGTGGAGGTTAACCGTATTGTTCCTTCACGCCCTTTGCTGTTGCAAAAACCCACGGTTCATCGACTATTTGTTAATAGTTGTGTATAGGAGCCTAAATTCTTTTTATTATTATTATTACTATTATTATGGGATCACGCCTCCGAGGTGACAATACATATTCACCTGGTTTGAGGAGCTGTTCACATTTTGGGGAGTTAAGCACTAACTCGCTCAGCATCGTGCAATGTGGAAGAAAAAGCCAGAGGAAGGCAAAAGAAGAACATGGGTAGGTAAGCTCCAGAAAGGGACTAAGCCTTGGGGGAAAAAATACCACAGATTGCAGATTCAGGCAATAAGAAACGCTGCCTACACATAGCATGTAAACATTGACTTATCCGGAATGTAGCATCATCTCTCCCATTTGCCTTATCTATTTGCCTAAACAAAAATCAACGTTTAATTAATCACAGCTCGGCTAGTGAACGCTCGTTTGTCTTTCAGAATTGCTTTTCTTCCATTTTTAGGAGACCTTTTATGAGTAAAATGTTTTATAGAAGATATACACTAGTCTACCCTTAATCAGTAAGTTTAGGGGCAACCTGAAACTCTAGTGTCCGTTAGTGTGCGTGCGGAATAATACCATTCGCTGGTATAGTTTTAGTTATATTTTGACATAAGTTTATAACAAACGGCGGAAAGAAAGAAAGAAATTGTTTGTTATAGTGTATTGTATGTTGTAGTATATACACACGCACACGCAGACAGTCGCGTAAATATGGGGTGACGGAGAATATCATTCTTATTTTGGTTGTCTCCTTATTGCTGTATGACGATGATAAAGTTTTCCTCTTGATGCGATTTTAAGTAGTCTAATATTTTAACAGCTTCAGGGGGTAGCCGAGTTAGTCTGTACAGGATAAACTTGAAAAAACAACAAAAGGTCTGGTAGCACTTTATAGACTAACAAAACATGTAGATGGTATAAAGTGCTACTACTATTTTAACAGTATGTCATTTAAGAAATAACCCTTTTTTACTTCTCCGTTGTACTATAGTTTGATGTGGCTTGTGTCTTATCCGTCAGATGTCAGTCACTTTATACAGGAAAGGGCCATCAGGCAATATTTAGCAAAAGGACTTAGCTGTGAGAATAAGAGGAGACCTTCCTACAGGGCAGAAGTTTGCCCCGGAGTGACTGTTCAGGTTGAAAAGTTTCAGAGGGGTAGCCGGGTTAGTCTGTAACAGGGAAAACTTAAAGAACAACAAATAGTCTGGTAGCACTTTAAAGACTAACAAAACATATGGATGGTGTCATGAGCTTTCGTGGGCACAGCCCACTTCTTCAGATGACCGGAGTGTTGGAAGTCCAGAACCAAGAATAATGTTCAGGTTGTTACATTTTGGATTAGAACGTGGGCTGCCTTGTACATTTCACCTTCTCCATACTGCATCATTTGGGTTTTTTGTGGGGGGGGAGGGAAAGCGGGCATTTGTACTACGGAACCGCGCCCTATGCATGAGAAACCCCAGGGAAACACCTCTCCCCCAAGCTGGGTTAGCAAGAGATAAGCAATGTGTGGTGGCCACGGGGTCCAGCAGGCTAGAAGGGTCTACGCTTAAAAGGAGCATCCGTTTGGGGCTAACAAAGCTGCACCTGGCAAGCAAGACTTCAGGGCAGAAAGAACCGCGCACCAGGGCATGTCAGAAGGACAAGGTGGGCGAGGCGGTCTCTTTTACGAAACCAACTCTTCCGCTGGTGCGCAAGCTTAGAGCGTCCACACAAAGCAAATCGGCATTGCCGCCTCTTCGCTTGATAAAAGCTCGTGTGGCCGGCCTTAGACTTGTCAGCCTAGCGATGTGCGGGGTCCTCTCCCTGGACTTCCCTTCACTTGGAATAAACTTGCCCGTCCACAAGCGTGTCATTTACACCTCCGCCCTGCGAAACGTTTCTGTTTGGTTTTGTTTCAGACCCAAGCCCTGGTTTCCACTCGCGAGATGCGAATCTCTCTGAAAAGGTGGCAAAGCAGCGGCTCTAGTGCCCAGGTTGTTACAAATAAGTGGCACTCTCTGTTAGGAGGGAGGGAGAGAATCATCCTCCATTGGCAGCCAGCAATGAAATGCATTTGAAAAGCTGCCAGCGGGAAGTCGAATGGGAGCCCTATCCTGCGCAATCAGATGGTTTAAAGTGTCCCTGAGCAGCTGTTAGGCTTGGTTTATTTTAACACCTGCGAAGTTTACTTCTGTGGATGCTACTAGAGACAGAGGTAGGCGCCTTGGTAAACTTCTCGGTATAGTTTTCTTTTTCATGTCCCGGAAACGTGACAGGCACAGGGAAGGGGTAGGGGAAAAACCACTGCCAAGGGGAAATACATCCTATGGGTGTATATATGCTAGAGATATTCACACACCTCTAGAATTCCATACTTATGGTCTGATTCTGTACATATGATAATCACGCAGGTGCTGTACACATGGACCTCGTGAGGTCACTGGCAAGTGACCTCCTGAGCCCCAACTGGAAAAGAGAACCCTTCTCCCCACCCCCTTCCCTTATTTATTCTTGGATCTGGACTTCTAATATCCCAGTCATCTGAAGAAGTGGGTTGCGCCCACGAAAGCTCATGGTACCATCGATCTGTTTGGTCAGTCTTTAAGGTGCTACTAGACTATTTGTTGTTTTTTACGTTTTTCCTGTTACAGACTAACTCGGCTACCCGTCTGAAGCTTGGAAACTTAATTATTGTTGGATCTGCAGCGTCTGGCTGGCTGGCTCTGTGTTGCACACGGGGTCTGTATATCTTGAAAGGAGAGAGCCTAGAACACACCAGCAAACGCCCTAGAAGTTTTAAAAAAGTCCATTGCAGAAGAGTCGCCAACTCTAGTGCACTCCAGTCATTGCTCATTACTGTGGGCAGAAAAGACGGTGTTAATTCTGAGCCATGCTCGGGGTTTGATCTTGCTAGAGAAGGGGGGAGTCAGGCGCCGCACTGGTGGTGAGCAGCCCCCCAAAGTCACCCTCCTCCCCCCCATGACCCTGCCCTGCGCTTGCTAAAGAGGCGGTGTTTGAAATCAGGAATGCTGCTACCACCTATCACTCGAAGTCATCTGCGCTCTGTCTTCAAAACATCCAGCGTCCCTTTTGATTCCACTTGCTGTTTCTTCTCCTCGAGTTCTCCCTGTCTCTCTGCAACTTGTCATAACCTGGAATAAAATGCCCTTTTTGTCGGGAGTTAAAGTCCAGAGGGCCTCAGATCTATTTCCAGCTGACAGCAGAGAAAAGGAGCCGGGCGGCGGTTTTGAGGTTCTCTTTTGTCTCTGCCTCCAGGTTGTTGGGTTTTTTTTTAACTGTTTCACAGCGCAAAACCATAGCACACGGTCCAAACCCGCTGGTAGCCAGCAGCATGTCAGAGCATCAGGGTCTCATTTGTTAAACAACAAGACCCTGGAGAAGGGACACAGTACAGCTTCACAGCGTTGACAAGCTATCGATTACAACATTTAATGGGACAATATTTTGCCCTTCTAGTCATTTGTTTGACTTCTTTTTTTTTAAAGCAGACTATCCTGTTCTTATCAGGGTTCACTTTGACAGTGTGAGAGGTGGGGAAAGTGAGCCAAACTAGGCTTTTTCATTATACACAAAGATGGGCTCTCTTTTTTTCAACCCCCGGAG
Source organism: Pelochelys cantorii (assembly GCA_032595735.1). Classification (NCBI taxonomy): domain Eukaryota; kingdom Metazoa; phylum Chordata; order Testudines; family Trionychidae; genus Pelochelys; species Pelochelys cantorii. Next base: position 36,239,870 of record CM064338.1, on the reverse strand, counting down.
TCACCCATCACTGAATCAAAGCGGTCGTTTCCCTTTTTTGGCGTCCTGGGGAAAGAACCTTCTCTGGCTAATTCATTTTCTCATTTGTTTGGGTGCATTAGTGAGGATTTGTTCCAAGCTATTTATGACATTTATTAATAGTAGTCAAGCTCATTGAAAGAAACAAGGCCAAGCGCACACACGAGCGATCAGGAAATGGTACCTAGGACTGCACATTGACGGGACTGATCGGGGCATGAGGAGGAAACGTTGTGGCCAAGCCGCATTTGCAGGGTTAAAGGCAAGGATGGAGATCATAAGGCCCGGGGGCCGGATGCGGCCCCCCAACTCGCCTGGATCAGGCCACGGTAGCTCGGAGCTTCCTCCGCTCTGAAGCGCCAGGCGTCCCCACACCGTCCTTGGGGCTGGAGTACACAAAATCTTGGCTCCCCTAGCCTCTGGTGGAAGTGGAACATGGGGAGTGAGGTTTTTTTCCTTCTCACTTGTATGCGCCCCCGATTCATTCCTCATCTCCAGTGCAAGGGGACGTGTCCAAAACAACAGCCAAACATAAGACCTGCGAAGTGAAATGCTAACCCCCCTGCCGGGCCAGTCTGCAGAGCTCACTGCTCAGACTGGGCTGCGCCTAAGTAGCCACGAACACTGTATCTTTGCATCACATTTGCTCTGCATTCGCGAATGTTTTCCCTGCTGCCTCTCCCTCCTAGACCCATTCACAACAGCCTGGATTCAGACACAGCCTGGGTGATGATATCAAGATTTTTTTGTTATGGTCAAGCCAAAGCGAGGTCATTCTAATAATACCCAAGGTCACTGGTGGGAGCCACTGAGTCTCCCAGTCATTTTTCATTTGCTTGCAGCAGTTAATGACAGTTACAAGGGGACGGGAACTTGGAGCTCCTGGCCATGTGATGTCACCAGCACATGCTAGGGGATTATAAGGGCAGGTAGGGGGCAGAGATGTGGATTAAAAACGGTCGAAAAAATGACTATTAACTGCTTCGCTTCGGAGCTCTACGGGGGAACCAAACTTCAAAATAAAGACACAAACAAAAAGGAGGAGAATGGGGGGGAGGAAGATTTTAAAAGCCCGTCCTCCAAAATGCCACATTAGCTACGAGATTATCCCTCCTCTCCTTCCAGATTCAGTGACTCAGCTGTGAGTGACCTGCAAAGAGTGTGTGTCCACGCGCGTGTTGGAGAGACGATTTACTATACACCCAAGCAGGCCATAGGGCGCAAAATAAAGGGCATGAGGAGTATTTTAATGAGCAAGGATCATTCCTCTCCCTCCTTTCAAAATAAAAGCTTCTAAGCCCGCTGCTCCGGCTGAATTCAGACGCAGAGTTCCTCTTGACGTCACTGGAAGCTGATCTGGACAAATCCATCAGAAGTTCTCTCCTAGATTCTAGCTGATCCCTTAAAAATGTGCCCCCCCCATCTCCCCCCACACACACTCAAGCCCAAGGTCCCGAGTTCTGCTTTGCTTGAACAGTGGAGCCCTAAGCAAGATGGGATTGGTTTAACCACGTTCACCAACTGTAAGAGGGTTCAGGATCCCTTACACCCTCCCACACACACATACACCAGTCACACATCTCCTCTGTCACTCCAAAGAGTAAATCCCTCCCCTTCACAGACTCTCCTAATAGTTAGGGAGTAGAACTGACTCTCACATTTTCTCTCGGCAGGAATCAATCAAGATCATTTTAAGGCATTTGAAACCTAGGCTTTTTAAAATAAATCTATTCCATTTCTGGATGAAATATTTTTGAAATGTAATTATATTCCCTTCTCCAGGATGTGTGGCTGGAGAAATAATATTTAACTACTAGGAAAACTTTAATAGTGACAACCCTGTATTCTGTCTCGTTGAGAGGTAAATTGAAAGATAAAATACACATTTGTCTCAACAATTCCACAAAAATAACCCACTCATTATTATCTTGCGCATATTCTTGTTTTGCTCATTTGAACAGAAGTTTACTTCACACTATAGAGTTGTTTCAAATACCTCAGTCAGTTCCTTTGTTCCCACACTTCTGTGCCCTTCTAAAATATTAACTGCCTTGTCAATTTCATTTTTCCACTGGATTTTATTGTTACAGTCTCTCTATGGTAAAAAAAAATTGCCTGCTCTACTTCTGCAGAAATCATGACAGTGTAGCAACGGGAGAAGGGTTTCCTAAACAAAGCTGGATACCTTGTTTAGAATTCTTATCCAATTATATGTACTTTACTACTATGGATATAAAAACAAATATCACCTATCCAGATATGGTGAGGCAAAATAAAAGAATTAGGAAAATAGTGGAATGATTTATTTTCTGTTTTGGACCAATAACTGAATTCTGGGTTTCAGCCACAGCCCATTAAAATTGGGGGCAGTCTTTTCATTAACTCAATGGGCTTTGGATCAGGAAAGGCAGGTCAAATGGTATGAAGTGTTCAAACCAAACTGATATAATTTGTGTAATACTGATTGTCACCCATAATCCCTCTGCTGAATTCTTCTAACTTTTGAGTCTGTCACACCATGGTAATACTTCTGTAAGAAAACAACTTGTGCAGTCAATGCTTCTGTTTATTTTAAGCAAAGAGTTACTAGCTAATCACAGTGAAGGGAAAAGTTGAGTTTGGGGGCAAAATACTCTATTTGTATAAACTGGCATAGATGCATTGATGTCATCAGAGTCATGCAGATTTATGGCAGTTGGCCCCAAAATTCAGTGCTAGGTATGTTCAAACAATGCCTATCATTTTCTGCAGTAGTTTTGTAGCAACCAAAAGCAAGATTTTTGGGGAGCAGATACAAGCCTTTGCATTACTCCCTGTAACAAGAGGAAATGGACTTTCTTCCTATTTTCCCATTTTTCCTCAAAAGTAAATAATATCCCAGTTATAATTGGGCCTGACTTGACTTAGCTCAGTTAATAGGATTAGAGTATCAGTCTCTCTCAACAATATCCAAATGCATAGGAAGACTGTTACCGACTCACTCATGTCTTTTTTCTCCTTCTGTTACGGCCAGAGTTACGCACCTACAGAGGGGATTTGTCCAGTGGGAGCAGGAAGATTATCTGTATCTAGTGAAATAAGGCGTGCATGGCAACCTTTGCCAAGACTCAAAGCCAGAACCTACTCACTATAAAATAATTGTGTCAGTACCTTCCCAATGCACTCTTCATGTTTCATTTGTCTTTTGACTGTAATTGAATGGTTGAAAAGCAAAAAAATGTAGACAAATTCCAGCTGTATTGAGATCTGTTTCTTTCTCTGCTACCATGGCCCATCATTAGATAGTTTCCCTCTCTGTGCAGAAGGTCAGAGAGTATAAATATAAATTGCATTTTGCATTACTTCTAGATGAGTGAAGCTGTCAAAGCAATAATATAAGCTTTCAGTCCCACATTCTACCACTTCTTTCCCATTTTTTGGCCAGGAGGTCATGTGCAAATTGAACGTGACAGCCCAGACGACATGTCCAACAGACTTATATTGTTAGACTGCTCTGCCCTGGCACTCATCACAGCATTAAACCCTCATTGGACTTAGAGCTCTTCAGTAGCAACTAACAGTAGCCCAGAAATCTTGCAAAAAAAGTTCACTCCATACCAAGTATACACCACCACAGCATTTCTTCTTTGAGAGCTCGCCTAAAAGTATTCAAGGAGAAAAACATGGAAACAACAGATAATGTAAATGGCACACTTTATATTCATATCCCTACAGAATATATATTTGCCACGTATACATCAGTCATATGAGTAAAATTTCGTTCCTCCATAAAGTTTTAAAAAGTTAATGATTGTGCCTTTTTACTGTATTAGAAGAAGCAAACACTTATCTCATATATATTTGCCGGAACCACATCCAAATATAAATAAGTAAATATTCATCCAAATGTCTACCTCCTGTTTTCTACAAACAAGTGCTGCTTTATGTGCACTGGCTAGAAAAGGCACCCCACATACAGAAAAGAAGGAAAGTGAGTGTCTTGGAGCATGCCTGGAAGTAAAGATTTATTTATGATGTTTATGTCAATGAGACGTTTCCCCTAGCCAATATTTGGATGATGTAACTGGAATCTGTTGTGGAAATATTATTAAACTGGGCATTTGAGAATAATTTGGCCAACAAAGGTCAAATCCAGAGCTAACTGGAAAGCAGTAGTAGAGAGGTAGCCGTGTTAGTCTGATCTTGCTAAAACAAAAGGAAAAACTATGTAGCACTTTAAAGACTAACAAGATGGTTTAATAGGTGATGAGCTTTCATGGGCCAGACCCACTTCCTCAGATCATATTCTGGAAGTGAATTGGTATGACCATATATACCAAAGGAATACAAGGAAAAAAGTGAACACATTATTAAACTGACAAATCAGATTTAGAACAGCAGTAGGCATCTTGTCATTCACTTCAATGGCAGGTGGATCAGGCCCTTGAATGGCATTAAAATAATTCTGTCATCCTATGTAAAATATTGAAGGAAGGATAATGGTCAATGAGACAAAGTAGGTGGCTGCTGAAACTTTTAATGGAATATGGAGATTTTTACCTTTGGATATGTTAAAATGCAGCACAGGCTGGTGATTAAAAGTTGGTAGCATCCAACAGCTGTTGAGTGGCCTATGTGAAATGAGTTGATAGTCTTGGTCCAACTCTCAGCAGAAAGGAGTTCACATTACAATTGGCAGGAAGCTGGTAAGCCTTCTTGGTAGGCTGAGCAGAGAAGCCAATGACAGAATTAGCATGATAATGATGCTGTCCTTCTGTCTATACAAATATTCTCTCCAGGTGAGGGTTGAAACGTGTGGGTGGGTAGAGAGGAGGCATTCTTGCTGCCCCTAACATCGCTCTTCCCTGAATAAACAGAGAATTACATTTTCAAAGGCTGTCAGCCTGTCAATCTGCTGGCGTGTGTATTTACTTATTTGTTTGTTTATTTATTCCATAAAGACCAAACTTACTTAAAGCTGAAGGGCCAGCTTGTATAAATCAGCAGAGCTCTGCAGACTTCAGTAGAGCAATGCTGATTTATAGCAGATGAGGATCTGGACCAAAAAGGGTCTTTGATCATAAACGCACAAGTATTATTTATGTTTACATTCCAGAGATTTGCATGTTGCACAGTGGGGAGTATTTTATCTCTTCAGAACATTGCACCAGTATAAATAATCCATTGGCATTCAAAAGCAAAAATAAAATGCCCTCTTTTTACCACCAGATGGACCAGAAAGATTTTTCTTCGAGTGTCTTCCTCAAACAAACTTGACAACAATAGTTAAATTCAAAGTTCGGTCAAAGGAAAAGAAATATGGGAAGAGAAGAAAAGCAGATGTTCTTGACTAGGTGATTATATTACAGGCAACTACAGACCGCCATGCTTAAAGTGACTGTTGAGGCAAGCAAATGTTCTTTCTAGGTGATTGTATAACAGACAGCTACAGACCCCCATTCTTAAAGTGATTGTTGAGGCAAACCAAAGAAGAGCTCTGCATAAGCTCAAAAGTTCTGTCTCTCACCAACAGAAGTTGGCCTCTTACAGCTATTACCTCACTGACTTTGTCTCACTAATATCCTGGGACCAACTAAACTACAACAATTTTGCTGTGCACAGATAAGAAGATAGGATACCACACCCCAGTAGGACATAATATAAAAAAATCAATATACGGTCCCTCATTTGATAGTGCATTCATAGCAATTGTCAAATGGTGCCCAGCACAAATCCGAAGTGAACTCTTGAGGCAATTGGGCCTAAAGTTATCAAAGGCAGAGATGGACACAAGCACCCAAGGCAATGTTCTGCCAAAATATCGGCACAGAAACTATCAACAGAAATTGCTAGTATTGAGGAAATTATGTTAAATTTAAGCTTTCAGGGTGGAAGTGTAAAATATGCAGCAATATGTTTTATGTTTGACTCACAAGAGAAAAGGAAGCAAAACGCCAAGGTAATACTGCTTTAATATCAGAACTACATGTATAGGTCTTTCTCTTCCAGTTCTTTTCATCCCATTTTTGAAGTGTCCTGTCTAGTCTCTTCTAATGCTGTTCATACATTTGCATATTTCTTAAAGTATCCCACTGCTGAATTACCACCAATAAAGCTCCACTGTTGACAACAATGGTGAGAGTAACTACTGGCATTTTAGCTATCGTTGTCAGAATAGGACTAGATGGCAATGTGGTAAAAATATCAGTCACCTGTCTGGCTGCATCTACCCTAGACTTTTTCTTAGAATTTCCCCTCAGTGGCAGCAACAGCAAGAGTGGCACTGTAGACTTGTGGCCAGAATTTTAACTGCCATCTCTTCAAGCATTACTCATGGCAGAGCATGAAAACACAGTTGTTAAATCACCAAGAGCCAATGCTGAACTGTCTATGGGCCTAATAAACTCCTTTGACTTCTCTTTTCAGTTATTTCAATAGGCTTTGGATCACACCCTATTTGAGTGGTTCCATTATTATTACCACCAGGAAAGATCTAGGGAGTGCAGGAATTTTAAACACAAAAGTTTTTTAGAGTCAAGGTCTTGGTAGAACCTTTTCTTATGCTCAACACTTTACATAGCCCAAGCTATTGCATGTTTCATCACTAATAGAAGTAGATTTTGCCAGACATGGAGAAGCACACTCAGGGCAAAAACTGTCTAAACATGCCAGCTGGCCATGTGGTGAAACAGGGAAAGATATAAAGCTTTATCCCCATTTTAGAAATAAATTTTGTGAGAACTGGAATTAAACTTTTGAGAAACTAGATTACAAGGAGACCTTTTATTAATGAGTGGAAAACTGTTGAAGACTAGCCAGGTGGTTAGATAAACCATCCTGCCTAATTCTTTGAACTGTATGGCCCAAGTACACTCAGCATAAGAATAAAAGTCAATCACACAGCATGTTCTCAGCATCGATCAGATACATTTTTAAAGTAAAACAGTCCACACTATGGCAATACAGCAGAAGCTGTAAAAGCCAGATTCTGTTCTGGGTACACACACACACACACACACACACACACACACACACACACACTTAGGGTTTCTCTACACTGCTGCACTAGCTTGAAATAAGGTACGCAATTTGAGCTATGCAAATTGCATACTTTATTTCGAGCTTATGTTGAAATAGTCTATTTCGAAATTTGGTCTACACAGTGCCAAATTTCAAAACAGACCACTATTCCAAGTCCCTTAATCCTTGTTGAATGAGGTTTACCAGGACGTCAGAATAGTGAACCTATTATTTCGATTATATTTCGAAATAACGGGCATGCTGTCAAGACATGTAATACTCTATTTCGGGATACTTCCAGTATCCCAAAATAGCACTCCAGTGTAGATGTTCCCTTACTTACACGTGCAGTTCTTCCCCCTCTACATGAAAAGAAATCTAGTCTTAAACCTCATATTTTCTGATTCAGAACAATTGTTGCAATAGTTTCAAAATCCTGAATTTAATCCTTGCAGTTAACCAAACCTCTAGGCAAACCACTGAGTAGATTTCTTAGTACGAGGCAAACTTATCTTTGTAGTAAAATCATATTGACTAATTTTTCCAAGATGCCTGTGACATGATACCCACAAATCTGGAAGTCTGCCATGAACCACTTTGCATGTATGGTTTGGATTTCAACCTTCTTTTATTGTGCTGGCTTAATTTCTTAACATTTATACAGCTTCTTGACATCTTTTAAGTGGAAGATTTATGGCAGTCCAAAGTGGATCTATCTACACATTGGCTACATAAAATGCAACCATCTGGCAACATGGACGCAGATGGAGATTTTGTCTTTACAGTAGAATTTGCTTTAATGGAGAAAGGACCTTGACCAAAACCAACTGAAGTCCATAGAAAGACCCAGAATGTGAAACTAATTTGTCTTTGATGTGAAAGACTCAATAATGTGAAAACTTAATTAACTTGAGATTCAGGTTTTCAATATGTATTATGTAAATTTAAAGTATACCAAACAATTGACACATTCAAACTGTCCTACATGGCTCAAGTGTTTTGAATAAATGTTTCTCCTAACATCCTTTCATTCAGAAAAATTGTTTACAGGTATAATGAATGAAGGTCTTGTACCCATTTCACATAATATTGTATTTTAACTGCTTCTATATACACAACTTTCATTGCTTTTAATGGGATCTTTGCACAAAGATTAGGGATGTAATATAGTTCTTCAAAATGTTCTTATTCATTATATAAAAAGGGGAGAACCATAATCCACCCAACATCTTTAGATAACAATCAACGTGTAGCCATCACAATAGACTCTTATTTGTGGCCTATCAAATCTTTCTCAGTTGTTCTGTGTTTATTGTTCCTTTTGGTCACTAGTTGATGGTCTTGTAACTCACAACCTGGACTTAGTATTTGTAATTTACTTTAAAAAGATACTTTGATATAAGCGATTACAGGGTATCTTTCTAACCATTCAGGTTTGGGGTCCAAGGATCCTTCACAAACAGTAATTGTAAAGAACTGTAAAACATCTCATCCCTTTGGTTTATGCTATCTGTCATGTTGGTGCTCAATACACAAGCATTAACAAAGCAGTGCTGTTGTTCAGTTCCAATTCAGCTGTGGATTGATCTCCCTTAGCAGCAGTACCAGATCTCCAAGGCTGCCAGCATAGAGTGAATGTGGTTATAAATGTGGTGATTATTTTCCTCTCACTGCCCAGGATGATTTAACAACCTAGATAAATGATATTTCTCAATCCAATTTTTCTTCAGCAGTATTTCTTGTGCCTCTTTTTCCCCCCCCTCCAACTTACACATTTTTTATTTGATGGCAGTTTTAGTGAAGTTTGTAGATCTATCCACTTTGCCAGAGACTGTCATCCATCATGGCACATATTTAATGTTCTCTCCATTGAAGTGTTCCATCCAAAATCATTTCTGATATCAATATACTTTGTCTTTCCCCAGTGCCCACAAGAGATGAAGGAAGCACCCATATAAATGAAGTTGAATTATCCAGTCAATATTATTCCCCACATGGACACATTGCTTGATTCTGCTTTGCAATTTCAAAACAGGGTATATTTGTGCTCATTAGAATTACATGACTCTTGTGGGTCGGATCCTCAATTGGTGTCACTTGGAAATCGAAGGAAGCAACCTGGATTTGAAGCATCGGGGGATTAGGCCCAAACTTTAAAGACTGCTTTCCTAGTTGGTATTGTTTGAACTTGAAAAAAGGCATATGTGTGTGTGTGCACGTGCATATCAATATTGATATATACACATATACACATCATATGGCATGATATAACAACATACACAGGAAAGAGTTGTACCTTCTGATGAAAAGTATTATATAAGAGCTAACAAATTTATTTGGGTATAAGCTAGGTTCTAGCCCATGATAGCTTATGCCCACATAAATCTGTTAGTCTTTAAGGTGCCATGGAACCCCCTTCTTGTTTTTGCTGAAACAGACTAACATGCCTACCCCTTTGGAACCTATAAGAGACAGGTATTATTCTTATTCTTAACATTATTCAACCTTGAATCTTCAAAACAAGCAAGTCCTATTTGTAGTAAGATGAAGGCCGAAAACATAAGCCAATGCAGCACAGGCCTGGTCTGAGGCCCGAGGCCTAGCTAACAATGGACAAAACATGGCTAACATAAAGCAAAGCTAAGCTGTAAGCAAGAGGCAGGCCCCAGCCCACAGAACTTGGCACGAACAGGTCTGAGAGTGCAAAACACTAATTAGTGCTAGGTACTGACTGCAGAACAATAGTTGGTATTGGTCATAAGTTGAGATCATGTGGTACCACTAGCTTATTAAAAAAGACCTTGGTGCACACCCCCCACAGATACAGACTCAGGTTCAGGAAAAGGTCTAAAATGACAGCATGATGATTTAATCAAACCACGAGGTACAGGGTGATGGGTGGTATCTAAGTAGCATCAGAGAGTGGTAACCTGACAACGTCAGAAGGTGGCAACCTGATACCTCAGCAGTGAGGTGTGATTTGTTGTACCTGTATATAAGGTGGTACCTTGGGGTGGGGGGACAGTCTTTGGATAACCGGGGGGTAGTGGAAATTTCCCACTGATTGACTTATTCCATTGTGTCAAGTACATGCGCGTAGTGGTTCAGTAGAGTCTACTGATGACTGTAACTGTACTTCGCTTAACAATAAACCTGGCCTGGAGCCTTCTTGGGGACTCTCTTTGGGTCTGCTGTGGAGACTAAGTGCACAAGTCTACACAGCACACATCGCTGAGCACACATGCAAGCAGCTTTCTGGTTATTATCATCAATGGAGCCAGAAACCTGTGAGAACACCTCGGCAGTAAATCCCGACCGCCCTCCCAGAAGAACTACACCATTCATCACATCAAATCCTTATTTTTCACGTGAACTTCTTCATTGTTTTATTCACTCCCACTGGAAATCAGACTTGCTTTTGCCCGGGTTAACCTCTCGTAGCAGAAGGAAGAAAGAGTCAAATCGCATCGTGCTTGGAAGGCTCAAGTCCCTGCAGTTGATAGTATAAGTATCCAGCAATGGTCATGACTTAACTGATTTTATGAGGTAGCAGAAGACCACGATAGGCCTCTGACGTGGGGTCCATCACAACAGAATCTTGCATCACTCAGCATCTCTAGTATAACCTTATTTTGCCTTCTGCAATGATAATTTCATTTTATTGCTAATTTGTCCTCTGATCTTATCATTGTGTGAATTAGGGTTTTATAGAGAAGTTCTAAAGGGAAAAACCATGACTTCAGGCAAAAAATCTGTGAAAAAAAACATCTTCTGTGTCTCTTGAGAGTAACAGAATTGTGACCAAATGATGCTCCTATTTTTATAGACCTGGAAGAACTGTTCTAAATTAACACTTCTGAACTTGCTCAGTGTTTTGCCTCCATGGGCCAACTGGTACAAATGTACGCAGTCCCATTTGAAGTCAGTGAAGCTGGATGAAGTGATTATTTGAAGTCAGTGGGGATGAGCTAATTTACTACAGCTGAGGATGTGGGTTTGCATGGTTGAATGAATGTCACGTCCTTTGTTATGACTGATCAATCCGGACAAATTACCTGATCATTTCCTTATACGATATGAAACAGCACGGTAGATGTGATTCATTCTTTAAACAATTATGTATTTATATGGACTTCTATTACTAGGTCTGTCTTTCTACATCTTTAAAATATATATTTATAATATAGATGCACATGTAGAGCTCAAGCCAGGGTCCCAGATCAGCAGTGCAAAAGGCAGCCAGAAGGATACCCCTGTCTCAGAGGAGCCCTGAGGTGATGCAAAGCTGGTACAATTAATCACCATCACATCCAGAACAACTTTCAGTGTAAAGCATGTGTCAGAGGCCAGAGGAGGTGTGGCATCTAAGTCTTAGCTAGTGTAACTCAAAGAATTTCTGTAGCCAATTCACAACTACCTTTCCCTGCCCAAACATCTTCAGATACGCCACGTGGAAACTGGGCATAGCTGATCATTGAGCCCAGACAGTGCATTAATGTTTGGGTGGACAGAGAAACAGTTCTAGATGAATGTAAGAGACCTAGCTGTGTATACGTATAATTAGGAAGCAGAAGCACTGAGCTCTTTAAGCGTTACTCTCGGCAGCAATAGCTCTGAGATTGGTCCCTCCTTTAGTTCTTCCCTGTTGTCTTTCTTTTCTGATCTTCATCATGAGGGGCAGGGTGTTACCGGGAGGAGGGAGAAAAATTGTTCTCCTTGGCCTTTGATGATAGAACAAGAAGCAATGGGAGGTTTAGATTGGACATTAGGAAAAACTTCCTAACAGTCAGGGTGGTTAAACACTGGAATAAATTGCCAGGGGAGGTTGTGGAATCTCCATCACTGGAGATATTTAAGAGCAGGTTAGATAGGCATCTATCAGGGATGATCTACATGGTGCTTGGTCCTGTCATGAGGGCAGGGCACTGGACTCGACCTGTTAAGGTCCCTTCCAGTTCTAGTATTCTATTATTCTATTCTATGACAGTGTAATAAGCTAGTGCTAGCTAAGTGCATTATTGCTAGAGTGGGTCAAATATTGGGAAAACATTTTTGTGACTAAATTATTTCCTGATTTCCTGAGACCCCCATGTGGCACACAGCCACTGTAGAGGCTCCTAAACCATCTATCTGCCAGGCCACTGCCCTGGGGATCTCACATGTGGCAGTGATTTTTGGCTGTCAGAGTAATCTCTTAGGGTACGTCTATACTAGATCGTTAGTTTGAGCTAGGTAGGGTAATGAGGGCAACCAGAGTTGCAAATGAAGCCTGGGATTTAAATATCCTGGGCTTCATTTGCATGTTCCCGGGCGCCGCCATTTTTAAATCCCCCTTAGTCCGAACTCCGTGCCCGCGGCTACACGCGGCACGAACTAGGTAGCTCGAATTAAAGATCCTAATTCAAACTACCGTTACTCCTCATTCCATGGATTGAGGAGGATTTAGGAAGTAAAACACACACCTTCTATCAGCTGTGAATGATGCATGCCTAGTGCATACCGAGATGGTGGAGTGTATGGAAAGGTGGCGTTCAGCTACCACAGCAATTCTCAAAACTTGGGATCACCTGGGCATTCATTCTGTCCCTCACCCTAGCAATCAATGATGCTAAGGGTACGTCTACACTAGCTCGTTAGTTCGAGCTAGGTAGGGTAATGAGGGCAACCGGAGTTGCAAATGAAGCCTGGGATTTAAATATCCCGGGCTTCATTTGCATGTTCCCGGGTTCCGCCATTTTTAAATCCCCCTTAGTCCGAACTCCCCCTTAGTCTGAACTCGAATTAAAGATCCTAATTCGAACTACCTCATGGAATGAGGAGTAACGGTAGTTTGAACTAGGATCTTTAATTCGAACTCCCTAGTCCATGCCGCGTGTAGCCACGGGCACGGAGTTTGGACTAAGGGGGATTTAAAAATGGCGGCGCCCAGGAACATGCAAATGAAGCCTGGGATATTTAAATCCCAGGCTTCATTTGCAACTCTGGTTGCCCTCATTACCCTACCTAGCTCGAACTAATGAGCTAGTGTAGACGTACCCTTAGCATCATTGATTGTTAGAGTAAGGGACAGAATGAATGCCCAGGTGATCCCAAGTTTTGAGAACTGATGTGGTAGCTGAACGCCACCTTTCCATACACTCCACCATCTCAATATGCACTAGGCATGCATCATTCACAGCTGATAGAAGGTGTGTGTTTTACTTCCTAAATCCTCACGCCCAATTTTTGTCTCCAGTGGCAATACCACCCTCCTCCCTGTCACTGCGGACTCCTTAACTTGGCGTCACCTTTGAGTCCTCTCCTAAGTTACACATCTAACCTGCATCTGCATGTTGCCATTTCTTCCTGCATCACATTTCCCTAGATCCCGCCTTTTCTTTTTGTCCACAGTACTAACATTTTGCAAGCCCTCTTCATCTTCCAGACACTGCAACCTTCTCCACTGTGTTCTTCCTAATACCCACCTTACCCCCTGCTATTGCAGGGGGGTGTAACTGCTCATCTCTGTCTTTTTGGGTGACCCTCCTCACCTCAACCCTTTGTCCATCAGAGATATTAATTTTGGGTGCTGAGTTTTCCGTTTCTCCATAGCTGTCTTGATATCTCTTTCCATTCTCATCATCATGGAATTCCTTCTACAAAATGATCCACTAAGCCATTCATCTCTCCTTCAAATCTCTTCTCACCATCCAGTACTTCCATGGTCTCTCTAAGAAACTGTCCAGCTACTAAATGAGGGTTAGGTATAGCAGATGTGTAAGAAATCCTACTTCTCATTAGCTAATCCCTCAGGTCAAGAAAATATAGCTGTGTTTTTTTCATGACTGTTCATTTGCTGAGTGCCTATCTCTCAGTCCCCCTCATCATTTGCATTCATGTCGCTAATGACGGTGATTAATCACATGTCCTGGAATATCTTGATCTGACTTCTGAAATTTCTAATAAGCCACTTTTTTTTGTTCTTTTCCTCTTTGTCAAAGGTGCACACTAGACTAGATGACCATCAGTTCAGCTTGCCATGATGCAAAGCGTACTTATAGTAGTGTTATTAATTGGGTTACATTTGAACAGTACTTTAGCTGCTTGAATATCAAGAAGTTGACTTTGGCCAATGTTTTGCTTACTTATGGAGCACTGAGACTGTTTCTGTAGAGGTGAAGAAAACAACTAACCAGAACTTTGAACTCTGATCAACAAATCCTTCCAACATTTGAGAGATTTCCACCACGTGCCTTATTGATTTCACTCTGAGTTAGTCTAAAACTCCATGGAAAATGTTAAACCAATGAGGAGTCCTGTGGCACCTTAAAGACTAACAAATATATTAGGGCATAAGTGTTCATGGGCTGTAGCTCACTTCCCCACTGAGCCAATGGGAAAAGGAAATAACCCTGTGCATGGAAGCTAGTGGAGCAGTTCAATGGTAAGTTATTTTCAGAAGGAAGTGGTTACATGTTGGCCCAGTTTTTAACATGCCTTTTTTCTGAAGGGATGCAGTGGGGAAGGAGGGTTTTGAGGTCTGATGAGTACTTGTTTGCAAATGTGGTATCAACAAGCAGAGAGAAGAGAAGCTTGACTCCTAAGACTATGCCCCCTGAGAGGGGAAGAGATAGAAAGGATAATCTATTGGTTAGAATGCTAGCCTGGACTGTAGCATCCCTCAGTTTCAGTTCCTTTTCAGCTATTAACATCATGCATGGCCCTGGGCAAGTGACTTCGCCTATCTGTGCCTCAGTTCCCCATCTGTAAAATGGAGAGACTAAATCTTACCTCTCTTCTCAAAGCATTGTGAGGACAAATACAATAAAGCTTGAGTGGTGCTCAGATGTGATGTGGGGGCTTATATAAATAACTACAGTAGACAGATAAAAGGAATTTGTTAAGAATGTGAGGGTATGAAGCAGAAATGGATCCACACACCAACATAATTTCTTATCTGCATAGTAAGAAGCAGGTTCACTGGACACAACTGCACACGACTATTGAATTCAGGAAAGCCAGTTTTGAAACAAGTATTCTGATAAGGAAGGGAGAAAATATTAAAATGTACCATCATGGAAGAGGATGGGAATTATTAATAGATGGTATTTAATTCTAAGGCAATCATACTTACAGTATCTAGGTTTCAGGCCCTGCTATATAAATTAAGTTCATTATCATCTCTTCAGCTGATTAAACTCTTTAGATTTTAGACACATATATTAGAGAACTTCAGTTCAGGGGTGTTTCTGAAGGGCAAGGTGCAGGGGAGAGTTGTAATTTTTCTCTACTCATGAGCATGTTCCTTGGCTAATCTAGCACATGGTTGTAAGCTGAATGCCTGCTGGAAGATAGTTCTCAGAATAGCCTGGAGATAGGAAGACCTGAGCATGTTCTGAATTTGAAAGGGAGCAAACTCTATCAGCAAATATTTTCCACTGAACAAACCCTTCATTCTGTACCTGTTAAATATAATGGTGTTACTCTTGGTTGATAACAATGTCCTACTACTTGTAGGACTTCAAAAATATAGGCTAGGGGTTGGATCAGTTGCATGAGGCTCGTGCTTAGCACAGGTGATAATTGAAAAATAAATATGTTGCTTTAAGCCATTTTCCCTAATCCTGGATCTGACCAAAGTCTGAATTGACTAGTGGAATAAATTAGAAGAACCGCAGGGTTGCTCTTACTTAAGCTGGCTGGAGCCAGTATTTAAGGACATTCTGCTAGTGCAGTATTGCTGGAGTGCAGTACATTTCAATCCCATCTCCACACCATCTTGGAAGGTTATGCAGGAGGGCAAAAGAAAAACAAGTAGTGAAAAGCTATTGGGTGGTATTGGGGAACTCCCCCCCCAGTCTCATGAGTTTGCTATTTCCCCCCTCTTTTAGTACCTGAGGATATGTCTATATACTACGGGACAAAGTCGAATTAAGCTATGCAAATTCAGCTACGTTAATTGCGTAGCTAAAGTTGAAGTAGCTTAACTCGGCTTTAGGCACTGTCTACACTGCAGGAAGCGGGAGGAAGAACACTCTTCCTTCAACTTCCCTTAATCCTCATGAAGTGAGGGTTACAGAAGTCAGAGTAAGAGGCCTGTTATTTTGAAATTATTTTGAAATAATGGGCTTGCTGTGTAGACACTCACTCTGTTATTTCAAAATAAAACTGCTAAATAGTCATGCCTGTAGAGACTAACTCTGTCTCTCTCTCATCTACACAGCTGGGCTTAATTCTATCAGCAAATATTTTCCACTGAACAAATAGCTTATTTCGAAATTGGGAGCATCTACACAGCACTTATTTCAAAATAGAGCACTCTTCCTCCGACTTCCCTTACTCCTCGTTCAATGAGGATTTCAGGAGTTCGAGTAAGAAGTCTTCCAGCTTGACAGTATTTCAACATTATCATATATATAGCAGCCCAAAGTCTGTGACTCTGTAACGCTGAAACGCTGGCTGTTCCTTCTGGGCGGCGCTGTTGCCTCCCGCCATGGCTCTCGGCTGACTTCTGCGCCGCTCACCCGGGCCGCCATGGGGGAGCAAGTGTCGCAAGCGGCCGTTTGGGCGCCGCAGCATAAGGTACCACAGGACCACTCATTGTTCTTTAAAAGTTGTTTTTAAAGTTACAGACTAACATGACTACCTCTCTGAGACTCCCACATTTAGGTAATTCATGAAGATACTAAACAGGATCATAAGTGCCATAAATCCATGCATCAAACTGGTAAACCTAAACATATTCGATGAAGTTGTCCCCTATGTCATAATGGAATCTTGAGTGATAACTAAAGGGAATAATAAATAAATGATTTTGTCGGGGTGGGGGTTAGGAATAAATTGCCCAAGATGTGTGGAAGAACAGGAAAGAGAAGATATAACCTAAATGGGACCATATCTTCACCTGGTGTAAATGGTGTTGGCTCCTTTGACTTGAGCGGAATCACTATGATTTATACTAACTGGGGATCTGTTAGTATGATTTATACTGACTTACTCTCAGAATTAATTCCAACAGGCTCAGAAAAAAGATGCTTTCTGATTAATGGAAATGTAGCTGAGAGCTACAAACAAAGGAAATAACAAGTAGCAAATTATCATATCTGGGGCAGGTGTCTCCTGAAGTGCTGCTGGGACTGACATGAGCTCTGACCTTTTTAATATCTACACGAATGACATAGAGAAGGGGGAGCAGAGACCAGCTGAATGAAATCTGAAGGTGCTGCTATGCAGCTACACGTTCCAAAGACTAGGGAAGACAGAAAAATTACACAGAGGAACCTGCTGAGAAAAATGCACAGTATTGCAGTGACCTACTACCCCTGCATCTGAGATATTGAATTCAGGTCTGAGATACCAAATTCAGGACTCCTACCCGCAACCACTCCATGTTGACTGGCTTCCTTCTGACGCAGCCCTATCCAGTGATAGAATTCTCATACACATCAGTGTGCCAGGATTGGGGAGGAGTCTATGATAACGGAGCCTTCATCATCCACGTGGAGATGGGCAGACCCCACCCACAGGGGTGGCAAGGGGCTAGTTGGTGATGCAAAGGAATCCCGGGCTTCTATCCACCCAGAGCCCTGGACCATTTATATCACCACTGGAGTACCGTGCTGTGTGCTCTGTGCAGTTCTGATGGTTGGGGGGAGAGGATGCTGGCTGTCCCTGGTCCCCACCCCTTCCACCTGAGGCCTCACCCCTTCTGGGAGCATGGAGCTGCCCCTCCCTCCACCGTGTTCACGGGCCCGTGAAGGCTGTCGGCTCCCTGGAGATGGGGTCAGCTGCGTTCACAGAAGTCTGGGCTATGCAGCCCAGCTTTGTCAGTTGTATATGTCATGATTTTATTACAGGGGCTACTGACAAGTGTCTCTTGTGCTGCAAGGAAATCAACAGACAAAGTCATATGAGTCCCAAAGCACCTAAGCTCAA
Organism: Pelochelys cantorii; assembly: GCA_032595735.1. Lineage (NCBI taxonomy): Eukaryota > Metazoa > Chordata > Testudines > Trionychidae > Pelochelys > Pelochelys cantorii. The sequence continues at coordinate 36,221,939 of CM064338.1, read as the reverse complement.
AGTCTCTCCCCTCCCCCATTCTGTTCAGCACTGGTCCTGTCGGTGGAGCATCACAACACAGTACATTCCTCCATGGGATCAAAGACAACTTCTTCTAACACCTGAAGCCCAGCTCCCAGGATTGACTAAACCAATCAGGGTAGTGATACTTTGCCATACATTTCATTAACCCTTCCCTCCCCTTGCTGGGGCTAGGATTCATTTACTCCAGTGGTTCTCGCACAACCAGGTGGAACCCCAAAGTGGGCCACAACCCGGTTGTAATGGGGTTGTCAGGACTGGCGTTAGATTTGCTAGGCCCCAGGGCAAAAGCCAAAACCTGAGCCCCACTGCTCAGAGCTGAAGCAAGTGCCCAATGACTTCAATCCTGGATGACAGGGCTCAGACTATAAGCCCTCTGCCTGGGGCTGAAGCCCTGGATCTTTGGCTTTGGTCTCTCCTCAGACCCTGGGAGGTGGGGTTTGATCTTTGGCTTAAGTCCTCCCTTCCCCCCAGGGTGATGGGCTTGAATGGGTTAAGGTTTGCCTTTGTCCCCACCCTCCTGCAGTTGTGTAATAATTTTTGTTGTCAGAAGAAGGTCACGGTGCAATGAATCCTGAGAACCAGGAGGTATGGGAACATTTCCTCATAGCATGGGCACTTTTTAATGTTGTAGGCATACCAAAAATGGCAGAAGAGCTAAACTAGAGGGCTCAAAGAGAAGGATCGTGGTGTGGGGAGGGGAAAGAATCACAGAATCTGCAACTGTGACAAACTTACTTCCTTACCAATAGCACAATACTGTACTGCTTCCAGACTGAGGCTAGACAACCCTATAGCACACTGATCAGTGGCAGCAGGCCTGCCGACAGGAGGGGACAAAGGGGGTAATTGCCCCAGGCCCCAGTAATTCCAAGGGGATAGAGTCTCCTGGCTGCCATTGCTGAAACTGCACAATCTGGACCCGCCTCTTCCACCTGAGGCCCTACCTCTTCCGCCTGAGGCCTCACCCCTTCTGGGAGCACAAAGCCAGCCCCTCCCACCTTGCCCATGGGCCCGCAAAGGCTGTCAGCTCCCCTGAGTAGCAGTGTTAGGCTGAATAAATGTGACCACATGCTGGTGGTGCACAATCAGGCCCACCAACAGTGGGGCAAATGGGGCAGATACCCTGAGGCCCAGCGATTCAAAAGGGTCCAGGGTTCCTGGCTGCCAATGACACTACCACAGCAGTGACAGCAGCCGGAGCCCAGACCCTTTATATCACCATGGGAGTGCCACTTGGCACACTGCAGGTGGCTCTGAAGGCTACCTGGGATGGGGGGGGAGGGTGCAGCGCGGTGCACTGTAGGCAGTGCTGAGGGCTGGCTGCCCCCAGCCCCACCCCTTCTGCCTGAGGCCCCAACCCTTCCAGGAGTGCAGATCCAGGCTCCCCCTCACCTTGCCCAGGGGCTGGCCATTCTGTCCACCCATGTGCAAACTCAAACCACTCTGAGGCCAGTGGGCAAATGCAGGCTCTCAATAAAAAACCCATAAAACAAGGACCATTATCACTTAGAATAGTTGCCACACAGGAGTGCCACCCTCTGCTGAGCAGCAGGACTGTGCAAGCCGTGGATTTTATTACAGCCCAACACCAAAATATCCCCAATGTATGAAAGAAGGAAGCCTAGTCACAGGTCTCTTCAGAATACATGGACAAATTTCAAGGACATAGACCCCTACAGGGCAAGTTGATGTTAGAAACAGTGCAGCCATTGGGACTACTGAAAGGGAGTTCCATTAGCCCAATGGAGCCACTGAGGAAGGAACTGGCAAACCATCAAAGAACAGACATACTTACAGCAGATGAAATTAGCCGTGGATCAGCAGCCTGACTGAGGTGAGAAAACTCCAGATAAAGTTGGGCTATGTCTTGACCCAAAACCACTGACAAAGCATTGAAAACAGTCTGCAATGGGCTGGCAGCAAAAGCCATGTCTCAGGGGTGTACTAGTAACCGCTGGATGCAACAAGTTAGCAAAGGCAGGCACAAAAGTCGCAACAATTGTCTGGAGTTTGTCTGAAGAAGAACAGGCTGCAGGAGGGAAGAGTTTGAAGGAGGCACTAGGAAGTCAGTATGTGTGTACACAGAGGGTACACCTACACAGCAGTGTTATTTTGGAATAACTAATGTTTTTCTGAACTAACAAAGAGTGCATCTACACAGCAAGCCATTATTTCAAACTAATGGCGAGGTGGAGGACTTCTTACTCCGACTCCTGTAACCCTCATTTTACAAGGAGTAAAGGAAGTTGAAGGAAGAGTGTTCTTCCTTCAACTTCCTGCTGTGTAGACAGCGCCTAAAGCCAAGTTAAGGTATTTTGACTTCAGCTAAGCAATTGACGTAGCTGAAGTTGCGTAGCTTAATTCAACTTTAGCCCTGCTGTGTAGACATACTGGGTGTGTCTACACAGCAAAGTTATTTCAGAATAGCGGCCGTTATTCCAAAATAACTATAGGAGCATCTACACATCTGTTATTTTGAAATAATTTCAAAATAACGGACAGTTTATTCTGACTTCTGTAAACCTCATTCTGTGAAGAATAACACCTATTCTGAAACAGCTATTTCAAAATAAGGCATGTGTAGACGCTCCACTTCTGCTATTTCTAAATAGCCCCTCACCAAGCTCTAAATCAAGATAGCACATCTACATTAGGGAAGCCTGCCTCGGACTAATTTTGAGGCTTCTCTTCAATGTAGATGTGCTATTTCAAAATAAACTATTTCAGAATAACTATTCCAGAATAGCTTATTCCGAAATAACTGTGCAGTGTAGATGTAGCCAGTACCCAGATTGACTGCTGGCTGCAAAGCTATTTCCCTGTAAATACAGGCACTCCCCAAGTTACAAACATATGACTTACAAACATCTGCACACACAAACAAAAGCTCACCTGCAGCCTCAGGGAAGCAAGCATGAATCACAAGTGGTGGCGAGCAGTGCACCACTGGCTAGTCCTACTGGCCCAAGAACTCCAGAGGAGCAGGGGGCAATGGCACAGTGGTGCTTTGAAGGGGAAGACACCACTCTCTCCAGACAGTTTTCTTTATAAAGGACCAGTTTCGTTTTAGAACCTTGGCATCCTCTCGTGTTATTACCCAGGACACAGTACATGAAACACCATGAGGGCAGGATGACTCCAGCTTTTTCAAGGAAGAGTGTGTAGTTGTCAGGTTTTCTGATCCCTGGGAAAAGTCTGCTTCCCCTTTGTAGACAGTTGCACAGTAAATATGTATTTACTGCACAAACTCTTTTTCAGTCAAAAATCACATGCATTTCCTGGGTGGTGTTGGAGGTATCAATTTTGTTTATTCCACATGTCCTAGGTGTGTTGTGTAGAATAGACACAAACCATGCCTCGCTAACATGTTCAAACTGAGGGCCCTGGATTCTGGATTAGCTGGATTTTGGGGGGTCTTTTTAACTCTTAAATCTGTTAGGCAGTTATTAAATCGATGAGCACCAGAAGTCTATGCCAACAGAAAGACTCAGGTTGATAAACTCTACAGATCATGCTAGCAAAATCTAGGACTTCTTTGAAGCTTAAATATCTAAATATGTTTCTGTTTCACAAAATACAAAGCTTGTAACCCTCTCTAAGAACCCCATGTGAAACTTCCCAGAAACCCTAAACTTCATCAGCATAATCATCCTTACACCCATGCTCATCACAAGTCTCACTGAAGTTACAAATTAGTTTTAAAGTTTCGAAGTTATATAACCATGAAACACCCCCACACCTTTTTATATATTTAATGAAAACTGAATAAACTCCAAGACAAAAATCTTCACTAAAATAGATCCATATGCTTGAAGGCCAGGGGGAACCTGTAAGAGGGGACATAATAAATTGTATCCAGTAATTCCTGCATCATAGAGATTTTTCCTCAAACACATAAATTGGTCCCAATAACTTGTGTTTGAATTTCTTTTTGAAAGAAATCCAGACTCAAATTTCTCAGTTAGGAGTAACAATTCACAACATAGTTCCCTTAAAAATGTTGTTAATGATGTTACAGTTATAGTTTTAAAACTAAATGCTAGAAACCTGGGAGATTCACATGGGGTCCTTACATCTACCATAGATTCTGCCTCACATTCCACCCACCCTCCATCGACTTCAATCCAGATATACACCTCCCCTTTTCCACTGTGCTCAGATTTCAATATCTACTTTTTCCATACTAATGAATTAAGCAGCCACAACATTTATAGCTGTTTAAGGAATTCAGCATAGCTTCCCACATCATTTTAAAAGTGGCAAAGCATCATTACACTGTTCTTAAGATTTCAGATTTATTTATTAATTTTAACACAACTGGTGTGTGTAAAATATCAGCGAGTCCTAATTTGCTGATCTTGTGTTAAGAATAGGGTTGCCAGATGGTTTCAACAAAAATACCCGACACACTTGACATTACATCACAATCTACATTACATCTTATTTAGAAAATATTGGACATTTATATTTTCTCATTTATATTTTTTCAATTTGTTTCCCGAACAGAAAGCTCAAATACTGGACTGTCCGGTTCAAAACTGGACACCTGGCAACCCTAGTTAAGAAAGATTTTTGCAGGAGCATTAGGAACTTCATTCTACTCCTTTGGAGGATGATTTCTAATTGCAGTGAAGTAACTCCAGTTGTATAAATGAGAATAAAGTTTGACAATTGTTGAGAAGGAAAAAGCTTTGGATGATTTTTTACAGGTATCCAGGCCTGGTCCCCTTTTGAATTTCTTTTTATAAACAGGGAACGTAAAGATTTAATTAAAAAGCAACTTTAATTTGGGCTGATTTATTTCTCACTGGATCTAGTGTTCAGAATTGTGTATAAATCTCAACAGGTTTATGGTACAAGCGTACTTTTCTGTATGTATACACACACACACACTAACAGTCAGATAGATGGCGTAAAAATGTGCTATACCCTGAATGGAAAAGTTAGTATCAGGTTAAGGCGTCCATGTGGGAGTGAGCAGTAAAGTGTGTCAAAAGTGGAGGACAAGAAGGGTGAGGTAGTACCATTTATTGGACCAACTTCTGTTAGTGAGACATGCTTTGGAGCTGCAAGGAGCTCTCTCTCAGCAGAGTGTAAATACCAATGTAAAACATAGTAAGTTATTACATCCTGGTAAATTGTATTCAGATACACCGAGGCGCACAAGCACACACACACGTCAACACAATAGTAGCACGCCGAGTGTACATAGATCTCTCTTCTGCCTGCCTGTAGTCACTAGAAAGAAAAGAATAAAGTCACTATCCCTGCTTTGATTCCTCTACCTGCTTTTCTCGCTGTTCTTCAGAGACCCTCGAAGTAAACTACCCCCAGTATGCCTGGAATATATCCCAGCATGGGAAAAATCCTTATGCTGTCTCTCTTGAGTTATGCCGATCTGTAGATCTCTACACAGGGAGAGACGAGATGGATTTCCCTGCACTCCAGTTTATTTCAAGCGCAGTTTCAAAGCACGTGCAATATCTAAGCGGAAGAAGGACAATAGTGCCCCGCGTCCCTTTGATCGGGGTAGAGAAGAGACGTGCCCTGCCAAGAGCGCTCAGCTCCGAGGGTGATTGGCGACTTTATAGATCGACTAGATCCAAGTTGTTGTTGTTTCCCAGCAAGGGCCGCTTTAAAGGAAAGGTGCGCGCGTGGTGAGTGTGCCAGTGTGTGTGGGCGCATGAGAGCCACTTCCAGATCCCGAGTGATGGGCACAGAGTGTGACCCGATTGAAAAGAAATCCCCTATCCCTGGTGCCTTGGATGCTCTTTCGCAGTGTGGCACGGGCAGGATTGCTCTCTGGAGAGAGTTCAGACGATGGCGGTCGGAGTTTTTTCTTCCCCCCGCTTTTCAAAGCAGAAATACTAATAAAAAGTAACAACACCGGGTACCGAGCGCCCCAAACAACGTTAGTGCTACTAGCCAATCTGATAGGGTGCCATAATAGAACGTAACCAACGATTTGGTGCATAAGCGAGTATATTTCACAGGCAGGGCGTTATAACCCATTCCCAGGCATGAAGTCTGACCCTTCAGGGCTAAGTGATTTAAAGTTACTCGGAATTTTGTCCGCCGGAGCTGCAAGTCTATGGCCTAGCAGCGCACTTAGCATTGCCTTGGTGCGTTTAGAGCTTTCAGACCCCTTTAAAGCAAAGCCTCACAAGTCTCAGTATGCTCTTTCTCCAGATTTTCTGTTATGTGTTTACTATTAATTATTAGTCGCAGTATTTGTATTTTACCGGTTGTAATAGTTCTCACTGACTTGATATACATCAGTGGTGAAAAATGTCAATCAAAATTTCCGCTCCTCGCTTTTCTAACACTTTTCAATCTCCCAGAGGCACTGGAAGGATGTTCTGAGCCAAATACATGATTCGATTAATGAACACTTATATTTGCTAAGGAATGCAAATTCTTTATTATCTGTGTCAGAATGTTTGTCCTTTCCGTCTTCTTTGAAGTTGATGAGGGAAGGCTGGGATGTGGCCAGGAAGGGGGAAACATCCACTTCTGATTCCTTGGGGTTTTCACTTGTTCTCTTGCCAAAAACGCCAAAGGTAGCTAAAGTTACAGGAATTATTTAAAATATGTTCGGGTGGTTGTTGTTGTTTTCAAATGGCGACAGATTTTTTTTCAGCTGGTCCTCCCTTTTAATAATAAGGGGATCTGATGAACAGTCTGCTTTGAAATTATTTTACAAAATAATCGCTCCCGTGCCCTAAAGAATCTGTTACGATTTGGAAGGCATAGAGGAACTAAATTCAATTGCCTACCCCAAAGATAGGTAGACTTCTTTTGTATTGTTTCAAAGTATACGTGACTTCCTCCCTTTTCCCCTCTCCCCCCAAATTCGCTGGTGGTACTAGCGTATGGAAGGTATTCGAGATCACTTGTAAGTTATCTAAAAAGATTTAATCGAAGCAACAACTGGAGTTCTACATCTTACTATCTACCCAAACATCAGTTTTAGTCTCAGGCTTGTAATGGGATGCATTGTTATTCGAGTTGTATTTTTGAAGTTTGCCTAGCTCTCTAAACTTCTTTCAGACACTGATCTTACTGTGTATCAGGGATAGTGTTAAGTAGTCACTTCAGGTAGCTTTAAGCAAGGGAATGAGGCTGACAGCTAAGTCAGTCAGTTCAGGGACAAATGGAAACTAACTGCAGTGGTATGAACGTGGCAGGCTGACCTGCTTCTATATTGTTTGTAGACTCCATTGGTTGAATCGGTTGGCTGTAAATTCCAAGGCTATTTTGTGTTTATACTATTGGAAATCCAAGCCCCTGGCCTCCCCTGGAAGGAGATCAAAGATAGATCTTTGTACAACACAATACTTTGGATTCTACACAACTTAGCTTAAATTGTATCACGATGCCATGAACATGTTCCTATGAAATGTCGTTGCTTTCATTATGAGTCTCAGGCATGTTATTTGCCTTTTACGTACGTTTAACAGTGTGCACTCACAATCACTAGGGGAGATTTCTTGCTTCTATTGGTTTTGTTGCTTCACCTGCACTTCCCTTAACAGTACGGCAGTTATCTAGGGATGTTCTAACTTTCACTCTCTGCTGCTGCCATTACAAAGGAAATAAAATTGCACACGCAACATTAAAGGCAAACATAAATGGACAGTATTAGGAGCCTTTCTGAATGTAATGACTCAAGTGAAGTTTTTATTCCAGATAAGACCCCGGCGTCAGTTAAACTTTTGTCATGTATCACTTTTCCTCTTGAAAGGTGTTATAACAGCAATTCAATTACAGTAAATAGTGTACATCATCTTCACAGCTGGAAAATTCTGTAACTAACTGTGACCAAACGTTGTAAAGGAATATAGCTTAACCAGTATTACTTTTTTTTTGCTGACCACAGGTTAATTAATTTCAAGGAGCTTAGTATATCTAAACAGAAACATACTGAGCTGCTGGCAAGAAGTCATAAAATATAAAACGTGGAATTAGAACGATCATATAAAATCTACATTGCAATATTTTTGCCTGGGAATAATTCTAACCGTTTTCCCCACCCTAAAGTAATACTAATACTACTAATAATAATTAATAAATAACCCAGTCCTCTCATAAAGTATGTATGTTATGCACACACACTGTCTAGATCTGTATGACAGATACACCCCTAGACATATACATAACACCTGTCCATTGAAATATACATAAATATGGATGTTCCACTATATGTAGATATATATGACACTACCTTGCACAACATATACATTACAGACCACCTGATTTTTTTTATTAAACATACATTGATTCTCCAACATTAACTGCCTTCAGCAAATGCGAGGAGGAACAGCTGAATCAGTACTGTAAATTGTACACAGAGAAATGATTGCTTCTGAGTGCAGTCCTAAATCATCCATGTAAAAAGCCCAAGGAAAACTCCCACTAACTCAGACAGAGTTATCATTTCAGTTAATGGCAATATTAATATTAGCTGCTGTCCCTAGTTGCAATTGAGAAGATTTACGGGGGATTTAATTTACTTGCGGGTATATGAAAAAAGCATTATAAACCGTTGGAGGTGTGTTTTTTTAGTCCAACAAATGTAACTTGTGGTTTTTTAAACTCGTCAGTTTATAGAAGGGCAAGTACATTGCTGTTTTGAAACGCTATATATTGCCCGGTCCTCCATCTTTGCGCAACCAAAACTTTCCTTAGGAACAGGATAACTTCTCTGACTCCAGTGGAGTCACTAAGGATTTAATCTGATGTAAATGACAAGAGAAGTAAGACTTCAGAGGGAGAATTGGAAGCATAAGAAATGAGAGGGCCGCAAGGTTTGAGTATAGGGTCAGCAAAAGAACCTGTAAATGGCAATACTGACAAGTCTCTGCTAAGCTCCCTTGCTTTATGTGCGTGGATTCTGGCAGAGGGGACCGGTTACACCTGTAAGGAGCCCCAGGATGCTTTTGGGGAGCAAAAGTCAAGAAGGGTCTGTTAAGCATTTATTCTATGTTTCTAATCTAAAAATCATCCGAAAACATTCAGCATAAATTGTATGTTTATATTATTTATTATTATTATTATTACTATTACTATTACTATTACTATTACTATTCACGTGTTCTGTTATGTTAAAATAATTTCATGGATTTTACACATGAAGTGATGGGAGCTGGATGGTCAGTAACTCCAGATGGTGGAAGAGTAAAGTAAAGTGGAAATCCAGAATTGGAATATTAAAATAAAAAAGAATAAATGGGGGGGAGGGATCCTCGGGCTAGATCCTGAAGTATTTTCTGAGCAAGGATAGCAGGATCGGGCCCCTTGTTCTTATCATCGACCTAGACTGTCGCTGCTCATGGGAATTAAATTCTATATAAATGCAGTAGCGAGTTAATTTTGACTTCTTGGTTCTGAGTGTTCTTTTTTTAAGGGTCTCATAATTTGTCAATCTTGTTCATCAAAATATCGATATCTTAAAAAATAAAACATCCTGGTTTCACAACAACCCAAGTCTAAAGGCTCCGCTGCCCATTCTCAAGTGGTAAAAGGGCAGTATAGCTGGTGTCTTTTTTAAAATAAGAAAAACAAACTTTTTTGAGTCCCGTCTTCCATGTCGACTTTAGAAGACCTGGAGAATGGATAGAAAACGACAAATTAAATACCGCAACCAAGATTCTGTTAAAGAGACAACTGTCTGTTCAATATTCCATTTTAAAATAATCCCAAATATTTCTCAGTACACCTTTAAAAACTGAGTATTAAACTTTCTCAAAATTTATTTGTGCTTTGGAAAGTTCGTTTTGATTGATTTTTGTTTGCCTATCAGATTTCTGATTGCATATTAACTTCCTTTTCTATTTTAACCCAGAGCCCCAAACCTGTTATTTCCTTTATTTACATTTAACTTGATTATTTCTTTGACAACGATTTTACACAGAGAGACACACAAGCATACACATATATGATACTTCTATAGACTGTCTATAGCTACCTAAAACTTAGAGAAACTTTTTTTACTTGCTGCCCAAAATATAATTTTGTTCAGTTAAAAACTTCAGGAAACAAGAAAGTGGGAGAAAGCCTGAAATTAATTGTTGTGTACAAAAATACATTTTTTTCGCCCAGCAAGGGTATTTCGTTCCTATAAACCTGTCTTCTTATATTTTTCCTTCAGAATCCAAAACACTCTTTCAATATGACTCGTTTTTCCCTTCTTACTGCGTCCTGTTCTTTTTTCTAAACTTAGAAAAGTGTTCCCGAAGAACTTAATCTAATCATTAATATAATATCTTGAAAACGCTGACACATCTGAACACAGATGTTGGCATAACCCTCCCAAATAGGAACCTTCTAATACTGGCTAACCTTTTGAAGAACTTGTTTCTAAAATTCTGGAAAAGGAAAGCATCGTTGAAGACTTGTATTATTTTCTTGAAAGTCCTTCAGATGTGTAATATCTTACATCAAATTTCTGTAAACTTATGTTTGTGCCATTGTCATAAATATTCACACCAAAGGAAAATGCACATCACACGCATCTCTCAAAAGTTTTAATGGGTTTTTTTGAAAGTTGGGTGTTAGATTGTATTTTTCTTCTTAAAATGTCACTCCTCATTTAAGCAAGGTGAGATCTATAGATAATTATAGGTATTTGTTAATTATCCAGTTACTTTTGGTGGTAAAAAAAATACACACATTTTCTATTGTGTTAATTACTAGGATGTCATTCTACCAAAGGTATCTTTGTCAATTGCAAAGAACGGGGGGGAGGGGGGGAAGAGATTGGAAAGCTTTTTTAAAAAATAAAATCTTAATAGGTTTTCTAATGGTAATTTAAGAAATTAAAGCCTTATCATGTTGCGTATTTTGCATGCGATCGTTTTGCCTCTCAGAGTGACATGGCATTTATTTATTTCTGAAGATTTTTTTAAACAAGTTTATCTAATTCTGGAGGTTTTCTCCACAGTTGGATCCAAATCCTTTTTCATTCTTTCTTATGCAAGCAACCATTTTTGTTTTTAATAATTGTTTCCACCCCGTAAAACTGATAAAAACTAAATTGATTCTATTTTCTTGTCTTTTCTTCACTTAGGAAAGAACATCCAGCTCCAAAAGCAATTTAGCGAAATAATTAAATAAACAAAAATCAAACAGTGAGGTGGAACTCAGCCTGTTTTATGTTATTTCTTAACTTTTCTTGCTCATGTAGCACCTCACGGATTCTAATATGCATCTGGGATAACTTTGACTTAACTCGAGCTCTCTAAACCTTTGGCCTTGAGCTAATTAAGAAAAAATATACTCTAAATTGCTATTTCCAAAAAACACCGTGTGCATTTGTCAAAGTTACCGGTGTAATTTTTTAAACCCGCACAATAATTATAAATCACGGTATTTAACTACTCTTCATTATGTTCAGAAAATCAATATCAATTCAGTTAAAATGATTAAGATTATAATACACTTGCTATTGCACCTGACTACTCCAAATGCGTTATACATGGAGCGCATTGAATATTTTTGGCATGCAGTCTATCCCTTTCTTACTTATACATCCCTCTTTCATCGTTTCAAAGTTCTTGACAGGACACTTTCAGAATATACAGCTACCTTGTTATTTCCACACTGCTATTTTGACTTTCTTACACTGACAAATGCACTCCACGGCGCCCTGGTGTGTGTGTGTGTGTGTTTAATGTCTTCCTATTTATGAAACAATAATCATCTGACATATTTGTGGGAAAAAACCCTGAATATTAAGATCAATTAAAATAATAGCCAACGTCAAATATAAATGTTAAATAATTTAATGTCGGCAGAAAATATATGTCAGTTATTTAGAGGAGATATAAATCGATCAGGTATCTAAACTGTATAAGGCAATCATTCTGATAGCATGGGGAAAATGAAAATAAAAGCTTAGAAAAACGTTTAGGTGTGGAACCTTAATTATAAAACACACAAGTGTTCACTTCTGTGAGCTTGGTAAGAAAGCGTCCTATCTCTTTCTTTTACTCTCTCCCTCTCTCTTCTCCTCTGTCTTTTAAAGAAAGAGGATCCTAAATTCCTTTTGACTGATAGGAAGTTACAAGACAAGATGCAATTTTCTCTTTCTTTTCTGACAACTCTGTCATCCCAAGGATCATAGTCATGTCAGGGTGTCTGTCTCGGGGAAAAAAAAATCACTGAAGCTTGTGGCCATCTTTGCATCAAAATTTTCCAGACCTCTATTTTTGATTGTGATCCCACTGATCTGAGTTTGAAATGCGAACGCGGTAAAGCCCCTAAGCCTTCAATCGTGTGAAATTTTCAAAAGATCTCTAGAAGCAATCTCAGGCTGTCTGACCCCTGACAGGCGTAGATCCCTTTATACCTCTCTCTGCCAGCACTTCATTTGTTGGAATATCTTTCAGATTTGCACCTCCAGATGACAACCTGAGTATTTGTGATGTGTATGCATCTGAAATCTTCACTACATTACAAAGGAGCCGTCTTAAACATCATATTTAATTTCAGATCATAATTACCTGAGCCTTTTCTGCTGCTGATTATCCATTCCACCTTCCTATCTGTGTTATGCTGATATTTTGTTTATTCTCCCTCTTAATCAGTCTTTAAACATTCTTATTACTTTATTCCACAGGGGGATTAAATATGTCACACTGGACACACATCATGATGACTATGTGGAGATACACACCGGACTCACATCATGGGGCGATATATACTTATAACCATGTACTATTTGCTCTTTATTGCTAGCTAGCTCTGTGTGTGTGCGCGCTTCGGAGAAAATACAATACAATAAACATTACTGCCATGACAATCCGAGTTGTTAAAATACTTAATCTCTTATTAATCTATATAAGGCAGTGTACATTGGGGAATATTGACAGCAGTGTTTACGTTCTGTCCTGTGACGTAATAAATTGCCATTTGGTATCACCAGAGAAACTCAGTGGCTTTGTGATTTCCTTGCAAACTTGTCTAAAACTTTCTGGAGTCCTAGGTGTCAGCGGCTTCCCAGCTCACCTGTTTAACTGGACATTCTACCGCTCCTAGATTGTTTATCTATCAAAAGAGGCTGATCTGATAACACTGGCCCTTGGCAGTTAATTTATCAGGTGAAATGTTGTATATCAAACATCATGACCGTTGTCATTCAGAACGTGGGGTCTGTTTAAATGGACCCGGGGAGGTGAAAACTCTCATTGGAATTAAAGATCGCCATTTTTAAAAAAAATCAATTTAAAAAATCTGAAAGTGAAGAAATGTTTAAAGGCTTACAAATTATTTGGTGGACAAGAGCATAAATGCCTTTAAAACACTGCTCTGGACTCCAAACTTCTCACCCCATACGACATGGGGGTCTATTTAAATGGTAATCTTTAAATATTTGCAAAGGTGTCTTTATGTAGCAGATATTTTTTATAGATTTCACATTCCTTTGCCCCCCCCCCCCCATTTGGACATAGGTTCGTTCTGTTGCTATCATTAACTTATTAAAATAACTCATCATTAGTTTAATTTGCCTAGAAAACTCCTGCCTATGTGTTCAGATGTTTCTGTATTTATCCATTTTTTCCCATAAAACTTGTATTAAAACAAAATGTTACTTTTCTTTCTCTCAGGAGCTGTATATACATAGACCCTCCCTTTTTGAAATAGACCGCAGGGACTGTCATTAGATCAGATGGCAAGCCTTTATAGAAAGTGTTTTGCATAATTACATACCAAAGCCAGAATAGTCACCCTCACATTTTATGGGTCACAAACCATCAACAATTGGCACATTATTGTCCAAGAAACCTCAGTCCATTCACTGATAGAGAAAACTAGACTGCCTAATCTAGAACTGAAGAAGATTGAAATTTCTTCTAATAAGAACCCAGAGAAGATTATTTTCAAACTGACAACGTGTTTACATATAGTTATAAAGTTCAGAGGACCGATGAGGAGAGAGAAAGGGTAAAACCACTAAACATGATTAAGAATTGCACAGTGGTCTAATATAGATGGTTCATCAAAAAGGAACAGGCTGAAAAGTCTCTCTCCCCCCCCCCCCACTTCTTTTCAGATCTGTTCCCTTTTCTACCGTTGTGATTCAGTAATTAAGATATTCTTATTTGGACAGACAGCTCCTCTGGTAACTGAATAATATTAGTTCCCTTTGATGTCAAACTTTTGACAGTTATCACACTCGCGTCGGGCAATTTAGCACAAATGCCCTCTTTTCTTTCTTTCCCTTTTTCTTTCTTTTTTTTAAGGGGGAAAAAGACTTTGAAGAAAAGTAATAAGTGTGATCGCTATCAGTAAATGATGGAAATCGCAGCGGACAGCCATTCCTGGGTCTAAATTACATTTTGTTCTACATAATGAAGTCGAGTTTTGTTTTTACCTCGTTGGGCGATCATTGTCCAAAATTAGGGCAATAATCCCTCTCCCCCTCCCCCTCCCCCCGATCTTCCCCACCTCCCCGCCGGGAAAGGGGGAGATTTTCCAGTCCCTTCCCCTTCCCTGCACCCACCCACCCAGGAAAACTGCGAAGCCATCAGGAATGGCCCTGCTCGGAAATAAAGCAACAGCTGAACGCGGAGTAGCGCTCATGACTCAGGAAGGGTGTCTCACCTGATTCTGGATTGACATAAAGCTACTCTTGTGGCCGCCAAAACTTGGAATCTGCCAGATGGCACAATGCGAACCACGTCTGTTGTAGGGTATTAATAAAACCGTACATATGAACACGTTTGCTTTTTTTTAGCCCCGTTTTGCTTGATTTCTAAGGAGCGTGGGGGCATCTCTGCCCAAACTGCCTTTACATCATTTACCTGTTGTCCCTGGGGGATGGAGGAGGGGGGATTCAGTCTAGCAAGCGCTGCAGCATCCCAGAGCCTGCGTCAGGTCCAGCATCCCTCTCCTAGGGGCGTCCTGTCTCTTTCCAAACCTCAGAGGGAGTGTACAGGGGTGAGGGACATTCGTGACAACTTTGGGGAATACTCTTTACCCCGGGCTTTGACATGTCGTTCCCCCCCCCCAGGCAAATGAGGAAGAATTTGATCTAGGAGTGACACGTAAAAACTCCAGTGCAGCGTGGGCAACATGATCCCGAAGCAGGGAAAATAACTTGTTTGGGGTTTTCTCCCCCCTGATTCTTTCGGCATAACTTTGACGGGGGGATGAGGGGCGGGTGGGGAAGAGAAATCAAAGTCTCGCAGGTTTCTCGCGAGATCCAAGCAATTAAAAGGGAAAAAAAGCCCTTTGCTTTCAGTTCCCATCCCCACACTGTATCTAGATTTACATGGGAATCAATAAAACAACGCTAGTGCTCTTTATAATCTAATTATCTCCGGGACGGCTCGCTCGGCGCGTTTTTAAGGGGTGGGCAGGCGTGGCTCCCAAGCCACTTTGCAGGGCGAGAGCGCCTGCGGTTTGGTGGACGGTGGCAACCTTGCACCAGCCCAAAAAAAGAATCGGTATGACCCTTCCCACTTGACGACGCCACCTGCCCCTCTGGTAGCTTGCTGGAGGTGAAAGCCTCCCTTAAACACTTGCCCACCAGCTTTACAGGGAGGAAATAAGGGAGGCAAAGAAAACGCCCCTTCTGCCCCCTCACCCCCGTGTATTTCCATCAACCCCAAACCCCAGTTCAGTGTGTGAGTGATGTGACCTACTTAGCTACACCGTTCACACTGACACTTACCAAATACTCCTTTTTTTTAGCTTCCTGGTGATGAGTCTCATTAGCAGCCTTAAGGCTCGGACTAATTAATTTAGGTGCCTTTGGTAACATTATAAGAGAGAATTGTTTATGTCCACACATGTGTTATATTATTTTCGGGCTCGCATTACCACTCCACGTGCCATCAAAGGAAGATCTCTGTGGAGGGGGAGGGGTGTACCCGGGTACCTCACACGGACAAATCCATGCGGCTTTCCTGGAAACTTTTGCCCAAAAGGGTACACCGCTCTGTAACATTTTCCGAGTCTTTGCATTACACCTCATTCCACGGGAACAGAAAAATTGAAAGTGCTCCTTCCCACTTCTTCATCTGACCCATGAAGATGGCCTGTCTCAAAATCCGGTTCCGTGCTCCAGCTAAAAACTAGATTTTAACCTGGGAGGGGGGCAGGGAAATCAAATGGATCGTCCAAGGATTGATTGCCTTTTCTCTGTAAGATCTTAAAATAGATCTTCGCCTTTGCTCTTCTCTTTACCGGGCGAAGCTTTAATAGAATAAAGCCACCTGGTTCGAAATCACCCTAAAGTGTTTGCAGACTGAAGATCTCATTTCTCTCCCTACATGTTATGGAGAGCTCAGGAGATATCTTAAACCCCTTCCAAGCTTTTGGGCTTGCAGCTCCCAGGGCTGGGTTATAATGGGGTTTGACAGGTTTCTCAAACAGCCCAGAAATGGAATCTAGAATTAAAGTGAGGACTATCCGCCGACCACTTATTTAAAGATTATCCATAATTCATTTTCAAACTTCCCACGGAAGGGTTGCGGATCCAAATTCGGATTCCTTGTGAGGTGCTTGGGTATATAGAACACGTGTGTCCATACATCGGCGTGTTATCACAATGTGAATTCCTATTTCACAATTAATACCTCGGCCATTTTTTATAACCGCTTTGCTATTAATCAAGAGGAAAGGGAAACAGTAATCAAAGGCAGGGTAAAGAAAATACTGTGCTATAAAGAAAAGGCAGATTGCTGGGTGGTAACGTTATTTGAAATGGATGGCCACTCTGCTAGAGACATTTCGTTCACGTGTTTATGGTTTCCTGAGGTTAAAAAAAAAAAGTTGTGGAGAAAATATCTTTAAATACTTGCAACAAGTACGTGGATATTTCACCTGTCTCAAAAGGTCCTAGCAAAACAGAGAAGCTATTTTTGAAATCTTTATGTATAAGGATCAATTGTTTTAAAAGTGGGATGGGGGGTGGGGGGAGAATACGTTTTCTTCAGAATCTTTCAAGGAGAAAGCAACTTGCGAAGAGCCATGAAATAGACAGGTTCAGCTTTGAGAGATAATCTCATCTGTGTGAAGTCAAATGAAAGTTCTTCAATGGTAAAAAAATGAAATAGTTAAAATGGGTCACCTTTAAAAGAGTTAGACAAACTTCTCCCTGAGTTCCCTGTTCCTAGTTTTCTCTAGAAGTCAGAACACTCAGATATGCATAAAATCGATAACAATCGATAGAAGAATCCCAGGCAAAATTTCAGTTCACATTATGGACACGTATTTATGTTTAATAGCTGCATTTCATCAACACTGCCTTAGTACCAATACAGAGACAGTTTAAAGATAGAGGCAAAGGAGCATTTCTCTCTACAAGAACGTATTTAAGGATCTGAGATTAATTAACATTGTTTAAAAATGAAAAATGCGTGGTTAATAGTGATAAGAAATGGAAGTAAATACACTGCCTTGTCTTTTCCTTAAAATAATAAAGCGCACTATAGAATTGCATTACATACTGAACATCAGTTCCATTCTTTCCCCCTTTAACTCACTTTTAAAAGTCATTTTACACGTTGGATTTAACAACCGCAAAATACAACGCAAACTCTGGCGGTAGCTAAACATCTGGGCTTTCAATTAGCAAACGGAGTTTTGTTTTTTGTTTGGTTGGTTTAAGCCCAGAATGTGACACTGAAAATGGACCGTTCGCATTTTTCATAGCTGGAGCATGGTCTCTGTTGTTTAAAACAGGGTGCATTTCATTACAGAACAGCACCGGAATCTGCAAAAGAAACCTTTCGGTAAATGTGATCACGACTTACGATCCATTATAAAGCAGTATTAATTGCTTTCTTTGCAATATTTGTAGGGTTGCGTGGGATCCCATCAATGGAGGTGAAGAATCAGAGAATATATCCCGGTTTCGAACACAGCGTCGGTTGCTACAATGAAAGACTCGCTTGGCTACACCTAAGAATACGTTTCCTTAAAAGAATCGTCCGTCGTCTCAGACTTTTTAAACCTAGCTTATTAATAGTCAGGTAACAGGTTAACCTGATAAGAGATATGAAGTAGCCCACATTTATTTTGAAAATGTTCCTAAGTGCATGTCCTACAGAGGTGGAATGATTAGGTAGATCAGATTGGTCTTAATACGTATATAAACCAGGCAATAGCTGCTTTCAAAGGCCTCTAAAAATCAAAGAGAAAATATAAAAGTTCCTCCATTTCTCAGCTTCACACAGTGGATCAGTTAAATGCATCTTTTTCCGCCGAGGATCCGTAATAAAAGCAGAGGAAAGGACACTGATTTCCTCTGTCTTAACTACTAGTTAAGCTGGCAAATAATATTGTTCATTCATCTTTTTCAAAGTTGATTTATAGCAATCGACAGGTGAAAGCGTCATCTGACTTCATTACTTTTAAAAGCTGTCTATTTCAGAACTGTCACTTTTCATCACTGAACCCAAGTAAAACACTTGAAGAAATGAATTGAGAAAGACTTCTAGATCGTGTTTATAATTCTTTGTCTCGACGTTAACATTCCTAATGACATGACCTGCTTTAGTTACCTATACGTCTAATGTGAGAAGTAAAGTAAAATCACCAGTCCAGGCTGGAAAAGTTACAGAAAAGGGAGCGAGAGGGAAAGAGAAGAAGAGCAGTACGTAGACAAAACATACACAATTATAAGGTAGCATATGTAATACATACATGTGGTTCTCTCTCTCTCTCTCTCTCACACACACACACACACACACTCACAGAGAGAGAGAGAGAGAGAGAGAGAGAGAGAGAGGCTTAGCTACGCCTAACTTTTTTTCTCTGTTTAAAACGTGCAACGAAACAAACAAGCAAATCTTTAATATATGCCTTCCTATATATATATATATATATATATATATATATGATTTTTTCGTGCATCCTTAGGGCATTCATTTTTAACTAACTGTAAAAGTAATAATTTTGAAAGCGTGAGTAACAGTATTGTAAACATTCTACTGCAAAGGATATACATATAAACTATCTTTACTGATTTACGGCTAAAAATATAATCAAACAGATTCATTAGAGAGAAATTCGGAATAAGACAACTCATCCGATAATAGACACTTAGCTGACCACATTAAAATAGTTCATTGGAGTGAGATCATTGGAATGTACATTTGCATTTTCATTTTTCAGAAGTGCATCTTATCTTCAATCTATTATATTTTGCATATTTATACTAATATAAATGCAACCGATCTCAAATGGCATGAATGCAGCTTTTGGAAACATAGTAATAACACAGAAATGAATTTCTAAGAAAATGTAGAGATTACTTGGTTTGATTTTTTTCTGCCTTTTTCACCAGTACAAAAATAAAAGATAGATTTCGAACTCAATTCAAATAAGTTGAAACATAAATCTGCACTTAACAAGCTAAAAATATGAACCTAGGTTGCTTTTGGTTTCAGTCCATCACTATATATAGATATAGATATCAGTCCATCACTATATATATATATATATATATATATATATATATATATATAATACCGCCTTAAGCAACAGTCCAGTTCCCATATATTCCAATACCAGTAATCAACAGAATGTCTTGAATGCAATGAACCAAATGTTGCAAATATTAACTGGATATTTATGAGCTATATAAGGCTCAAATATTTCTAGCGGAAAATTCTTAGCAACACATTTCACTGTGAATTGTTCTAACAACTGAATATTGATAGCTTCAACTTGCTGGGCTTTATTGATATAAGATTGTTTTAACATTTGTTTGGTTTATTATGTCTTTTATTTTGAAATGCCCAGTTTAATTGTATTCTTCTACCAACTGTATTACCACTGCCGAAGAAGTCTGCTAATGGGCTTCTGTATAAATCAAGCACACTTCTGTACCTTAGTGCGCCACCTTGCTGCTTAAACTATTACTGCGCGGCAGAAAATGTAATAATAGTGATATTTGAATACACTTACTTTTCATAATCAGAAACCTAATAGACCAGGGCATTCGAATATCCTCCCTACTAATAGTTTACGAGACATATATCTTTGCTTAGCATCTTCTATAGTAACAGAATGTGCGTGAAAAAGAAAGAGAGAAAGACAAAACCAGAGTGTACAATTTCACAGAGACTGAAGTTGTAACACAAGCTGCAATGTTTAACATGAGATATAAAATAACAGATAGTTTTTCTCACCTTGCCTACAATTTAAAACCCGAATTTTATTTTGTAGGTAACTAACCTCACGGGCATGTTGAATGCAAAGTTACCTGGTAACATAAACAGCTATACGAGACTTGCATAATCAATTAAGACGTGCAAAATCAAATAATTACAGTTAGTCATGCATTGGCATTTGAAGTATCTTTTGATATTTTCAGATCAGGCTCCAATTGGTGGTCTTTAGTTGTTTTGTTTTGGCTGATACAAATAACGCTTGCTTAAATATCAGAACAAACATATGAAGCTAGTGAAAGTACAAAATATTATATTTTCTCCTTTCCCTTGCCTTCCCCCACGCCCCAAAAAATCTGTTTATCCAGCCGAATGAAAGTCAATTCTAGCACAGAAATTAGACCTAATTTGTATAATTCCATATTTTGTTCCCTGTGGCCAAAGGAGAATGCTTTGGAAGCAAAGCTACGAAATGAAAAGCAAATGCAAAAGAGACATATTTTCACCTCTTCAATAAAGATTTTGCAAATTATTAAAAACTCAACTATATCAATGCAGCCAAGGTCACGGGCACATTTGCCAAGTGCTTCATGGGGCTGTATTTGTGAACTATCACAGGTCGCCGTTGCATGGCCATGCTTGTGTGGTCCCGTTAAGAAGTGTATTTAATCTGAGATGCGGAGCGCTTTCTCCTCTGCAGCTACCGGCTTCTGAAATGGTTAACACGTGTGGAAGACCAAGAGTGGAGCCACAAAGCAACTTTTTTTTTTTTTGACCGCCGCCACACTTGGTTCGGCTCGAAATGAGAGGCAAACTTTTCGCTTGATTCCCAAACCCACAGCAGTGCCCGCCTTCATTTCCAGACAAACACGGTGGGCTCACATTCTACACGTCGGCTGCTTCGCATAGACCATACGATTAAGTATTGATTAGGAACATCCCCATGTTATGCCGAGAATATGGAAAGCGAAGAGGGGCCATATGACTTAATCCGAAAGCAGAGAATATTAATTCATGAGCAAAAGGCGAAGTACAACTCCTATTCGGGGTGTGCTGGTTTCACTATTTTCCCTCTCCCCACAATGAATGCTCGGGAACTATTTCAAAGAAAACAGAACGGGGGGGGGGGGGGAATCCAGCCAGAATTTACACTAGAAACAATATAACCAAACAGCTGCGACAGGTGGAAGACAGATAATTGAACAGTGGTTCAGTTTTACAATTAACATAGAGAGATAACACGTGAAGTCCAGGGATGTTAATAGCAGAGGATTCAAAGGCGCGGTGGCTCGGTTTACTGAAGGAAACAACACAACTCTAATGATAATTGCAAAAAAATTGAGGAAACATATTTTAAAGTTTCGTTTTATTTCAGCTTAAAAGATATTCCGCCGGGAGCTCGCAGAAGTTTGGGGATTTGCCGGTCCTCCCCACCCCCTTTTCTTTTTGGATAAGAGTTCGGGTTTGCAGTTAGACAATTTAGTGCCTCAAGACTTTAAAAACGGGTTTTATTGCTATTGCACTTTCTACCACAAGATGCAAAGCAAGTCAGCGGAGTTTGTATTACAACTGTGTCATAATGTTTCGCTGATGCAAAACATGTAGCCAGAGGGGGTTGCTAATGATTCCTGGATGAGAGAGAGAGAGAGAGAAAGAGAGAGAGAGAGAGAGGTTGCATTTAAAAAAAAAAGCAATGTTAAAACTAACCATTAATATCGGGCACCAGAATATCTGCCTCAGTCGCTCACATGCACTCAGAGATCTGTCATGAGCCTTTTAAGTACCGCAAACGTTTTGCATATTCTTCCTATTAATTATATTTACACCCTATTCATTTGCGTAGTCTCTTCGAGAGTCAGCGTCAAACTTTGTGGGAGGAAATACACTGGGCTTGCCACTCGAGGTTGTGACTTTTTTAAAATAACTTTGTCACCGACCCCAAAGAAAAGAAAAGAAAAGAAAAGAAAGATGAAGAACTGCTCGGGGTGTATGAAATTCTGGTAGAAATTTGGGACAAGATAATTCCAAAGAACGTGGGGGAGGGAGAAATGGAGGGGCCGGGTGAGGGGTGGGGGTCTATTTTCTTCTCTTGTTGTCTCTTCCTTTCACCAGCACGCTTTTGGGGAATGATCGCAGATTATGCAAAGCGAGAGGGGACCGGGAGGATGTGCTTAGAAGAGACCAGTCCGAAACTCATGGCTTTGCCTCTGCTAGGCCTGAGTCCTCGGTCCGTTTCTGCTCTGTTGAAACATTCAGAGTACGGAACGCGCGTGTGTGTGTGTACTCAGATAGTTAAAAGAATAAGCTAATACAAAGTGGAAAATGTTGAATTCTCCTCTTCCCTTCATATTATGTCCTCTAAGGCATGGGAGGCCAGACGCACACACATCCTTTCATTCATAAATAAATAAGATGGGAGACCTAAGGGCTGCGGCCAGAGGCTCCCTTCTGCCCAGGGAAGAGCCACTGCGACCCAGCGCCAAATAATCCAAGGTGGGGCGGGAAAGGGAGCCGGTTCGTGGCGGGGACTGTCTGCTCCCTTGAAATGCAGAGGGGTCCACGGCGGGTCATTAAGCGCTGTGGTCCTCAGGGTGCAGCCGACTCCCTAATACACGGAGTGGGGGGTGGGTCTGTCCCAGGAGAGACAGAAATAGTCCACGTCTGTCTCGGCGCCTCCGGTCCCACCCGAGCCGGGTTCACACCGGTTCGCTGCGAATTAGCCCGGGGTTTGGCTCTTGCCTTACAAAGGTCTCGGAGCGGGCACAAGGCGCATCCTTCCCAGCAAGACAGGGGGCGAGGTCCCGGGGGAAGAGATGTTTTACCTTAGACAAGCCATTTGTCCTTTGAGCTCCCACCCGGGAAATACTTGTCACGCGTAATACGGGGAGGTGTGGCGGGGAGGGGGCGGAGGGGTCTGGAGAGGTTACAAGCCATGCCAGGCAAGGCTAGTCTTTACAGCTGCGGCTTGGGCTGGCCCTAGGGAATACATATGTGGGGCAGATTGAATAAGGAAAGCAGAACTCTGCTTGCATGGGGACGCCGGCAGGTAACACGAAGTAGAAGCCGCTCATTTGTGGGGTGTGGTCGCCAATCATTTACTCCACGGCGCCTCACCCATTCAGGTCGCTAACTAAACAATAATGCCACCCAATGAAACCTAGGGCATGTGGGTCACTCTGAGTTAGGAACCAGCAAACCATCTCTCGGCGCTGTACCTCCTCTGCCCTTTCAACCGAATTGTCCTCCCTCGTGTAAATGGAAGGGATCCAAGTGTGTGACTCCAACAGGCTTCTGATTCGATTCCGCTCCCCTGGCCTTTCTTTAGGGGACAGTCGCCTCTCGAGCCATCATTGAGCCATTATATATTTTGCTGCCTGAGATGGGGATGATATTAGAGATACAATGTCAGGTTCCACGTAATTTTAATGTCTTGGGGGGTTATCTCCTCCCTCGCCTCCCTCCCTCAATGCCTCCCTTTCCAGTATTGTGATGAATGTCCTGTTTAGGATCACGCGCTTGCTTCCAAGATTCAAGATCAGGTCCCCCTGAGATAGATCCTTGGATTGGAAGCCACTTTACTCGCTGGCTCTGCGGACGGAACAGGAGCGCACTCTGCGAAGCGCGTCGTGTGCGCGCGCGACAGGCGAATCTGTCTTCGCTGGAGAGCGGAGCATTGCCGAGACTGACTGAGTCAGGCTGGTGGCTTTCCAGATACAAGGCACAGAGCAAAGGACACGAGCCCTTTGCGCATCAATGGGAGCGGGTGGGGAGGGGGAGACGAGTCGGTGCATTTTGCAGTCTCTGGCGTTCCTCCGAGAGGTTTAAGTGGCCCGGTGGCTGGCTGCCGCCCCACATGCGCCAACCCGCAAGCCGAAGGGAATCGGGGGAGGCTGCGGCTGCAGGGCTGTGCATGCCCCTGTCTGAAAAGCAAACTTCTCCGCTTGAACTGAGCAGTGCCGAGAAGGCGGGTGGGGGCTATTCGAAATAGCAGCCAGGAACGATGAAGATGCGGGTGGGGGAAGGGCTCCAGACTATCTTCCCTGTGCGGAGCTATTAGCAACACGAGGCAAATAAAAAGTTTTAAATATAACCTCGTTGCATCTGCTTCCTCCCCTCCCTCTCTCCACATTTACGTCATCCCTTGAAAAAGCTAAACTGATGAGGGCTGCTAGAGTCGCGGTGCACGGGAAACAGGTGTTGTCAGATTGCGAGAGGGTCGGGAAAGTTTTGAAAAAATGAAGTCATACGGAGGTAGGCTCGCTGGAGCAATCTGCTGGCTTTAATCTGGGTTAATTTATACGGGGTGGGGGGAGAGGAACATCACACACACTTCGAAATACTGAAGGGCACACACATAACGAGAACAGATTCACACTCCCACAGATTATGGCACTTGGAAGTAACATCCTGAGAAAAATAGATGCCTTTTGCAGAGCCTTAGCCATGGGATGTGGGATGTAAACAACCCCGAGTAAGAAGAAATACAATTGAATGAAAGATTAAAAGCCCCTCAAGTTGTATTTTTTTCAAACCCCCTTTGCCTACATTTAGCATCAGGACGCCAGCGAGGCGGGCAAGGATTTTATTTAAACCCCTTTTTTTCTTTTAGGACTCATCGGGACAATAATTCTCTACGGGATAGTTAATCCGGCCAAGTTCTTTCTGCCTTGCGCCGGAATTGAAATTGAAGGCTGGTGACAGTCGCGTGCCAACGAGGCCGCATTTCGGCTCCACTTGTAAGTTCCAAAGGTCCCCAGGAGCATCTTAGCGCGGGGCGCGGCCCAGCCAGCGCGCGGGAACCCCCGCCTCTCCTGGGAGCATCTTTAGGCTGCAGAAAGGCCGGGGGGAGGCTAGTCCAGGACCAGCGACTTGCAAAGGTGGCTGCACACAGGTGACCCGTGCGAAATACTAGGGGAAGCTTGACCCCATGTTAGTGAAACCTCTTGTCCCCCAAACTAACTTGCCCCGAAATCAGCCTCCTGAGGGTCGGTTTCCTCCCAGCCAATCCACTTCACCGCTCCTGTTTGCTTTCTTCCATCAGGACGGTACCTCGGGCGCCTGATGTTCTAACACCGACAAACCCCTGCACCTTGGTAGTAGTGGGCTCGCGTTCAAGGCTCGCTTCGGCCGGCCATTCCCCCACCCCCCACCTTTGTGCCACTGGGACTGGAAATTACCCTCCTGAACTGTTTCTCGGCTAGGTTGCGAAAAGGCAGGCGAGTCCAAGGCCAAGACAAAAGGGTTCATGTGCACAAATACAATCTACTTCAGGCCTGGGGATCTCAGCCCACATTATATGGGGAGCCTCTGAACAAGCTGTAGCTCTGCTTGTAGATGGGGGGAAACGGGGGGACTTGGATCTCGAAATGGGGTATAATCGCCAAGCACAGGCGTGGTCTGCAGATTTGCCCTCACGGCGTGTTACTCGCTTCAAAGGGGAAGCAGGAAGGATCGTCAAATATGTTTCCCCCCTCCCTCCTTTTAGGGTTTTATGACAAATCATCTTCATTGTATCAACCACTTGTTTCTTTTAGTATTGCCAGGAAAGATTTCATTAATGCTCCTTCCCCACTCCCCCTCCAAATCTATTCTCTTTCTCAGAGTGCGTCTCCTAATCATAATTAAAATCGTCTCATATACATTGGCGTCTCTTGTGTGCACACTGAATCGCAGGTGACTGGACGAAATGTTATTTCACCGGAGTCTATCATTTTTACATTAAAAAAGTGGCACCACGTTCCAGGCACGAGATAAGACATATTGTGAATATTGAGAGACGCGATAGGAGCGATATTAACAATCGATCGTTTAATAGGCAGACGTCATGCATCATGTTCAGTTCTGTGACAGCCCGGTACTTCAGTTAATATAATTAAGATTAAAACTCAAGTGATATTGGAGGGAACATGTATTGATGGCTTGCAAGAATAACATGCTGGATATAATGACTGAACCTCAGTGTGTGTGTGTGTGTGTGTGTGTGTGTGTGTGTGTGTTTCTTTCACTGGCCTCTGATAAACAACAACATATTACTCTTTCATATATAGAGTAGAAAACAGATAGATTATTTGCAGACACATAATTAAGTCATTATGACGCCCTTGCCCAAGAAATTCAGTTACGTTCAGAGAGGAGTAAGACGAGGAAACCAATTTTATTGTCTGTTATTTAGGGTGTGCTTATTTTATATTGAGTTCTTATTCCTATCTGTCTAGAACTGCTAGCAGTACAGAAACCGAAGTCCTATCTGTTTGTTCCAGTAAATGTAGCATTCTGGAAGCAAAGCAATGAGAAACATGGTGTTAGAATTCACATTGGTTGAAACGACATGTACAATGTCTTTGGTAGAATTGTTAGTTTTCCAAGAAACGGACACATTTGGTTCATTTTATTTCGTGACAAAATTGCAGCATATCTGTCTTAATGACCTTTTAGAGAGAGTTCCACTTTTGCATTCTCTGTTGCAAATGTAAAATATACTTCAATTTAAAGGTTGGAGTAATTCCCTTCCGAAAGGAGACGCTTTGCGCTTAGCAGCATTCGTATTGCTGATTATAAAGTACAGCTTGAAATTATCTCAACTAGTGGAATATTAATCAAATCAATCAAGGTTGACAAATGAGAAATATTTGAGAGAAGGTGGTAATTTACAACTTTGGTATTAGTTAAGAATCTCTCGCCTTGTAAGAGTAATTAATAATTCTTGGATGGGAACAATTTGGAGACGAAAAGCACGCTGTCTTTAAATACAAATGGAAGAAAGAAAGGGGTTGAAAGTGAGTTATGTGTCAGTGCAAGAAAACATACAAATTATTTTTTTAAAAGCTACGTGGGGGTGTAAATAGGAACACATGCACAGAAACAGGGAAAAGCCAGACAGGAAATAAGTAAAGAAAAAAATTCAGAGCATTGATTATTGAAATCATATCCCCCGTCCAAATATTAAACGCGACGTTGGATTGTAGGGTTTTAGAGAAATCACATCCAATAGGAGCAGTGCATGGCAGATATAAAAAAGTAACTCCAAACTAATTTGAGAAAACTCTCGCTTTCTTTCTTTCTCTCTCTCTCTCTCTTTTTTAAATGTCTGAGAACTGTGAAGAAAGAGCCCTTCTCCCAAACTCCAGCTCTGTGAGGGAAACTCAATTGTCTTTAATGTTTATAGTGTTAACCCTACTTATCTTCCCATCTACTACAACACCCCTCCCTTTTCCTTCCCCATAGACACACATTGATTATTACAGTATATGGACCACCCCCCCTTTTCTCACCCTTAAAAAACTGACCAAAAGAATGCCTTGTTGGAAAACTATAAATCATTTTCGTGTTTGAAACCTTGAAGACCCTATTTAAGTAAATACGCTTACTGTGAAACAATGCATAGATCCAAGTCCTTCTCCGGGTTGCTTCCCAAGTGCTGCCATCTCCAAAACTTTTATTTACAAGAGAAGAAGAAGAGGGGGAAGAAAAAAAACTTTGGCAAACTTTATCTCTTCTTTATTATAAGCTTCAGCCTCGCCTTGGTAAGCCCCAGCCTGTTCTACAAAAGGTGGCTAGAGATTGAGATTTATTGGTTTCCAAATGAAAAGATTCATTCGATATAAGAGGTTAACTCAAAGTTCCTTAAACCGTGACCAGCATTGGCAAAAAGCTGTGCCTAGTCAGCACAAAGGCAGTTCAAAGAAACCTTTAAAAATACACACAGATATACATACACACAAACACACTCTCACACTTTAGTCTCAACTGCAATTTTCTTTTCATTTTTGTTTCTTTCTGCCATTACAAAGCCCTGAGCCCCTTTGTAGGTAGCTGGAGGATTTTTTTTTTCCAAGCTGAACTTTGCCATTTTGGTGTTGACCAACCCCCTTTTCTTTTGCAACCAGTGAATGAAAAGAGGAGAGAGGGAGAGAGAGAGAGAGAGAGAGAGAGAGTAGTAAACGGGGTGAGCAAAAAAAAAAAAAAAAAAAAAAAAAAAAACCCAAAACCCCAAACCTTCTAATTTAGAGTGATCAGAAGAACGTTTTTTTAAATGGAATAGGAACCAAAAAGCAAGAAAGATCCATGCAAAGGAAAAAGGGGGGGGGGGCGGGAGAGCCAAATGCTAGGAAAGGAAGCAAACGGATCTGAAGCTAAAAGAATGGTTTAGATTGTTTAAAATATGCACCCTCCTCCCTCACTCCTCCCCACAGGGTGTGAGGAATAGAATGTTGTCGTGACACACACATGTGTCTGTCTGTCTGTGAGAACGTGTGGATGTGAGACACACACACACACACACACAGAGGGAGACAGACAGACGCGCTGAAGCTATAGGGCAGAATCCTGTGTGTGCAGCCTGAGCTATGGAAATGCTAATGAAGGAAAATTAACCCGGCCGTTTGTTACATTGCAGAGGGATCAATGCCTGACCCAGGGGCTGAAGGGATAGCTTACTTCTGGAGGAAAGATATGAGATAATCGCCCTGAAACACACTGATGCTGAGGCACTCGGGGACAAATATGAAAAAAAAATCCTTTAACATGAAAAAAAAAAAAAGAGAGAGAGAGAACCATGGAATAAAGTGATGGGAGATGATCAACGAAAGGGAGTTTACATGCATTGCCACCCTCACTTTGGGGCATTCGTGCAAAAAGGCTGTGTCTGGAACAGCTCCATGTTGCTTTCTTCTGTCTGTCCCGAATAGAGACAACACCACAACCCCCATTGCAATCTTCTGATTGTATCACCAGAAATTCCTCTCATTATTGAAGAACTTATTCTTTTGTTTGGAGAGGGAATAAAGGGAGCGTCCCACTTATGGGTGGAGAACAAGGGGAAACCTGGACTTTGAGGCAGCTTCTGTATTCCAACTAGGGAACACCAGTTATTTATTCATGATCAAACTTTCGGGCCCATCAGCCTTTTAATATCAGGAGGAAAGGGAGCAAAGAAAAAGCTTAGTTACCAGTGGAGACGTATTTTTAGAGGTAGCTTGGTCAAGCAAAGGGATTGGCCTTTCTGATTTGAATGTTTTTAGTAAAACCTCAAAATAAAACCTATGGGAAGATGAATGGCTCCGGAGAGAAATGTGTCTAAAAGCAATTCGCAACCCTACGGGGCCGGTGTGTGTGTGTTGTAGTTGTTCTTCTATTCCATTGTCTTTAAATAAGAACATCAGAAAACCCACCATGTTAGTACAGTGTCCGCGCAAAATGAAATATGATGTTGGAAAGGGAGCAGGGCATAGACAAAGGAAGGGGGAAGGAAAATATGGGCCAGGCCCAGATCTTAATAAAGAAGAGATCCAGGGAGTAGCATTGCTATCTGTATGTTCCAATATATACAGTGTATGGACTCTGAGCTGACTGCTATTGTAGAAATTTGCCATTGACCACAGTGACAGCAGGATCGAGTTTCTGTCTGAATAAACTACACCAAACTTGCTGGCTGGCAATTGTTTCTTTCTTCTGCTATTTTATTTTCATCCACACTAGAAGTACAACTAGGATTGTTCCAAAGTATCTCTTTTGTGTGGGGGAAGTATTTCTTGGAAAAGCCAGTCTGCCTATGCTTAGAGAGAGAGAGAGAGAGAGAGAGAGAGAGAGGCAGGCTGCTCTTGCTGTCTAGTGAAAGAATGATTTTTTAGGCCAGGCTACAGTTCATTTCCAAAGCATCGTTAATTAGTAATGTTGTTGGAGTTAAGACACTAACTTGTTGGCTGGGATTAGATTATATAGGGAGGAAAACCCTGTGTGGGGAATCCATGAAGCCTACAAAATTGAAGACCCCTTTCTTGACAAGAAAAATAAACCTTCTAAAGAATAGAGACAGACAATGAGCTCAGTGAAATAAATAACAAGAAAGATGACCACGTCATATGCCAGGAATACAGCAGCTTTGGGTTGAACTGCCTAATATCTCTTCAAATGACTAACCCCCACCAGCAAAACCCCCCCATTACTACTGCACTTGCATCTAGTTAAATATATCCAAATCTCTAATCCTGCTCCAAAAGCAAATTGAGTCCCATTAAGTATATTGAATTATTTGTCTGAAAAGGAGAAGATCATGCTTTATAAGAGTAAACAATTTATATTAAATGTGAGATATATTTCTTAGTAAAAGCTGTGTTTTTAAAACACTGGGATAATTATTTAGTTTTAGGGTTAATAGAAGATGAATTTGCCTTCTCATGTGGCCTCTATGTGGTAGTTAATAAAGAACAAAGAATTAACCTTAGTATTTGACTTTTTTTTAAAAAATGGAGGGGTGAAAGGGGAAAATAGATTGCTGAGACCTAAAACACAAAACGAGGAAGGAAGAGTGAAGTGTGACTATATGCAGAAATAAAAGGACAAAATGAATCTATGAAAACTGGGCATCTAAATAGGAATAAATGCAAAATTAGGGAGATCAGAGAAATAACTCCCTATAGTGTCTATGGCGATTTTTTTTTAAACACCTGGTAGGAAACTGGTGTTGGCTGATCTTTTTTTCAGTTTGATTTTTTTTGCAACAAGTATCCAAAGATCTCAACTAATTGATTCTGGAGTTTCTTGGAATTTATCCAACGAGCAATATAGTTTTAATTGTATGTTGCTTAAAACTCCATTTCTAGAACAGTGTGAAACAAGTCATAAAAGTCATAAAGCGTATCACTGTTTCCCCCCCAACTATAAATACTCAACCGACACTTAGAAATCTTTCTTAATACTCCTAAGGGGTACAAAATAATTTCAAAGACATGTAACTACATCATAAAATTGGAAACCGTTAATCCGTTTTAACTGATTTAGAAGGCAGTTATGATTTTTGAGAGGTGGAAATAAAACCTATTTTCAGTCTCCCACGAGCAGGCGAGATTTCGAAGCGCATTAGGAGACATGTATTCTCTTCAGATCCTCGCCTTCTGAAAAGGAAATAGATTTCCTCTTTATACATCATCCAAGCGGCTCTAAAAAGTATTGAAGTATTTGGATAGAGTTAAATAAGTTTTAAGGTGTATATACATTTTTTCTAACCAGCTAAAACCAACCATAAAAAGCCAACTTTCCCAATTAGGAATAATATATTTTGATCATTAGAGGCAATTGTTATAAATAACAGTATTTCTTTTAAAAATACGATAGAGGATTTCTTCCCTTTCTCTCCGACACACCCACGCTTTTCGTGTCTAAAGTAGCTGGAAAACTCTACACTGGGTAGCAAGTGAAATGTGGCTAACACCGAGGATTCATTAATTATTGTAAAGGATTTGGTTTGGAGGGAGAAGCAGCGAGCAGAGACCTATTGCATCTTTGTAGATCACTTTGGCGTTGCAGAGAACGATTCAAGCTGGAAATCTGTAAAATCCACGTAACCCTTTCTCTTCTCACCACTAGCCCACCCTTTGACACAGTTGTATTGAAGTTGGGGCTGGAAGGTCCTTGGAGGTCTCTGAGTGTGACAGTACTTAGAATAGCGGGTAGATGGCACAATTTTCTAACATTTAGAGAGAAGAACCCACGCTGGGAGCAATAAGTCCATTTAAAAGCCCTTTATTTAAAAGGAACAAAGATAACTGACAAGCAAAGTACAGAGACATCTCAATGAAATTTCTAGAGAAGAATAAAAACTCTCTGCAAAAGAAAACACAAGATCTCGGCTTTATTTTTTTTAATGCACAGTCAAATAAAATAAAAAAAACTTTTCTAACAAGCCAATGTGGTTCATCGAATGATGTATGTTTAATTCGGGGGTTCAGACTAATTCAATATGAGCAGCTATGGTCAGGAAAGAAAGTAAGAAATGAGGGTTACATGTTTCAGAATTAACACAGCTGTAGCAATTCCGTTGTTCAAACTCCATCAAACCTTTCGGGGGACTCGGAAAATAACGGACAGAAGGGGACGTCTGAGTTTCTGATACAGGTTCTATAAAGCGGAAATAATCTGCAGCTTTCTAATGATGGAGAGAATATTTCAGGAGTTTACAGTTCTTGAATTAAGTCCGAATGGTGAATCCTTTTCTTTCTCTCTGTCACATTTGCAGGAATAAAAGAGTCCCCAAAGGGGTGTGTGTGTGTGTGAGGGGGCTAAAAAAGAGTTAAGCACATTAAAGCGGAAATTTAAATAGAGGTACACGAAATCATTTTGGGGAGATCGGTTTCCTAGGAAACGAGTAGCAAATAGGGACAGACACACACAGAAAATCTAAAATTATTTTTGCGCCTTTTAGCGTCCATCTTGTACTCTGAAACTCAGGGACTTGTGCTACCACATACACACGTCATCGGCATTTTTGCTAAAGTAAGGGAAATAAATAAAAGGGGAGGGAGGTAAAGTGTAAAGCAAATAAAAAGTGTATAATTCTGCGTTGAGCGACAGTTTATTATAATAGGCTGAGAAATACCTCTAACCATAGATAGCGAAACAGAAGATGCAGTCGCGGATCGAGAAAGAAAGAAAGAAAGAAATTTGTCTCAGAATATATGGCGCTGTGAAGAAATCAGTTTCTGTATAAATAATTGTATTTGGGTGGGTGCTTTCCCGACTTATTTGTTGAGTAAATCTCTCTCACTGCGCTGAAGGCGAATCCCTGTTGATAAATCCATCATTACCGTTTGGATACAGGGAGACAGCAGCGCCACTAAATTTATCTTACATTTGTAGCGCTTTAATAGACATTTATTAAATGCTTTTAGAGAGAGACATGGGGCGTCTGATTACATCCTAGTTATAGACGGAACATAAAGGCACACGTTAACACCAATTTACTAGAAAAAGAAAAGAGGAAAAGACAAAGTTTTGGAGTAAAATTACTACATAGCACTGGCGCGCGTTTACACGTATGACCTAAATGCCATATTTTGCTGGCGCGGCTCAGGATTCTAAAAACGGGATTTATTTGCGTATATCAGACAAACCTATGTAGATGTTTATTTCGTTCTACAACAGCAGCCGATATAGGGCCATTTGCAATAGACTCATCACCCTCTTTCACACAAGCCCCCACCCGCCTTCCAGCTTTTAACTCTAATTTCAATCTTCTTCAACTGAAGAATCTCCAGGGACCTGGGGAAACTTGTGTAAAATAGTTAAACCAAGCGTGGTTCAAAGAGGATTGCTGAGTTCCTCTCACTGCCTTAATAAACCGAACGGCCCAGTTCAAAGCAAACACACTGGAATCCCAAATCAAAATCTGGCCAGGCTCACATACATGGCAGAGTTGAGACAATGTATTCAGTTTCACGCGTTGGTTGGGATGGAGCTGGAAACACGTTGCCCTTCTTTTTTGTGGGAATCCTTCATTTTTGCCTTTTTCATTTCTTATTTGAAGTTCCTGGTTTTACTAGCTTGCAGGGCAGCTTTAAAAGTCACCTCGTTCTGCAAAGTTAACTGTCTCCAGCGGAGATCTGATCAAATTGCTCTCCTTTCACCACTCTGATCCCTGATGTTTTCTATTTTCTGTTTTTTTAAATTAGAATAATTATTAGGGATACCTGCTCTCCCGTTGTATCTGTCTATTGGTAGGAATTCTAAATTCCCAACAATTGAACGTTCTGGTATAGAACAACTGACCCTACTGACTAAAATTCACACACTACATTGGAGTTTATCCTTCTTGACACGCCGTGGGCTTCCTTTAAGCAAAGACTTGAAGGCTAAAACACACAGTGGGTATCCGAATCGTAAGAAAATACTCAAAAAACTTCCCTCCTACCCATTTCCCTCTCTTTAAAGAACACTTCCGCTCCCTAAAAGTTTCCATAAGAAAATAAATACAAGTGACACTGTGCTGGGGAAAAGCTCATTAGTTCGTTGTCCAACCCTAATAAAAGAACAGAAGTGCAAATTATGGCGTTCAGCTCCAACACACTCTCTGTCAACTAAAATCAACCCAGTGCAAGCTTGATTCAAATTGCTGCTAACTTGGTCCGCAATTCTAAGCTCCTCTCTTCCCCCATATCCGACCTCCTCCTAGTAGAAAGGATAATTCGGTGGAAAAATATTGTTCCAAGGAGGGTAATGATCAAGCCTTACATTAGGCAGACTGCGCAAAATTATTCCCTCCACTCCCCCCCCCCCCCCAGTAATAACCCCAATAATTTTAACTTGCTGCCGTAATGGAAGGGCTTTAAAAGGGGATGGAGGGCGCGGGAGTGGAGAAGAGAGAACTCCTGAAATAACATATTCTTTCCAGCAAGGTAAAAAGAAAAACGGGCCCTTTGTTTTGATAATTAACTAAGCCCAAACTAGGAAAGCAGATGTGTTTGCTTAGCTAATTATAAGACGTGTATCTTTCAAAAAGAACTCAATTTGGGGATTGCAACTGGGAAGGAAAGAGAAGGGATCAATTTTTTGGCCTCCTCTCCAGTTCCCCCTTCTAATAGTATCGAAACGCTTCCGATTACCTCGATGAGACGCGCCAACCATACTTCGAATACCAATAAAATAAATAAATACAACATAGAAATATTGGAATCTCCCTGAGCAATCGGTACTTCGAGCGATCACGCCAGAGCTGTTGACGTTTTACTTTATGGGGGCAGTAGGAGGGGTGGAAAGGGAGGGAGAAAAAAAACACAAAGTTTTAATGACACGTATGACATATTAAATTAGGCAGTTTTACAATTGAGTTTGAATGCGATGCTAACTGATTACAACTGTGTTATCAAAAGGCCGATAAGATTTATAACTTCGTGAACACAAGCCTCTTGCTCTAATGACAATAGATGTTCAATGGGAGAAATCTGATTTATATTATACAGGAAGAGGGTTTGTTGCCTCTTTATTACATTTCCAAGATCATCCGCAGAATAGCTGGGACCTGGAAAGTCATAGGCCAAAAATACCTTTATGGTCACCTATTAACTAGTGTGTTATTTACACTTTTACTGGTGTTCCTTATTCCACCCCTGTCGCATACGATTTAGAACACATTTCTCCCCCTCGCTAGGTTTTTTTTGTTTTTTGTTTTTGCATATCTGTGCTACACAAAAGGCTGCTCCCCCACCCTCCCTAAACCAACACATTAAGCAAACTTAAAAAAAAAAAAAACCTGGGGTCCTATTACAAACCAACGCCCAGGACTAACTGCTTTAAAATTACTGCATAATTAGATTTAGCTGAATTTCACCATTAATTAGGCAGCCGCACTGCGGGGAGCCTTTGAAATCTGAGAAAATGGGAAAAAATCATCTGAAGCACGTTTTTTAAACCCAACTTCAATAAATCCTGACAAGGCCTGAATTTCTCCGAGTATCTCTTTCCTCTCTACAAAGTGAAGTGAAACAAGTATGATTCGCAGGACTCAATAAAGTTTTAATTAAAAAAAAACCCCTATGTATATTTTTAAATCAGGCTTTCCATGAGGGGCATAGGGATATGAAGTGTCTTGAAATTTTTTTTCCTGAAGTGAGCCTTCTTGAGAACCCCTTTCTCTCTGAAGAACGAGCCCTGATGTAACACTCTGAATAGATTTTATTTTATTTCAATGGCCATTGAGCTGAAGGAGAGGGAAAAGCTTGTTTGGAGGAGATCCTTCCACAGGTAATTTATATTCAGGTTGTATACAATCTCTGGATGGAAGATCTCTCTGCCTATGTATACATTTACCCACACATAAGTCTCCCAATGTTCTGATCTCACCTCTACTAACTAAAGGATCTCTTTTAACTCCTTGACTAAACGCCAGGGTATGCAAATGTGCTACTACCTACAGCACAGGAAAATACCAAACACAGTTCCTGTGTTAATGAGAATTGATAGGGGATTGCATCTGGTGACTTAAAAAAAAAATCTGCTCTCTCCCTCCCAAACCCCGAACACACATATTTTCCATGCACCATCCAGACAGAAAGATCGGGCTCTGATACCGGCTTTCAAACCTGTTAGAAGAGGAGGGAGTGAAAAAGCGTTCATTCAAATCCACTGTATGAAGAGGGGGGGATGGCTGGAGAGGGACGTTGTTAATGTTTTCTCTGATTAGATCCCTGCTTGTTTAATTACAGAATCACTTCGGACCTACATTTACTTGCTTTGCTTGGAGTTTTCAGGGCGCTTTCCTGGTTACAGATGGAATGGCCCTCCGCTTTGCTTTTGTTGTTGTTTTTTTGCTGCTGCCTCTTTTATTTTTGCACCCAATGTGTTTCCTATTACTAAGCGCTGCCTTTGCTTAGCAGCTAGTACAGGCTCTTTGCATTGCACTACTGGGAGACGCCATGTTGGCTGAGCTAATAGGACACCAAGTCAAAAGCAAGCTTAAAGGCATACTTTCACACGCTTCATCTCCCCTACCAAACACCCCCCAAAATGCCACTTAGAGCACACATCCAGGTCCCGCCGCCTTCGAAGAACAAGTACCCCCGCGCTATTTGGGGAGGGCTAATGTGTGGATTTAAGCGTCACGCCAGCGGTGGAGAGCACTTTGCAGCTAGCGTTTTAAACTAAAGTACAAGCCCCCCGCTCAGTCTGGTACGATCCTAAATGTTTGTCCTTTAAACCGAGCACTCCCGCTTTGTGTTAACTTCCCCCCTGCTCAGAAGTGCAGAGGGAATCTAACTGGTAAAGGTTCGGAGATGGGGAGGGGAGAGTCCTTCTCAGGACATGCCTTAAAGTGTTTTAAAAGCAGCGATCGCCTGTCTGCTTTTACTATTGTTGTGGTTCGCGCTGGGCTGTTTGTTTCCCTTACATCCCAAGCGCTGATGGTGGTAGAGGAGGAAGAAACAGCGAACTAAGATCAGATAAAAACCTCGCAAGGGGGGAAAATAGACACTTAAGGGGAAAGAGTCGCCATGTTTAGCAGCTTTAAAAAAAAAAAAAAGATCTCGTCAATTTCACATAGAACAAGCCTCTCATTCCCAGCCCTCCTCTTTTGTCCAACTCAGTCGTTGGATAGGTCTTTTGTTCTAACTCAGCATGAAAAGAAAAACTTTCTTTAAATGCTATAAACTTAAACCTAATGCAAGTCCCTAAACAAATCCTCCTCTGAGCATTCCAAATAGATATACATGGGTTTTTTGTTTAACCCTTATGCATTTTCTCTTTACGCTCATTCTATGTGAACCAAAGCTGGCTGCAGAAACGTAGCTCTATCTGGATCTAGCTCACAGGCTTTAAAACAAAGAAAAAAAACAGGGACTGTCTTTTGATTTGAAAATCATAAATTATAATTTAATGCCAATAACAATGTACAACACACGGTTGCTTACAATAAGCTAACACAAAACAAACAAGTAAAGATCCTGTGGTCTTAGCTGGAATAAAAACTTCACACACACTCACTCACATGTAGAGTACTTGCAATAGAAAAAGCTAAATCTAGAGGTCAGCAAGCCCCTTCAATAAAGCACGCACGCACGCACACACACATATACATGCCGTGGTTCAGATGTAAAATTGCTCAAATTCACAATTATGTATATAATTCTCACACAGAGCTCTCAACAGATGTGTCTAACTGGGAGGAAGATCAGGGTTTAATCGACTTTATAGAATTATCTCTCAGGCTTTTTTTAAAAACCCCAACATGGTATAGTAACTTGGGAGGGGGAAGAGGGAGCCTCACACAAGGACCAAATTGCAAGCTTTCACACACAAAGCATCTTCTATCGCCCAAAGGTGGGGGACGGACACACACACACACACACACACACACACACACACACACACACACGAAAAAGAGAAAGAAAGCAACCGCTTTCAAAATCAGATCACCCTGCTTCGTGTCTTTCCTTCCTTAACATGTTATTTGTGATGACAAGGGATAGTAAGTATGAAATACACAAACTGCGTATCCCATCCTGATGCACTTCCCCAGGCAAAACTCCCACTGATTTGAATGGGACCTTTGCCTGCGCGAAGATTGCCATATAGGGCCCTGCTTGATGTATGTGTGTGAATAGACATACACATGCATTCATACATCCCAAACATAAAATATGGTGACGACCTCTGGTCGTGCTTTCACTGTCCAATTTTTTTTTGAAATCCACTTGCTATTATATTTTACACATTAAAAACAGTCTCCTCAGTCCTGCAAGCTAAGTCACTCCTTTTGAAGACCTCTCAATGACAACGATAGATGGCAGTTACAGTATATTATAAAAAATAACACACATACTTAAAGAAAACTCAATGCAAACAACTGGCCTGTATTTACAATACTGCTATTACCTTGCTCCAGTGATCTTGTGCCTGTATATCAGAAATTTACAAAAGATTTTTCCTCCCATTCTGATCATAAAATAAATACTGATCTTCAGATTTCTAATACTTTTTCACAACAATAACTTTCCTATGTAGGCACTTAAGTGTGACAAAAACAAGGGCCTTCTCTAGAAAATCCATTTTTAATTAACAGGAGGATTAGATGAAAGGAGGCTGGTGGGGAGTAATGGTTTACCATTTCAATATAGTACTTCCTAAAACCATAGATAAACCATGAATTTAAGTCTCCCTTCCCCACTCCCGAATTAAACAAGTAAATAAACTACTATAAGTCTGCTATAAACTTATTGTGACAAGTAAACAAATCAATTGCCTATGGACTTATATGACTACAAACTATAGAGAATTAATGTGGTTACTGAAAGACATTTATGACAGCCAAACAAGGTTCAGATATCAAATAATATTTTAATTTCTGAATACTTTCAATTTTCCTTGGAATATAACACACAAAGACTCGACCAAACAGTTCAGTTATTATAACTTTTACAGTATACAGAAATGTTGCACTTTAAAAAAAACCTTCAGTTTTTTTAAACACAAAACTGTAAACTCTAAGATACTGAATCAATCACGTTATCTATAAGTGCCAACAGTGTTATTTTGTCATGCTGATTTCAATGATATTTTTAAAAAGGGAAAATATCAACAATTATTATAATACAAAGGGCTTGCAAATATACAAACAGATAGAGGAGTTTAATAACAATTCATGAAGAACTATGTGGAACCCAATCCAAATTACAAAAGTTCACTTTGTTTTTTTTGTTTTGTTTTGTTTTTTGTTTTTTTGTTTTTGTTTTTTTAATCAAAACCATACTGTGTCTTGGACACAATTCATTCTACCTACAATAAATCCCCACAGTTCATTTTCTGTCTGAAAATATCAAAAACCTAGTTTTTGGGGTAGTTAAGTGACATGTGGTTCATTCGGGTCTATATAATTATAGCTCTCTCTCAGCTTCAAGCTAAATTGTGGGTCACCACCTCTAAGTGCGCTTCCATCATTGTGTTGTTGAGGGGTTTTTTCCTTTTCTTTTCCTTTCTTCCTATGATACTTCCGTGGACTCAGTTTTAATTCTTTCAGAACATATATTTTAAGGATACACTTTTTTTTAAAGAAGCCAAGATTATATCAAAAATTATTATAGAACCACAGAATAAACTGGTTTGAAACCAGAAAAATACAAAAAAAGAACAACTATAGGTACATAGACACATAGGACAATTAATAATTTGGAAAAAAAAGACTTACTTTTTCCATTGCTAATTTTCTCCAAATTTCCTTTAAAAGCACTTTTAGCGAGATTTTTTTAAAAAAATTACCCCCAAAAAGAAAAAAAAAAGAAAAGAAAAAAGAAAACCCCACCTAATGTATTTCCTTCATCTTTCTTTTTTCTTTAACTTTTCTTTTCCCTTTATTTTTAAACAAAAAATGATAAGTAGCAAGTTTTTTTTTCTTAACGACACGGGAGTTTTTAATGCATTCTGTAAAAGTTCATTTGAGAGTCTTTTTTTTAAAATTCACAGTCCATTATTTTTCCTGTCTTCTTTTAGCAAACTTGTAACATTCTTTTACATCCTTAGCGGAAGGAAATTTAAGCAACCACCAGAACCCAAATGTCATTTGCTTTTGTTTCTCTCTCTTTCATCTCCCTTCTCAATATATATATTTTATTTTTTCTCTCCAATATTTTATTGAATGGACATATAAGGCCAGTTAAAACTGCTGCCAGACAGTAACATATCCCTGATTAGGGTTTCTATTGGGGTTTTACCTACCAAACGGACGAAAAACAATTGCTCTATGACAGAAGATGAGACAGTGCGCAGTGAGGGGAGACGTAGCAATAACTTCCCGAATCGCGTTGGTTGGTTGGGATACTGGCTCCTAACATACTCTTCCAAAGCACACTGTGACTTCTCCTGTAAACTTTCAACATGGGCTACATCAGAGAGACCACAGGCATCTAGAAGAAAGTTTAAAAAAAAAGAAAAAAAGAAAAAGGGAAAGACAGAAAGAAAACAATCAGTTTAAAGAGGATTGTTTAAAAAAAAAACTGGTAAAATGAGGTATAGATGGTGATTGGTCATGTCGCTCTCAGAGCTAAGTCTGTTTTAGCAAAAGTAGAATAATATATATTTCTCTCTATCTATGTATAATGTACACATATGTGTGTAATCCATCCTTCGGCAGGGTCTGCCTTACAATTCAGCAAAGCTTCAAGATCTTAGGGTTTCATTGCACTAAATGCTGATCTGGGGAAATGTTATTTTATCAGTATTATTACTTGCAAAGCTTGAAAAAGGTGCGGGGCTAAGCCACTCTTTCTTTCCCACCCGGAAAACAATTGTGAAGAATCTCATCATGTGGCTAGAAGGAATAACAACAACAACAATCATAATAATAATTAATAAAAAAACGGGCCCAGACAAGAATAATGGCGCCCCGGATCCAACAACAGATTCTCCCCCAAAGAAGACAGCGCGTTTTTCTGCAGTCTTTGAAACTGATTTAAGTGGCTCTTTAAAACTGATCTTGTCAGTTTAGCCTATTCAGAGGCAGCCATGCAAACTGTGATCTCTCTGTTCATTTGAGCTCTCCCCCCTTCTTTTCTCTTTCTTTTTTTCCTTTTTCTCACTTTTTCTTTCTTTATTTCTTTTAAACCCAAATCCTCTACAAGACGAAAACTCCCTAATATGGTCTGGACATTTTTTCCTGATACGCTAAAATACAATCAGTTCCCTTTAAATCACAGACGTCTGTGCTGAGAGTACAGGTTATGACCTGACCTCTCTGTGCCTTCTTAGGCATAGGGCTAACACATGCATATTCTGCGAGTCATTAGACCCCAGATTTTTTTTAAAGCAAAAAAGCAAAAATAATAAATTGAAGGCAAACATCGCATGCATCGATGTGTGTGTCTGTTTTACATCCTTGAGAGATATTGGGGTATCTGAGAAGCTGCATGCATCACTCTGTTTTTGCATGTGTGTTTTTCCACAGAATCAGATAACAGAAACCTTTATCTAGTTGGGAGGCAATTTGCATGCCAGGCCTCACGTTTTGCAAATAGTAATAAATTTAACAGTTACCACAGTGTCAGACGGTTGTTTTCTTGAAAGGCTAAAAAAAGTGTTCTTTAGAAATCCAGGATTTGAAATAAACTCGTCAGGGCTGAGTTCGGGAGAGTATGTGTTGGGGGGCGAGGGAACCCTAGCTGAAAAATTGAGCCAGGGAAAAAATGCATCCCTGGAAAATGACAGGATAATAAAATAAGCATCTCACAAACAAACTGTACGTTCTGCTTTCCTACGGCTAGATGCGCCCTGCTAATTGATCACCTTAGGACTTTAGCCCAAGTAATTTGGGGGGAAAGTTTTGTGTGTAAAGCAATAATATATAAAAGGAAGTTTAGGTCACGACCCAGAACCTGGACAAAGTCCAGAAAATGACTTGGTTCCCCAGACCCCCTTTAACACAACAAGGAGTGGATTGTGAGTCGTCCTCCCCCCCACTCCACATAAACTATATTTTTTTCTGTTTCCTGATATCAGGCTTTAAAAAACTCCGATGAGTAATTATTTTACAGGTCCTGCTTCCATTCATATGTTTATCACGTGGTCACTTTCCCAAGCTTTCAAATTAGTTACAAAAGAAATCATTTAAGAAAACAAAACCACCTTAGCCCAAAACTTCTAGAGATCCAAAACAGTGTGTCACCGGATGCCGCCTTTAAGTTAGCAGCCTAGGCTAGTGTAGTGCACAAATTAGAAAGCATTCATTTAAATATAAATATATGCATATACATTACATCTCTCTCTATATATATAGCCTCCAGAGTTAAAAATGAAGTCTATTACTCACATAGACTAAACTACGGTGCAAACTAATGAGATTTCATAATGCATTCAATTATTGTTTTATAACTCATATACTATTTATATGCAGAAAAAGTTGGCACCTATTTTTTCCACTTTTAATGATCTAAGAAACACCTTCCTGCTTTAGT
This sequence comes from Pelochelys cantorii, assembly GCA_032595735.1. NCBI lineage: Eukaryota > Metazoa > Chordata > Testudines > Trionychidae > Pelochelys > Pelochelys cantorii. Next base: position 36,179,587 of record CM064338.1, on the reverse strand, counting down.
TCCTTGCAGAGGGGCATAGGAAGCACAGAATCAGTTTTAATGCTCAGCTAAGCACCCTCTCCTGTTACTTTTCATATTACTACTCCATGTGTAGTGGAGTAATTATCTTTTCCGAACCGCTACTTACTTTGGACCATGCAACTCCTGTTCGGTATAACTGCAAACCTGCCCCCTTAAATGAAGTGACACAGAACTGCTCGGTGCCACGTTCTATTTAATCCAGGAACAGCTCTTTGGAAATGTGATTTATTTTCTTTTCTGGGAAGGAAGCGACTGTATTTTAAATTCGGAGTTGCATGCTTAACTTTTTTTAATTTGATTTTCAATCCCGCAAGACTGCTTTGGTGGGTTGTTTTGTGGCTGTCCATAAACTGATTCAAGGATGAGAAGACTTGCGTTTAGCAACATCGGGCAGCCTTTGCTGCTGTTAGGGTCGGTGTCATTAAATGCCAGGGCTATCCTGTGAAATCAAATATTACTTTCACTGGGGAAGACAGAGGCTCACATGCCTCATCGGTGCTCACAAGTTTTTTCCCCCCTCCCTCCTAGATCATTGTTAAAACTATTTGTAGGCTCCCTCTAAGGTAGGGTGCTTAGTGCCAGGCCTGTCTTGGAAAAACACATCCCATGTTTCTAAGAGGACACATGTAGCAATGCTCACTGACAAGGTTTCCAGCTTCTTACACTTGGCCAGAGTGAACCGATTTCAAAGGGGTGCAAAAAGAAAAGGGGGGGGGATTGCAAATAAATGCTGCCTACCTGAGGTGAAGAGGACTATGGCCTTTAAACAGCTATATTCTGCAGAGTCGACATGCAACGCTTTCAGTTTTTCGACTTGCTCTTGGAAGATTCGTATGTGGTCCATAAAGGCGACCACTCGGTCAGCAGACATCGGCGAAGCGTGTAGGCCAGCAGCGGCTAGCAGAGGAGCGACATGGAGGGGCATGGAGCACTGGGCAGCGTTGAGCACAAATAGCTCGCTCCAGGTCAGCCGGAGGAGGGCCACCTGGTCTGTGATCTGGAGGTCTGGGAAGAAGGGGATATTCCTGGCCCACTCCACCGCACTGAAGAGCATCCGGGCTGCCAGTTCACAAATGTTCTCGATGCCCATGATGTTGTTGGGTTGCATGCATTGACTGCCAAAGCGGGAGGTCGGGTAGGGTTCTGCCCTCAGGAGAAGGGAGATATATCCGGATAGGTAGGAATGGCAGTTGAGAGGGTCCCCATTTGTCAAGGCGAACTGACCATGAGTTGGCTGTGTGGGTGGCATTCTGCCCCTCTGGACGGCTGCAGTAAATAAAGAAGAAACTACAGCAATTAATATCTGAATTGCCACGGACCTGGCTAATCAAGTGCTGCTTAGTGTGTGACCCTGGGTAAAGTCAGCTTCGGGGGGGGGGGGGGGGGAAGAGAGACGACACGCATTTTTCCAGACAGCGTACAGCCTGGGTCTGGTTTAAGGCTCTGCAGCCCCTGATTAAAGTAAAAGCAGTAATAAAAGCTAAGCAACGCTGTGTACTTGCCTCAAGGCTGCTGCTCTGAACTGCTTTAAGGACACTAGTCCGGATCCACAGCTCCTAAACACGAAAAATCCCCCCCCCCATAGGTACCGAACGTTTGTGTATGTGTGTGTGTGTGTGTGGGGGGGGGGAATCCTCTTCATTACAGCTAAACAGCTGATATTGCTTATTGATTTAGGGCTGCAGGGCGGGGAGGGTGCTGGCACCTTTCAAAATACTAAGTGCTCGTCCCAGACAGCATGTATTGACTATCCAATAATCCTCTAAAAAGGTAAAATTCCACCGCCACACACAGACGTGGGTCTACACACACGCGACGGGCGAGGGTGATTATTTAAAAGCACCTTTTTCAGCTGCTCATGGAAAGTGGGCCTTTCATTTGGTTAATAAATTTACATGGTGACAGCGAGAGGGGAAGGGAATCAGAGCCAGAGAGGCAGAAAGAAGGGAGAGTGGCTGAATGTGCGTGGCTTAGATTGGTTATTTGGCATATGATAAGGTTAGTTACTCTCGCAGACACACAAAGACCAGCCAGGCAGTCCAAAGCTCCTAACCCTTAACCTACATAGCAGCGTCCAGACACGGAACACGCCATTGCAAAAACTGGAGGCTCACATGTCTCGTCTAATTTTATATCACAAAGACTCGACCGGCCCCGCTCAAACCCCCTCCGCTACTTATTTGTTTCCTCCATACTCCCCCGTCCCTTTTGCCACATACTCTCTGTCTCTGCTGGGGTGTGTGTGTAATAATAATAATAATAATAATAAAAAAAAGACGAGTCTATTTAAAAAAAAAAACAGACTGAGATTCCATAATGGAATGCTGAAGAGCCCTGCAGTGTTACAATGCTAGTTACATTGCTCCAGTAATTCGAACCTCCTGTGGAAAACTGCAATGTAAGGCTGGGGAGTGGGGGGCAGGCATTCATTTCTCTATCTAAAAATGCACACACACACACACACACACACACACACACGAATTGGGGAGAGGGATGTTGAACATGCAGGAGGAAACAAACACGTAATCATGCCTCAGAAAAAAATAATCTCCCTCCTTAAACAGCTGAAACTAAAATATCCACTTCCAATGATCCTCCAACAGCCGCCTCACACACGCACACAAATCAATTAGGAAGGCAGGAGAAAGCAAGCAAGCTCCCCCCCCCCCCGCCTCCTTCTGAATCAAGAGAAAGTTTCTCTCACTCTCTGTTTATTGTTTGGCTTTTTTTTCCTCCTTAAAAAAAAACTGGTTTGTGGGAAAGGGGGGGAGGGGAAGCAAAATGCAGCGAGTGAAAATTGGAAAACAAATGAAATCCCAATACCTTCCCGTCTCATGCCAACTTTGAGGCATTTTTTGAGGCGGCAGTACTGACACTGATTGCGGTGGTGCTGGTCAATGGGACAGTTCCTGTTGGCACGACAAGTATAGCTCAGGTTCCTCCTTACACTCCGCTTGAAGAAACTCTTGCAGCCCTCGCAGGTAAATTGGCCATAATGTTTGCCACTAGACTTGTCCCCACAAACCACACATTCAATGTGCTGCTGCTGCTGCTGCTTGTCTCCTCCTTGGCTCTGCTGGCTTGGCTGGTTGGTCTGGGCTGGAGTGCTGGGTGCCCCTCCTTGTCCCGGGGTTTGTGGTGTGTGAGGGGCCCCAGCTGGTGGTCCTTGCACGGGAGGGACTTGAGAAGGCTGAGTTCCCTGAGCTCCGGGTACATCGTCCTGGGGATCTCGCCACGCACCAACTACCATTGCCATATCTATTGGACACCGTTTCCAAACTTCCTGTTCCCCCTTTATGTTTAAAGTTTGTTTGCTTTGCTTTCAGATCAGCTTTGCAGCAGTTTCTCTCTCCCTCCCTCTCCTTAAAAAAAAAAAAAAAAAAAAAAAAGGAGACAAGGGGGATGGGGGAACAGAAAAAAAAAAAAGCCAGCGACGGTGGAGAACGAGGGGTCGAGGGGGGGGCAGATTGCGAGTCGATTGTCTGGCTTCAAGACAGAAAAGTAAGGGGGTAGTGGGGGTGGGGGAGAGAGAGAGAGAGAGAGAGAGAGAGAGGAAAAATCTCTTCAAAGATCTCCCTCTCTCTCTCTCTTAAACTGATCTGCAGTAGGGGAGTTGAAGGAAGAGAGGCGAGTGTCGGGGGGCCAGGTCCAGGGAAGCTCACAGTCAGCCATTCAGGAAAGCCATCAAAATAAGAATGGATAAAAGGTTAAAGATGACACACAAAGCTGCACCAAAAAAAAAAAAAAATTGCACAACTAAAAAGACTTTTCTCGGCGCAGAACGCGGAGGGTTTCGCTGTAGTTTTTTCAAGTCCAGGTGGTGGAAACATCCACCGAGATCCGCTTCGCTTTTTTCCCCCCCTCGTTCCGCTGCTTCTTTCTCCTGCTCTCTCTCTCTTTTTTCTTTTCTTTTCTTTATTTTGCCGCCGCCGCCGCCGCTGCTGCTGCTGCTTCTCCCGCTGCCGCGGCTGTTGCTGCTGCCGCTGCTCGCTGCCTTGTGCCGCGTCTCCTTCTTTGCAAGTGGGGCTCTTAGCGCAGTTGGTTCACACAACACATGGGGAGGAGGGGGGGAGGGGGGGAAAGGGGGAGGTGAAGGGAAAAAGAGTCAACTCTCCAGCGTAGAGCGCAGCCAGGGATAATGATAAAAGAGGAGAGCAGGAGGAGGAAGAGGAGGAGGGAAAGACGGATCACAACCTAGAACACAGCATCATTCTTCATGCAAAAAAAAAAAAAAAAAAAAAAAAAGCAAGACGAGAAGAGACACAGGAGGGACAATCAACCCCCCCTCCCTTCACCACCACAAAAAAAGCAAAAAAAAAAAAAAAAAAAAAAAGCAAAAGAAAAGAACTGAGAATCAAAGTGATCAAATATGCTAAGGAGGGGGGGTTAGGAAGTGAATGCGATTTATAGGAGCTGGGCTGGCAGAGTGGTGAGTGCTTTCTCTGCGATCAGCTCACTGCGCTCTCTATATAGTGAACTTTGACACGACTGCTGCAACTTAGCACACGTTGCCATGGCGACCGCTCGCCTTATAAGGCAACAGACTGTGTTTGACTGGTCAAAAGCTCCCGGACCGCCCCTCGCCCCTCATTGGACCGCTCTGCCTTGTGCTGGCTGGCATGGCTGCCAAAGCAGGCAGCCGGGTCCTAAAGTGAGGCGAGTTCTCAGACAGCTTTGCACGGCGGTGGGGGTGGATTTCTTTTTAAAATAGGATCATTATGATGATACTTTTGCGCTTTCTCTTTGCTTTTCTTGCAGAATCTTTCATAAGGCTGTGGAGAAATAAGGCTGGAGACCCACATATACATACATGTCAAAGCGAGACTGAACTAGTTTTTGTAGATCTCAGACTTTATTAACTCTTTGATCAGGCACGAGGAAAAAAAAGTCTGATCATATCATCACCTGCAAGCAAGAGTTACATTACAGTTTCCTGTTCCCCATTGTGCTGCTGATGTCAGAAAATAAATTCCTGGTGGATTTTTTTTAGGGGGAGAGGGAAGTAACAGTTTCTGTACTAAATAAGGTGCAATTCTTATAAATCAAAATTGGGGAAGGAGTACTTTCAGAACTGATATTCTTCAGTGACTACCTTCTCTTTTTAGGGTTAAAGTTTCACAGGTATGTAGATTTAACTTTTTAATTGCTCAATACGGGAAGAGGATGCTGACAAAAAGGTAACTCGGATGCTGAGGTTACAAGACATTGTCATAAACCTATTCAGCATCATTTTTTTAAAAGCTCTAAAAAGGAGTTAGCTATAAACCATTATTTCAGTATATGCAACCCCATCTAACCATCATGAATCTGGTTATTTGCAAAGGTGGAGATACCTGTATTCATACCATACACATCAGTGTGATGTCTGTATGGATGCTACATATATATTAGATATACATCTGTCAATGTAGGTAGACAGAGACACCAGTGAATATGGTACTTGATCACAGAATAGTTGAGTATGGACTTCATTGTTTCTTGACTGCTGTGGCATTTCAAGAACCATTCTTTTCATCAAACTCCCCAACATAAATTGGAAATAATTAGCATACAAATACACATCACACATGTCTGAGTATCTATATATGTGAACACATACCCACACATTTATTCTGAGTTGCATAGTGTTTACAGAAATAGCAACGATTTAATCAAGTACAGCATATATTACATTCATTGAGTATGTTGGAAAATTTCCGTGCTGTTTTCCAGAATTTCTTTTCTTTTATCAGCCATCTAGGCGGCTTGGTTATAACGTAATACAATTCTAGCTATTCAACTTGTGGTGGTGTTTTTTGTTTTAGGCGAGGCAGAAATTCACGGATAACATACAGGGATTTGGTAGCATTGTGACTCGGTAGCACAACCTCTGTACAATATATATGGAGCAACTCTAAATAGGTAACCGATCTAAGTACACAAGGACAATTGTTTATATCCTATTGAACCTGGGCACTAAGCACAATAACCGAGATAGGTTATTTCCTTTTGAATATCTGTAACAAGCACCAGAACAGACAAACGCATGCGGAGATAGAAATAAATTTTAAAATACACAGATACATGGACAGGCAGACAGTTACTTCTATACAAATACACACGTACATATATTAAACAAGTCTGAGATAGGGACTTCTGAACATGTAATCAAACTAAGTGCAAACATGGGGACACAGATGCATACAAAACTATATTCAGGATTAATTGCTGCAGCTCCCCCCTCTCCACACACACTTTTTCATGTTGCCACATGCACACCCCTTCTGCCGCAGAAATAATATATGTCTCGAAAGCCGCAGGTGTTGAGATGATTGGAAAGTTGTAAAAAGCACCTAGACTTGACACTGTCCTGTTTATAAACCTGGAATATAATAAGATTCCACCAACAAAGATGCGCGCCTGGTCAATTTCAAAAGCCGGCAGTAGAATTCCAATTGATCATGATGTAGCAATATAAACCCTTAGCTTAAATAGTGATCGAGAGGGAGATAGATAGAAAGGGGTGGGAGGAAGGGATCTTTTTACGGTTAAAATGTGGAGAGCTGCCGTATTATTTCCAAATAACTCAGACATTAGGGGGTCACACATTTTGTTTGAGAATATACAACATCGTTGTTGACTGTAGTTTATGGGGCATGTCCTATATTTCTCAAATATTATAAAGTAAACAGGAATAATTCATCATCTGAAAATATTAACATCCTTCTCAATAAATGCACAAAGAGCGTTAATTTTCTGAACAGCGTCCACGTTATGAATAGTTTGAATATGCGAGCTACGTATATATAAGAGCGCTAGTATATTCTGATTATTCAAACCATAATGAAGAATGCCCCGAATCAACTATTTGCTCTTCGAGGGATACAACAATATAGCTAACACCAATGAGTGGTTTATTATTTTTTTGAAAACACCCCTGCCATGTAGGCTGGTGCAGAATACAAGAATATAATGCTGAACTGCGGCTAATTTTTCTGAATAATATTTGAAAACATGAGTATGCCGCCGATAGATGAAGATTTTAAAATGTTCTTATCGGAGCTGAGTCACAATAGAACAGTGATATTTTAAAAGTAGGATTGTATTATTACTTTTTATTTATCCACTCATTTATTTTTTGACAAAAAGAATACATCCCTTCTGCTATTTTACTGCAGATGTAAATTTATTTTGATGAGCGAGGGGCGGGAAGATTCATTTTCCTAAAATAAAGTTTGGGATAACGTCCGTATAAATCTTTAGAAAAGAGGGGCGGGGGGGGGGGATTCCGTTTTTCTGTCAGAAAGTTGCCTAATAGTCCTCTAATTCTTTATAGATTAAATGGCCATAGGAGTACAGCATCGAACAAATACAGGGTTTCACTCTGAACACAGTGGAAAGCAGTTACGTCTAACATAATGCAATGAATTCCTCTTCTCCCTGAATGTAGTATGTGTGTGTTTTTCTCTTCCACCACACTGAAGTTCCATGAATAGGGAAAGTGGCTCCTATTGTGTGCCTCTGAACTTCCAAGTCAATGCAATTTTTAACCACTGGCTTGTGGTACTTTGAAAATCACCAGGGGCTGTCAGAGTTGGGTCCTCTGAAAAATTTACAGTGCTAAATCAGAGCATATGCTGCGAGAGAGGGAAAAAATTTGCTCAAGACTGGAGCAAGTACAGTATCCGTCTGCCCCCTAGTGTAAGTCTCTTATCCGCCTAAAATTCAACTTTAAAAGAAAAGGATCTCTTAAAGAGAAACGACTTTTGGCTCACGTATGCATACGAGAATGAAACTTCTGTGCATTTTAATCCGATTCATTCCTGAGGATTTAAAATTAATTGGCTTGGGCACTCCTAGACCGGACAGTAAGATTTCTGCACCAGGGTTTCTCCAAGCCCAGTGCTGAATAGGTATTCTTAAGCGGAGGGGAGGGGGGGGGGGAACGGGGACTGGTTTGTGATTTTTTTTTCAAAAAAAAAAATGAGGAGCCATGCCGCTCATGCGTTTGTCAGAACAGAGCAGTTTTGCTGCTTAAAGTCAGATCTGCGCCTTTTGCAATAAAGGATAAACATTCGCCTTAACGCTGCTGCCTGCCACCCGCACCTTCCGAGGGTGAGTATATATATTCCTGCTTCTTACCATTGTACATGCTTAAACCGGAATTGTTCCTGGTGGGAGAGATGGGTTCTCAGCGCTACACGTTCAAACCCGATCTTTCTCAAATTATGATTGTAAAAAATCCTGCCAACTTCACGCGATTACAGCACTAAACTTAGAGATCTAGTCCCTCCATCCCCAAAAGTCAGTTACTATAACAAAGTAGAATGGAGCGAGCAATACAGTTTCAGAAGGGCTATTCGTTCTTCGCTCTTGTTTGAAGTGACTTTGATGCACGTTTGTATGTTAGCTTTTGAATCGGATTTGGGTCGTTTTGTTTATTTTTTTAACTAAAGGACGTGGTAACTGATGGTGCTGTAATTGCAGACACTGGGTCTCTCCCCTCTCTTCCCCCCACCCTTTTCAAGCAACCCACGTAACCTTAGAAACGATAGTTTAATACGTAAGTTATCTAACAATTTTTCCCTTAAGAGACACACAAGATCACAACACATTAATAAAAAGAGTGAAAAAGAAGAAACTATAAGTAAACATACCAAAACCATATTTGCCTTGTTCAAGGTCCCAAATCGCTTGCATCTTCTTTTTCTACCTCTCCTTTAGTTTGGCAGGTGAAATAATAATAAAAAAAAAAAAGAAACCAACAACCGCTGTTTGCCCCCCTGGAAAGATGTGCGTTGGGTAATTAAAGAGAATCTCCTTCTTGGTGTTTATCTAGCGATTGTGCAAACTGATAAAAAAAAAAAAAGAGAGAGAGAAAATAAATAAATAAATAAAAAAGGAGGCTACAGCCTTCTGGGGGTGGGGGAGAAAAGAAGAAAGGTGAAGGGAATAGATCTCCCACAATCTAAAGGGAAGTGCTTTCCGTTTATTATTAGCGTTCAGCCTTGGGGGGAAAAACAACAACTGAACACTCACTCTAACTTTGCACAGACGAGGTTTGCGGGAGAGCTGTGTACATAGCTGCTTAGGAATGTGCGCCTCGCCTTTAAGAAGGAAAAAAAATCCCCAAACCCAAACCCAAGGTAGGAGATGTCTTTGAGGGATCCTGGTCTCTCATCTCATTCCTTAGAAGGAAGAGCGGCTTGCTACACCTTGTTTCCAGCTGCAAAGACGAGACTTAAAAAGCAAAACTAAAACAAAGGGGGAAAAAAACCCACCCTACAACCTCCCCCTCCCCGTCCAGTCGGAAACAATATAGATAAATGAGAGTGCAATCTCCTAACTTAGTCTGGGTTGTGGTGGGATGTAGGCACCCGATTGCAAACCCGCCAAGAGAGAAACCGCAAACAACTGCAGGCGAACGAGCAACACATGCACAGAAAGGGGATGGGTGGGGTGGGGGGGCAGAGCGTCCTGTAAAGGGCCGGTAGAGAATGCAAGCTTATGCTAAAGCAAGCTGGCAAAGAATCGGAGCTAACCGGGAATCTCTCCCTCTGCCCCGGAGATGGGATCCCAGCTAGGAGTGAATCCACAGCCCCCCCATTTTAAAATAAATAAGCACATACATAAAATCCGTTGGCATAATTATTGCTGTTGCTAATTGAAACCCTTAGAGATATTTCCACAGCCCTCCACAAATATGGCAACTTTTGTGATTTGTAATTTATTAAAAGTGGAGGATTCTGTTACAAACCTGCTATTATTACCATGTTCTCCCCCCCCCCCTCCAGTAATTCCCCCCTTCTTTCCCAGTGAATGAGACGCCAACGTAGGGAGTGCCTGGGACAATTTGGAATACATTAGGCTGCCTCTGGCAGTCGAGTACAGTTTTAAACTTAATGGATTCCTGCTTCTTCCTTTTTTTGTGCGCGTTTTGTTTTAAGAAAAGAAAGATGCGGGGGGAGGGGCTCACACGGATCCTTTATTTTAGGAAGCTGTTATGGTAAGGAGTGTGTCAAACTTGACAAATGGAACAAACGTTCCCTCCACTCTTACTTGTCTTTGCCTTAAAACAGGAATTAAGTTAAACACAGTTCTGAATATTAATTGCATGTTTACGGAGCTAATGAAAATTACAAATGGATTTTACCCACCTCAGACAATGGTGGAAAAAACCCGATGAAGGCAACTATCATTGCAGCCTTTGCGGGGGAAGAGGGGAGGAATAAATACACAATATTGATCAGAAGGGTAAATCTTTTAACTGATCATGAATACCCTAGCGATGCTGCACACAAGTTTCCACTCCTCTGAAGTCTGATCATACATGGAGGAGGGAGACACAGCCCCGTTGAATGAATTTTTATTATTGCCAGAGGGACAACCAAACTGTCCCCTCCTCTACAGTCCTCCCCCCTTTCCAAAATAAACTCCTTATGGGTGAGAATTCTTAAGGTGTGCTGACAAGTATATGATACATAGTAAAGTAATTTCTTCCCTTAGCCCACTCCTCCCCCCTCCAAACACTATCTTCCAAATGTGCCTTTTCTATCAATCCCAAAGGCTAAGAGAAAGGGGGGAGGAGGAGGTAGAGGAAAGGAGAATTAACCCCCCAGGTTTATCCTTGCAAACCAAGGATGAAAGGATGACCTAATAATTCAGTTTTATGATAAGAATTTTCATGCTTGAAAACAAACTGCCAAAGAAACCTAAAGGAAACAAGGAAGAGAGATTGTGGACTATACCTTTAAGGGTTTTGCACCCCCTCCCCTCCCCCACCCTCGGTGCTGTATGGTGGGGATTTAATTAAAATGGCTAAAGATGTTTTCAATCTAAAATAAAAAAAATAATTCCAGAGAGATGTGTTCCCTCTGCTGTGCAGCTCAGCTTTTGAAAACTTTGGCCCAAGTTGCAGTGATAGCCGCAACTCTGCTCTTCAGGGGTCAGAGGTGAGGGCTACTTTAACCCTAAAAGCCTGCGAACGACCAAGGTTGAAACTAGACTTGCAATACTAATAGCCATAATTACCTCCACCCATTCCCTACACATTCCTGCGGGAGAAATGTTAGACGCTGGGTGAGACTATCTTGGGGTTTATCATTTTAAAAAATAGCAGCAATATCAAGGAATTTTTTAGAGAGCTCCATTTGCTTGTGGGATTGGAGCCTTCTTTTTTTCTGTAAGCATTCCCAAGGCGCTAGGGCTTTGTCTTAGAAGGAATGGAGTGTCTGAATGGTGTGAAAGGGACAGAGAGGGTCGCTTCAAATCGATTTTACTTGTCCTCTCTGTCTTTTCGGATCAACGCCCTTCAATGGACACATAGGTGCTCTTTCAACCAAAAACTTGTGCAACATTTTCTGCCTGTATTGGTGCTAAATACAATAAATGCTGGGCAGATTTTTTTCTTCTTTCCAAAGCAGAAAGCACCCTAATTAAATTGTTTTATATGGACAGTCAAGACAGACCAATTAAGTATGCATTAGTATAAAGATATATTCTGGAGATAATCGCTCTATACAAGATGTGTAAAGTTCCTCCGACAGAGAGGGTGTAACACCTTTTGATATGGATTCCCTCCCTCCCCCAGTCGTCTCCTTTACCTGAATAAGAGATTGGATAAATTAGTTAAAAGCTATTAGTTAAAGTGATTTATAAACAAAGTTAACAGGTGGATGTAGTCGTTTGTATAATAGAATATTTAATTACAGTACACCGCACATATGTTATACACACACACATACACACACATGTACACTAAAATATGGATCACAAACACATATACATATATAAAGAGATCTCTCTCTCTCTCTCGGTGTATACAATATATGTTTATGTGATCCATATTTTATACACAGCTATTTCTCTATATGTGGGCGCATTTAGTCATCTGTCTATAAATGATATATAGGCAGATGATTAAATACACATACAGATAGAGAGAAATAGCGGTGTATAAAATATGGAACACATAATACATAATGGATATAATATATAACTTTGCATTCATGTATTCTATTTTAGACATACGTGTATACACATACACCCATAGATCAGTATACACACATAACCATTTACCACAGAAAATATTTCACATGCCAGGCACGGGTTTTTCCTGGAATGAAATAACATCAGGAGAAGTACACCCGTCCATTTTCGTGCCTAGAGAAAGCCCTCCAACGTGGATGGTTTTAGAAATGGGGTGTAAGGTCTAGTCCATTGTTAATTGTTTTAAAGGCAGTTTCCCTATTCCAGTCCTGCTCATTATAACCTATTACAAGGGTGTGAATGTGTGTGCGTATGTGTGGGGAGGAGGGGAGATAAAGCCTCAGATTGCTAATAGAAGAAATGTAGAGATATATGTGAAGTTCTTGAGGCACCTTGTATTCCCAGGGACTCCCGACCCAACACGCTGAGCATGACTTTGCGAAAGAGTGAAACCCTAACAGCGAATATCCCGCACACGTGAGACAGACCCTCACCTACGCCCCCCCCCCATCTTTTGACAATGCATTGCAAAGCGAGGAGAGAGGAAAAAGAGGGGGTACAGAATGGCCCATGGATTGTGACCGGTGGCTTGCTTGCGATTCATTTTACTGCTGCCCCTTGGAAGCGTGTAGAACATCACAGGGAGAGGGGAGATCTGGTGATGCGTAGGTGGTTTAATGTCAAAGTAAACAGGTTGAGAACAGACCGATTAAAACCCTCTATTTCTCTCTTTACTGGGTACATTTGAGGACAAATCATAACATACTGTAGAAGAAGCAAAGAACTCAACTAAGGGAGCTCTCAGCAAGTCTCCTCCCGGAAAATAGTCCACCTCCTGTTGGGTTGGGTATTGATCAGGAGAGGAGCTGAAGATGTCACCACACTAAATATTTACTGATCACACACAAATAGCCGGGACTTGAACGATTTTCTCCTGTGAGGAGAGCAGAGAGAGAAGGGTAAATCATTTTATTAGTGTGTATAAAGCAAAGAGCACACTCTGCCTTGGAGTGTTTTAAGATGTGTCTTCAGCTGGATGAAAAGAGTTAGGGAAATCGATACGAAGTGATTAGGCGACCCAGGAGTGTCAAAGAGAGAGGCTGTGAATTTCATGGATTTGGTTATACCGGGATGGGGAAAAGAGAAAAAAAATCGGGAGATTAAAGGGAGGACCCTATTGTAGCAGAACCAATGAAAAAATAATACCTAATCAGACCGAAGAAGGTAGGCAGAAGAATCAGACCCACGTTTCTAAAATGATCTCATCAGGTAGACAGAGGAAGTAGGAACACACATGAAGGAGACAAACAAGAAAATATACATTCTATCAGGAAAAAAAATAGGAGAAGGACATATAAGTTTTCCCCACCCACGTGCAAAGCAATGACTGAAACCCCGAGAATATGATGACAAAAGACGTGCAGCCAGAATAGAAAAGAGAGGGCTGGAGTAAATGATGGTCAGACTTTGAGATCAAGTTGAAAGGACTTCAGTTATCTCTCTCCATCAGGCAGGAATACCCTTAATAACAGCAGCGACAGTAAATTCATCACGGCCGTGAGATTTTAAATCAACTTATACGAGTGTGTTCCCATCCCCTAAAATAAACGGCGAATAAAAAAGAGAGTTTAGTGTTTAAGCACATAATTTGAAACTGTAATAACAGCTCTTCTAGTATGTAATCTATTTCTAAGGTAACCACAAATGGCATAAAAAAGCAGCACTTCTGAAAATGACAACATGGTTAAATACTGCTCTGCACTTCGTACGGTAATTCAGATAGGGATTCTAATGCAGGGTCTTTAACTTCAGCAGTTTGTAGAGGACTATTCAGTTCTGTCTCAGGTATAATAATATCAATTGATGTGTGGCGGTAGGTTACATACAACCCTGCTTCAGGCAGTCATGCTAAGTAGCAAAGTACATAAAGCTAGAAATTGACAATGACTCTGCCAATCAACGTTAACATAGAATATTTAGAGAGTCTGGCGATTTTTTTTTTTTTTTGCACAGAATAAAGGTTATTTTCGCGATATTGAAGGGACAAGCTGCAGTGAATATCCTTTCTTGAGGGGAGGGGGAAGGGAGACATAGGATGTAATTGAATAAAACTAAGTCCATACGACCGAGGGAAAGTTTAGAAGCAGCTCGAAGGATGCTATTTTCTGAGAAGAATGAAAGGAATCTCGAACTAGGAATCCAAGAGCAGAGCTGATAGGAATATGCATCTTTACTTCTCCGAGTGTTAATTTTGCTACAAACACTGAAGTTAGAAACAACTACAAATAGGCAACTAGTTATTAATACCTAAAAGGTGACCAAGAAAAAGGCTTTGAATTCCTTTGTATGCCTTTAACCCATATGCTATTTTCTCCCTAAATAAATGGCTGCTGATATTATAATTCATGGGGAAGGGGAAGAAAGGGGGGTATATTAGATGAATTTCATGTAAGGCTACGGGGTTCGTACTGCCCTGTTGGATCACTAATGCAACAGGAAACCTCAGGATAGACTCAGCCTAATTAACAGTTTTCCATAGCTGAAGCGATTTTTAAGAATCCCAGTGGATTAGACCAATATGTTCAGGTGTGAGGCTAGGAGGGCCTATAACGCCTCTCACTATAATCTTATAACCTCTTTACCTAATTCCTTAGATTGCAGATAGGAAGAGTCTGACCTTCCAGGTCGTAAAGAGCTTGGTTTCATTAACCCTTCCCGCTCCAGCACAGAGCCAAGGTTAACTACGCTAATCTAAAGGGTGTGTATGTGTGTGAGAGAGAGATGCTAGGGAAGAAAGGCGATTGCAGTAGTTTTAGATGCAGTGTGGCTGCCAGGTTTAAGAACATATCTGTTCCTTCCTTTTCCATTTTTTCTCTAATACGAAGGAAAATGGAAATGGAAAGAAGAACTGTTTTGCCTGCCTATGCACCCATGTACACACACAAACACACGCATACACACACATATGCATAAAGTTTATCAATATATACACTTTTGTAAAGCAATATTTTTTATTTACTTAATTGCAGATTTTCATTTTCACTACTTTTAAAATGCAGAATAAATGAAGTATTCTAAAAATGTCAGTTATTGCAAAAAGGAAACTATATTTATCAGCTCTAGAACAATCACTTTAGATCCCTCTCCTTAGTCAAGCACAACTTTTAAAGAAAAAAATCTAGAAATGAGTCTCAAAATATATTTGCCTGCTAGCACACCTGGCTGATATTTTAATAGGGAGTTACAATGGATTGATTTAAGAGTCATAACTGATGTTGAAAGTTAAGAACTCCCAAATTGTATCTACATGCCTCGACACAAATTTACACACAGAAAACAAGATGGTAGAAATTTTGCATTTTTGCTTCATAGTCGCTATTCTTAAATCTTTTAACATGATATTGAATTGTATCTTTGTATGCTATCAA
The DNA here is from genome assembly GCA_032595735.1 of Pelochelys cantorii. NCBI lineage: Eukaryota > Metazoa > Chordata > Testudines > Trionychidae > Pelochelys > Pelochelys cantorii. Next base: position 36,164,171 of record CM064338.1, on the reverse strand, counting down.
ACTACTTTTTAAGCAATGAAATTGTTTACAGGTTTCTGCATATTCCACACAGTACTTGTCATACACAAATCCTCACCTATACATTTGAATTGTTTTTAGTGTTTGTTTGCTTGTTTGTTTTTTCCCCAGTATGAAGACATAAATATTCTAACTGCAGAGACAGATGCATTTTTGGTAAGTATGTTTAAATATGATTTCTGTGTACATGTATTTTATTTTCAAAGTAACAAAATAATAGCTGGAATAGCCAAAAATATGAATGATAACTGCATCATCTCTTATCTATTCAATAAGCTCTGATTTTAGAATAAAACTATATTTTATCCATAATTCTGCTAAGCAAAAACTAAAAACAAAATTGTAATCACCCCCAATAATAGTAATCATTGCATTCTATTTTAATTGTCTTCCTTCCAACAGACCTAATAATGAAATCCTGATAGTGGCTTGTGATTTTAAGAGACAAGTCCAAAAATAATTAGCAGAATCTTAGGCAGATGAAAGTATGCAATCATATACATTTTAAATATTCAGCTTTTAAAATAACATTCTTATCAAATACAAAAAGGAAAACTGATCTATACTGTTATTATCAAAATTCTAAGGTTTTTTTTAAAAGCAGAAATAGATTATTTAGGGAAGCAGTTACTACATTTTAGGGCCTGCATTAGGCTTTTCATAAATAGAAATACATCTATCAGAAATATCCAATAAGCGTAGACAGGGATGGACAGATGTATACACATAACCACAGCTGAATAAAATAACATATGAATTTAGGAGTTTTTTTAATCAATTGCATATTTATAGCCTCATAATTAAAACTCCCCTTCCTTTGAAAGACTGTATAGTTTTCTTGGAAATATTTTAAGTGCATATTTTAGACTCTGCCTTCTGAACTGAATTAAGATGAGCTATTTTACACAACAGTGAAATCCTTCTCTGTAGTGAATGTTTAAGAATCAGCTGCCTATCAATCTATGTATACATTTCTTCACATTTGCTCCTTTACTTTTGCAGATATTATTTAAAATGGTGCTAGTTTTGTACAAAAGGCTAATTTCCATTTATAAGAAATCAATCAGCCTTATAAAAATCCTAGTGTCTAAGGTAAATAGTATAAGATTTTATCATGTTAAAGAGTTAAAGCTAAACTGAAAGCATTAAAGCAAGGGGATACCTGCAAACAGGGAAAAATGGCAGGCATGGCATTTCTTGACAAGCTTGCCTTATGTCAAGTGTCAGGAAGAACAAATTTAAAAAACTAGGATCAGTTTTAGGTTTTAATAGGAAAAAAATACATGCAACTTTATTTCCAGCTGCAGTATTTAATGTTGATCTAAGTATTAGCTGATAATGAAATAACCCTATTTTGGATTTTAAATATATTGGTGCTTATACAAATGTTATGGTTTCAATCACATCCCAACCTTTGATATACTTAAGTATTCAACCTTCCTCAGACACAGACCAGTTAGCTGAAATCAATGGAGTTACTTTAGTCCCTATAATTACCTCCTTTATATTATAGGATCTTTTGTTATTAAATCTAATAATTTTTGCTGCAGAGAAGGAAAATAAATTCACAAATTGGGCGAGATCACTTCTCATATGAGCAATTTATGTTATGCAGAATACAGTTGTTTACTTCAGACATTCTTTACCACTTGTATCCAGCAGATATCTCCGATATTGACTTGCAAATGTCATTTTGGCACTTTTAAACCTCAAAGTTCTTTTCCTAAAAATTAATAATTTTAATAACTCTGAGCAGTTAACCTCCTGTATGTGTTTCAGATCCAGTTGCAGTGCTTCGTAGGGAGATGAAACGGACATCTCAGATAGTTGCATCTGAGAACTGGGTTGCTATCGAGTGAGAAGGGATTTAAAAAAAACCACCACCCTGTAACAGTACAATATGTCATACACCAATAAAACAGTTTAGTAACATTGCTCATGGTCTTCTCTACATCATAAAGTTTTCTTAATAATAATCAAGAACAAACTTTATCCCAGCTAAATTAAAATAAGGCAGATGTTGGATATGGTTCAGATTATCCAGCCTTACACCCCTTTGCCTTTGGCACAATTTGTCTGACTTTTTCTTCATACTATATTGGTTTCTAACTCTAAAGTAGTATTCTTTTCCTGGATTTCTGTTTTTATTTTATGTTATTTTACTCTCTAAAATTCAAAATATTAATTCAATAACATACATTGTACTGTTTGGATAAGTAGACCCAGCTAGCGAGGAGAAGCTTTGGACAAAAGTAATGGATCTGTTAGCTTAAAAGAAATGGAAGAGCAGTGGAAGCTATTCTTAGATAGCTCAGTTCTGGATTGGTTGTAGATGACCTGATATTATGATAATAGCAACTTCAGTACAACTCATTTCCAAGGCCTGACACCTGTAAATCGTTCCCTTGCACCACATGTCCTAAAGATTTAAAAATGTAAAAGGCCCCAGTCACTACAGATATTAATATTAGACTAGACAAAGCCCAAGGAAATATATAGTTTAGTACACAATCCTGTATAGACAGGGCATGGACTAGATTCACAAACCAGCCTTTTCCATCAACTGTTTGCAAATCATGACTATTACATTTCTTTGCCTGTACAATGTTATGAAGGAAGGATATAATTTTATCCCTTTGGAATAACTAAGTTTAGGCTGATATAAGGCACAAGTAGAAAGAGTTGCCAAAGTTGATGTTTGATATAGTTCTGGATGTTAGAGTTTATAAAGGATGTCCACTCTATGCAAAACACTCGGGAGCTTTGCAGTTGAAGATTACTTGACACTCAGCTTGGTAACAACTGTTGAAGGTTAATCAGGATTCTTTTCTGAACTGGATATTTAGAAGCAGGAAAAGTGAAAGCTGTTTCTTCTCCCCTCCACCCTCCCCCTTCCAAGGCATTGCTAACTTTTATGATTTTTTCCTCCTCTTTTACTATCTGTCTTTGTGCCTCAGGGCCAGTGAAAGAACACTGCAGATTCTAGATTGCTTTCAGAGTTTGCCTTTGCTGATGATGGATTACCATGTCAATTTAAACGGCATAGGATTAATTTGTTTCAATGATTTCTCTTTAGGCTGAATGCCAGCCTTTTTTCTATCTCTCCCCTTGCTCTTCAGAATGATAATAATAATAAAACCTTTAAAACAAAACTAAACAAAAAACGCTTTCCCTATCCCTCTTTAAAGAGACAATAATAGAAATAGACAAGTTAGGTGTAATGTTGCAACAGAGTTATAGGTTTGAATGTTTTTATCTCATTCTAAAAGGCTGAAGCATACAGTCAGTCACATTAAAATGAAATTGGATCCAACGTTTATTCAATAAATACTTGTCTTGTAGGTAATCCAGAGCAGAGTGCTTTTGACACATAAGGACTTAATTTGTCTTGGATAACAAGTTATTAATATGGCACATTTAAACTTGCCACCTACAATAAGGTCATTTAGATCTATAACATGACTCACAGGATGGTTTTAGAGAACTTCATAGAAGCGAGGAAGTCTAAGACTCTGTCTTAATTCTGGAATGCTGCTACCTATTTATGCATATTACTCATTATTTGGATCTTGTAAGGAGAAAGTTCACTACAAGATTTTTGTGGAAACGGAAGCAGCTAGTGAGAAATCAATATGATTTATCATAATTAGGGAAGTATCTTCAGCTTTTCTATTAACACATAACCAAAATGTCTATATGGAATAAGAGGCTGTTTTTTTTAAATGAATAATCTTTAAAGCCACGCTGCCTTTCCTAATGAACCCATTGCAGGTTTGAAAGTGAAGCTAACAATTTTTGGCTCGGAAGCGAAATTCACATTCAATTTGCACTATGACTTGTCCACATGGTTTGGAAATTAATTTTCTTTTTAATAACAAGCAAGAAAGTTTGAGCATAATACACCCTTAAATGTTACTGTTCTAATTTGACTGTGGAATGTTTGTCCATGCATATTATACATGTAAAGCGAGATGTGTTACATAGTTTTAATCTTTTTATAGTTGGACACACATGGATACTAGATACTGGATTTCAAACAAGTGCTGTGCAAGGAACCATTTTAAAAACTGGTAAACTGGAAAAAGAATAAATTTGATTTCAGTCCTTCCTCTGCTCAGGCCTAATAATGCTTGTAAGAGCTGTATTATGACAGATATATTTTGCCTTGTGGGCATGCTATACAGAATATACATTGCGGGCAGTATCTCCAGTTCCACCGCAACTATGTACCATATTATGTTGTTTTAAAAGTTAAAGTTTTAGGTTACTCTCAACATAGTATAGTTTGTGTTTATAAGACATAAAATCTCCATTTAAGCTCTTTCTGGGAAAAAGGGTATTACACATAAGTTGAAAAATGCAGGCATGAAAGGCTAATTGAATGAAAAGAGAGAATTAGGTTAAAAAATAGAGTGCAATCTAGTATCACATTTTCACTAGTGTAACCTGAAATGAAGGTGTCTTAAAGTCCCTAGTGATGCCAGAGTGTTTAGATGTTGGGCACAGATGGAGACACCTATTGAAATGTGTCTGAAGAAGATTAATAGGACTTGTCAGTGTTGGGAAAGCACTGCTTTGCTGTAAATTTCTACTAGCACAAGATGAATTACCGATGAATGCTCAGTTATCAACCCCATCACTATCATTCGACACTAAATCAAATTGAGCCGTTATCTACAATCAGAAAATTTCTTTTAAAAATAGGCACACACCTTTCGGCTGGAACTGTTTAATAAAAGCACCCCGTAAGACAATAGTCTCTGTGTTTTGTGTGTCTCTTCACTCAAGGATACATTTAAAAGTTCTCACACAAAAGGCTTCTTTTCAATAATGAACTCCTAGTGCAGTGTAAAATTGGGCTGGTCAAATAATAGAAGTTATTCATAAAATATCAGCTTCATTGTATCACATCTTTATTCTGAGCCTGATCCAAAATCTACTAAAGATAACGGGAGTCTTTCTATTAACTTTAGTAGATTTTGGATCAGACCCTGACACAAGAATTTTTTTTCCTGGTGATAATATGTAAGTTCTCCTGCCGTGGAAGACATATATCCTTACTGCATTTTAATGCGAAATAATAGTCAAGAGTCAGCACATAATATTAATAACAGTAATAATAACAACAACATATTTAGGAAATGACATATTAATACATGAAATGTATGTTGAATGAATGAAAAAAATTTGTGGGTAAATTTTTTTCCTTCTATCCTTACTGGAGACTTGAAACACTATAATGAAAATTTACCAACAAAGGAACCAAATACGCTAGATCTGCCTTTGCCATCTTGATGATTATAATTAAACAATATATTTTTGATCCAGTTCTGAGATTTCGTCCCTGTACCCAGGGATAATAATAATTTTGCCCACCCAATTTATTCTAATATGTTTCTAAAAAGTCAGCTCCCCCCACCACACCTTTTTATTATTATTATAAATAACAACAGTCGCTTATGCTTTGGGTGGAACTCCAAGAAATTTTTCCTCATCTCATCTGTGTTCCCAAACAAGGGCACAATTCCCATTATGCAGGATCAGGACCTAGCTATACAAATTTTAATAATCATTCAAAACGTCTCAGACAAGGAATAAGATACCTCTTTCCCTTGTCACCTTATCTTATCTGTAGTTTATATCACCGTTTACTAAACATATTACATGCTGTTTACCACGGGCTACATCTGGAAAGCCTTTTTGTGTTTCCCACAGCAGCACCCGTTATTGGCCACCTACAAAATTAATTGGATAAGCACTAATAATGGTTTACTCCTTTATGTTCAAATTCTTATTTTCATGTACCTAATGCCAGATCCACAACTGGTGTAAATTGGCAACTTTTAATGGAGTTAGTAGCTGATTTACAGCATCTGTTTCTTCTAATTAAACCTTTTAAAAACCATTCCCTGAAATTAGTTTGAAGGGAAGATCCTTTAAATATGTTGGTATTATGTAGAGTATCATTGCAATCTTTAACTTTTTACCAGGAAACATGCAAAGAGAATATTAATAAAGTTCAGTGCAGTGAGAAAGCTAGCTAGAGTGCAGCATTAGAGAATTATGAACTACTGAGCATAATCCATAAACTCCATTTGGTTATTATAATACTCCAATCTGTATTTATTACCAACCCACTCTGATGCTTATAGAACTAAATTTGCTAGATTTATACACTCTAATGGTTCCACAATGGGAAAAACCTGTGTTCTTTATCTTTCCTTTCCTGTCCCAAATAACCCCTTCTGCATACACTCTAGGCTTCTCTAGACCTTGTCTGTATTTAATCACAGGCTGCAGGACAAAATGTGCATTATTAAGAAATATAAATATTTTCAGAAGCAATCAAAGGGTTGAAAGATTGATTCGGCATGTAGATTGGATTTAATTCGAAGCAGCTTTGTTCTAATGAGGACTACTGGGATACAAAGACAGCAGCCGGTTATGGCCACCAGTTGGGAACTTTGATTCATTGCAATAACCTGTCAAGAATTTCAGCTAATCGCTAGGTACTAAGAAACACAACGTTGGGGTAGCCCGAGGTCTATTGTTTTCAACCTCTCACTACAGAGAACAAATTTACTGTTTGGATGATCCGTTTTACAGAAATGACAATCCTGTCTAATTTGTTGCTGCATATGAAGCCAAATCCTGCAGCCTCTTACTTTGGGAAAACTCAGGTTGATTTCAGTCTGAGTTTTGCCTAAGTATGGAAAGACGTGGCCATCAGTGAGAACTGGGTCATAAATCAGCATAGCCTATATCTGAATTAAGTGGAGCTACACCACTTTACACTGTCTGAGGCTATGGCCTGGTTTAATAATGGTTTTCATAGCACTCTTTTGGGCCAAATTCTGCTAACTTTACTCAAGTAAGCAAATGGGATTATTTAAGGAAGAAGGTGCTACTCAGTGTGAATAAACATGGAAAGATCTAGCTCTCTATTGGCCTGGAAGCTAGTGTATTATTATTTATTTGTTTATTATTTATTATTATTATGATTATTATTATTATTCCAACAAATTATATACCATACCTATAAAACAGGGAAAACATAGAAAGCCCAGTAAAAATTGATAAAAACCATCATTAACAAATGTATTGCTTTTCCCTTTAGACTTTAAAATATATTAGAAAAACTTCTTTGGTGCATGGGGGTAATATGTCACAGGTACTATTATCTTGGGGAATGCAGGACTTTGAGAAATCTATTAAATGTAGTGCATACAGTTAGAATCACAATACATACCGGATCAAACACAGACTGTTTTTCCCCACCCATCACTTTTGTCCATGCAGGCTGAGAAAGCTTGATTTTTCTGAACTGTTTCACCCATCCACAGCTGGAGCTCCAAAGTGAAATGAAAATGGCTTTAAAATCAACACTACATGGGAGCCTGAGAGAACAAGTTTTCCTTTGTTGTAGGGTATAGTATTATTTGCTGTAGGTTTTTGATATACATTCTAAATTAGGCCTGCAAAGGCATGCTTCATCTTTAATTCATCACTCTCAGCTGAAAGAGATTAGCAATGTCTAGCACGCACCCTTCGTATGGTGCTGACCTCATCAAGTATGGCCTGAAATTAATTAGCTCATTCATTCCAAATGGAAAAGGATAATGGAACTGCATTTTAGAGATGACCATCACAAATTGTTTGCAGCATATTTAAAAGCCCCCCTCTATTTTAAAACTATGTAGATTAAAATTCCTTCCAGCACTTGCAATTCAGAGTTATCGAGGCACTCGGAGCTGAAACTGCTCCCTTTTATTTGTAGAACTGGAAGTCACTCTCTCTGTGTGTGTGTGTGTGTGTGTGTGTGTATGTATGTATGGGTGTTGTGTGGCTGTAAAAGAAACAAGTTTGTCAATGGCAAAACATCTGGAGTTAATTTGCAATTTCCAGGTGCTCTGGCATAGCTGGGCATTAAAGACGTTTAAACATTCTTTTGCTGGATCATTTAAATCGCTATGAAATCAGTATCCCTTTGTCATTCATACATGCAAAGTGCTAACACAAATTCCAGGTTGGCTTTAGAGTCCTACATCATTCATTATCTAATTAGAAATCAGAGCAGACCTGAAACAACATTCCTTTGAAGCATCCTGGGCAGCAGCTTCATTGTGTAACCCTCATGTTGCATCCTCCAAACATCTATGGGCTAGATTTTACAGGCATTTCGGTGCCTATAGATGAAAAATGCAGCCACGTGCTTTTGAAAACCCTATTAGGAACTTACCCTAATATTTAGGTGCCTAAATGCCTTTAAAATCTGGCCCAGACACTTCAATAGTATTTTAAACTGTTGCTGCTGACTCTGTTTAATCACTGAAATACACCATTTCTCCCTTAAGAATAGTTCCCACACAACCAACTGGGGATGGATCAAAATAGGCAAAGGCTCTGAATATTAAATTTGCTCTCTTACCCAGCCAAATATTTTATTTGGAGACTCAAGACTCTGAAACTGGCTGCATAAAATGGATTTTTAAGGATAAGAACTCAGTGCCCATCGTTTTAAGCAGGCCAGGTCTAAGTTTTTATCATTCCTGCCCCTCCCAGTAGCAGTAAGGGAAGAATAAATCCCTAAATGCAGAATGTAGGTTGACCTTCTCTAACCTGGCATGCTCTGGTTTGGCAACATCCATGGTCCAGCATGGTTTTAGTTAGCCGATGTCCATGGGTGTGGCCAAGTTTCCTGCAGTCCCATAAAGTTTGTTACAGCTACCAGTCCTGGCTCTCCATGTTCTGTGTTGTTATTTAGCTCTAATTTATGCCTAAATATCTTCTGAGCCCAGTGAGCAGTGGAAGTGTACGTAATGCTGCTAGATAATATTAACCTCCCATGGTTTGGCAAATTCTCTGGTGTGGCACCGGTCAGATCCCAAGGGTGCCGGACTAGAGAGGTTCAACCTGTACTGATTTGATATATTAGGCTGAAATAGAAGTCTATTAATTTCAGTATTCTGACTCTGTGTCCTGTGCATGATACACCAGAGGAAGGAGAATATCTCCATAATGTGCAAGGCCAACGCTGAACATGGGGGAAAATCATTTTGTGACTTCTGCTATAGCCACATAATGCCCTAAAACAAGAGATTTAAACCCCATCCTTTAGCACATATAATACAAATGTTTGCCTGCTAATGTTCCCACTGAAGTCCTAGTCACTTCAGGACTGGGACCATTGTTGAGCTTCCAAGTTAAGGTTAGCCCAGTAAAATAAAATGAATACATATCAGAAACAGAAGAAGAAGAAATCAAACCCTAGGCATAAAGCTAGGGGAAACGCAGGCTAGATTAAATTGTTATGTTAGCCTGTGTAGTGATTTAGTGTCAATTTTGTTTGTAGATTTTATCTCAGCTCAGAACTGTTTCCTTCTAAATTAAACAAAACATTGAAGGCATGAGAAGTGAATTGACCGAAATGCAGAGTCTGGATTTTCCAGTCGTCTCATCCCTAATCTACTTACTGCAACTATCATTTTGGAATATTAAATGTTCCTTGTACATTTCATTTTTCCCAAGTTTATATTACAACCTCTGAGGGCATTTACTTTCCTCTTTGGTTTCCCAGTTAAGGATCAAAAGCCTTCTGATTATGCAGTGAAGTCAGAGTGAGTCAGCCCGAGAACTCAGATGGAGTCTGGGGGATTGGACAGATTTGATGGTGAATTTTAGCAGAGAGAATCCTGGTCCTCAGTAGGTTCCCTATCCCTCACTGTCCTCTGTCCTGGGTCTTTAGGGACCGAAAAGAAAATGGCATTTTGTTTCGTTTTTATCATTTATGGACATTACATGGCATCAGATTATGTGATGTGGGTCATCTGGGACAGGAGACCTAACTTAAAAATGATCTGCATACACATTTTTAGGAATAAATAATTTTCCAAATTAATCAAGCTTTTTCATTCAGCCTTTACTATGTTAGTGCTGTAAACTAACATACTACTCAGAGATTCAGAGGACTTTGAATAGTCAGAATTAAATATTATCTTATTGTTTGCATAATAATTCAACAAAAAGGCCTACTTGTGACACAAAACTATTCTCAAATAGGGACAGCCTACTAGTTTTTGATCCCAATGAGTGAAGATACAAGTTAGCCAGTGATTTAAAAAAAAACCCTAACACATGATGGTTATTACTATGGCTGGCTCGATTTGTCTGTGTTGTAATGCCACTAACAACAATATAGGTGGGTGAGCTAGAAATACATTTCACATTTTCTTTTAATATAGACATCTTATAATAATCAGATTAAATCATACAATTGACTTACCCAGATGGATTAAAAACAGTTTTTCATGTACACAGATCTTGATCCACAAATACAGTGAAACTCAACAACTGTTTTATAGCAACACTAAACACAAATTTTGAACATTAAGAAAAGAAGGAACCTCCCCCGACGCACATATTCTGTAGTTAGGCAGAATATAATTACCAACACTGGAATTTGGCCACAACACTATGAGCACACCAAGCAAATCTTTGCCCATTCATGCAACAATTTACTCACTTTCAATAACAGCATTCATGAGGCATTGCAACAGATGGCTTACATCAGTGGTAACCTTATGTACTCCTGCTGGCCGCGCCATCCTGGGAACAATGTTGTGAGTTCTAGATGGAGGATCATCCTTAACTCTGAATGCTCTTTTGTGGGCCTATGTCAGATTTTTAACCTAGACAAGGCTTTTTGTTGGTTTTCTTTTTTAGGGTAGGCAAAATTTTTATTAATGCATACAAATAGAAAAACATCTTTATATTGTACCAGGATCAGAGAGCTATTGGGAACTATTTGTACTTTTGCTACAAAGCAAAAGCTTATGTGGGACATTTTTAAAGGCACAGTGAGCAGTTAGATGTCCAACTCCCAATGTAAGTGAGAGTTTAGCCCCTAATGACCATGAGCTTTGAAATCTCCATCTATGGTCAGGTAGTGCTATGTAGGGCCTTTCTGGACTTTGACTCATATCCTGTTTGTACTTGGCACTAGAGTCATTGATGTGCTGTGAGCTCTTTTTAGTCACTTGTGGCATTACTGAGCAAGCTTTATCACAGACAATTTTCTTTTCTTTTCTTTTCTTTTCTTTTCTTTTCTTTTCTTCACAAACTATTACTTCTTGGGAGTAATTACCACTGTTAGTGCTACAGTTAGTGAAAGTGTTAGAAGACCACAGCCAGTAGTGTCTGGCTCCTTTGGCTCTCTTCTATCCTGAAACTAGACAAAGTATTTTAAATGTTTCTAAGTCAAAGATGTGGGTTCAAAGGCTAACTTGGTACAGAGTGTAGGTCTATGGCACCTCTTTTGCCAGTTAGAGTCCTGCTCAGATGCAGTTCTCACACACTGCCCAGGGAATTGAAATTAGAGTGGGTGTTTGAATTTGGACAGCATGGGAATTGGAAAAGGACTAAATTGGCAGCACTGCATGTAAAACTGATGGGGAACTTTAGAAGGGAATGTAGGGAAATCCCTGGCTGGGCCACATTTGTCATGCCATAGGCCTAGTAGTACATGAGGTTTTATGTTTTATTTCATTCAGGGCTCTGTAAGACCTAGGACCAAGATACTTAATTAATACAGTACTAGCGAGCCCCATGTAATAAAAATATGGGTGAATTCTGCCCACTCAGTCCCTTTGAAGTCAATGGGACAGATCCCTGGCCTACTCTTAAGTTTCCCTTCACACTGCTCCAGCACACACCCAGGATCAAGCTGTCCCAATAGGACAGTTAAGGGTTCTCTGGATGTAGGAGAATCCCTCTGCATTATGAAGCTGGTTTGTGCCACCTATTCCCCTCCTGAAGGATGAGCGTGTTCAGGATGGGGCTGGCAATGAGAAGGGATTGTGACAGCAACTGGAGGGTGTGGAGTCAGGACACACAAGAGCAAAGGAACTGTCATTCCAGCTATTGCTATAACTTGTGCCAGGCAATGATTTGCTCCCAGTTGACACAGAAGAGCAGGGATGAGAGAAATGTGCCTTAAACTACCTTTGCCTCCAGGGCTGGTCCACAACATTTGGGCACCTAAGGTGGGGAGCTCAAATGACGCCCCCATGCTCCCTCGCTTGGGCCAAAACTTTGAAAGGTCTCAATTCTCTAGGTCCTAGTGGCGCCCCCCCCGCCACAGTCTGGCACCTGAGACGCCCGCCTCAGTTAGCTTCATGGTAAGGCCAGCCCTGTTTGCCTCCTCCCTTCGTCTGCTCTGTGTGAACACAGTGATGCTGAGGCAGATGTTGATCCAGTGACAGGATATATGCTGGGTCTTGGTACAGAATGAACCAAATAGTTCCTGCAAAAATTAGTGCTGGCTACATCTTACAAATCGGTTTAATATTATTTCCGATAAAATAAGACTCCACCTGAACCTTCACCTACTTCTCAAACTAAACTCAAACTGCTCCTTTTCTGTCCATTTTCTGGATGAAGAAAGCAACATAGAAACGTTGCACTGTAACGAGTCCTGCAAAGTGCAACAGGCATATGCTTAATACCCTAAAAAATAAACAAATGCCAGTATATAGAAAACAAGTAGCCCACATTTTACATAGAATGTTAATGGATATGCATGTGCATGGAAGACTTACTGTAGTTGGAGACTGCTGGACTAAAACTGAAATAAGTCATTAGATGAAATAAAATGTTCTCAGTGACAATCTTAGGGGAACATGATAATACCCAAAAATAACACTGGAATAACACAGAACACTCCCTGGGATCTGGCAAGCACTTCTAAGTGGGCTGTACAGGCTGCTCCGTTCTTACAGTAACTGTGCATGTTAAGTAAACACACAGCAGTCACAGAATGTCAGCACAAACAATGGACTGATTACCAGCATGAAATTATATGGAACACTCTAAGTCACTTGTTTTCCATTTACTGGTATTTATTTTTCAGTGTATTCACTGAAACATATCTATCTATCTATCTATCTATTAATGGACTTCCCCCTCCGCCGGCTGAGTTATACATGGGCAGGGTTTGAAAGAGGCTAGGTGAATGAGAATTGCCAGACAGGGTCATCTGTGGCTAGCTCTAGAGCAATTCTTTTCAAACTTTTTTTTCCTCACAACACAGTTGAAGAAAATCGTTGGTGCCCGCAACCCAACATAATTTGACTAGAGTGCAGGCTCCAGGGTGGGGCTGAGGATGAGAACTTTGGAGTATAGGAAGGGGATCTGGCTTTGGGGATGTCAGTGCTGCGGTTGGAGGGGCTTAGCTTGAGCGGCTCCTGATGAGTGGTGGTGGGGGGGTGCTAAGGCAGCTTCCTGCCTCTTCTGACACTGCAGACCATGCTGGCCCCAGAAACAGACAGCAGCAGGTTCCTATCCAATAGGAGTGTGCAGCTAGTGCTGTGCCCTGTGTGCTTTTTCCCCTCTGTCCCCACCTAGGAGCTGGGCATGTTGTGGGCCGCTTCTAGGGCACAGAGCAGTCTGTAGCGCTAGGACGGGTAGAAGCCTGCCGTAGGATCCCCATTGGTCACCTGATCCCTCTGCAGCAACGAGACCCAGTTCTTGACATTCCAGCCTGTAGTTTGAAAACCACTGCTCTCAGGGATGCTGGTATCCATGTGTGATGGCTACAGGTGCATTAAAATGTGATGTGTTTTCTGACAATATGGTGTCACCTTATCCCTTCAGATATCCATCGTGCTACAATATATACAGAGTAGTCTGAAAGTTTAAACACATAAAGAGGAGTCTGAGACTAAAATGCCCTGGTTAACTAGTATTGGCAAAGGCAGGAACACTAGCTGTTGTAAATTGATGCATCTCCAATGGAATCCAATGGAAGTATGCTGCCTTAAACCAGTTAAGACTCTGGTCTTGTGTTTGCTTCTTTTACTCTGGCAGAACACTGCAATGAAATCGGCGGAATATGAATGGCAGGACTGGGTCATGAATGAGTGGCTGGGCTGGAAAGCAAATGAATTCCTGCCAAAAAGTTCAGCAATGTTCAGAAGTATGTAAAGTATCTGCTTTGAAAAGTGTCAAGTAGCATTTGTGACCAATTATCCAAGGCGAAGAGGGGCAGACGTATGTTTGCATATACTAATCTGCAGACAAAGTTTGAAAGTACAATTCATGAACTTGTTTTTTTTTTTTCAGTCCTGGCACCTATGCATGTGCATGCTTCCTTGTGATTAAGAGTAAAAGATTGTTATGAATGTGCCCACGTACACATGCATATGCACACTGAGAAAAGAAGAAAAGTAAAGGAAACGGCCATAGAGCAGCAAAATAATTTAATATACCATGTTACAAAAAAAGATCATAGATCACTGTATGAGTAAAATAGCTTCATCAGCAGGGCTTAAAATTATTCCCAATGTGTCTGGATTTGTTATTTTTTCCCAGTTGTGAAGCACTGGGAAACAATCTACTCAAAAGAATTTTGGAATGAAAACTGTCTCTGCTGTCTTCTGTTTAATTAACACAGGTATACCAATTTAACCCCTGCATCAAGATATTACAGATTAAACAGTAACTAACAGAAGAGAATATTGCCATTAGGGCTCCAGAGCATGATTAGAAATTGATCATGGTGACTAGTACATTGTGGGCAAGTTCAAGCTTGTTGACTTTTTGGCCAGGACTCTCAGATTTGAATGAGCTTGTGATTCAAATTTAAGTGTGGTTTGTTTTTCAATAGATCAAGTTTTATTGGGCTGTATCCCCCCCTCTCCCTCCACACCTAACCCTAAGAATGGCAACAGCTTTATAAATTATCCCATCTTTCTTTCTAACAGGTTCCTGATGTTAAGGGCCTGACCTTAAAAAGCGTGGTGCACAGGTCAGACTACAAGGGAGGATATAGGAGTAAGCTACCCCTGACCTGCAACCCTACCAAAAGTAGCTATTTTAATAGCCCATGCAGTGTTTTCCTGATCAACACCTGAAGAGATGCCCTCCAGATAATTCCTAACATATTAATTCTATGTGCACTGAAGGATATACAGTTCCAGTATGTATATTTAATTTCCAGCATGGATGGAAATACTTGATACCTTAAGAGCTAAAGTTGACTTTTTAAGCACTCAAATAAAAGTTCACAGATGTTGCATCCTTTCAGCTCCCACGGACTTCACTGATATTATAAGTATCACATATGAATAGAGCCTTGTGTGAATACAGAATTGGTATCCACATCCGCATCTGCAAAAATGATCTGCAGCTATCCAAACCCACATCCATGGTTGCAGATCCCTGTAGATATAAAGCAGAGATCTGCAAATTTGCAGGATTCTAGATACAAAATTTGTACCCGCATCTGCATCCGTATCTGCATAAATGACCCGCAGATATAAAACGCATATCCGCCATTCTACATATAAAAACTGGGCCATTATATTTCCGTGGCTAAATACACATTTAGGAGCCTACTAGCTGCCAGTCAGGTTTGAAAACTTCAGATTTTAAATCCCTTATGAAGAGAAAAGGAGCAGCATGGTTTGCAGGGGCGCAAGCTTCCTCGTCCATGTGCTTCAAATCTTGACCTCATGAAACTCATCACCGGGAATGAATGGGTGGCTGAGTTTTCATGGCTCACCCATGTCCCTAACCTCTCTCTCTCCTAAGAAAGGAAAAAATGGGTGATACTTAGTACTAACTGGGTCACTTTTTACGGTGAGGCTGGCATTTGTAAACAAGCAGAGATGGCCTAACTCATTTCACAAAGCTCACCACGCAGCTTCTGATAGTATTGGCTTTTGGACACTTACCAGATGTGCTGGATTTGAACTCACGAGCTAGAGATAAAAGACACTCTATTGCATTACAAAGCTCTTGGGCCGTCCAGTCCCCCTGAACAGACACTTCATTAAGATAAATAAACAAATTCCTCCAGCCAGTGGTAAGCAAGAAGTTAATAAAAGAAGAGAGGAAAAGTGTGAATGCTTATTTGTGGCAGCTGTCTTAAGGCAACCCAGAGGTTGGTGGCAGCAATGTTGTAATGGCTTCTCTAGAACACTTAAAAACCAGCATGATTCTCTGATAATTAAAAAACACAGGCAACAGCTATTACATTACCTTTGGCGTTTGCATGTCGGCACCATTCTGTTCCCTCACATCTCCTCAAGGAGGCATATCTGCAAAGCATGCAAACCTGAAGAGTGTAGCTAACTAGTGAATTGTAAGTAGCTAAGGAATCTAACAGCTTCAAAGGGACAGTGCACAGTGTGCCATACCCAGTTTCCAGAATGGGTATAAGTAATGTGTTGTTGCATTACAACATACTGAAAGCAGGGCAATCAGTGCTCCAGTTCCCAAACAAGCTCCATGTTTTATAGGGAGGAGAGGCAAGCCTATGATCTGAGTGATGGGTGCAAGGACAGAAAGATGGATCCAAGTCATTTTTACCTTCCCTGATCCTCAGGGCATCTCAAGATCAGATCAGCCTGAGGAGTAATTTAGAGCAGCCTCAAAGATAGTGTAACGCATGCCAAAAACAACATCTTGCTAGCGGTCACTCTGCTGGGCGGGATTACTGCAACACAGTGTGCTTCTGGATGTGTTCCCTTGCAGTCCCCACCATGCACGTGACACCAAAATACATGACACATGTAGGATAAGGGATAATTGGTTTAATCTGCAAGGGAAAAATGTTTATAAGGAAGTTGAGTCCTGGAAAGGGTGACTAAGGGAGATTATGGAGTCCCCATCATTGGAGGTATGCAAGAACAGGTTAGGCATACCTGTCAGGGATGCTCTAGGAATACTTGGTCCTACCACAGCAAGAGGAGATGACCTGTCTCAGTCACTTCAAGCCCTCCATTTCTATGATTCTACAACATGGACATTGTGACAAGAGGACTCTGTCAGCTATGTGATGCCCCTGTGCAAAGAGAATCCAGCTGTCCACTCCCTGGGCAGCACAATGCACTTTTGGGGAATGAAGGAGGTGGACAGTTTCTTTCAGACACTGTTTTGTTTTTGTTGTCTAACCAGTTTAGGAAAAGAAAAACACCACAAGTTGCCCAGGTGTAGTTCTCTTAGTTGTACGTTATGTGTTTAATGCAATGCAGGATGGAAAGCAACTCAGTCCCAGTTGTGGGGGAGAAGGAACAACCTTGCATCTTGCCTCCCACTGAAAGGGAGAGAAGTGGAGATACAATGGAAATATTCACATCTTTGATGTGTGTGTACATGTTGTATACACCCATGCTTATGCCTGTAACAACAAAAGAGTTGCAGTCAAAAATATACCTTAAAATGCTGATATTATCCCTGTTTAGATGTTCATAATCAAGGCATTGTCAGGAATATACCAAGGTAGAACATAACAAAAATCCAGACAAGGTGTCCATATGCTGGTGGTGGTGGTGGTGGTAGTGTGTGTGTGTGTGTGGGGGGGGGGGACAATGGACAAGAAACACCATTCAAAATTCCTTTACTGAGGAACAGGGTGGGGATTAAGACAACAGCAACATACATGTCTTGTAGCATAATATGGAGGCAATGAGAAACCCATGTAATGTTTGTATTGTTACACTGAAGAGAAGCCACCTTTATTCCTTGAATGAACTGAGAACTGGAAAAGGATGGGTCTAACAGGACACATCCTATAATTCTCCTACCACCTCACAGGCCAGAATCCACCTAAATTAACCAGAATTAGTCTGGCTTGAATGGACCAGTATTCTCAGATTCAGCCACAAAGACTCCCATCTCTTTTTCTCACTGCTGCTTCTGATTGAGAGACAAGGGAGACTGTCTTGGAAGTTTGCACTTGCTCTTTGCATGACATTTTTGTAAGACTGTGATAGCAACAGCTTTTGGATCTCAGCTACTCTTGCTTTCCATTTTCAGCCAATAAGGTTCAAGTTCTTGTTGCCCAATCCCCACCTCCAGCCCAGGAACAGTTCTGACTAATCCATTGAAAGGAGAAAATTAAAGAATAGAAGGTAAGCAAAAACTGAGGTAAAACAGGCATATTCACGTGGCAGGAACAGATTCATTTTTATACCAGAGGAAGATTTCAGATAGGAGTTCTCACTTTCTTGGAATTATCACAATCACTGAGGCTTGATTCACTGCAAAGACAAACACAGAATTTATTCACTGTTTAATTAATTATTATTATTATTTCACTCTAGAATCAAGTGGGGAAAAAAGCTGGGTTCTGAAGGAGAAAGCCCCAAATTTAGACACAGTTAGAGCAAGAAAAAAATTTCAAGGCAAGTGGATTCTACTTCAAGTTGGTTTTTCCACAATGCCTAAGTCTATCTTTAATCCCCAGCCTAGCTATCAAGCTTTACTTGACCATTTCTCGTTCTATTCAATAAAGCATACATTGTTACCATAGCAACCGCTGCATCATTTATACATCAAATTATTTTATCACTTCAGCCCCTTGAGATTTAGCATCTCACTTGTAAGGGATCCTATAATACACATTAGTTATGCTACTTTTACCGTCTGATGTATTGAGTAATTTTTTTATGCCATTTGTATTTTACAGTGCATGGAAACATTTTCTTTCATTTTGTTTGCAACAGTCTAAGATATTCAAAAAATACAAAGATGCAAAAATAACTCTTAGCATACAATATGGGAACAATTTACATTCATTACAACCTTCTCTTTGACAGATGTCATTCCAGGCTAGCCTGTGAGACTCTCACTCATGTTGGCCTCATACCTTTGCTGTCCCATCAAAATCGAGAAGCAAGAAATGGCATAACTACTACAGGGTCTCTTCCATGTGAAATCAATGGAACTGCTTGGGAACGCAATTCTACTTAATGTGAGTTAAGATTGCGCAATCTAGCCCTCTAGTAAGTGCTATCTCTGTTGCTATTTTGAACAACCTTCTTTGAGTCGTTTTGATTAAATATTTAAATGAATTCTTTGAAGTGGCAATACTACAGTTGAACCTCTCTAGCCCAGAACCCTTAAGACCTGACCAACTCTGAACCAGAGAATATTCAGAACCACGGGAGGTCAATATTGTCTAACGGCATTACCAACACTTCCACTGCACACTTGGCTTTTAGAGGACATTTAGGGGCAAATTAGAGCTAAATAACAGCACAGAACACTGAGAGCCAGAACTGGTGGTTGTAAAAAAACTTTATGGGACTCTGGGAAATTTAGCCAAACCCATGAAAAGTAGACATCTGGCTAACTAAAATGATTTTGGAAGACAGATGTTTCCAGACCTGAGAGTTCTGGACTAGGGAAGTTCAACCTGTAATAATATAATTCATTCTTTCTTTGACTATATTATTTGTCCTGTCCCAGGTATCATGAAGGTTTAGTCTTGCCACAGCTAGCATTCATTCAACTACCCATTTAAATCTTCCAATTAAGATCCTTGGATTTCATTATATGTGGTTCCAAGTAATACACAAAGCACTGCTCAGATAATAACAAGGTTGTAAGCAGGTAGAGATTGCAACAAAATTAGATCTATGCATCAAGACTTAGAGACTTTCTAACTTTTGGATTGTTTGTTGCTTTTACTGAAGTCTGGCAAACATGACCTGAGGGTATTTGTATTGTTGAGAAACTTCTAAATATTCTGCCTCACTTGCTTCCTCTCTCTGTCCCCAACAAGTCCTGAAACTATTTTTGAAGACATTTAAGGTAAGAAAAGGGTTTGTTCATGTTTGTTGTGAACAAGAGAGAGCAAGAAGTTAATCTAGCTAGTTATACCTAGGATGTAGAATCTAGTATTGTAGCATAGGAGCACAAAACACAAAGAGTTTTCTATAAGACTTCTGCTTTTTCTGTAGACAGCTTGGCCCCCTGCCTCTTTCTCATTTTTCTTTCATTTTTGCTGTTCTGGTTCCTTGTCTTTGGTTGCTGCCAAAAAGTTTCTGTAAAAACTGGGTATGGAGAATGTATTGCTTGGATTCAGTCTCATCCCTTTCCATACTTTTGTTCCACAGCTGAGGACACAGAAACCAAGAACATCTTAGTTTTGGCTCCCATGAGTTTTGTGTAGCTGCCCATAGGTGCATCATACCAGAGAAGCACAGCTGTGTCTAGAGGACATTCTCAGATGTAGCCCATTTAAGCATCATATGATATTTTCTCTGTGTCTTTTCCTGCTCAGGAGGAAAGCTGCTGCATTCTGCTGAAGTGAGTTTAGTAGCACCCATCTTCACACCTGGATACTTAGAGCTGCTAAGGCCCAGCCAAAAAATGGTGAACACATAGATCATTGTGGCCTGATCCTCATCTAAGAGTAAGTGGTGTAGTTTCCTGTCAAACTATAGGATGAAGAAATAATGTCTTGCGACTGTGGCTGCCTTCATATCCAGGATCAGTGGTGAGCAGTGTTCCCTATAACTTGACCACTTGGGCGGCCACTCAGAGAGATTCAAATACTGCCCAGCTAATTAGCAGAGCACCCACAGCTGGTAGCATGTGTTTCTACTGTTTGTGCACAGCCGCACATGCCTCTGTGCAAATCACAAAATGTATTCTGCACATAGGTGGAAAGATTTAGAGGGAACACTGATGGTGAGTCCAACAGGACCTCAATGCTTTGTGACTGATGTGAGAAACAAATGCAGGGTTTAGTTCGTAAATTCCTTCACACACCAGACATGCAGGGCTGACATGGCTAAAACCACACAGAATTCACCTGTGTCCAGGTTTCATCACAACCCCCAAACTCAGTGTAGGCTCACTGAAATATTCACTGAAGTTGATAAATCCTTCAAATGACACTAAGCTGTACCATTCCCCATGGTAGATTCTTATGGTTTTGACATTAAGACCAGGCAAAATACATGGCAAATTTTAGAATGAGTTACACTTTAAGATATTGGGTACAATCTAAATATGAAGCTCTGTGAAATGGGGAGTGTGCAGTCCTCACAGGCTGAAATCAGAGATGATGTGTTTTATAAATCGGAAGGCCAGAAGACCTCATTATGACCATCTAGTGTGAATTCCTGAATATCTTGGAAACAGACTTGGTAATTTCTCCATCCAGCATATCACTTCTGGTGGAGCTTTTAGTGCCTATCTTTTAAAAAGATCTCTAGTCTTGAGTCATAAATCCTTCTGAACTTCCAAGTTTCATTTTTCCAGATTGAAGTAAATGTGTTCGAGGGATAATTTTAAAGATTTGCATGTCTTTAATGTCAATATGGAAAGTCTGTCCTTACATATGGCAGCTGTAGGTATAAAACTGAGGAGATAGCCAACAGTGGATTGAGACAGAAAAAATCTTAAGGCATCCCCAGCAAAATGTATCTGAGGTTTTCATCAGGATTCTTTTTACTGTTGTTCTTTTGCGGTTTTGGAGTCACTATTTAATTTATCTGTAGGTTCAGTTAACTGGGGCAGATTCCAGTGAGAAAGGCTTTACGGGGTAGATCCTTCCCCAAGGATAATTAGGATGGTGGGCACCTGTGACTAACAAGATTCCTGTTGTGGCTAATTTGTTCCCACACCTGTCCCACTGAAGTGAATGTTACTTATGCTCTTATACCATTTAGGTGTTTATGAAAAACCAACCCCTTGCAAACTGAAATGTGCAGAGACTAATCTTAGGCTCCTGTTTTTGAAACTAGTAGATGTGAAGTATAGGCATGAAATGTGACTTGGGAGATAGGGTTGCTGAGTGGAGAGAACACCGGAGGGGGATTCAGTAGACCAGAGGTCTGTTCCTGGATATGCCACTTGTTTGATGGCTGACAGATTAGTTACTTGAATCTCTCAGTGCTTCACTTTCCACATCCATAAAATGGGCATAAATGATACTTACCTCTTTTTGAGATCAGCAGATGAGAAATGCTATGAACGAGTTAACTAGTATTACTGTAGTCCTTAGAGCATGCAGAGGATGGGCTTCTGGTGGAGATGGTGCATTTAAATAATGGGGAGATACCTGCTTGTGTGAGCACAGACATGGATCTCTCTGCTATCGTTTTCAGAGGCCGAACTCCAGGTATTGCTGCAGAGGAGACTAGAGAAGAAGTAGCCAAAGGAAAGGAAAAGAAACACTGGAGAACAAAAGTATATTTGAAATGTAAGAAATCTACATTTCAATGAAAATACTTTTAAGCCATTTCAAATGGCTGAGAGAAATAATTACAAAGTTTGGAAATAGAGAACGGCATCTTTGATATTTTTTTCTCCTGTGAAGCAATTAAAATAAGTAATGTTTCAAATACTCAGCAGAAGATTGCTAATGGCTGAACCCAAAAGCTTTCATATCATTCTTGGGGCCTTTTTTTCTTCTAAAAAAAGACCAAAAATATTAAGGTGGTTTTTCTAGATAGATTAATTCATGAAGCAGTTGTTAGCTTGATGTCATAAAAACTACAGCAGCCCAGACTAACTGAGATGAAGAGCCAGATTTAAATCATGCAACAGTCCAGTTAATATCAATGTATAATTAAGAAAAGCACAAAAAGTCTGTACTGTTGATTTGATGGGAAAAAATCTAATAGGGTTTCTTTAGGAATTTTCCATTCCAATTGCCCTTGTAGACATTTAATGGATTTCCTACCCTCTCTGTGGTATTAGTGGCAATAATCACAAGTTAAAATCAAGCCCTAAAATGGAACACAGGTAGACAAATTAGCCTGTCCAAAGAGTGGTCTCTATAGAATGACACTGTGAGCTCACGCTAAAATTTTAGTACAAATGTCTCAAATCTGGTGTAAAAATTTGCCATATAATCTTAATGTAATGCAAACCCATTTCCTCTCCTTTCTAATCTTGCTGAAATTCCTAACAATTCAGAAATACTAAATTATGGGTTATTAAACCTAAATAATTGGTCTTTTGAAATGGCAAGGTTTTTTTCTAGTCATGTATATTAGTAGTACATTGAGGTGGGTTCTTCCATTGCTGGCAGAAATTTAGAGTACACTTTTCCATATTAATAAGCACATAAGAATGACCATACTGGGTCAGATCAAAGGTCCATCTAGCCCACTATCCTGCCTTTCGACAGTGGCCGATGCCAGGTGCCCCAGAGGGAATGAACAGAACAGGGAATCATCAAGTGATCCATCCCCTGTTGCCCATTCCCAGCTTCTGACAAACGGAGGCTAGGGGCACCATTCCTGCCCATCTTGGCTAATTGCCATTGAAGGACCTAACCCCCATGAATTTATCTAGATCTTTTTTTAACTCTGTTAAAGTCCTGGTCTTTACAACATCCTCTGGCAAGGAGTTCCATAGGTTGGCTGTGCGTTGTGTGAAGAAATACTTTCTTGTTTTTTAAACCTGCTACCTATTAATGTCACAGAGTTTCATGAATCTCCCACTCATCACAGGATAACTCAAGCCCTAGAAAGAAAGTAAAGGGGTGTCACCTGCCACACCATACAAATCGTTATGGAAGTTTAGCTAACTACCCCTATTTGGTTGCTTTTATGGTTGCGCCTTGACTGTTAAGGATGCATTGAAGTTGTAAAATTAAAGGACAACGTGTATACAGCTGCCTAGCAAAGAGGGGAGAAGAACTGGCACTGGATTAAAGCAGCTGCGTATTTGTGGCCACCACTTTATTGTTGGCCCATTGAGATCTGAGGGAATTATCTCAATAATCCAAGAAGACTGCAGTCTCAAAATACCCCTGCTACCTCAGGAACAAACATAGCAGAGAGTCATTTTATACTTTATTAGAACATATGAGAATACAATATAATGGCCAGAGTAAAACAGGGTGTATTATTCCATCCCTCTGTATCTTCTTTTCCAATACTAAATCTGTCTGGAGACCTTTTAAATTAAATTTAAAATTGTTGCCCTTTTGTTTAGCAAATAAGAAAAGAACAGAGATAACACCAGAGTAACATATAACAGTGAAAGTTCTACAGTCTGATTCACCATTACTGCTTGAGTCACCATAGTCCACATTCACCCCAGGTGTAATCCCACTGATAAATCAGGGGTGAATATGGGCCTATTATATTAAAGTATAGTGTGACAGCTGTGATAAAATGAAATTCTTCTCATTAACATCCTTCTGGCTGAAATGGGAGGGCATTCTGGGTGAGGAATCTTCAACAATGAATTGCATTCCTTCCCACTTTAAGCAACTGGGACCCTAGGTCATGTTGAAAATCTGATCTTTTCTCCTAAGCTGCATGTGACCAGGTAAGTGTGATGGGTAAAATTCCTTTTAAATGGTCACTCAGGACAGAGTAGTGGTGATTCTTACCACAGCTTTCAATATATGTATGCAGTTCTTTGATACCAAATCAGTTCACGGAGCCTTTTCTAGCTGTTGTTCTTAAGAGGTAAGCTACACTGATCTAAAAACATGAAAAAAAATATGAAAAAAGGGTTCCCAACCTTGTCTAACTTACATAGCAGGCATACTCCAAAGGGATGAGGAAACTTTTTCCACTCCTACCCAAAAGCCATCTATCTCTAGAGCTCACTATAATTGTGTTTCAGCCTCCTTACATGGAACACAACTGACAAGATTAAAATAAACCAATTCATCGGTTACCTAGCTACAGTAAGTCTAACATATATGCAGAAAAGATAGCATTTCGTTTACTGAAGTTTGCCATTGAAATTGCTCAAAGATGAGTGGGTGAATCAGGAGACAGAATATGGGAGACAGATCTTCTCATTTCTAGGTCTGTCATCATGTCAGCTCGACAGTGACCCAAAAAGTAATTATCGATCTGATAAAAGGGAGAGGTAACACTGTGGGACATATGAATAAATGCCCTTGGATGTGAAAATAAATGGAAATATCTAGTTTGTCAATACACCTAGTTTGGATATAAGAGGGGAAAAAAAGCATTTTAACTTGAGGTAAATTTAGTTCTAAGAAAGATCCTAGACGGACAATGGGGATGAAGTCCTCTGATCTGTCCTACATGACTGTTCCTGCTGTCATTCTCCTATTATTCCTTCTCTTTCCCTCCTTCTCTTTCCTTTATCTATGTTATCCTTGCCTTTACTGCTACCTCTATCCATGCCTCCAATTTCTTCTAACATCATATGGCCTCCCATACCCAAGTACATACAATTTTTTTGAAACACGTCTTCATTTCCATCTTTGTATACACATATATGCAATGACTGTAAGAAGCAGTCAAGAATCAGACTCTCTTTGCTCTCGCTCTCTCTCCGTGTGTCTCTTCATACATATACATACATGTAATGCAGCCTTTGAGAAGAATGTAGCAGCAATTAAGTATCTATGCTCACCCTAGTCCCACCTCATCATTTGTTTCTGCCTCCCTTTGCACCTTTTGTTTACATTTCAGACTCCTTAAGACAAGGACTGTCTCTTCCAATGTGTTTGTACAGCAGTTAGCACAGTGGGGCTCCAGGCCCTGAATGGGGTTCTGGTCCTGTCTGGGGGCTTTGAGTGCCCTTATAATAAATAAATAATAGATAATGGAGAATCTCTCAGTTCTCTTTGGTGGGAAAGCCTATTAACTGGGGTTTGTGTAACTGGAAATCTGAGTAAAAATATCTACACACTATATTTTTAAAAAATAATCTTTTAAAAGAACATTTTGGGAGGCACCTGCTAAATTGAAAACCCAATGAAACAAAACCAAGCATCTACTGAATAAGATCAGCAATACAATCTGCCACTTCACCCTACTAGTGAACCTCAACACTGTCCTGGAATAACCAATTTAAGGGATGAAGATAAAACTCCATTTCCTTGTCCAGCAAGAACATAATCAAAATTGGCACCCTGGCTGGTTCTCTTGGCAAAGATGTTATGTTCACCTACATCACTTTGCCTTTTTAAAAAGGATAGAATAGTCCTACCAGATACAGGTTCCATCTGGGACTACTCCTATGCAACTTCTACACCATAGTCTCAGGCAGGTTGGAGTGACTGCCGTCACATGATCACTGTACAGCTGGCAGGAAGAGATGAAACTGCTCATTTCCATCTGCGACATTTCTCAGCCAGGAAGAAAGCTACAAGGCACCAAACTGGAGGCTGAGAGGCATCAGAGCGGCCACCTGTTAGACATACTGATAAAGAGAAAACTTAGTAAAATGTAGAGCTGTGAAGAACTGCTGGGAATAAAATAAACTGATAAAGGGGAAGTGATTGTGCTTTCTTGCCACCAACCACCATTTACAGCTCTCATCTGAGGTCAGAACCCAGGAGGACAGAATCAAACACAAGCCTGTGTGTGAAACACGTTACAAGAGACACACTGAAGGTGTGGATAGCACAGATCAGCTGCTAGAGTTAGAGGATACAATATATTGTACTGTTAAAAAGGGTTGGGAAAAATGAAATTCCATATGGTCCAATTAACAATGCACAATGCTTTTGCTAGAAGCCAGAAAATAGCACCTGAAAGGCTATTGTCATTTCTGGACTTGCAAACACATATCAGTTGCAGCCTTGTATCTCTAGGTGCAGACCTCCCTGACTTTGAGGGAGGAGGAAGGGAATCAGAGAACATTGAATCTGCTACAAGGAAATCAGATTTCCCTCCACATAAAGTGGTGAACAGCAAGATTCTGCCAAACCCAGATTCAAAGAGAGGGGGAGAAGAAAATTCTTAGTTGATGTAAGTCATCATAGTTCTATAGACTTGGGGAGGAGGGGAATATTTCCAGCAGCTGAAGATCTCCTAGAACTCAGCCTAGTGTTCCATGGAGCTCCATGAATTGAATCAAATATTTGCCAGCATAGATTAAATTTGAATATGTGCCCAGTTTTTCCATGCACAACGTATTTGTCAGAGGAAAAGAGACCAAGAGGTAAGTTCCTCTTTTAATGTGCACATGTAACTTACAGGAATGGGAAATGTAACAAATGGAGAATCTTTTCCTTGGGTATTTAAGTAATTCTTCCTTCCAGAGGAAAGCAGAAGTGTGTCTAATAAATCATTGAAGGTGAAGTGGCTTTGCACCTCTCACAAGATGTAGTCGGTCCAACTGCCAAGGTGTCATTTTTCCTTTTAATATTCAATAAAATGTTCATGGGCCTGACATTAGCTATGAAATGCAAAGTTGTTTCACAGTTCTCTTGCTGCCTGTAAGGACGTTAAATACGCATGCAAAGGGCTGATTTTCGGCTTCTTTGTCATTGCCATTGGCGTCACCTACATTGTCCATTCAGAACGGCATATGTCTGTGCAAGTCTCCCATGTGTGCACACACAAGGCTAGATGACTGGATATCTAACTGCATGTCTTTGAAATTGTGGATTTGTGCTCATGCACAAATATGCACCAACACCATGCTGGTCCTTAGACCAGAGCACTCAGAATCCTGACACTTGCTAAAGAAATGGATAGTTCAAGCAATGTTCAGGTCATTCGATGGTGCTGGATAAAGCTTTGATGATTCTCACAAATCAGGATAAATTTGAGAGGCAGCATGATTAGTGCGCAAGGGACAAGACTGGGACTTGGGATACATAAGTGCTATTCCCAGCTCTGACATTTCCTTGGTAAATATCCTGGGTAAATCATTTCATTTCTCTGTGCCTCTGGGGCTATGTCTACACTATGGGGTTTTTCTGGGATACCCGGAAAAACTCTGTCGCATCCAGGGAAGAACAGACGCATTTTTTTGCGGAGGAGCAGACGCGCTCTTTCATAAGCTCTGTCTTCCTCCTCCCATGAGGAAGAAGGGATCTTTCAAAAGAGGAGGCTTTTCTGAAATTTGGCCCACTGTAGATGGGCCAAATTTTGGAAAAGCCTCTTCGGAAAAAACTATTGGAAAAATTTGCGTACCTTTTTCCAATAGATCACTGTAGTGTAGACATAGCCTGATTCTCTGCCCACTCTTTGCCTGTCTTATCTATTTAGGGTCAGATTTTTAAAAACACCCAGTGAGTTAAGAATCAGTGTGGCTGTGCTCCTAATTCATCCAGGTATTTTTACCTTATTATGCGCATGTTATATCTATTTAGATTGCAAGTTCCTTAGGGCCAGGACATCTTTGACTTTGGACTGTGCCTAGCAGGAGGCCATTCTGAGATGGGATTACTAAGTGCTAGTGTAATGCAAAGAATACGGTCTAATTCTGGTTGCAAAAATGGAAGTACTTGTCAGTATTATCAAATCCAGTTCAAACAGAATTGCCTCAGTTTCCAGTTATCCGGTTTTACTGTATAAACCTTAACTGCCTGTATTTGCTAAAATATTGTTTAAATCTAAAATCAAGATCAGGCAAAGTGGATTTTAATAACCTAGTTAATTTACTTTAATTTTGGATATCTCTATCTGAATAGGGACAAAAATATGAACACTGATTTTATCTGCTTATGGTTAATTTAACTGTATATACTTTTGGTGGATTAAGTGTTGATTTAATTGTGGAAATGCTATATTTTGCTGGAATTTTCTGATATATGAACATCTACCATAATGACAGCTAATTCTTCCTGCCTATATGCAGTACTTTATTATTCCACAACATGTACTGTTTTGCCACTATATACTCTGGTGGTGTGTGTACATTACAATTTTTAAGGGGGTTAAGATGTCTCATAGCACAATAGTGGAGGATATAAATTCAAATGATTCATATTTTAAAAACATACAGTAAGAAGAGCTACCCTGGAAAGGCCACTGGCTGATCTAATTTGTTAACATGACTCTGGAAGTTGCCAATATTTGTGGCTCTTTACTGGGAACACCTAGATTAATAGAGTTTAAGGTCTGAAGGGACTATCAGCTCATCTAGTCTGACGTGTATAACACAGGCCAGAGAATTCCATCACGGCGCATATCCTTCCAGCAAAGCATCCAGTTTCGATCTGAAGACTTTCATGAGAATGAAGAATCCATGATTTCCCTTGGTAGTTTATTCCCCCACTGGTAAAAATGTGTTCCTTGTTTCTAATATACATTTGTCTGGATATAACTTCTAGCCATTGGTTCTTGTTATGATTGTCTCTACTAGGTTAAATACCCATTAATACCAGTATTTTATCCCTGGGAAGGCACTTCTTCTGGACTTTGTAACATAGCAGGATGAATTATGCAATTCTGGTTCACCAAGGAACACATTTAGAGTGTGTCTACACTTATTTCGAGACTCGATATTTGGCACTGTCTACACAGTGCTAAATTCCAAAATAAAGTGCTATTTTGAGCCATCCCTTACTCCTCATAGAATGAGGTTTACAGGGATGGTGAAATAGCGCATCCGCTATATTTCAAGATACCTCTGGTATCCCGAAATAACTTTGCTGTGTAAAAATACCCTTAGCGCTAACCCAATGCTGGAAAAACGTATGCTGCAAGTGATGGAATTTGATATCCATGTAAATTTTTTTAAATCTAGACAGCGATATGCTACTTATATAAATACTCAACCCTTCCTGGAACGTCTCTAAACTATTATTCTCTTCAATAATCTCCCACAATAATTGTCCTCAAAAATCTCCCAGTGAATCATACAGGTTGTTCATATGCTGATATGTTTTTTTAAACTGTTCTTGGCTATTCATTTTAAATATATGCCCATATAATTTTGCAAGTTTCCAGCTGTTCTGAAATTTTGAAGAGATCCATCCAATCAGTGTTCAACAATCGATCATATTGCATAGCTCTGTCAAATCTCTTCTTTGTTCAGGACTAAATCATCTTCAGCTTCTTAATTTCTAGATACGTTGACTATCAACCCCAATCCACAAAGCCAGAAGTCTTTTTTAGTTGTTTGTCTGTGGCTCTTTCCTGTATCTCATATGTTGTTGTTTTGGGGTTACAGGTATAAAACAATCTAAACAGAACACAGTGTTTGAAGTGCAAATTCACCACCCAAATTTATGGGGCGAGTCTTCATATACTATAGTTTAGCATAACCAGGGCTGCCACCAGAAGTGGGAGGGGCAAAGGGAGAAGTTGCCCCAAGACTTGGTGATTTAAAAGGGCATGGGGCTTCGGGTCACCAGTGCAGCTATTGCAGTGTTGGCTAGAGCCCTGGGCTCTTTAAATTGTTGCTGGAGCTCCATGTGTGTCAGTCCAGGTGGCACTGAGGGCTGGCTGCCTCTAGCCCTGCCCCTTCCACTTGAGGCTCCACCCCTTCCAGAGGGCCTAGAGCTGAGACCCTTCACCTTGTCCAGGACCTGGTGATATCTGTCACCAGCCCTGAGCATAACTTCACTGAATTCAGTAGAACTATGCTGATTAATTACTCCTGTGGATCAGGTCCCTTAATGCCATCAGCGATTTTGGTACTTTTCAAATATCCCAAAGCAATATCCTTTCCACCCTTTTTAACTGAGACTTTACTGCCCCAGGTTTATATTATGTGTTGCTTTTTCTTGAGACTAAACAGGAATGCCCATTCAGTATGCTTACCATTAATGCCAATAGTGGTTTTGATTCAATTTCTTTCAAGATAAAATATTTTGATATAGCCTTAAGTTTTCAGCCTGAGACCCTGCAGTTTTGTTTGAGTATAATTCAGAGCTTGCATCTTATCCAGTGAGTTTATTCTAGACAAATTGTTAAAAAAAATCCAGTGTCAGAACTTAAGGCATTGCACACTGGGGAAAGTCACAGGCAGAATTCATACTTTGGAACATTTTTGTATTATCACATCGGATTCCCAGCACTGAGATTGTTCTGCTTCAAACGTGCATCTCCTTGGAGAATCTGTTGAAGATATGACGTAAGATGCAAAGAGATTAGATTTCCAATATGCTTTAGAAAGACTTTTACAAGGGTAGGAAGAAAAATATTTCCCATTTTGGGAAATAGAAGCAGTCACTCTCAAAAGAAAGAAAAGTTTAAAATTGCAAAAGAAACATTAGGTTGGAATGTTATGGGAGTTATATATCTCTTTGGTAATCAATGTGGTTTAGACAGAATTTTCATGTGACTTGAATTAAGAGTGTCATCCCCTGTAATTTACATTACAAATTCAGTGTAAACATTTCTGATGGTTTATCAGACCAGTTCCTGAGTTTCATCAGACCCTTTTCTGACTAACACTTACTGAGTCATAGAAATTACATTTGCTTTCTTAGACTGAAATATGGACATGATAAACCAACAGAAAGAAAAGGAAAAGAAAGGAAGAATGATGTTGATTTTTTAAGGATGAGAGAATCCAGAGTATTTGGGCTTGGGAATTATCTAAACATGTGTCTGGAATTTTGAAGAAAGACAAAATTTTTGAAGTCTGTGCTTTGGTTAGACTTCTATTTGCAATTCTGTATAATTAGAAGAAATGGAGAACTCACATAAATTGTAGCTTCTGTCAAAAGATGCATAAAGTTCATGACTGGTCTACTTATTTTTTGTTTAATTCATAAGATACTAATATTTTCCAGACTGCCAGTCAAACTAATATTTAGGAAAGCGATGTGTTTGTGGATGTACATTTATGCTTTTTGTCTGCCACATCTCTCTCTGGTGAGACAATATCAGTAGTTGCTCAGATCTGGTCATTTTTGAAGCCATATGTAAAAATCATCACATTTATATAATATTCAGGTTACTAAAGCTTTGAAAGAGAGTAGATTTTTCCTATGAAATTACTATTTCATATCTGTCTCAAGTTTGAAGTGTTTGAATCTCTCATTGAAAACAAAATTTCTCCCCAATAGATTTTCATGTTGTATCTAAGGGTATGTCTACACTAGCTCGTTAGTTCGAGCTAGGTAGGGTAATGAGGGCAAGCAGAGTTGCAAATGAAGCCTGAATGACAGAGCCCTATGTCATTTAAATATCCCGGGCTTCATTTGCATGTTCCCGGGCGCCGCCATTTTTAAATCCCCCTTAGTCCGAACTCCGTGCCCGTGGCTATACGCGGCACGGACTAGGTAGTTCGAATTAAAGATCCCCATTCCATGAGGAGTAACAGTAGTTCGAATTAGGATCTTTAATTCGAACTACCTAGTCCGTGCCGCGTATAGCTGCGGGCACGGAGTTCGGACTAAGGGGGATTTAAAAATGGTGGCGCCCGGGAACATGCAAATGAAGCCCAGGATATTTAAATCCCAGGCTTCATTTGCAACTCCGCTTGCCCTCATTACCCTACCTAGCTCGAACTAACGAGCTAGTGTAGACATACCCTAAATGTTTTTCATTTCCATTTAAGTCACTGTCCTTTGTCTATACCAAGAGTGGTCTCCATGATGAAATACGAGTTCAAGGTTGATCATCACTGAAGAAAATGTAACATACACACCCCCCTCACTCTGACTGTGATGTTTTGGGGTTCAACCCAGACTGACATAGGGCTCTGTCATTCAGGGAAACTTACATGTTCAAGGCCCGGACACCAAAAGCCCATATACAAGCATGCAGATCATCCTGGGGCTTCCACCACCTGCCTACTTTTTTTCCAGAGTGACCTCAACACCTTTGCCATCCCAAATTTCCTCCAAATTGTCTGCCAATCTGCCGAGGTTCCTAAAATTGTAACTAGCCATGTTACCTCTCTCAGTCTTGGCAAGTGAAAGCTTCGCTACTGTCAGTATCACTGGAGATTTTTAAGAACAGATAAGACAAATACCTGTTTGTGATGGTCTAGATAATACTTAGTCCTGCCATGAGTGTAGGGGACTGGACTATATGATGTCTTAAGGTCCCTTTGTGTGTGTCTACACAGCAAAGTTATTTTGGAATAACGATTGTTATTCCAAAATAACTATGTGAGCATCTACACAGCAATTCCGTTATTTTGAAATAATGGACGGCTTAGGCCGACTTCTGTAAACCTTATTCTATGAAGATTAATGCCTACTCTGAAATAGTTATTTTGGAATAGGGGCTGTATAGCTGCTCCACTTCTGCTATTTTGAAATAGCCCCTCACCAGGGCCATTCTAAGTTATTCCCCCTAGGGCTCTAAATTGAGATAGTACATCTACATTTGGGAAGCCTGCCTCAGATTACTTTTGAGGCTTCCCTGCAGTGTAGATGTGCTATTTCAAAATAAGCTATTTTAGAATAACTATTCCAGAATAGCTTATTCCGAAATAACTGTGGCGTGTAGATGTAGACTTCCAGTCCTGTGATTCTAGCATTTTAAGACTGAGAAGAGCAGCGGCTTCCTGAGGTACCAGGTTTTCTGCCTTGTCAGCAAGCATGGATTCCTGTTGTTCTTCCTTTCCTGTGACTTTCCCATCCCTCTTTGGATTCATAGCTAAATGGGGCTTCCATTGTTTTGCTTCTAAAATGCATAATTTATATTGAAGAAAGTAGATAGGTGCTTTCTCTCCTGTTGGGGACAAAACCTGTTTCTCCAAGTGTTTGGTCACAGACTTTAAAGTATAATGCCAGTTAGTATCCCTAATTCCTTCCATAGTGCTATCTAATACATACATTTCACAGTGATGTTAATCACCATTGTGTCACAGGCTATCTTAATAGACATCCTTGATTAAATTGCATATGTTTTGTCTGAATAATATTGATTTGTTGAACGTGTAAAGACATCATGTCTAATTTTTGGAATTAATCTTAAAATTTAAGACACAATCCTATGAAATCAGTGATAATCTTTCCATCAATTTTCATAACAGTTGGGTCAGGTCAATACTGTATATACAGGAATTTTAAAGAATATGACATTAAAAATATCCCACTGGAGTAATGGTGTACCTTCCACTTGATCCATTACATGCTTGTTAAAATCCATTTTAGTAGTTTCTTATCCAAAGCCCAATGAAGTCAACAGGAATTTTCCCATTGATTCCAGTAGACCTTAGATTTTGTGACCTGCTAGTTGTGTTAGCCAGGATTTCTTATTCATTTGGAGGAGCAATTTACATCTTTGTATGTGAATAAAGATCTTCATGAATCACCTTTCTCAAGAGGATCAGTCACAGATACTTAGTTTAAGGCACTTTTATAGGAACAGCAATGGAGGTTCATGTCCAATAGAAAATACATCAGATAAAGAGCTAAAATATGCAGCTATGTTTTACTAGTAGCATTGGCCCAGAAATGAGAAATTCATTATGGAATGTTTGCTAATGAGTTATTAATTTCTTTCTAATTGTTTCCACATTTGGGAGAGCAATCTTTCTAAAGCATCTAGAGAACCACTGTGGTCACTGGGCATTTGGCTCAGGACCATAACATCTGATATAACCTGTAAGAACTTCATGTGTTATAATGGATTTTATTTTGTTTATTGAGTTACTTTTATGGGCTTATTTTATGGTTCATTTAATGTTTTCCCCCTAAGCTATTCTTTCCTCCTCCACAACTCTTTAAGGTAAAATACTTAAGAAATGAACAAAGAATTTCTAGTCACAACAGACTTGAAAGCAAATCAACCAAAATACAGTCAGATAGGTTAAGTAAGGTCTATGTTGGATCCTGACTTAGATCTCAGAGAATTACACACACTATTAAACTGTATATCTCTGTAAGCTGCATAGCTTTCATAGAGTCAGCTGTCCATAACATATCCAGTGTCATGTAAATGCAAATTAAATAAAAAAATTAAAAATAGCTTCCATTATAGTGATCAATTAATGTTTTAAGCCTTTAATGCTTATGGGGCATGACTCTAATTACATGATTCTACTACTGGAAGATTTTAAAGAGCTTCTTGATCTTCAGGATATTTGTATCTTTGCGATAATTTTCTTGTAAGAAATTAACTTTCAGAAAAGGTTTATTTCTATCACTAGAAAAGTTGGCAGCAACAATTTTGGTTTGTCCTGTTTATTTTTAATATTCCTGATCAATCCTGAACAAAACAAATCACATTTTTTAGCTGATCTGCAAACCAAAAACCAAAAACAAAAAAAACCCTGACTGTGGAAGAGTCATTCATTTTTTCTGATCAGAAATGCTATGCAAAACCTGGACTTAGCGTTGACATTCTGAAAGACAGCATGAGGGAAACAAGAAAATAAAGCTATCTATGGTAGTGGTAGTCAACCCATTTTTTTTTCTTTTGCAGACCCCTAAACATTTCAAATGGAGTTTTGTACTTCTTTGGAAATCTTAGACATAGTCTGCAGACTCCTGGGGTCTGTGCACCTTATACTGAAAATCACTGATCTATTATATTTCTTCCTGGGGTGTCATTTCCAGGTTTACTTCCTCAGTGTTGAGCCACATGTATTGCATAGTATTCATGGTATGGAGTACTTATTTTTTTGCACTTGCATAGTGCAAAACAGAATTTAGACCTTGTGGGCCAGGGAAACAGGTCTGCAATAACAATATGATTGGGACAGCAGGCAGTTTGTAGAAGGGAATGTTTATGTCCAGCTGCATAGAGGGCAAAGTACGTGCCCCACGACAAACACAGAACCAGCAGCAGTTAGAACCTCAAGGCTCATCCCCTGGCATAATTCCACTGTAGTGACTGTATACACTTCTCAGTCTGACCGGCACACAGCTTGCACACAAGTTCCATGGTTGCAGATGACCACGTCTCATGTCACAATGTCAGCAATGATGACAGAACAGCAGAAAACAAAATAAGGAGCAACAGAGGCTGCAAAAGCAGTTTGCTCCTTGTGACTTTACTGTAGCTGTTGCTCTGCCTTGTGGGTAATGAAGGCTCACATCTTGGCAGTACATGAGAGAAGATGAGTTTCAACTCCACAAGCAACCATCTGGCCAATGATATGTTTCCACTCATCATTGGAACCTTCCTGCTTTTTCTTCTTTAGCATCACTCTTAGGGTGTGTCTAGACTACATCTCTCTGTCAACAGAGAGATGTAGATTAGGCACATCAAAATTGCGAATGAAGCCGGGATTTAAATATCCTGTGCTTCATTAGCATAAACATGGCCACCGCTTTTTTTTCGAAACAACATTTTTTTGAAAAAACCCCGGCAGGCTAGATGTGGATCTGTTGAAAATAAACCCTTTCTCAACAGATCCTGTAAACCTCATTGTTTGAGGAATACAGGATCTGTCGAAAAAGGGTTTATTTTCGACAGATCCAGTCTAGACTGCCTTTTTAAAAAAAAAAACTCCATTTCAAAAAAAGTGGCAGCCATGTTTATGCTAATGAAGCACGGGATATTTAAATCTCGGCTTCATTAGCAATTTCGATGTGCTTGATTTGCATCCCTCTGTCAACAGAAGGATGCAGTCTAGATGTAGCCATGGATTCCTGGTTCACTTAACTCCAAGGAACCTTGACAAATGGGAGAATGTGGTCAGAAGTCAACAAGATGAAATTCAAGAAAGAAAAGTGCAAAGTACTTTCCCTGAGAAGTAAAAAAATCAAATCTGTAACTACACAATGGGGACTTATTGGCTTGGTGGTAGTACTGCTAAAAGGGATCTGGGGTAATAGTGCATCAGAAATTGAACAGGACTCAATAATGTGATGCAACAGTGGGAAAAGAAAATAATATTCTGAGGTATGTTAACAGGAGTGTAATAAGAAAGATACTAGAGTTAACTATCTAGCTCTATTCAGCACTGGTTAGGTCTTAGCTGGAGTACTGTGTCTAGTTCTGGGTGCCACAATATCCAAGAAAGATGTGGATAAAGTGGAGCAAACCCAGAAGAAAACAAACAAAAATGACAATAGATTTAGAAAACTTGGACTACGAGGAAAGGTTTAAAAGACTGGTCTGTTTTCTTTTTTAGAGAAAAGAAGATAGAGGGAGGACCTGATGATAGTGTTCAACTATGATAAGAGCTATTATATAGGATGGTGGTCAATTGTTCTCCATGTTCACTAGAGGTAGGACAAGAACTAATGAGTTTAATCTGCAGCAAGGGAGACTTAGATTAGTTATTAGGGAAACTTTCCTACTCTCCAGGCAATTACGTTCTGGAATAGACTTCCAAGGCAGATTGTGGGACCCATCATTGGAGGTTTTTAGAAGAGGTTGGACAAAAACCTGCTAGGGAGAGCATACATTCACATGGTCCTGTGTCAGTGCAGGGCCTGAACTTGCTGGCCTCTTGAGGACCCTTCCACATTTCTCTGATTCTATCTATTATTTCCAAATGAAGTTACACATCAAAGGGATTCTCCTCTCCAAATTCAGCATCTTTCTCTGTAGTTACTCTGCCCTGTGTACTATACTGTGTTTCTGACAAATACGAACATGACTGTCTTGTTCAAATGATAAATTAGCCTTACATGTATGGGCAGCACTTCTCTGAAGTATGAAGGTAGAACTGTCTATCTGTGAGATGCTCAGTACTGAACAAATTATACTCTGGCTGTGCATTCTGACTCTTCACTGCCATCTTTGATTATTGACCTTGATAATTGGTACTTCTTCTAGAGAAAAGTTATTTTCTTAGCTGAACATAGATACCCCTCTCCTGGGTTTCTTTCTCTTGTGATGAATGGCTTTGATGCTATGACAAAATAGAAGAAAACCCTCTGGGAAAGACCAGAGGTATGTTTCCCTTGTTACATAGTATACTACTAATAAAAGTCAAGTTTATTAAGAAGCACACACTCTGGAAAAGAAACAGTTCCCAACCTGTGCAAAGCCTGATGTAAAAGCCACTTGGCGTCACTGCAAAGACTGTCATTGACTTCAGTGGGATTTCACTCCTCTTTTGAGTACTGGCCTCATAAGTACTCCTCTCACACAAGTACAGGCCTCCAGGATAATAAAACACTAGGACCATATCACAACACAAAAGACATTCAGAAGTTCAAGAGGGCACAGCAATAAGATAGAATGATAAACAGTGTGAAGTTTTGTTAGTGTCAACCGCTGAAAGAAATCAGTTCCAATGCTGGGCACTTATAGAAGTATTTCAAATTAAATATTTGAAAGGAGCCACTAGATTTTATCTGACTGGCTCAAACAGCATATTTTCTACTAAGAAAGAGAGATACCTGGAGTAGGTGTAATCCATAACCGAATCATGAGGCACACCATGGCTGTGTCTAGACTGGCCAGTTTTTCCGGAAAATCAGCCGCTTTTCCGGAAAAACTTGCCAGCTGTCTACACTGGCCGCTTGAATTTCCGCAAAAGCACTGACTTCCTACTGTAAGAAATCAGTGCTTCTTGCGGAAATATTATTCTGCTCCCGTTCAGGCAAAAGTCCCTTTTGCGCAAAGCTTTTGAGCAAAAGGGCCAGTATAGACAGCTCAGATTTGTTTTCCGCAAAAAAGCCCCGATCGCGAAAATGGCGATCGGGGCTTTTTGGCGGAAAAGCGCATCTAGATTGGCACGGACGCTTTTCCTCAAAAAGTGCTTTTGCGGAAAAGCATCCATGCCAATCTAGACGCTCTGTTCCGAAAATGCTTTTAACGGAAAACTTTTCCATTAAAAGCATTTCCGGAAAATCATGCCAGTCTAGACGCAGTCCATAACTTCAATCATGTGACAAAATCTCAATTACTTCATCTCAAGCACTGTGATGTGCTGATTATTATTGATTTGTATGATAGAAAATGGCTAATGTAAAATATGATGGCATGCTCACTAATAAAATTATTGGGGAAAATAGCATTTTCATGGAAAACACAAACCTAAAAGGGTATGTCTACATTGCATTCCTCCTTCGAGAGAGGAATGCAAATGCAGACAAGCGAAATTGCAAATGAAGCGTGGATTTGAATTTCCTGTGCTTCATTTGCATAATCACGGATGGCCGCTTTTCCGAAATAGCGTCTTTCGAGAAAACAAACACGGTCCATGCAGGGTTATTTCAAGAAAAAACCCTTCCTTTGAAATAACCATTACTCCTTAAAAAATGAGGTTTAAGGGTTATTTCAAAGAAAGGGTTTTTTCCTGAAATAACCCCGCATGGATCGCCTTTGTTTTCTCAAAATATGCTATTTCGGAAAAGCGGCTGTCCGCGATTATGCAAATGAAGAATGGGAAATTCAAATCCGCACTTCATTTGCCATTTCGTTTGTCTGCATTTGCATTCCTCTCTCGAAGGAAGAATGCAATGTAGACATACCCAAAGAATGGACATTTGGAGTGCTTCTAGCCTTGAACTGAATGTGTAATTTTCTTCTAGTGACATGGCTTCTTACTTATAAGTGTCACATATCGTTAGTAAGATCATTGGAGGAACTGAGAAGGTAGTTTTACAGGAGAAAAATGTGCCAGTTTTGCGGGTGAGATGGGGGAAAGTTGGGCCTGCTTCACAAATTGTGACAAAGCACAGAGGATTATACACAGCTCTAGCCATGAAATGGTGTGTTTCAAATGGCTGATAGTATTTACCTACCAATACATTAAAACTCACTGAACTGTGGTATTTCTCTTCTGTCCTGTTACCTCCAGTTTTGTCCAGATTATCCACATGCTTTGTGTCTACAAACCACCTCAAATTGGACACTCTACTTACTTACTCAACTGAACCATGCTAGTAATGCAAGAATTTCCTTCAAGCATTTTCACTGATTTTATGTCCCTCTCCTGGGGTTGCTGGCCCCTTTGAAGGGAGTCCAAGCCTAAGCTACCTCTGACAAGTGAATGTAAAGCGAGAAAGTCTATCTAGGCAGCCAACTGACTAAGGAATATATAGGCCTGATAAAAGGCCATCAAGTTTCAGTTATAGGGAGGTACCGAGAGACCACAGACCCCAAGAAGAAAGGCAGCGTCATATCTAAGATCTTAGGGAGAGACTGTATTTCACATTTATTTTAGGATTTAATTAAGTAGTGTCCTAGCAGGAGAATTTTGTCTTACAGGATTCTTAAGGGGAAACTGAGGCAGACAGTGGCTATAGTCCCATGTTAGGTCAGCATGGGATACCCAGGGTAGACATGTCTGGTGACAGTCCCTGATCATTTTTTTTTTAAAAACTGTATATTAAAAGTTAAGTGTGTATGAGAATAAATTTTTGCTTGTAATGGTAAAAGAGTAGCTATTGCACTGGGGAGAACCAAAGCCCCGCATAAAACATTTCAAACTACATTGCAAATTGTCCCTCCCTTCCCCACCAATGTTCATCAATCCTTTCTGGCAACATCACCTGCTGTTCCAACACCAGCCTTCTCCTGAACAGAAACTGGAGCAAGAACAGAAAAAAAATGTTTGTCATTGAACTGAACTAAGGAGAAGGAAGAGGAGAATGATACGATCATAGCCTGCAGCACTTTGTTTATGAGAACATCCTTCCAGTGATATATGTCTGCACCAGGTGAAAGGATTGTGTCACCCCTAACATATTTTAAATGCCAGGGCTGTCATGCAAGAAGACAATGATTAACAAGTTTAAACAAAATATGGTGTCCATGTACTGTCAGTGTTATTTTTTTTAAAGTTTGCATTTGGTAGTATAGTGTGATAAAATGATTTTTAACTGTGTTGCGGTCTTCTCTAATAGAACCGTTTCTCACACTACCTTAAGGTTAATAACCTGTAGGTGAATCAACAGTGTTGCACATATGCCCATGTGTATCTGCCACTGGTTTTTCAGCTTGTCCATCTTATATGGCCCCAATACCCGAGTTTCTCAAATCTTTAATATATTTGTTGTCACAATACTCTAGGAAATTGGGGAGTGCTATTATCCCCATTTTACAGATGGGCAACCAAGGCACAGGAAAGAGATTAAAGCAAGTTGTCCAAGGCCACCCAAGAAGTCTGTGCTGGGAACTGAATCAAGGTCTTCAGCTATCACCAGATGAATCTATCCTTCCTCTCCCTTGTCTATATTGCTTTCCAAGATAGCACCTCAATTGCTATTTCACAGAAAGGGATGGAGAGATTCCCCCATTGGTCACAAGTCCTCTGCAATACAAAGTCAGTATTTGAATCCAAAGCATTATTACACTTACTTTAA
Source organism: Pelochelys cantorii (assembly GCA_032595735.1). Taxonomy (NCBI): domain Eukaryota; kingdom Metazoa; phylum Chordata; order Testudines; family Trionychidae; genus Pelochelys; species Pelochelys cantorii. The sequence goes on along the minus strand of CM064338.1, from coordinate 36,123,550 downwards.
ATTGCTCCCAGATTTTCTTTCTTCCTCCACTCCTAACTGTACAGACCAGTGGTTCTTAACCAGTGGAATACAGAGGTCTTCCAGGGGGTGCATCAACCCATCTAGATAGTTGCCTAATTTTTCAAATATAAAAAGCACTAGCAAAATCAGTACAAACTAAAATTTCATACAGATAAAATGAGAAAGTTAGGCAATGTTTCAGTAATTGACACATTTGTGTTTTTATGAATGGAAAGGATGAGAACACAGGTCTAGATTACTTGGATTAGAGAATTAATCAGGCAGATGTGGAACTACCTGCTGCACATTCTTTAATTTTCTGCTAGCTCTCTAAGGGTACATCTACACTGCAACACTATTTCAAAATAACTAGCGCTATTCCGAAATAACTTAGTCCATGTCTACACAGCAGGCAGTTATTTTGAAATAGGGTCAAACTACTGTCCAGCTGGAGGATTTTTTGCTCCTACTCCTGTAACCCTCATTGTATGAGGAATAAGGGAAGTTGGAGGAAGAGTGCTCTATTTTGAAATAAGTGCTGTGTAGAGGCTCCCTATTTCAAAATAAGCTACGCAATTGACGTAACTCAATTTGTGTATCTTATTTCGAGGTAAGCCCTGCAGTGTAGATGCACTGAAAGAGGACATGGTATCTTTATGTTGCCCCACTGGTTTACATGGATTGGCAGTAGGCCATGGATGCTTTGGCAATCACACCCGCGTCTTTTCTGACTATTGGAAAAAAAGATGTATCATTACATTTTGCTTAGTTTCTGAACATTCACAGTTGGTCCATGATCCATGGGAGATACAAGTAGCCTGGGAATGTACATGTTTTTATGTAAGATGGAAATAGAGCCTCAAATTGTCTTGGTTGAAGAGCATCAACTGCTCTAGTAACTGAACTTGTGACTCTCCAGTTTCAAATGTGGTACTGGAGCTGCCCAAGCTGCTCTGTAGCCATCACCTCTATGGCAGTTTCATTACAGCCATTCAGCTGGTGAATTAAGATGCTGGTGTCATCATCAGTGGTGACGCGGTTCCATAACATGACTCAGCATCTCAGACTAACAGCCTGAGCTGACTCTCCAGAAGGACAGTGCATGCCAAGGGTCACTGACTGGGGAAGCAACACCAAGTCAACAGCCTGCTGTTCCAGTTCAGGATTTGTGGAGATAAGGGAAACAACCCACAAACAAGTGAAGCGATAGCCATGCACGCTACGTGACTTCAATGCTAAAATGACATTGCAGAACATCAAAAGAAAGGAAAACAACAGCATTACATCTAGGAATCACACTAAGATCAGAGCCCATGGGAACCATCATCCAATGCTACACTGGTGATGATATTATAAATGAGGGAAAAGGCATTTTAAGATAGTCTGAGCTTAGGACTAAAGGAAAAGTAATCCTTGTTGTGCTATTGACATCCTTTGTGGCCTTGGCTAGATATTTGAATTGCCCTCCCTCATTTTATCATCTGTAAAATGGGGATAATACCTACCTCACAGGGATATTATTTAAGGAGGGTTATTTAAGTAATGGCTGTAAAGTTCATTGCAAATGGAAACACCATGTAAGTATTAAGCATTATTTAAATGTGTGACCAAAAATGGTCTCCAATCATTTTAAGCAGAACATTAATTTTTATAAGGGGCTCAGTCAGACACACGAGTACTTACCTTAATTTACATCATTGGGAACCATACACTGTCTCTTTAAGATATAGTTTACTTCTGAACCAGTAAATTTACTAGACAAAGCAGCCATTATTTATGCATTCCTGCATATATGGCAAGGTGAAAATAATAGAATAAACATCATATACTTCATTATGATATCGGTTTACAACTTCCAGGGTACACAAAAAGAGGCCATTTCATCAAGCTAATTGCCTGAAAGTAAAAGAGAGAGAACTTTAGCTATTAGTCTATTATGGGGCTTTTTTCTTAATCACAAATAGGGGCCGTGTTTCCCTAGGGGGATGTGTATTCTAATTTACAATTGAACTACAGATCAGAGCAATCAATCTTGTGCAGCACTTTTACAGTGTAATTGCTGCAACATAACAAATAAAAAAAAAAGCAGCCTAAGCCGAGTTTCAGCTTGAGGTGGAGATATTTACCAGGCATTGGTTCATGGTGGGAGGGAGAGAGAGCGATGCCACAGCCATGAATATGCAATGAGGGCTCATTAGTGCCCCAGTGTTGCCATGACGAATGGCATTATCCCCAGACTGGTGCAGCCTAAACATGAATTTTATAACGACCCATTTATCATGACTTGTCACACGTTTTTTTTTTTAACTGTACTTTCCACCGACTTGCACACCTTTCACCATTATTACTTTAGAATCCCTTTCTTTCATTATGATTTGATTTGGTATTGATTCCTGTCTCCTAAAGAGAAAGTGCTTCTAAACAGGAACAAGCCAGTAGTGGTTTAAGATTCACTAGTAGCTTCCAAAGTTGGGAAACCAATGCAAAATATGTAGGTGGTCTCATGGATGGATAAGCGTCCTCATTGTTATAAATATCGGCACTAGTTAGCAACCTTGTCAGTTGACTCAGCAGACAGACCAGCATTGGATGAGCAGGGAGACAAATATCTTCTCATTCTGGTGGGTGGGATGCATTAATCTGTGTGATTTCCCTGAACATAAACTAAAAATATTCCTCCTTAGTCCACTCCACTTGTGTGCACAGCATTAAAATCTGGACCTCATCCGTAGGATGACTAGGCACTAAATCTGGCAAATGGATAACACTTCTGGTACATGCAAGTATGTGCTGGCACAGTATCTAAACAATGACACTATCATCCAGTGACCTACAGCAAGATAACGTGAATGAAATTTTAAAAAAAGGCATTTTTTTAAAATTAAAAAGCAACCCATGTCTCTCCTCCCACTGCCCCCTTCTCTATTTTGACTGTTGCCCTCATTTTACTATTGTCTCACACTGTGGCCCAGCTAACCTATAGTTAATACATTGCTGCCTAAAAAGAGACAATTGTAAATCAGATGCTTGCACTGCTACTGTCTGGGATGTATGTGCTCTGCAGTACATAAAGGTCTTCATTCTCCAGAGATAGGAATCTGGCACTTTCACACGGGCATTAAAATTCACTCTTTTTTAAAATTAAGAAGTGTGTGATTATTATTACCCCAAATCTCTTCAGGGCGAGGGTGCATTATTTTCCTCTAACATTTCTTTGGACTTTTACATGAGATTTCTGGGATATCTATCAACATCACTTCTGTCTTTTTTTTTTTAACTTTTGCTATTTTACAAGGGCTACAAGAGCAACACAATTTGTTTAATTTATTTCTGGGATGAAACTTCATTTTCTCAAACAAGTTGTGGTTTTTCATGGTATATGAAAACAACTCCCTTGAAATTTTATGTCGGGATAGTCCTAGGGACATAGGTTCTTTTGTGAGATATTTGAAAATGTTGAAACTCATCTAATATACCAGCCCAGCAATTTTTTAGACTCAGCAATTAGGCTCTAGCTGTCAAAATCCCTATTTCTTTTGAAAAATCCCCATTTTGCTGTTATAATTGTCATGACACCCATATGCTTCACCAAAATTTTAGTGTGTCAAGGTAACAGTTCATGATACAAAGGATTCAGAATAGGTTTCCATTCTAGCTTCCAATAGTCTAGGATTTGGGTGTGAGAAAGTGACAGGAGTAAAAAGTTCACCTTTGAAAAGGTATGTGGCACTCCCCGATATGTTAGACATATCTCACAGTTACCTTGTGCTCTCCTAGTCTGTTTCTGGTATCCAGCTGTGGCCCTTCATCTTACCGACATCTATTATAAGTTCTGTAAGGCAGGGACTGTCTTTTCTCTTCGAGTGTACAACACCTTACACAATGGGCCCCAAGCCTTGACTGAGAGCCCTACGTCCTACCGTAATGCAAATATCAGGGATGCCAATGACTACATTAACTTAGCTTAAAGAGACTCAACAAAGCACAAGAAAAACTTAACATTATTTTTTACTAAAACACAAAAACTAAACCAAACCAAAAGCAAAACCCAGAAGTGAATGTTAATATTGTAAAGGTGCTCATGAATTTAACAGGATTTGAGACAGCAGAAAATAACATTTTAATGTTACTATATTTTGTTTGCATTATGTATGCATTTTCAGTTTTTGTAATAGGTGCCCAAATAGGCTTTTGCAAGTCTAGATGTTACCAATTGTTTACTCTCAAGTATAAAACAAGACATAGTCTCTAGTCCCTAGGAGTTTCATTATATTAAAAACAGAGTATTTGGCAAATATTGGCAATTGACCATTGCTCCGTCTGGATCAACTGTTGGGGAGTTAGGAGGAAAGAACATTGTTTTTTCTTACAATTATTGTTTGATCCTTTCTTCTCTTATTAAAACGGGTCATAATTATATTTAATAATCATGACCCACCACCACCCTGGTGATGGATCATCTCTGGAGTAAAGATAAATAATAAAGGTAGTGTTTGACATTGTTTTTAAGACCGTAACAGCCATATTATGATCCTATTACCAGACCTGTTTGCAGCATTTGATATGATCAATTGTAGAACCCTCTTGCCCTGCTCCAGAGGGGTGATAAAGTGAGCAAGTTCCAGCTAAGATGGTTTTAAATCATTCCTCGGAGGCTCCATTCAGGCACCTGCTGGTTTATCTCTGTAGCCCTCACTTGTAGAGTCCCTTAGGAATTCAGTCTCTCTCACCCCTTCTGCTCATCATCTATATGAAGACAGATTTTGGAACATCAAGGACTAAAAGGCCAGCCCTGTGCAGATAACATGTAAGCTCTAAGTCACCTTCATGTCATGTGCAAACAGCACTGTCTCTCCAATCTGAGCTGTAGAGCAGGTGGGTGAAGATGGATCCAGAAAAGCCTTAAATGATGCTTGCAGTGAGAGGGAAGTATTTAGAAGAACTTGCCACCTCTGTCACATTACCTTCCAATGAGTGTTCACCCTCAGATTACTAGGATTTACACAGACTTCCTATTTCTAGATCCCCAAATAGCTGCAACTGAGAAAATGTCCCCTTCCATCTAGGGCTGCCATATCTGACTCCTGTCAGTTTTGGACATAGTCCCAAGGACCTACGTATTTGTAATTTCCATGTATTGTTGTTGCACCCAGAAATGAAACCATTCTTAGTGGTTCAGAGAACACAGCAGCCATAGAGAACTCACCACCCCAATGCCCAACTCTCTACAGTGGTTCCTTGGGGAATCCTGGGTCAGACTCAAGGTTTTGGTCTTCATTTTCAAAGAACCCTATGAAACCAGCCCAAGGTATCTCATTACACAAGATCATGACAGCCCACAACAGTTATGTTTCACGGGGACCATGAAGCTGTCACCCTCAAGAGTGAAACTTTGTGCTGCTAGGAGAAAAAGGTGTTTGAATGACAAGTCCCCCAGATCTGAATCTAACTCCCAAAAGAGATAATGATGGCCAGGAACCTCCATCTTTTCATTCCAAAATGCAAAAGGAATGCTTCAGTCTACTTACCTGTATTAACACTACACATACCCACACACCTGGCCAGATCCCTTAGATGGGGAAAGTGGATGACAGAAGGAGAGGAATGTATATTTGTGTATATACTTTTGGCTAGAAGGCATTTAAATATCCTGATGATGCCCCCCCCCATAAGAAATTAGAAAGACATATAAAGCAAATTTTTTAAAAATAATCTTAGTTTAGAAGCTAGGTGCCTATTTTTTACACCAGTTTAGGTTTACATTTATGGGAACCTGTATCTGCTAATTTTAATTCTTCTTTTTGAAAACAGGTATAGTTATTATTGCAAACTGTTCACCAACACTCATCCGGAAATGGCCAACATTAAAATAAAATAATTATGTATTTTTAATATATATTTGAAGCACCAATTCTAAAAAGCAGTGTGTGTGTGTGTGTGTGTGTGTGTGTGTGTGTTTTCAAGTCAACCATTTAATTTATAATAAGCATACTCAAATTTGAAGTGTAGGAGACTAAAACTTTCTTTGTTCTGTGAATATTGGTTTCCAGCAAACTGTCAGTCTATATGGTTGTCTCAAACAGGACTTAGGAATTATGGATGGGATTTTTTAAAAATGCACAGTATTGGCCTAACTCCATGCCCATGGAAACCAGTGGAATTTTATTATTGATTTTAATGGGAACAGTATTAGGCCAAAGTTGAGAAGGTTCAAAAATTGCATTCTGAATGTACATCTTAATAAAACTGTGAACAGCTCTAATTCCTTCCTGCCAAAAAACCCTGAAATTAAAAAAAAACGAACATTTTGTAAATTAGTGACTCTTTTACTTATACTAGCAAATAGGATTTGAGTGTTAAAAAGTGAAAATCAGAGTGAAAAAACCGGTGTGGCTATATACCACGCTGTTCAATGCTCACTGTATCTATTTATTAAAAAGAGAAAAAACAAAAAGAAGAGATAGTTTTACATGCATAAAATAATTTGAAATTTTAAGAAGTACGAAAGTATATTCACTGACATCAGGTTTGCATTTAGGGTTAAGTAACACTTGGCTATCTGAGCATCTAGACAAAATGGAAAATCACTTTTGAACTTGTAAAACTCACCAGACTTTCAGTGGAAATCTCTGATTTAGATGTCTTTGATGTTTCATTTTATATACAGATCTATCTCTGTTATTTAAAATGCTTCACAAAGAGCTTACTAGTTTTTGTAGTTTTTCACCTCCACCCAAAACTCTGTGCCAACCAATCAGATTGATAATTCTGATAAACTAATTACCTTCTCCCCTTGACGCAATTCCCCCTTTTCCTTATTTAGAACCAATCTCATGTGTATGCCCACTTCAAAAACAAACAATTCTCTTTCCCTGTCCCTCACTCTTTAAATAACATCTTCAGTCACTAATGAGTTAATAAAATCTCAAAGTCATCTGGGGATAGATAAGAAGAAAGAAAGAAGAGTATTGTACACATAATGACAGGCTCTCTGCTTCCCCTAAGATGTCATGGGTCAGCCATGTTAAGAATGTGTGTGCCCAATCATCTGCTGATTTTTATCAGCAAGGCCTCAAGCAGAATTTGACATGGGCCAGTTTGGGAGTTACAATGAATAAACAATGACTTCTTGGATTGTTGGCGGCTGTATGATAGAGTGAGGGGGTTTATGTATACTAAAACATGATGACATTAGCAATCAATACACCCATTACTGGACAAGTTATTGGACAAAGAATGCACACGTCTCAGGCTATGTGCATTTTGAACGTATGACCAATGGTGGAAATTCACAACAATAATGTTACTTAACCCTTCCCGGGCCTGATATGCTAAACCTTACTCTTCCTTGAAGTGTCTGAGACTGTGAGATAAGGGAAAGCTTGGGATCTAATCTAGAATGTTAAACAAGAAAGAAACAGGAAAAACTTTAAAAACAACAAATAGACTAGTAGCACCATGAAGACTAACAAAACATGTAGATGGTATCATGAGCTTTTGTGGGCACAACCCATTTCTTCAGATGACAGGAGTGTTCAAAGTCCAGATCCAAGAATAAATAAGGGAGCGGGCGAGGCGGGGGGAGGAAAGAAAAAAGGGAGGGGAGAAAGAAGAGAGACAGTGAGTAGATAAGCTAGAGGGGTAGCCAAGTTAGTCTGTAAGGATATGTCTACACTACAGCGTTATTTCAAAATATCTTATTTCAAAATAGTTAATTTGAAATAAGTTATTTTGAAATAATGCGTCTACACACAAAATGAATTCTGAAATAGCATTTTGCTATTTTGAAATAGTGCATCCACACTGAGTGGACGCTGAATCGCATTTAAGGCCGGCCGGAACCAGTCCGGCAAGGCATCAGGTCAGGAGTTACTTTGTGTGGCTGCTGCCTGAGGCTATCTGAGGTCTGTGCTTAAAGGGACCCCCCTGGACAGCTGGTTCTCAGCTTTCCCTGCTTGCTTGTCTACCTCAATGAGAGACAGCAAAGAATTTTGTCTCTGCGTGCTCTGGTTGCCCTCACTCGGAACACCACAGCACTCTGCAACATGGAGCCAGAGCTGCCCCTGGGCACTCCGGTCCTTCTCTTGGACACGTTGCTGATAGCCTGGCTGCACTTTCTGCAGGTTGCCATCCGGGAGGTCCATCGAGAGGCTGTCAGTATCCAGGAGGCCCTGCGGGAGAGCTTCCACTCTGAGGAGCACTAAGAGCCTCCCTGGTCTGCCCCACTGGGGGCTTGTGTCTCATTCCTCCCTCACGTCCTTCCACTTACCCCTCCCTAACCCCCCTTCCTGATGTCAAATAAAATACATGTATTTTCATGAACACAAACTCTCTTTATTTAACAAAACGGGGGGGGGGGGGAATGAAACTCTGGTGAGACTGGGGAAAGGAGGCGGGAGAGGGGAGAAGGAAACCTGGGAGGAGGGAGCTGGAAGGGAGAAGCAAGGGGAAGAAGGGGGAGGGGAAGTTCAGGGCTTAGGGTTGGGAGTCTCACTGGACCAACTTGATTTTTATGCAAACCTGCGCCTGGGTTCGCACGTGGCCTTTGGCGGCCAAGCTGGCAGCTATCCTGCCATAGACGGCCGTGTTCCTCCATCTAGTGTGGAGATCATGGATGCTGGGGGCATCCCCCCCAAACCTGAATAAGGTCCATGATCTCCACCCTGGACCAGGAAGGCGCCCACCTTCTCCAGCCCCTGGCAGGCTCCTGTGAGCTGGCAGACTGCTCCTGGGGAGCGGTGGAGGGCTGGCTGCCAGTGGCTTGCTGGCTCATGTTTTGGGGCCACTGGGTCAGGGCAGTGAGAGTATGTCTAGACTGCATCCCTCTGTCAGCAGAGGGATGAAGATTAGGCAGGTCGTCATTGCAAATGAAGCAGGGATTTAAATATCCCATAACTAATTTGCATAAAAATGGCCACCACGTTTTGCCGACTCAGCACTTTGTTGGCAAAAAGCGGCAGTCTAGGGGGGATCTGTCGAGAAAGAAAGGCTTTTTCGACAGAACCTTTATGCAAGGAGGATCCCTTTCGACAGATCCCTTATGCAAGAATCCCTTTTTCGACGGATCCCTCCCTGCAAGGAGGCATAAGGGAGCTGTCAAAAAAGGCTTTCTTTCTTGACAGATCCCCCTCTAGACTGCCACTTTTTGCTGACAAAGTGCTGAGTCGGGAAAACGCGGCAGCCATTTTTATGCAAATTAGGCACGGGATATTTAAATCCCTGTCTCATTTGCAATGTCAACCTGCCTAATCTGCATCCCTCTGCCGATAGAGGGATGCAATCTAGACATACCCTGACTGCTGGCTCTGGGCTGGCAGGCTTGGAGCTGGCACAGGCACTGTGGCCAGAGTCAACCCCTTTAAGGGATCTGGGGAGGAGGAGAGGGAGAGGAGAGTTCTTGGTTAAGAACATAAGAATGGCCGTACTGGGTCAGACCAAAGGTCCATCTAGCCCAGTATCCTGTCTGCCAACAGTGGCCAGCACCAGGTGCCCCAGAGAGGGTGGACCGAAGACAGTGATCAAGCGATTTGTCTCCTGCCATCCCTCTCCAGCCTCTGACAAACAGAGGCCAAGGACACCATTTTATCCCCTGGCTAATAGCCTTTTATGGACCTAACCTCCATGAAATTATCTAGCTTCTCTTTAAACTCTATTATAGTCCTAGCCTTCACAACCTCCTCTGGCAAGGAGTTCCACAGGCTGACTACACGCTGTGTGAAGAAGAACTTTCTTTTATTAGTTTTAAATCTGCTACCCATTCATTTCATTTGGTGTCCTCTAGTTCTTCTATTTAGGGAACTAATAAATAACTTCTCTTTATCGGCCCTCTTCACACCACTCATGATTTTATATACCTCTATCATATCCCTCCTCAGTCTCCTCTTTTCTAAACTGAAAAGTCCTAGTTGCTTTAACCTCTCCTCATATGGGACCCGTTCCAAACCCCTAATCATTTTAGTTGCCCTTTTCTGAACCCTTTCCAAGGCCAAAATATCTTTTTTGAGGTGAGGAGACCACATCTGTACGTATTCAAGATGTGGGCATACCATAGTTTTATACAGGGGCAGTAAGCTATTCTGGGTCTTATTTTCTATCCCTTTCTTAATAATTCCTAACATCCTATTGGCCTTTTTGACTGCCGCTGCACACTGTGTGGAAGTTTTCAGAGAACTGTCCACGATAACTCCAAGATCTCTTTCCTGATTTGTCGTAGCCAAATTAGCCCCCATCATACTGTACGTATAGTTGGGGTTATTTTTCCCGATGTGCATTACTTTACACTTATCCACATTAAATTTCATTTGCCATTTTGTTGCCCAATCACTCAGTTTGGTGAGATCTTCTTGGAGTCCCTCACAGTCTGCTTCTGTCTTGACTATCCTAAACAGTTTGGTATCATCCGCAAACTTTACCACCTCACTGCTTACCCCTTTCTCCAGATCATTTATGAATAAGTTGAACAGGATTGGTCCTAGGACCGACCCTTGGGGGACACCACTAGTTACCCCTCTCCATTCTGAAAATTTACCATTTATTCCTACCCTTTGTTTCCTGTCTTTTAACCAGTTCTCAATCCAAGAAAGGACCTTCCCGCTTATCCCATGGCCATGTAATTTACACAAGAGCCTTTGGTGAGGGACCTTGTCAAAGGCTTTCTGAAAATCTAAGTATACTATATCTACTGGATCCCCCTTGTCCACAAGTTTGTTAACCCCTTCAAAGAACTCTAATAGATTAGTAAGACAGGATTTCCCTTTACAGAAACCGTGTTGACTTTTGTCCAACAAATTACGTTCTTCTACATGCTTCACAATTTTATTCTCTACTATTGTTTCGACTAATTTGCCCGGTACTGAAGTTAGACTTACCAGTCTGTAATTGCCCGGATCGCCTCTAGAGCCCTTTTTAAATATTGGTGTCACGTTGGCTACCTTCCAGTCATTAGGTACAGAAGCCGATTTAAGGGATAGGTTACAAACCACAGATAATAGTTCAGCAATTTCCCATTTGAGTTCTTTTAGAACCCTTGGATGAATGCCATCCGGTCCCGGAGATTTGTTAACATTAAGTTTTTCTATTTGTTCCAAAACCTCCTCTAATGACACTTCAATCTGGGACAGTTCCTCAGATTCATCACCCACAAAGGACGGTGCAGATTTGGGAATCTCCCCAACGTCCTCAGCCGTGAAGACTGAAGCAAAGAAATCATTTAGTTTCTCCGCAATGGCTTTATCGTCCTTGATTGCGCCTTTATAGTTCGATCATCTAGGGGACCCACAGGTTTTTTTAGCAGGCTTCCTGCTTCTAATGTACTTAAAAAACATTTTGTTATTTCTTTTTGAGTTTTTGGCTAGCTGTTCCTCAAAATCTTTTTTTGCTTTTCTTATTACATTTTTACACTTGATTTGACAGTGTTTATGTTCCTTTCTATTTATCTCACTAGGATTGGACTTCCACTTCTTAAAAGATGCCTTTTTGTCCCTCACTGCTTCTTTTACATGGTGGTTAAGCCACGGTGACATTTTTTAGGTCTCTTGCTATGTTTTTTAATTTGGGGGTATACATTTAAGTTGGGCCTCTATTATGGTGTCTTTAAAAAGTTTCCATGCAGCTTGCAGGGATTTGGCTCTCGTCACTGTGCCTTTTAATTTCTGTTTAACTAGCCTCCTCATTTTTGTGTAATTCCCCTTTTTGAAATTAAATGCCAGGGTGCTGGACTGCTGAGGTGTTCTACCCACCACAGGAATGTTGTGGGTAGAGGCTGGAGTAATGGTTGAGGCTGGAGTGGCCACCAGGGCACCCTGGGAAGGCTGGAGGCCCCCTATTTTGATATAAATGTCTACACAGCACTTATTTCGAAATATCTATTTCGAATTTGGCATTATTCCTCCTGGAATGAGGTTTACCAAATTTGAAATAAGCGCTCCACTATTTTGAATTAATTTTGAAATAGCGGTTTGGCTGTGTAGATGCTAGTAAAGTTATTTTGAAATAATGGCTGTTATTTCGAAATAACTTTGCTGTGTAGACATACCCAAACAGGCAAAACTTAAAAAAACAACAAATAGTCTGGTAGCACCTTAAAGACTAAATAGTTACAAGAGGCTGATAAGAACCATTAGCACCTCCATTGTTTGGTTGGTAGGTTAAGTCATAGGATGTGGAAGGTAATGTGTGAGCCAATTGATGTCTTTGTTCATACCGTTTGCATAAGAATTACATTTGTAAATGAAGTTAAGTTCCAATCCTTCTCTGTTAGAAGTGGAATTCTGTTGTTTTCTCTTTTTGGCCTGTCTTGAAGTAGTTCATGTCCCGGTACTTTTCTGGCTGTATTGATCTGTTTTTTCACTTCTCCAGCTGGATATTTCAGTTTTATGAATGCTCTATATAGATCCTGTAGGTGTTTGTCTCTCTCTGTAGGATTGGAGCAAATCTGATTGTATCTTAGGGCGTGGCTGTATACAATAGATTGAGAAATGTGTCTGGGATGGAAGCTAGAGGCATGAAGGTAAGTGTAGTGGTTGGTAGGTTTCCGGTAAAGGGTGGTGAAAATTTGTCCATTATTTAATTGTACTGTAGTGTCAAGGAAGTGGATCTCTCGTGTGGACTGATCCAGGCTAAGGTTGATGGTGGGGTGGAAGTTGTTGAAATCCCTGTGAAATTCTTCAAGGGTCTTTTTCCCGTGGGTCCATAAGATGGAGATGTCATTGATGTAGCGTAAGTAGAGTAAGGGTGCTAGGGGAAGAGTGAGCTGAGGAAACATTGTTCAAGGTCAGCCATAACTTAATTTAATTTACAAGTTTAATTCTTATGCAAATGGTATGAACAAGGACATCAGTTGGCTCGCTATTACCTGAGAAGACAGGGAGGCTCATGCTTGAGGAGTCTGCTATTGTGTTTGGTCCTTGGACTGGCCACATGAGTGGGTATGGGAGGGAAGTATGTATGGCGCTTTGCATATTTTCTGTGCATACTCATAAAGGAAGTTCTCTAACTCACTTCTGATAATTAACATTGGGCCTGCACCTGTTAAAAATAATGGATAACCCACCTTATGGTCTGCATTGGGGACTAACAGGGCATAAGAAAAATCTTGGCTGTTGTATGTGGGAGGGCCATTACTTTGCCTCCTGAACTAGTGGATGGAGCCCTGTATTGTCCCTCCATGTGCTGGCCCATGTAGCTGAACTGGTCTGAAGGAGGAAGTAAGTTGCTTTGAGGGCAGGCACATAGTCTACTTCTCCCATGGCTCAAGGAGGAAGCAGGTATTAGGAGCTGCACATTAAGACATATTGCTGCACTGTTATTCAGCACTCTGGTAAGATCAGTCACCAAAATGTGCTCAGGCCCAGTTCCTCAAAGGTATTTAGGTGCCTAACTCCCACTGAAATCAGTTGGGAGTTAGGTACCTTACTAGTTAAGATGTTCTGAGTCTGAGTAACACTGGTTGAATCCACTCAGGGTTTGAGGGAACATCACAATTTGGCCTTTAGAGTTTTGTCTATGTCTTTGGTGGTGGGAGAGGAATGTGTTTTGGCCCAAACACAGTGAGAAAAATGATGAAAGCCCATTTCCTTTTAGCTAAAGTATTTCTAAATATAGACTGGATTGTTCTGTCCTATAGGAGGTTCTCTAAGAGTGCGTCTACACAGCAGGGCTTAACTAGAAATAAGCTAGGCAAATTGAGCTACGTCAATTGTGTAGATTATTTTGAAATAGCATATTTCGAAATTGGGAGCATCTACACAGCACTTATTTCGAAACAGAGCACTCTTCCTCCGACTTCCCTTATTCCTCGTACAATGAGGGTTACAGGAGTTGGAGTAAAAAGTCCTCCAGCTTGACAGTATTTCGACATTATTTCGAAATAACTGCCTGCTGTGTAGATGCAGACTAAGTTATTTCAAAATAGTGTTGCTGTGTAGATGTACCCTAAAAATCTGAAGGTGCATTTGACAAGCATATGCCTGAATGACTCCGCTTCTAAATGGAAATGTTTCATAAAATGGTGGCATTACCTTACTTACAATGAGTACTGTTTTCTTGTGTTTCTTTAAAAACCCTCAGTGAGCCTCCCTGTGTAATTTACAATTAACTTTTTGCCTCAAGGTAACAGCTACATTCACAAAAATAATGGTAATAGAGTGACCTTGTTATGAATGGATAACAAGCTGGAAACAATATACTTTGTCACAGTGCATTAACTGTTATTGCTGAAATTGTAAATAATGTGTATAGATCCTACATATAAGTGGCTCCCCCTAAAAATATTGTGTCAATTAAACACTTGATACGTAACGTATTATTCTGAAATCCATTTAAGTCCATGTATTCTATCATTACATGCACAGGCAACGTTCACCTCCAGGCTGCCCTCAAAATTTGCAAAGGTGGTTTGCCTGTTCTGTGGTGCATTTTTACAGCTACATGGTGAGGCTGGCTGGGGAAACTGATCCTAAATGTTTACAGTCTCTATGGTTCATTTTCTTTTTATCATTTGTTATTACACATAATACTATAACGTTCTACAGTAATGGCTTGAACTGCTTTGGGCCCTGTTCTCTGATGCTTTTGGTCTGGCCAGAGGTTGCTCTGCTGATCAAAAGCAGCTTTAGATCAAGCTTAGCTGGCTAATGGACATTTCCCCCCACCCAGGATCTCTGCATGATTACATTTTGGGGTTTCTGTGCGTTTTGCTCCACTTATCTGAAGAAGTGGGTTCTGCCCACGAAAGCTCATGATACGCTCTATATTTTTTAGCTTCAGAGGGGTAGCCAAGTTATCCTGTAACAGGAAAAACTTAAAAAACAACCAATAGTCTGGTAGCACTTTAAAGACTAACAAAACACGTAGATGGTATCATGAGCTTTTGTGGGCATAGCCCACTTCTTTGTTAGTCTCTTAGGCTATGTCTAGACTACATGGCTCCGTCGACGGAGCCATGTAAAATAGTTTATTCAGCATAGGCAAAGAAGCGGGGATTTAAATAATCCCCGCTTCATTAAAATAAACATGGCCGCCACGCTGTGCCGACGATCAGCTGATCCGGCACAGCGGGGCAGTCTAGACGCACCGCGGTCGACAAGGGAAGCCTTTGTTGACCGCTCTGGTATGCTTCTTTGCCTATGCTGAATAAACTATTTTACATGGCTCCGTCGACGGAGCCATGTAGTCTAGACATAGCCTTAGGTGCTACAGGACCACACATTGTTTTTTAAGTTATTTTTTTAAGTTACAGACTAACACAGCTACCCCTCTGAGACTAAAAGACAAAGTGGTCCTCATACCGTTTCCCCCTCCTAATCTCTGGTGTAGAGCGTGTGATTCAGAAAAAGCTATGTTTTTTCTACACCTGTTTGATCCCTCACTACCCCGTAAGACTATTTGCTTATACCTGCAGGAGTCCAAAGTGGTTTGGAGTCACCACCCTGCTCTCATACTTGCAAAGAGTGATCATGAGATGTAGTTTCAGTCTTGGGACTGCATTTTACAATAGCAGTAGGGCAATGTTCTGGCATTGGGCATTTACTATTTATAAAGGAAGGGATGACATTTTAGACAGATGTCCACAAATAAGGGACAGTATTAAAACTACAGGCACCAGGCATTCAAATATCAGGTTGCCCAGGGTTAGGATGACTAGCTTCTGTCAAAACAGTCTGGCTATGTCTACGCACTAATGTTATTTCGGAATAACGTCAGTTATTCCGAAATAATGTAGAGTGCGTCTACACAGCAAGCCCGTTATGTCAAAATAACGGGCTTCTTACTCTGACTCCTGTAACCCTCATGATACAATACCTATTGCATGAGGTGAAAGGGAAGTCGGGGGAAGAGTGCTCTGTTTCGAAATAACTGTTGTGTAGACAGTGCCAAATGTCGAAATATGCTATTTCGAATTAAGCTACACAATTAGTGTAGCTCAAGTTGCATAGCTTATTTCGATTTTAGCCCTGCTGTTTAGATGTGCCCTCTCTGAACAGCTAGCATATATCACAGGGCAGGGTGTCAGAACGAAAAATAATTAGCTAGAATTTTAGTGTCATGACTATTTAGCTCCACGAACGTAGTGGAAATCCACTACTTTGGGCTTTTAGTTAAGCCATCGGATTGGCCCTTGGAAAATCTGGTTTCATCTCCAAGCTCTGTCCCTAGGTAACCTTGGGCAAGTGTTGTTTGTGCCTGAGTTCATCACCTGGAAAATGGGATCACAATCTTTCATTTTTCTGCATTGTCTACTTCGGCTGGAAGCTCTTTGGGGCAGAGACTGTCTCTCAGTGTATTTGTACAGCCAGGCACGGCAAGACTAATTGGAGTTAGGGCTCCTATGCACAGCTATAACAGAAGCTAATACCCAGACAAAAGAATACACTCCATGAAGAAACAGATGCATTGCATGGGCAGGACTGGGCAAAAGTCTTTTCTGTCCATATTGGAGCCAGCATTTAATGCACTGCTAGTTATTAAGGAACCCTTCCATGTACTTCATCTGGTATTTTTTTCCCTGAGTGGCTCTCGTTTCACCTCTGAAGTCCAGCCATGCTCTGTGCTGTGTATTTTGGTGCCATCCCACCCTCAAGATGTGCTTTTCTATTGGCAAGAAAGTGAAGGATTAGCAATGGGCAGAGGTCAAGTCAGTCAAGACTTGAAACACACAGTCGGTTGTAAAAAAGCTTCCATTACTGGGAGCTCTTTGCCAGATCAGTACTTTGATGCCAAATGTTAATCCTTGCTGGGGACATGATGGCTTGTAAAATGTTATAAGAAAATATCATTTTCCCTGCTGAAAACAGGCATTTATAGTTAAAAAAGAGGAATTATTTTCCCATGCTCACATTATCATTTCATACATACCTATCCTGCTGGAGCTCTGCTTTAGTGCTAATATTTAATCACATCATTTATTTATTTCTATAACTAAAGGGGAAAGAGCTGGGGGTCTAGCTCCTGGCCAGTGGTGAAAGTAACTTAAAATTTCTTACAGGTACTGTCCTATTGCAACCCGGCTCCCTGCCAGCTCTTTAAATAGCTCCCTGCTGGCTTTTTGCCACAGTTCAGCCAGCTTTTGCTGGAGCTGCTCACCAAGATGCATCTGCTTACTTTCCCTTCTTTTCCTGGTGCTGATGGAGATTAACAAATGACTTGGGCAAATCATTTTCACTGGGTGTATTTCATTTTTTCCGATCTGTCAAATGGGGATAACAGTCTACAACCGGGGTCCTGTGAGGCTGAACATGTTTGTGACTGTCAGGAGGAAGATGCTCCTGCATGCCCAAGTATTAAAATGACAGTATACCAAAACCTCCACTTGCTGCTAGGAAATCCGGGGGATGAACTCTCTGTCTACCGACCCCTGTCAAAGTTTTCAAGATGGTCAAATCAATACAAGATTCGTAAATCATTTGAGACTTGAGTGTCACAGTCCACACTCAGCTACATAGGGGACTAATGTCCCGCCTCATTCCTCTGCTTGGCTCTGCTCAGACAGTGGCTCCACAGAGGAGAACGCAGGCCCTACTTTGCGATACGCTCTCTGGCAAGAAAGTAGGGAAGGAGAGAGGAGCAGAGAAGGACAAAAAAGGTGGCTTGCAAACCAGATTAGGGGCTTGGGGACACAGTGTGGAGGGAGCTGCTCTGCAGAACATAGTGAAATAAGTGATTCCCCCTCCAGTAATCAGAGCGAGAGGAGAGAAGGGCAGGAACTGTGTCTATCTGATTTGCTGCTTTGTTTGTTAGCACCTGCTGTGATGCATCTGCTCGCTGCTCAGGGCAGATTGGGAAGTTCTAAATCTGTACAAAAGGATGGACTTTTGCCCTGGCCTGGGACTTGGGAGATCTGGGGTCATTTCTTGACTCTGCCAGAATTCCTGTGTGATCTTGAACAAGTCACTTAATCTCTCTGTGCTTCAGTTCCCCATCTGTTACACTTTCCTTTCCTCTCTGGGTTTATAAACTGTGCAGATCCTTTGCCACTGTTGCAGTTTGCCCCACCTCTGTCTGTCACCTGGTTTCCCATTGAGGGTAATTCACATTAGGCAGTTTTAGGTCTTGCTCAATATTATCCCTACATTTTCTCTTTGGAAAGGCACTATAAGGCGGTCCTTCCAAGACAGGGCAATACAGCCAGTCCCCGAGTTACGAACGGTCGATTTACGACCGTTCACATTTACGACCAAACCTCCCACTAGGCGGTCATAAAGGCGGTCCCCAAGTTACAAATGCGACCCACACTTACGAACAGCACGGTTGCAATGTAACTCAATGGTGTCTGACTTACGAACATTTCGAGTTATGGCCAAGTGTTTGGTCCGTAACCCATTTGTAACTTGGGGACTGGCTGTAAATGGCCTATGGGCCAGATGTGATTTGCCAGGGTTAGCCCGTGGCAGGCCGCTGGCACTTTATTTACCTGCATGTCTGTAGGTATGGCTGCTTGCAGCTTGCGTTGGTTGGAGGACACCGTTCCTGGACAATGGGAGCTGTGGGAAGCTGTGTCCTGGTCTGTGCCTTTTCCCGCAGCTCCCATTGGCTGGGAATGGCAATCCTTGGCCTATGGGAGCTGCAAGTGGCCATACCTGAGGCTGTGCAGGTAAGTAAAGCATCTGGAGGCTGTCTGGGACTAACCTTGGAGAATTGTGTCTGACCCATGGGCTTCTTATTGCTCACCCTAACATAGATCAACTCCTCCAAACATTCTCTATTTTGGAGATAATAGTTTCTCAGGTCCCCATGCTATTGTGAGGATAAATCCATTACCACTTATGAGGTCCTGTGGTGACATGAACCAAATAAGCCCCTAGACAGATAGCTCTGATGACAAAGAGTGGATCTATTATTTTTGTGCACTTCAGCTTGGGGAAGCCTGAGCTCCTAGAAATCACACCACATTTAGTTGGTAGCTATAAAGTTATAACACCCAAGTATAAGGAGCATTCAATATACATTTCTATGCCAGTGAATAAGTGTGTTATGCTACGTGGTACTAAGTTCTAAACAATGTGAGTTTGGTTTTGTTATGCAGATGGATTTGTTCCTCTCTTCTCCCTTTGAAATGTTTTGAATTAAAATAGCTTACTCAAGGTCAGCAAAGGCATATGGTCCTGCTCAAAACTTTAAACAAAACATTAGTTTTTACAACCTTTTGTAATTTGGTATTGTATACAACATGGTTATAGACGGAGTTTCTGTAATCTTTGCAGTGGGGTGACAGAAATATGAGAGCCAAATTTATAAGCCATTTAGTGAAGCATTTAATCAATTTCATGCATAGGAAATAACTCCGATTGCTTTGCTTTATCAATCTTCCTTTCCCTTAGTCCTGCAGTCACCCCAACCTCCAAATGCTTGTAGGACACACACACACGCAAAAATCTAATGATGTACACAAAATGTCAGGAACTTCTGAGGACTGTTTCAACTTAGTTGCCAGCATCAATAATCCCTCTTGAGGCTGTTAATATATTTCAGAAGGAAGGCAGAAAGCCTAATATTTATAGGAAGTTGCAAGGCCTCTTGCTGTAAAGTTATTCATTAAACACCCTTGCCTAAAATGACTCCCAGATGCAGTGTAGAGCTATGCAGATGAAACTTGTGTCTTGTACTCAAGTGTTTGTGTGGAGCCTTTAATTGTTTACAAACATTCCCCTCCCCCTCCCCCCAGGAACACAACGGGCCTTTCTCCAGGGGCGCCTCCTGCTGGACACTCTGGGAATTAGCTTTTCAGGTGTGGAGCACCTCCTTTCAGTTGGTGTCTCACCTGCTGTTACCTATTTTTCCTCCAATTCCTTTGGGTAGGACCCAAATCCCACCCAGACTGTGGCAGCCTCCCCTCTGGGTACTGCCCTGCTGCAGTGCCCCCACACTCTGGGGTCCTTCCCGTATGTCTACTTTGCTTCAGTAAGCCAGTCTTTATCTAGCCCTTGACACAGGGGCAAACTGCAGTGTGAAATAGCCACTCATCATTTGCAAGGGGGTGTGGACCTACTATCTTTGCCTCTCTACTGCCCTCAGGCCTTGCTTCAGGCCATACAGCCTGGGAGTTTGCCTGCCCTTCCCCAGCCCTCTTCTAATTCAAGAAGCCACTAGCTTCCTTAACAAACAGATCCCTCCTGTTCCCCAGATGAAGCAAGACTGACTAAGAGTCTTTCCTCCCCTTCAGGAGCCTTTATTTATACAGCCCTGAGCTGAGCCCTAATTGGCTCATACCTGCCACAGCTGCTGGCTCCACAGCTCCACCTCTTCAGCCCTCTTCCAGGGCTGTGTTTTTACCCTTAAAGGGCCAGCACAGGGCAGATCCCCCCCCCCATCATTCTAATCCCCCCCCCTTTTTTTTTTTGTTTTACTTCCTTGCATCACACCAGTTCTCAAATCACTGATGAGTGAATGGCTGGAAAACTACTTGACAGCCTCAGTATTACACACAGGCTATGTCTAGACTGGTGCAATCTTGCGCCAGAGCTATGCAAATGAGGCTCAGCATGGAATATCGCCGAGCCTCATTTGCATAACTAATGAGCCGCCATTTTTGCGGAAGAGGCTCTTGTGCAAGACGGAGCTGTCTACACTGCCCCGTCTTGCGCAAGAAAAACCCTCTTGCGCAAAGCCTTTATGCTGATTATTTTCAGGCATAACAGCTTTGCGCCAGAGGGTTTTTCTTGCGCAAGACGGGGCAGTGTAGACAGCTCCGTCTTGCGCCAGAGCCTCTTCCGCAAAATGGCGGCTCATTAGTTATGCAAATGAGGCTCGGCGATATTCCACGCTGAGTCTCATTTGCATAGCTCTGGCGCAAGATCACGTCAGTATAGACACAGCCACACTGTAATAGGAACTAGGGTCAGCTTTAAATACACACACACACACACACACACACACACACACACACACACACACACACACACATACATACCCTATTTAGGTATTCAGGAATCTAATCTAATCTAATCTAATCTATCTATCAACTATGAACCTATTCAGTAATCCAAGAACCTCCCTTACTCCCCTTGCTTGTAACAGGAATCCCTGAGATTCTCAGGCTTGTTACACAGGAAGTCAGACTCAATGATTATAAAGGTCCCTATTCTTGCTATAAAATTTATCATTCCATGGGCTACCTAGACTTTCAGGCTCATAGAGGTAAATGAGGTGACTTGTCTACTTAATCCATGTATAGAGTAGGTGGATAGGGAAAGGGAAGAGCTTTTGTTTTACCACCTATTGGTCCTGGGGATATGGATAGTAACTGAGAGATGATGTAGGCTGGTAATAAGTATTACTCTTTCCCTCTATCCATTGAAAAGAGGAAAAACATCACCTGACTCAGCTTCTAAATTGATGCGTTTATGCCCAGCTGCTGTCCCTAAAGTCCCCACCTTGACCAAGAAGTGGGTCATAAATGTTTAACCCCAGATGACATGTTTTCTTTTGATCATATACTATGACATAAGAACATAGGAATAGACATAGACCAAAGGTCCATCTAGCCCAGTATCCTGTCTTCCGAAAGTGGCCAATTCCAGATACCCCAGAGGGAGTAAGCAGAACAGGTAATCATCAAATGATCACTCTCCAGCCTGTGGCAAACAGAGACTCGGGATACCATTCCTACCCTTCGGGGCTAATAAGCATTGATGGAGCTATCCTCCATGAAGTTATCTAGTTCTTTTCTGAATCCTGTTAAAGTCCTGGTCTTCACAACATCCTCTGGCAAGGAGTTCCGCAGGTTGACGGTGTGCTGTGTTAAGAAAAACTTCCTTTTGTTTGTTTTAAACGTGAGACCTATGAACATGACATCCTGCATGACACCATATTCTGAACAATAAACAGTGACTTTTTTAAGCGAAAAACTCTCAAGGGAGCAAAAAATTTCTCTTTGATCATTATCAGCTGTTCAGCTATTTTAAAATTAGACAAGTCTATGAGAGTGCCAGAATGGCTCCCTGCCCTCTAAAATTAGAACGACAGAGTTGTGGGTATAGTACCAAATATAGACCTCATTTAAAAATAATGTGCGCTTAGGTTTTCCCAACATTGGAAAAAGCGATCAGCGTAAATTTCAAAGTAAGAGCTCCACCCATCCCAGACATGTTACAGCTGTGATATTCTATAGTTTAGTTTCATTTCAGGGAATCACAGGCCAGTCAACAGCTATAGAACCAAGCATCCATCTAAATTATAGATTTCTTTTAAGCATTCCTTTGTTTTTTATAACAAAAATAGATAAATCAAGGGACAAAAACTCAACCAGGAATAAGCCACCTTCCTACAATGTAGACAAGAAAGGAATGTGCAGCGTTGCAATCTCTTGCAATGTCATCATTATATTTGGTGGTTTTCCTTAAGCTCCAGTTCCTGAAGTCACAAAGTTGGAAATCCCTGCTTTCATTTTCTTTTAAAATTAATTTCTAGCTTTTGTAGTTGCAGATAAAAGCTTAGAAGTCTAAACCCTACAGGTCAAACACCCCTCCCTCCAAACCTGAGGCAAAATAAAAAAGAATCCCAATTAAGAAAACAAAACAGTCTCATGATTTTGGAAAGCCTATATCATGATTTTGGAACTGCAAAGGCTAGCAATCTTGGATCTGGTTAGATTTGCATGGGATCCTGTATTTGAGCAGTAAAATGAAACTCAGATAATAGCTCATCACTGTTTAAACATCTTTGATTTTGAAGCAGTTCCTAGTACAAAGGGATTTGTTTTCCTGTTTTGAAAACGTGATCTGCAGCAACAACACTCATTTTAACAGCAGCCTTCAGTCTGAATTTCCAGCAGAGCCAATGGGTGTGAATGAGTATTACACTCAGGCAGTCCTCCCCTAGGCTTTGGCCTACCATAGAATTAGGTTAGATAATTACAAAGGAATGTTGGGATCTTGGAGGACTTGGAAGTCTACATGTGGAAAAAAGCAGGGGTTGTTGAGGAGAGAGATATTTTATACTTTATCTCTCTGTGTGCTTGTTGTTGGGTTATCAAAGTATTAGTATAACTTTGCAGGGCCTTCAAGAAAAGTTCCCTGATCAGCTGAAAAGAATTCATTTGGGCTGTCTAGATGTAGAAATACAAAAAAGTACCCTGTGCTTATTGTGGTTTCTTCCTTAGGGGTGTGGCAAAGAAAGATTTGGCTCTTATAAAAGCCCAAACTGCAGGCAGGAAATTATAGAAGGTGTTTTAGAAAAGAAAAGATTGAGGGGAGTTGGGTCATGATAGCAGTTCTAAAAGGGTGTTACAAGGAGGCAGAGAAAAAGGGAGAAAAATTGTGCTTCTTGTCCTGTCATCGGAGATCAAGAAGAAATAGGCTTAAATTGCAGCAAGGGAGATTTAGGCTGGACATTAGAAAAAACTTCTCCACTGTCAGGGTGGTTAAACAGTGGAATAAATTGCTTAGGGAGCTTGTGGAATCTCCATCACTGGAGATATTTAAGAGCAGGTTGGATAGACATCAGAGATGATCCTAGATGGTGCTTGAGTGCAGGGGATTGGGCTTAATGATCTGAAGTCCCTTCTAGTATTCTCAGATTCTAGTATTCTGTGAAAGAGTTGCTGGCTATTAAGCTTATGGGTAGTGTCTAGCTCTTAGTGGCAACCCTATGACACTTGGCAACTGGGCCCCACCCCATCCCCCAAACCCACTGCTTATCTGGTTCTGCAGGGAAGCTGCATTTTGGCTTGATCAATAACACAAAATGGCTGCCGGCAAAAAGCCTAAAGACCAAGGGGAAGCAATGCCTTCCCTGGGTTTTAGTGCTCAACTTCTCCCTATCCCTATTCTGACTCTGCAGGCACTCTGAAAGGGGCCATGTTGTTTATCTATTTTATTATTTAATTTTTGGCTTTTTTTCTTAACTCGCATAACTCTGAGTCCTCTTTTCTCCCCCCCCCCCAACAATTTTTTTCCCTGCTGTTTTTTTTTGGGGGGGTGGGGGCATGTTTGGTATTTTTGGTTAAACCATCTGGCAACTCTATGCTGTATCAGTTTTGGGGACAAATAGAGGACTTCATTCTCCAAAGCTCTCATTACCTTTCACTGGCAGGAAAAGCATTTAAATCCCAATGGAGAGTTCAAAGACAATAACTCTGGCAATTTCTAGGGAGCCTCAAGAAATTGCTCAAGGCAGATAAAAGGAAATAGTGTTCCACAAGGCCTACAGCTAGCCTGTGAACCTTATTACCACAATATGTCAGTGGGGCCAGCTCTTAGAAGAATAAAAAAAAAATTGCAAATGTATATGGGCACTAGAAGTATCTGGAGTTCTGATAGTAAATATTTTTAAAAAGAGCTTCAGAATGGCTGTACACCCTCATGCTTTATGGCACAAACAAATCTCACAAACTGAGAGCTAGGAAGAAGCATCCTTGGGGGTAGGTTATGCCATAACCACCTACTTGTGTGACTTTTACTTCCTCTTAAGCACAGGTATAGGCCCTGTTGGAGACAGTTTACTGAGGTACATGGACCCTGGGTCTGACCCAGTGAGGCCAGCCTTTCCTATAATTCTATATGTTCTAGATTATAGGTTCTTAACCTGACATGTTCACAACCCATCAGGTTATCTGCCCTTCTCATACTGCTAAAAGGAAAGGGGTGCAGGCTGTACGAGAGAAGAGTCCCGGGTAACTGGTGGAGAAAAAGGTGTTGTAGTAAGGAAAAGGCTGAGACTCACTTCCCTCATTCAACCACAAATTAGTGGGCTAAATATAGGAGCCATCCATGATATTCTCTGGCCTGTGCTATTCAGAAGGCCAAACTGCATGGCCTTCTTGATATAAAATCTGTGAATTTATGGGAGCATGGTTTGGATACATTTCGGTTCCAGTAGGGAACAAACCCAAAGGATTAAGGCAGACTCCTGAGGATCAGGGACCCGCAGTTAGTGTGGCCCCAAAAGACAAAGCTGGATATCATTAAACAGTAGCCTGCAAAAGCCCACAGCTGATTCTACTCCAGAAGACAAGAAAATGCACCTGGAGTCATGCTGCTTCTCCTTCAACCCATCAAGTAACAGTGTAGAGTGGAGGGAGAAAGGAGGGCAGGTGGGGCTATGTTGCTCTACTCCTGTATTGCTATGCATGGGTGCACTGTGGGCCATCTGACTCTTTTATTTGCAAGGCGGGGGGGAAGGGAAGAGTTGTGAGTGTTGATTTGTTCACACTCAGGTTCTCTGGCACATCCAGATCCAGGACACTCTTAATGCCTTCCTGGTCAGTTTGGAGTCTGAGTGGCACTTTTAAGGGGATAAGAGTGAGGCTCTTGTTGACTTTCAATGGCATAGGGAGGTACCTAAATGCCACAGGTGTGTTTGAGAATCCCCCTCCACTTCAAAATGTCTCCTCCATCCATACTAACTACTGCCACCTGGACTTTGCCATTTTACTGGCCTCTGTAGCCTCAGTCTATTTTCCTGCAGAAATAAACAGGACATACATTCAACAGGTACCACAGACTTGCCACTTTCTAGAGGCAGCATTTACTCCAGCTAAAATAGATACAATAATTTGAAAGCCTCCATCAAGTATTTTTATTGTTTACAAAACATGGTACTTTATGGATGTAATTTGTACGTGGAAAAGAGGGCTATTCCTAGTTTTATCTTTATTTTCTACACATAAATAACAAACAACTCCAGTAATCAAAATTTACTACAATTGTAATAGGTTTTGGCATCGTTTATGCATTGCAAGGAATGTTAACATAATGTTGACTTTCAGGACTCAGGCCAGGTTTTTTTTATTTATTTATTTTTTAAATTATAAAAAACTCAATGTAGTTGTGGCTTTTATGACATTCAAGAGATTAATTCTCATACATAAAATTGTTTCTACCTCCTCCTAGTCAGAAAGTTGAAATTATCTGTGACAATGTATGCACTAAAAAGTTGAATACTATGAAACTATTTCAATAATTAATGCATGCACCATCTACAGCAATTGACAGTGAGGTCATAAACATAATGGGCCATCTGTGTTTGATTTGTATCTGAAAATGCTTAAAGGGATAGGCAGGTAATTCAGACTTCTCTTGCAAATGTAGACAGCCAACATGTTTCACTTTCTCAGAAGATTGTTGGGCCATTCATTGCTCACTTTCCCACAAGTTCTTCCAGTGGGGTGCTGTCTGCCTCAAACAAGATAGACCAGGCCGGTATGATTTTAGTTTTTCTATTGTTTATATAAAAAGAATTATGAACTCCTTTGTCGTATGTATTTTACATAGTGCTTAATCTATAGAATCTGGCTCATCTAGGCTTCAGGGTAATTCCATTAATTCCTGTATATTTTCGATCCAGTTAAAAAATGGCTCTCCTTGGGCCACATCTTCAGCTTATGTAAATCGACAGTGATCCATACAGCTATTTTTGTTTATACTCACTGAGGACTGTCTTCTGCTATTTCTTGTTCTCCGTGGACTTGTCCAAGGACCATGTCTCTCTTTCAAATTAGGATTTACTTTGGCACTACATTTCTGTGTTGTAATGAAAGGAAACAGGAATGGTAGCATCGTGTCTTTAGTAAGAGCTACTGATCTCTCTGAATTTATCTCCATGTTTAACCCACACACCTAGCTTTTATCCCATGTGGTAGAGGCTCATGATCTAAGTTTCAGAGGTCTTAGGCTCAATTCTGCCCTATGAAATAAAACTCCTTTATTTTTATAGGCTGATCTGGGGACAATCATTGCCTGGTTTTGGTACAGAGTGGTCTCCATTTGACAAAAGTCATTATCCTCCCATTGCCAGGATAATCTGGTATTGGGCAAAGTCTGTTAATACCAAGCTGAATCCAGAGGAATTGCACATGGAGATCAATGGCAGTGCATCCCTCTAAGAATGTAATAATTGCAATTCTATCTATTTAAATCCTAGTTCCATTTCATTCTAAGTGGGAGGGTGGTATCATACGTCAAGACAGTAGTCTGGAATTCAGATGGATACAATTCCTGCCTTTGCTGAAAACTGCCTGTCTAGCTTTGGGCAAATTACTTAATCTCTCTGTGGCTAAATTCCCCATGGGATTAATAATACTAAGCATCTCTCACTTTTTTTTAAAAGCAAGCTTGTCAGATCAGGGACTGACTTTCCATATTTGTATGCAGAGCTCCTTACATAAGGAGGTGAGATTTATAGAAGCTGGGACAATGAAAATGGCTAATAATAAACTTGCACCACAGACAGCATATGATTTAAAACCCAGCAACTTAAAACTATTATCAAATTTTCACTTCATTGTTTCAATAAAAGAGTATTTTTGGTGTCTACCTGCTAACAGAAATAATCTATTTTGGCAAACAAATCAACCAGTTTTAAACTCTCTTCTAATTGTATAATATTTTGAGAAAAATGACTACTATTTTGCTGAATTTATGAGCCAATATGACTCTAATATTAGTCATATAATAAAATGTTTTTAAATGGTATTGGCAAAATCATTGGCTTGGAGATTTCCCTAAGCAGCATTGATTAAGAAATGTAAAGGAAAGAAAGGTACAGGGATGACACACACAAGATTTTGTCGCTTTAGAAGTCTGAGTAATAACTATTAGGTCAGTGACTGTAAGACAATCCTATAAACATGGATTAGAAGATTTAAACTGGGGCTTTGCCTCATAGTAATTATGTCAGCAGCTAATGGTAATATCTGGTGGGCTGCCCATTCTTCCTGCTTCCCCATTTAAAGTGACACCATCCCAGTTTTTGTCTGCATCTATCATAAAGACACATTGATTTCCTTTTGGTGGAAAACACATATTTCTTCCCTCCTTGCTAAGAAGATAAATCTGACAGATTTTAATCAAATGTAGTTGTTCACAACTATAGAAACATTTCCAGTGCCATGGATGAAAACAATTTTTTGAAGAGGAGGCGAGTTTTGAAGCCAAGTGTATTTGGAGAGTGCACCTGTGCTAAAAATATAACTGTCTGCACTAGATGCTAACATTTAATGTCCTATGGGCAGGTTTAGCTTTACTGCCCTCTAACATAATGCCTGTCTTGTAGTGGTAACCAAGAATACTGCTACTGCTATAGTTAAGGATCCGTCACTGGTTTTATCATAAACTCCCATTTCTAGGGTTTTTATAACTCAGCCATAAAAATCCTCTCCAAACTAAAGCTTAGCTTACCAAGGCAGACCTGATTCTCATCTCAGAAAGGCAGAAGATAGGCTTTCCTGTGTCTCTTGTAAAATTATCTATTATCCACGGGGAAGGGCTCTTACAAAACATGGATGTCACAGATGCCCAGCTATATGAGAAATGAATTGGGAGCAAAGATGTAGTGAGAGAGTCTCTTGCTTCCTTTTCAAATTGTAAACAAATTGGCTTTACTGTTTTAAAGTGAGAGAAGACTAACAACTAAGTTTCCCAATTTCAGATGAATTTTTGTTTAACTTTTTAGATCATCTAAAAAAGCATGGACCACATTCTGAGTTCATTTGTAAATTTCAAGTGCCTTTTGTTTTAACAATGTTACTTCAGATTTATACCAACATAAATTAGATTCAAACCTGGCTCCATGAAGTTAAGGAACAGTAAAATCTGAATGGTTCCCATATACGTGGGCCCTATGTAACTTAACAGTTATTGAGACTGCACAAAAAAAGAAAGCTAAATAATATCAGAGTCCTACTAAGACAAAAGCATCCTGTCCCCAAGATATAGTAGAGTTAGCCCTATTTGTAGTAGTAAAAAAGACAATAGTGAGTTCTAGCAAAAAGCGAGTGCATATGTGCATAGGAACTGCTTTGCATAAGGGTACATACTGTGCATTTGGAAATATGGCCTGCAACACTGTTAAATTCTACAATGGAATCAGAATGTGATCAATCCAATCTGTGTTCTGGATTTATAGTAGAAAATGCATAGTACAGCTGAGGTTATATGGTCGGTTGTGAATGACTATTATAAATAAGGTAGCAAATTTCAGGCACTGGAAATTTTTTTAGAGAGAACATAGCTTGGGAGGTATGTTAGCAGAGTCAAACAATCCTCAGGGCTTTGGTACACTGCTGTCAGCTAATCACCAGTGGAGTATGGGGCACCCAAGATCTATATAAACAAGAGTAGCCAGCAGCTTCTCCTCTTTCTTTTTCTCTCCACAAGGAATTGTTTGAAATGCACAGGTCTCTAACAATATGTGGACAAAGGGAATAGAGAAGAGAGTGGGAAAGGATAGGAGAAGGAACACAAGATAAGGGAGTAGCAAACCTAGAATGTGGGAATGGCTGAAGTTAAGCCTGGGGTCTGAACACATGTTTTGTGAATCTAAACCTGGATCCACACCTAAAGCGACTCCATAGCTACTCCTTGTCCAAAGATCTGAATCAAAACTCTGGATCTTGAAATCCTGACCACTGTGGTAGGGTGAGGATTGAGAAACTTGGATCATGAGTCAAACATTTCAGTTTGGGCCTTTTTAAAGGTAAATCAAGTTGCCAAATCTTTATTTTGTAGTCAAATCTGAATGGCCAGTTACCAGGTTTTGCTTAACTGTGATGCAAGGACTTCATCCAATACCAATTAAACTCAATAGGTGTTTCCTACTGTGCATTATATCAGACTCAAAACACAGCAATGCTTAACTCTTGCCTCATTTCAGGCAGAAGCCAGTTGCCACTGAAGTCACTGGGAGTCTTTCCACTGGCTTTAATACTAACTGGATCAGGTCTTTATGGGACATGAGCAAAGTTCAGGAGGCTTCAAGGGTTTTAGTGTTCTATTCAGGTACAGAAGTTTGTTTTTGTTGGGGATTCCAGGGATAAGATCTAAGAAGTCACTTGTATCCTTTAGTCAGAACTCAAATGTAAGGTTAATTAAGCCTTTTTGTTGCTTTTTAAACTTTTAAAAAAAAATTGTTGGTATTCTTGTATTTTAAGGGATTGTGGTCTGGAATAATGTGAAAATGCCAAAGAAAGATCTGCATAGTTTGATTAAGGTTTGCATGATAAAGCAAACCTCTGGATATTTTAAAGATAAATCTACAGTCTGAGATACAAGATCTCTAATTTAATCTGAGTATCACATTATTAATTTAGATTTGGTTGGCTAAATGCTTCTCCTGCACTTGTGAGAACTGATTTTTAAAAACAGTCTCTAGTTGGAAGGTGCAAATAAGCATATCAATGTGCATACATGTGTATTTAAATGTGCAACTATCTGGTTGCACAAACAAATCCAGTATTTATGCTCAAATGTTTTAAAATTGGATGCAGAAATCCTAGCGCTGAGTTGTTCCTAATGTGGTTGATCTGTTTTTTGATTGTTTCTGGCTCTTAAAGTCCCTTCTTATGCCAGCAGGAGAGTTCTTCCATTAGGCTGAACTTTCTCATGTGGGTGAGATATAGGCACAGCTTTTGATTCTGTCCAACCGCCCCTTGTCTCAGTTAGCACAGCAGAGCTGGTAGGAAAGTTGGCATAATCTGTGCCATGTAAAGACTTGGTGCTGGTTACTCCATGCATGGGAGAAGGGGGAACCAAGGACCCAAATTATGACTTTCCGAGTCCATAATATGATCCCTGACTTGCTTCTGACTTTAGTTCAGTCATGTGCTCAGGGCGCATGCTAATTCCATGATCTAGCTCCGAGGCAGCAATATCAACCCAGTACTTCCACTTAAGAATTTGTAAATGTATGAAGAAAAATGTATCAAAAGTAAGAATGTTGGAAAATCGCTTTTATTCACTAATTCTACACTGATAATGGAACATTAATTTAAATCATTGTTGGCAATGAGTCAGACTTAAGGGTCAGCCAAGACCAGTCCAACCTGATTGCCTAGCATTTTTGCTTGTGTATTTCACACATTATACACTCCAGCCAGATCATTAAGACCTCATGCTTTTTTAGCTTTAAGCCAACAAGTTGCTCTTCTGATGATCAAGCCTTTTCACAGTAGAGTCCTGTCATGAATCTCCTTTCTTCAAGATTTCAAGGAAGATTCTCCTTTTTTAGAAGTCTATTCTCCAAGTGATTTGTGGTGGTGTTTCACATTTAAGTGCTGTCAAATGGGCATAGGAATTCCCTGCACAAATCCCCACCTCCTACACATAACCCAACTCTATGCCTGCACGGGAGAAAAGACCCATTAATGTTAAAAAAAACCAACAAGGTTTACTTGCTAAACATTCCAGTAGCTGAGGTTTATTCATTTCTCTTTTAATTTACTGTGAGGCGCCCTTAAGTTATTTGCATGATAACACACACTATAAATGGATTATATTGTAACGTATTATGTTGGGTAAATGCTGACAAATGCTTGGTTTTGATAGCAACTTAGATTTTTAGTTTGATGTGCTGGTCAGAGAAATTCCTTTTGATGGGGCATGAGGCAAAACAGAAGTGAAGATAAGGAGGAGCCAAAAGTAGGAGTTAAGTGGTATGACTAATATTAGGGAACATTGGCACTGAAAGGAGAGAGGAATACACTAACTTTAGACACTCTGCAAATCGTGAAGAATAAGCTCAACAAACCCAAGTTCTTATCCAATAGCAATGAATATGTATTTATTCTCCCACCTTTTCTCAGGAGAGTGCACAAACTTCAGTGCTCTTTAGTGACATTCTGTCATGACTAGCACAGCCATGCAGCAACTATGCTTAGAGTAGTATGTCCTTATAACCTGCCTATGTACAAATGGAAGTCGATCCTCTAGAGGAGCACTGGATTTTCAGAAAAGTGGTGAAAGGAAGAAAAAAAATGTGCTGGTGAAAAAGTTTATATGGCCAAATTAGCATCTAAGAGGACTCCAGTGAGTTCTGGTGGGGAAGGTTCTGTAGCCTAAGCATGAAGTGTGAGAGATGTAGACTCCCCCTGGAGTTTAAATCCCAGTGGAGAAATAGTTCTCCTTCCTCTGAAATTCAGTATCCTACTATGTGTCTGCCATACAGTTTTACTTAGCTGTGAGTATTTTAGGGGAATCATCAAACCAGAAATCTTCTTGTGGGCACTTGGACCAGTGGTTTTCAAAGTTTTTTTTCTCATGACCCAGTTGAAAAAAAAGTATTGATGACCATGACCCAACATAATTTGAATAGAGTATGTGCTCCGGGGTGGAGCTGAGGATGAGAGCTTTGGGCTGTAGGAGGGGTCTCCAGCTTTGAAGGGGGCCAGGGTTGTGTCAGGGGTTGTCACTTCCCTTGAGTGACTCCCGGTCAGCTGTGCAGCAGGGGTGCTAAGGCAGCTTCCTGCCTCTCTGGGCACCGCAGACCATGCTGTGCCCCAGCAGCAGCCAGCAGCAGGTTCCCAGCCAATGGGAGTGCAGAGCTAGTGCTTAAGGGAGGGGCAGCGCATGGAACCCTGTGCATTCTCCCTCCCCATCAAGGAGTTGGACCTCTTGCCAGCCACTTCCAGGGCACAGCGCAGTCATTGGTGCCAGGACAGTCAGGAAGCTGCTTTCGCACCCCATGGGTCACCTGATCCTCCTGCAGCAATGAGACCCAGTGCCTGACATTCCACAACCCAGCACTGGGTTGCAACCCATAGTTTGAAAACCACTGCCCTAAGAGACTCACAGACTTAGAGGGCACATCTAAACTACATTTTGATTTTGAAAGAGGATATGCAAATTCTGCGGGACTTTGCATGTCTTCTTCCGCTTTCGAAAAAGTGATCGGGTCTTTTGAAAGTGAAAGTAGTTTGGATGCGGGGTTTTTTGAAAAAAAAAAAACACCCCTTTTTTGAAAAACCATGTAAACCTCCTTTTTTTAGGAAGACCGATTTTTTCAAAAAAGGGTTTTTTTTTCAGAAAAAAATGCCTACAGACTACTTTCACTTTTGAAAGACCCACTTTCGAAAAAGCGATTGGAAGAAGATATGAAAATTCCCGCCGAATTTTCATATCCTCTTTTGAAATTTAAACATAGTCTAGACATGCCCCGAGACACATTGGTGTGAAAGGTGCTGCTTGTTGTTATGTTGGTGGCAGCGAATTGATCAGCCAAGGGCCATACCATCCGTTTTCATGACCGATCTAATGCGTTCAGTCCTACAAGGTGCTGAGCATGCTCTCTCTCCTCCTGCAAAGCCTTTGAGAACATGCTTAATTTTTAGCGTGTATGTGGTCTCATTGAAGCCAATGGGACTATTCATCTACTATATATTAAAGAGTTTGTCTGTTGGATCAAGAATTCCTCCTAAACGGTAAGAGCTAGGGCCACCACATTTGGTATGCAGCTTCCTCTTTTCCTAATTTAAAACTGGATGTGTCTGGGAATCAGAGGCAACATGAGACAGGAGAAGGGTGGGGGCACTGGCCCTGCCTCTTCCTGCCCTGCCCTTGCTCCACCCCTTGCTGCCCACCTTTTCCCAGCTCTCCCCAGAGTGGTGAGAAGTGGCGCCACGTGGGCTGGAGCCATCCAGCTTATGCTTTCCCCACTGCTGGTAAGTGAAGCAGGGAAGGAAGGAGAGAAGGCGCGCCACCACGCTGTGGCTGGCTGGCGCTGGTCTTGGCCCTCCCACCCTGGAAAGGTATGGTGGTGTATGTGCACTCTCACACGTCACCACTGCCAGAAATGGGATTGCTTTTCATAAAGCCAAACAGAAAAGAGACAATCACCAAAGCAAATACAGTTCTAGCAGACCAGCTCTTACGATTTGAGAGGAATTCCTGATCCAACAGACAAACTGGTTAAAGTATTATTTTTATTTACTTAACTATTTTTGCCCTGCTTCTCTATTCAAAATATGAGGTGGCTTACAAAATTTTAGAACATGATATATAAAAAAGTAGAATGAGACCAATCAGAGGGCATAAAATGTACTAAGACACACCGAGAGGAGGGGCACCACACACACACACACACACACACACACACCAATAAAAGCACGGGTACTTTGCACTGATTAGGCCTCAGTTGGAGTATTGTGTCCAGTTCTGGGCACCACATTTCAAGAAAGATGTGGAGAAATTGGAGAAGGTCCAAAGAAGAGCAACAAAAATGATTAACGGTCAAGAAAACATGAGCTATGAGGGAAGACTGAAAGAATTGGGTTTGTCTAGTTTAGAAAAGAGAAGACTAAGGGGGGACATGATAGCGGTTTTCAAGTATCAAAAAGAATGTTACAAAGAGGAGGAAGAAAAATTGTTGTTCATGGCTTCTGGTGATAGGACAAGAAGCAAAGGGCTTAAATTGCAGCAAGGGAAGTTTAGGTTGGACGTTAGGAAAAACTTCCTAACTGTCAGGGTAGTTAAACACTGGAATATATTGCCTAGGAAGGTTGTGGAATCTCCATCACTGGGGATATTTAAGAGCAGGTTGGATAGACATATATCAGGGATGATCTAGATGGTGCATGGTCCTGCCATGAGGGCAGAGGACAGGACTTGATGATCTCTTG
The DNA here is from genome assembly GCA_032595735.1 of Pelochelys cantorii. Classification (NCBI taxonomy): domain Eukaryota; kingdom Metazoa; phylum Chordata; order Testudines; family Trionychidae; genus Pelochelys; species Pelochelys cantorii. The sequence continues at coordinate 36,089,226 of CM064338.1, read as the reverse complement.
AGGTCCCTTCCAGTTCTAGTAATCTGTGATTCTATGGGCATGATGGCTGTAATGATGAGTCATCTGATCCAAGATTCTGGCTGAGTTGAGGTTTATTTTGCTGTTTCCTCACTAAAAACTTCTCCTGCAGCAAATATACTTCAGATTTCATTACACTCCGCTCATGCAAGACACTCCATAGTTCTTCCAGAGTAAATCTTAAACTGCCAGGACATTTGCTGGATTCTGGCTTTATTTCTTGTCCATTTTGGCTGTTCTCCCCTTGTCACTGCTCTCTCAGATTCCCAAGCTCTGCCTTCGAAGTGCCGCTCTCTTCCTCCTAGGTTTGCAGATATGCTTCCAAGTACGTCTTCTGATCAACAAGTGTTTTCCTGTGAGCCTCAGTTAGTGAGATTCTGTGGTGAAGGCCTTGATTAATTTTCATTAGTCTGTTTTGCTGTTCTTGCAGGGCCTCCACATCATTTTTAAGCCTCAGTTCCTGGTTCCTGGTTCTAATTTCATCCCTTTGTTTGTTTATCCATTACTTCCTTAAGCTTCTTCATCATGACATTCCTTCAGTTTTCAGGATCTGTTCTTTGCTCTGTGGCATGAGCTGACTCATTCCTTATTTGTTTTTTCCTTTTCTCACTGGGGATGTGGGTAGATCCCAATCCCAGGTAACACAGACTCCCTTCATATTTTAGTACATTAAATGTAGTGCAGGTTGAACCTTCCTGGTCCGGCACCCTTGGGACCTGGCTGGTCCCAGATGAGGGATTTTGCCAGATCAGGGGAGTTTATTTCTGGACCTCCGATGCTGGCCCTCCCGCCCAGCCTGCTGGCCATCTAGCCAGCTCCTCACCTGCTGCTGGCCCTGCCAAGCCGTCGCGCGTGCCCTATGCTGGGGCTCCAGGCCCTGCTGGACAGCCATGCACTTGCTGCACTGGGGCTCTCCCAGGCAGACCTGCTGCCATGTGCTGACGGCGGGCTCGCTACAGGCAGCCCACTGCCTTGCCGGCCCTGCAGGGATCCTTGCCACTGGCCCTTCACTAGGACTCTCTGGTCCTGCAATATCTATGCCAGACCACAGAATCCCAGTTAAGAGAATTTTAACCTGTACAGGTATATAGTACAGAGTGAAACTTCTGAATCCAGGACTCTCTAGTCCAGCAACATCTGTGGTTTGGCAGGGCCATGGATGTTGCAGGATCAAAGAGCCCCAGAACCAACGGAGACAATGCAGGGCCTGGGGAGCCCTGGCTGGGCCAGGCGGCATCTGGGGAGCCTTCAGCATCAGTGGGACCAGGTGGTGGTCAGGGAGCCCCACTCCTGGCTGGGGACCCCTCGGCATCAGCAGGGCCAGGTGGCAGCTGGGGAGCTTCTGCCCCTGCCAGGGAACCCCTGGTGATAGTGGGGCTGCTGGCAACTGGTTAGCCCTGGCCAGGAACCCCAAGAAACCCCTGGTGGCAGCAGAGCAGGGGTGACCAGGCAGGCTCCACTGGGGAAACCCCTGGCTGGCAGAGTCAGGCAGCCCCAGCTGGGGAACCTATGGAACCCCCAGTGGCAGCAGGGTGGTCCTAGCAGCGGGGTGGACAATGGCCGGGTGGCCCCAGCCAAGGAACACACTGCTGCAGCGGGGCCAGCGGTGGCCAAGTGGTCCCTGCTGGGAACCCTAGAAGATCCTGGGGCAGTGAGTGGGTAGCTGGGTCGGGAGCTATGTTGAGCCAGCATTAGTGGGACCAGTGGCAGGGCAGGGAGTCCCAAGGAGAGGAGCCCAGAGTGGGTCAGCCAACAGAGGAGCATTGACCTCCCCGGTTTGGCAAACTCCCTGGTCAGAGACAACTCAGGTCCCCAGGGTGCTGGACCAGGGAGGTCCAACCTGTTCATTAAATAGAAAACTCAAAATATGTACATGAAGTAGACAGAAAAGAGAAATGCAGAAAAAGTTTTTGTAATCACCACAGTTTCAGAACAAAATGGTACATATAGTTCATTTTAAAAATGTATCATTCTATTTAAAAAAATGTAATTGAGTTACAGACCCGAGCAACACGTGGTAAATCTGCAACTGTAATTATAATCAAGCACATACTTCAGGATCATGTCCAGACTTCTCAGAACCTTACTGAGTCAAATAATTTATCCATGGCTTAAAGACAGAAGGCTAATTCAGAAGTAGAGAAGTGTGTTACATTCCTTAGCTCTCTTGCCCATTTTGTCTTCAGTTAAAATATTTAGGAGGTACAAAGTATCTCCCTATATTAAATAAGATAGTTCTATTGCTAGTGAAATGTAGTGGTAAATATATTAAACTGTATCTTAACTTCAAGGGTTTAATGGTGAAAGCTGACTATTTTGAAATTTAAAGATGATATGACATTTGTGCAAGTAAAGTGCTACTCAGAATTAATTTCTTTCAGCTTTGTGTCTTAATACAGGCATAAATATCATGTTCAGAAACACTTTGATCAATGTTTTCCAACAATTAAAAATAAAAATGGTTTCTTTTGGAAAATGAGGAAAAGTAGAAGCCTTTGAAATTATTTAGTGTAACTAAACTATTAGTCAGTGTGCTGTGCCCTGTCATGAAATGTCTGATCCTGTGAACGCTCTACTGCATGCAACCAGAGTACTTTAAAGAGAATGTGGAATTCTGTGTTTACTTAAGTCCATGTAGCACAGTAAAAAGATTGGTTTCCACACATCGTTTATCAAAAAGAGCTGCACTCAAGGATGGACCAAACTGTCCCAGATTTGTGCAGTCTCAAAGATGTCATTGGAATCCCATGGATGTTATACAGTTCTGCCCTTTTGGAAGTATAAGTGTTTAGACAAAGCTCTTGATTCATGTTTTGTTCTATGATTCACAGTCACTGGTTAAAATATTTAGACCCGGATTCTCCTCTTACCTACCATGGTGTAAATCAGGAGCAACTCCACAGGAATGACACTTGTGTGCATGTGAAATGACAATCAGGGCCCAAATCTATTTGAGAATGAACAGTCTGGTTCTCATCCCTGTTAACCTTATGCAAATCAGGAACAAACCCAATAAAGACAAGGATGTCATGTAATTCTGGAATAACTCCATTCAACTTAATGGTTCTGAGTCTGATCTCATACTAGTTCTATACTGGCACAGATTCATTGACTTCAGTAGGATAAAGATACACTTGCTTCACATTGGTGTAGCTGAGACCAGAATCAAGCTAGCAACTTAACATCTGTTTAATCTAGGATAGTTTTTATGCTGTTGTTGACAATAGACAAACTTCCTTTGAAATTTTTAGAGAGGTAGCCATGTTAATCTGTAACTTTAAAAACAACTTTTAAAAATGAGTAGTCCAATGCTGCTATTTCGAAATAACTACTTCCCAGAGTCATTCAGAGTAATTACTCCCTGTGCTTCATGGGGCTCTAAACTGAGAGAGGGTGTCCACATTAAGGGACCCTGCCTCAGACTAATTTCAAGGATTCTTTGTAGTGTGGACATGCTATTTCAAAATGGTTACCGGAGTTACTTTGAAAGAAATAATTTCCTAGTGTAGACATGCCCTTAATGTACGTCTACACTACAAAGGAAGATTGAAGCTGCCACTGTTGATTTTCCAGGGTTAGTAGGTCTAGTTAAGAAAGCCAATTCGGCCCTAGAGGGGCACTCGGGTCGATGCTGGTAACCCTGCTTTCATGAGGAGTAAGGGAAGTCAAAGGGAGAGTGTTCTCCTTTCGACTTCCTGCAGTGTAGACAGCACCAAAAACAGAGGTAAGCTACTTTTGATTTCAGCTACGCAATTAATGTTGCTGAAGTTGTGTATCTTAATTTGACCTCGTCCCATAGTGTAGACATACCCTTAGCAATTAACAACATATATCTCATTAGCTTTTGTGGACAAACCCATTTCTTCAGGTGAGATTATCGAGACACCATTCATCTACTCACACATTACTAACAAATTTTTTAAAATATTTACTGAAAGAATATTTGTATTCCCACAAGACATTTTGAAATCTGGAACAAAATGTTACATCTTGGCCAGATTCTGATGTCAGCTTTTTATGTATAAATCCAGGTTAACTGAAATCAATGTTGGTACTGCACATTTATATAATTGTAATTGAGATCCTGTTCATAAGAATTTTTGATTTTTTAAATTTAAAAATGTTATTGGACATTTCAAAATGCTAAGGGGCCATAAAATGCAGTTTTAATCACAGCTGGGCATAAAAAGGTAGTACAACTCAAAAGAATATTTGGCATGTATGGAAACTAATAAAGGCAGATTATGCTTTCTTCCATTTGGCTTGTTTGGTCTGTTTACACAATTACACACCTTTCTGTGTTATTCTGTATAAGACTATTGTATCCATTGAGAGAGCCTAGGATGCAGTAAACACATTACAAAGAAAATCAGCATCCATTTGAAATTAAAATGAAATTTAGCATATTGTTCAGAGAAATGCTGAATGATCTAATACTACTGTTATCTGATAGAAAAACAGGGTAATCAAAATTGATGATCATTCTTCCATTGAGGGACTGATAAAACTTTAATTAAGATAATCTGCTGGAAGGTCATAATGCTTCATGTGTGACTAATTGTGACTGACAAAAATATTAATTTTAACAAACATCAATTTGTAAGTTCCCTGTTAGTCTACAAATAAGACATACATTATGTCTTATATATATGCACCATTTATACAAAAACATCTGGATTGTCAGCCCAGAAACTTTACAAGAAGTGTTGATGTCAAACCAATATGTATGAACATTGTACAGGTTGTACCTCCAAAACCCGGCATTCTCTGGTCCAGCAACATCCATTGTCTGGCAGGTCAGTGTGGGGCCAGAGCCCTGCAGCAGCCTGCTGGAGGGCAGGGCTGGGGCTGGAGCCCTGCAGCAACCCCAGGGCCAGAGCTCTACAGCAACCTCCTGGAGTGCAGGGCTAGGGCTGGAGCCCATGGTAGGAGCCGGTGCCTCTGGTGCCTAGGAAACCGGCAGCAGCTGGGCAAGCAGCCCAGTTAGGTTGGGGGCGAGGGAGAATGAGGCACAATGCCTGCTGGGGCAGCCTGCCAGCAGCAGGTGATGGACTTGAGAGCTGGTGGCAGGAGACCTCCCCTGGTCTGGAAAATTCTCTCGTTTGGGACCAGTCAGGTCCCAATGGTGCCAGACCAGGAAGGTTCAACCTGTATTATTATTTATTTATATGAAAGCACCCAGAAGCACCACACATTGACCAGAACTTGCACTAGGCATGGCACAAACACAGAACACGAAGATTGCCCTAGCTCCCAAAAACTTACAATCTATATACAAGAGAAGAGATTACAGATACAGTTGGACATATGGACGAGTGCAAAGAAACGAGATGACGCTGATCAGTATGATAGACTGATAGCAGTATAAGCACCTCAGCATCCTAACATTACATCCTAACCTTGGGATATTTTTTGTAGACATATTAGAGATGGAGAGATTTGAGGAGGGTTCAATGGAGCATAATGAGTTAGTTTTGTGTTTATGGGGAACAACTCCCAGAGGGAGGGCAGTATGGGCTAAAACATATGAATGTGCTTGTTTGAAAATGTTGTAAGTGGACAATGAAGGCTGATTAGGAGGCAGAATCTGATCTTTTGATGCTGAGTGAGAGACAAGTGGCCATGAAGGATCCTAAAAATGCAAACAAGTAGCTTATGTTTGATGTCACACAAAGAAGGAGAAACCAGTGGAGGGATGCAAAGAGAGAGGTGATATGATCAACACAGCAAGCCAGGAAAGCAATCTTTGCAGCAGCATTCTGAATGGATATGAACAGGGTAAGACAGCATTTGACCAGGCCAGAGAGAGAGAGGGATGTTGCAATAACTGACACACAAGAATGTTGGGGAGACATTTAGCTGTCTGGATGGACAGGAAAGGCTAACACGTGGTGTGTCTAGACTGCAGGCTTCTTTCGGAAGAAGCTTTTCCAGAAGAGATCTTCCAAAAAACTTCTTCTGAAAGAGAGCGTCCACACTGCCAAAGCACATCAAAAAAGTGACCTGCTTTTCCGAAAGATAGCGTCCATACTGAATGGATGCTATCTCGCATTTAAGCTGTGATTACTATAGACGGAGTGGCCACCAGGGCACCTGTGCTTTTTCCTGGAGGCCTCTTCTTTTGAAAAAACTCCCTCTTCCACGTCCACACATGCCTTTTTTCCGAAAGAGCTCTTTCGTAAAAGGTGTTCTTCCTCGTAGAATGAGGTTTACCAATGTCGGAAAACCCCCTGCATTCTTTTCATTTTCTTTTGAAAGAACGCAATTGCAGTGTGGATGTAAGTGAAGTTTTTTTCAGAAAAACAATTGTTTTTCTGAAAAAACCCTGCAGTCTAGACGCACCCTTAGAGAGAGTACACAGAAAGAATCTGCAAGGTTGACAGGTAGGCGGGTGAGTTTCTGGGAAGGTAGAGGAAGCATAGCATACCAGCAAATACCAAACTATTGGTGAATGGCATGACCTATTGATAGTATAAAGTATGCCAAAATCTGTGTGGCTTTTCATTATACTATATATTGCACAGTGTGTACTGATACGTACTACTGTAGAGTCTGACTCTTCTTGTAAGAAGTCAATGGGAAATTTTGCCCAAGTAAGGAGCTGAACACTAAAAAAGTGACTGTGCTTAGGACTTAGCATTCTCTATTTGTATTGTAGCCATTGTAATAATCTGTTAGGCTGAAATGTATATTTCAGAAAATCTTTTTTTTTTTTACATTTTTTTAAAAATTTCAACACTAGGAACATGTCACCTCCTTTTTAACTATTGAAAGGACTTATCTGGCATCATTTCTGAGCACCTCACAATCTTTAACATACTTATCCTCACAACATCTCTGCTGGGAGCAGGAAGGTACTGTTCTCATCTGTAAAAGAGGATGAAGTGTAGCTGAGAAACTAAATGACTTGCCCACAGTCACACAGGAAGTTCATGGCAGCTCAGGGACTTGAACCTGGGCACCCTAAGTTCTAATTTAGTGTCCTCATATGCTGGACTGCGTGCCTCAGCTTGTGTCATTATTTGCACAGGTGCAAAACAGATATTTAAAATCTGCCTAATGAGAACAGCAACATGCTTTGCATTGGTGTATGATGCCTTAAGGCAGCTATGGGGCAGTGTTCCCTCTAAGCTGCAGGGTAGAACAGCTTCACGGGTGATTAATCAGCCCTGCCCAGACAGTCAGCTCCATTCATGGAGCCCTAAGCCTCTGACTGGGCAGGGCTGATTAATCACCTGTGAAGCTGTGCTGTCCTGCAGCTTAGAGGGAACACGGCTATGGGCAATCAAGGCTAGTGAGCGGGCCACATACGTGGCCATCCTTCATCTCAGTAGGCCGCAAGATTGTCAAAACCAAACGTTCTCCCAGGATAGGGTAGTTTTTGCTAACTGCACTTGTGTGCCTAGGATTTGCAACGTGCGCATTTGAAGCATAGGAGTGCTTCGATTGTGAGAGTCGTGTACATGCAGCATGCACCTCACTTCAAACTCTTCCTTCTCTATGTGCATGCCATTTTAGTAATACCACTAGAAGAAAAACAACATCGATGGAAACCAGCAGAATCTGGCAACCCTGCACATGGGCAATGGTAAACAATGTCTTGTGGGTCACACATAGAACCCCGATAGGCTGCATGTTGCTTGTGGGCCACAGGATGCCCTCCACTCCTGTAAGGTGCAAGGCATAGGAGAATTAGATTATTATGTTTAGATTATTGTGCTTATGCTTTTAGGCCCAATCCTACTTCCATTGAAAACAATGATAAAACTCCAGCTGACCTCAGGTGGAGGCTTGGAATGCTGGTAAAATGAAACACTTTTCACTTAAAATGATAAAAATAAGTTTGCCAAATCTATCAGAAGTATTTGCAACCCTATTTTTAAGATAGCCACACAGAGCTGGCATTTTGCAATTGTGGGGTGTCCAACTTGATACAATGGCAAAATTCCCATTGATTACAAGGGGACTAGGATTTCACCACTCGTGTTGCAAAGACAGGCACCAAACAATGGAGTCAGCCAAACCTGGGAGATCACTTTTGAACCTTTTGTCACTGGACTTTCAGATCTTTCCATTGGGGAAGTGATGATTTTTCATGGGTCTTAATATTGCACTACCCTATATATGCTGAAACCATAACACCACAACCCAGAACATAGCTCTTTCTTAAATAGTACTGGTGTAGTCTGTAATGCTTTACTGTCCTCTGTCATCTCCCTATTCTATAATGCAATCCCCATGTCTTTCTATTTGATGGAAATATCCATCAGTGTAGTGATCTAAATGAATCTAAGTGATCTTTTCTTCTTTTTTTTCTTGTAAAGTGTGCTTATACTTCAAAGAAATGACATTACAGGTTCTATGTTTGCTACTTATTGACTTCCAGATCAAATGTGCATAGTTTCTAAGTAAAAATTATTTGCCTAACTGGTCACACTACAAATGCAGTTTACGACCTAAAAGTCAAGCTGTGTTCTTTCTGGCTCATGAAGTATCATCACGAGAAATAATGATTCTGTTGATCAGTTTCTGCCTGTCTCTCACTTTGATGGCTCTGCCATGCTGCTAACACAGTTATGAAGTAATTAAAACTTTTGCCCCTACAGTTTATAAAGAAATCTGACTCTGAATGGAGTTCAGAGGCTTATTATGAAGCCTATGTACCATTTCAGTCCCATAGAAGCTTTCAGAATAGGGTTTAAAGTGAAATTAAAGTCCTGCATAGTCATCGTGGGCCACTTGCACAAAATGAATTTTACCCACAGTATGTTTAAAAATATACAACAGCAGCTCATATCTTTGTTGGCTTATTGACTATAATTCACATACTTGCCTCATCACAGATTGGTTTTATCTTTCTTTCTACGGTTTTGAATTTTTCTGCAATATCATTATCAAATGCCTCACTATAAGAGGCTTCTCTATTTCAGCAGCTGATCCTTCATCTCTTAATCTTGGATTCTCAATTATTTTTCTCTCATCTTGACCTATGTCGTCTTATATGGAGTCACAAAAGACCACCGCCACAATCCAATCTGACAAGATAAACTGTATAGCTAAGCAAAGTAAATGATTTTTATACTAGGAGGCTCACATAAGATCAATTTTGTCTTGAGGTTCTCTCACCTGTGGTGATTGCAACATTTTTTCACATATTTAAGTTATTGGCATTCAGTAAGGCGCAGTGATATAGGTTGATATTCGCTGATATTTCATTCCAGTTGTTCACTTCCAGGCACAACTTCAAAATGATTTTGATAAATATGAATAGCTCGGAATGACCTGAATCTATGAATGGTGCCCCCACAACCAAACCATGAATTATAGCAGTTTTACCTCCAGCTGGAACAAAACTTAATTTTAATAACAGTAATAAAAGCGTATGTCTAAACAAAAATGCTAAAGATGAAGGCTTTCAGTTCTTCACACATTTTTACTTTCTTCTCAATACCAACCATTGGGAAATATTTAACTTTTTTGGTTTGTTTCCCTCCCTTTGTTCCATTATGCCACTAGCTGCAACAGAATGAACGATGTATGTAGGTTTTCCTCCCATTTTCACTATATTTTTCTGGTTTCCACTCTAACTTTTACACGTCTTAAAATTTGGAGGAGTTGTTGTTCAGTGGGAAAAAGGAAATTCTAACTCTGGTGGTAGTTCAGGTAGTCCTGTGCTTCCTGGTGGGTTTTAAAATGCCGCAGAGGCTTGCGGTGACCCCTTCTCCTGCCTCTTGTTTCTCTCAGAGGCAAGGGTTCCCTGCTTTTAATGAACTATTTTCATCATAGGCCAGTCACTAATTTGGAGGGGAAAACCCTTCCATGGTCCAAAAGTTCCCTTTTCCCTGGGAGCGGCCCACCAGTCATGGGGAGGATTGGAGGGGGACCTAGTCCTGCCCACTTACTCTGGGTTCCGGCCCAGAGCCCTAGGTAGCAGCTACTAGTGTAGCTCTTGCCCTTATCCCTACTGTATAGCAGCCTCTTCCTCCCTGGCCACTTCTCCAACCACTCCCAAAATACCTTGTTCCTAGCATCTAGGGAAAAACCTCTCCTGCATGCTACCTACAGCTTGCCTCACTCTGTGCTTCCTCCTCCACTCCAGTCTGTCCCTCGTCTCCTTCCCCCTCCTTGCCAAGGGGAAACCTTTTATAATGGACCAGCAGGCCCTAACTGGCTGCAGGTATCCCATTAGCCTGCTGCTGCAGGCAGGCTCTTAATGAGTCTCAAGTTGCCTGCCTGACTTAATTGCTGGGCAGCAGTTTCTGGCAGCCTATTCAGGGAACAGGAACCTGATTGCCCAACTGCCCATATACCTGCCCTCCATCAAACTACTGCAGCTGCTTTCTTTGGTCTACCACACTCTCCAGAGTTTTGAATTCATTTCAGTTTTTCTTCTGTCACTTTGACTTTTCCAAAACAAAACAAAACTCTGGACATCCTTAATTTCTATTGTACTCAATACCAAAAGGGGGGAGGGGGAAAGAAAAATGGACCAAAAAGGGAAACAATGAAATTTAGAAAAATATTTTCATAAAATCTAAATTTTGAAAATTCCGTTTTGAGCCTTACAAAATTGAAACAGTCAAAGTTTTGTTTTTCTGTATGAAAGTATGTTTTCCATTTTTAAAACCACCTCTTGTCTTGAGAGTGATAATTATGAGAAATTCTGAAATGTCACCTGTGTGCATCATTAGGTTTGTTTCCATTCTGCTTGGCTTGGAGTCTTTTTTTTGTTCAAAACACTATTCACAGCTACACTGTCTCTTTTGAATTAATTGTGATCTTCTGCTGCATATTTTGAGTCTACACAAGTCAAATGCACATTGGACTCATCAATCATTTGCCCCATATATCACTAATGCTAACTACTACATAAGATGACTCATCTCTTAATTATTCTGAATACCAAGTGTGTGCTGTTGTGACAGGACAATATGAGTTTGTTTGGCATAAAAGTGATTAGTATAAAGGAGATACCGAGAGAAGGCTTGCAAAATGATCATGAAACTGTATCCTGGCACAAAACTTATTCGCTCATCTCTTCTATGATGATAGAAGAAAAATCTAAAGGTAGTTCACTTGCTCATTAATAAATAACCCTTGAAAATTACCATTTTCTTAGAAGTGATAACTTGAAAAGCCAGACAATATGGAAAATACAGTAAAATGTTTACTAAGATATTAAAATAGTTTGACAAACTGAAGGAACTTCATGAAGATTCTCAAGGCAAATGACCCATATGAAGGGTTATGGACAATTTTCTTGGAGGGGGAAGAGGAGAGCTAATCTCTTTGGAAGAAGGGGACTTACACCTTCTTATTGCATTGTATTTTTTCAACATAATAATTCAGTATAATAATGATTAAACATATTACTTTGTACTTCAATAGCACCTTCCTTTTGTGGATTTACAAATGTTCATGAATGTCAGTTCATGACACCCCTCTGTATAGATAAATGTAATCTTCCCCATTTTGTAAACAAGAGACTTGAGGTACAAAAAGATTAAGTTGCATACCCATAGAAAGACAGAAATTCTGACATACCCAGGAATAGAACCCAAAAGAATTAACTCCAGCTAGTGTGAGAACATTCTTCCTTTTACTTTATATGCAGATAACGCTTATTGTTTCTAATGAAACCAAAACAAAGTGGGTGTCCAGTTGTGCCTCTTTCAAACTTCTAAACAGCAGAAATAACAATTTGTTTAATCTTTCTTTTACATTAAGTCTACATGTTGTATGCCAAACATGCCCGTATAGAACTTAAATCAACTCTACATAAAATAGTCATTCTTTCCTGTGGATTAAAGATATATGACTTCTATTAATCCAGCTGGTGATGTGTTGGAGAAATGAAATATCAGCCTTATCAAGGGAAGTGCTAATTAGAGAAACAGTTCTATAACCTGGTGCATTTTGCCCCAGTTTTACAGAGCTACAGATGCTGCGTGGTTGCCCAACTAGAGTTTTCAAACAGTAAAGTAATTGACATTTCTCCCTTTCTTTGTTTTAAGCATATGTCCTGATTTTGAGGGGAAAAAACACGGCAGCAAATGTTTAGTTTGGATGAAGAAGGGGTCCCGGCACCCCATCCACGGTTTGAGCTATTGGGATATCTGAGTCCAATTCTTGCTTGAACCACAGATTTTATGTGTGACTCAGGCAAACTATTTCATCACTCTGAGCCTCAGTTCTTCACCTGTAAAATGAGGATAGACAAGGCAGACAAAGAACAGGAGAAAAGGAATAATACTATGTACGTGTATGTCCTTTGTGGCCTAGACTGTTTCCCACTGTCAATATGTGTAGCATCTAACACATGATGCTCTGATCTAACTTGGTCTTCAGTGCTGTTATAGTACAAATACTTGATAATAATGGATCGGATGATTAAATCCATGCAACTATCAAAGATACTGTGTAGCCATTGAACCCGTATCAGATATCCTTGTAGCTAGAGGTGAGTGGAAGGGCATTGTTTGGTCTTGCCACATATAAATTCAGTGTCTACTAAAGGCTATACACATACTTTTAAGAACAATGGACAAAGCTTTGCTTGTGAATCTAAAATGTTTTGAATGTTTGTTTTCATTCCCTGCTCTAGATATGACACTGTCCATCTCATCGTCAGGAAACAATCAAAATATCTGCCAGAAAAAAACATCAGAAATCAAAAGAAAATGGTTTATAAAGCACAGCAATGGCTTTTCCAAAAACTCTCACTTAAATGATAGGCTGATTAGTGTGAGCCAGGCAAATATTATGAACACCTAACTGATCTTTCCAGAAATTTGAATGGCCTGATCCAACTCTTATTGGTATGAATGGAAAGCCTTCCACTGACTTCAGCTGGAATTCACATCAGGCCCTATGTTTGTGTCTAATCCTTTTATTGAGCAAGTCTAGTCCATTTCAAACTGTTAGGACTATAGTTAATCAAGTTACTGAAAGATATTTAGGCCAAAATATCCTTGGCCTGAATGAACCTTTCTGCATCTAATAGTTTCTCTAGAAATTGTCCCCCCACAAAAATCATCAACGGATAGTACTTAGATACAGGGCCAATTAGATGGGGGGCCATTTGGCCTGGGCCCCAAGTTCAAAGTGAGATGCTTGTTAATTTTTTAGCATTGGATAAGTTTTGCAACTTATTAAATCACTGTTCAGCTCTGGGACAAGAGTGTTTGAATGGGCTCGACATGCTTAATATCAACTGTGACATTGCACAAAAGCTGGATTTTTCCCTCAGTAATTAATGTATTTGCACATAAAAGGCTAAAGAATCATTTGTTAAATAAAAAATATTCAAATTATGTCTCGCTCTTTTTTTGGTGTCTTATTTTTTTTTCACAGGTCATCCTTTTTTACTTATTATAGCAAGGGGGCCTCAACTGCTGGAGGTGGCCCCGGCGTCTCTGGACCTCTGAGAGGGACTACTTAGATAAACAATATCAAGATGCTTGAGACCTAAGCAGTGATAACATTTTACCTTTGTTTGCTGTGAGAAAGAGGGTTGTACATAAGCCACAGAGTTTTAACTTTCACCAAGTTAAATAAAGGTTTAGTAAATGGCATTCATGCCCTTTTAACCCCTAATACCCAGAGTGCATCCTGTGTGACCATTCATTACTTATGAAATGGCTGTAATTTATACCAAATGGGGAAGGTGAATTCAAACAGAAAGATACCGTCGATGATAAAAAGATAACACTTCCCTGTAACAGATGCTCCATTTTATGATGGAAATGGGGAAGCTGAATGCTGCAGGTGCTGGGCTGACATTAGGTCTGTGGAGAATCATTAGAGCCTCCTTAGAGATCTAGGTTTACTCTGTGTTTAATCAGCCACAGTCAGAAGAAATGGCTTCATTTCAGCTTGATGAGAGCCAGATTACAAAAGGAAGATAGATGGCCAATAAGGTTCATCACTATAAGCATATTGTCTTAATTTGAAGAAACAAGCTGGCATCCTGTGCTGAGGAAAAAGTAAAGTGCAATATGGCAAGTATCAAAACCCAGTTATTTCAAATCTCTGTGCTCCCTATAATGAGAATTTCTTGTTGTTCTTCTTTTAACCAATATATTTTTAAACAAACATCCAAATGAAAATGCAACACACCATAAACTGCAAAAGTTACTCAGGAGATTCCAGCACGATAGGTTCCAAAACTTTGATGCCTCTTGAAATATTTTGCTCATCTTAACAATTCTCCTGCCATATATTTGAGCTGACTGTTGATCAAAAAGGTCTCTGGCCATAGTACGTACACATACCTTTTAAAGGGTCGTGGTGAAACCATCTATCAAAACCTCCCAATGCACTCACTATCCAAATGGAACAATGAAACTGTCAACCAATACAGTGATGCTTGTGACAGCAGGAAATGCTTCTTTCAAAAGAGGTGGACCTAGACCAGAGATCTCATTCCTGCTAGAGAAAAGAATGGCCATAGACCTCTCTGCTTTCAGAACTAAATACAGAAGTTGTTTCTTTTACTGAGCTTTCCCTCAATATGTTGTTCGTTATTTCTCCCTCTCTCTGACAAACACACAGAAAAGTTCCCAATAAACTAAACAAGCTATTTCTCCTATAGGACATTGTCAAGACAGGGCTATTTTGACTTTGAAAAGCATGGGGAACTTTCCGATAAGGCAGTGATGGGGACGTTATTATTATTGTGACAGGGTGCGGTCACAGGAGACCCCTGGGGGGGACTTCCCGGAGCGCTGACATGGCCACTGCCACTCACCTTCCTGCTCTCTGGGGCTTCTCACTGCTCTGTCCTGCTGGGCCAGCTCCACTGGTCTCCCCCAGCCAAGGCACCAAGCTGAGATCAGTGCCCCCCGAGAAGCAGCACAGACACTGAACCTCTTCAGGTCTAAGGAGAATGCAGTTTAGGGCCCAGCTTCCTGGGATACCACTCCCCAAATGGGATCAGAACCCCAAAAGAATTATATAGGTAAGCCCCCTTTAAGAATGAAAGAGGGAATGTACACACTGATCCTCCCCCAGGTAACAATCATTTACACTTGGCTTGATAGTAAGTAAAAGTGATTTTATTAAGTACAAGCAGTAGGATTTAAGTAGTAATAAGTGAGAATAGGCAGAGCAAAGTAGGTTACAAACAAAAAAATAACCAAAAATGCTTAGCTAATTCTAACACTAACTCCTCAGTATAAACGTATTTCAAACTCACCCTAAACCTGTTCCTTTCCCAGCTAAGCTTCCAACCAGGAAAATCGTCCCTTCCCCTGGGGTCATTGGGCTCGTCTAGATTATGGAGAAAATTAGAAAAAGGAAAAAGTGAAAGTAATCTAGATGCGGTTTTTTTTGGCAACCCCCCCTTTTTCGAAAAGCCGCGTAAACCTCATTTTTTGAGGAAAGACAGAATTTGCATATCCTCTTTCAAATCTTCCCCATAGTCTAGACATAGCCTCTGATTCACTTTTCTGAGTGTGCCAGCCAAAGACCAAACACTCACACTTTCCTATTGTGGTTAACCT
Source organism: Pelochelys cantorii (assembly GCA_032595735.1). Classification (NCBI taxonomy): domain Eukaryota; kingdom Metazoa; phylum Chordata; order Testudines; family Trionychidae; genus Pelochelys; species Pelochelys cantorii. The sequence goes on along the minus strand of CM064338.1, from coordinate 36,073,705 downwards.
GGGGAAGTCACATGTCCACCCCCATGCTGATATCCGTGTGGTCCAGTACCACCTCTTTCACCCTTACCCTTACGTATTGCAAAGCCTCTCTTTTATGTCTAGGTTGTGGTAGGCCCTCTGTGCCTGTCCTGTTAAATAAGGGGCTAATATAGTAGCCCAGTGTTCCTGGGGCCAACTGGCAGCTGTAACCACTCATTCAAAGGTGAACAGGAAGGCTCCTCTGTCCTGCGCGCTCTCTCTCTCTCTCTCTGTCTGGACCTCTCAGCAGGTCCTGGATGTTGCTCACATTCTCCACCACGCGTCAAGAGCACACTTCATCCCAAGGTGTTGCGGCCCAATGGCCACAGTTTATAACAGCCCTAGGTTCAGGGCAGCACAGCCTAATGGCTAGAGTCAGTAGTATGGGGCAAAAGCTCTGATGGGGGGGGCAGGCCCACCTACTTCTCTGGGCCCTGACCTAAGGCCCTGTGAGTGACAGAGTGCTCCACCACTTGCTCAGCAGGGAATCCAACCACAACAAGCTGAGCTCACTTGGGTGGGAGATACCACTCCTGCTCCCTCCGTGGGACACTGCCTTCCAGTGTGGGGACACTCCACGTGGTCTCCAGGTCCTCCGGTTCCATAACAGCCTCTCCCTGGGGCTCCTCTGGCACCGGCAGCTCGAGCCAATCTCTGGGGTCTCTGGTTCCCATTGTCTGGGTCTTTGGCTGGGGTGTCTCCAGAGATCCAGCAACAAGTCTTTCTCCTCCATTGGCCAGCCCAGACTGAGCTGAGCTACTCCCTTTTATGCTGCTCCATCCCTTGGAACATGGCCAGTGTGCTTGGATATTGGAACTTCCTCTGCCAATGGGGTATTACGCCCTCCTGGCCCGTCACAGTCATGAAGTGACCCCTGAATTGTTCATAAAGGTGCATTTGCACAGACTTTTCTATGGAGTGAGCTGGAGATGTCTAGATATTCTAATGTGACCACACTACCAAATCTTACCTCTTCTTATGCACGTTGACTATATTTTTCAGAAAATGAAAGGCTGAAGCATTCACAAGGTGGGGACTTAAGAAGCTTAACAAATGGTGGAAATATTGGTAACATTATCCAGTCATTCCCACCCACAGACATATGCACACATGCTGGATTTAGGCTTAAAAAACTGTAAACAACACTGTGAGTATGTGGTCCTTAATGTTTGAGAATGAAGTGAGGAGAAATGTCTCCAAGCACGCTAGCTGAAAGAGGGGCTCTCTTTCTACAGACTGCTACACTATCCTGGGCAGGTTTGCCTTTTATCCTTTCTTTAGAAGAGCAAGCCTTTTTCCTTTGGAATACACCAAATAGCAGGCAGTTCAAAAATATTATCACCTGCCAAAATATTCTCAGACTTCCTATGGGCCCTTCATTCCCTTCCTTGCCACTTAGCAAATGACTTCATTTTAAATGGGTGGCAAAAAACCAGATCTTCAGAGGCATCTGAGCTATGCACCCAAGCTAGGGGGCATATGCAGGTTTCTGCATTTTGCCCTTCTCAAAATTGATTGGCTCCGTGGCATAAAGTAGAGCAATTTTAGAGAAGCTTTAATTTGCATCAATTGAAAAGACTTGCTAGAACATGTTCTGTTACCACAGGATTGCTCAGCACCCTGGCTGTGCTTCCTTCTGGCCCTAGAATGCCCACCATACTCTGCAATGCCTATAGAAGATGGGCAGATGTGGTGGCATACAGCCAATTATTCCAAGTTTATGCTATCAGGAATTCCACAGGAAAAGAGGCTGCCCTAGTAGGACACCTCATTGTTCCCTTTTCTTTGTAGCAGCGGAGACAGAGTGTGAGTCTAACCTGTGGCCTGGACTTTCTAAGTTCTTGTTTTAAAAATGAATCTCATCTCTGTTTTTCTATAAATCGTATGTGAATTAAAAGGGGAAAAAGATCATGTAAATGTCCACTTACCAGCTTATTAATAAGCTTTGGGCAAGGTCAGTCCTCTTATGTATGCACAAGCGCCAATATTAGCATTGGAAATGCAACAAAATTGATTTTGGATAGAATTTTTGCCAGCAAAAGGCCTAGGAAATCGTGCTCATGTGTACAGACCTTTCTCCGTGGAAGTCAGATAAATGAGGGTTACTCACGATGTGTTCGTTCCGCCACCCCTTCCCCCAAGGCTGGGACTTCATTCAGTGACATAATTAAAGACATACCACTTCTCACCTATGATGGGCATGTGGCATCACATTGGATTCTGGCAAGAAGGTGAAATATTCTTCCCAGCACATCTGTTGTGTGTAGATGACATTCAGTGGAATAGATTTTTTCCCCCCTTAGCAAAAGCACATGCCAAAGCCTTCTTGCAAAAAGTACTTAATGTTCTACAGCATGTCAGTCACGCAGCGCCTGCCAGTGCAAAATGAACATCCTTCCTGGAGAGGTGCCAGTTGCACTGGCACCAAATCCTTGTGAAACAATCATGTAGAGGCACTTTACACATGACAGTGAAAGTGCTCATATGCAAAGTGCTTCTCAATACAGATTTTATAGTGCTGCAGATTTTGGCCTGCTCTTTTACATATTGCTTAGCAATCAACTACCCATGGAGCAAGAGAATGCTGTAGCAGGGACAGTTGCAAGTAGGTGGAGTTAGAACCCACATAAGAATATATTTGTCAGCAACCTAGGGAAGAATGTGCACTGGTGTTCACTCCAGATAATGTCCCTGCTGGGGTTTCTGGATATCCCATAATAGTAGTGAGACTTTGAAGGAGGCTACTCAGCCAATGTGGTTCTATCCACCAATCTGATCATCAGTCTCTTAATCAGTGTCAAAGGAATTGCTGGAACTTGCTCCCTCCTTTTCTGTGCCTGTAACACATAAAAGTTTAGGATCCTATGGGCTGTAATACTTTGGTCTAATTTTGGTTGTTGGATTTAATGTGCACATCACTGGGTGGTGTTGGTGACCTTTACTATAGCCGATTAGATGATCTTGAACTCTGTGTCTCAGTAGGGATTTACATCTGAAGAATTCAACGAAAACAACACAACATTTTCCAGGGTGGATCAGACCATTGGTCCACTAAGCCCCCAGTAGTGGGCAATACCGCCAGTTTCAGAGGAAGCAAAAACTAAATTGATAAACACCCTAGAATGTGGTGGGCAACAACTATTGATGGGGGCCACTCCAAGAACTGGCAAGTGGTCAAGGGCTTCACTTTTATATTACATTAATGGAGAGGGAGTGGAGTCTGGAATGAAAGTCGGGAACAGGAGTGAGCTCTGTATAGGGCACTGGCGTATAGGAAAGGGTGTGGCGTCTTGAAGGGAGTTTGGGTGAAGGAGGCAGTTGTGGCCGGTTGGGGTGACCTCTTTCCCCAGTTGGGAGACCTCCCAGGGTCTGGGAGGGCGTTTGGATGCAGGAGAGGATTCTGACATGAGGGAGGGGTGTAGAAGGAGGCACAGAGTTTGGGCTGTGACCAGGTGCAGGAGGGAATGCAGACAGAGGGTTTGGGTTGTGACCTGGGGCAGAGGGTTGGGGGATGGGAGGAGATGCCAGGTGCAGGCTCTGGCCAGGAGATGCTTACCTTAGGTGGCTCCCAGCCAGAAGTCCAGAGGGACTCTTGGGTAGGCTCCCTGGCTGCCGTGCCCCCTCATGTGCTCAAAATGGCCGGCTGCTGGGGCCGCCATGTGCATCTCTGCATGGCACAATGTGCCTCTTGGGGGGAAGAGGTCAGCAGGTCTCTGCATGCTGCACACACCCACAAACATGGCCCAGGTAGTTCCCACTGGCTGGAAACCAACCAATAGCAGCTGAAAGGACTGTGCTTGGGGGTGGAGACAGCTTGTAGAGACCCCCAAATGGGGTGTGCACGAAGCAGACACACATGCTGGCCCTAGAAGCTGGCTGCTTTGAGTAGTGAGCAGGACTATGGCAGGCAGGCAGCTTGCCTGAGGGTCCCTCTGCGCTGCAGGACATTGGTAGCCCAGAATATTGTGGTGGGCTAGATTTGTGTGTGTGAATCCGGATTCAGCCCTCTGGCCCACCCCTTCCCTAGAACATACTTAAGACAATGGTGGAAGGCTTTACATGAGGGTGTTTTACTGACCTCTGCAGAACCTCAAGTTTGTCATGAAGCATGAAGTTTGATTTCCCTTATGCTGGTCTCTATGGCTACCCACAAAAGCTCAAATTCATTCCTCAAATGTCATTAGTGGGTTTACCACGGATAATTCCAACCCAGAGCGAGTCAGAAAAAATAAAATGTATCCAGCTTTATTTAAAATCCTGTTACAGCATTTGAAGAATGGGTTTTTTCCCCTCAAGGATATAGAAAAATGGTTAGGAAGGAAGAGGGAAATCTGTACCAATTATGAAGGGTCCCTGGAGTTAGTCACTCCCTCTAATAAAAGATAGTAAAAGAGAAAGTGTAATATGTTTATCTTCCAGAAAGCTGCCACTTTGTATGTCTAGATCCACAACTTTACTGCAGTGTATCTACTCTCTGCTTGCTGCTATAGTTATGTCACTTCATTTCTTTGCTGGTAAGAGAGGAGGAAAAAAAGCTAGTAATTTATGACTCTTATTAATACGATAGGCTGGATGTGTTGACAATATGTCAATAATTATTTCTGGAAAGACCCTAGCAGTAGACTAGAGGACTCTGTAAGATGACTCATTTTTACCAGAAGACAGATATGTGTGACCTGAGCTTTCTGACAGATGTCAAATATATCGAAATGTGGTAGGAGGAAGATCATCTTATTGGCAAAGTAATGAGAGGCCTTTGGGAAGATTAATGCTAAGTCTGAGTTAGGTTGTGTGTTGTGTCCCCATTCCCCATTTTTTGCTGTAAGGGAGGCAGAGGAAAGAGAGGGGATTGCCCATCACCTCTGGTAGACTGGATGTGGCAGAAATTTGGCTAAGTTAGAATCCTGGTCAGTGTGACACTTTCTTTTCTATTGGAAGTGTTTAAAAACCAAACTGATAGACCAATGCCGCAGCAGAAATAGCCATGGCTTCCAATAAAACTGTGACTCCGCTACATGTGGATGTGTCTACACAGCAAAGTTATTTCGGAATAACGGCCATTACTCCAAAATAACTATGTGAGCACCTACACAGCAATTCCGTTATTTCAGAATAATTTTAAAATAACAGATGTCTTATTCCGAAAACTGTAAACCTCATTCTTTGAAGAATAACACATATTCTGAAATAGCTATTTTGAAATATGGTGTATGTAGATGCTCCACTTCTGCTATTTCAAAATAGCTCCTCACCAGAGCCATTCTAAATTATTCCTCCTGGGGCTCTAAATAGAGATAGCATGTCTACTTTAGGGAAGCCTGCCTTAGACTAATTTTGAGGCTACCCCGCAGTGTAGGCATGCCATTTCGAAATAAGTATTTCAGAATAACTATTCAGGAATAGCTTATTCCGAAATAACTATGCAGTGTAGACATAGACTGAGTCCAGCTCACCAAAGAGTGTGACCTTCATCTTCCACGTGCCCAGTGACTTTCTGTGTCCAAATTTGTGATACTATAAAGAGTGCTAAGTACCCATCATCTGAAAATGAAGCCCTTTTATCTCAAATAGATCATGGTCAAAAGAAAGGCACCTAAATTCACCAGTCTCTTTGGAACATGGAAGCCCAGGACATTTGTTTTCTGATGATCGCACAAAGGCACTTTCTCTCCGAAGATGGGACATTAGTCCCAGCTAAGGCACCTTATTTGGATGGAGTGTCTTATTTATTACTGATTTGCAGTGGCTGCATGCTGCTGGCATTGCTGCTGATTCTCCCTTGAGAAGAAGACAGAGAAATAGAGTTCCACTCATTCTAACTTCTAGAATTCAGTAAGGTACTCACACATCACAGTGATGGTCATGGTCCAACATCCTGGAATAGAATAGAACAGAATAGCTCTGGCAACCTGCCATGCAGTCTAACAGTTTGCACACTAAACTCCATTCCCAATGGTGTCATGGCTCTTAGATTACAACAATATGGTGGCCTTAAAGCAGGGGTGGGGAACCTCAAACACAGGGGCTGGATGTGGTCCCCAGCTTCCCTGGATCCACCCCCCGAGGCTCAGCTTTGGGGACCCGCGCTGGCACTCCAGCCCCAGTGCAACCTACCTGCAGGGCTGGAGTACACAAAATCTACTAGCCTGGGCCTCCTTAGGCTTTGGTGTGCAAGGGGAATGTGAGGAGTGTCTTTCTCCTTCTCAGTCAGGGGCTTCTCACTTTGCTTCTCACTGGTGTGTGGCCCCTGACTGATCTTTCTGTGGGTCAGTGGCCCCTGAAAAGGTTCTCCACCCCTGCCTTAAAGGATCACGCACTCCCTCCATGCCTCTTTTCTCTTTCACTCCTGCTTACACCCAGCGGAGTGGGGCTGACGGAGATTTCACCTTAAAATAAAGAAACTGGACTTGCACTTCTACAATGGATGGAAGGCTGCAGAATGCCATGTCGACTACAGAAATACTCGGGCAGTATGACCCGTTCAGTGTGACAGGCACAGGTGTGTCCTTTGTAATAGACTGTGTTTAATACAAAATATTGTGTTTGAAATATGAACCAACCTCTGTGTTTATAAAAGATGGTCATTTGTGCAGATCTCCAAAGGATTAATTAACCCACCATTCCATGTTCCTCCAGGAAGGAGCTGTTAGGAACTATTTCTTAGGCTTTCCCCTGACTGTTCTGAGTGGCTGGAGGCAAATCCTGCCCCTTTATCTTGTGGATCTCTAAAGCCTGGAATACACGTTGGGATACTGAGAATTAGAGTTGGGTTAAGTATTTTGCCCTTCCTCCTTTTTTTTTAAATTGAAAAATGCAGAATGTTACACTAGATGTGTCTACGCAGCACCCTAAACTCAAAATTGCTCTATGCAAATTGCGTATCTTATTTTGATTGTATTTCAAAATAGCTTATTTTGAAATTTGGTGCATCTACACAGTGCCAAATTTTGAAATAATGTGATATTTTCAGACATCCTTTAACCCTGGTGGAATGAAGGTTACAGGGATGGTGAAATAGCGTGCCCATTATTTTGAAAATACCTCCAGTATCCCAAAATAGCTTTGCAGTGTAGATGTATCCACTGGGATATTTTGTGAATTGTTTTTTTCCCCAAATTGTTTTGGTTGGGGAGAAAAATGAAAACAAGCTCAAAATGTCTTTGGTTTGACATTGTGTCTCAAAATATACTCTTTTGACGGGCTGGACTTCTCGGAAAATTTTCTTTTTCGTTCAGCCTGAACCAACATTTTTTTGCCCCAGAATATTCATAGAAGAGAGAAAATAGTATTATCCCCATTTTATAGATGTGGAAACTGAGGCAGAATGATGAAGTGAGTCATTCTTTGAGGAAATGGCAGAGACTGGATTAGAAATCAGGATAATCAGAGTTTTAACCTCGCATTTGTTCTTCGCTGAGTAGTTACATTTGACAGACAATTGTTCAGTGATTTGAGATTAGTTCTTGCATCTGAACAGAGTAACACAAAATTTTACAAAAAATATATTTTTGTACATTTTGTTTCTTTTTTCTCTTACAAAACTGAGATAGGGCACTGGGGGATATACAGGTCCTTGTAATCTAATAGGACAAGAAAAGATGAGTTTGAGAGCCTTAACAAACCTTCCAGTTTTACGTATTCTTGGCATATGTTTAATCAAGTGTTTACTTTCAGCACAAGTTGTGTGTAGTGCTGCAGATGGACGGCCCTGTTGCAAACAGCAGAAAGGAGCTCAAAGCAAAGAGAAGTGGAGGAAGAAGTGGGGAGGTTACAGCCAAAGAGGCCTGACATTAATATTCTCTAGCTCACAGTTGTGGGAATCTTTATGTTTGCTTTGTTGGAAGCATGCAGGAGGTAGACAATATTCAAACTCTATCTCCAGCACTTGGTGAATGGCAAGGAGTGGATGAGGAATTCTTGTGTTTTCTTCCTTTGTCAAGTTCTCTTTTCTTCCATTTCCAATCCCCTCTCGTCTCCACACTTCACTTTTTCTCAATCAGACGAAGGAGTTGTCTTGAATAGAAATAGCTGCATCATCTAAGCTGTTATAACATAATAGAGAATGATGTAACTCTACACAGCCTGTCATGTACCCTGGAAGTGTAATTAATAGGTGTACTCTCCCCCCGACTCAAGGCAGGTGCTTGACTGATACAATTTGGGGTATCAAATGCCTGACTGAATTGTTTGTTGTGGGTACAAGTGACACAGGTAAGAGCACCTGTGAGACAAATACTCTATGAATTCTGGCCCACCTTAATTATACACATTCTGCAAACTGTCAGTAAAAAAGAACCAAATGTAGATTAACATAGACCTTGAACACTCAGACTTCTCCAGTGATGCAAGGCAAGACTATATAAAAACATGCTTTAAACATCAGTCATGAATGTTCCAGGTCGTACAGCCAAGATTTCATTGAAAATCAAGTGCCCTTTAAGTACATTTTCATGACAATATATCCAGTATCCCTTTCATTATATTTTCTCCATTCCCCCCATTTTTATTTCTGGTTTGACCACATGCGAGTTAAGATTAAATGATTTCAACACTTTCCCCGCCCTCCAGCAACTAGTTGCATTTGCAGTCTTCTACAAAAATGAATTTTAATATGTTGATGACACTTAGTGAAGAGCTTAATATTCATAATAAATACCCCTTGGAAGTAATCAGTAGCACATCCTTTTGACAGAGAGGTCAAGACTGCTAATGACAATAACTACTGCAAAATGCAATTCAGTCAATTATGTTAATTAAATTTCAAATTCTGTAATGTCTTCCCATTTATATAGTAAACTAATAGGGAGGAAAAGAACACCATCTTTATCTACCTCCATTTAAATGTCCCAAAATGTTTCCTTATGTTTTGTTTTAACATTTGCAGCTCTCACCAGCTTCTCAGAACATTTAAGATAATTATGGGCTTTGCAAATAAAGCTTATTGTTCAGCAAGAAAGGTTGAGATTTTCTTTTGAATGTTCTTTTATAGAATAAAAGCTTTTGCTTTACAGATACTAATCTGGTATTTACAGACTAGCCTATTTTGGATAGTACCAGCATTCCAGCATAAATGGTAGAAGTGTCTATGTTTCAGCAAATGCTTTTTTAATTATATTGCTTGAAATTGGAGTAAAAAGGAATGCAGATGTCTGGAGATTTTAGTAGCATACAGGTTACAGTATACATAATGAGCTCATGAGAAATAACAACAGCAGGGTTTTAATATACTTTATGTCTAAGGTATTTTACACGATGGGCCAAATCCTCAGGGGGTGTAAATTGCCATTGTTTGATTCTATGTAGGTTCTTATACCACATTCATCACAGCAGTATCTCGGTTCCTATTGACTCCATGTCATATACCCCAGCGGCAGTTGTGACTCAGGTTTGTAATGATGCAATAATGTGCAAAATTAAAGTCTGACATTATGTGGAACATACATGAATTAAATTATAACCAGCAATGACAATCCTACTCTGATTTCAGTAAAATCAATAACATGGTTCACATGCACACAATAAGTACTCGTGAACACTTGTAATGAGACAGGCAAGGTAGTTTTATAAGGAGGCTACATGAAAAGTTTAGTGACTTTTGTGAAGTTGTCCATCTTTTAGGATGCCCCTTATTTTGCCAGTAGTATAAGCTTTGTGATCAGCAGCAAATAAGGTTTAAAAAAAGATCCGCCACCCCCCAAGCAAATATATTAAGTTCTGAGGTATTTTCTTTGTATCTCTGTGTTTTCGCTGAACTCTTGTAAACTGAAACAGTATCTTCAGTGGGCTTCCAAGCTCCCTGACAATGCTATAAATTTCATTAGGAAGACAAAGTCCTACAGTGCAGTTAACTGCAAAAGTGGTACAAAGCAATAGCTTGGAGATACTGGCCTACAGTACTTAGCACTTAACTCTGAAATTCAGATAAGCCCTATCAACTCAGGGTTGTGTTTAATGTTCACTCCTGCTTATATACCGCAGATACAACCTAGCGGTCACAGTGTTAACACTCCCCAATATCTATTACAATTAGTTTTTGATTAAGAGTCCTAGCATGGCTTTTGAAGCCTTTTATGTTGTGTCAAATGGCTAGTGATGGAGTGAGATGCACAGACACCTCCCAGTAACAAAGCATCTTGTAAAAGGTTTCAAGCGAACTATTTTATCATCCTAATGGAAACCAGATGACTCTAACTCCCCCTTTAATTTCAACTATTTACTGAAGAGTCCTTGTTTTGAATTACTTAAAGATTTATTCTAACCCACTATCTCATGCATTAAGAATCACTAATAACAAAGCCATTTCAAGTGGAGCAAAGCTTTTAAAGACAACTGTGACTATGCCATCACATTTTATTTTTAAGCGTATGCCACTTTGTAATGCCTTTTGCATTTTTATATCTCTGCTTACATTTTCTTTATTTCAGATTATCATGAACACAGCTTTTTATTCAAACACTGTAGAGACACTCTACTGGAGTGTCTCGTGATGGCGATAGTGGATTTAGGCTTTTCCCCAACAGGATCACTGATGATCACCATTTGGGCCTGATCCTCCATGCTGGGGCTGATCCTCAGCAGAGTAAACTCAGGGGAATAGCCTGAGGAAGGGCTGCAGGATGAAAATGCTGTCCTCAGTGCACATCTCAATGAAATCTTAGGAAGAAACCCGGGTCTCTCTGTGTTGGGTACACCAGCTTATTGGCTAGAGTTAGCTTCTAGGATTCTAGCATTCCCCATGGGAAGATGGAAGGACTTCAGGGTCTGTATAATAATGGATCATCTGTCCCTGCCGTCTACTGATGCTGGGCCTAAATCATTCTGCATCCTGTTGCCCAAGGAGTCATCAGAGAATAAGCCATGTCACTGCTGCCTCCCAGCTTGTGCTGCAGAACAGCATTTCCACATGGCCTCCCCTCTACAAAAAAGCAAGGCTCCCACAAATAAGCTAGGGTATGAATGGTTCATCATGATGTCATGTATCACTATTATTTACATCTGTTTCAGTATTTTACCATGGGTGCTCTCCAGTTCTTTGTGGAATAGCCTTATAAGATATTCCAAACAATGCAGCTAAAATACTCAGTAACCCTATTTCTGTCAAACAGTAAAATATTTCTATATATTTAAATAGTTTTATAGTGTTGACTGGTATTTAAGAATAACGAGGATAGCTTAACGAATATGGGAAATTGTAGATAAATTAACACTGAAAAAAACACTTGTGTCAAGAAAGAAAGAGGTAAAGAAATAAAGCTTTAAGCGTGTAGGAATAGGTCATGTATTAAAGTATAACCATTAAAATGTTTTGAGAAACCAAGGATTACACTGACTGAGGACTCTGAATAAGTGGAAGGCATTGTGCTTTATTTATAAAAACACCAACCAAATATTGACTTATCTTGAGGTGGATATCAAGAATTATCGACCCTTGGGGACAATGAATCTTCAGAGTTACAGAAACAAGTAGTCAATATGTATTGTTACGAAACAGACATTGCAAATGTTTTCACTGTAAATGTCTACATTCTGTTGATGGATTTCAAAAAGTGTGACTATTTTCTCTTTGACATGAACATTCTATCATAAGTTGAGACGTACTTTTGAGGTACAGGGAAAATAAAGAAACATCTATTCACTTCCTGCCAGGAGACAAATCAGTGCTGCCATTAGGATACTATTATTTATATATGTTATCTTATTGTCTCATCGAAGACAAATAATATTTGTCGTCACTAAACTCAGCAGCGTATATGTAATGCACTACTTTCTAAAGATGTTCTAATGGCACAATAGCATTGCATATTTCCCTGTTATTGACTCCTGAAGTTGAACTTCAGAACATTACTGACTCATTACATTGCTGCTGTCAGCCAATTGCGAGGATTTTTTTTATGGATGGGACAATAATAGTTAGAGCTACAGGTGGGCCCAGGGTTAGTAGGGAAGCATAAGCAAAAGTAGCAGATGTGGGGGTGTACTGTGCTGTGCAGTTTATTTTTCTTTCTCATTTTTTTAGGGCAGGGTGGGAAGGGAGCACGCTGAAAGCATTTTCTGCCTGGTCTGCAAAAGGGCTAAGGACATTTCTGGATTAACTACCAATTTGGCTCCAGGTCTTACCCAGATTGAATTTTCGGAGGTGCATGAATTTGATCTGGGTTCATCTTTGCTTACAAATGACTTAATAACAATAAATAATATTTGAATGCATTGCATATTATACCCCGAGATCTAGAAACACCTCACAAACATTAATTAATTAAGCATCGCAACACCACTGCAAGGCAGGCAACTAGTATCTACATTTTACAAATGGGAAAACGGAGATGCTGAAAAATTAAATGACTTCCTGACAGTCACACATGGAACCAGTGGCAGAGCTGGAGCAAGAACTCGGGTGCACTGATTCTTAGTCCCTTGCACCAACTGTTACAGATCTTTGAAATTAGTACCCTCAAAGTCAATTAAATACAGAAACATACTAGAGGTCAGATGTTGGCTGCCCCTGCATGTGTGCACAAGGGAGATGGAGGACACAGATACACTTTTCTTTTTTATCCCTGCACTGCTGACTAGAAGGCAATTGGTTCTGTGCTTGTCCTCCTTGGACTTGATCCAAAGCCCATTGAAAGAAGTGGAAAGACTCCCACTAACTTATGTAGCCTTTGGCCCAGGTGACTGCAAGGTTTTGGGGAGCCATATTGTTGGCCAAACCCCTAAAGGGGCACAGTAAGCATGTGTCAAGGGTCCTGACCCTCTGTACACTGGCTGACGGTCAGAAGCTGGCACTAAGGGAAACACAGGCTCAACTTGTTAATGTGCTCTATTCACAGATTTGCCCATAGGCAGCATGGTCTGAATTAAAAGCTAAGAACAGTTCCTAAATAAGCTGTACAGATTGCAGTGTTTAGTACCCTATTGATGTGTTTAATATTTTTTCATGGCATCTTGGGGTCTGGGATTGGCCTTCTTTTTAATATGTTTTAAATTGAAATAAATATCTGACTACACACATTTATAACACATTGTGATTTTTTTAAATACTATGCAAATGGGCTCTGATAAGGTCTTATGAGGTAGTAATATGGGGGAAAACATTTTCTCCGAGGCTTTCCTAAGTCAACACAGCCACACAGTTAGCCTTACTTTCTGCCTAACTATTACTAGCATGTAACAGCGCTCCTGGTTCACCAATCCAACCATCAGAAATCTTTTCGGTTTGATAATGTGCGATGCCATCTACTTTAATTTGTTTTTTGTTCTCACTTTTCCCCTCTGCTCTGCTCTTTGATTTTGAATTCACCTTTTAGCAGATGCTAGATGTTGTTATAACAAATTCCAACTTAAACAATGTAATTTTCAAAACGAGTATGTCATACTGGGTACAATGTACATAAGATTCAAAGACACATTTTTTATTGTGCTGGCTCACACTTCAAAGTAACATCATTTATCTTTACAAATATTTTTGCACACATACTTAGAAATCTAACTTGTATGTATTATAGTGTTTAACATCCAATCCTTTGTGATCATTCATTCCTCAAGTTTTGTATCATGTTTTTAACCAGGAAGTAAACCCAATAGGGCTGGACAGAAAAGTTATAGTTGAACTAAATGAATAAAAATCTCATTCCTCGAGGCATATTTGGGAGATAAATGCTGAGAATTCCTCTTTTTTTTTTTTTAAAACTTGGTAAAACTTTTACCATTGGCACTTTAAATACATTTTAATGACAATCAATGCATACCTTCCATGATCATCAAAAGGATACTAAACTCCAACATTTATATGTTTTTAATATATTTTTCAGTAATGAACTAAAGGAGGGGCTATGTTTAAAAAAACAAATAATTCTGGGGATGAAATCTATTATTTATTTCATACTCTGCAGTGTTGTCAACAAGGGAGCATTGTGGACTCCGGGTAAGAATCAATTGCAGAATAAATAGTCATGCAGCACTTTTTATCAGTGATTCAAATGACTTTACTCTGGCTGCCTGAATTAAAAAATAATTTGTCAGTAAGGCAAGGGCGAGAAAGAAATAGTGAGAAATTAATGTCTTAAAATTAGGTTTCCTCTAGATTTATTTCCAGATGCTTTTAAATATTGGTTCTTGCCCTTCCCAATGTTACTTTTATTCACTATTTTCATGAGCTTGCTGTAAACGGCCAGTTTTCCTGTGTTAATTATTAATATGACCTGTTTATGTACTAGTTATCCAGCTAACCATTAATGTCTGTTTACTCATTGATGACCTTTGCAACTGCGTACCAGTCTCTTGGCCTGTAAATGTCAACATTTTTTTAATAATTGAAATGCTCTTTATATCTTATGACTACCTAACCAGCCCCTTAAAGATTTTTTTATTTAATGGAAAAACAAAATGTAAATACTGTCATCTTGTAAGGATTCCTGTTCAAAGAATTTTAAGGGAAGGAGTTTAATCCGAAAGGTCTGAGTGAGAAAATCTGGAAGAAGTAATCTCACGATAAAGTTCTGTCATTTTTCTACTAAAAACCAAAACCCACCCAACCAGCACAATGGGGCCAGGACATAGTCCTGGGGAATGGAACGCATTTTTCTCAAAATGTCATTCTTAAGCACTTCCACATTGAAGTAAGTCTGCAGGATTTATCTCTAGTTAGGCAGTCAGTATATATTAACCCTGACATTGGCAAGACATTTCTATTCCACACACTCTCCTCCTCATAGCTAAACCTTAGATTAGGCAATACAGCTGGATTAAGGCTACAATGGGTAACCTTAATTTTACCCCTCGGTGCAAACTCTGTATCTTTCGGTTTTGCTAATTACATGAGCCTAATTTAAACAGACAATCAGAAGCACAGTTAAAAGCAAAAAAGGAAAGAATTTTCTCTGCGCCCCTCCCCCCCAGAAATACTGTGCATGATGGTCTCTCTCTAACTGTTAATGAGATTATAGACACAGGCAGCTTTTTTCTTTCTTTGTCAACTAACATCCTTGACTAGGAAAAGTCCTATTGAAATATTCTCCTTGCCATAACATTTACAATTTGTAGGTTTGAAACTGGTTTTTTGCTGAAATATTTGCAAATATTAACATCTTCCTATTGGTAAGTACCAGTGATGACATTTGCAGACATTACAGTTTTGAGATACCCTGCATGTATGTTCCCATTTTCTCATTTGTTGAGTTACAACTTCAATAACATTTGCGGTTCTGCGTTAGCTACAGCCTTGAACACTTGCTGTGACTGTCATTTCATGTTGAATTTATTGTTCAGAAAGCAAACCATTAGACTGGGACACAATCTGCCAGAAATTGTTGCATTTGCAAGTTTGAGGATTTGGATTGGGACTGGGTAGGAGGTAAACTTTCTACATCACTGCTCTGAGCTGCATAGACCATTTGGGCTTAATATTGTTGTGAAGAGATTTGCCTGGGCAGTAACACATTTCCTTAAATACTATGCTTCTGAACTGGATGGTTATACAGTACTTCAAGCATATAAATGCCTCTCAGCTTTTCTGTACTGAATGATAACTCACCTTGTCTTTCTCAGTGAGGTAGGCAATAAATAGAAATCTGGACTAGAAGACATTCTGACTAAGTTAGATCTTTTGGTGTTCTGAAAAAGACAAGTAGACTCAATTACTATGCCAGCAACCATATAAAGATTGTCAAATTAAATATAAAAACCTATGCTTAAATAAAGGTATGAAAAAAAAACCCCAAGAAAAGAGAGGAAAATCAAAGCTGTGCTGACATTGTGACCTGAAATCATAATATTATGGGGAAAAAAGTTGTCCTCTAAAGTGTGTGTTACTGTCCTAAGCTATGAATTAGAGATTGAGAGGCTAGACTTGGGTAAATCCATATTAACCTAGACACCTAAACAACTGGCCTTTGAGACATTAATTCATGCCATGCTCCCACTACACTATAACTGTTTTTTTTTAAACAACACTACAGTTCATTTGTTAAATATGTCTGCATAAAAGGTAATACAACTTTACACTTTCAACAAGCACCTTAATTAAACCTCCAAAAATTCCTGTGAGGTTAGATAAGTGATATATTGATATCACTTCACACACCACTGAAAGGGTTCAAACAAAACACTACACAACAGGACTGCAGCTGAAGAAGCACACCATATCCAATTGAAAATGCCAGGAGAATTTAGGGAGAATGTAATTATTTCTATTGGAACGTCTACAGGACGTTGGCGCTAACTTCTTACAAAATATTCTTTGGAATCAGTAAGGACTTTAAAAAAAAATCTCATTTGAAAACCCATACCTCAACATCCTTACTCTCATGCAAGGGAGTTCAGTGCTGACTCAGAGGACAATGTATAAACTAGGACAGAGCTACTCAACTTTGGAAGCCCCAGGGGCCACAATGATACTCACAGCACATGCCGAGGGCCTCAACTTAAGTGTGGTTGCATATACATGCAAATATATATGCAAATAGCTTCTTTCATACTGACGGGCATGAATACAAAGCACTTCCCACAATGCCCCGGAGCTCCTGGCACCTCCTCCCTGGGGGCTTGAAATGCCAACACCCTGCACCCGTCTGTTCCAGCCAGCCTGTCCGCTTGCATCTTTCAGTGCTCACCCCGCCTGGGAGACTCCTCACCGTTGTGGAGCATGTTCCCAGTGGAGGCCATGTTCAAAGGATCTCACTCATGGGCTACATGTTGAGCCCCGCATAAACCCAAACTGCACTGCAGGCTTCAAACAAACGGGCCGTGGGCCACATGTTGAGTAGCCCTGCACTAGACTATCTAAGACCAACATCATTTCCTGCAGCAACTAGGTCTTTTTACATGGAGTGGGTTGTTTACTCTCTAACTACATACTCAAGCTCTATAGATCAGAGTGTCTTCTTTAAAAAATAGTTTTTAAAATAATAAATTATGACCTAATAGAATGGAACAATTCTATTTATTTCATAGATAACTGCATGTTTTATTTTCCACTTTAAAAAGGATAATAATTACCCAATGAACCAGAAAAATTCCTTCATAGCTGCTACCCACCCCATTATGTCAACATATTTAAATATACAAGGTTTTGTTTGCCTTGCTCATTTTGCAGCCCATGGGACTATTTGTGCAAGTAAAGTGGTCAGGAGTTAAAAGTTGGTGGGACACATGGACTAAGACCCTTTTATAGATTTACATATAATAGCCTGAGGTAAGGACTTTGGGCAGACTTATAGCACCCAGGCTTGTTTTTTATTTGTCTTGTGGGCTTCAGTTTGTCTGTCTTTTTCAATGGGAGAGTGGAATATTCAGCACTGTATTCTGTGGGAAGGTGGGAGATGTCTTAAATAATTATATGATGATGGGATGAGTAGTTAGGGCATGGTTTTGTTACATATGCAAAAAACCAAGAGTAATTTCCGTGATCTTTATGTTCCTGCAGGTAGGGGTATTAGTGTATATGTGTGTGTGTGTGTGTGTGTGTGTGTGTGTGTGTGTGTTTCCCGAGAAAATATAATATGTATCCCTCATATAATTGCAGAAGACAGGAGCATGAATTCATGCCTCTGGGACATACACTATCCTTTTGTTAATTTGCTGAGTGCCAACTATGTGCTTGATGCCACAGGGAACACAGAGGACATATGTGTTTAGGGATGATGTGAGAGAGCCCCTCAGTATTTAAGAGGTATAAATTCAGCCTCCTTAAAACTCCCTGGGTGTGATTTTCTCTCCCAGGACACGAGTTGTACCCGTTGACATTAATGGCAGTTACCTGTATGTTGCTGAAGGATAGATTCCCCTGATACTAAATTACTCCTATTTTTGACATGTATCTCAAACCTCCTTTCTCACCATTTGTGCACTTCATTAATTATCTCTGCTCCCAGGAGTTTACAGTCTTGGAAATCCCATATTTGGCATCATGGGAAATAGGGATCACCCTTTTCCTTCGTTCTCTTTGTATCTTCTGTTTATACTAAATAAGTACAGAGACTCAAGACTGACATTTAAACACTTAGGGCTGAACACAATGCATGTCGCACCTATCCTAGTGTTGCTGTAAATAGGAGATGGGGTTCTTTTGGTGTCCTTCCTCCCTACTTTGTCTTCAGTCTTTGTCATATCTCCTCACTGGCTCTCCTCTCTGGCTGGGATGTATGGATGGTTCTCTGGTCATTTAGGGTGACCTCACCAGGGTCTCCGATAACAGAAATTAAGGTGGAGGAGACATCGGCTCACCAGGTGCATTCCCCACCGATGGGGTCCTTTACCAAGTGGATTCAAAATATTTGATCAAGAATGTGGATGTGTTACAGGTACAGTATTGTATGTGATGGTGAGAACATAAGAACATAAGAATGGCCATACTGGGTCAGACCAAAGGTCCATCTAGCCCAGTAGCCTGTCTGCCGACAGTGGCCAGCACCAGGTGCCCCAGAGAGGGTGGACCGAAGACAGTGATCAAGCGATTTGTCTCCTGCCATCCCTCTCCAGCCTCTGACAAACAGAGGCCAAGGACACCATTTTATCCCCTGGCTAATAGCCTTTTATGGACCTAACCTCCATGAAATTATCTAGCTTCTCTTTAAACTCTATTATAGTCCTAGCCTTCACAACCTCCTCTGGCAAGGAGTTCCACAGGCTGACTACACGCTGTGTGAAGAAGAACTTTCTTTTATTAGTTTTAAACCTGCTACCCATTCATTTCATTTGGTGTCCTCTAGTTCTTCTATTTAGGGAACTAATAAATAACTTCTCTTTATCGGCCCTCTCCACACCACTCATGATTTTATATACCTCTATCATATCCCCCCTCAGTTTCCTCTTTTCTAAACTGAAAAGTCCCAGTCGCTTTAACCTCTCCTCATATGGGACCCGTTCCAAACCCCTAATCATTTTAGTTGCCCTTTTCTGAACCCTTTCCAAGGCCAAAATATCTTTTTTGAGGTGAGGAGACCACATCTGTACACAGTATTCAAGATGTGGGCGTACCATAGTTTTATACAGGGGCAGTAAGATATTCTGGGTCTTATTTTCTATCCCTTTCTTAATAATTCCGAGCATTAGTGAGGAAACAGTTTCTTTAAATGTAAGGAGCTTGCTT
Source organism: Pelochelys cantorii (assembly GCA_032595735.1). Lineage (NCBI taxonomy): Eukaryota > Metazoa > Chordata > Testudines > Trionychidae > Pelochelys > Pelochelys cantorii. Next base: position 36,054,600 of record CM064338.1, on the reverse strand, counting down.
GTTCTTCTGATAATTCTTCAATAGGTTATTCATAAGCTATGGATTTTAGGATAAACTTAAACAACAAATGGTCTGGCAGCACTTTATAGACTAACAAAACATGTAGATGGTATCATGAGCTTTCTTGGGCATAGCCCACTTCTTCAGATGACTGGAGTTTTAGCCCACTCCATGGTTCCTCCTGGAGTCCCACCCTTTCAGAGGTGGCACTCCCACAGGCATTTTTTCACTTCCCAATCCATGTGTCATCTCCAGCCCCTGAGGTGCAGTTTTACCCAGTTCCAACATGAGGATAAGCTTTCACAAACACTGCCTTCTCCAGTTGTCCTATTCTGATCTCTTCTCCCAGAAAACATGCTCTAATTTTAAGCTTGTGGAGTTTATATAGAGAAATATATTTTCATTGCAAAGCTTAGACCTGGGTCCAAAATTTTCACAAGGTCATTGCTGTCCAGAGCAGGTGTAAGCTCTAACTAGTGCTATCTGCATGGTTGGCTGCTTCTCTGAACAGGACCTTAGAACCAACTGAGGTTCTTCCATCATTACCTCAAGCAAGAGCGAGAGTCCCTTTTCATTGTAATGACCTGGAAATCTGAGTTACGCTCCATGTAACTGAATAAGGCTGAGGAGAATTCTGCTTGACACTGGCTATGGTGGATCCTTTTACAGAGCATTTGCACTTGTTTGAGTCTCATGAGCTGAACTGACTGAAAGATCCTAAAGTGATTTAAAACACAAAGGGCCTGAACAAGACAGCTGGTTTTGCCACACCTTCCCTGAAAGAAGCCCCAGTGCAGGAGGTGTTTTGGGTTGGCAGGGGTATGTTCTAGGAGAAGGAGAGGGTGTATCCAGGGCAATTTAGCACCACAACTATTTGCTGGCATGCTGAGACCATGTCAGATAGGAGACAAGTTAGGGCAGCCCTAACCAGAGCCTGAATAAAGTAAGCACAAGCTTCCCTCATCTCTCCATGTTCCTATCCTTGTCCCAGCACATGAAACGAATTTGTCCACGAGAGCTCTATCATCATTTAAGAGGAATCCATCCATTAATGTCCGTCTGCACAGGATCATGGAAAGGTCTGTTGGAGATCATTAGAAGTCTGTTTTTCCTTTAAAAGTTCTTGTCTGTTTCCATCACTATTTTCAAAACATGCTGAAGTAGACCATACAGCACAATGAGGTCAAAGCAAAAAGAAGAAAAAAACCCCCATCTTTGAACAATGACAGTTTTCATTTATTATTGAGTAGTCACATGCATCTTAAAGTCACCAGACTTCAAAGAGAAACTGCTGAGCTACAGTTCATCTGCAAATTTGACACCATCAGTTTATGATTAAACAAAGACTGTGAATGGCTAGCCAACTACAAAAGCAGTTTCTCCTCTCTTGGTGTTCACACCTCCACATCAGCTTCTAGAAGTGGGCCTCACCCTCCCTGACTGAATTAACCTCGTTATCTCTAGCCTTATTCTCGCCTGCATAGTTATACCTGCCTCTGGAAATTTCCACTACGTGCATCTGACAAAGTGGATCTTTGCCTACGAAAGCTTATGCTCCAATACATCTGTTAGTCTATAAGATGCCACAGGACTCCTTGTCACTTTTGCAGATCCAGACTAACACGGCTACCCCTCTGATACTTAAAGTCACCAGTCATCATTAAGAGAAGAATAGAGTCAGATGCCAGACTAAGAAGATGTTCTATGCAGAAGCATAATATTCAATTCACTTTCAAGGTTACTGACTTCAGAAACAAAAGGATAATATGTGAAATAATTACTTCCCTTCCTTGGAGATGATGTGGCATCAGAATTACAATGATTATATTCAGGATTTTTAAAAAAAAATTGACTTCCCTTTTGCTATTTTGGATTTAGTAACATCAACATTTTTCAAGGCCTCCAGTCCTGAAGTGATGTGACTGCACCAGAATCTCAACTTATATTTTTTTAAAAAAAGTTTCTTTCATATGTATGTGAAAAAAAGCCTTGAAAATGTTCCCTAAAGTTATGTCTGCCTGAGTCTGCAAACAGCCTGAAACAATGGCTCTGAGAAGTGTAAAGTGCCCCATTCATCTTAACTTTCTGCTATTCCAAGGAACAATATGGCTATGGTGCAGGGACAGGCCTACAAGAGAGAGTTTTGTGGGCTGTGACTTTGGCTTTGTATTGCCACAAGTCTCTCTTCTCTTCTCTTCTCTTCTCTTTTTAAGGAAGATTCCACAATATCTTATTCCACTAATATCAATCACATTGCTTGTGGGTCTATTCTAAGATACTACATCTTTGTCTCAGAGGGGTAGCTGTGTTAGTCTGTATAAGCAAAAACAAGGTTTACTGTGGTATTGTAAAGACTAACAGATGTATTTGGGCATAAGCTTTGGTGGGTAAAAACCACTTTGTCAGATGCATGGACATCTTTGTGGAGATGCACATTAATAATTGAATCACTGGATATGATCACAAACTTGAAATCAATGAAACTATTATGACTAGTAGAGCAAAGTGCCAGTCCAGGTAAGAAAGGGCGGCAGCATCTAATCTATGGATTGTAAACTCTCAAGCATCTGTCTCATTATAAGAAAAAAAAAACAATTAGAAAGTTAAAGAAGTCTGTAAACCAAGCACAATTTGGAGGAACTATAATAATAATAGTTAAAGGGTAAAATATAGAGGTGTTGTACAATAGTATTACTGTGTGTAAATGAGTGTCGGTAATCAAACACAGTCAGTGAGGAGCAGTTTTTAAATATTCACAAAGTGGTTAAACTCAGACAAACTTAAATATTTTCCAAAACAATTCATATTTATTAATGGCTACTAGAAAATCCATTTAGCTTTAATCAAGTGAAACTTGAGGGTGCTGGCTTTCTTAAGGGCCTAGAGTCAACAATATTAACGTAAATAGTGGAAGACATTCCAAGATAGTATTAACACCATTGATTTATTGATGATTGAACAATGGGAGGTTATCTTTTGTTAATTGACTCAGTAAATAACCTCATAGGCGTCACTACCAGAAAAAAAATCTATTGTGTATTGGAAAGTTGACAGGATTAAAAAGAGAGTAAGGGAGTGTGTTACATCTTCTAAACGGTGTACCTGCTCACTAAAGCAACAACACAGAGAGAGCTCCTCTGACCAGAGGAAAGCACTAAGAGATGATTTGGGATATATTAACAAGAAAATAAATGAGATCTGATGCGTGCATGGATGGAAAGTGAAGTCCTCAAATTCTGCTGGCTTGTAGCATGTTGCATGTGAAACACAGCTGTTTTTATGCTGGATTTCACAGAAGCATGGCAAATGGAGTTGTTATAGTGGAACTATCCCTAATACAGAGGCCCAAGAAGACACATTGATACAAGATTTGCTCTCCCCACATAAGACAGGCCTTTTTTGCTCCACAACAATTTAGCCAGCCAACATTCTCAAAGGCATGTTTCGAAAACGCAGCCCATTCCCTTGCTTTTTTACCCTTCCCTCTTTCCCTGTTTCACTCTATTTTATTCCGTGTTTGTTCAGCAAATGTACAAGGCAGTAAGTTCCTGATCTATTGAAGCACTTAAGCATGTGTGCAGGCCTACAGATGTCAATGGGGCCACTCACTCAGATTAATTAGGCATGGGATTAAGATCCAGATGTTTAAAGTTACTGAGGCATTGCTGTGCTTAGCATTGCAATGCTTACATGATTTAGGAGCCTAAATCTCATTCTCAGATTTAGGCCAGATTTAGGCCTAAAACTCATTGGCTGTGAACGGGCTCTTGATTCCTAAGTGCCAAAATCCCTTTTGAAAATAAGATTCAGGGTTCTAAATCAGTTAGAAGTTGCAACAACTGAGCATTTCAACACCTAGCTAAATACCTTTTGAAAATCTGGGCCCAGGGCTTTGCAGGCTTAGGACTTATACAAGTAATAAAAACCAGGCTATGAAGATATAGCTATCTCATAGAGCTGGAAGGGACCTTGAGAGATCAGCAAGTCCAGTCCCCTGTTCTCTTGGCAGGACTAAGAACCATCCCTGACAGATTTGCCCCTGATCAGCCCACTCAGGGATTGAACTCACAACCCTGGGTTTAAGCAGGCCAGTGGGCAAACTACTGAGCTATCCCTCCCTCTGTGTTGACTTCTGTTATTACTTGATCATTTCATTGTAGATCTGGTTGTTTCATTTCTTCAGTCTTGTCCAATGTGCATATGTCCTCAGATGGAGTTATCTGGGTCAGTTCCTGGGTGACTACACTTCCACTGTGCGGATGGATACCTCCATATTCAATACATTTAAAATGATCTTGTTCTTCTCTTTTTCTAAGGCCTTGTCTTTACTAAGCCCCATCTTATGTATGGTAAGGTCCCTTCAATGCTGGCTACTCTTCTCAGTCTCATTCAATGGAATACCATTGTCAAAGGGAGAGTGTTCGGAGATTGATTTATCACATCTAAGCAGACGCAATAAATTGATGGCTGGTGGATAGACCACTGTAGCATCAATCCCTGACATAGTGGAGACAAATCCAAAGAGCCCTGTTTCCCTTGTGATTCTGCCTCTTTCTGCTGATTTTTCTCATGTGTTGTCTTCAGTATTTTGCCCCCCTCCTCATCTCTCTGATATTCTCATTTTCTGCAAGGGTGAGATGGAGCGCGATCAGGGAGCCAATTGCAGCTGCTGGAATATTTAGCTAATTCTGTGTGGACACCAGCCCTAGAATATATGATAGCAGGAGAGAGGCTGCTGTAATGATTACTGCCACGTATTACTTGTTTTAGGGTCTACACCATCAGGTGACTTCCCTCAAAGAGCTGTGCTGCCAGGTGGTAATTGCTTACGTTCAGAAGCATTGTAGCCTTGTCCTTTTGGACTCTCGGCACTTTCAGTAAACTGGGGATGGGAAGGGAGCTGGGAATGCTGGCCTTTTACTCACTGGAGATTCTTCTGCAGTGGTGGACTCTTACACTAAGGAGATACGCCATCAGGTTCTCATCTCTTTGTGCCATCTGAAGGGGTCAAATTGAGGAGAGAATTTGGCACTTTATCCTTTATTCTTTCACTTTGGTTTCTATTTTTCTCTGGTTAAATCTCTATATATTTCCTTTCCTTCCATTCACTCTATTTCTGATTCCTCCCATTTCTCAATCCTTTCATTTCTCTCTCCCAGCATCCCCAGGGACAGAACCAATCTGGATGTTCTCCTTGAGGCTACATCTAGACTGCAGAAAAAGAGAGACAATCTGCAGTAGACAAATTGCATATCTTTTTTTGATTTACTTTAGAAAGAGGCTCTTTTGAAATTTGGTGTGTCTACACGGTGCCAAACTGCAAAAGAAAGTGCTCTTTCAAGCCATCCCTTATTCCTCATAGAATGAGATTTACAGGGATGGTGAAAGAGCGCGTCTGTTCTTTTGAAATTTTTTTCGAAAAAGCAGATGTGTTCCTTGGATGTGGCATTGCTTCTTCGGGATACCAGAGGTAACCCAAAAAAAGCAATGCAGCCCAGTGTAGACTCACTCAGAATGGACATAGGATATAGTCCTTCACCCCTATTTCAGTTGCCCTCAGCTGGGAGCAAATATCATTGCTGCTCTTGTCTAAAAACATTTAGTAGGCATCTGGGAAGGAGGAAAGCCTGCCTATACTTTGGGTAAACAGCTGCTGAGGAGGGACCATGATGAGCGAGTGGTTTTTTTTTTTAAAGCCAGGGTTTGTAATATGTCAGGGGATTTAGAAGGGAATTAGCCCACCTCCAACTTATGACCCTCCTGAATCACCTGCACCAAGTCATGCTGCTTTCCATGTCATATCAACAGCCTAATGTGCAAAAATCAAACAAACTGTGCCTCTATTTTAAAAGTGTGCCCAGACTGTGGGAACAAAGGAGCTCCTGTTTCCTAATCTCAATAACAATTAAGACATCAGATTAATAGAATCTTTAAATGCTTTGACGGATGCATGTGGAACACTCTGTGTTTGCATTACCATCAAGCCTACTAGCACCCTTAGCATTAAAGGTCACGCAGAAGAACATAAAACATCAGGGCTGCAAACAAGACCTACAGTCTTGTTATGAAAAAATCATTGTCACTTCCCACATGGCCAGTTTTTGGAGCTGCTGGTCATTTTCATAGGACCAGAACTTAACTCTTGAGAGATATTTAATGGGCATGGGTTTCCCTGGCCTTAAGGAGAAATCTTTCCCCTTTCCCATTATTCTTTATTTCCCTTAACCCATCAGCTAAGTTGGGTTATCACACAAGTATCTGCCATCTTTATCTTTCTGAGGTGGCACTAAGATCTACTTGCTTACCATCTTCTTTGATGCAATCCATCCATTCCTTCCTCAGCTCTCCCCAGGATCCTTTCCCACCACCCTTGCCTGCTATGCTGTCTTCTCCAAGTGCTCTTCATGCACCTTCTGCACATTGTTCTCACCTCTTCCAAAAGGTCTGAGCCTCCCTAAAGGGCTGTCATGACTGGGGTAGGAGTGTGAAAGGCTGGTATCTGGTGCCTTAAAATATGTTGATCGCTCAGGGCAGATCGGGGCCTTATCTTGGGAGTGCAGACTATTTAGAAGCAGAAAAATTCTGATCTCAGATTCTGATTCATGGGTTAAATGTAGCGTGGTATTGGTCAGCAGAGATACCTTCTGCTAGTGGTCCAATAGGGCCATTGCAATGAGGTAGGAAAGGGTGATTAACTACTTAGGCTTAGTCTAAACTACAGCTCACCATTGATCCAAGCTACATGATATACCACGATAAGTCAACATAATTACCACAGTATCTTCTAAATGTAAGGTCAGTGGGGGCTACTCTCCTGTTGACTCCACTCTTCTCATCCTGGTGGAGTACCTGAATCAATGGGAGAGCGCTCGGAGGTCGATCTATTGCATCTAATCAGACATGATAAAACAACCACCAGTGGATTGATCATGGCAGTGTCGTAATTGTCTAGTGTAGCCAGCCCTTAGTCTAACTAGGGAAAGATTCTCTCACTGTGGTATATGTCAGGAACACCAACTGACATACTTTAGCTCTTCTTAGTGCAAGGTAGCTACTTCCCCCTTATCCTCAGTAGCTATCTTAATGGACATAATGCTCTGGCTAATAGGATTTAACCACAATGCCTATCCTTTAACTTGGCACCGGAGTCCAGCTTGCATTTACTTTTAGCTGGCTATTTTAAAATGCTGTCTGCCTGGTAACTGTTCCAATGTCTGCTCTCCCAGTATTCTGAGCAGTAATCCTCAGAATTATCCTGGATCAGACAGAAATGAAGAACTTGTGCAGAGGACTCAAATTTCTCTGCTTGGGTTGCAACTCAGGCCAGGATTAAGTGCCAGCATTTGTAGCGCCCCAATGGAAGTGAGCATGCTGAACTCCAAGGCTGATTAGACATTCCCCTTAAAAAGTTCAATGTTCAAGTATGGGGGAGGGAGGAGGGACACAAACATTAGAAACATCCCTGGGGAAAAAGCCTAAAAAGACTTGGGATAAGCAGGTAGAGAACAGTGAACTCCAAACCTTTTCCTTTGTGGGTGTGTGGAGATGCAAAATCTTGTATTTTTCTTTTGCTTCCAAACATCCAACCTCCAGGGAACTATCATTTGTCCATTGTTCCTTGTGACCCCTGATGAGTTACCCCATCCTCTTTATTTCCTAGCCTGGCATGAGATCCCTTTAATTTGCATACCAGTGTGTTGGAGATAAGAAGAACAGCAGAGCTGATGAGTGCCTGAACAGATTAGCAGGCTTCTGGCAGTGCCTCTACAGGAAAACTGTAGTGGGACAATCAGAATTTGGCTCATGGTCCCAATTTTGCTTTAGGATTATCAGATAATGGCCCTGAGTCCAACAGCCTTAGTATATTGCAGCCTAACCATACTTAGGGTAATGTCTTTTCTCTTTGCGTCTTCCTCCTTGTATATTTTGTTTTGGAAACTCAGGAAATGTCTTCCTCCCAGCAACTTCTCTGGACATGTCCCTACATTGAAATGATTCAATAAAAACTTTGTGATCAAATTTACCCCTCTGCCACCTGCTCCACGAGTTTGGCCGTTTCACTGACCCAGTGTTTTAGCACAGCACATGTCCCTGCCACTATCCTTGACCTAATCATAGCACTTGTGACCCATGTTTGTTGGTCAGAGACAAGCACGTTGGCAAAAGTAGCCCATAAGCTAACCACTGTAGCTTGCGTTCCATCCAGGAGAACAGTGTGTGAAATTCCTTTTCGGTTCAGTTTCTTCTGACCTGAGGGCCAGGATAGCTGCACTGCATATTCTGTCTGAATGCTTCTTTACTTCTTGGCGGAAAGAATGGCGGGTGGGGGAGGGGGAAGAGAATGGTAAGGGAGGGGGAGGACAGAGGGCGGATGTGCTCATACTCTTCAATCAGCTGACAGGCACAGGTGCTGGCTGTGGAATAGTGCTGCAATCCAGTGGCATGTGCCACAGACCTCACAGGCTGGCCTCAGTCTCTAGCTGCGTTCTGAAACACAGATTGAGTGTCAGGAGTTATGACTGCGATGCAAAATTGTAAACCTGATCGCACATGTTTATTAAAAATTCCCTGTCACTCTCTATAAGACTTTGGGAGGCTGTTAGCTCGGTGTCTCAGTCAAATCCCAAACTGGGTAACTGCATTGGCCTTTTTAATTAAATTCCCTATCATGGAGCAAGTTTGTTTTCATTTTTCTTTCTCTCCTAACACCAAACTGGCCTGGATCAGAACACCTGATCCTCACACCTGTAAAATATAATTACATTTGGATCTGGATCCATATCTATTACTAATCCCATTTCCCAGGGAACAATTCACTTGGTAAAAATGGCTGCCATTAACCCCAGAGGCTGCATTTCTGGGGAAAGGAAAGTGACCCCTCTTCACAGGGCCAACTTTTTAAACAGTTTTGGCATTCTGTCTGCACAAAATAATGCCATGTGCATGCGCTATTTTTTATTACAAATTGGGTAGCTGAACATGCAAAAAAATACTATTGAATGTTATCCATTTTGCCAGTGTGCAAGTGGGTTTAAAGATGGATGTATCATGCACACAATATTTTTCACAAAGTCTTTCCCCTTTCTTTTGAAACTGTGTGCTGAGTAAATTGCAGAGTGCTTGTGAAATTTCTGCTCCTGAACTGCTTTGCACTGTTCTCTCATCAGATATCACATGCTAAGGTGATGATCTTGCTCCCACTGAAATAAATGGCAAAAGTCCCTTGACCTCCTTTGTTCAGGATCATACCTTAAGCATGGGATGGGCTAGATCAGTACTGGGATGATATATTCCTAAGAAACTCCCAATGTGCTTTGAAAGACACATTTCTTCTTTCCATGACAATACCAAACCACCCCAAACCATGCTCGGAGAGAGGTCCGAGGAGGTCTTATCTTTCTGATAGAATAGATTCAATGGTCATTTAAAAATATCTCAAAGCACCTTTCTTTACAATTTACAGTTGACTTCAATGTCCTAGCCAAGTTCCAAATCAGATCATTACGTTCTTTCTATCTGTGTTTCCCATACTGTTTCCACTGGCTACAGTATTTTCCTTCACTTCTGTCTTAAACTGTGTGACAGCACAACTCTCTCCAGTGCTGGTTCCATTCCAACTGTAGGTGAAGTGATCCCTTCATTTGCATACCAGCATGTTGTTGGTAAAGCACTTGAGGTCATTTTGATATGAAGGCACTATATGAATGGAAGTTCTTATTAAATCAATAAAGAATACTAGTGTTCCATTCTCACTGCTAGAAATGCTAATTTTCGTCTTTGTTGCCCCATACACCACATGGAATTATTTTTCTATTTGCTCTTTACATCCGAACAGACTTTCAAAACAAATTGATGTAGAAATGTTTATGTCAGCAAAAAGTTTTTGGCCTTCCAAGTTTTTAAAAAAAGAAACTGCCCGTCTAATAACTCATTGCTGCTGTGGCTACTATGTAAATCTCTTTATCCAATCAATCAGATCTGAAATAAAATACACTGAACTGAGGCTTGGATAGCATATAAATTCCAACTCGCATGAGGCCTAGTGAGTTACAATGCAGAAAAAGGATTTTTCATTCTCCATTTGTAAGATGATATCTGCTGGGCTCATTATGTGCAAATATTTTAGGGGCTTGTGCCTTTACAAGGTAAACTGGCTCTATTGTGCAGGAGAACATTCACTGAAATAGTTAACATGGCTCATCTGACGACATTAGCTTTGTAAGTAATTTCCATGATGTCAAGGGCACACTGGAGATTAAAGGGGGATTAAGGCCTACTTGCACAGTCAAAGCATCAAAGTAAATTGACTTGACTTGGCAGGCTGCACCTAAAGTTGGCAAGTTTTCACTAACTAATCATATAAAGCCCAGGTTTGTGGTGTTAGTTCGACTGCACTTTCACAGAGGCCAGGAAACGTTAATCTTTCAAGGTGGGAGGTTTAAGGGGTTGGGAAAGAGGAGGAGACTGACAAGGAGACTTTTGCAATGTCAGGGTGCCAAGAGGTGCTAAGTAAAATAATGACCCTATTTTACCAGGGAATACTGTGTGTGTGTGTGTGTGTGTGTGTGTGTTAAGAGAAACCTGGTTGGATTTCTATCCAAAAGCCTTTTCCCTGCAAAGTTTATTTTCCACCCCTTTTTTCTGTTTCAAAATGCAGTCTCCTCTTAAAAGATCAGACCTTACACAGGAACTTCACTGAATAAAGATGAGTTTATATTTTAAAAAGGAAACAGCTGGATTGCAAAAGCAAGGGAGGTAAGCATCTCTTGTTTCATTAGCTAAGGGAAACTCGGGCCCCTGAGGAGAACAACTGGGATAGCAGCCATGACAGAGAGAAAAAAAGGAAACAGAAGATCATAAAGAACTAATAATGAAAAATGGAAAGTGAGAAAGAGCCAAGAAAAACAAGCAATAAGTAGATTAAAGAAGAAGAAGTAGAAGAGGAAGAATAAATGTGAAGCAACAATAGTATGCATTTTATTAAAACAAATACGGATGATTCTGAAAACAATTAAGAACTCAATGGAAATTTTAAAGTGATAAACTTTTGGACTCAGAGCTGATTGCTTGATATCAACTGAGTGCCTTGTTTCAACATAAAATTGGAGGAGGAACACTGCTTGTAATCTGACAGCAGTTTTTCTACCCCCTCACTTGAAAGAAAGTGGTAAGTTTATAAATAGCAGGGTCTAGGCCACTCCAATGAATCCGGGTTATCTTACATCACCTTATAAAACTTCAATCTTATGATTGTTTAGAAGGACACAGTCAAATGTTTACCTACGCAGTGATCAGTAGATGCTGATTTGAATCTAGTGTGTGTGTGTGTGTGTGTGTGTGAGATATCCATTTAAACAGTTTCACATGGAGAAAGAGTGGAGATTGAAGGAAGCAAGAGTTAGGAAGAAAAACAGACACTAGTCTGTCCTTCGTCTTGAAATCTGTTCATTGTGATAAAATATACAAACACAGCCAAGTCCTCACCATCCAAGGAGGAAGAGATTTTTTTTTTCAGTTGCCCTTCAATTAGACCCATAATAATCCCGCATCTTTGTATGGTTTACTGATGACACCTCAATCAGCAGAAATGCTGTTATTCTTTTAATTTGTACTGTTCTCATTAGGTTTTATTAGTAGTGGTTGTTTGATGGGGTAGGGTATGTGTGTGCGGGAGAAAATGCACTTGGTGATGCACAGTGGAATGTATATTAATCTTGTTAATGACAACACAGTTAATGGCTGGCAAAACATTACTTTTGAATTAACCTTTCTCTTGTGCAGGCTGTACTTGAGAAACGGAGCCAGGACACTGAAGATATAAGGAAAGTGCATGAAGACAGGGATACAGGATTTCCTATGATTTTATGTTGTTCTTAATTAGGAAGCATATTGGCAGCAAATGCTAACATGTGTTAGGATGGTTAGTGTTAGCCAAATACATGTTTTCTATTACAGCACTGAATTCCTTGCCTAGCCAGAGTGCATGCTGTTCTGCTCATGTCTTACAAAATCCCTTTATAAGTCATTTTGGGGGCCAGTTCTGTTGGCTCATGCTGCAAAGTGACATCAAACATATGCACTGGTATTCCACAAGGGTCATCCTCCTCACTTGTAGAACAGATAGAATAATTTTTTGAAAAAAAAAAAGGGTGGTTAATGGGGAAGTCCTTCTGAAATGAAGAACAGCTGTAAAATGGCCTCTAATGAGCATGCTCAATATGAGCATGAAGTAGAGAATGGATATGATTGGCTCTTTGCTGTCACATATTCATCACATGCACTAGTTATTCATAAGGAATCATTTACCTGACAAAATTTGCCTCCTTTACCGTTTGTGAATAATCTGCAAATAGTTTGTCATTTTTTTCCAAATGTATTCGTTGTTTCAAATTATTAGTTGAATAATTTTAGGTTTAGTCAAAAGGTTATTTGAAGGGCAATTGGTTGTGAAAACTTACAGCTGAGAACTCTTACTAATTTGATTACGCACATGTCTAGACTACATAGAATTTTTGAAAGAGGATCTTCCTTAAAAAAGGAGGTTTACACGGTTTTTTTGAAAAAGTTTTTTTTTTCCCGATAAACCCCCTGCATCCAGACTACTTTTACTTTCGAAAGATCCTCTTTCGAAAGTGAGATCGGAAGAAGATATGCATATCCTGCGGAATTTGCATATCCTCTTTCAAAAAAAACCATATTTAGACGTGCCCACATAGATTACATGGGTGCTTTTCTGTATTTGTATTAGATTGGTGTAATTTTTTTTTCTAGCTCAAATATTTGCCACATTCACTCAAATAGTGTGCCACTTGTGCTTTAAAATCATTGTTTTTGTAGAGTGTTCCTGCCAGTAAATTCACTTAATGTTACAAATTGTCTTTACATATTTTCATGTGTCTATAGTCACACAGAGAATTTAGAATGAATATTCCCAGAAAATTTTCTAGCACATTTTGCCCAGCATAGTTTTTTGATTCATTTTGAAAGGGAGAAAGAGTTAGAAATCCTAAAGCATCAGGATAGCAATGTCTCTTCCCATGCAGAACCCTTCTCCAGCATCTTTCACAACTTACGGTAATTGTAGGATATGTGTCTATACGCACAGAAATCTTCCTTTAAGCACAAGCTATTAGGCTAGAAACAGGAATCATAGCCTGAAATTCTCTGGCCTTTATTAAGAGGTCAGACAACATGATCAGAATGGACTGTTCTGGCCCCAAAATCTATTAATCGGTATTTAGATTGAGATTCATTTCCAGTTTTATCCCCGTGTTGACTCCCACAACCCCATTTTCTTCTGGGACCTCACTTGTAGCCATTTTCTTCCCTCTTTTCTGAGCTACCTCCAGTCATGCCTCCAGTCCCAACTTTATGGCATTCCCACTATCCCTAAATCCACAGGGAATCTCATCTCAAACCGCATTCCAACAGCTCTATGCTCAGCCATGTTGTGACTGTTCAGGGCTAGTGTATGCTGAAATTACCTGATGTTCATTGTCATTATTTGTATTAAGGTAGCACATAAAGTCTCCTGCCAAAATCCAGAGTTAGACTGTGCACACACAGGCTATGTCTACACTATGGGGGGAGGGTTTCTGCTTTTTTTTTGTGGAAGAGCAGGCGCGCTCTTTTGGAAGTCCTGTCTTCCTCCTCCCATGAGGAAGAAGGGCTTTTCTGAAAGAGAAGTATTTTTGCCTTCCTTGTCATTACTAACATTTCGCATCCCTTCCAAAATGGTTGTTTCTACTGTTGCTTCATGTTTTAGATCAGCTGCCATAAAATAGTCATTCCCAGTAACATATCAAGCCAACAAACCAGTAGAATTTAGTATTTTTAGCTGTATTTTGAATGCTGGGCTTCGCTTGAACCTTACGCTCAAAGAAAAACTTTGGAGGTATGGAACAGAGCCACTGTATTTTGAAACAAGTCTGTAGTCATTTACAAAGCTAGCCATATCACATACTTCTTGGCTCATAATACTTCTGACTTGCAGGACCACATCCCTGGAGTGGAAGCAGAAGGCAAAGGCTGTGTTTATGTTCTGCAGATTTGTCTGTCTTTGTGATCAACAACAGAACCCGATTTCAGATTTCACTTGGCTCAGCCACCACTAGTTCCCATCCCTGTGTCCTACATACATAGACTGTGTATAAATTTCATGTTAGGCCAACAAAGATCATGTCCTCCAAGGGGATAAATGCTTTAAGCAGCTATGCATAGTTATTTAAGGCTTTGGTTTCACATACCATATCATGAACAGTTCAAGATTTTTATCCATGGAACAGGTACTTTACAGCCAGCGCTAAAGCCAAAGTGTCAATGCTCTTCCACCATGTTTTGTAGGGAATGATTCCAAGGTTTAGATAGTTTTCATGTCCATTGAATTCTTAGCCTCCCTGGAGACCACAGTGAAAGAGAGGAGGACGCCACCCATAACGCCTTTGGAGCCACCTTTTTATTGCTGGAGAGGGAATGTTGATTTGAGAGTTCAAAAGCCTCCGTTGGTTCTTGTGATTAGAACATGTACAAGACAATGCACAGTAGATCTAAAAAGAGCACATGGGCCAAAGAAGTGTAACAGCTGTTGTATCTTGCTGCAAATATTTCTTGCCTTATTAAAATATCAGTTTATAGTTGTCAATGAGCAATGTAGTTGACAACCTTGCTTGGCCCATGGGCAAGGTAGGGAAAGGCCCCGCTGGGAAGAGTGGGTGCGACTGGGGCTAGGCGGCCCTCAGAAGTCATCTGGAGAGTGCCACGCTAATCCCCAGCAGCCCTCAGTGTCTGGCGGCGGCCAAGAGCTCCAGACCCTTTTGTATTGCTACTTTGCTCCCCCCCACCTCTGTAGGCAGGCCTGCCAATCAGAGAAGAGTTAGGAAGCCACTTCTCATACAATAAAAACAGATCTGTTCTAAATTTTCTTTCTAAGTTGTGCCCCCCCATGCATAACCGTTTAAAAGATTCATATCTGTTAGTTAAGGAGCTCCCCAAATTGTAGCCCAATGGGCCAGCTTCTCTCTATTATATTTACTGCATAATATTCTGCTTTATTATATTTAGCAGGAAGGCAAGAAACGTACAGGTTTGTATCCTGTAAGACATTGGCTTTAGCAGTTAACACGAGGCTAGAGACTTATAAACTTCAGCATAGATAAACTTAGGGAACTCAGAAGTTATGAGTCTCAGGGGGGTAGCCGTATTAGTCTGTAGGTGAGTATTTTTACCCATGAAAGCTCATGGTCCTGTACATTTGTTAGTCTCTAAGGTGACACAGGACTACACATTATATACGTTATGAGGAACTGAAAGTAGATGTAAGGGGGAGTTTTGTGCCTATGACATCAGCTGACCACAGAACATGAACTAACACCAACTTCTGAAAGGTTCTGGACAGAACATCCAATTGCAAAAAGTGCCATGGCAATGAATTCATGTATGTGATAATGGGGTAAAATTGAAACCATACTAACTTATAGGAAAAGGACACCTTAGCATTGGCAAAGGGAGGAAATACAAATAAGGAAGAAGGGCAACCCCCTATTGAATATGCATTAGACATGGTAACATCAGCGTTACTTATTATAAAAGTGGCATCCCAGGGCAGCAAGGGGAGAGATGTAGACCTTGGGAGGGCCAGATTGGTGGCCACTGGTGGTAATGAGGAATGTGACAGTGATGAGGAAGAGAAGGGCTAACATTTCAGGTTGTTTTGCAAGGGATCAAGGGATGGTGCAAGTATGGATGTCCAAATGTACTTTCTTTATAATTTCTATCTACCTTGGTGAGTTAGTGGGTGTAACTTTACTAAATGTGAAAATAAATTATTTTATTTGTAAATATAAAAGAGTTCCTATAATGTGAGTGTTGCACCTGTGCATATCGGGGTTTCCCCCGATAGAATAAATGTAATAATGATTTAACCGGGTCTGATCTGGGGACTAGAACCCATCAACCCTCAAAGTGACAAATGGGAATCTGTGGATATAGATGGCTTGCAGTTGGTCATGCTCACCAGGCCGCTTTTCTGAATTCCTCATCCCCTATCACCTCAATTCCCCTGGTCCTCATTTACTCTTGTCCCCTGCATCACTTCTATCCATAAATCTAGCTATTCTGTACTCGGCTGTAATACCACCAGTTTGAAATCTTGTCTGAGTTGAGGATGCCTGTGCTGGATTGTGCTGCAGAGCACTCAACACTCCTGGGTCAGCTTCACTTCACAACTTAAATTCAAAAATCAGATGTGTGGATCACAATGTGATTATGTAGAGCAAGCGCGGATTCACAGTAGATCCTTGGATTCAGGTTGGCTTTCTGGGAGGGCTTGAATGCAGAGAAAGGAACTGTCACTCTGTGGTGGATTGACTTAGCTGCTCTGGTGGGAGGACAGTCAAGAGACAGCATATGTGGGTACTTAAGATAAGTCTGTGGTTCATTGACATGGCTTAAGCCCCATTTCTTCTTGCTCCACCTCTGAGATGAGACATTGGAGGAGCTGGAGTTGACACTTGGAAGCTGGAGAAGCAGGGCTGTTGGAAGAATTTCTAAAGGTTGGGCAGGGATGGAAAGAGTCATGTGAGCCCAGATTATGTGGGAGCTGAGTTGTGTCAAGTCGCTCTGCTGTGTGGGAGGTTGGGACCTTCACATCTGTAGTTGTGATTCAACGAAGCATCCAAACTATAGAGTGCTTATTCAAGTGTAATCCTTTTTTAGGATCACCCATTATTATTATTAACAACACTGAACATTTCTAGGAAGGAAAAAATAATGTCTTTCTTTCCACCAAAAGATAAAAACAAAATAGTGAATTAAAGTTCTAAATTACAGGACTATTAACATAATACCTTTTATCTAGAATGAATGATAAAACACACATATAGACAATGGATAAACTCTGTAAATATGTAATGGATAACCATATATATATTTATTTGTTTTACCATTTTCCACTATATAATGTTATCCTTCATAAAAATGATATTTTAAAAAGGAAAGGTTGGCAAAAGAAACAATTGGTAGTTAATGGAAGGACAGAATTATAGTACTGTACTTTTGCTGTGAACAGTGAAATAGAAAATGAAAAACATTCAGGGCATAATATGAAGCCCAGCAGTCATGCTCCATATGTTTTCAAGAGTTGAGCAATGCTTGACAAAGATTTTACAACTTCATTTGCTTAACATTTGGTCTGATTGCTTTGATCTCAGCCTCCCAGCCCAGTCCTGTGCTGAAAAACACAAGGCATTTAAAAGAAAGAAATCTGTGTTTATTAATGTCGCATTTTATATTGATTTTCATCTTGTGTGTTGTTGATGTTTTAATATGCAGTCTTGTCACCATCAAGCCTTTTCCAGGATTGTGTTGTGGTTATGGCAGTGGACTGGAACTAGGGAGATCTGATCTCCTACCCGGGCACAGATTTCCTATGTAATCTGAGGCAAGTCATTTAATCTGTTTGTGCCCTACTTCCCCACCTGTAAAATGGAAATTCAGGTTGAACTCCCTGGTCTGGTACCCTTGGGACCTCATCGGTCCCAAATGAGGGAGTTTGCCAGACCAGGGGAGGCCAATGCTGTTTCCCCTGCTGCTGGCCTGGCAGGGCTCTTGCCCCCATCAGGGCTGCTGGCCCTGTTGCTGCTGGCCACTGACACTGCTGCCACCATCCCGGCCAGGCTCCTGGACCTACCAGGGCTGCCAGCCCTGCTGCTGCTGGACCAGCAAGGCTGCCACTGCCCTGGCAGGAGAGGGTTCGTGGCCCTGCTACTGCCACCCCCTGCCTTGCCTCTGGTTGAACTAGGCTCTTGGTCCCAGCAGGGCCCAGACACCTGCCCTTTTGCCACTGACTCCTGGATGCTGGGGCTCTTTGCTCCAGGGCCTGCTGGACCACAGATGTTGCAATTCCAGAGAGTTCTGGTTTAGAGAGGGTCAACCTATATTAGCATTTCTCTACCTCACAGGAGAATTTTGAGCATAGAGATGTTAAAGATTGTGTCATATTCAGACATGATGGTGATGAGAGCCAAGGAAGGATCTAACGTAGCTAAATGGGGAACATATACATAGGTAGACAGGAAAGTACTCTAGAATACTTCTGGGCTGCGTCTAGACTGGCATGAATTTGCGCAAATGCTTTTAACGGAAAAGTTTTCCGTTAAAAGTATTTGTGCAAGAGAGCGTCTAGATTGGCACGGACGCTTTTGCGCAGAAGTACTTTTTGCGCAAAAGCATCCGTGGCCAATCTAGACGCGCTTTTGCGCAAGAAAGCCCCGATCGCCATTTTAGCCATCGGGGCTTTTTTGCGCAAAACAAAACTGAGCTGTCTACACTGGCCCTTTTGCGCAAAAGCTTTTGCACAAAAGGACTTTTGCCCAAACGGGAGCATCAAAGTATTTGCACAAGAAGCACTGATTTCTTACATTAGAACGTCAGTGCTCTTGTGCAAATTCAAGTGGCCGGTGTAGACAGCTGGCAAGTTTTTGCGCAAAAGCAGGTGCTTTTGCGGAAAAACTGGCCAGTCTAGACACAGCCCTGGAGTATAAATAAAATGTTTTCTTAGTCTAATACTACTACATGTTTAGTAACAGTTTTGTGTTTAAAAAAGTGAAACAGATGTACAAGACTTTTCAAAGCACTTTACAATCATTAACAAATCTTTATGGCACCCTTGTAAGGTAGGTGCTGCTGTCAGAGACAAGGTAATGGAGGGTCAAAGCAGTAAAGTGAATTTCCTGAGGAAAACAGATGCCAATGCTAGGTTTGGAACACAGAATTTCCTGGCTCCCAGACCTGTGCTCAGACCACTAGATCATGGCCCACTCTTTAGTTTTAATCAACCTTTACACCCCTCACCCTCATAACAGTCAGCCCTTACACTCACCCCTTCATAGTACAGTCAGGCTGATTGTTCTGCAGTAATTCTCATTGATACTCCTCTAACTTAACCATGATTCCTCGTCATCTCCCTACAGGAAAAGAGGTTTCTATTCCCCTTCAAATACTTGTGCACAATTTACACTCCTTCTTTCCACCACAATCTAAGTGATTATATAGTAAAAGTGAATGCAGTCGGGTGGTTGGGACAGGTGACTAGCAGTCAAAACTTGTGGAATCCATTCTTGGCTCTGCCACTGAGCTTCTTGTGACCTTGGGAAATTCATTTAGCTCTCTGTTTGTAAATTATAATTAATTATTTTATTAATATTATTTGCAGCAGTTCCCAAAGGGCAATACCTGAGATCATGCAACCATTGTGCTTGGTGGTGTGTGTACATATAATGAAAACATGATCTCTCTTCCAAAGTTCTTACAGTCTAAATTGGGACATGCTAATAAGCATTATAACATTGAAGACAGTTGATATTAAAGTTGAAGTCTGCAGAGACTCTGAGACTTACAGACAGTATTTTACATAAGTGACAAGCAGCAAAGTTGAGATCTAGCTCTAAATATTCCCAAAGTTTGAGGGTTTGGATCACTGATTTTCTGATATTTGTGGGTGCAAGCCAACAATGGGGAACTCACATTTGTCGGTATTGCAAATGGCACATTCCATATTAGGTAAGCAGAGTATCACTAGAGGTATGATTTGTCTCATGGAATCAGTATACAGAGAACACTCAGCTGGTTAATATTTCATTTGGATTTTTTCTCTCCCCCCGCCCCAGCCATCTATGTAAACTCATATGCACCCAGTCTGGTTTTAGGAGGTTATTTCCTTGCTGTGGATTAAGGATCCATTTCTGAGTCACTCCTTAGGCACTCCAGAGGAATATATTTCAGACCTGAAAAAATGTACCGTAAACAGAATAATGTTCTTTCAAAATTAGCTCACGTACCAAATTATGTGTTTACCCAATACTCCTTAATGGCTTTTGAAGAAGCCATTAGGGTCTAATGCGTAAATGGTATCTATATCAAAATATGTGTTTAACCTAGATAAGACAATTTCTCATTGCTGATTTCCCCTCCTTTTTTACAAAGTTTTATCCTTTTCACCTTTTTAAAATCAATTTTCTCACCCCAAAATAAAATTGTTTTGAATGCCATGAGGCCTCATTAGCTCTAATAAAGAGTGGCTAGCTGTAATTGGTAAACAGGCTAAACTTGCTTTTTTAGCCCAATAAATGTGACCTTTCAGACCTGGTATTGGGTATAAGTAGAATTTCAAATTCAGAGGGAAGCATTCTCTAGGTTGGGTGGGAAAAGGATGAAATTGATTCTGAAGAGGTGACCAATGTATGGGTAAGAAGAAATGTTGGCTAAGCTATTGTCTATCCTACCCCCTGCCATTGACCTACTTCAGCTATGCAGATAGTGTAGCTGAAGTTGACATACTCACCACAGCATCTTGCGTATGGAAAGGTCGGCAAGGGCTGCTTTCCCATTGACACCAGCTACTCTTTTTGTTTTGGTGGAGTACCGGCATTGACAGTGGCATGCTCAGAGATGGATTTATCACATCTTTAGCAGACACAATAAATCAATGGCTGGTAGATCGATCGCTGCAGCATCAATCCCTGGCATAGTGGATACAAGTCCCAAGTCAAACAGGACTTAGGCCTATACTTAAGGGCAGCCCTGAACAAAGATAGATTTAAGCATGTGCTCTTCTGTTTTCATGAACTTTATGTGAATTCCTATATGAAGGCACTTAGGCTTGCTGCACAGTGCACTGGGAATACTACTTTAACTAACACTACTTTACTTAACTAATAGTAAGATCAAGTCTACACAAGACCCAGCACCTTGGCTTAAGGTATGCAACTTCAGCTATGTAAAATACATAGCTGGAGTTGACTTACCTTAAGCAGAGCTTGGCATTATCCCTAGGTTCCCTTACTCCTCACAAAAGCAGTAGTACCACACACTGGTGGGGTTAACCTCTGAGTTTGATTTAGCGAGTCTTAACTAGACTTGCTAAATCGAACTCTGGAAGATCAATCTTGGCAGCAGTGATCTTCTGCGGAGTGAAGAAGTGGCCTTAGTGGTCATAAGTACATTCCATGTTACAGCTCTCCTTTTCATATAGACACAAAATATCTTTAACATTTTTCTTGTTAATGTGACTTCAGACCAACAAATTCAGATAAAGAAATCTTTGGCATATGGTTGATGTTCCTGTGACTTATTTGTGTTATCAAATGTGGGAACTCTTTTTCCCTAATTACTAAAATTTGAATATGTTCAAAGAAATATACAAACATCCAATAGTGCAACTATATGCTAGAATTCTAGCAGTATCATAAGAGACCAAAAATGCAACTGGATTTGTTTTCTTCTTATTTTTTTTAATTTACTTTTTGTTGACCACAAGAAAAACTGGTTTTAAAATACAGCACAGTAACAGTCTACGGTGATGTAAAAACATGTAGGGTCAGTTAAAGTCTTAAAGGTGAACTAACTGGTAGCACTTATTTGATGGTTATTAAACCAAATTGAAATGAAAAAAAATTCATCTGTCATTAGCTGTTAGGGAAATTTTTTAATGAATGCTTTCTTCACCAGCAATGCTCGTTTATCAAAGCCGAAACTGTTTATGGAAAAGAGTTGGTTATGACAAATTTCCTAACTAAAATAAAATAAAAATAGTTTAAAATCATTAATATACCCTATTTAAATGTTTTCAAAATAAAAAGGTTTTATTATTATTATTTTTTGGTTCAAAATGACTTCTCAAATTTTCTTTTTTTTCGTTTGTTGGTCACAAAAAAATTGAGATTTTGACTGTTTAACCTGATTTGAGATGGAAAAAATATTACCTCTCAAAAATTCTTTAAAGTTTGTCTACTTCTCTGTGTTTGTACAGTCCCTAGCTCAACACAGCATTGATTTTTGGTTAGTCTTTAGGCACTACCTAAAAACTTTGAAGGAAGGAACTTTGATTTTTTTTCAGGTATTGAAGGATTGGGCATCTTCTGTGTGCTCTACCATGTATATCCAGGACAAATATTTGTATGTGCATTCATGTTTTGGACAGAATATGCGGTTCATATTTTAATGTAAAGTATCCCCAGATTTCATACCACTTTTGTTTGGGTTGCTTCAGGTTGAATCTCTCTAATCCAGCACTCTCTGGTCTGGCAACATTGGTGGTCTGGCATGACTTTAGATAGCTGGATGTCCACTTACCATGGGTGTGGCCAAGTTTCCCACATTCCCATGAAGATTGTTTATAGTCACCAGTCCCGGCTATCAGTGTTCTGTACTGTTATTTAGCTCCAATTTACCCCAAATGTCTTCTAAGAGCCCAGCAAGCATCAAGATGTTGGTAATGGTGCTAGATAATATTGGCCTTCTGTAGTTCAGTAAATTCTCTTGTTCAACACTGGTCAGGTCCTCAGGGTACTGGACTAGAAAGGTTTAGCCTGTAGTTATTAGCTACAAGTGCTGTTATTTTTTTACTGCAAAGCTAGGACTGGACCTTAACCATAATTAAAAAAAAAAATTCTTTAGGGATTGACTGGCCATTAGCAACTCAACCAATCATTTCAGGGAGAAAGAGGGGTTTAGTCTTTTTTGATTATTCATATAATCATTATTGACAACAGAATTTGCAGGATCTATTGTGACTATAGTGGGGTGATTCCTGTGTTAAAAAAGAGATTATTCATTTGAAACTTCAGAGAAATTCCTCGACTGAATTCACACCCCTTTTGTGATCTCTTTCCACAAATACGCTAGTGACTGAGGGCTTCTCGCCAGCCTGGTAGGTGTGTGAATGATTTAAAAGAACGCTGGACACTAGTTGCAGACAATAATCTGTTTGGGTACGTCTACACTAGCCCCCTAGATCGATCTAGGGAGGTGAATGAGGGTGACTGGAATTGCAAATCAAGCCCGGGATTTAAATATCCCGCGCTTGATTTGCATGTTCCCGGGCGGTCGCCATTTTAGAAATTGACTAGCTCGAAGTAACTGCCCGTGTCTACATGCAGCAGTGAAATGGGATTCTGGAATAAAGCCCCTAAATTGAATTAGGTGGTAAATCTCCCCTAATTCGATTTAGGGCTTTATTCTGGAATCCTGTTTCACTGCCGCATGTAGATGCAGGCAGTTACTTCAGGCTAGTCAATTTCTAAAATGGCGACCGCCCGGGAACATGCAAATCAAGCGCGGGATATTTAAATCCTGGGCTTGATTTGCAATTCCAGTCGCCCTCATTAGCCTCCCTAGATCGATCTACGGGGCTAGTGTAGACGTACCCTAAGTGAATAATTTGTGGAAAAAGTGGCGAAATGCCTGAACAAAGTGATATTGTTATAAATGGTTTGCCCAGATGTTATGGCAACAAACAACATGATAAAACTCCCATCTCCTTCCAAACTTCCAGTGAGAAACTTTTTAGAGCAGCTGGCACAGGCGACTGATGCCTGAGGGGAAAAAGGTGCAGGGAGGGCCACCCAGAGTAACAGGAAAGGGACACAAGAGGGCATCTCATTAACAATTAAATTTTGATGAGGGCTTGCACCTCTCTAGTGCTACCATAAGTCACCTATGGCAGGTGGTACCAGCCTGTATATCTCTCATTCTCTCTCTCTTGCTTTTGAAAATCTTGTTATCTAAAATAAATATTTGTATAAATCCTTTTTTCTGGATTGATCCACTTTCATATACAAAGTGTAAATCCCTCCGCCTTTACAGTAAATTCTTCTGATTAGATCATCATTTAAGAAACTTACAACACATATGAAAGAAACAAGTTATTTGGTTGAACTGAGCTAGACGTGGGAATGATATCATTGTCTGGACAGCACATTGTTGAAATGCTGGATTTGCCACAGATTTAACTCTTCCTGGCCGCTCCCAAGATTTTGGATGGCCAATGACCTATTTGCACATCAACTCTGCCTCAGCCTCCATTCTCCCTTTATCCCCACTGGTGGAGGCTTTTCTTCTCATGCAGTGCCAAGAAGCCTTGCGTTATTCTTGCTGCTAAGCATTCCTTCCTCAAATAGCCTCTTTCCATGGGGACGTTGCCTGACCAAAAAAAGCTATTTCAGCTACTAGCATTAGTTTGTACTTGTCCCCTGTCAAGAGAGAGAAATATGTTTTCTTATGCTTCTGCTTGTATCACATGCTTCCCACTGCCCACGTTGAGTCCCTGTTAACCACACATAGCCTGCTTGGCTGGTCTGTGTCTGATGGGTGGTGTTGGTGGCCTGAAATATCCATGAGGTCAGAATATATGATCTGATGACCTCTTCTGGCCTTTAACTCTGATGTCTCCCACACAACAATTAGCATAGAGAGGATATGGAACTGTGTGATTTTGGATTTAAGGGTGTATTCAGGCAGGAAGGGAAGGAAAAGGGATGGGCAATACATAGTGTCATGTCATTTGGTGTGAAATATCTGTCTTTATTATCATCTCTCTTTAAAAAGTGGGTTTTGCCCATGAAAGCTCATGATGCTATAGATATAGATATAGATAAAAAAAGGTTTTCCTGCTGGGTGACAGAATGATGTCATCACGCTCTCTGGACGTGAAAGCAAAAGTGGCCAGAGAGAGGGGGGGAAGTGAGCATAAGGAGCACGGGGCAGAGCCTGCTAGTGTTCGTGTGTGTGTGTGTGTGTGTACACACACACACACACACACGAGAACAGCCATACTGGGCCAGACCAACGGTCCATCCAGCCCAGTATTCTGTCTGCTGACAATACCAGATGTCCCAGAGGAAGGGGAACACAATAGGTAAGCCTTACGTAATCCCTCCCCATCACCCACCTCCAGAGAAACATTCCTACCCACCCTGGCTAATAGCCATTGATCGATTTAACCTCCATTAGTCTATCTAGCTCTTTTTGAACCCTGTTTAAGTCCTAGCCTTCACCACATCCTCTGGCAAGGAGTTCCAGAGGTTGACTGTGTGCTGAGTGAAGAAAAATTCCTTTTGTTTTAAACCTGCTACGTATTAATTTCATTTGTTAGTCTCTAAGGCTTTGTCTAGACTGCAGGCTTCTTTCAGAAGAAGCTTTTTTAGAAGAGATCTTCCAGAAAAACTTCTTCCGAAAGAGAGCGTCCACACTGCAAAAGCACATCGAAAAAGCGATATGCTTTTTTGAAAGATGGCGTCCACAGTGAATGGACGCTATCTCGCATTTCATCTGTGATTACTATGGATGGAGTGGCCACCAGGGCACCTGTGCTTTTTCTTCTTTCCTCTTTCGAAAGAACTCCCTCTTTCCCGTCCACACACACCTTTTTCCAAAAGAGCTCATTCAGAAAAAGGCTTCTTCCTCATAGAATGAGGATTACCAGTGTCGGAAAAAAGCCTTTGTTCTTTCAATTTTGTTTTGGAAGAACGCGATTGCAGTGTGGACATAATTGAAGTTTTTTCAGAAAAACAGCCATTTTTCCAAAAAAACTCTGTCATGTAGACATACCTTAAGGTGCTACAGGACTACTCATTGCTTTTAAAGTTACAGACTAACACAGCTACCCCTCTGAGATTTTTAAAATAAGAGTTATAATTCCCCAACAAAATATCACCCTAACAAAAGGACTAGAATCCTGTTTTTTAAAACACTAAGTAGCTGATTGGACACTGAGTCCCTGCTCAAAACAAAGCACAGAGGGTCAGATTTATAAAGGTTTTAACTGTTTAAAAATGCAAATAGGAGCCTAGGTGGATTTTAAAGAGTGCTAAAGTGCAAAACTTTGATTGAACTCAATTAATCAAGTGGGAGTTAGGTGCCTCTGCATTTTTTAAATTCTCACTTGCCACCTATCTAGTTCTTTAGGCTTAGGTACCTTTAAATATCTAGCCTTTAAGCATGTGCTTAAATCCTGCGCTTAAGCATTTTGCTGAATAGGGATAGACAGAAGCATGTGCGTAAGAACCTCACTCTATTGAGGCATTAATCAACTTTATAGCCTGCAGAATCGTAGCACTAGAAGAAATATTTTCCCATTAGAATGAACTGGATTATTTCCTTCATTTGTGTGCAATAAGTAATATTTTCAATAGTACATTCCCAATAGTATTTAATGTGTTACAATGTTTTCTGTGATATTAGAAATCATTTTCCATAAGATTTCATATTGCTCAGGAGAGATCTTTTGGAGATTTTTGAATAGATATGCTCTCTGTTTTTGGATTTATATTAATAATAAGTTGTAAGGAAAGATGTAATGGGCCAAAAACACACACTTACACACACACATTTCATCAAAGCAGAGAATTTTGGCGAATGTGTATACTCAGTAATTCAGTCTTATGGGAATGATTTCTTTCCATATCTGATTTTAATATATTTGCACAAACTGAATGTAGATCTCTATATGCTGTAGCATTCTTCTTTATTTCTTCTACAATGTCTGTTTTTAAAACTTGTTATTACTGACAGAAACATTTGCATGACACATTATGAAAATCCACTTATTGCATTAAATAATAATGGTGATTTTCTTGTTGCTTCTGTTGAC
The DNA here is from genome assembly GCA_032595735.1 of Pelochelys cantorii. Classification (NCBI taxonomy): domain Eukaryota; kingdom Metazoa; phylum Chordata; order Testudines; family Trionychidae; genus Pelochelys; species Pelochelys cantorii. The sequence continues at coordinate 36,028,175 of CM064338.1, read as the reverse complement.
GATACTAACTAACTAACTAAACTACTTTTAAGTGCAAGTGGCTCCATTGACTTCAGCCTTAAGTTTCTACAAGATAAGACTCTGGATCTATTTCAGCAGACACACATACATTTATTCCTAGACAGATTCCCTTTAGAGGGAGGCCAGATCTACACTACAAACTTGTATCGGTAAAACCACTTTGCTCAGGAGAGTGAAAAATCCACTCCCCTAAGTAATGTACTTATACCAACCTATACCGTGGCTAGCCTGTGGGCTGCTTTTTACCCACCCCTGGTCTTGATTGAGCTGAGTCCCCTTTGTAACCCATGTGGAACTCAGTGTATCTAATGCGGGAGAATGAAGGCCTGAAGGAAGCCTGTCACTATTCAAGCCGTGGTTCCAAGTAGCCCAGATATTTCAGCCAGGGTGCTTAGAAAGCTAAGCCATCCTCTCTGGAATTCAGCACATCTCATTTTGCAAAGACTGGGAGTGATGTTATCTTTAGGGGTTACATTTTTGGCTGTTTACTTACTTCATGCCACTCCATGCCCCCTTTTCCAATACTTGAAAGGGTGAATCACACAGAAAGGTAAGGTCCTGACACTTGTCTTTTCTTCACTTCTGTAAACCAGTGTGGCTATACTGAAGTACCTGGAGTTTTGCCTGTTTATACCAGAATGTGGCCTTGAGTCCTGTCTCAGCAAATGGCTGATGTCTAGACTCAAGACACTTATTGTTATTTGTTTTTAGTATTACGCCAGGGCCTAGAGGCTCAAACTAAGATAGAAACCTCATTGTGATTGGTACGGTACATAGACATAGAAAGATGCAGTACTTCCCCACACAGAGCTTACAATAGGAATAGACAAAACAAAGACTTGGAAAAAGGAAATGTTATCCATATTCAACAAATGGTCAACTGAGGGACAGAGAGATAAAGTGACTCGCCACAGTCCCAAATAACCAGGAATTAAATAGCGGTCCCCTGAATCTCAATCTCATGTCCTAACTACAAAACCTCCTGTTTTCATTCTTACAGTGATCAACAACTCAAGAGAAGACACTGTTGTATTTTCTTGAAAAAAGGCCAGAAAAAAGCATTTGCTAGTTTAAGTTTTATAATCTTTTTACAGAAAAAAATGGCTTTCAAACCAAGGCTGTGTTAATGTATGATTTATTAATAAGTAGTATCCCCAGGTGTGCTATATTCATCACAGAAAGAAAACACACCAGAGTCAGCCCCTCATTTCTTTGAATCAGAACCATTTTTTTATCTTGTTTTTCCTGGTCTACACATACTCTTCTAAACAGCAACAAGGGGAGATTTGGATTTTCAACAGAAAAAAAACAACACAACATATATTCCACTGAATATGTACATACAGTTTGATGTGTTTCATGTTAAAAAAGACTGAGGGTATGTCTACACTACAAAGTTAATTCGAAATAACAGCCGTTATTTTGAATTAACTTACATAGCGTCTACACATACAAACCGCTATTTCGAAATAAATTCGAAATAGTGGAGCCCTTATTTCGAATTTGGTAAACCTCATTCTATGAGGAATAACACCAAATTCGAAATAGCTAATTCGAAATAAGTGCTGTGTAGACAGTTATTTCGAATTAGGGGGCTTCCAGCCCTTCCCAGTTTCTCCTGGTAGCCACTCTGGGCACAACCAGGAAAACTCTTTTCCTCTCCCCCAGCCCCCGGGCCCTTAAAGGGGTAGAGTCTGGCCACTGGGCATGTGTGAGAGCCAGGCCTGCCAGCAGCCGCAGACCCTCAGCCAGTGGTCTCACAATGTCAGCCAGTGGCAGCCAGCCGTCTCCTGCCCAGTCCCCCAGCACCCAGGAGCCAGCCAGGGGGCATAGACGGCCGCACCCTTGTGGACTAGTGCGGAGATCATGGACCTCATTGAGGCTTAGGGGGAGGCCCCCAATGTCCATAATCTCCACACTAGGCGGAGGAACGCGGCCATCTACGGCCGCACAGCAGCCACCATGGCCAGAAAGGGCCACAGGTGCACCCAGGAGCAGGTGCGCCTGAAAGTTAAGGAGCTGTGGCAGGCGTATGCCAGAGCCACCAGGGGCGGCGCTGCAGCAGGGCCTGCCACCTGCCCCTACTTCCCCACCCTCGACCGACTCCTGGGGGGCGGGGCGATCCGCGCCAGTCCGGGAGGCAGTGAGCCGGGAGCTGAGGGCCCTGACCCGGGTGCACCAGAGGGGCCACCACCAGCTGTTCCGGCACTGGAATCGGGAGGGTTGTCCAGGGAGGCCATACCAGGTAAGTGCCAGCACTGTCCCCTACCCGGGGGGGAGGCAGAGAGGGAGACCAGGGACCCGCGTGCATGGGCCATGCCTCCCACGGATCACGCAGCCACCTGTGCATGTGCAAGCACGTGCCATGCCACCCTTGGGCGGGTGGCTCCAGCTGCATGATACCCAGGGCCCATGGCCTGATAGGCACATGCATGTGTGAAGAGACCTGACACTCTCCCAACCCCGGGGCGGGACCCAGCAGGACGCCCTCCCTTCACACGCCCCCTCTACACAGAGGCAGGGGACATCTGCCCCCACCTCGGCCACACTATACACAACACAGGGGCATAGGTGCGGTCTCGGGGCAACTCACACTCCCGGGGAGAGCCAGACATCCTGACCATGGCCTCTGTGCAAGCACGTCAGCTCTGACAGTGCAGGGCACGGTCATCCACACCTCGCAGGGGGAGCTGGGCATCATCCACTGTGTCCCCAGGGAGAACTGACCACTCCCTTCTTTCTCCACAGCCACACCAGCTGCATGTGCAGGGTGCACCACCCCACCTCAGACATGCTCCAGCACCCAAGGGCTCCTCCAGACCACCAGCACCCGGCAGGGGTACCGGGACCAGCACTTGGGGGCCCTGCGAGCCCTACACCGCACCATCCAGGCCTGGATGCAGGAGGACCTGCAGCTCCGCCGGGAGCAGCTTGCTCAGGACCATGCCATGTGCTCACACCTGCAGGCCCTGCTGCAGAGCGTGCTGCCCCCCCCCAGCTACTGTTCCTCCTCCCACTCCTTCCACCCTCCCACCTCTTCCTCCTCAACCTCCCCCCACCTCAACCTCCGCACCCTCCTCCCCATACCCCCAGGGACGCTGAGGCCCCTTCCTCCGCCATGCTGGGAGATGGTTAGCTCGGCGAGATCCCCCACCCCTGAGGGCTGAGCTTTCCCTCCTCCTTCTTCCCCTTGCTTCCCCCTTCCAGCTCCCTCCTCCCAGTTTTCCCCCTCCCCTCTCCCACCCTCTCTTCTGCCCTCTCCTGCCTCCTTTCCCCCGTCTCCCCAGAGGTTCATCCCCCCCCCCAGTTGTGTTAAATAAAGACAGTTTCTATTTTTGAAAATATGCATATTTTATTTGACATCAGGAAGGGGGGCTAGGGAAGGGTAAGTGGAAGGACCAGAGGGAGGAATGGGGCACAAGTCCCCAGTGGGGCAGACCGGGGAGACTGTTAGCGCTCCTCAGGGTGGAAGCTCTCCCACAGGGCCCCCTGGATCCTGACAGCCCCTCAATGGTCCTCCTGGATGGCAGCCTGCAGACAGTGCAGCACAGTCCCCGGGGGCAGGTCTGGTTCCATGTTGCAGAGTGCAGTGGTGTCCCGGATGAGGGCAAGCAGACTACTCCGAGACACAAATGCTTTGCTGTCCCTCAGTGAAGTAGACCAGCAAGCAGAGAAACCTGAGAACTGTCTGTCCGGGATGGGGGGTTGGGTCCCTTTAAGCACAGACCTCGGAAAGCCTGAGGCAGCAGCCCCACACACTAAGTCCGACCCTGATGCCCTGCCGGCACTGGTTCCGGCCAGCCTTACCTTCGATTCAGGGTCCACTCAATGTGGACGCGCTATTTCAAATTAGAAAAACGCTATTTCGAATTAGTTTTTGTGTCTAGATGCGTTATTTCAAATTAGCTTATTTCGAATTAATTAATTTGAACTAAGTTAATTTGAAATAGCGCTGTAGTGTAGACATACCCTGGGAGAGAAACACTGATAGGTATTATCTTTGGTATGGGAATTATGGCCATTTTCCTATCTATAGCGTATTTACATTTTGAAAGTGTGTTGAGTATTTGTCACACGCATTTGTCGCATCTTGTCTGAAATTAGATCATAAACTCTTTAAGGCAGGACAGTATCTTCTTTTATATTACTTGCTTGTTTAGAAGCTAGCATAATGAAGTTCAGATTCTGATTGGGAATAATAATATAATAATTAATAGTCTTCTGGATGGCTGCCATATCTACACCACCATCCAAAACTGTGGTCAAGTGGGGAACAACAGCCTACGAGCCTCATAGGTGTAAGCACCACAGGATGTCCCACCCACAGAGGTCTTGACTGGCAGAGCCTACCATGTTACCTGATTAGCCTAGGCACACTATTTAAGGCATAGAGAAAATACCTGGAGGTTGTATGTCCAGCTAGGTGCATCCCCAAGTTGCTGCTGCTGAGAGGCCTTGTGGCACACTCCTGATACATTGCCTTTCTCCTGCTTTCTGAACCCAACCCAGTTCCTGATAACTAGACTCACTTTTGCTGTTGGGTTTCCTGCTCCACTCCTGATATTTTATTCTGTCTCTGCACTGCTTGCACCACTAGCCCTGTTCTGGCTGACTCACTTGGTTTCAGCCCAGAGTGACTGTTCAGACTTGATTCTGACCAGATCTTGTGGTGTTTTGCTAGAATGGACTGTTGCTTTTGGCTTTGATCTTGTAGACTGACTTCAGCCCCACCCAGGCACTGGCCTCCATCAGTGGCCCATAGCTGGGGTCCTGACAATAATAATTAGAAATACCAGTGGAAAGTATTTTGTCACAACAAATCTAGGAAGCAAGTGTCTTTTGTGTTAATAGAACCTACATCAAGATGAGGAGTGCAGAAATAGTACTTACAAATCCTTTAAGCCCCTTCCAGTTAAGAGAAAAAGGAGAGGTGAAGGATTCCTTTAATTCATGGCTATCGCTGGCAAAATTATTGGCACAATAAGACACTTTTCTTTTCCTTCTCCTGGCACTAATTGCCTCCCCCCCCAAAAAAAACCCCCAGCATATTCTCAGGAGTTGTATGTGCATCTAAAATAGTTAATAGTTACCCATTATTGCCCTCTTCTAACATTCTTGCAAACAAACAAGGACACATAGCTTGTAAATGAGAGGGATAAAAGCATATTAAAGGAGTGAGGCAGACTTTGTCATCCCACACCTAGGCACAACGGGATGCATTAAGGAAGCAGTTAAGGAGGCATTCCATCAAGCCAAGGTATCAGAGGACATATGGCCTATTTCATCAATAACTCAGTGAGTTTCTATACATTTCCACTGTTTCACATTTCTTCTAGCTTTGTGTTCAAGCATTCTTGATCTAATTTATTATTACAATTTTGCTAAGAAAACCCATATAAATTCATGTGCAATGCAATTCATTACAAAGGAAGGTTGAAATTATAACTTTGTTTTCTATCAAAAGTGACAGTCAAAGATTTCAGACAAAACAAAAATATTATTAAGCTCTTAAGCATTTTAAGTTTATGCCCAAATCACTAAAAAGATGTGTGTAAGAGAGTTTGCAAAAGGTTCTAGCCAAACAAGTATACCTTAGATAGAAATGATGTCTGGAGAGGTTAGGGAGGCAAAAATGGCTACCCACTTGGGTGCAGTGTGGCAATAGGGCTTGATGTAAATATGTTTCTTGTGCTTCCATCCCCGCCTTCCTCACTATATGGGCCTACGAGAGACACACAAGTACAATGGAGGCATTTTTTTCTTTGCTCAACAGGCTTCCCTACCATCGATTACAAATAGTCCCGTGCACCTTAGAGACTAACAAAATTTATATATAATGTCATGAGCTTTCATTTGTTAGTCTCTAAGGTGCCACAGGACTATGCGCTATTTTTAATCTTCTGAGTATGTTTATCATAAAACACCAATTATGTCACTAGCATTTAATTTGAATTCTAGTGACATAGTTGGTCACTATGTCTATGTACTTGACAGTGTGTCTATTCATATGGTTTTTCTCTGCACCCCAAACACCATTCATCCCACAAAATGTTCATTGCTGTAGACTATTTGTACCTGGACAGTAAAGGACAAATTCTACTATGAATAACAATATTCATTAAACTAATAGTCTGGAGTTATGAAGTAAAATACATTTTTATTGATAAAATGAAAACCAAGACATTGCCCACAAAAGCTCATGATACTATATATATATTTGTTACTCTCTACTGTGCCACAAGACTACTTATTGTTTTTAAAGTTACAGACTAACATGACTACGAGACTTTTCAGAAGATTAAGTTATTGGAAAAAATCATCCACTCTGAGAAATAGACCCATATTACTATTGAAGCAAAAATGGTCAGTAATGACACCGGTATACATTTTAAGTATAATTTTGTCTTTTCAACATCAGTTTTTACTCTAAAAATATCACCAAAAAGTGTCTGAGATTTAGAAAGTGACCATGTTTTCAAATACTTACTAACTTCCATAGTGTTTCAAGATGGCACAGATATTCTCAATTTTAAATGATCAGAGTCTGAGCCTATGCACATTTTGTTGTGAATTTGAGACTAATCCAATTTTCACAAAAAATATTTGCACTAAGAAACAGGACCATTTGTGTGTAAACTTGTTTTAACCAGCGATTTCTCATCTTTTTTTTCCAGTGAAAGAACTGGTTTTGGTGAAATTTCGGGAAAGCACACAATTTTATGGCCATAAAATTAGCTAAAGTGCCACAAACTGTTTTGTAACATTTTTGTCCACAATTTTGCTATGTTCAAATATTGTTTTAACGCCCACACAGAAATTACACAAGTTGAAGTCATAGTATTCAATCCAGTTCAAGTGACTTTTGATTTTCTAGCTTTTGTTAGCACTTATTTGTTTTACAGGTTTTTTAAATTTGATTTTTAATTTAGATATTAGTCTCTTTCCTATGTTTTTCCTCTTGTGCTCTGGCTCATTAACCCAGCCAGTTGACCTGCATCATTCTAGTGTTGACAAAGATAGGCAGTATGAACCTTAAACTGTCATAAACACCTATAAAATGTGACCTTACTTGAATGCAGTGATGAGGGTTTGACAGCATTACACCAGTCATCTGATAAGCTCAGGTCAAAAGTCACTCAATTGCTTGCCTTTTGTTTGGGTGTCAAAGAGCCAAAAGCTTTTCATGATTTTAATAAGCAAATTAACCAAATACTTATACTATACTGCATGTATTATCTCCTTGGTAACTGGGGTTTTTATGAAGCCATCTTTCCAAAAGTCAGACGACAGATATTTCAGTTTGTGAGGAAAGTAAGACGTCAGTAATTTTTTCTGTGACATATTTAGGATTCCTTTTATTCTGTTTGCTTTACTTTCTAAAGGTATATTAATATCTGCCATGTATGCCTGATGTAGCAAAAAGAATGCATTGGACACACGATCTAACATCTGATTGTTGAGGGTTGTGCATTAGGTTGGAATGTCAACAACAGGACTGCGGGATTAGAAAGACTATTTGAGTGTTACTCAAAGCAGAAGGAGCCCAGAAATTATCTCCAGAGTTTCACTGTTTTAGGCGATTTGCTTCATAAATGTAACCAATTTATTTGGCAACATTTTAAAGATACTTATTATCACTTATGTAAAATAGTGTTGGTTGCACCTTCAAAGCATATTGTGAATATAATCAATGAGGCTTCATATGCACATAACTACTGTGCAGTAGTTCAGTATGTTCTATTTATTATTCCCATTTTACATAAGAAGTAGTAAAGGCAAAAAGACTATGCAGTGAGTCAGTGGTCAAGCCATGATTAGAACACTGGAATCATGACTTCTAATTTCCTTGCTCCTCTGGATCATGCTTCTATTTCTTATATTACCTGTTGGAGACCAGATGCTTAGGAGGTATAAATTGGCGTAGCTCCACTGTCAAAAGACCTACAGCTATTTGCATCATCTGAGGATCTCCCGCCTACGTTGATTTACATCAGTTAAAGACTGTTCCCACTGTGTTGATCCAGTGCCCTGGTTCTGCTCAGCAGGCTGGATAGAGACGGCCACGACCCTCTTTCCTCTCTACTCCTCTTTGCTTTCCTTTTTGGCATTTCCTTCTCTATGGAAGTGTGAGTGAGCAGGTCCAATGCTCCTCAGGAAGAGGAAGTGTGGGGATTCCTTTTGTGGGATGTCCTTCTACTGCCACATAACGGGAGAGAAATTTTTAGCTCTCTCTGCACAACCAGCCAATTGGCTTCTGCAATTTTGTTCATTGTTGTAATTTAAACCATTATTTTGTGTTTGATACTTTGAGATTTGTGCATGAAAAGTGGTATATAATGTCTAAGTTCTATACAAAAGTGACTAAGCGTCATTATTCTCCTTTTACAGATGGGGAATATGAAGAAAGGAGAAGTTAAGGACCTAAACCAAAGCCTCCCAATGGGAGAGAGATACCCACGGACTTCAGTGCAAAGACTCTTGATGTCAATGGAAATGAGGCCTTGCCAAGAGTCAGAGGCAAGAAAGAGCGCTCGTGTCTTCCATCTCTCAATCCAGCTCACAACATTTCAGATAGTTTTTTCAGTAGAGTAGTCATAATTGTTATGCCTGCCAAACGAAGATATGTGCTTTAATCGGGACATGTATATCAGGAGATGGCCAGCTCCTTTTCATTTTCTATACTATTTTTAGCTGAATGTAGTTTTGTGTTAGATTTAATTTTTGTTTGTTGGTAAAATAACATTTAAATCCATTTTGTTGCTTCAAATCCAGACACATAAAAGTGCCTAATATAAAGGTAGCCCAAAATGCATTTCAGTCGAGCTTGTTGGGAAAGATGCCTGGCAGGGCTGTGTATTTCCGTGGGGAAAGGTTCATTGTTGTTGGAAATATATATCCAGAGCCACTTAAATGAATGCCCTCCTAGCCCTACAGTAGGATGGAGAGTTATCATTCAGACAGAGCACAGTACAGCTAAGAAGACTGTAAGGCCTGTGGAGCATGCGGGAAAACCCGTCCTGTCACATAAATTATAAACCCTCGGCATTTCTTAGTAATTTACGTAATCCTCACTTTATAGAGGATTCTACTGCTGGGATTCATTGCTGGCTTTCCAACCAGTAACCACAAACAGTCCCTCTTCTCGACTTAAAGTAACAGTCACCCACAGCCATAAACATACAACCGCAGTCACCCTACAAACTCAAACAGACAGCCATAAAAACCTCACATAGTTCTAAATCTCTGCCTAAACTAATCTCTTCCTACATCATGTCATAAAATACCTACTCTAGTCTGTAAGTTCTCTGGGACAGGGATCCTTGGCACGATTTTCAAATGTATTGACTGCCCCTGAAAATCAGGCTTCACGTCCTTATCTATATATTTTAGAAATGTGCATCTGTCTGGGTATGTCTACACTAGCTCATTAGTTCGAGCTAGGTAGGCAAATGAGGGCAAGCGGAGTTGCAAATGAAGCCCGGGATTAAAATATCCCGGGCTTCATTTGCAACTCCGCTTGCCCTCATTACCCTACCTAGCTCGAACTAACGAGCTAGTGTAGACATACCCTCTGTGTCTGTGTGTCTTTTGTTCACGATCTCCAAAACAGTAAGGGCTAGGACCACCAAAAGTGGTGGGCAGCTTCCTCTTAGCCTTGTTTAAAGCCCAGTCAGGGTTCGGTTGTGCCAAGAAAACGGGAAGCGCTGGGAATGGGACTATTTTCTGTAACATGGAAAGGCAGGAGCACTGAGAGGAGGAATGTGAGACTGACAGTGGCTACTGGGGGCAAGGAGCCCACAGGAGAGAGCTATACTGCAGAGTGACCACGGGGGGCAGCTGCACCCCCAAGAGAGTGGCCAGCAAGGTTGGGGCTCCACCATCTTTCCTGCCACCAGACCACATAAGTAGCCTCTCCGCCCCAAATGCTTCTTCTCAGCCCTTGGCTTCAGGGAGTGGGGAGAGAGAGAAAAGGCTTCTCGTGGCTGGAGAGGCTGGCAGCTGGCCCCTTGCAGCTGAGGGTAGTGAGCTGAGGGGGAGAAAAGGCCTCAGCTGGTTATGGTGGGGGAGAAAAAAGCCTTGCTGGATGGAACGCCTTGCCCTGAGCCCCTCCTGAGCCCCTCCTCATCCCCCCAGCCCTCGCTATCACCCCCTCCTCCATGCACCCAGCCTCCTGCCCCCCCACATTCTCAAAGCCCCGCCCTGACTCCTGCACCCCCCTTCCCCCCCAACACCACCAACTCCCTGCCCTGAAGGACCCAGGCAATGCCAGGTAAGTCTTCTAGTTCTTTATATAAGGGTTTCATTGGCTATCTGTGGTACCGTGTACGGTTATTACATAATCCTTCTAGTAAACAGAAATGTAGATACGATCAAAGATGCAATAAATACATTCCTGAAATGGCTCCCCCAACATTGTTTGGATTCCTTTTCATTTTAAAATGAAATCTAAAAAAAAAAAAAAAATCATAGAAAACTGCCTTATTAACAAAAGCTATTAAAGTAATCTAAACAACACATTAAGCTTTGCTGGCACAGCACTAAACACAAGAAGGAACATGCACTAGTCAATTAGGTTCAAGACAATTTACTGTATTTTAAGGTCTTATGGCATCCCCCTTCTCCTCTCTGTTCCCGGAGCTGTTGTTCTTTTTTTTTAGTTTTAGTGGCTGAAAAACAAATCATCATTTTAGCAGCTAAGGGATTGCTATGAACAATTGGTCAGATAAACACACCAACAGATATACATTCATCTGCTTGGTCTGGAAGCAGACTGAGGGCTTTGATTGTACATTGCCATAACAGTTATTGTATGGCACATCCAGAGATGACTCCTGGATATGCCTCCTGCCAGGTGGCATGGGCCCCTAACTCAGAAAGTAACTGGAATGTCCTGTGCTTCCTGCGTGGGGGAGAAGCAGTACCAGCTGCCTAGAGCAGGGGGGAGGTAGCTGTCCCTGTATCCCCTCCCAGTAATAAAATACAAGCTCTGTTTATTGAGCTCATGCTAGCGGCCATCTCCCCTTCACTTTGCCTCTTAATGATACTCCACCAATAAAGAGACCATGAGGTCATGCAACATGATGCTAAGGCCCTGCTGTTTATTGCTTAATTTTAGTGAAAGGGCATGTGGTGGCTGGCTTTATCCATTTCTGTTCTAGATGTGGTGTAGACTTGAGATGCTGAGAGGAAAGGCAGAGTTGAGGGTGCTATGAGATTAAGACAACTGGGCTTTTTACCCCTCCTATTTCTCCTCGCTGTGTTTATGATTTGCCATAATGGCATGTAGCATGAGTTGATAACTGCATGATCAGAACAGGTTAAACAAAGATCACTGTGAACCTACATCTAGGGAGGAAGGAGAATGAAGTGGAAGAATGCCCCCAGAATATCTCTCTGTAGAGGAAAAAACATAATGTAAGTCCTAGTATATGTGAATTTACCTTCATCCTTTTGCCAAGTCATATAAAAAGAACATCCAACACAAAGTATCTTGGGCATTCTTGATATTAATCATGCCCAGCAAAATGTCTCTTAAAGGACCCTACAAGGTTATGCATGTTTGATGTCAAGAAAGGCAATTTCTCTAACCTGGCCAAGCAAATGACATTGAGACATTAAGTCAGATTTAGAATGGAGCTATCAGTGTTCACTAGATTCATAAATTAGTTCTCCCTATTTGTTTATTTTGGTCAGTTTAACAGAGCAACCCCTTGATATACATGTATGTGAATTTATGTATGTGTTTAGTGCTGTGAATTTATAGTATGTGATGATATAGTATGCATTCACATTTGGTCTATGGGCCTGCATTCACACATGCATGTGCAGATGTGATCACAGGGATATTTGTTTTATGTGGGGTGCCACTAATTTTTAAAATGAAAACATCCAAGAATCTTAAAAAACATTTCTGTAAGTGGAACAAAAGAAAATACGAATTCATGTCTGACCTCACCTGACACAAATACAGCTATTAAAAAGGGACTAACAACCTGCACGTGCAACAAAGGTTATATCCAGTCATTAAGAGAATATAGCTTTCTATATAATTAGGACACATTACAAGTCAGCCTGCAGTTATGCCAGAGTGGGAGTGGTATAGAGTAAAAGAATAACTTACAAATCTACATGGAGAAACCCTGACAACTTCTGAAGAAGAATATGAGGCTGTGACTTAAAACTTCCTGGGAAGTGCTAGAGCCCATGGATGCTAAGAGATGGAAACCACAAGCAAGCCATAAAGTGAAACAACACATAAGAATTCCAAATACATACGATCCATTTGTTCCATGAGAAACAGCAGACCCACTTACAAGACAGTTCTTAATGATATTTTCATTGTGCTCTATTAATGTCAATGATCCTGCTTTTTTTATATGTATCTGTAGCTCTTCAAAAATAAATCCACCAGAGGGTTTGTTTAGTTTGCAAAATAACAGATGAAATTAAAGTAAAAAGATATACCAATGCCAACTTGAAACCGGATGAGTGTTCTTTCTCCCCTTTCTGACCTGTAACAAGTAGTAAAAAGTTGTAATAGCTTTTTCATACCACATGTGTTACATATCTGTCCACATGGGCTCTTTTCCATCCTATAAGGTTGCTAGATGGCTGACCATTGTTATACATTAATACAAATGAGACAATTAACTGGGGCTATGTCTACACTACAGGGATCTATCGGAAAAAGATACTCAAATTGAGCTCCGCAATTTCCGTACCTTTTTCCAATAGTTTTTTCGGAAGAGGCTTTTCTGAAATTTGGCCCATCTACACCGGGCCAAATTTTGGAAAAGCCTCCTCTTTTGGAAGAGCCCTTCTTCCTTTTGGGAGGAGAAAGACAGAGCTTCCAAAAGAGCGCGTCTGCTCTTCCACAAAAAAAGTGGAAGAGCAGATGCGTTCCCTGGACGCGGCAGAGTTTTTCTGGGATACTATCCCGGAAAACCCCTGTAGTGTAGACATAGCCTGATTTTTTACTTTGCTGAAGTTCTGCTTCCAGTTTGAAAAATGAAGAAAGTGTTTACAGAACTGTTTTTGTTTTGTTTTTATGGGAAACACCTGCTTTCTGTTTGCATGAAGCAGTTGGATATCTCACTATGTAAAACAGCTAACCAGGATGCATTTCTCGGCTAATAGCACAATGAGCAGCTGTCATTCTTTTGCACCACAAGCTGACAGGCAAAATTATTGTCTATACCAATCATTTTGTGCAATAGAAATAAAGTTATTGTAATATTACGTGTTAGTTCCTTCCTCACCCAGATTTAGATGCAAGTCAACGTACAGTATTACATTTTTAAAGAAAAGCAAATTGTTTAGTTTGTAACATGCTAGATTTTTTATTGGTTAATTAATAATCACTTTAATGTGAAAAATGACTTTTTAACTGTTTTTACTTCTGCTACTTTGTTTCCTTGTGAGTTTGATCATTAGCTACAATGATTTCCACTAGAGCTGTCAGCAAGAAACTAGTAATACTTTGCATGTCTTCAGTGTCTCCCTCATTATCTATTGATCTATCTAGTTACTTATATAGATCTCCTCACTGAAGCATCCGTTACCTCAAAACATCTTTGCGAACATAATTAAAGAAGTCTCACAACATCTTTGATAGGTAGGTGTCAAGGCTGTTCTCCATGCTAGCACTTCAAGTGTAGAAGGTGGGGGTTTGCAAGAGACTTTCTAATACCTTGCCACTACAGGCTTGTGTTAAAAATTCCCCAAGGTCATAGATTCCCTGGCCTTGGGTTGGTATTGCTGCCACCACCCAAATGCAAAAAACCCTTTGAAAACCCAGGAAGGCGCACTTGTGAATTCCTTCCTGTGAGCTACCATCAAGCTCTTTAACCCTCCCTCTGTAGAGAGCATGAAAACTTTATTTTCCCTTGGTAGTTTGGCTTTGCAGTTTTAGAAATGTGCAGAACCTCCCACTTTCTAGGACATGGGAATCAGATCATGGTCTTCAAAGGTGTTTTTTTTAATTATCATCAACAATAACACAGTTGGTAAAACATTACTTGGTTGCTAGATGTTACAGAGCAAATAAAACAAAAAAGAATTAAAACCAATGCTTCCCAGGGATTCAGTTTGGAGAGTAACAGTATAAGAAAGTAGTTGCATGGCCAGGGCCGGCCCACAACATTTTGGTACCTGAAGCAGGGAGCTCAAATGACGCCCCCATGCCCTCTCGCTTGGGCCAAAACTTTGAAAGGTCTCAATTCTGCCTTCTTCCTGTTCTACTCCTCTCATGGCACTCCATCATCTATGTGCATCTAGAGCAGAGAGAATGCATATGCACCAACAGCAGACACAATTTTCTACACTCTAGCGGCCACCTCAGTTTGCTTCATGGTAAGGCCAGCCCTGTGCATGGCTCAGCATCAAACTCAAATATGAAGAAAATAACCTGATTGTGTGACTAAACATTCCCTGTTCTACTCAAATATCTGTAGTTTCAAGATTTAGTCCTTCCCTAGCCATGGATGTCACTGGATTCTCCATACCTTGCTCCCTGGCTTATTTCATGTCCTCCCAGGCTGTGCTCTGGCAACACAACAGGAACAGGAAGGCCACTGCTTCCAATTCAAAAGCCCACATGCTGTTTCCTTTGGCTCACCTGGCCTCCTGCCAACTCACTGCCTGCTTTCCTAGCGTTCCTGGGGACACTGTAGGACCCACTGTCTATGGTTCTAATCCTCACAAGCATGACAATACAGTCCTCTGGGGCAATACAATTGCAGTGTAGATGTTGAGACTTGGGCTGGAATACAGGCTCTGGGGCTGGCTTGTATCAGCTGACTTGTGATTATGGGGCTCTGACTGATGAGCTATAAAATTTAGTGTAGAGCCCTAATGTCTACACTGAAGTTTTATAGCCCAGCAAACTGAGCCCCGTGGACCTGAGTCAGCCAGCTCTGGCCAGCCACGGGTGTTTTATGGCAGTGCAGATCTACCCTCACACAAGTTTACAGACTTGGCTAAGGCCTTCATGATGAATCAGTGTGAAAGAGCTGAACTGAACAAAAGGTTTTCAACTCCTATGCTCTAACCGCTTCCTCCAATTAGTCACATATCAAGATGAACACCCCAGTTTTGGCTTTTACTGAGTCCAATGAAAACAATATTCTTTTTTTCAGTGTTGCCAACTGTGAGATGTTTTGTTTTCAGAGCTCATCAATGGCAAACCTGCCATTAAATAAAACCACAGTAGAGACTATAAATAATAATAGTCTCACTTCATTTTGGAGCATAGCATGGAAAGTCTGGGTAAACTAACAGAAAAGTGTGAGGCCATCTCCTTCAACTCAAAGGGCCCAGTTCGTGATGTTTCTTCTCGTAATAAATGTATCAGGAGCTTTCATGGGCAAAACCCACTTCATCAGATGAGCTAGAGAGGGATAACAGGGATTCTGTTATCCCTCTCCAGATCATCTGAAGAAGTGGGTTTTGCCCACAAAAGCTCATGTTACTATATATATTTTTTAAAGTTACAGACTAACACAGCTACCCCTCTGAATCTTCTAGTAATGTCTCTCTACTTGCAGTTTGGGAGCAACATGGCAGCAGCAAACGGGTATAAAACTTCATTTCTAAAGCAGACAATCCACATATGGTGGATGGAGTACCTGAACATTGCCAGACAGACTTGTAGTTGCTACAAAGTCATATTTTAACAATTTAAATACTGGTTTGTCAGGATTATGTGTCACTTTGCCAATCTGTTGACAATTACAAAAGATAGTCACATGACATTGCTTCATGTATTCCGCCAAACTGCAAACGATTCTTCTTGTTTAAATTGAAACTACACTTTCTATTTCAAGGACAGCAATCACCTTTCGGGAGCTTTTAAGCAGTACAATCTTTCAATGCATGAAACATAGCATGTCAAGGCAGACCTATTGAAAGGAGGTTTGCAACAAATTTGAAAATAGGCATAGAGCTTTCAGGGAAATGCACCATATTTTTTGCCATGGCATAAAGGAAGGAGAAGTAAGACAATTTTAAAAAAAATTCAGAGCACGTGTTTTACTTAAAATCCCAAACAGCGACCACTATTAAAGAAAATAAGAAAACCTTGCAAATAATAACAATTCTTTATTTTACTGCATAGCTAGCTCTTATATTCTTATTCTTTACAGTACTATGGATTACCATCTGCATATAGTTTAAATACCATATGGTTGGTTAATTAAGGGCTGAATTCCACGGAAGTCAGACTCCTTTCCATAGGCTTAAATTGTTGTTGGATTGGCCTCCAGTTTAGGAAAGGATCCTTATCCAGGAAAGCAATAATATGCATGTGTAAAGTTAAACACGTGATTAAGTGTTATCTTGAATTAAGGCCTACATGAGGAAGTGCTCGTCACAGATGTTTCTAACCAGTGCTGTCAGTCCCTAACTTTTCCAAATATTAAATTGGCCATAAAGTATATGCATAGAACTCTCTCCAACACTCAAATGTCTCCATGAATTATTTATTTCAAACAACTGTTTGAAAGTTTAGTGCTCTGTTGAAATTATCAATGGATTAAAGTTGCACCAACAAAAAATATGTTTAAGAAAAAGAAATATGTTCCTGAAAACTGTACCCCAGTTATTTAATTCTTGGATAAAGTTCTTGGCTTGTGTTACAAAGATGCATCAATACTCATGAGACTTTGAATGTGTCTTGCTTTATGATAATTCAGTGAAAATGAGGTCTCCAATTCCCGCCCTTTCCAAAACAAGCCTCATATTCCCTGCAATTAATTTTTACAATTGTATGAGAAGTTGATTTGCCTAAGTGTGCCATGCCAACAGTAATCTAGCAACAGGAACTATTAAAGTATTTTTGATACCACTCACCCTGCATATTTTGCAGCACAAGCCCATGTCCAGACTAGAGAAAAATCATGACTGCAATGTAGAAATCCCGTCTTTCCACAATAGCTGGTGATCTTGTGCAACAAGTAAATCAGGACCATTTCATACTTAAGCCTGAGAGATGAGGAAGAGAATCCTCTTAAATTTTTTTCTTCTCTTGTTCTATTAACTGATCATGCATAATTACTTAGCAAGGTAAATCTGATTTCCATTTCAAAAGTGAGAGTTGATTTAAGGAAATCGTCTTTATTTTTGAAGCAAAAGAAAAACAACAAATGAAACACTATGGCTGTCCATACTACCCAGCAATGATGTCACAGCATCACATTCCTTCCAGAGGACTAGAAGAGGACAAATACATTTCCAGTCTATGGAAAGGGGAATAAGGACATTCCAGATTATCAACCAGTCAATTTGACTTAAATATCCAGAAAGATAATGGAGCAAATACGGAAGCAAACAGTTTGCAAACACTTGGAAGGTAATATGGTGGATAAGTAATAGTCAACATGGGTTTGTCAAGAACATTAAACCAACCGGATAGCTTTCTTTGCTGGGGAAGCCATGGATTTATCTAGTACAGTAAATCTTTTAGTACAGTAAATCTAGTACAGAAGATCTCTCACATGATCTTCTCATAAACAAACTAGGGAAATTCTATCTAGATGGAGCTACTTGTGGATGCATAACTTGTTGGTAAACCATTTCCAGAGAGTAGTTAGCGATTCTCAGTCAAGATTCCACAGGGATTGGTCCTGGTTCTGTTCAATATCTTCATAAATGAGGTAGATAATGGCACAGAGAGCTATACTTCTAAAGTTTGTGGACCATACTAACCTGGGAGGGGTTGCAGGTTTTTTGGAGGATAAGATTAAAATTAAAAATGATCTTGATAAATGGGAGAAATGGTCTGAAGTAAATACAGCCGGTCCCCGAGTCACGAATGCGTTACGGACCAAACACTTGGCCGTAACTCGGAATGGTCGTAACTCGGAACCCATTGAGTTACATTGCGACCACGCTGTTCGTAAGTGCAGATTGCGTTCATAACTCGGAGCCCGCATTGATGACTGCTTTGGCCATAAGTGCGGATGGTCATAAGTCGAGGTGGCTGTAAGTTGGGGACCAGCTGTAGTATGAAATTCAATAAGGGCAAATGCAAAGTATTCCTCTTACGAGGGAACAATCAGTTGCACACATACAGCATGAATGACTGCCTAGGAAGGAGTACTGCAGAAAAGGACTCTGGGGGTGTTAGTGGATCATAAGCTAAATATGAGTCAACAGTGTAAAATTGCTTTTTTTTTTCCAGCAAACATCATTCTGAGATGTATTAGCAGGAGTGTTGTAAGGAAGACATGAGAAGTAATTTTTCCACTCTATTCTGCACTGATAAGACCTCAACCGGAGTACTGTGTCCAGCAAAGATGTGGACAAGTTGGAGAAAGTCCAGAGGAGGACAACAAAATTGATGAAAGGTCTAGAAAAATATAAGAGGAGATTGAAAAAAAAATGGTTTGTTTAGTCTGTAGAAGAAAAGACTAAAAGGGGACATGATAACAGTTTTCAGTACATAAAAGGTTTTTACAAGGAGGAGGGTGAAAAATGGTTCTCATTAGCCACTGAGGTAGAACACGAATCAATGGGGTTAACTTGCAGCCAGGGAGGTTTAGGTTGGATATTAGGAAAAACTTCCTGTCAGGTTAGGTTGGAACAAATTGCCAAGGGAGGTTTTGGAATCTCTGTCATTGGAGATTTTTAAGAACAAGTTAGACAAATACCTTTCTTGAAAAGGTCTATTTATTTTGTATTCCTGCCTTGAGTGCAGGGAACTGGATTAGATAACCTCTTGGGGCGTGTCTACACAGCACCCTAAACTCGAAATAAGATATGCAATTTGTGCTATGCAAATTGCGTATCTTATTTTGATTGAATTTCAGAACAGCATATTTCGAAATTTGGCATGTCTACGCAGTGCCAAATTTTGAAATAACGTGCTATTTCAAGACATCCCTTAACCCTCTGGGAACGAGGATTACAGGGGTGCTGAAATAGGTCTTGAAATAGCAGATGTGCTATCTCAAAATAGAACTATTTCGGGATACTTTGGGTATACCAAAATAGCCCCGCTGTGCAGAGGTACCCTTGTGGTCCCTTGCAGTCCTACAACTTCTATGATCCTGTATAGTCCATTCTGTGAAGAACAAGATCAGAAAAGATCACACAAACTGGATTTATTCAGGTTTCTACTGAAGACTGGGCATGATGCTTGCCCACCCCCCATCCTCCATCTTTTTTTTAAAACAGTTTTCTTTGTCTTCCTCAAAGTGTTAAGAACCTGTATTGATAGCTGTTCTCCATTCAGGTCTGTCTTTGTCTCCATCTTTAAAGCATCAATATTTACACTATTTGAGGTGAGGTTCTGCTTAAGGAAGGCTTGGAAGTGTTTTCATTGACCATATCCCCTGTGCTTTCTGACCAGAGAGAACTTTTTCAGGAGTCTATTTTCACCTGTTCTGACAACGTGTCCTGTTCATCTAAGCTGAGCTTTGATGAAAGCTCAGTGTTTTGGTTTTAAAATAATAAAAAACAACCACCCAGGTTTTTAATTGAGTAATAGGAGCTTGTACATGGAGCAAAAGACAAGAAGAATTTTTAAACTTGTTGAATTGGATTTAATTCCTTTCCAATTGGATTTAATTCCTTTCCTATTAAAAAGATATGGTCCACGAGGCAATGAAAGGTATAAATAAACTGCCTCCAATAACAGTAAAGAAGCATTCTATATATTTGGGCATTTGCTGAAGAATGTTTATGATTTCTTTAAATGAATTTCCAAAGTACTTCACTTTTTGGTTTCAGCAACCCACTTTGGAAACTTAACTTGTATTCTGGTTGGATATTTTAGACCTCACACAGAGTGGTCAGGAAGCAACTGAGAATATAGGGCATAATCACATTTGTGTCTTTAATACCAGAGACATTTATTCTTATTTTCAAGTAAGAGTGGGGAGATAAGTCATGGATTGGGTACTGTAAAAAAATATTAGTGTGAAAAAGGAATGTAAATGTGTATGTCAGAAGTACAATATATTATTTAAACACAAGCGATTCCTCATATATAAATAGGAAGACAGCTTTCCTTTTATTAGAAGGTTTGAAGAGAACAATAAAAATATCCGCAGGAGGAATGACTAACAAACTGTATTAATTTTTAAGCTGGGATTTGGAATCAGAATGATAGGTCCCTATAGATAACCAACTGTTCCATATTCACAAAGAAAGCCATATTTGATTGATCACACAGGTCACATGCTTGCTTCTATGCCCCAATCAAATCAGAGTTGTTAGAATAAGGTTTCTTAACACTCTTAGAATCTGATGAAAATTCTCCTAATGACAAAAGTCAAAATTTTCTGACCTGCTCTAGCCAGTAGGAGCACATACAGAAGATGCTTAGCAAGTCTTCCTGGGGATAACTGGGGATTGGATTTGCCTTCTGGAATTGCAGAGCCCAAATGCTACAGTGAAGGTGCTTCTGCTTAACAGAAGAGCTATTGCTCTGTGTAGTAGCCTCTGTTTCCCAGCAGGGATCCATAAGCCCTGGTTCTTCTATTTATGTCAGTGGAGAGGAGCACTGAGTCCTAAATGGCATGCCACTATGTAAATTTAATGAACTTTGTAAATCAGGGGTCTCAAACTCATGGCCTACAGGCCATCTCTGGCCCAAGCAGTTCCACAATTCAGCCTGCACTCAGCTGCTGGCACATGACTCTCTGTAGCCCTGGAATGTGTGTCCATACATATGGGTGGGACAGCTTGGCACACACCTTCCCCGGGCTACAAGGATGTGCCAACAGTGGCACGGAGGCCCCTGGGGTGGGGTTAAATCACCTGGAGATGGCAGGTGGGGCCAGTCGACATACAGGAGTGGGAGCAGGTAGGCTGACAAATGGGGCCAGGAGATGTGTGGGGGGAGGGGCAATGCAGAGACCCCCGCTTCTGCCCTGGAGACTTGCCAGAAGAGAGTCCCTGCTGGCCTGCTGGAGGATCTGAAGACTGGCACTGGCCCTAAGGTAAAATGAGTTTGAGACCCCTGTTGTAAATTCTATATGTTTTGTTAAGCTTGTCTGCCTACTTTTATGGGGCCTGTTTCAAAACCCATTGAAGTCAATGGAAAGAGTTTAGTGGTTTTGGATCACAATGATTACTGTTACAGTTCTGAGCACCAAGATGAAACCAATTTGTTAAAAAAGAATATTTTAAGATACAGCTAGGACCTGACTTTCAAAAGATAATAAGTACCCAATAAGTATGAGGAAGTTCAAGCAGGTGCTTAGGACCACTAAAAAGTAGGCTGGCAAACTTTTATGTTATACCACTGATTTACTCCTGTCAGAATCAGCGCAACATCCAGATATTTCTCATGCGGTATTTTGGCAGCACAACAGGTGTGTTCTGCCAGATACACCAGCAAAGACTGTTGGCTGTTTCATGAAGTCTTTTTGCCAGTTGACTCAGGTATATCTGGCAGCAGCCAACTCCTTTAAAAATTATCTGGAGTTCCAAGCTTGTAGAGCTGAAAAGAGCCCAGCTAAATAATTGTATTAAGCAATGACTTCCGCACCCTTAGGGCAAGCCTAGAAAAAAACTGGCTTCAAAGCATGCCCTGAAGTTCAACAAATCTGCTCTCTGTTGAATCAAGTGATGAAATAAGTGATTAAATAAGTTGAAGATCTGTCACTAAAAGTGCCCTGTTAACAGCTTCTTACCTCTTAAAACGGGACTATAAAATTTAGCATTTAGATATGGCTGTATCTGGTCATTTTGACAGAATGATTTGGAATCAAAATCACCCTTTTGAAGTCCATGGAAGTTCACACAATTACACCAGGATTGAACTTAATCCTTTTTGCCTAGTAAGCACCTGCCCTTGTGCAAATTGTGTTATATTGCTCAGTTTTTAAGGAGATATTTAGGCCCCATTTACAATGAAAATACAAACGTGTCCAGGAACATGGGAACAACTACAGTGGCTCAGGAATTTTTCTGACAAAAAGCTTTTGTTTTGTGGTGCAAAATGTTGATCTGTTAAAAGAGTCCGTTTTGAAAAAAAAAAATCCTGGTTTGAAAATAATTTGAAAAATATGTTTTTAAATGTCTCCCTGTTGTATTTTGGGTTTTCGTGTCAAAACACCACTTTGGTTAGAAATTTAAATTAATAGCAATGAAAAATATCAAAATTGAAACAAGACATTCAAAATTCAGAATGAAATGTTTTGATTAACACAAGTTATATTTCCTATTTTTATTTTTATTTTTTTAATTTTTCAAAGATTTTTGAGATTTTGATGCCTCCCCTCCATTTCAGGTTATTTTTTTTCAAATCTTGAAAATTTTCACAAGATGAGAAAACTGTGTCCCATCTCTAGTTACAGCATCGTTGCCCTCTATCTCAATTATAGATTTATTCCAAACTTTAGTATGGGCTGGACCTGAATTTTGTTCTGACAATGCCAAAAGCCTTAGTCATTTCAGCCTCGGTTGTATTTGTAGTGCTGTGTACTAGACTCGGTGAAATGTTTACCCATAATTCTCCACCCATTCATCCCCCGCTAGTGGCAGCAGTAATGAGAGCTGTCATGCTCACTGGGCTTTTTTTCCACTCTATAGCCTAATTCTAAGAGAACTCCCCCTGAATTCTGTCTAGGTTGCAATTTCTACCATTAGTGCCAGCAGTGCAGTTTCACCAATGGAGCCTTACTAGTATTTACTTGAAGCATTAAATAATGTTTGGCAAAGTCTTTTTTCTTTCATCTGCTCACAAATCTGGTTTCAGGTTCGGGTGTGCTGGTGGAGGGGAATGCTTAGCTTTCCCATTTAAAACACAACTGGATTTTGCTATTCAAATGTAGGAAACCTAATTACACATTGGTGAATTCTCTTCAGTCTACCAAACACAGGAGGGAGAAAAAAAAAAAAAAACAGTGACAGAAACTGAAAGGCCAAAAAAAGAGAAAAGAGTCCCTAAGACCTAATGAATCCAAACTAAACACCTCTCTGCAGAAATGTCAAACATTTCTCTTAGTACAAAACAAGGCTTAAAGAATTCTCTGCTTTTGTCTCTGGGCTAATTCCTTAAGCAGAGAGGGGGATTTTCTTCTGGGAGTGTTATTTCACAAAGAACTAAACAGCAAATAAACAAAAGACTCTCAA
This sequence comes from Pelochelys cantorii, assembly GCA_032595735.1. Lineage (NCBI taxonomy): Eukaryota > Metazoa > Chordata > Testudines > Trionychidae > Pelochelys > Pelochelys cantorii. The sequence continues at coordinate 36,005,072 of CM064338.1, read as the reverse complement.
AGAGTGAGAGAGTATAAATAAAATTCATGACTCCTTAAAGAGTTTATACTGAAAGAATGTGGGGGATTATTTACAATTAAAGCATAGTTGCTGGAATACAGTTATTATTACAAAAATGAATAAGAGGATATTTCATTTAATTCACAATAAGAGTGCACCTGGGTCTCAGTTTGTTAAAATGAAGAAAACTTATTTTGTAAATGTTGGATATTTTTGTTGCTCTTTGAAAATTCCTTTTAATATACCAGGCTGGGTTAATAATTGCAGTCCATTGATTAAAACTTTTTTTCTAAAGTTGTGGATGACACTTGTTATTACTTCATAAAGTTGCCCATAAAAATACTTTCCTGGGTGTCCAAATGAAAAATGCACTTACAATCTGCATTCTATTTCCTTGGAAGAAATAAAAGACAACTGATGTCAATGAGGAGAAATGTTTTTATTCTGTAGAAACAGAAGAAAAGAAATTTACACTAAACTGAAAAAAGTAACAGCCAGGCAAGAAAAAGTTTTGCTGTCTACCTTGTTACCTGGCAAATTGAATGAGAACACAATGGAGCAGGTTAATAACAGAAACAAGATTAGCTGAGGGGTAAGATGAACGTGGAACAAATGCAAGATTTCAGTTCCAATAAATTAGGCAGACAGAAATGAATGGTTATTAAGATAAAGAAACATAGGTTGAAGAAGCTACTTGATTATAAATTATAGAGCAATTAGTCCTCTTTTCAATGCCTTTTTTTAAACTAGGCATTTTGTATGCTACTGCAAGTGTGTCATAAAACAATACTGATAATGATGTTGTTGAAAGTCAAGGTGCAGCATCCAAAAACTATATGTGTGTATTAATAAGGTTGTAAATGATGTATGTGTGTGTATATATAAAGAGCTATTAATTTATATTATATATAATATCTATTAATATAAATTAGTAGTTTTGTATATGTGTGTGCCTATTGGCATTTATTTTAGATGTATCTCTAATCTATCTTCTAGCTATAATTCAGTCTATTTTACTAACTACCCACCCAGCACATCTACAATGCATATATACATGGAGTTAAAGGGAGACCTTTATAACAGAGTTTGGTCTTGGCAGCTTATTTCATGTGTCTGAGTGACAGGAACAGAATTTAAGGCTTTGCTGAATTTGCTGCAAAGTTTTGATTGAGTCTTATCTTGCCATGGCTGTCTCGGTGAAATATCTGAAACATTTGGCTACCCAAGATTAAAAGAATAGTATTTATTTTTAGCATCTGTTGCCCTGGACTCAAACTTTGCTACTAAGAAAATTCAGCTCTATGGAAAAGAATTTGAATTCCAGCTGGGCAGTTTTCAAAATAAGATGAAAAGTTAAGCAGGCAATTGGTGTGTATTTAGGGCTCAAAACACCTTGCCTTCTAAGAAGTCTTGAAGGAGTTAATCCCTTCTCAAGATAATCCACTAAAGAGCATCCTTCATTATGATGTTAAAAGCAAGGATCAATGCTGGGGGAGTCTAACAATAGGACAGGGGTGCTTTTGAATCCCAACCACATTCTTCCCAGGTTAGAAACAGAAACTGCTGTTATTCCAGCCGAAAAACAAGATGGGTTTCTCTCTTGGTGTTAAATATTCAGATTTAAAGGGGGAGTGGAAAAAAATAAAAAGCTAATCCACTGCATTAACTAAACTTCTCTCATTGTTTTTTTATCTGCCGAGCCAATCTTGCTAACTTTCATAACAAGGCGGAGATTACAGAAGGGCTGCATCATAATACAAACAGACACAAGCTTTGCTCACAACTTTGACGACAGAGTGACTTTTGATCAAGTGCTTTAAATAATTACCCCTTAGTAAGATAGAAGCAAATAATGAACTGAAATAAATCATCATAGCTCCATTTGTCAATCCTGCTTTATCAAATTACTCTGAGGATTTGACCCTGTAAAAATATAGAAAAGTGACACACAAACCAAGAAACTATGTATTGCGTAAGTGGTTAATGAGCATAGTATTCAGTTTCTTTTCAGACTCTTCTAATTACACAGCATGACTCCTTTTTATTAGTGGAAAAATATGAGATGTATTAATATGTGTCTTCCTCTGGATAGGTAAGGCATTTTATCAATTACTTCAAAGATGACATCCTCCAAACAAACACGCACGCTCATGCACACACACACACACACACACACACACACACACATAAACAAGCAAAGCACAATATTGAATGTGCACTTATAGGACTGACTACAAATATTTACAAGTTTTCTTAGTCTATCTGGGTTGACAAGTTAGATACACACCTGAAGGTTATATTATTTTTAATTAATTAATTTTAAGATTAAGAGGAGGAAAGATTCAAGGAAGCTCTCACAATGGTGTGTGGTGTGAAAAGTGAGATGAAAGTCACCATCTCAGATCCAGTCAGGTTGACCATACTTGCAATTTACATCCAATTGATTTTGTTTTTTCCTTTGATCATATTGGGATTGGATCAGTCCTTTAGAGTAAAGGAACAAGTTGCCTATAACATGCATAGCTACCTGTTCTGAAGAACCTATTCTTAAAACAAAACAAAACAAAAACCACAACATATTTTCATTTTACATGCTTTGAAAATGCCACCTTCAGGAATGCTTGCCCTTACTGTTAGGGTTGAGAGCGAGAACAATATTTTTTTACATGTGATGATTAAATGAGGTGAGAACCATTATTTTCCTATTTTTTGTAATTCCAACAAGAGTTGTGATTGAGGTTTGGACATTGGCAAATGATTGAACATTTCTCTTCAGTGGGCAGAGGGGAAGGGGGAGGGGAAGCTAAATGAATGCATGACCTAGCTGTAATTAATAATTTTGATTCTTTTGTCCAGCATAATCAGAGAAAAGTCTCGAATCTGCTCTTGAAATGTGCAGGAATGGTGGCTGAAGTTCTTCTGACATAGGTCCACTGGATAATGCCTCCAGACCACAGAGACTATTTTACCCCAAGTAAAAAAAATTCTGCACTTGTAGCCTGGGCATTCCTGTAATGCTTCTGATGTGCAGCAGGAAGTAACCTTGGCTGGGCAGGAGGAAAAGCAAGTGCCATCTCTAATGTGGTTAAAGATCTAATCCCACTTCTTTGTGTAGTTGGAACACTACAACATACTTTTCTGCATCATGTCCAAACAAGTGACTAAACTAGGCCCTGTGCCAGATATTTATGTTGAGGTATTTATATTAATTGAAGAAACATGGAATTCTCTGTAGGCAATTAGGCAATTCATTCTATACCATTACCAGCTCCCAGTCCAGTATTGGTTGGCATGGTTCAGCTGTTCCAGTGTAAAGAGATTTTCTGGTGAAGCAGTTACAATAGATCTTATGCCAGACCCTCTCCCTGCTGAAAATGAAGAAAACGTGGATGAGGGAAAAGGATATGGCTAGGGCTTCCTTATATCCTTGTAATCCCAAGTGGCCAAAATGGTGGGAAAATTACAGTCTTAGAGGGTTAGTCTGTAACTTTACAAACAATGATTAGTCCTGTGGCACATTAGAAACTAACAAAAATATAATATCAATTTTGTGGGTAAAACACACTTCATCAGAGTGGAAATAAGAGAACCAAGATGTTTATAATGGGGGGGGGGTAACCTGTCAATTATAGGACTGGTGCTAATGGGACTGATTGAGTGGGTTAAAAGTGTCCTGTTCTTAGCTTTTGATGTAAAAATGAAGTAGTTATAAGCAGGGGAGACTGACTTTATAATGCAACATCTAGTTAATATGTCTTTTGTTCAAGCCCAGGGAAACAGTGTCAAATTTGAATGCACCTCTTGACACATCGAAGGATTTGGGACCAATCTTCACTTACATTGACTTAAAGTAAGTGGCAGGGAATGGATTACTTGATGGTTAAATGTTCTTTTTATTATCTCTGGGGCACCTGGCATTGAACACTATTGGAAGACTGGATACTGGGCTAGTTTGACCCAGGGTGGCCATTCTAATGTTCTTATTTTCTTAAGTACTGGAAGTTTACTAACCCTCCCATTTCTTGTGCCAGGCTCATAAGAACTCCCACTCAGATCCACATCCTATGAGGACACATCATGTATGCTGGTCCTTCCCCTGCATTGGTGAATATGCAGAATTCTCGTGTGTCTAGTTGAATACGTAAATGTGACAGGTCAGACACTTCTGTTGGGTACAAAAGCATTTTGTCTTAGTACTTCCTGTTCATGCAAAACTCCAGGTCCTGATATGAGTTTGATTTTGGAATTTGAACATAGGCGTATTGTTTTCAACTGTGCAGAAAATATTTGGAACAACTTCCAGGAATCCCTCGGATCATGAGTCATCTGTGCTCAGAATATCAAGTAAAGAAAGGAGATTAATATTTAATATTTACAAATGCTATAGTAAGAAAAAGCCAAAAGGCCCTGATTGAAAGGCGTGCCCCATTAAACTAGTGTCTGTACAGATACAGAACTGCACACAGTTCCTCTCCTACAGGAGTTTGCAGTCTAAGCATAGTCCCTTTTAAAATGAAACATGAATGGTCCACTCCATACCCCTGCTGGTGCACACCCTCCAATGGAACACTGTTTCTGGAATGAGTTTATCAAGCTACATTTTGGGACTATAAAATGATTGCTGATGAAAAGAAAGAAAAGGAGTCCCATGGGATAAAGGAAACTGGATTAAAGTCCTCTTTGGAAATGATCTCTTTATGTCATGGTTCAAGTTATGTTGATGGTGATTTGCAGTTGTTCCATCCATCTCAGTACAGCCTTTGCTTAGCTATTTTTTAAGGATTTAGGAGTCTGCCAAAATACCTTCCTCCTCAATGAGAATGCAACTTGCTTTTATTAATGAATCCCATCTTTTGTGCATGAATTTCAGATTCTTGAAAAGTCATTAATTTATTGCCAATTTAAAAGCAAAAGAGAGCGATCCTGTTGGTTTGAATGAATACTTTTCCTTTGGTTGAACCAATAATTCAAGCTCTTGATTACACCAATTAAAGGCCAATTGCAGAAAGGCCTCCAGCGCTGGGATGCAGCTGCCATTTAGCCACAAATTATGGTCCTTATCTGTGGGTGGACATGAAGTTCTTTCAGCAAGAAATAGATAGAGAAATAGGGAAACTATTGTAGGGACTTCAGCAGAAGGGGAGCATTAATTGAAATCAGTCAGAAATTCAGCTACTCAGTGGGCCTTTTGACATCGAGACCCTTTTTTTTATGCAAGTACCTTCAGCTAGATTAATTACAGTGACTAAACAAGCAGAGATTTTTTTCCCATTTTTTTCAGTGCGAATGAAGAAATGGCAATCTATTGTTAAAATTCTACCATGAAATTAATAATGAATGCAGTCATAATAATTACAATGGCCCCAGTCCTGAAAACAATTATGCACATGCTTCAAGTTAAGATTATGCATATGAATTTTTAGGATCTGGGCCCATAGTTGCAAATAAAAATAATACACTTGTATAATTGGTAACAGCGAGTAAGTGGTTGCAAATTAATGAATATTTGTGATTGTTGTAACTTTATTTCTTTAGCTGAGATGATGAAAAATCCCACATTGTAAAATATTCATCCGTTGTTTTAAAAATCTTCATATTTGATTCCTGACTCCATCTGCCTGTGTATATGGACTTCCCAGAAACCTGGACCTACCACGCATCCTGAAATACAGCTTTCCAAAAATGCTGATGCATTGACATTAGTTCATTCACATCACATGCAGGCAAGTTAAGCCAAGTAAAATACTCGAACAGGCGTAGGCCTTTAAGTGGACATTCTGAACATAGGAAAGCCAGGTATGTTGACAGTGTGCCAACAGACAGTCAGGATATGTCTACACTAGCTCGTTAATTTGAGCTAGGTAGGCAAATCAGGGAACCGGGGTTGCAAATGAAGCCCGGGATTTAAATATCCCGGGCTTTATTTCCATGTTCCCGTCCGGCCGCCATTTTTAAATCCCCCTTCGTCCGAACGAACTGCCCGCAGCTACACGTGGCAGTTTAAAGTTAATCCGCTCTAAGTCCTCAGTTCGGATTAACTGTTACTCCTCATGGAGTACTAAGGACTTAGTTTGGATTAACTTTAAACTGCTGCGTGTAGCCGCGGGCAGTTCGTTCGGACTAAGGGGGATTTAAAAATGGCGGTCGGACAGGAACATGCAAATAAAGCCCAGGATATTTAAATCCCGGGCTTCAGTTGCAACCCCGGTTCCCTGATTTGCCTACCTAGCTCGAATTAACAAGCTAGACATACCCTCAGGCTCCCCAGCATCTAAGGCATCTTGTCTGCAGTCTACTCATTAAATTAATTTTCCTAATCATTAGTAGGGTTGTCAGGAATCCGATTTTCAACCAGAATGCCTGGTGGAAAAGGTTCAACCAGAATATCTCGTTGAAAAGGAATCCTGGTAGCTCCAGTCAGAACCAGTGACCAGGCCGTTAGAGGTTCTGTTGGTAGTGCAGCAAGGGTCCAGGACAAAGGCAGGCTCCCTACCTGCCCTGGCTCTACATACCTCCCAGAAGTAGCTATCCTGTGGCTCCTGAGTGGAGGATGGGCCATGGAGGCTCTGTGTGCTGCCCTGCCCTGAGTGCCGCCTCTGCACTCCCATTGACCAGGAATCATAACCATTGGGAGCTACATGGGTGGTGCCTATGGGTGCGAGGGCAGCACACTGAGCCTCCCTGGCTGCCTAGCAACTGCAGAGACCTGACGGCTGCTCCTGGGAGCCATGGTAAATGTCATCAGGGCCCCGAACTCCCTCCCTCACCCCGACCTCCTGCCCCAGCCCAGAGACCCACATTCAAACTCCCTCCTGGAGCCCACTAATTCATACCTCAGCCCTGAGCCTCCTCCTGCATCCCAAACCCCACATCCCCATACCCATCCCAGAACTTGTGCGCCCAGCCAGAGCCTGAACTCCTCATTTCTGGCCTTATCTGGAGCCCATATCCCCAACCCAGCCTGGAGCCTCCTCCTGTATTCCAAATCCCTCACCTCCAGCCCACACCCCCAGCTGGAGCCCTCACTCCTCTGCCCCTCAACACCCTGCCCCAGCCCAGTGAAAGTGATAGATGAGGGCGGAGTGAGGTCTCTCCTGGGAACTGAAGCTGGGAAAGGAGCAGAATGTGGGGCCAACAGGTGGCCCAACTGCTCCCTGTAGGAATATGCTACTTATGGTGTACTGAGCATGCTTGTACAAACTGAGCATGCTCAGTAACATGTTCTGAAGCCAGAACTACACTGGCATGTGGCTGCCTGATGGCCTTATATTTTGTTCCTCCTATGTCTTTCCAGTACATTGTACCAGCTATAAATATCTTGCTGGTAGAGCATGCTGTACCATACCACCCTGTTTGCACTGGTGGCTGCTTCCATGTTAATTTCAACTTCTTTCATTGACTTCATATGTAAATGGATATTCATGCCTTGATTCAGGCTCTATGAATATATTTTCAGCATGTATACATAACACCTTATGTAGTATCTGTGCATACATTTCACAATGGTATTAACAACCAGTCTGACCCCAATTGGATCACATTGGTCATTAATACCATTGTAAAATGTATGTACAAATTTCATTTAAGACCTCATATGATGTAATTTGGTGAACTAGGATGTACATACCAGAATCAGGCCATTCCCATAACCAGTTGGCATTAAGGAATTCTTGGGCTATACAAATATTCTGTGTTTCGAAAGTTGTATTGCAAATTTAATTTTTACCTTTAATCTCTCCTGCCCCACAATCCCCAGCAGAAATTACAATAAAATTTGGTTAAATCAGAACAATTTTAGTTCAACAGATAAAGTTAGAGGGTTGGGAGCAGTTTCCACTCTATCTTTCATTCATTCCATGTGCTCCTGGACTTTGCTTCAAAATCAGAAACTACTTTACAGAACTTAAAGGCTGTTTTGCATCATATGCATATCTTACATACCTGCATTTATGGACATCAAAGTAAATCACACACGCCTTCTGTTTGAAAAAAATGTAATTTACTGCCACAATGTCTAAATCTCTCCCACTTTGAAGGCACAGCCTATAAAGAATATTCTTCTCCAGCAATGTGCACAATGCACATGGTTAATGAACTACTTTTGATGCGCCTTATTTTTAACCAATTAATCTCTAAGTCTTAACATTTATCTCTCTCTGACACAGCATACATATTACTTTGAGTTTCTGTTCTGAAGTCTGATAAAACTAATAAACCAAAACTGCCAGAGGTGGCACATTAAACTGGTAAAATGGTTTTCATCTTAATTGGATATGAGCGCTGTTATCTCTAATAACCCCAGGATACTTCTAATTGGAGTGTTTTTTAAAGCACTAATTCTCATTGACCAGTCTTAATATTTCCCCTTCCCCCACTCAAGAAAACCCTACACTGTAAAATATGAAACAGTGAGGAAGGAATATTTGTATTACACTAACAAAAGGTGATTTCATGTTTGGTATAGTTGGAAATTTTAATAAGGTGATACAACATTATCCAATAATGTCTTGAATGTTGGTTGTGTTCACTGCCCTGAGATTCACCCCAGGCCACCAACTTCTCAATTTTCAGATGTTATCCCAAGACAATGGCCCTCATTGTTTGGTCTCATATTGTAATTTTAGTGTAAAGCTTGCTTAGCTGTCTTATGTGGTAAAATCATTATTATACTTTCCTGCTAGCTTTTTAAAATATTTTCAGTGTTATGCTTATTAATGGAAAATACTAAAATAAATTTACATTTATCAGGAAATTGAGCACCCAGTATTCAGTATCCTTGCTGTTTTATTTCATGATGGTTCAAGCTGTGAATTCCTTACAGGGTTGAGTAGCTATTCATCCCATTGAAACCAATGTCTCACCAGTACAAGTAAAGTTCTCACGGTCCTGGCCTAAATGATTTGTGAGTAAAATTAAATAACTGTTGATCAATACTGAACGATTTTAGAAACACATACTGTTCACTGTCTTCTAGCCAGCCTCTCTTCTTCTCTCTTTCATACACACACACAAGCATGCACACATACACAACGTTGAATTAGCCATTCTATCGCATCAATTTTATATTAAGTTTTTGTCATGTGAAATCAGCTTCAATTTCTCTTTATACTAGTCTTCTCCAACAATGCGCACACATTGTAGGCACACACACACACAAAAAAGATGAAGAAGTAGAATTGGGAGATGTGGACAAATACAATTGTATTAACACAATATACTACTGCCCTTTTTTTCAAACAGAGATTAAAACTTGAAGTGACATATGTTTTAAATGTGAGAATTTTTTTTCCTGAGGCATATCCAGGAAGATATCATTAATTGCCCCCCCCAAGAATTTACATATAACTAATCATAATACAATCTTAACTACCACTATACTGTTGCTTCTATTATATAGCTAAGTAGTTGAGGGTAGATCCTCATAATTAGTATTACTGTTGCCATATAATTAAAATCATTTATGTCACACTCATTAAATAATGCAAAAGAAATGCTTTAGTGTTTCAAAAATCCATAAAAAGACAATTTCAGAAGGAGAAGAAGAAGACAATGACAAACCCTATTCATTAATTTATATTTACATCCAGGTACCGTAATTAAATCAGCAATACCTGGAGTGGATGGGCATAGATCAAAGGACTTTTACAGAAAGAGCCTTTTATAGTATCAAAGCTACAGTGACATCACATTTGTCTCTTATGCAGAGTAAGATAATTGCAAATAATTGTAACTCTGAAAGATGTTCAGTTTTATGGAGGATATTTCCCCCCACTACAGGCCCAATTCAAAAACCTTTTGACCCATCATTTTGGGATTGAAATCTTTCTTAGATAGAAAGCCAGGTCCATTACCAATAGCTGCAATGCACAAAAAATACAAATTCCATAGTTTAACGAGTTTCTGGAGATCACAATCAGCCTTTGGTTTTGCTGCCATGAGGCCAAATTCTGCCATTCTTAGACTGAGTAATAGTGGAGTCCCAAATCAGCATCATTGGTTTCACAAGGGGCTGGAGGTGATAGAGCGGAGCCATTTCACCTCTTTCCAGCGCGGATGTCAGGGCATAATGAGTGGGCAGTTTAGAGCTGAAAATCTTTCATTGGGCCAAGGTCCCCCCCACAAACTTTTCTCCTGGTGCATTAGGAGTGTCCTGAATAAGAATAACTTGCGGAAATGCATCTGAAGGCTGAGCAAATTGAGAAGAGAGAGAGTAAAGCTTCTTGATGCAAATCAAGGAACAAGCATTAGGTAACTGTAAAGATAACCAAGTTGCGGTTATCTCTGGAAGTGGTGTTATGCTTCACTACCCTCACAAGTCACAACCTGCCAAGTGGGCAGGAGACCAAGCCAAGATATATTTCTTAGATGTCTCAACTGTCTCAGGCTTGGAAGTTCATTAAGGAGTGAAATCATCCCTGGAATACCAAAGTACCAGGCGGCCATAAAGATGATGTAGGAGAGGTAAACTGATTTCCACTAGTAACCCATTTAAAAAGCAGCATGAGAAAAGTAGGCTTTTTAAACAGTGTAAAATGCCAAAGGAAAAAAAGGGGAGAGGAAACATAAATATGGATACCATTTGCCTACAAAGAAAGCCAAGAGGACAAAATACCAGTCTATGTTTTGCAAAGAATGATTCAGTAGGATGCTGGCAGGGATGTTTAACTTGTTGTGTCACAGCCATAAGCTTTAACTGCTGGAGGACTGGGTTCAATTTTCTTTTCATTTAAAGTGAAATTAGTTTGATGGTTTTAGGCAGGTGTGGACCGGCCATGTAGCTTCAGAACAAAATCTACAGCATATTTGACAATAGGAAGAGTGACAGGGTTATTTCAGACTATGGGAGCATGGCACCTACACCAGAAAAATGTAAGGATTTCCTGTACAGCTGCTGATTCCAGCATATGCTGTTAGTTTTAATAAACACAGTAAGATGCTGCAGACAGACAAAAGTTATAGTTAGATATTGCAGAGAGAGATGGATTGAACTAGTTCAGAAAAATTGTGGGAACCTCTTAGTACCAATCTTAGAGACACATATAGAATCTCTCAGATAATCCTGGTTCTCCTTTTCTCAGGTGACCCCACGTGTCCTAACTGGTGCCTCAAGTCCTCCTTAACACTCTTAGGGCTGATGTGGTGCACACATCCTATTTGCAGTGGAAAATTTCATTTTAAATTGGAATTTTAAAATCTTGTATTGTATTATACACAAGTTGTTTCAAAATGAAAAATCGAAAGAGCATGTTCCCAAAATGGGAAGATTTGACATTGTTCAAACAATTTTGGCTAGTTTTCTTCCTAAACAAAATTCCAACAAAATCAACCTGATTTCATGAAGCATTTCAGCAGAGACAGAGCTACATATCCAGGCACAATATGGTCCCATTGACATTTCTCCGACCAGTTCTATTAATTATGTGTGCATAAGTCAGTGCGAGTGGAAAAAAGCTTATGTGGCTGAGTCAAAAATGAGGTCAATTGTGTCAGATCACTTGGTTTGAGAATGTAATAAAGGAATAAGACACAGTAGAGCTCACTGGAGAATAGTTATTATTTCCTGGTCCTTAGAAATCTCTCCTGATGCACACTTAAATCCTTCCTGCACAACAACAGAGGGCTATCTAATAGTAATCCCATAAATGTTACCAAAGACAAAAGTAATTTACGTGGCTTAATAAAGTGGTTGCCACTTGATTTCAGATTAGGCTCAATCCTGGTCAAACTATAGCAGCTAATGAAATTTAAATGACTGACCAAAGTCCATGATCAAATTTCTGCTTAATAGCTGCATGTTTAAATGAACTGATAGCTCAATGAATGAGTCTTGATACAAAATTCTTTTCAAGCAGCACTGAGTTGAAGAGCATATTCATTTCCTTAATATTTATAAAATATTTGTCTTCACATTCCAGACGTATTTTGGAAACAATACAATTTGATGTACACATTGGCCTTCGGTGTTCCAGTAAGCTTGAATTTAGAGAGAAAATGGCGACTGCAAACCTAAGCTTCAAAACATAGGTTTATAGCTGAGCCACATAATTTAACCACTTATTTACAAGACATCACTTATAGCGGAAAGATTTAACTTCATCACTGCCATCAAGTCACACGTTTGGTGTTTTTTTATCCTACATTTGGAAATGTTTCATTATAACTGAATGTATTCATGGACCATATTCCCTTCATTGTGGAAAGTGTGTCAATGCAAGCTCTTATAGAGAATACACCAGTGGATGTGTAGATCCCACAAGAAAACATCTGGATTAGAGCTCACTGTAAAGATGCAAAACTAAAATCACTTAGTAGGTTAAAGAAAAAATTGTAAGGCAACAAACCAGATTAAATGAAGATGAAAATAGAGCTATTTTTCATTGCGGGATGAAAGAGTCAGAGTGGAAACATATAGGCTATGTCTACACTGAACTCTAAACTTGAAATAAGATACACAATTTGTGCTACACAAATTGCTTACTTATTTCTAATTTATTTTGAAATAGGCTATTTCAAAATTTGGTGCTGTCTACACAGCACCAAATTTCAAAATAAAGTGCTATTTCAAGATATTCCTTAACCCTCGTGGAATGAGGGTTACCGGGATGCCGAAATAGTGCGCCCATTATTTCAAAAAACATTTTGAAATAATGGGTGGCTTGTGAAGATGTGGGGGAGCTATTTCGGGATACCTCTGGTATCCTGAAATAACTTTGATGTGCAGACATACCCATGGGCATTTTGAGAGTAGACAGTCATTGTTTATCATGGTTCCCAACAGCAGACACCCACCCAAAAAATTTGAAGGTGAGCCAGAGCACAATAGGATGTCAGAATCTGGAAATCCACAATCTGGTATCAACTTGCATGATCTTTCTTTTATTTTTCACTCCTATTAGGCAAAAAAAAAAAAAAAAAAATCCATTGAAATCAGTAGGAGATTTGCCCTAGAAGTTTACACAATTCAACCATAGTAAGCCTTTCATTGTCCGATGCAACTTCATTACAACAGTCTTGTTAGTAGCGTCATGTAGGAAACATACAATAAAACTTCCTTGAAGTGGCTAATTGGTTTCATGTTCACTTTTGCCATTGCCATTCCACCAGTGACTGAGCAAACTCAGTGGCTATTTATTTATTGAGGCTTGAACTGTGATCATACATTACCCAGCTCACCCTAAGCCTTTGGTGGTAGTAGGCAATAGGAATAATAGGACAAAGTGAAGCAAAGGAAAATGGAGGCTGAGCAAAAGGGAAAAATCCCTAATGCTGTGATCTATTAGATTATAGACTATCCAGTCTAGACCTGGGAGGCTTCCATCACTTATCTTGGCAATATAAAGTGACGAGAAACACAGCATGGCAAGTGATCCTACACTGGCAGGAAAATGGGCCACATGACCTCATGGGTCTTTTTCATAATTATTTTTGATGCATCTCTGCAGCATGTAAGTTTGTGTTCCTTTCCTTTTCTTTAGAAAATCAAGCTACCTTCTATTTTCTTTAATTTCAGAGAATAAGAGCTCAAAAGTTTTGCCGAAACATCACTTTCTGCTAATAATTTAGAAAATTGCCTGTTCCTTCAGAACTGGCATTTAAGCTTCAAGAGTAACATCCTTCCTGCTTTATTTCAGCTGGACATTCAAATTGTTAAATGCTGCTTTTGGTATCCAGGGTAGAATAAATTAGTTGTCTGGAACTAAGCAACCAAATCCCAAAACAATCTAATTAGTTAAAAGCCTGAGTGTCCAGCTATTCTGGCTTGATTTCAATTTGTGAGTTTTCCAAGCCTTAAAAATGACTCTGAATATCTGAGGTTTTTTTTCCTTTCTGGAAATAAAATGTTCATTAGAGAAGTGGATGATGTTATTTCCACTGCAGGAAAGCTGACAATCCCAAACAGCAGTTCAGCTCATCAGTTGATGTAAATCAATGTATCTCCATTGAAGTCTTTTCTGGATGAAAATATTTTTGTAGTCTAAACTTTGAATAAGGCTATCACGTTCATGTCCATGTAGATAGAGATACTGGCAAGTAAAATGTGCATGGACATGTACTGATGAATTGTATGAGATAAGGAATGAATTTATTCCTCTGATGCCAGAATAGTATTATTGTAAGCATTAGAGAGACCATGACAGGAAAATCATGTCCAATTCCTTTCAAAAAGATATTAAAAAACTCGCAAGGGTTCAGAAAAGCAGATCCCTGCATACATACAAAATTTTGTATTTGCATCTGTATTTGCCAAAATGTGCCAAGGATAGCCGCATCCCCATTCACAGATTTGTAGGACTCTACAGAAAAGATCTACAAGAATGATTTAAGATCTGGAAAAACCTACCTTACACTGAGGCTAGGGCTATACTAGGGCATACGTTTGAATTAAGATACGCAACTCCAGCTACATTAATTGTTTAGCTTGAGTTGAAGTATCTTAAATTGAATTTTGGCACTGTCCACCTTGAGGGAAGTTGGACAGCTTCCCTTACTCCTTGTAGGAGCAGGACTACTGGCGTTGACGGGAGCAGCCTATTAGTTCAAATTAGCGTGTCTTCACTAGCCCTGCTAATTTTAACTCTGGAAGATTGACTGTGGCTGCTTCAATCCTCTCTGTAGTGCAGATATGGCCTGAGAGACTAAAGAAACTCTGCCCCAGGGTTGGGAGCCCAGTGGCACGGTGAGCAGCAGCTGGGAACCCTGCCAGGGTTGGCAGCAGGGGGGCTGGTGTCTGGCAGCCTGGCCAGGCCGAGTCCGTGGCAGTGGAGCCAGAGCTGGTGGCAGCAATGCTGGGGCCAGCGTCTGGCAGCTCAGATGGGGCCAAAGCTGGCGGCAGTGGGGCTGGTTCCAGTGGGCCACCCAGGCTGGGGCTGGTGGCAGTGGGGCTGGTGCCCAGAAATCCAATAGTAGGGAGGCCAGTGTCTGGCAAGTCTGGCTGGGCCAACAACCCATCGGGGCTATAGGCAAGGGGACTGGCTAGAAGTACAACCAGTGGTGGGGAGGGGCGGCAGGCTGTGTGGCAGGGGGCCCTCCCCTGGTCTGGCAAATTCCCTCATTTGGGACTGGTCATATTCCCTCATTCGGGACTGGTCATATCCCAAGCGTGCTGGACCAGGGTGGTCCATCCTGGAGTAGTTCTGACCTTCATTGTCTTCCATGAGCCAGGCTCTCTGTCTGAATTGCATCTCCATTTTGGATCATTTCAACAAACCGAAATATTGTGATTCAGGTTGAACCCACCTAAAATAGCATATTTCATTTTGATTTTCCCAATGGAAACTTCCCCCTATTTTTTTTCAAATCAAAATTTTCCCATGAGCTTTTTGGACTTGGAAGACACTGAATTTTCCATTTGAAAATAATTAAAACAAAAAATCCCCAACCAGCTCTACTCAAAAGGGTAGAAAAGTAACAATCTTTATTGTAAACTAAAGCGTGACTATGAATACATTTGAAAGAAGGGGGAAAGTATGGAATACATTCTGTAGATGTCACAAGAAAAGGTATGATTGTGATTAATACACTATTTTTAACTTCTGGTTGTTAATAAACCTTTCATCCTAATGGATCCAAAGCTTTTTACAGATCGTGGAGATTTCTTTTCCCACGACTGAACTGCACCCATCGGCGCTGGCCACTCTTTACTAGTTATGACAGGTTACAGAGGGGTTGTCGTGTTAGCAAGGGCGCCATTTTGGGAGAATAGCGAGGGCAGCAGCTCCTTTCACCAGCCAGGTGGGAGAGGAATGCATGGATTGCAAGCACTTTTCCCTCACTCCCTTAGCATCTGGGGAACGGGATGAAAAGCAAGCTGCGTCCTGGAGCACATGGCTGCTACCCCCCACCCTCCTGAAATGATGTCCTTGTTAGTCTGATTCAGCAAAAATAATGAGGAGTCTGGTGATACTTTAAAGACTAACACATTTATTAGGGCATTAAGACATAAGCTTTCAGTGAGTTGTATGTCACAAAAGCTTTTGTTAGTGATGTTATGCCACAGAAAATAACTTCTATGACTGAATCTACATGGGGAATGTTTAGGTCTACAAACAGTAATTACAAAGTTGGACTATATAGCTAAGGTCTAAGTTACAGTCCTTGTTCCCTTGTAGGTGAAAAAAAAGTTACGGTATCTTTAAATACCCAGAAGTCAGAGCTTTGGTTTAGTATCTAATCTGAAATTTAGTAACTCCAGATACACAGAGGCATTGGTACAACAGTTTCCCACTAAAGCCTCAACGAAGCCATTTCTTGCAGCATCCATATTTGGTCAGAACTCATCCAAGTTCTGACCAAATCCTATCCTATTTATCTGATAAAATTTAATGACATGGCTTGACTTGGCAGTGACTATTCCTTCTCTGTTTCTATTTAATTAAGCTTAAGGTAGATGTGTGAATGGTTGATATTTTTCTCTTTAATGTAAGCTTGTCATTTCCAGGACCAGTGATGGTTTACAGTGTTCTCACAGCTATGTGTTTTGTTTGCATACATTCTGGAATCTTATATCACACACAAATATATTTCTAACTACCAGGAATCATTAGTATTTCAAGTCATGCCTGAAGACAACTAGATTCCTCTAATTTCCAAAAATCAAACCAAGCGACTCAGATTCCATCTCCAATAGAGACTTGAATAAAATGAACTCCGCTTTCTTTGCAAGGTACATTCCACCTAATTGATAACCATTTAAATTAACTTGTGTTTACTGTAGATGCTCTTGTTGCATGAAATGTGCTTCTGTTATAAAAGCAGTGTTTTTTTAGTGACAAAAGGAAACATTTCCTTTTCAGTATCTTTATTTGAAGTTTGAAGCCCATTAAAATGGCTTCGTAAATTCAAAAATGAATCCATTGATTTCTATGGATGCTTGTATAGTTTACAAGCCTGCAGAATTTGATTTGGAATTAAATAGACAGCATTCACATACTTCAGGGGCCTTACACTTAGGGTTTGTTAAAAATGGGAAAGAGAAGTCTTGAAAATTTAACCATTCCTCTCTAGTGCTAGAAATTACAATAGAACCAAATCTGTTTTAATATGGATAAATGTAAACATATACACCTAGGAACAAAGAGCATAGACCATATTTAAACAATGGGGACTCTATTCTGGGAAGCATTGTTTCTGAAAAAAAAAAAGATTTTGGGGTTCTGGTACATAACCAAATTTACATGAGCTCCCAGTGCAATGCTGTGTCCAAGATAGCTAATGCAAATCTTGGATGCTTAATCAGGAGACTCTTGAGAAGGACTAATGAAAATATTTTACCTCTGTATTTGTCACTCGTGGGACTGTTGCTGGAATAGTCTATACAGTTCTGGTATCCACAACTGAAGAAGGATGTTGATAAATCAGAGAGGCTTCGGACAAGAGCCACAAGAATGGTTAAGGAGCGAGACAACATGCCTTATATTGATACACTCAAAGAGCTCAGTCTGTTTAGTTCAACAAAGAGACGTTTAAGGGATGACTTGCTTAGAGTCAACAAGTACCTTCATGAAGAATGTTTTTTAATTATAGTTTCTGCAGTCTAGCTGAGAACAATATAATGTAATCCATTGTCCGGAAGTTGAAGCTACACAAATTCAGAATGGAAATAAGGAATACAATTTTAACAGTGAGATTAATTAACCAGTGAAAAAAATTATCAAGAGCTGTAGTGGATTCTCCATCATGAAAATTTATAAATCAAGACTGGATTTTTCTTCTAAAAAATGTCTACTAGGAATTATTTTCAGTGCTGTGCTACATGGGAGATCAGGCAAGATGATCACAATAGCCCCTTCTGGCCTTGAAATCTATCAGTCTATGAAAATGGTAATTAGCAAGAAGGCAAAAGCCCATCTAGGACTGAACAGCATCAAAATCTTAGGGGAGAAAGATGGTTGAAATTGAGATCTGCTTTCATCTAATGCATAATCCCACATTATTTTAGGCCCCGACTGAGCAAGATACTTGCACGTGTGCGTAAAGTTAAGCATGGGAGTAATCCTATTGACTTCAATGCCTAAAGCTTCACATCTTATAGAACTGGGGTCTTATTGGCTCCAGTGGGAACTGGGAATGTGTAAGGACTGCAGTAATGGGCCCCGGGATATTGGGTTGGTCCATGGTAGAAATGAGCAAAGAGTTAATTTTGGGTCTAAATCTAGGCCATGACATTTTCCAGAGTTCAAGTGTTTACGCTGGAAGCTGTGGTTTGGCTCCAGGTGGAGATATTTACATTTTAAAATATTTATGTTGCCCCCTTTTGCATTCTATCATTTCTCAGTCAGCCAGTGTCACCTGTACTTGTGGCCACTTGCAGAGAAAAGCATCAATAAGAGCAAATATATTAAATTAAACAAAACTCTGATAACACCAAGCATCCTGCAAGCAATTTATTTTGTAATAATGCAGAGAAGAGAGATGGCAAAAAAAAATTCTTTGTAATCATCCAGATCATCACTGTGTGGACATAGGATCATTAGCCAGCCTAGTTTCTCCATTCTTTTGCAGATCTTCTTGCTTTTCTTCTTGTTTTCTTTTTTTGTTTTTCAAAAGCAAAATGAGAGGAAGGCCAACTCCAGAGACCCTTTGATTGACCTTCTCACCTTGCGCAAGTTCCACACATCAGCAGCCAATTATGCATGTGCTTGCCCATGTCATAACGGTGGAGGCAAGTTACTGCTTTCTGGCTTATTTAAGGTACTCTTAGAATCTCCCACATCCTTTAGAGAACTAGGACAGGCTGACCTCTTAGCCACATAATCCGAGTATATATTAAAAAAGAAGCCCAGAATTTTCCCTTTCAGAATAGTGCCATTGCTGACAATCTACAATACAGCCTATGCAGTTTTAATGTTTAATTGGTTGACCGGGTTTTAAAGCAGAGGCATTCTTTAACCCGGCTGACTCTGTCTGCCCCCATCCCTCTGCCTCACAGCAACCTCACTCGAGTTATCAAAGTGTCATTAGTAGAGACAGCTGCCTGTAAACAACAGAAATGTCAACACAACTGTCTCGGTCAACAGGAATTTAACTTTAATCGGTTCATTACTTAAAGATACATCATCCCCTTTCTGTACTGTTATCTATAGCATTTTGAGACAATGGCAGCAAACAAATTGACATCACCAGGAAGGAAAAATAAAACCAAGCAACATCGTTTCGTCCAGGCTGAGTTTGTTCATAATTTCCAAAACCATATATATATATATATATATATATATATATATATATATATGGAGGGGCCAGCTGGAGGAGGGGTCAGCTGGAAACTGATATCACATATTTATAAATGTAAACCTGGAGAACTGCCAAAGTCCTGCATTTTAGTGATTAACAAATGTTTCCCTTCAAGTGTACACCTCTTGTTCTAAATATATTTGACAAGAATGTAAAGAGTCAACGGGAGGGTGGAAAGGGCATACCACAAATATTCTCGGTGGAGGCTGCCAGGATTGCTGGGACCAGGCTTAGGCCCGCATGTGTGCGTTTGCCTGGTGCCAGCTGAGTTCATGTTGCTGGTGGGCAGACTGCCAGCAGAATGCAGCCTCCCTGCTGTTTAACGACAGTGGATTTACTGCTTCTCTGCATATTGGTGTTATTTTGTGTAAACAAGGTTAACACTCCTTTTAAATTAAATACACCACCTGGTGACTGAGTGTGCGACCTTGGCAACCATCTTTCGCCTGGTCTCCAGAACACTTGGAGGCCTGGAGCTGTGACTTCAGCCGGTCTACCTGTCACCTCTCTTTAAGCACACAGGTCAAGAATAAGAAAGCAAATTTTGGTGATTCCTTTCACCCCAATATTATATGAGATCTAGAGGTGGGAAAATGCTATTGATTGGAAAGAGAGAGGGAGGGAGGGAGAGAAAGAGAGAGAAAGAGAGATTACCATTCTATTAAGGCTGTGTTGAGCATGTTATTAAAGATCTAGTTCTGAAGGTCTGTAACTTCCAGAACTAAGTATAATTTAGACCATCCCTGAAAGGCATTTGTCTGACCTGTTCTTAAAATCCTCCAATGATTCTTTAAAAGTAGGGGTTTATCTATATAAACAGTGTCTCTTGGATCTGCAAAATGAAGGATGTGTTAAGATTTGTACATTGACAGCTTGCCATAAGAAGATTACAAACCACACCTACACACACACACGTACACAATTTCTTTGGTGAGAGTGTGGAAGTATGACTCTGAAATGCACACAGCCTATTGGAATCAGGTTACTTGTTCTCTCATTTAGCTTTTTCTTATCATTTATACGTCTCTGTTGTGGATCTCTGCCAGCGAGTTACATTTGGGAAAACATGAAAACTCAAATAAAATGCAGTGAGTCCGCTGGGATTTCTCTGTTTGTATCGTGTTTCAGTTTCCCATCTACTCCCCACACCTTGCTTCTTGTTGCACTGTGTGTGAGCCTGCTGTGTGGGTGCATGTGTGTGTCTGAGCCAGCCAAATGCCAGCAGAAACCAGATAAAAAAATTGTTAATTTGATCAGTCTCTCACTGTCTGTGTTTCTCTTTGACTCTTCTATTGTCTACTTTGGTGGTGTTGCCTCTAGGGTTGGATTTTTGCCAGTTGGGTGCCAGAAGCCAAAGAAAACAAATAGATACATAGCAGGGATAGGAGAGATTAACATACCTACCATTCTGAATTACCTATGAGTCGTTTAGAAATACCAGTTTGTCAAGGTACCAGATCCAATTTTATTCTCCAGAGGACTTCTAATGAGGGAGGAGGAAGAGGTCTCTTTTGGTGTTTTTTTAAAATCCTTAACAGACATTATGTTTCATGCTACTTTAGCTTACGTCTGATAATAATGGATCTAACTAATGTTTTCCCTTCCCTCTCCAAAATAGGGGGAAGGACCAGAGGTAACTTTGTTACCTGCAAAATGGTTAGTGTTTGTTTTTTAAAAATTTTCATTTGAGATGGAACTTACTACACATTCCTACAACGTTCATGCTTATAAGTAGATTGACCACATGTCTCAGCTACACCAGGCTATCCTCAAATAAGCGCTGAGATCAGTTCCACATCCCTGGGCAAAACCAATGTTCTGGAGCTAAGATTTTGTACTTAACTAAAAGATAGCTGAGTGGATTTTGCTTTAATAAGATTAAACTGAGCATGCATTTATCTGATCCAGGTAATGTGTGAAGTCAGGAGGGAAGTAGGGAAGGAAACTATAGGGAAGAGGGCAGATTGCAGGTGAGGAATTACTAAACAGGGATATTGCAGGCAAATTAATGGATAGGAAATTTTTATTTTTATTTTCCATCATGCCAATCATTCATTAAAACATCCATGGTCAAATTACATGTTCCAAAAGTAATCAAATAGCAAAAAAAAAAAAAAAAAAAAAAAAACCCCATACCCTAAAACCACCCTGCAATATGTCCAGAAATAGGATAAAAGAAGAGTGTGGCACATTTGTTGGACATCTTTTTTTGCTACAATTACAACAAAGTTTGTTTTATTAATGATGAAGCATCTTACCCCCAATTTACTCAAGCTTCAGTTCTGGAATAAAACTTTCTATGATTTATTCATAGATGGTTTGATGAAGTCATATAGGATTGTTTTAGATGAGCCACAGGGGAAGCAAGGAGTGTTGGAATAAAATGAAAGGCTTGGCAGAATATCAGGAAGGAAAAAAAGTTATCAAAGAGGGAGCCGTATCTAGCTGTGGAATTATTTCCCAAGGCAAGCATTGGAACTCTATCACTTGGGATTAGAAAATGAACTATAGGGAATAGCTTTGCATTGGCAAGGAGATGACCTGGATGACCCTACAGGGTTATCCCATCTCTACCTTCTTTGATTCTGTCCATCATTTAATAAAATTGCAAAACTAATCCATTGCAGCTAGGTCCATGCAAATGTTTGTCCAATGGGAAAAGCAACCCCCCTACTGGAGTAACAGAAGCTGTCCTTGTTATGTGTAGCCTAACAAGAGTAAAACTCAAAACCGGTTCCCCTCTGCATTATTTTACAAGGACCACAATCTTACTCGGATTATAGCAATAGCAGTATACCAGACCAATGGGCAAATTTGAGGTCAGATGTTTCCTTCACTTTTTCCAGAGCAAACAATTATTGGAAGCATGCTTGCTCTGTTCATTACAGCTCTGCAGAAAGACCTTATTGCACTAAAGATGCTCCTGAAAATACAGGAGCAGATCAATACGTGGTTAAATGTTTTAGCCCTACTTTTATTATGTTTGACAGTGATGACACGATAGTATGTAAGCTCCCACCTAAGATGACACTCTATCTCTAGTCCAGTGTGCAACGGCAAATGAATCTAATATCTGAAAACATCTTCCGTAGGTGTTTGACATCCAGAATAATTTCTAGGAAAATCTGCCTTGAGTTTTGCCATGCTTTGTCTCATCGGGATGCATGCATGACAGAGAAAACCTCATAGGAACATGAGAGGAAGAAAAGATGAAACAAAAGCCTCAGACATGAGCTTTTGATTTTTCTCTCTCTCCAGTGAAGATCCTTCCAACCTCATCTTAAGTTAACCAAGCAGCTTAAGCTAAAGACTATAAATAATTCAGCAGTAAAACACGTACACATGGCTCTTTAGAAATGGCCACATATTTGGGCTTGTATTTGCTCTTCGAAGGCCAGCAGCTAGATCAGAGTTCTTAAGAAGAGTTCTAGTTGTTGTAGAGCAAGAGGAAAGCAAGCTTTGTTCACACTGATAATAAACCTCATCCACAAAAAAGATTTGTGCCAGTCCTGCTACTCCCCATTTCTCCAGTCAGTCTCAGTTATATCTTTGCAGGAGATTGTTTTGGCTGGGATGTGATAATTCAGATGGTACCAAAATGTGGAGCACCTACCACACATTCTTGAGTTTCAGATCATCTGCAAAACAGATCTTTGTGGCCTTTTAGCAGTGGAAGAAGAGGAAAAGATACTGGATACTTACTGGAAGTGTTCACTAAACACAGTTTGTTTTCTCTTGCTGGGAATCCATATTTCAGTATGTAGATAGGCCAGAAAGAAAGCAAGGAAGATATTTGCTGCAATGAATTTGCAAATCTCTCATTTGAGATTATTCTTTCAAGGGTCCCGACCCCTGCCCCACCTAAACCAAATTAAACCAAAACAGCAACAAAAAATCCCTTCATAATTCAGTCTCACAACACTGCTGTGAAAAGTACTCAGTTTACAGTCTAATGTGAGCCCCACAGAAGTTAAATGACTTACCAAGCAACACTCAAAGAATCTGTAACACCACCTGGACTAGACCTCAGGACAGGAGTTCTTGCATCTAGTTTTCTGATCTAACCACTGAACAAAACAAAGAGGAGCATTCTTCTTTGCTTTTCCTATTTGATGCTGTAGGCCTTTTATGCTCCTTTGAATGGCCCGGAGTAGTCCTTCCCTCCTCTCATTCTTCAATATAAGATTTATGATATTCTTCAGATGTAGGGCTTGCAGTTCTAACTGAAGAAACATTATTGCTGGTGCTAAAACGATGCTTAACATATGATGCAAGTGCTCTAGTTCTTACTATGGCTACAAAAGACAGACCGCCTTGCTACTATTAATAGTTTTATAGGAGTGGGTAAAAGAATGAAAAATGTCCTCAATTCTTTTCTTTGAGAGCAACAAAGTGCTTCAAAATGTAACTAATGGCAGCCAGATACCAGGGGTCTGGGCAGCTGAGGAATAATGGGTCTTTTAGGCTGAGATTATTTAGAGCTGCCTAATTCATTTTAATTAATGGGAATCGGGCATCCAAATCTCATTTGAAATTTCTGCCCTTATGTTTTTTTAATTAAACTGTAAGGATGGAATCCTGGGGCATTTTTGGAGGGCTGTCTGTGAGGGGTTGGTGACCCAAATCATATGAGTTCTACAGACATTTGGAAATGTGTTCAAACTGAATTTTTGAAACATTAGGAGTTTGCCCATCAAGCTTAATGGGTGAACTTAGAGTCTAAAAGGTAAGTGCTCAGTGGACAGACTGCCCGTCTGGGATCTCTCTGACTACTGGTGTTCAGGAAAGCATTACTCTAACCAAATTCTAGTTTTCAGTGAAATCTCATGCAGATGCACGCTGGGCAAAATGGCTTCCTAATAGAACTCCACTGACTTCTGTAGACATACTTCGTGGGTCAATTTGGTCCACTGCTTCCATTTGAGATACTCTTTTGGAGGCTCATATTTAGAATAACACTGAAAATCTCTGTGAGTTTGGTTTGCAAAAGTACAGGGACAAAAGAAACATACAACTTCTTTAGCATCAATGAATCCTACCATGAACAGTGAGACAAAGGCAGCATGTAACCCAAGGACTTTATAACCCTAGCTATAAATATTGTTTCCATGAAGCCAGCCTACTCATATTCCCAGATATCCTAAATCCTATTGTTTCAGCAGCCACAGGATTTATGCATCATTCCTACTTGAACCTTGGATTCAGAGGTTTTGCTTTTCTAAAACTACAGAGTGGTCATGCTACATTTCTCAAACCTGTATGTGAGCAAAAATGATTTGACCCCAAATAGACATAAACAGCTCTCCCTTCTTTCTTAATTGTGCTTTTGAAAATCAGACATGTAAAATCTTTTGTAGCCACGGGTTCAAAGATCCCTTTTGTTGAAACACTGCAGCACTGTAATTGGTTGAGTACTGCTATCCAGTCTGAGAGGATGACCTTTCACACCCTGCCCTAAAAGAGCACTATAGAAAGAGAGGTGGCGTAATCTGGGTTAAAGGCTTCTTACTAACATGTTGAGAGCTTGTTTCGCACACACACAAACAGTTGCAAGAAAGCCCCAGCCTGCCGGTAACTTAGCACTTTAGCATGTTGCTCTTGAGACAGTCCTCTTCTGAGAGAATAAAGACAGGCCCCTTAGTTAAAATGCAGGTCTGAAGCTCTTCATAGTCGCCAGTAACAGGCAAGTGTTATATGAGTGAAAAAGAAAGTGAAAAGGGATTAGAACACAAAGGGAGCCCTCACTGTTACAGTAGACTCGTTCTAGAGCTACAGAATCCTCATCCCTGAATCTTTTTACAAGATGAGACAGACGTTACAGTCCCTGCTTTTGGAATGGAAAACGCTAGCTTTTCAGGGGGAGAATTCTCATCGTGGTTTTAAAGAAAGATGAGATGCTGTTTCACAGTTTATTCGTAGGTGAAGGAAGAGGCGGGAAGAGATGGGCCTCTGAGGATATTTAAGAAGTAACATCTGAGGGATGGGATACTTTTTGGATTTTAGGATCAACAAGGAGGAGCTGACACGAGGCTCAAAATGTTTATATAAATGACTATAATGTTATTACTCATTATATAGGGCCAGATTCCAATACCCACACTTAGGCTGAGTAGCACCTTACTCTGAGACCTGGTCTACACTAGACCAGGCAGGTCGGCTTAAGGTATGTTATCCAGCTATGCAAAATGTATAGCTGGATTCGGTTTACCTTAAGCTGAGCCGCTGCAGTGTCTACATGCTCCCGTCAGCTTCCCTTACTACTCACAGAATGAAGAGCACGGGATGCCAGTGATGGCTGCCATCAGCATTCAATTTGGGGGTCTACACTAGACTTGCTAAATCGAAGGCTGGAAGAGGGACCACCTGAGGGTCAATCTTCTCTGTAGTGTAGATAAGCACTGAATGGTTTTGGAACTTTTGCCTTTAACTTTAGCAGGGACAGGATTTCAACCATTAACTTCAACTAGTAGAGCAAAGTCTTAGTCAACATGATTTAAGGTATCAAAATCTGTCCTTTGGGTTACCATGGCTTACTAGCCTCTCTCCAAAAGCATTGGAAGACACATCCTGAGCAGATTATATTCCAACAAGTTATGGATTATATTCCACTATGCTATTTTTATTGTTTTATACAAATGATAGTAAATAGGTACATACACATATATTGTTCCTTAGAATTATAATTAGAAAAAATATTCATTAACTTGATATTAATCATTTGGCTCTACGCCTTATACATTAATGTCTCATTCAATTTGCATAAAGAAAAACACATGGTGGTAAAATTCTGTTTTTATAGGTTCTTCTGCTGGGTTTCATTCATTAGCAACACAAAGGGCCCTTTTGTGTCATGCAAGGTCATGGAGTTTTGCAGATGAAAGGAAAAGGTGGTTAGATTCCAGGAGCTATGATATCTCGTCTCTTACTCGTTGCAGTCTGCATATTCCATATCCAGACCTTTATGCTGAAGTGTATCAGATGGTTTAATGTGCGTGATTTGTAGTTGTAATATTTATTAATATTTATTCATTATTATTAATACTTTTTGTTAGGTTAATTTTTGTTACTCTGCCTTTTTGTGGTCACTCATGAGAAATTAAGCCCAGTTGGAGAAATCCAAATATCCTCTTTCTGGCCATAATCATGATCTATGTTTTCACTCTTGTTAATCCCTGCTGGGATGTCTTTAACTTTAAAATCTGCCTGAGCCTGACAGTCAAGCTAACAATTTATCCTTGAAGGAAGAAGCAAAAGAGGTCAGCGTTAAGAGGCGCCCCAATGGCTCAGAACATAGAATCACTGGGTAACTCTATTTTCTAAGGCCACCATATTTTTTTATTAGGATTGCTGAAACAGGTACAGTGGGAGGTAGAAACTCATAGTACCTTCAAGAAAAAGGAGCTGTGAGGGTTTTTTTTCTCAGTGAGGAGGATTCAACCTTGTATAAGGCTAGTAGCTAATGGGTTAACACATGCATTTTGTTTACATCTTGAGAGCTGGATTCAAGTCCTGATTAGGTTACAAGAGAAAAATACATTTGGTGATTTCATCATAGTCTCTGGTGGACATATTTCTTCACAGCACAAAACCGCTTTGCGTAAGAGAGGCTCATGGCTATAGTAGAAAATGGTGTAACTGATGACAACCAAGTAGCATTGGCAGAGTTCTGTGAGGGATGCTTGTACATCATGTCTTCCCGGCAGTAATTAATACCCCTGACACGTCATTTCTGAGATCACCAAATTCTAGCTCCATCTCTCTCACACACAAAATATATTAAGGCTACTAACTAAACCCTAGGTCACTTTACATATGATGTGATAGACAACAAGCATACAAAATCAGTGATACAAATACATCCGAGCAAAAGAATTTAAGAAAAAACTCTATAGACCAAAACTAACAATAAAGAAATCTGCAAATTTTAAGTATTAACTTGGACATACGAGAGGCTAAAAATATAGGACAATGGGACACAGGTGAAATACATAACAAATAACCCGCATGGAAATCCATAAAACAAATGTATTTGTGCCATATCTTGCAAGAAGAGCTGTGCAAGAGTTTTGTCTCACTGCTAAGGGGGTCGATGAAACCCACCAACACATTTGGAAATCATCACTCTAGTGACCAACATTTTGGATGCTCCTGAATAACTGGAATCTGAGCACCTGAAGCTCAAATTCAATAAAGGTTTTGTCAAGTTCATCATCACATATGAGACTGCATCATTCATAGTGGCATTTATAGCCATCAGTACTATACAACCCATGGTAACAGATGACATTGCATGCTGAAAGAGGCCATGAAAGGTCTTTCATACTGTTTCCTGTTTCTAATGACAGCTTTTACTGCCAGTTAGGACAGAATCCAAACACATGAAGTCATGATGGCTGTAGGTGTTGATTTGGATATGAAATGTAGAGCTTAGCTTATGTAGCACTGATTCATCAAGACAGGTTCTTGGAGTGCATTTTTCAGCACAGTTTTCTGGAAAAAAAAAGGTAAAATAGAAGAGAAGATGCACATTTGAAACAATCCTTTAATTTACCATTAAAAAGCTATTTTCTGTATAGAAATAGCTTATTGAAGAGACAGTAATGTTTCACAGACACACACAAGGTCACAATTTGGACATCATGTATTTGGATTCTTTCTTAACTGACTAAAAGAGAATATGCCCAATGTATTTCTTTAGGTCAAATATTTCTACCAAAAATGTAACTGACATATATTGTCTTTTTTATGTGTATGCATCTGTGTGTATATTCTGTCTTGTCTCTTCATGTTTAGATGGACTGTTTAATGTCGATGTACACTCATGAATATTTTCTATTTTGTACATTCATGGATTCACTCTTGACTTCTAAAAATAGTATTAATTTGCAAAAACAATCAGTTTAAAAATGGTATTTTCCAGATAAAACACCAATTCCTTTCATTAAAGCTAGAATGGGTTTTCATGTACTATACGGGAAATACTTTACCTTTCTATTCATTTCATTGAAACTAAGTCATCAATAAAAATACAAACATTGTTCAATTTAAAGATGTTGGATGGCTTGTAAGTGAGCTGACACACATTATCTGCAAGACATCACAGCCCTTTTTATAATTCTGTGCAAATTTCAAACTCTGGTGTGCTGGATGCAACCTTTCTTGAGTGCAGGTTTGTTTCAATCCAGGCCTAGCGTGGCGTTGATAGCTCTTGGCTGGGCGGTCTTGCATTCTTTTTCGGAGTATAGTATAATATAAAAAGTAATCCCCTTCTGATGACAGAAGCTTCAAGTGGTTACAAGTAGCAGGCCCGTTTTCCAATGCTTGAGGTAACTATCGAAAAGGTGTGAGGAAAAGCAATAATTAATTACATCTATCAGCTTAAGCAGGGGAAATGATATATGATAAGGTGCCTTTGTTGCAATTGCTTTAGTTCAACCTCAGACAGTATTTTCAGTGAAGGAAGCATCAAGCTTCAGTGCCTTTTTCTGTGGTCAAAAGTTGAATTTCAGTAATCAGCAAATGTAATTTTATTCATAGCAAATATTAGAAGTAAGCAACTTTAATGCATACAGGGGGAAATGCTAGGGAAAAAAAAAGAAAAACCAAACCAAACCTGGAGCATGCAGTCTGAGTTAACAACATTCATAATCAAGTGGTAGTGATTTACTCTGACAACACAAGACTTTTAATTTTGCTGAATTAACAGCACTGCTAGGGTGCGTCTACATTGCACCCTAGGTCAAAATAAGATACATAATATGAGCTATGCAAATTGCATATCCTATTTTGATCTTATTTTGAAATAGCGTATTTCAAAATTTGGTGCTGTCTACACAGCTCTTATTTTGAAATAAATTGCTATTCTGAAATGTCCCTTGCTCCTCAAGGAATGAGGTTTACAGGGACATTGAAATAGCGAGCCTGTTATATTTTGAAATAACGGGCACGCTCAAAAGATGCGGAATAGCTATTTTGGGATACCTCCACTGCAGTGAAGACGAAGCTCTAGTGATGGATGGAGAATTGAGAAAACTGACACTATTTTTGAGTTTCTCAGGAATATTAATTATTAAGAGGTATAAATGACATGCGTTTTTATAGCAGCATGCAAGTTTCACTAGCATCCAAGTACATGCTGCTCATGAAAAGAAGCATATAAAACTCAAAACATACCTGAACCAGAGTAGCTAGCAAAATATTTTTTTCTTAATTTGAACTAATCTCACATTTGTCTTAGATGTGGAAACAGAAAAAAAGGAAGGAGACAGATTTGGATTCACATTTTAGTCTAAATTCAAAATATTTTATTACTGGTCTTTGAATTAATGCAGATATTTTTATTTGCCCCTTTTGGAATTATAAGGCTCTAGAACTGTTCTCCATATAAAAGATCAATATTTTAAATGCAAATTTTGGAATCTATATAACTATCCCAACAGCTTCTAGCTGTTTATGCTATTGGCTAGAAAATCCTAGTGTTTTACTTAAAAAAAAAAGAAAACAAAATATACTGAGTTAATTTTGTGGAATTATTTTAGTAAGCCCTACTTGCACCATGCAGATTTACCTTGTGGTTTGTGGTAAGTTTGTCGAGGTTTTGTGAGCAAACCCAAATGTGGTGACAGCAAACCCTTTCCAAAGCATAGGCTTTATGCTGTAAGCACAGAATTTCCTTTTGTGGTTAAGTGTGACGTGTTTTGGGATAATAAATATCTCTAATGAGGTTTGCTTAGATTGGATTAAAGGCTTGTGCCTCTTTTTTGAAGGGCTGTATTTGGAGTGGTTTGGGGTGTATATATTTCCTTAGAATTTGGACACTTCTTAAAGGCAGCATATAATTACCCAGGGCTTGCTCTTAAGAGCTAATGGTAATCACTCAATTCTCAAGGCCAACAATAGCCAATTATCAATATATCCCGCATATTACTGCAGATAATCATAGGACCCAAATCTCAGATTGGCCCAGTACGAGCAGCTGCTATGGGTAGCAAACAGAGAGCCAGCTGCAGGTCTGTAATTCTCAGCTGAATATGATGCAGTTTAGAGCAATTTGGATTCCTCAACAAGGAAGTCAAGGCTTTCCCTTGAAGCATCGGCACAAGGAGAGCAAAACAATCTCAGGAATGCAGCCTTTAGACTTTCTAAAATGAGGATAAGCAACATATACATGGAAGAAGTTTTCAAACTTTAGATTTAATGATTTCTTCATTTTTGGTTCTAAACCAGGAAAGAGTAAATATGCCCTTGTGACATTCCATAATCATCTTCCATTTTTGCAGGGGAAGGGATTACGGCAGAAGAAATCATATTAACAGGAGAAATGGGTTTCAGTCCGTATGTAATTAAAAGATCAAACACAGTGTTTATTTAAAAAAAAATAGTAATCACCGTGTCATTCAATACCAGCCCAAAACAACATAACATGTTGTTTGTTTGAGATCCTCTGTAACAAATCAGTAAAAGCTGATTGCTGTAACGAGTTAAAATATTCCAAAAGCTTAAAACGTCTATCGCAGTTGACCTTTAAGGCATGTAGCAGCAAAGAAGTTAATACACTTTGCACATGTTGCAGAGCAACAGGTGGTAGAAAAACCCATGTGAGCTCCTTGCATTCCTTACTTTTCAAGCTGGTGGCCCCTGGTATTCTGGGCTTTACACTACCTCCCCCAGGCTCTGACTGACAAGCTAATCGGTGTGCTGGGCAGCCCTAAGCTATTGATTCCACTGTAACAGAACACCTCCCAGTCAATGAAACTGCAATGAAATGCTTCAACAACGAAGAAAGGGAGGCATTAGACTGTTGAGCAACTGGAAGAAATTTGCTTGTAGGTAGTGCGGCAGAAATGAAAAGGCTCTCGGGGGCACAAGCTTGAAAAGCCAGGTTATTAAAAAAGCACAAAGCTGGAGTCTGGCTGAATGGAGAAAAATAGTTATGGCTCAGTTAGGCGTATCTAAAAGGAGGAGGGAGGGGAACGTAGCTTTCAAAATTGCGTTAATCCCCCATGTACTTAATTTCTTTTCTTTTATGGCAGCGTGTAGTATAGCAACAAGTATTCAAGCAGTTAATAATTTTAAACAGTTTAGCTTTCCGTAGGCAATATATCTTTAGCTTTAATTAAAATTTTATTTTAGCAGGGGGAAAAATATTAAAATGACATTCTGATCCATCCTCTAAGATTGAAAATGTATGATAATATGAATATTTTATTAGACAAACTATTATTAAACAGCTGGTGCAGAATTCTCCCTCCCAATGAGCTGGGCTTGTTTGAAATGCAGGTCACTATTTCTTAATAATGGCCTGACAGCCTTCCACGCTCCTGCTACAAAACTCCTGACTTATGAATTACAAACAAGAGCAAAGCTGTGATAATATCTAAACAGAACTGGGTACCTACAAATGCAGGCTCAGCAAGGGGATTCAAAACCATGGTTCCTAATTCTGCAGATTTGATCCCATGAGAGGATTTCTATGCCCATGGAACACCATTGGCTACACTGAGGCATTGTATGTATATAAGGATCCACCTGCATGAAACAGCTTGCAAGATCAGGTGTTTGCAGTCTTTATGGTCCTTTGTTTGATTCTCACATAGCACTGCATCTGGCTTGGAGGTTATGGTGTTTCCTCTTGGATGTGGATCTCAGGAAAGCATCCCACACCTGTGCCACTTCCATGTTGATTTTCATTAAAGCATTTAAGTCCATGACTGATTCTCAGAAGGTGAAATCTCTAGGTGCATTATGGCTAAGAGTCCACAGATTTAAACTTTGAGAGGAGCTAGAAGTAGACTGTCAAAGGGCACGTCTGCACTTGAGACCTCTGTCAGTCTATCTTCTAACATTTAATTTAGCAGGTCTAATATAGACCCATAAATCGAATGCTGAGGGCAGCCCAGGACCAGTCTGATACTCCTCTGTTTGTGAGGAGTAAGGGAAGCCGATGGGAGCGTGTGTTCCCATCAGCCTCCCACTGTGTGAATGCTGCTACAGCTCAGCTTAAGGTAAGCCGACTCCAGCCATGTATTTTGCATAGCTGGAGTTGCATACCTTAAGGTGACCTGCCTGGTCTAGTATAGACCAGGCCAAAGTGAGCCCTCGTGTATGCAGTTTGCGGCAAAGATGGAGTTAGCTGATCTTCTGGGCAATATGTAAGCCTATTTATTCAGTCTTTTCCTGACTAAACTGTCAATTTTTCTTTGAGGGACTTTTTTTTGTGTGTGTTGGCTCGTGAGCACAATAAAAAAACGGTAGCTCCTTAGGGCACACTGGGCAAACTGTTACTCACTTAGGCAGTCTTATTAATATTTCAGGGACACTAAAATGGCTGACACTGTACATTAAGTGAAACTGACACAACTGGTCTTTTAGGAAATTTATACTATAAGCCACCCTTGATATCTGACGGAGTTTCATGGCTTTTGCTTTGAACAAACCACATGGATTTTTTGCCGTCTATCTGTGTCTTATTATAAGTGTAGATATACATACTCTAGCTTGATGTAATGGATTGTTCTATGTAGCATAGGGAACGGGGAAGCTAAATTATAAAAGTTAGGCTTAGGACCACGCATCTCTTAGAGTACTGACTGCGAGGATCTATCAAAAAAAGATACGCAAATTGCATTTTGCGTATCTTTTTCCGATACTTTTGTCGGAAGAGGCTTTTCCAAAATTTGGCTCATCTAGACTGGAATACAGGGGCTTCCGAAAAAAAAGCAGAAGAACAAATGCATATCCTGAAACACGGTCCTCCCTGCCCCCGGAGTCTAGCCATACCCTTAGTTTAATACTCTGTGAACCAATTCTGCTTCCTTGGTCACACTAAAGATATCTTACTCTGAAAATGGAAAGTAGTCTTATGACATCAGTAAACTGCTCAGCACCAGTACAGAGAAACAGTTTCACCCTCATATTAATGAGAATTTGCAAGGATTAGAAAAGCAGGGAGACATATGGGGAAAACATCAAAAGGAAATGGTCCTAAACATTCAAAATCAGTAAAGATTAAATCTTAGGCCTATTGAAGTCAAGCAGAGTTTTGCCACTGACTTCAATGGGTTCATTTTTTTTCTCCTAAGTGAAAAATAATTTACCCTTTGGTTTGACTCATTCAGGTATAGGGAAAATACTATACATCTACATAAAACACTTTTCTTAAACTGAACTCATAACAGTGGGCTTAATTTCTACTGATGTAAATGGATGAAACTTTGAGCTTTGCCCATTTACACCAGTAGAGACGAAGTACTGTCTTCAACCTTAAGAACCCAGCTCAGAGGATTTCTATCAAACACATGTGCTAACAAGTTCCACCACTCACTTGCTTGATATTTAAATGAGTCAGGGGCCCCCAGCCATGTAATGTATAAAAGCATATTCAACTGTACTAAGTAACAGTTCTACAACTGTAGTCCAAAGTAACAAATTCCCTGAATACCATGTTATCAATATTTGGGATATTCATCGAAGGCCAAATATTGCTACTAGTAGAGCATTAAGGAAATGTATTCTATAAGTCATGTTCTACCTTCATGGAGTAGAGTATTTAAACTTTGGAGAATGAGATAATTTTGTTGATTTTTTATTTTTTTTTTTGAGTTTTGAAAAACTTTTACAAGTATTATGAACTATTTCCAACCCCTTAGCCCCTTTTTTTTAGATTTTATTTCAGGGAAAAAGTAACTGGAAAAAAATAACATTCCAAACCACACTTTTCCTACTTAACATATTAGAAATCTATGTTATTCAAACAACAGAGATTCTGATTAAAAGTTATTATTGTGTTTCCTCTAGGACAAATGAGAATAAAGTACAAGATACAGCCAGCAGCTCATAATTAACATTTTGCTAGAGGTCCAGGAAAACTGACCTCACAAGTTTTGATTATTTTCTAAATCTACAAGCCATAATATTTGTACAGGTTCTAAATTTGGCCAAATGATTTATCTTATCTCTAGTTTTTAACAACTAGAATGATTGTTGCTTACAAAGAACATTATCCATTTTTTTCACTGCTACTTTGTTTTACAGTGACCAGATCTTCCTGATTATTATAAACAGCAGAGAGTGGAGGGGGAAAATCTTCGGTGCTATACAAATCTGAGCATGGAGAAATACCAAAGGAGTTTGCCAAAGATGCCAGTCTAAGTGAGGAAGCTTATAAATAAAGCAGGAAGGCTAGACTATCTTGGACATGATAATTAATTTAGTTTTTTTTCATCTCCATCAATAAGCCAGCAGTTATTCACTATTACTAGTGAACATGTAAACACAAGTGATAGTTGGTTAAAAAAAAGGAAGAAACGAAAATCCTCTGAGGTTTAATGCAAATAGGGTTGATTCCTTTGCAATCAATGGGCTTTTAGGCTTACACTAGGGTTTAGATTAGCAATGAAGTCAGTGCTGGCATAGCTTATAGCAGCTGTTAATGCAACACATACCTATCATTTGCTGTTGACAGGCATTAATAAAAACCTAATCTGAGGAAATTATGAAAAAACCTACTTATTATGCAATCTGGTTTATGTGTGGCAAGCATGGGTCTGATAGGAGAGAAATCATGATATATAAACTTTACTGCTATTGTTCTAACTCTAAGTGCAATTACTTTTTTTTAAGAATGTTTGATCCTATAATTGCCTCAAGACACAGACAGGTTTGATTTGTAGTTCTATGGGTGTTACCCTGAATTATCCTGCTGTACTAACAGGAATCTTGAACTGCAGTCATTGATTTCAGTTCAATGGTATAACACAGTAGCTTCTCTTTCACCCCAGTTTTACTTTTTTTCCCTCCAATCTCTTCCTGACTTTGGCTTCTCTGACATGTTGGCAGTAGCTCCAAACTTATATCTTCAGACCTTGTACTCCTGTTGGAAGTCTATCATATATTTTTTCTCTATGCATCATCATCCCCGCTGAATGGAATGTGGGTTTCAGAAGGGTGTGTCTCCAACTGGGAATTGGGGAAAACCTTCTACTGGACCAGGTGCAACTTTGGCTTCCCTTTTCATTTCCTGATTGTTACTTATCCATTGTTGATGACTGTAATTCACTTTTGATTGAGTTTATCTGCAGCCCCTTTGGAAAGGCAAAGAAATCAAGCATATTCACATGAATATTTATTTTGCTCAACCTTATTTGCTGGTTTCAACCTATATATCACAAAATGTTATGTGTACTATTAAATTCTTCTTGGATTTCAGTCACACCAATAATTTTGGGCTTAATTTTTCAGATAAGATTTTTCTTTCTTTCTTTCTTAATGTAATTGCAGAATTAG
Organism: Pelochelys cantorii; assembly: GCA_032595735.1. NCBI lineage: Eukaryota > Metazoa > Chordata > Testudines > Trionychidae > Pelochelys > Pelochelys cantorii. The sequence goes on along the minus strand of CM064338.1, from coordinate 35,969,558 downwards.
TTATTTCTTCTTGTGTTTCCTAACCTTCTTATGAATTCATTATAGTAATGAGACATAGGCGTAGAGCTGAACCTATATAAAGTTCTTAAAATACCAATGCATAAATGAGCTAAAAACTAAAAATGTCATTGAAGCATACCAGTGGTAAAAGGGGGAATGAAGGGTAACATTCAATAGACTGTTACGACTTGGAACGTGAACACTAAGACAAGTCTTGAATAAATTCAACCCAGATTTGGCCTGCAGCTCTAGACTAGCCATTCCAGTATGAGAGCAGACCTCTATCTTGTGATAAAGAGGTGCAATTCAATGCCTCTTTTAGAATTAGTTTTAAAAAGTTGCTGTAATGCAGACTGATGGCTTCTGGATGCAGAAGTACAAGTACCAGCACAATAATATTGTTAAGCCTTTCAAGGATATAGTTGTTAATTGAATTAAATCAAAACATAAAGAAATTACAAATTAATATCAGATGTCATATTGCATAGTGAACAGGGAGAAGAGAAAGGACTGTCGTTTTTAAATTTAAAAAAATCATTCATAAAATTAAAACATGGTGGGGAGGAGGAATCATCATACATGAAGTGGCACCCAATATAAGCTAATTGGGCTGCTTTTATCATACTGCCAATATTAAAATAACTATTTAATTAAATTCTGCAGTAACATGAAATCGGGGAGATGTGAAATATGCTAAAATGCTACAATTCATGCACTTGTTTGTCAACTTTCATAATAAAACATCACTGGTTTTGTGTAGCTCTGGTATTTATTTACTCACAAACGCAGGTACATAACTATTTACCAGGTATGTATACATATACATGTGTGTTTTACTACATACCAGACAATAGACCCAAGTCTTCCTCAAATGGTTAAATGTATACATCTGAGTAAACCTATTGAGAGCACAGGATCACAGAATAATAGGGCTGGAAAGGACCTCAAGAAGTCATCTAGTCCAATCCCCTGCAGATCGGCGATACTGCTTTTCACTTGCTTCATAAGTGTTTCAGGATAAGAACCATATATCATTTGGTGCATGCTTGTGGCAAGTTTAGCCCATTTATGGGTTCTCGCTAGAAGATATCAAAGGGAAACTGTTTTTTGCACAAATGGCCTTTTCTTCTGTTTTGAAGTCTTCATAGTTGCTCAGCCTGGACAAATGAACAACAAGGGGATCCTTTTTATTTAAAATAGATGTACTGTAATTGTACGTTTGTTAATTTATTTAATGTTGATTGGGTATTTAGGGAACAGTGGGTGAAATATGACTGGTGAGTGATTTTAGGAATTATTTGTCTCTGTGTTGTTTTTGCAAAAAGCTAAGTATGAATTCATTATGAGTTCACCTTGGTAATAACACCAGAATAACTCCAGTGTCTGTAAATCTGGTTCACTTCCAGATCACACAATGCAATTAAGGAAAAGACTTCCCAGTGTTTGTGATTTTCCCATCACTGTGGACATTTCTGCATGCAGTGCAAGCTTGCTACTTTCTCAATATTAAACCAAAGCCACAACTTCAGGGCGATCTGTTACAGGTGAACTGATTAAATAGTGTTTGTTTGCATTAACTCCATGTTAATATGGCCTGTTTTCTTAGCTGTAATAGGTATGTGTGTGTTATGGATGACTGGTCCTGGAGAATGTATCCATCACAGCTGGGAAGAGAACTAACCTGGTTCTGATTCAGTACCTCGCCAGTAAATCAGATTACTACTCCTGGTTTTGTGATAGCTCTGTATATATTTTAGAGATTTCTGCATCTGTCTCTGAGTCCATTTGTTCAAGAACTCCTCCTAAATAAGAGCCAGGACCACCACATTTAGAAAACAGCTTCTCCTAACTTAAAACAAAGTCAGGGTTTGGTTGTGGCAGGAAAACTGGACGTGCCTGCAATCCAATTGTTTTCAATAATATGTAAAGGGATGTGGCTGTTCAGAGGGAGGCCATGCTGCAATGTTTCTCAAAGTGGTCCAGGGACCCATTCTGAGAAAACTGCTAATGGGCCACTCCTGTTTGTTTATTTACTGGTTCCATGGCCACGGAGCCTCACAGCTCCCATTGGCTGCAGTTCGCTCTTTGTAGCCAAGGGGAGCCATGGGAAGCAGTGTCCCAAGTCACAGCAAATGTGGGGGACAGCTATACTGAAGAGTGACCTCAGGAGGGAGCAGCACCTCCAAAGGAGTGTCCAGTGGGGGATGGGGCTCATCATTTTGCCTTCCACCTGCCCAAACAAGTGGCCCCCTCTCCCAAATCCCTTTTCCCAACCCTTGGCTCCAGTGTCAGATGGGGGAGAGGGGAAGCCCCACTGTTCTTACTGCTGCCCCCAGGACCAGCCAGCACAGCCCCGGTCCCCCTCTAAGACCCACTGGTGGCCCACCTCGCCAGCACCGCTGGGCCACCCAGTGTGGCTTAGGCCAGCTAGCTTGCATGGCCCCCCTTTACCCACCCTGGGCCAGGCCCAGGGACCACTGGTGAGAGATCTGTGCAGTCCCCACTGCCCCAGGCCTGAGGGGGTGCCAGCAGGAGGCCTACACAGCCCTCCCTGCCTCCAGCCCAAGCCCTGGGTGCACCAGCAGAAGGCCTGTGTAGCTCCCATCACTGGCAGGAGTCCTTCACCCCTCTCCCCATCCCCGCTACTCCAGGGTTGCTCCAAGCAACACTGGGTAAATCTTCTAGTGTTTCTATATTGGAGATGGCAGAGCATAATCCTTCACTCATTTAAAGAGATAGCAACAATTCAATTTACTTCAGTGGAATCAGGACCACGACCAATGACATTGCATCAGTTAAGGGTACTCAAATACACTGTTTCTGTAACAGGGTTTTTCTGTCCAACACATGATACTATGGCACCACAGGCTAATTCGTGATGTGGCATGAAGAGCTGGACTGGAGAAAGGGGGTCAGATTGCAGGAGGAAAAGGAATAACTCCAACTAGTCTAAATGGCCTCTGGCCCATGGGTGTTCTGTGGAATTCAAAGGTGGTTAATTATTTGTTCGTTTGTGTATAAAAAGACAAAGTTGTAGTGTGATCCATCGGGGGGAGAGGGAGAGAAGAAAATTATGATTCAGGAGGTACCTACCGGTAGTTTGATGTAACATCAAGAGTTCTGGAATGCAAGCTGGTGGCCATTTTACCAGCCACACACAAGCCTTATCGCATGTAACATTGGCTTCTATGCTTCCTTGATAAAGATCTCTTTTGTACACCTCTTCCTACTTGCTGATGCATCACTTATTGCTAATGAGATGACTCAGTTTATTCACCTGTTTATATCTCTTTTGGTGCAGCTACTGCCCTTCTCCAATGTGCCTTCTGAACAGCAGCCTAATACTTTCTATATTTGGCCCAAAGTACACATTTCCTAAGAAGCCACGTTGCCAGCCCTTACACTGCTACAATTTTCATGGTGCTCTGCATTTCTCTGAAGATCTGTACATGTAGGGCCTGGGCAGAGTCAACAACCTGAGCTGCTCAGGTGTTAAGGATCCACAGACAAATAGCCAGGAATCGTTATAATACCAAAGCCGAAAAGTCATTTTTATGCCTGTCCTTTTGATCTGGATGCAAGTCAGACACTTTGAATCTCATATTCATTAGGGATCCTGATTCATCTGTCCATCCTTATCCAGCCAAGCACTTACATGCGTGATAAGCCCCACTGATTTTAAGAACATGTGTAGTTATACACGTGCTTAAGTGCTGTGCTGAATAGGGCTAGACTTAAATAAGTATGTCAATGCTTTTCTCAGTTGGGACCCACAAGAATTGGAATTATAAGAGAAATATGGAATGCTATGAACTGCTTAGTCATGGAGTAATTGGGCACAGATCCACCGATGTAAATTGCACCTGCTTGAACCAGGGCTGCACCTGGTCATTAATTTTTCCTTAAGAGAAGGAGTAGCTCGTAGAAGTGGAAAATATGGATAAAACATGAGCCAGAAGTAGAGACTGAGTATAAATCTTATGTTTCTCTTGGATTCCAATTTTGGAGAGGTGGTTGTATCTTCATTAATGATCTGGAAGATAGGTTGGTTTGCATCCTCACCAAGTTCATGGATGTCACTAAGCTGGGGGAGAGGTAGATATGCTGAAGGATAGGGAGAGGATCCAGTAAGACCTAGACAAATTAGAGAATTGGGCCAAAAGAAATCTGATGAGGTTCAACAAGGACAAGTGCAGAGTTCTGCACAAACACTGTTACAGGCTGGGGACCAACTGGCTAGGTAGCAGTTCAGCAGAAAAGGACCTAGAGATTACAGCAGATGAGAAGCTGGATATGAGTCAACAGCGTGCCCTTCTTGCCAAGAAGGCTAACAGCATTTTGGGCTGCATTAGTGGGGCACTGCCAGCAGATCTAGGGAAGTGATTATTCTTTTTTGTTCTGCACTGGTGAGGCTACATCTGGAGTATTGCATCCAGTTTTGGGCCCCCTGCCACAGAAAAGATGTGGACAGATTGGAGAGAGTCCAGCAGAGGGCAATGAAAATGATTAGGGGGCTGGAACATGTGACTTTTGAAGAGATGCTGGGGGAAGCTGGTCTTATTTAATCTTCAGAAGAAAAGAATGGGGGAGGATTTGATAGACGACTTCAACTACCTGAAGGAGGGTTCCAAAGAGGATGGAGAGAGGCTGTTCTCAGTAGTGGCAAATGAGAAATAAAGAGCAATGGTTTCAAGTTGCAGTGCAGGAGATCTAGGTTGGATACCAGCAAAAACTGTTTCACTAGGAAGGTGGTGAAGCATTGGAATGGGTTATCTAGGGAGGTAGTGGAATATCCATCCTTAGACGTTTTTAAGATTAGGCTTGACAAAGCTCTGGCTATGATGGGGACCAACTATGTAGGGGCTGTTTTTGGTTTGAGCAGGGGATTGGACTATGTGATTTCCTGAGGTCTCTTCCAAACCTAATCTTCTATGATTCATGAAAGGTCCAAGATGACAAAATAAAGCAAGTCTAACAAAATTAGTTTTCAGCATGAGTTACATTGCTACAGCCAGTCAAAAGTTTTCAAAATTAACCATTTCAGTGATTTTTTTCTATTGAAGTTTCAAACTTTGGTGAAAGAGAGGACAGTTTTAATGAACTTTTCCATGAAAATTTTATACCATTTTACACAGATTTTAGTGGTTACATAATACATGTAAGTTGCAGCTTCTGGGCTCAGTGGAATGTGATCCAATCAGCAAAGTTTATTATTAAGAGTGTTAGTAGAGTAATAATTGCTGTAACATGCGATCAGCATGCTAGATTTGAGCTGAGTCAATAATAGGAAAAACTGTTGGTGAGAATTCATTCAAAATGAGAAGTGAATTTTGAGTTGACTATAGAGGGTGATTCAATGCTCACAGGTCCATTTGCTTTTCATAATCATCAGACTGATCAAACTTTACTAGAATGAATACTCTCAAAAAGTATATAGCATGTTGGAGTGCTCAAACAATTCTGACTGTATATATGAATGTAAAATCTGCTCTTAGTCAATTACATCTACAGAAAATGGGGTTACTTATATTTACTTATACACTTGTGTTTCAATAAATAATGACTACAAATACTAAAAAAACCAAAACCTTTTAACTGACATAAACTCAGTGAAACATCTGGTCCTCTTAAGTATGTAGAATGTCCCATACTTAGGGGGCTATGAATTGCTCCTTTGGGCTCCAACTATATATATATATATATATATATATAATAGAAACAGAACCATTACAGAATGTTTAACTAACCAGTACAGAATAAATTATGACTTGCAACTATTCACAATGAGCTGTCCACAAATAATCTGCACATAAAGAATTGTCTGCTAAATGAATTTACAAAAAACGAATAAGAGAATTTTGAAACCTGTGTGAAAATAAGTTAATGAAATAACTTATTCTTTGAGGTCTGTTTGCATAGCTCGAGAAAATACTGAGAGCCCTGGAAAAATAGACTTGTGTTTATCCACAGAAGAGAGAGCTCATGGGCAGTTGTGTGCTAGGTCAAACTGACTAGCCCCACCTATGTACCTCTACCTTCATGGATCACTACTAGTGTACTAAATAAGTGTATAGTTTAGCTCCACCTTCCTTCACTTGTTTCTCTCAGTTCTGAGATGTACAACAAGAGCGTCAGTTGCAATAATGATCTCAAAGAAATTAAATTGACCCCCCCCCCCAACTCTCTTCAAAAGATAATGGTCATAAAGCCAATGGATGATAATAACAATCTTGAATTGTTACTGAATAGAATCTTCATTTTATGAGGAACATTCAGAGGTGTGTTCCTTGAGACAGAATGGGCTTTACACAAACAGTTATTCAGATAATGAGACAATTCAACCATATTTGTTCACTCCAGAAAAAGAAATATTGCAGAAGTATGGGATGCATGTCCATATTCTTTAAGTCGGCTGCATGTATGTGAATGAATGCAATAACTGTACATAAGAATTGAATATATATGTGGTCAGATTAACTGGCCCTCACCATGATCCTTAGTTCAAAACACTTATTGACATATGTGCGGCTTTACTGGTCTAGTATTTTGAAACCAAGAAGGAAACAAAACCAAAACCAAATCAAAGTTTCTAATCAGTTTATGATCCAGAGATTTTATCAGCCAAACTTATTGCAAGAAGTAATGTACGCAGGAAGATGCAAACAAAGTCAGTTAAGTGCAATATAAACTGTCAAGCTACAGTGTAGAACTCCATTACCATATCTTCCTGTGTTTTTAATAGTATTCTGTGAAAAGCACTAGATGTAATAAAGTCAATTTAAAATTTGTTCTACCAATCTTTTGCATCTGTAATTTTCCCATTAAATGTAAATGCCCATGAGGCATGCTATTTGCATTACATTGCATTTGCAGTCTTTAAAACAAACTATAAATCCCCTCCTTGTTTCATGTGATTGATGCTGTGTGTATAAATACCACCATAAACCTCAAAGGGGGCTAACAGTGACAGTAAATTAAAGTTTTCAAGTCTGGCAGCATCTCAGCACTTCAGCCCTTGATCTTAAGCAGCATTGTTGACCCTCGCCTCATTGCCCTCCTGAACTCACCTTTCGCCCACAGCCCCCCCCTTTCAGTGCTCTCTCCCCATTCTGATTTCCTTGGGAAACACCTTCCCATCCATCCAGCCTGTACAGAGGAAGGAATAGGCAGTTAATTAAAATGAAGCTGCAGCTGCTTGCCAGAGAGAAGCAGCCCATAACTTTGCAGCTTTGGACTATTTGAGCTCAAGAATCTCTGGGCCCCTTGACTAGTAAGCAATAGTTGACCACAGCTCTACTGATTAACCAGCTCCAACCCAATGAGTAGCTGCTTTCCCCATGATTGCCTTTCTCTGATGTGCTTTCAGGCCATGTGCAGGAGAAGGGAGAATTGAGTTAGTCTGTAGTCGACGGAAGGTATCACAGCTTCATTCTTTAATTATCCAGTTATTAAATAGCCCCGGCTTTCTCTATGAAGCTCGAACACTGACCTTGACTTGATGCTATTGCATCTTTGCTCCAAGAGACATCAATTCCCACTGTAATTACAGATCAACATAAGTAGAGGTGGGCACTTTCTGTACCGGGGTGTCCAAAGTGTGGCTTGAGAACCAAATAAAGTCCCACAATTCCCTGTAACCTTAGGAGGGCAACATTGAGGAGGTTTATATGTAGTGAAAACAAAACAACAAGCAGTTTGTGATCCTTTCTCATGGAAGGTTCATGTGAATATCACAGTTCTTTTCTCTCTGTTGCTCAGGTCCCTGGCTTAGATGTTCACAGGAGTGACTTTTCCATTTGGCGTAAGTCAGATCAAATAGAACTTTGCATCAAGCGAGGAAAACTGTCACTCACTGGGTCTGCTGAGTTTTTTTATATTACTCCCTGATATACAGAGTCTATGATTCGATTCAGTCTTGGGGTAGGTGAGTGCAACATCACTTGAAAAGTCTAAATTTCCCCCCAATGTTTAAGTGCTGCTATAGGACAAATAGGAGACCTTTTTAGATGGAAGAAATAGTCACAGCTTTTCCTGCAATCCTCCCTAGAATGCATTCTAGTGTAGGGTAACTCCCCCTTCCCTTTAATTAAAGTCCCATCAGATTTTAATCATAGTACAGTAATATTTTATGGTTCCATTTGTTTATTTTTAGACACAAATCTATGTACATTTATATGCAAATTAGGTGCAACCTTTTAGATGGGCAGGTTGCAAAATAGAGCCCTTGTCTGAGCAGCCCTGATTTATGTACTGATCTTTCTTCATTTGGACTCATACAAGAGTAAAAAGGGACACCTCTCCAAATATCTAAGAGCCCCTGATCAAATTACAGGAACAAAAATGAAATTTAATTGCAGTTTACCCTGCCTGTTGTCACCATGAAAACTAGAAGAATTCAGCCATCCAGAAAACAACTTGACCGATCCTAAACTGGTGTAAATTAGCAAAAAATACATTACCTTCAACAGGGCTATGATGGTGGACATCAAATGAAGCTCTGGCCCTTTATTCCTGCCTAAAAAGTCAATCAGTTCTGTCCCTAGAAATAAGAACACTCAACAGGAATGAATTACAAAGCTCTTGGCAGATTCTTCTCTTTTTCTGCAGTTATTCTCACACAGTTCACTCTGTTTCTCAGTTTGCGTCATTGAAGACAACGGGAGATCAGCTGGGGACCTTGCCTTGCCTGTTTCAAGTGAAAATCAAGTACCAATAATATAGCAGTCACATGAAAGCATCACATCCTCGCTATATTTTGGCAGCATGTATATTTAAAAATTACTCAAAGAGCTCTGAAGTTTTCATACAGTGTACACCAAAATCTTTATGGAAGTGTAACCCTTCTGCGAGGTAGTGCCAGCAGCAGCCAGGGCTGGGTTCATTGAGCCTGAGGCCATGCCACCTTTGTGCTGCTCCTGTGGTCTGCTTGCGCCACCTGCCACCGCTCCTATCGGCCGCCCGTCGTTCCCACCAGCCACTCCGCTGGCCGCCTGCTGCCGCTTCCACCAGCAATCTTGCTGGCTGTAATGGGCCTGGCTCCAGGCCAAACCAGTGACTTCAGCTCTTAGGGTATGTCTACACTAGCCCCCTAGTTCGAACTAGGGAGGCTAATGTAGGCATTCGAAGTTGCAAATGAAGCCCGGGATTTAAATATCCCAGGCTTTATTTGCATCTTCCCATCCGGGCGCCATTTTAAAATCCCCCTAGTCCGAACTAACTGCCCGCGGCTACACGCGGCAGTCAAACGTTAACTCGATCTAAGTCCTTAGTTCGAGTTAACTGTTACACCGTGTGGAATGAGGTGTAACAGTTAACTCAAACTAAGGACTTAGTTCGAGTTAACGTTTGACTGCCGCGTGTAGCCGTGGGCAGTTCATTCGGACTAGGGGGATTTTAAAATGGTGCCCGGACGGGAAGATGCAAATAAAGCCTGGGATAATTAAATCCCGGGCTTCATTTGCAACTTCGAATGCCTACATTAGCCTCCCTAGTTCGAACTAGGGGGGCTAGTGTAGACATACCCTTAGTAATTTCAACTCTTTAGCGACCACCTAGGCTGGCAAAAGATTCCAGCTTCCACTGGACTAGCAAAAAGACTCCTGATGGAGTCTGCTTTAGGTCTATCCTTAAAAAAAGGGGGAAAGAGGCAGGTTGAACAGTCTTATAGCTCATCAAGAGGCAGGCATGAAGTAGGCTGGCTCAAGCCCCTTCCCCCCCAACTCAGTTCACTCAACTCTGGAAGGGGAAGGCTTGTTCATCTGAGATCTCTTACAATGATGGTGTCTCTCCTGAAAGCACTCGTGTCATATTTTACAGTTCCCACATTTAGGGGTAGCATGATTTGGGACCCCACAACAGACCAAATTAGTTACATTATATCACATTCCATTCTAACAACTGATCCTCCATCAGCTCTGGCTGAATTGGATTTACATAACCACACCTCAGATTCCTTCTCCATGCCAGCATGAGCTGTATTTACATATCAACAGTTACTTATCTTGCAAGGCTAAACAATTTGGCTACGTCTACACTGCAGGCTTTTTGTCCAAGAACGGCCATTTTTGAGCAAAAACTTGTGGAGTATCTACACTGCACGTGTGTTCTTGCGCAAGTAAATTTATAGTAAGGTGTTGGAACAGAGGGCTTCTTGCGCAAGAGTTATTCCTCTCCTCACGAGGAATAAACCCTCTTGCGCAAGAGCTCTTGCGCAAGAAAGCAGTGTGGACGGGCAAAAGGGGTTTCTTGTGCAAGAAACCCGTATGGCTAAAATGGCCATCAGAGCTTTCTTGCACAAGAGAGCGTCCACACTGACATGGATGCTCTTGTGCAAAAGCATATCTCTTGTGCAAAAGCACATGGCAGTGTGGACACACTCTTGCGCGAGAACTTTTGTGCAAGAACTCTTGCGCAAAACAGTTCTTGTGCAAAAAGCCTGCAGTGTAGATGTAGTCCCTGAGTGAGCATATCCACCCCTAGGGCTGCTGGCTGATTGCAAGGAGTAGTTCAGCCCCTGCTTACAGAAGCATGAATTCTTACAGGACTGGGAAAACCATCTGATAAATGATTCTTAAAGATGCAGTTCAAAGGGGAGGAGGGTGGAAAGAGGAGAAAGGTGAAGCCAAGGTGAATAGGAAGCTAATTAATTAATTCAGTCTATTTGTCTATGCCAGATGCCCTTGGAGAACCTTGGATTTGGTAGTGTGTCCCATATGGATGATGAGTGGGATTTGCGTGGAGCCCGGGAAAAAATAATTCTCCTGCATTCTGGACTCTCTTTACCTTCCCTCCTCAAACTTGAAACTCATGAATCTATCTCATTCTTAGGAAGGGTCTGTATTTACTATGTCTCTCTCGCTATGGCTCCCCTAAAGGTCTCAGTCTCAAAGTTGATAATGTCTATTTTCTAGTGTGGAACATGAAAAGAGATGTGCTTTTCCACCACATTCTTGGTGGGCAAGGATTGGGAATGTATATGGATATTTGTTTTGATGCTCACACATATAAGAAAGAAGGAAAATGAACAGGAATGCTTTTCTTGACACATGGAAGCATTGGACTACAGCAAGCTCTGGCTTTGAAGCACAAGGACCTGCTTCTGCTCTCAGTAAAATGAATGGCTAAACAGGACAGGACTTTAAGATACCTGTCTCCCATAAGAAGACTTTCTCTTTGTTGAATACAAAGATGGGCAGAATAACAAATAGGATTCGGGCGGGTCATCTGTATATTTTCTCTGATTTCATTTCACATTGGAATGAGAAGTCTGGGTTGTGCCTGGGATTCCAGGTACCAACATATTCAAAGACTCCAGGTGCAGCTGTAATGCTTGTCTGAGGGTGGAATTGAACCTGGGACTGCAAGAGCTTAGTGCATGAGTCTCTACAATAGGAGCTAAAAACCAGCTGTCTCTTAGCAAAGGCTGTAGAGCAGTCTCATTATTCTCTCTGTAAGTGGTCTCAGTGCCACTAGATGGGACAGTACACAACATTCAGATGGTATGTGGGTTACACATCCACTGTCTTTCATCTGGATTTGTCTGGATTTCATCTGGTTTAAAACAAAAGGAAATATTTCTTCACACAATGCACAGTCAACCTGTGGAACTCCTTGCCAGAGGATATTGTGAAGGCCAGAACATTAACAGGATTCCAAAAAGAGCTAGATAAATTCATGGAGGACAGGTCTATCAATGACTGTTAGCCAGGATGGACAGGCATGGTGTCCCTAGCCTCTGCTGGTCAAAAAGCTGGGAATGGGCAATAGATCACTTGATGATTCTCTATTTTATTCATTCTCTGTGGGGCAACTGGCATTGGCCACTGTTGGAAGACAAGAACATAAGAACAGCCACACTGGGTCAAACCAAAGGTCCATCTAGCTCAGTATCCTAAGTTCTTATGACTAAGGGCTTTTCCACACAACCACTTAAGTTAATATGCTCAGAGGTGTGAATAAACCACCCTCTTGAGCAGCCCAAGTTACACAGATCTAAGCACTTACCAGACCAGCACTATGTCGGCAGGGTGGCTTTCCTGCTGACATAGCTTCCACTTCTTGTTGAAGAGAAGTAACAGTGCTGATAGCCTAGACTAGCCCATAGAGCTACAGAAATGCCCAGATTCACCTAAAACAGCCCCCCCTCCAATGGACTCAAACCTTTTGCTAGCTACAGGTAACCTTTCTGTGAACCTTTGCTGTGTTCTGATTTGGTAATAAACACCTCCAAGCCAAGCTTGTTTGTCACAGATCTTTTCTGAATACAACACAATTGTCAGGGTTGTTTTAGATATTGTGAGGATGATTTATTTAAGACTGGATTATTCACTGCTCACTAATGTAAATAAATGGGTAACAAAGGGTATGTCTAGACTACATGGCTCCGTCGGCGGAGCCATGCAAACTAGTTTATCCGACATAGTCAATGAAACTGGGATTTAAATAATCCCTGCTTCATTAAAATAAAAATGGCCGCCTCACTGTGCCGACAATCAGCTGATCCAGCACAGTGTGGCAGTCTAGACACGGATCCGTCAACAAGGGAAGCCTTTGTCAACTGCGCCCTTATGTCTCGTGAAATGAGGTTTACAGGAGCAGTTGACAAAGGCTTCCCTTGTTGACGGATCTGCGTCTAGACTGCCACACTGTGCTGGATCAGCTGATTGTCGGCACAGCACAGGGGCCATTTTTATTTTAATGAAGCGGGGATTATTTAAATCCCCGCTTCATTGACTATGTTGGGTAAACTAGTTTGCATGGCTCCGTCGACGGAGCCATGTAATCTAGACATACCCAAAATGGCCAATAATGAGAAATGCCATTGTGACTAGACACATAGAACCTGGGCATATAATACACAACCACTCTATTGAATGGTGGACATTGAGGGAATCCAATTTCTCTCCTTTTCTAAAGTGCCGTTCAAAAAATCAAAAGATGCTAAGAATCTCTTCAGCTTCCCTTTCAGAGCATCTAAACTCTTAATCCTTTTACTACCTGTCCTCCTATGCACTCTCCATGCTAACATTGCTCACTAATGTTCTACACAGCTCATTAGATTAGGGCATTCTGTCTTATACATGTAAGCCCATGGAAAATTCAATTGCAATCAATGGACTGAAACTTTGAGCTTTACTGTGGGGAATATCATCCCTTATCACATAATTACCTTGATCAGTGTGTTTTGTTGTTTTTAAACACAGAATAACTTTACTATTAGAAGTTCACTCTAACCCAGAGCCACAAGATGTGCTTTGTAAAGCACTGAAATACCTCTGGACTTTTATTCTGTTGTACACAGAATCATAGAGTTGGAAGAGACCTCAGGAGGCCATCAAGTCCAACCTCCTGTAAAAGCAAGACTAATCCCAACTAAATCATCCCAGCCAGGGATCTGTCAAGCTTGGCTTTAAAACCCTCTAGGGATGGAGATTCCAACACCTCCCTAGGTTACCCATTCCAGTGCTTCACCACCCTCCTAGTGAAATTGTTTTCCCTAGTGACATGAGTCACTATTCTCTAGCTTGAGATCACCATAAATAACATCAAATTCAGATACTAAAAGGACTAAAAATACCATTTTGATTGTCGAAAATAATTTTGAAAATATACATTTAAATTTAGTTAACAACGGCTGTGTAGAAGAACCCTGTTAGATTCTGAAGCTTGGGAGCCTTCTCCAGGGTTGGGAACAATCAAAGATTTATCAGAGCTCTCTGCACACTGGGAAATGAAGACACAGAATCTCATTATCATGTCTATTAAAAGGCAGAATCTGGGGTACATCTAAGAAAAGATGTATTACTTTTTAAACTGCATAGCAAATGGTGAAGTACAACAGGGACTTGAACTATTTAAAAATACTCCAGGCTTAAGAGCAAGAAAAAAATAGAATCGCTTTCCCAAACAGCATGAAAATATCACACTATTAAGTTCTGCTGTCATTACAGCTTTGGAAATGTGACTGTATCTACTTTTCCTTCAAGCTAGTTGATCCCTACACTTTATGCTGGGGTTGTGGGGACCTTGGAGGGCTACCACAATGAGTTACCTAGGGGACAATGCAAGGGGGGTTATGAACAATGACCAGTTAAATTCCAGTTAACCCCAATTATAAACTTCACCTTTGTTAATTAGATTAATTTGTCAGTAGACACAATGCTTACAGGATGTTATGAAGGCCTTCAATCCAACATTTGGGCCATTTATTAAAAGTTAAAATATTTTATGCGCCACCAGTGCGTTGCACACAAAGGGCCATGCAATATATTACTGCAAAGGGAAAATCGGGTTAAGTTTATCTATAATGATAATTAGAAGGAATTATTTATTGAAAAAGATCCTTCTGAGGAGTGAAAGTTCAGCTAGCAGGCCTTTCCTAGTTATGAAAGATCTCCAAGCTCATGAACCTGAAACCTTGATTGAAAGCAGTCGAGACAGATCCAAAAACAAAGCAGAGCAAAACCTAAGCCCTTAGCATCTGTGTGCAATTTTCTTAGACACTGTTGGCTGGTCTTTCTTTCCTGTTGGCTGGTCTCTGCACTTTCATATGAACTAGTGTAAACTGTTAATGCACTAACCTTACAGCTCTGGAGAGGGCTAGGAACACAAGTGAAAATGAGTTTGGTCTCATCTTAGTTCATTTGTGCAGTTCAAAGGGATGGTCATGGCACTTGGTGCTCTGGCAGTCATGACTTCAAAAAGACCTGAAGTCAGAAGAGCAGAGGTTATTTTACTCTAGCTAAGGATAGCAAGGCACTGGCAGAACTCTGATTAACTAAGCTTAAACAGCACCTGCATGATTCAAAGCAGTCATGTTCATCTACGGCTTTCAGAAATTCTAGAATGACTCAAAGTTTTTAAAATAATAGACCTACTTTGGATATACATGGTCAAATTCTGCTCTCCGTTACTCATGTGCAAATCCAGAAAAATTCCATTGAATTCAATGTGGTTGCTTTTAACTTGCCCACAGAAAGAATAGTATTTGACCTATTGCATATTTTTATCACTGGCTCTCACAGCATTTTTGCAAATATTATTTAAGACTCACAAAATGCCTTTGAGGCAGAAAAGTACTGTTTATCACCAATTGCTTCAGTTTTCCCATGTGTAAAACAGATACAATAGAGAGAAATTAGTTAAGGTATACAATGAGATAGTAGCAGAGTTACAAATACAGCTCAGGAAAACTATGGCTTGGAGATCCCCTGTTTCTAACAGTAGTTAGGATTTAGACATGCTAAAACACAAGACTAGCAATGCCATCCAAATTCCTCTGGAAGGGCTTTACCAGAATTAGAATTGCTCAGTATTCTATACAAAATTTCTTTAAAGCCATGTTGAAAAATGATAGATGAGAACAACCTAAACAGGCTCATGAAACGCAACAATACTAAAATGTTTTGGACCAGTGATGGGCAACCTATGCTAGTGAATGGGATTCGTGAGTGGCCCTCCTTCATCTCAGTGGGCGGCAAGATTGTCGTAACCAAGATGGTCTCCTGGGATAGGGTAATTTTACTAACTAAGTTTGTGTACCTAGAATTTGCAAAGTGTGCTGGTTGAACTGTAGTACTGCTTTGGAAGTCGAGGGAGGGTACAGCTCTTCCACAGTTGTGTTCAATAAGCATGCACCTCACTTCATGTGCTCTTGTTCAGGGCCGGCTCGAGCCATTCCTGTGCCCCAGGCAGCGGGTGCACGACGCATGCGTGGCTCCGCCCCCGGGGGCACGGCACATACGCGGCCCCGCCCCCTGGTGTGCTGCGCACCTTATAGCTACAATTGGGCGCATGGCGCCTGATAGCAGCAGTAAGGGGCGCCACGCTGCGCGGCTCCCGGCCCCAGGTACATGGCGCCTGATGGCAGCTCTAAGGGGTGCCGTGCCGGCTGCACGGCGCCCCTTACAGCTGCTATCAGGCACCCCCCATAGGTTGGTGCCCTGGGCAGCTGCCCCGCTAGCCCCCCCCTTAATCCAGCCCTGCTCTTGTTTTACATGGGCGTTCCTTTGGGAATATGGGTAGGAAAAAACTACGCAGATGGAAATCAGCGGAATCTGGCAACCCTGCGAACAGTAAACAAAACGTCTTGTGGGCCACACATAAAACACCAATGGGCCATGTGTGGCCCACGGGCTGCAAGTTGCCCACCACTGTCTTGTACTGATCCCCCACTTATGCCATACAGGTCCCCAAAACCTTCCTAACACTCTCACATCCATCTTCCTTGCACTTCTGTGTGTTCTTTTATAATTGTGTTCCTTTTCATCCAATAATAAAAATACCGTTTTGGGGGAGAAATGCTATTTTTTAATTTTTTTTGAGAAAAGTAATGCAGAAATCATTTGGGGATATTTCAGGAGGCAAACCTATGCTTTTTAAAATTAAAACATCTGTTTTCTTTAATTAAAATGTTTGGGATATCATTTTTCCCCCCAGTCACTTCCGTCTATTTCTGAAGCAAGCTGGTGCATATGCTGCATGTTTTAGCATGCTGCTTGATTTGGTGGACTAGGTAGGAGCGAGTTGTAAGCGGGTTCATTTCACATCTGCCATGCAGGAGGGGTAAGAAGTGACAAAGTTATAGTTTCCTAGAGGAAACACTAGAACAGCAGCCTTTTCAGCATTGTCTGTGAAGGGGCAGAATTTGAGTAGAAATTGGATTTAACCCTGATTAAACACTGTATACTTGAGGCATTACAATTACACTGTATCGCTCTTAACCCTGAAATACTATCTAATTTTACAATGAAGATGCTGACATTGTTAACATGATCCCCTCCCTGAAAACTAAAAGCTCTTATGAAGCCAGCACACACAAATTCCAGAATATTGAAATTAATTAAAGCACATAATGCTGTCTTTCTCAGCATTCAGACTCCGCTAATTAGGGATTAGATTATTCAAGAGCAGGAGATCAATTAAGATTGCATCCACTGTGAAACAGTCACCTGTTGAAAAGTGAAAGAAATCAAGCCCAAGTACAATAGATGGATCAAGGCACAACAAATGCACATTGACAATATATTATGAAAACAATAATAATGTTTAGCCAATCCCTTTGTGCAAAACTGTCATTTTGATTCTAGTGCCAGCTGTCTGAAACTTTAATTTAAGTGTTTGCTTGAGGCAAGACATTTGGGATACTAGTTTAGAATGTTTTATAGCCCAGACAATATGTTTTACTAACCTCAAATACTGTGATGATGATTTTAATAGTAACTATAATTTGCACATAGAAGTTCCAGGGTGATCTTTGATTTTACCCGGAATATGCACATGTCTGGCAAACCTCAGTGGTTTTTGACTTAGCTAGCTGGTACAACACTAGTAAGAACCTTTTTCACAGGGAGTGGATGATTACTACTTTAAGGGGAAACAATATCAAACCATTTACTGTACTACCCATTTCCTTCTGATAAATCAATGTGTGTGTGTGTGTGGGGGGGGAGAAGTTGCAGAAAATATCAACAGAAATATCTTCCGGCTGCATTTCCAGGGAAATGAAATAGGCTGCTTCCTCTGAGCTCTCTAGTATAAATATTATATTCTTTGACTTCCCTAACCATCCATTCCCCTATATTTCAATAGTTAGTAATACCAATGAAAGCAGACTCAGACCTTTGTGAGCTGCTCACATACACTTCTCTGGTATGCAGATTAGAACTATCAGCCATTTCAGTGGCAGCAGAGTTGAGTCCTAAAAGCAGAAGGAATCTGAACCCGATTCTCCAGTTCTTCTGATCAGTCATTGTCTTGGAAGTACAGACAGTAGTATTTAATGGACAAAGATTCCAGAATCTCAGGGTTCTGATCCTTCCCTAGAAACTGATCTGCTGATTGGTCTAGTACAGCCCACTTACTTCTCCGTGCCTCTGTTTCCAATCTGAAGAATGGAGATGATAATGCTTATTTTACAGGGGTACTAAAAAGCCATCTACAAGTGTTACACTAGGGCTATGTCTACGCTACAGGGTTTTTGCGCAAAACCAGCTGGTTTTGCGCAAAACCCCGCGGAGCGTCCACACCTCAAGCACATTTTTGCGCAAGAAAATTTACAGTAAAATGGCAGAACAGAGGGCTTTTTGCGGTGTAGGTATACCTCTTTCTATGAGGAATAACTTCTTTTTGTGCAAGAATTCTTGTGCAAAAAGGCACGTGTGGATGCTCAACAGCGGTTTCTTGTGCAAAAAGAGCCCATCAGAAAAAGCACAGGTGCTCTGATGGCCATTCTGTGAATGGCAATCAGAACTTCCTTGCGCAAGAGTGTCCTTGTAGTGTGGATGCTCTCTTGCGCAAAAGCACGTTGCTTTTGCGATGTGCTTTTGAGGTGTGGGCGTGCTTTTGCGCAAGAAGTTTTTGTGGAAGGTCTCTTCTGCAAAAACCTTTTTGTGCAAAAAACCCTGTAGTGTAGACAAAGCCTTAGTGTGCTTTTGATGCTAATGCTCACAAGAGTTCTAACTTCCAAATGCTTATTTATGTTGAATCTTTTATGGGAAAATCTCCATTGGTCACATCTATGCTCCAAACATGTGAAATGTGACGTAAAATATATTTGGCATCATGGCACTTACCATGTTTTATTTTACATCATTTAAGAGGATTTTTTTGAAATTGAGGCTACTTCTGTCTTAATTGGGTTTGGGTTAAACAGGAATACTATGGGCTTGTCTACATCACAGCAGTAAGTCAACCTAAGTTGTGTCTACACGGCACTGTGTCAATGGGAGATGCTCTCCTACTAACTTACCTTAGGGAGCTGTAGCACAGAAGTTGATGGGAGAGTGCTCTGTCATCAGCTTAGTGGGGCTTCACCAGGCCTACTATATTGAAATCACTGCTTCAATCACAGTAGTTCCAATTTGGCCATAATGATAGACATTCTCTACATCCATTTCTATGTGATTTGGGCATTCTTAGGAACACTAACACATGGAAGTTCAGAGCTGTATTAAAATAATACCTTTTGAAAATGTGACTGAAATTTTTCAAATAATGATTAAGATTGTTTTATCTGTTTTATCTGTTGGATCTGGATGACTGGAAAGTTGGATTAATTGGTGCTTTAGCCAAATCAATTTCTCCTTTCCAAATTGGCATGGACCTTTGTTCTATCATCTATCATCCAGTTTCATCAGCTAGTTCAACTTCCTGAACCATGACTTGAATTATTCTTATATAGAGTTGACCAGAATTGTTCAGTTAAAAAATTTTCCTATCAGAAAATGTGATTTATTACAAAATTGAAATTTTCCACGGGGAAAAATTATTTCAACAAAATATTTTTATTTTCCATTTGGGAGAAATATATATTTTGTTTCAACACAATAGATCATTTAATTTTAGACATTTTTTTAAGTTTAGACATTTCTGAAATAAAACTTTTCAGATGTGTTTGTTGTTATACATTTTTTTTTCTATTTCAACATTTCATTCCAATTTGGGAGGTGTGGCCAGGACTCCTTGGTGGCTGGGTGGCCTAGTGGTTAGGTCCCAGAATTAGCTGTGAGAAAAGGGGTGCAGAACACTGCCGCTGGTACCCTGGCCTAGAAACTCCAGCCCACTATATGAGTGTAGTCCTTGAGTTTGGGGCACGGCCCCAAGAATCCAGATCTTCTGGATCTATGGTTCTAGCAAATCATTGAAATTTCCTGTGAAAGAAAAATTTCCATTTTCCTAACTGCCAGTGTGGTAAAGTACTCCATTAAATTGCCTAGGGAGGATGTGGAATCTCCATCACTGGAGATTTTTAAAAGCAGACAAGACAAACACCTGTCCGGGATGGTCTAGATCAGTGTTTCTCAACCAGTGGTATGTCTGGACTACAGGGTGTGTCTAGACTACAGGGTTTTGTCGACAAAAGTGGCCTTTTGTCGACAAAACTATACCTGCGTCTACACTACCACCGAGTTCTGTCGACATAACGTTGATAGAACTCGGCAGTTTTGTTGACGGCAGTAAACCTCATTCTACGAGGAATAACGCCTTTTGTCGACAGAGTTCTGTTGACAGAAGGCATTATTGCATGTACACTATCCTTTGCATCTACACTCTCATGTCGACAAAGCGGCTTGCTTTGTCAACAGAACTGGATGTAGTCTAGATGCTTTTTGTCAACAGAAGCTTTGTTGACAGTATCTGTTGACAAAACCTCTGTTGACAAAAGCCTGTAGTCTAGACGTACCCTTAGAGTTACTTGAGAGAAATCTGGGGGGTACATCAACACAACTGAAATTTGGAGAAAACTGAATTTTTGTTTTACAGCGCTTTATTATTTTTGTATTTTTTACATCCAAAAATTTCATCGTCCGCCCGGCTATGATTAAGTTGTTTAAACAAATGTGTTGCAATGGTAGAAAAAAAATTGTGTCTGAAAACTGTAGGTAGTGGGGGTGCTTAGAATTTTTTTTAAAGGGGTACTTTATAAAAAAAGGTTGAGAAACACTTGTCTAGATCAATGGTTCTCAAAGTGTGGTTTGCAGACCACTAGTGGTCTGAAACTGTCTTGCAGGGGAGCTGCAGACTCGGGGCTCATCCCCCCTGGAGTGAGGAGCCTGAGCTGGTGCTCCAGCCCTACCTTTTCCTCCACCCCATGAGGATGAAGCACAAGAACTGACTTCCCACTGTGGTGGGTGAGACTTGTGGACCAAATCCTGCTTGCGGGGTAAGGAAGTGACTCAGTACTCTGCCATTCTCCATCCCCCCTGCTGGGGGAATGACAGAGCAGGAAATCACTCATTTAGATGCTTTCCCTGATGCTCCCATGGGCCAGAATCACAGCCAATGGGAGCAATGGAGGGTGGTGCCTGGGAGTGGTGGGAGGCTCACGCCCAGACCCCACACCCCTATCAGCCTCCCGCTCCCCCTTGTGGCCAGCACCCTACATCCCCATCGTGCTCCTGCACCCTCCCTCCCTTCCAGATCCCCCACCCTCAGCCTGCTCCTGCACCTATTTTGTCATCATGTGTGGTTGGTTGGTGGTCCGCGGAAAGGTCTATATTGAGCGGTCTAGGTCATGGGACAAAAAGTTTGAGAACCACTGGTCTAGATAGTGCTTGGTCTTGCCATGAATGCATGGGACTAGATTTGATGACCTCTTGAGGTCCCTTCCAGTCCTATTATTCTATGATTGTACGAATCTTTGAAACACCTGTCAAGCGTGGGCATAGGCTTGCTTGGTCCTGCCACATCAGAGCGGGCTGGACTTGATGATTTCTCAAGGTTCTTCTACATTTCTATGTTTCTATGATTCTTGAATTGAAGGTGGAGCCTTTAAAATATGAAGGCACTGATGCAGCTTGGAGGTGTAGACCTTTGCAGAGTGGTGGGAAAGTTCTCTCTTTCTACCACTGGTGACAAAAAACATGTACATAGGAAACCATGAGAGGTTATATCACTTAGACAATTTGTTTTCTCCTTTGATTCAAACTAAATGGCTTTAATTCATACTGGACTCCAATCCACTTGACATCTGTCAGAAAACTCAGGTCATGTTTATTCCATTAGCAGGGGTTTCCATTTCAACAAACCTTTCCCTGCTCATATTTGTGTCAGAAATAATCATCTAGTACTTGTCAGTCTTCACTTATTAAAGGGCTTGATAAGTGGACCCACTTTATGATAATGATGTCTGGTGTGATTATTTAATACTTGTACAGCATTTTTAACCTGCAAAACACTATGCAAGTAATAAATATTATCCTTCTGGTGAGTTATAATTTTTAGGATTATTTTATATGCCTATTGCAATAGACAAATAGTAACACCTAATAGATCTGAGAGTGATCCCCAATTTGGAAGGCACTGTACAAACACATGGGAAGATATAGTCCATGCTCCAAAGAGTTTACAGTTTAATTTGAGACACAGACATCAATGAGCATGATGGATGACAAGAGGGAGGACAAGGGTAATGGTTAAAAGATCACATGTATTAGCTATTGCACAACTTGATGTTTCCAAATAATCTGAAATTAAGTGTGTGTGTGTGTGCGTGTGTTTAATAAGATCTGTCCATACCTATTGCACAACTCAGCCATAGTGGGCTGTCTAGGTTTGAGGGGTCATCACAAAGGATTAAGGTTTATGAATTATTTTAAGAACAATGTAGTGGCTTTATGGATTAATTCAGGGAGGACATTCTGTGCATCAGTTGCAGAATGGATGAAAGCAGATGTTGATGGGAGCTAACATCACTGGTGGTGCAAAGTGAACCATACAGGGTGTGTCTACACAGCACTGTTATTTTGAAATAATGGCTGTTATTTAGAAATAATGTGTTGGGGGGTTTAAACATTAATAGGTTTGGAATGGCCGTTTTGTATTAGTGGTTAAGGATTCAGCCACAGCGGGTATTACCCTTGGACATGCTTTTTCCTTTTGTTTTTTGTAGTTTGGGATGATAGGGTCCAGTTGAGACCAGTATTATGTTTTGATATATATATAACCTTGTTCTTTCTGTTCTGTAGCCTAGGAAATCATGGAGCGACTCTGCATTGTTGTGTCTCTTGCTTATCCTCATTGGCTCTGCATAACATCTTCAGGGTCGGATTCTTTGTAATCTTTGTAACCTGTTAGCTTGTAGCATGGGAATGCGTTGATTTGATTGGAAGTTCTGTAAATAGTAATTAGGGGCGGGCATAATTGTATTCATTATTTGCTTATTAATATTCATTTTATGGGAGTTACATTACTAAATAAGGCTTTAGGAAAAGTAGTGATAGACACGTGAGTTAACGTACTAAAATAGATAAAACGATGTGATTAACACCAGGTTGTTGCCATTCAGACATTGTGTTGAATGTCCGAGGTAAACGTGCATAGGCAATAAAGTGGTTCCATTTACCCCATCCGCTCCTGGGTCGCCTGTTTCTTCTCTAACATAACAATTCAAGCATCTACACAGCAATTCCATCATTTCAAAATAATTTCAAAATAATGGATGGCTTATTTCAAAATCTGTAAACCTCATTCCACGAGCAATAATGCTTATTCCTAAATAGCTATTTTGGAATAGCAGTAGTATGGACGCTCCACTGCTGCTATTTCAAAATAGCTCCTCCCCAGGGCCATTCAGACTAATTACTCCCCAGTACCTTCTGTGACTCCAAATAAAGGCAGCACATCCACATTAGGGAAGCCTGCCTCAGACTAATTTCGAGGCTTCCCTGAAGTGTAGACGTGCTATTTCGAAATAAGCTATTTTGGAAAAAAAATTCTGAAATAGCTTATTTTGAAATAAGCATTCTGTGTAGACGAACCCACAGTAAAAGACAAGAGTAGATATAAGGAAGGGTTGAGCTATGGAGGGCCTGGAAAACAAGGAGAAGAAGCTTGAATGTGAGATGAAGGAAAAGGCAGGGGGTAGAGGAGGGATTTAGAGAAGAAAGGTGGTGTGGTTAGAGTGATGGGCCAGGAAGCTGATCTTAGCATTTGCCATTTGAATGGACTACAGTGGGTTGTTGTAGGTGTCCAGAGATCAGTGTGGATGAGATTGTAGTAATCAAAAAAGGAGATATTAATGTACTGGATGAGAATTTCAGCTGTGTGGCTGGAAAGAGGAGAAATGATCTTAGGAACATAAAAAGAGGAAGAAGTATCAAGGTTTAGACAATACCTGGATATGGAGAACAAGAGCGCATATAGACTGAAAGAAACATCCTCCGCCCCCCCAGCCACGACATACATCTGCCTGCTTCCCAAGTTACTAGCTTGATAAGCAGAGATGGTCAACAATGACTGAAAATAGGGTAGATTGGACAGTTTTGGAGCAAATATAAATAGTTTGATATTGCTCCCTGGATGTATCATTGGCATTTATATACCTATCGTTGTACAAAATCAAAGAGACAAGCTGTGATGAAGGTATGGATGGAAGAGAAATCAGGAATGAAAATGTAGATTTACCTCTTTCCTGTGGCAAGATGATAGTTGAAGCCATGTGAGCAGATGAGACCAGCCAAATAAAGGGGAGCAGACTGAGAAGTGGAATAGACCAAAGACAGGGGTCTGTGAGGATCCCCATGAAGAGTGAGATTGTCATCTAGAGATCACCAAAAAATTCAGACACATGAAAATGTGATGCAAAATGGATCAAAAGAACTGATAAAATGTTCATTTTGTCTCAAATTCTCTTGCTTGCAGGCACTCATACTTGTGAATTTTAAATTGGACTATGGCCATTTTGCTAGGCCTTCCCTATTGGTCCATTAAAAAAAAGAAAGCCTTCCACTAGAAATGGCTATGCCAACTTCTCAGATATAATACCATCATGTCCTTTTTACGGCTAATACCATAAAGCACAGGAACACTCAGGAACCTGAATTTCAGAGTTCCCAATTAGACTGACAAAAACATTTCAGAAAATTTCAAGGCCATTCATACTTTGAAGATTTGGAAATTCCAGATAGAACCTTGATCATGAACCAGGTCGCTGGGGGGAAGGAAGGGGGGGGCGGGGGAGGCGGAGGGGAAAGAAAGAGCCAGCTGCTCCAGATCCCAATGATATAAAATGGCCCAGGGCTCCCATCCGCCACCACCGTTATGTTGGTTGCGGCAGCGGCTGGAGCCCCAGGCACTTTTAATCACCCTGGAACCCTGGGCAGCATACACCCAGTGGCACTGAAGGACTGGCTGGGGAAGGCTAGCCTCCAGCCTTGCCTCTTCCACCTAAGGACTACCCCTTCTGGGAGCTCCCTCCCTCTTCCCAGGCCCAGCAAAGTCTGTCCATCAACCCTGCCAATAACTTTGATATAAAGCCCAATGGAAAAACTTCCACAGATTCCAGTGAGCTTTGCATCAGGTCCTTATTAGATATAGGTTATGTTTAGGCTCATCTGTATTGACCTTGCTGTGGAAGGAAGGAAGGCTGAGAACTTGTGAGAATCTAATAATTCCTCTATTAAGTCCCATTGTAATGTATGGGGTGGATGCCTGGGATAATCAGGAGAAGGTTTGTGGGGAAGAGTGATTGATGAGGAGCAGAAATAACATTGCTGTATATTGATCAGGAATCAGAAAGTTACACATATGTAATATAGACAAGATAATATTTCAGCCTTAGAAACATTGTGATTTGCACAAAAACTAAAAATAATGTGGTATGCAGGAGAATCTTATCTGTTAACAGTGATTTTGCATTTGCAAACTATGCAGAATATATAAGAAAATGGTTATAATATCCAAGGGCTTGCTTCAACTCGCTTTCAAGTCAATAGGAGACATTCCATTGACTTGTAGGAGCTGAAACAAACTAAATCCCTGACCAGGACTTTGCAGTGCTCAACAAACTGTTCCAAGAAAATCTGTCCCACGCTATGTCTACACTACAGAGATTTTTCAGAAAAACTGCCATTTTTCAAAAAAAATCTTCACGTAAGTCTACACTGCAATCGCGTTCTTTCAAAAAATATTGAAAGAGTGGTTTTTCCAACATTGGTAAACATCTTTCTACAAGGAAGAAGCCTCTTTCCAAAAGAACTGTGTGGACAGAGAAAAGGGAGTTCTTTCAAAAGAAAAGGAAAGAGGAAAAAGCACAGGTGCCCTGGTGGCCATTCCCTCCATAGTAATCACAGCTTAAATGTGAGATAGTGTTCATTCTGTGTGGACTCTATATTTTGAAAAAGCAGATCGCTTTTTTGATGTGCTTTGGCAGTGTGGACGCTCTCTTTTGGAAGAAGTTTTTTTGGAAGATCTCTTCTGGAAAAGCTTCTTCCAAAAGAAGCCTGCAGTCTAGACGTAGCCCCAGTGTTTACCTAGGTTACAGCGCATGCTGAACTGGACTTTGGGGGTGTGTCTAGACTACAGGGTTTTGTCAACAAAAGTGAACTTTTGTCGACAAAACTATATCTGCGTCTACACTGCCGCTGAGTTCTGTCGACATAACGTCGACAGAACTCAGCAGTTTTGTCGACATCTGTAAACCTCATTCTATGAGAAATAATGCCTTTTGTCAACAGAGTTCTGTCGACAGAAGGCATTATTGCATCTACACTGTCCTTTACATCTACACGGTCATGTCGACAAAGTGGCTTGCTTTGTCGACAGAACTGGATGTAGACTAGACGCTCTTTGTCAACAGAAGCTTTGTTGACAGTATTTGTCAACAAAACTTCTGTCAACAGAAGCCTGTAGTCTAGATGTACCCTATGAGTTGATAAAATACTGGTTGAGATACCCATGGAGTTATTATTAATCAATAATTCTTGGACCCATGTACAATACTTCCTATTGAAACTCAATTCTTTGATTCAAAGAACTTCCATTAACTAAAGAAACAGCAGTAATGTCCCATTATGTAAGGTACAGATATAGGAGGAGGATTCACAAAACTAAGTTGTGATTTGAGATACAAAATCAACCCACAGTTATGGAATATCTCCTTCATCAGCATAGTACAGGAATCCTCTTAGCTAATAGAATTCATTCTCTTAATCCAAGTTATATAGATTCACTACTTTTGCTTTTACAATCAGATGCACTTACAGAAATCACTGAACAATAAAAACAGATAAACTAGTTGGTTGTTGCAAAAATATACAGATATTGCTCCAGCATTTTTTGCCTATAGATATTTCAGATGAAAAGACTCTCTTCTACACACACACACACACACACACACACACACACACTCCTTAAATATAAACAGCTTGTCTTAAAGGCACCCTGTAAGTGCAATTAAAAACATTTCCCATCATACAGCAAAGATAATGTTTCCTAAATGTTCTTAATTTCATACATCTGTTATGCCCAGTCATGATTTTTCCTCTCCCAAGACAATTTTTAAAAGTTTCTGCCAATGTAATTCAATTTAAAGCTTTTAATGTCAACTCAATGGGTCATACCACTTTCTCCACATTTGTATTAGCTTCTTCTCTGAGGCAAGTCAGAAATATTGTGAGTACTTTTCATCAGTAGCTTATATTCATGACAAATTGCAATTGTATTTTGTTTCATTATTTGCAGACCATATATTGAAAACCATGCTCTCTCTCTCTCTCTCTGACACACGCACACACACACACACACACACAGACACACACAAAATCCATTTGCTAGCCATTTTATTGGCCCAGTGAGTTATTTGTGCTGCTTTTTGCACCGCAGACAGTCTTCCTCATCCAACTGCAATTATTTGCGAAGTGCTGCTATAACTGTTCCTTGACTGTCTGAAAACTGTTTAGTGAACAATAAACTCAACCACGCATTCATTTCTGTGAATGTGCTCAAACTGCATTCCAGTGAGCTGACTTGACATTTGTGTCCATTTGTAAAAGCCACTGAATGTTTGCTGAACAGTTCTCAGGTTCTAAAGCACTGTAGGAAGGGCATTCATTGTCTTATCACTGAAAAAAATTCCCAATCATAGCCCGGTTAATACAGAAAAATGTATTCTATTCTCCTGTGGTGTCCATCACTGTGGTATCTGAGCACCTTTATCGGGCACTAGCTGCTGTATCAATTAAGGTGCAATTTTATCAGGGACAGGGCAGGCACAGACAATAAAAGCAAACATATTTGTGTGTGGGGATAATGAAAGGATCTAGGTAATATGCATGTACAAGAGAATTATGTAATAACAAATACATAAATAAATATCCTAGGCTAAATTCACCCTTGTTTTCAAGGACATCACAACTTCCCCTTTACAAACAGGCCCCAGAAGACCCCCAAAAAGATGGTGCCGGCTGAGGAGAAGAGGGGGTTCCGTGGCTGGGTTCACTATACCCTCCTAATGGGCTCTTCTCATGGATCTCCTGTGGAAACTGCCTCTGCAACTAAAGCATTGCTGCTCTTTAATAGCCCCTGCAGGCAGACAGCTGTGGAAGCACTATTGGCCATCTAACTGGGGTGAATCTTTGCACTAAACTTCCATGTGCCAGCTAGTGAACCTGGTCCCTGTTATGCTGCATGCAAAGTGACATCTGCTTTGTATTACAGATAAACCCCAGTAATATATTAACCTGTCAGATGTGCTCATGACCCTCGCTCTGCCCAGGAAGATTGTAACAGCCTGGATCTGGTTCCTAAGAAGTCCTGTCAGCCTAATCAAATGTCTTTTATTTGTTGCGGCTCACCAAGTTTCACACTTCCTGAGCTTTGCTTGGAATTTTGTGTGGAACCCCCACATTTCACAGCTTAACTTGAAAGAGACAAGATTTACCTACTTCCCAACTTGGACCAGGTTCACTTGAGCATGGGCTGTCATGTTCCCATGATCTTATGCCCAAAATCACCAGCAAATCTACAAACATTTTGACAAACAGAGCCTGAAAACAGTGATGAAAACCAGTAAATTTTCAATTTGGAAATGTCAAAGCATTTCATTTCAGCTATTTTAAAAGGAGAGAGTTTTTTTGACATTCCTGATCTAAAATGTTTTAAGTGTATAAAACTTAACTGAAGCATTTCCTTTTGAACCAGTTCAATACTAACCTACATTTTCTCATGAAGGAACAAGACCTCATGGGAGTTGTAGTTCAGGCACCTGAATCCTCATTCTCCCCTATGAATCAGGATCCATGGCTTGACTGTATCTCCAATAACACACCCAGAGTCATGTGACTCCATGATGCACCACACAGCCCAGTCAGAGGGATATCAGCATTAGTCATTCAGAAGAGAATGGGAGTCCATAATATAACTCTTATCATGTAATGGGATGTTAGAGAAATGCCTTGTATTGCTCTCTTGAACTGATGAAAAACATTTTTGAAAATGAAATATTTTTATTCCGGGTGGACTGATCCAAAATGAAATATTTCATTTAAGGTTTTGCCATAAGAGAACAGATTTTTTTTCCAGCAAAGTCAACATTTTACCAAAAGTTCAATTAATGGAAACTGCATTTTACCTCAGAATTATGTTCTGACAAAAATTCCCAACCAGCTCTAGTTAGCAGTAACTTCAACTTCACCCATCTGGATATACAGGTGCTGAGATACATCGGAGTCTGCTAGCAGAGTGAACAGGAAATCTGTTTCCAGAAGAAGGGTGGTTGGAAGGGAAAGAGAAGTGAGTAGGGGGGAATAGAGCCGGTGAGACTCAAACACTTCCCCCTTGTTTATCCAATGGAAGAAACTATGCCTGGCATAGGGAGGGAAAGCTCAGGAGAAGTTAAATAGTATTGGAGTAGTCAGGCACTATGGTAAAAGAAGATGCATCCCTTGCCTCACCAATAAATTCTAGCTATGACAGAGGTGCAACTGATAATGAAGATGCCTTTTAAAAAATCAACATAGGATTTTATTTTTCTCTTGCAATAATCGTCCCCAAACTGTAGTTCTTGCTTCAAAGCAAGATTTCCAAACTGCTGACCACAAAGTGCTATACGCAGAACAGTGACCCAGAAGAACATGCTCAGACTCACCCTGCATAGCACCATCTTATCCTGAACATGAAGGTAGCATATCCTCTGCTCTCCATGTGCTCTGTTGACCAAGAACAAAGCTACAAACTTCACAACAGGGTCTTGACAATGACACCTCTTCTGACCACCAAGGAGCTTGTAAAATCCTGTCTGTCTCAGCTAAGCAGTCTAAGGTCAATTTTCAATGAAATTCTTACTTACTTGAATCAATGTTGTCTTGGCTCTTTGTGAAGAGTGCAGCAGGCATAAAATGTGATATTGATTCTTGAGATGTAGCCCACTACTTTTCTTCATGGCCATTTCAAAAAAATGCAAATTTTTCTTTTTGTCTCACAGCAGAGCACATCACCTTTACAAACCTGAGGTCAGGGCCCCTTTATGACATCTCATATTTATCTCCTGTTCCCTTTTCCCTGTTCTTTGTTGCTTCTTGTAGTTGTTCTCTCTCCTCCTTAAGTTTTTATTGCCTCTTCTGCTTGACTCTTAGCTCCTGTTCTAATTTCTGCGTTTTTTCCCTTGCTCTCCTGAGTGCTCTTAAAGTCTAATCTAATTTCTCATGTCTTCTCCCAGTGCTGCTGTCTTTTCTTTCTGCTTTTCTGATGCCCACCTGCTTTTTTTTTGTCTCTCTCACTCCTAATCTGCTACTCCCCTTTGTCTCAGCATTTTCTTAATCTCCTTTTCTCAGGTTGCTCCTGGGCTGCTTTCAGCAGTCATCCCAACCAAGTTTTCCCTGTTGTACATACATATGTCACGTCTCGGCTCTCACAGTATTACATCTTTATATAGGTTGCCTCCCATCTCCACATTCTGATCGTTTTAACGAAGCTGGTGAAATTACTAGGAACTCAGCTCCCTAATTCCACAGGCTGCTGCTCCCAGTCTCCTGTGGTACTAACTGGTTATGTTTTTGTCTGAAGCTGAGCAAAACTAAATTTATCTCATTGCCTTGATAGAGTTACTTTAAGAACTAGACATGGCCCAGACTAAAAGCCCCAGATGTGAAGAAAAAGTTGAGGAATTAGTATGTTCTCCCATTGAATTTCAGGGTGGATGTTGTATAGATTAAGTATGAATTATTTGAGTTGTTTCTTGTCTGGGACAGTGGGTATAACGCTTTGGCCTAGTGAAAAGTGCCATTGCATTTTTAATGATAAATGCTGAGAGCTCTGTTTGTATATCTCACCCTAAATAATGGTGCTTCCAGCATTACAATGCCACTGATGCCAGGTTATAGACAAGGTTTAGAGGAAGTTATGCTACCTCCTGAAGGTGTCTTCTTCAGGGTTTCTCATCCAACCTTTGCTTAGCTTATGAGAGATGTAAAGATCACATTGTGTCTTGGCTCTCAGTGTTCTATGCTGTTATTTGGTTCTAATTTACCCCTCAATGTCTTCTAAGAGCCCAGTAAGCAGTGGAAGTGTTGACAATGCTGCTTGAGACTATTGACCTCCCATGGTCCAGCAAATTCTCTGGTTCAGCATAGGGATGTTAAGGACTAGTCGACTATCCAATAAGCAAACGCTTATCAGATAGTCAGTTGACTAGTTGATTCCCCCTCATTGCTGCCTCTATCACATAAAGGCAGCAAAAGGAAGGGGGAAGGGGATGCTTCAAAGCGGCAGCGCCACACAGCTGAGCCCGGGATCAGCTGGTGACTCCCAGGGCCAGCCCACAACATTTGGCACCTGAGGCAGGGAGCTCAAATGACGCCCCCATGCCTCCTCGTTTGGGCCAAAACTTTGAAAGGTCTCAATTCTGCCTTCTTCCTGTTCTACTCCTCTCATGGCACTCCACCATCTCTGTGCATGTAGAGCAGAGAGAATACATATGCAGCAGCAGCAGACACAATTTTCTGCACTCTGGGTCCTAGTGGTACCACCCCCCACAGTCTGGGACCTGAGGTGGCCGCCTCAGTTCACCTCATGGTAAGGCCAGCCCTGGGGGCTCCCCAGCTGATCCTGGGCTCCAGTGAGGCATTTCTGTGGAACCCAGGATCAGCTGGGGAGTCACCAGGGGACTCCCCTGCTGATCCAAGGTTCTGCTGAAATGCTGCGCAGAGCCCAGGATCAGCTGGGGAGTCCCCAGCTGACCCAGGCTCCACGTGGCATTTCAAAGCAGCAGTGCAGCATGGATCCCGGGATCAGTGGGGGACTCTTGTACATTTCAAAGCTGGCACGCCACATGCAGCCCAGAGACAACGGGACTTCCCGCTGGCCCTGGGCTGCATGAAGGGTTCCACATTCCTCCTCTTGGAATTTCCATTGACTACTCGACTAGTCGATAGGCACTTCCACATTACTCCTTTGAAATGTACATCAACTACTCAACTAGTGAATTAACTGTTATTTAACATACTTAGTTCAGCACTGGTCAGGTTCTGAGGGTGCCAGACTAGAGAGGTTCAATCTGTAATCAATTAATGCATTAGAATATCCATGAAAACCAAACACAAAACACAAAAAGGCATGCAGATACAGTCAACATGATTTTGTTTGAAAATCAGAATGATTTTTTCCCCTGCATTCTCTCAGGTCTGATCTATAATCTACTATTTACTCATTGAAAACAGGTCATTTAAAAATAATGGCAATCAATTTTCCTTGCACTCGGGTTAAATGATCCTATAAAAGGTTCATTGATGTGATGTCAATTAAGAAACCAAGGAGTTCTGACTTTCCTTTTTCATATTTGGATTTCTTTTTCTCTTGATGGTGGTGCTAAACAATCACATGTTATTCTAGCTAATGGAAAAATAAAACAAAAACATCTTCCAATTACTGAGACAGTAAATATTACAGTCATCTGCCTTCTGTTCCATGAAGAAGTCAGCAGAAAGACTGTAATCCTAGATTTCCTCCTCTGACAGTTTCATCCAAAGGACTGAAATTGATTGGAAAGGCTTCTGTTACCTTCAGGTGTGCTTTGGACCAGGACATAAAGTACCCAGTGATATGTTCCAGTTCTGGACTCAAAATCACATTTTGGAAATAAACTAGAAAATGATAATAAATGGCTGTAATCCACTTTAAGTGACATTTTATGTAATCCCACAGCAATCAATAGACCAAACTGCAATCTCAACAATACTGGTTTGAAACCAGAGTCAGTTCATTGAACTTAACTGGATATACATTGGTGTGAATGAGATCAAAATTTGGCCCAGTGGCATAGTTATTTATTTTAATAAGTCACAGAAGAATTTAGCTCAAACAAATGTGAATCTTACAACAAATTTATGATGAAATGCGAAACTACCACACAAAGCCTGAATCAGTCCCTTTTGGAGCTGTAAATGAATGTGTGTTTACAGGTACTGAAGACTTACAAATATTCTGAACTTTCTGTTGCCAGCCACTGAGTGAGATGTGCTTCAAGACTGCCACTGTTACCTTAGGAATGCAATAATCTTTTATCCATAAAGTTCTGGGATAGCACTTTTTTTTTCTATTGTTACAGCATATAGATGTATAGTATGAAATCTGGTGTAATAAATCACAGAACTCACTATGTCTGATGGAACAAGAAGCTGTCTTAAGGAGAGTTGTACTGAAAGCAATGCTACTTTGCAAAGAGACTTCAATAAGAAATATTTTGTTTCACTATTAAGGCCTCAAAGGAAGAATTTTAATTCAGCAGAACACAATATAGCATGACATTTTATATTCTAGCATTGTACCTTACAGGGATAACAGAGTTAAAAAAAAAAAGCTCACTTTTTTCTATTGTATCTGCTTAGCTAACAATGGGTGGACACACACACACACACACACACACACACACACGTATATATATATAACATTTATGCAAATGCTATAAAGAAGAAAGCTCATCAAACTTATAAATAATATATTTTAGAAATGTAGCCCTTTTATATTTAGCAAATAGTTTGTATACTGATCATAATTGTATCCAAATGTATTCATAAGGGTTTAAGGATTCACTGAAAGGATTCACTGGATTATTCACTATTGACTGCTTGATTTTGTGCTGAAAAGTGGGTAAGGATTCACTGAAAGGATTCACTGGATTATTCACTATTGACTGCTTGATTTTGTGCTGAAAAGTGGGTTGTCTAAAACCCATGGTATTGCTTCTATAACTTGAGTGGATGACTGAAACATTTTAAACTGGAAAACAATGATTGTATACTGCTCAAACATAAAAAATTTGATCCTCAATCCAAACTTCAGCTCCATTTCTGAATGAATCAAATCACATGTATACATTTAGCCAAATCAAAACTCTGGCTATGGACAAACCCAGACAAGAAGACTTTTAGGCCTGACTCCACATTTCATAGCTGACATCAATGTGTAGTACTTCATAAAAAGCTGTGTGGCCTAAATAATAAATAATGGTTTGTAAAGTGCTTTGAGATCCATGAATAAACATTGCTTAAACTAGTGCATGCAATGTATTAATAAAAAGTCTTTCTTTCTTTCTTGTTAGAATATCCAAAGGTCAAATGAAAAAAACAGGACAGTTTTGCTTCATAGAAAAATAAAATAATGGGAGGGAGGGAGGAATTAGATTTTAAAGCTAAGGTTCAAGCAAACATGAGAACAATAAATCTTGGATTCCCAAACCTTATTGTGCTATTTTTTATTAATAAAGCCAATCTGTGCCTCCCACTAGCTGGACATTGTTATGTGATCACTATCTGATTTTATGTATGTGAACCAATCTCACAATATACGACAACAAACGAAAAAGATGGAGAAATATATAAAGAGGGGAAACAAATGGTCTGCTTGCTACCTCAGGCTTTAAAACTCTTCTTA
The DNA here is from genome assembly GCA_032595735.1 of Pelochelys cantorii. Lineage (NCBI taxonomy): Eukaryota > Metazoa > Chordata > Testudines > Trionychidae > Pelochelys > Pelochelys cantorii. Next base: position 35,935,412 of record CM064338.1, on the reverse strand, counting down.
CACTCTTCAGCACAAAGTCTATTAAAGCAGAATATAGTGAAAATACAATACACAGCAATGAATGGCTCCAAACCAGCAATTTAGTGCTAAAGCTGAGGGCAGTTCTTATGCACCGACTTTTAATACCAAGACGATTTGTGGTCTCACAGAGTTTCTGCCTTAGGCAAGAGTTGTGCTGTGTTCTAATAGGTCTAGTTTGTTGACTGTCAGAATAATGGAGAAATTGGTAGCAGGGCCTGAGTGCTGTAAACAGCTGAGATAATTAGAAGGTCTGTCAGGAGGAGAATAAGGCTAAAGTAGTTTACATTCTGTCACAGGACAAAAAGCGCTTCATTGAATGTAGTGATACCTGATGTCCTAGCAAGCTCATTTGGGGGTGAGGGAAAGAGCCTTATTCTGGTTTTTGCCAGCCAACTTTCTCTGCTTTCATTCCTTGGGTTGCATCCAAAGAGCAGGCATTTATTATTAATAAAATAATCTGTTTTGTGAGCAAAATGGCTGGATTTTTCTGTTAGGCTGCATAGTCAATGGAAAGCTTTAGTTTTTGAGTCAGGTGATTCAGGGCAGAGAGACTGATGAAGAAAGGTTGGGGGTTGAATGGGTGACCCCTGAAGAGGTGGAGGGATGAGAGAGTTATATGAACAAGGATGGAGGGTCCACTTACATACTCACAGATTATAAGGTCAGAAGGGACCACTGTGATCATCTAGTCCAGGGGTCTCTAACTCCCGGCCCATGGGCCAGTCCCAACCAGAGTGATTGTACAATCCAGCCCAGGACTCCCTGCAAGCTGGGAGGGGGATTGCCCATTACTGGCCCCTAAGCTCCATCTCTTCCTGCCATTGTCCCACCCTCTCCACCGCATGGCACCTTGTTTCCCAAGCACGCAGCTTTGCAGATCACTGGGAGTGCTTGGTGGGATGCTGCAGCAGTGGTCAGGGCCCCCCCTGCACTTGCCGCAGCTCCTGCCATCACGGGGAAGTGGAGTGCAACAGAGAAAGTGCACCCACACGAAGTGGGGGGGGGGGGACAACTGCCCCACTGTGCCACACCAAGCCCCCCCACCCCAGTGGTGCTCAAAGCCACATGATCGGAGTCAGGGTGCCACAGGGGGAGAGGGTGGGATTATGTCACGAAGGGGTGAGGCTTGGGGGCCGGTAACGGACAAGCCCCACCCATCCCGGGCCAGATTGTGCAATCACTGGTTTGAGACCCCTAATCTAGTGTGACTTTCTGTCTAACATAGGCCAGGGTTCTCTGGATGTTTTATCCAAAAGATATGCTCTGGTTCAAACAGGAAATAATTCAATCTTGATTTTAGTTTTCCAGTGATGGAAAATTTACCATGGTGGTTGGTAATTTTTTTCCAAATGGTTAATTACCCTTATTGTTAAAAAATAACAAATAGTCTGGTAGCACTTTAAAGACTAACAAAACATGTAGATAGTATCATGAGCTCTCGTGGGCACAGCCCACTTCTTCAGATGACCAGATAAAAAATGCATAGCTTATTTCTACTTTGAATTCATCTAGCTACAATTTCCCGCCATTGCATCATACTCTATCTTTGCTAGAAAAGCCCCTCATTATCAAATTTCTGTTCTTCATGTAAGTACCTTACAAACTCTGATCAAGTGACCTCTTAATCTTCGCTTTGTTATATTAAACAGATTAAGCTGTTTGAGTCCTTCACTATAGAACAGGTTTTCTAATCCTTTCATCATTCTCATTGTTCTTATCTGAATCTTTTAAATTTATTACAGCCTTCTTGAATTGTGGACATCAGTACTGGACATTGTAGTCCTGTATCAGTTCAACCAGTACTAAGTGCACAGGCAGTGTAACCTCGTTATTCATTATTCCCCATGTTTATAGTAGCAGGGGCCACTCGGGTAACCAGAAAGGAGCATTGCAACTGAGATGTTGTAATAAAATAAGGCTTGATATATCCATTATCATTCTAATGACAAGTGCCCTGGTCACCAGGCTAAGACAGAGGTGAACAATAAGCAGCCCTTGGGCTGGATGCAGTTTGCCAGGATTAGCCTCTGGAGGCCCACCAGTTGTTTTATTTACCTGTGCATCTGCAGGTAAATAAAATGTCTGGCAAACTGCATCTGGCCTGTGAACAGCCTACTGCCCACACCTGAACTAAAGTCTAGATCAGGGCTATTTAACACGTGGCCCACAGGCGACATGTAGCCTGTGGCCTATTTGTTAGCGGCCTGCAGTGTAGTTTGAATTTACATGGGGCTCACCATGTGGCCCGCAGGTGGTAGCCGAAACAAAAAAATAGTCAATATGATGGTCTTCTGTTGATATGCATTTTAGTAGTTAAATTCCTGGACTTTCATTGTTCATTAAAAGTGCTGTCATATGGATAGAAATCAGGTAACTATTGCATTTTATTAATATCAGCAGAACTGACTTAAATGCATGTTGTGTAGTCTTGCCTTAATCTTTGTATTCATGCCCGTCAGTGAGAAAGAAGCTATTTGCATATATTTGCATATTTATTTGCATGTATATGCAACCACACCTAAGTTGCAGCCTTCAGCATGTGCTTTGAGTATCACTGTGGCCCCCAGAGCTTCCAAAGTTGAGTAGCCCTGGTCTAGACAATGTTGTAATTAAATGATGGATGGAGAGTGGTACCTGGATGAACTAGGCCTAAATCTTCAAGAATAATAAGTGATTTTGAGCACCTCAGTTTTTGGGTGCTCCCTTTGGTATATTTTAAACAGATCTAATTTTTAGAAACTGTTGGTCAGCTACCATCTCCATATGAGACCCTTTAAAAATGTTTTAATTTGAGCAGACAGAAATGGAATAATCGAAAATCACTAGTTTATTTTGAAAATGTAGGATTCATACAAGGGCTAAGAGATAAGTAAGAAGTAAAGTTAGTATTAAAATGTTAGAAGATACTCGTTTGGGTGTTTTAATGCTTAATATTAGGTTATTTTGGCTTCTTATAGAGAGGCAGAGTGAGAGGTAGATGAAATAGCCATGGCCAAGGGACCTTATGTCCAACTCCCAGCAATTGACACACTAGGTGATCTTAGATGATGCAACTCTGATTTTGCATCTGAAAAATGGAGATCTTCGCCATATCCACCATGCAAAATGGTGCTAAAGTTGTGATTGGGACTTGTTGTTTTGTGCTCATTTCTTACAGCCAGGTGAGGTCATAGAAAGGAAGTTCTCACTGTGTTTTTAACATTGACCCACTGACCTTCTGGAGGTGTATCCATCATTTGATGGAATCTAAGAGAAAGAGAAAGAACCTCTGAAATATTCTAAGGAGGCATGGATGGTTCAGGGCCATAGCAGTTAGACACATAGATAACATAAGTCAACAGTTCCACTTCTGACAAAGTGGTTTTTATCCATGAAGGCTTATGCCCCAAAAAATCTGTTAGTCTGTATCTGCAAAACCGACAAGGAGTCCTGTGGCATCTTAAAGACTAACATGGCTAGCCCTCTGAGACTTGTTACCATGCAAGGCACTGAAGTTAGCCATATAAAATGGAAATCCATCAACTTCATGAAGAAACTTGCACAGATGCATACAGGCATCATCTTCCTCTTCAAGTGCAAACAGATGGTTGATGTACTAGTATATATCTATATCCCTACCTCTGTGATTTCCGTTCCATGCACCTGATGAAGCGGCACCACCAAAGCTTATGTCCAAATAAATCTGTCAGTCTTTAAGGTACCACAGGACTCTTTGTTGTTTTTGCAGACACAGACTAACATGACTACCCCTCTGAGGGTACGTCTAGACTATAGAGCTTTTCTGAAAAATATTTTGGAACAGCAGACACTTTTTTTTTGGCATCCCTGTAAACCTTGTTTTATGAGGAAGAAGGGATGTTCCAAAAGAGGGTTTTTTCTTGACATTTGGCCACGTATAGAAGGGCCAACTGTAGGAAAAGCCTCTTTTGGAAGAAAAGCAGAAAAAGATACACAAATTGCGGTTCACAATTTGTGTATCTTTTTCCGACTTTTCTTTGTAGTGTAGACACTGCCTGAGACTTGAGTTCCACTTCTGTGGCACCTAACAGCAGCAGTTGTTTGTCCTCCATTCCAAAACCAACTCTTTCTTCCCACGTCAGTCTTCCAAGTTAGCAAAAAGGTCTACTAGCTGAGGTGGCATATTGGTCATTTAATTAACTTTCCATCTCAGCCAGTCTCCCTGGCTGTTGCTCCATTGATCCAGGTGTCTTTTTGACAAAACTGGAGGAGGCTTTTAAAGATCTCAGTGCATGCTGGAAGAGCAGGAGGCAGTAGATGGTGCATGATTATGCTTTGGCTTTAGAGCAACTCCAGTTTTCAATCAATGGCTGTGTGCACACAATTCAGAACGTAAAGACCAAACACTTTCATTAGGCTGAACGTTGAAAGAGGAGATTTAGTCGACTCCTCCATCCCCAATGTTGTCAGTGGTGGCAACACTAACAGGAGAAGGGGGTATGTATGAAATGGTGGTGGAGGGGAATAGATGGAATGGAAGGACCATTTTACCTCCCTCCCTTGTAATTCACCCCCTGCATACGTATTCAGTGGGACAGAAGTTTCAGAGGGGTAGCCGGGTTAGTCTCTAAGGTGCTGCAGGACTATTTGTTGTTTTTTTGTTGTTGTTTTTTTAAGTTCTTTCAATGGGACACAGATGAACAGGTATTCAGGAATGAAAAAGAAGTAGCTTTTCCAAAGTTAAATGGAACGTGTCCCTTTCACTATGTAAAGAGGAATCCTTGTTGAGATTCGTCAACTCTGTCAAACACCTTACATCTGACAGTGACCAGAAGTCAGTACTTTCAAAAGAAAACCTACTGTAAGTAATTCAACCCATTGTGTGATGCTTTACTGAAGGGATATTCCTTCCTAATCTTTACAGGAGATCAGTTTGCAGTAGGACTCATAAACTTCGATGTCTGTTGGTGACACTTTCCATGTCTATGGTTCTTGTATACATAAGTTAGCTTTAACTTTATATTTATATGAAGGTTCTTCTCCTACAGAGCTTTCCAAAACTAATTTCATTACAAACTGTGGGCTCCACAGTGAAAAGAGAATCAGACCCTATGAATGCAAGGATCCCTTTATCCATCACTGGACTATGAGGCTATGTCTAGACTGCAGAGCTTTTCCGGGATACCAGAGGTATCCCGGAAAAGCTCTGCCGTGTCCAAGGAACGCACTCACTTTTTTGGAACAGTTTCCGAAAAAGCAGACGTGTTCTTTTGGCATCCCTGTATGCTTCTCGGTGAGAAGAATAAGGGATGTTCCCAAAAGAGGAGTTTTTTCCAAAATTTGGCCCCGTGTAGATGGGCCAAATTTCAGAAAAGCCTCTTTTGGAAAAAAAAAAAGTGGATAAAGATATGCAAATTGCAGTTTGCAATTTGCGTATCTTTTTCCGACTTTTCTCTGCAGTGTAGACATCGCCTTAGCTACATATTGGGAGGGAAAAGGGAGGAACAGAGAGATTAAAGCAACATTTTCAGAAGTGTGTGCTAATTGTCTGATGCTGGGCACCCAAATTTATGAACACCTGAAAATACTGGCATAAGTGACTTACTAAAAGTAGAAAATAATTGGAAGATCCAGATTAACACTTGTGTTATTCTTGGCTCCCTACCCTAGGCACTAACCTCTGGATAACAACACCAGCCATAAACAAAAACTATGAGTAAATTGCATCTAACTCAATGTTCCCTTTATAGTTTGACCTGTTTGTACTCTTTAAGGGAAATACATAGAAGATACTTATAGGAAAGGGGCCCAAATTTTGATAGAAATCTAACTATTGACCACATGCATGTCAAATTTTGAAAAACACAATGAACATTGCAATGGGAAGAAAAACAAAACTAAAATTATCATCTCTGGCAACCTAATAATCATCAAATAAAAAGGGTAAATTATCCCTTTACATCCAATATAATTTCATCACTGGATAATTAACAGAAACATTAATGATCAATTTATCAAATTACCATATAATCATGATGTTTTCCCTTCATTTAGTCATATATATTGTACAAATCCTGTTAAGATCTGTATATTAATTGCTAATATGTTATTTATTAACCTACCTGAGTTGTAACATGGTGTAGTAACTGTTCCTATTATACAAATGTTTAGCTGATCCTAACTATTTATCTACTAATACTGTGCAAGTAATTTCCAGTGGTGGTAGGTGTCACTGCCCAAACTCAAATTAAGGATCAAATGTCAAACTGTAATATGTCAGGATCACAGACCTAGAAATGTCACATCTTTGAGTTATCTTAACTTCATTGGGAATAAAAGCTAAGAGTGGAGCAAATGTATGCATGACTGCAGGTTGAGGGCCAATGCATACTGGTGGCAATGTTGTTTTTCAAATTAATTAATTTCATAACATTTCCATAATATAGTTTTACTTAGTATACTTTTTGTAATCTAATTTTAGTCTAGCTGTTTTGCACAATCTGCTCAAGATGTGTTTATGATTCAGAATTGTTGGAGTTCCCTTTTGTGCTTTTAGTGCCTCTATGAAATCTGCCTAAATTAGTGAAATAAATTAAGAGAACACAACCAAAAACAAACAAACAAGAAACTCTGAATATTCTAATGTTTAAGCAAATTCACTTTAAATAGGTTTGCAGTCCATTTATATTGACTCTCTAGGCAAATGTATGTTTAGTAGGAGCTCTGGTTGAAAGAGTGAACTTTAAGAGAATGTTGCATCATTTTTCTTGGCAAGGGAATTGTGAATTTGTTATTGCAAGTAGGGTTACTGGGGAGCTGATTCTAAGGGTTTGTCTACACTAGGACATCCAGGAAAGTTAGTTTGAATTAACTAAAGGTTTGAATTTGAACTGGATTAGTTAAACTGTATTAAATTCCTGTGTGACTGCTGTTATTTAGGAAGAAAATGTTCTGAATTCAGTTTAATGTAATTCATTTTCCTCTGTTTACACTCGTGGATAAGTTTGAATTAAGATATGCAACTTCAGCTATTTTAAATGAGTAGTTTAAGTAGAAGTATCTTAACTCAAATTCTGGTGCTGTCCATAGTACGGGAAGTTGAAGGGAGCACATTCTCCCTTCGTCTTTCCTTACTCATCATAGAAGCAGTACTACAGGCATCGATGAGAGTGCCTCTCAGTTTGAATGAGCATGTCTACACTAGACTCGCTTATTCGAATCCTGGAAGATCAACTGCAGCTGCTTCCATCTTATCTGTAGCGTAGACATGGCCTTTGGAAGTCTTAAATCTTCATTAAACACCTGTGTGAACACCCTTGTTCAGAATTAGTTAATTCACTTCAAATTCATGTTTGCTGTTAATTTGGATTAATTTCTCTGCACGTCCCTGTGTAGACAAGTCCTTAGTTAACCTTATCCACTTTGGAAACAGAAGCAGCCTTTGAGACTCAAACAAAATAGCTTGAATTTCAAATTGTAAATGTGCATGTGAATGAGAAACAATTCAAGAGAAACAATATGGCAGATAATTTTGAACAGGTTGAAATTCAGGCCTGGGCAGAGGGCCAGAAGAAGGTGTTCAAAATATGGCTCAAGTAGGAGTTAAAAAAATGCACAGGCTTAGCATGATCCCCTGTATGGGGCTGACTGCATCAATAACATAAACAATTGAGAAAGTCAAGCTCTGTTTGTGGACAATTTATGAACAGGAAAGAGAAAAAAATGTATTTTTAAAAGCTCTTCAGCTTTGGAATGATCTGTCCATTTTGAAGGAGAGCGAGGCAGCTCTAGGTGCTACAATGTGTGAGTTTTCATTATCCTTTCTTTTCCAGAGGCCTCGCTTAGTATCAAATTTAAAATGTCTTCATTTGTTCTTCATATGTACATCCCACACAATTTGTAAAGGTTCTGCACAGCTCTTCTAAGACTCCAGTATGTGCATGAAGTTCAGTGTTCAGATAGAGGCAGTGTGGTCTCGCCTTTTTTAGATGTTTTCCTTTTCCTACCTGTGAATTTTGGGTTCACCACAGAGCTCCAAATCCTTAGATAATTGTCACTTGTATCAATGCATCTTCCCATCCAGAACTGATTTGGGATGGATATTGCTGTTTCAGCTTTAGAGGCCAGATTTTCAAAGATATTTGGGTGCCTAAAAATACAGCTAGACACCTAATGAGATTTTGAGAAGCACCTTAGCAGGTTAGGAGTCTAATTCCCAGGGAAATCATACACCATTCTGAAAATATCACTAGGCTCCCATTTGCCTATTTAGGTCCCTAAATATCTGTGCCTACGTGCATCAGTGTCACCAGGATGGAAGGAGCAGGGCTCAGCAGTGAAGTTCTTGTCAATTAAGATTTGGGGTGAAATCGTTGGCAAAACAGCTTTTCCGTTCATTGAGGATGAAATGTCAACCCGGTGTTTTGGAAGATCTGTGAGGGCCAGTGTGCAGAGCATCTGGCTACAGCATGCCTGGCTCTAACTAGTGTTATTAACCTCCAGCTTTCATAAGTATTACATTCACTCACATTTTTATTAAAAAAGAATGAATTTCCCTCTTTCGTTTCTGTTCTCAGATGCATGAGAGGATATGATGACACCTTACAAAGTTGCTATTACATTGCTGATATCAGTATTAATCATGTGCCACCTGATACTGTAATTGAATATTTTTTACACAGATGATATTAACTGATAAAATATGGCATCCTCATGAGAAAACATAACCTTGAAATATTTGTATTATAATATGTTAATTCCTATGGAGGATTTGACTACAGATATATGAGGAGATGTAAATTTCCCAGCACTTCTGCTGACAATTTCCATGTCAACATAACTCTTAGGAATTTGTATTCACTATTTTGTGATGACTTATATGATGATGTATAACAACTTAAGGGGATTTTAAAATGCAGTATTTTGACTAATGTGGTTTGGTAAATAGCATAGGGGACTATTTCTTCTTTTCAGTTTCTGGAACACTGATGCAAGCCTCCAATATCAATAACCATCATCACTCCAAGTGCAAATGGCTGGTGTACTTCCTAGATTCACTCTGAGCCTTTGGCAGGAAAAACCATCAAAAATAATCAGGCCTGCACTGTATTCATTTGTTATTCATAGGCCAAAGATGTTCTGAGAGTAACCACCAAAGCTCATATCTGGGCATTAAAAATGAAGGGAAAGATTGAAATAGATATCCTCATTCTGATTCATTTGTTTAATAATGAGTTTGATTTTGCAAATCGTGAACACTAATACATGTTCCAGGAAGCTTTCCTGCACTGTGGACATCTAATGCATCAATTTACACCAGCATAACTCCACTTGCTTCAGTGGTGTCTGGTTTAGACAAGCCTGTTCCCTGTGATCTCCTGTAGGATTCTTAATTGAGACCAAAGAATCCATGGGAAAAAATGACACTCTGAATATAGAAGATAAGAAAGCCTAAAAGAGTAGTGGACACTTTACAGACTCAATACTACTATGTCTACACAGCAACATTATTTCTAAATAACTAGTGTCAGCATCTACACAGCCAGCAGTTATTTCGACATAACATTGAAATACTGTCAAGCCAGAGGACTTTTTACTCCAACTCCTGTAACCCTCATTTCGTGAGGAGTAAGGGAAGTTGGAGGAAGAGTGCTCCAATTTGAAATAAGTGCTGTGTAGACAGCATCAAAACTCGAAATAAGCTATTTCGAAATAAGCTACGCAATTGACGTAGCTCAATTTGCGTAGCTTATTTCAAGTTAAGCCCTGCTGTGTAGATGTGCCCTTAATGGCTAAATCTGAATTAAAGGGTGTTATGTTCATCTTTGATAAGCAAATACAGCCCCAGAGGGGAGGGGATTCTCTTGAAACAAGTGACCACTTGGGAGAGCTGTCCTGGGCTCAATGACATTGTGGGCTCATTTGTCTCCCACAGTAATTCACAGATCATTTCAGTCCCTTTAAATGTAAAACAGCTGCTGCTGCTTAGGTTTCCTTTAGGGCACCTACCAACAGCATTAAGCCAACCCTGAAAGCAGCCCATCCCATAATAGTCTCCCACACAGTGCTCATTTGGAAACTATTAACCCTTGATTTGAGATCCCCTCAAAGAATCCTCTCTGCACCCCCTAATCTGCTAAAACACGCTTCCTTTATTCCCTCCCTGCTTGGGTAGGAACAACGTTCTCTGTTAGGCATATCTCAGATCTGGATGCTGTTTGTTAACGATAACCAGTACGCAGTACATGGGGGAGTTACGGAATTGCCATTTTTATTTAATTTGTTATGCCCAACTCATCCCTACACGTTGGAAGAACTCAAGGCTACCAAATCAAAACAGATCATCACTTTGTCATGAATTGCTTAGCAAACAGTTCCTTCCCCTTCCCTCTCCTTCAGTGTGTTTGGGGGGACATGTTCATTTTACACATGTTTGGCACCCTCCGTCTCAAGTGATATGATAAACATGAGACTAATCTGTTTTAAGGAGAAGCATGTGGCTCCTGGCTAATAAAATATCAATTTGTAACAGAGAGGGAAAGCGCTCAGACAGAAGTTTGCATGCGCGGGGCTTTGAGACCCAATTTGACTTGGAAAGTTTAATGCCACTGGGGAATTATCCTGTACTCAGAGCACTACACATCTTTCAATGTGGTCTCAACTTTCTCCAAAGTGCTGTGGTTTTGGAACTGAACCTTTACTATTATCAATAGCAACACTGAGCTCCAAATCCGAAATTTCCCCCTCCCACTTCCTCCCCTTTTCCTACTGTGTTCCTGGCCAGATGTGATGGCCCCTTACTGTGATGTTAAACTGGCAACACCCTTCATCTAGGCAGACAGATACTCAAAAGTCAACTTCTGGAAAACCTTCCTCCTTCCCTGGATGTAGCTGACACAAACCAGCTGAAAATACTGCATTGCCAGAAAGTGTTGCAGCTGGACTGCATGACAGATTGGCAGCACCGGCTGATTTGAGGACCATATTCAAGGGCCGGCAAACCATTCACTGTCCAGGCACTGAGCCACTAATCACAGTTTACATTAGGCAACCAGATACTTTCCCACTACTGAATGTGTGTTCGGTTATTTCACCTTACAGGACCCTGCATGCCTCTCTACAGTACCTTTGCTCTGTGCTTCACATCTGTGCTATATTTCAAACAATATCCTAACACTTAACTGTTAACATGAGCTCAGTGCTGTTCAAGCTAAAAGCATTCAAATCTCCCCTATTCTGATTCTGCCTGACCACTCACCAACCCGACATGAGGCATTCTCCTCTAATGAGTCATTTGATTAATTTAACCTTGTGGATTACCTAATACAAACATGAATACCCTTGTGGAAAAGTCCCAGAGAATTTAATACAAAAGAATAATCTTTCTTTAGATGCTTTAATCATTTTATAGAATTGGGAATGACATTCTGCTGTAGAATTCTCTAAGGGTGTGTCTACACAGCAGAGCTTAACTCGAAATAAGCTACGCAAATTGAGCTACGTCAATTGCCTACCTTATTTTGAAATTGGGAGCGTCTACAAAGCACTTATTTTGAAATAGAGCACTCTTCTTTGGACTTCCCTTACTCCTCGTACAAAGAGGGTTACAGGAGTCGAAGTAAGAAGTCCTCCAGCTTGACAGTATTTTGACATTACTGTATTTTGAAATAATGCGACTTATTTCGAAATAATTTTGCAGTGTAGACGTACCCTAAGTGGGTTCCTCCCTCTCTCCAGAATAAATTTCTATTAAATCTAAATGTTTAGGGTAATTTTTATTATTTTAGTGACTTAGGATGCATCTGGACAGCAGCCTTCTGTCAGAATAAGCTGTGCAATTTGCGCTACGCGGTATCCCGAAAGAGCAATGCAGTCTAGACGTACCCTTAGTGTCTTTTATATGGGAATTTTCCATTAAAGTATGAATCAATGCTTCACTCACCCACACACACTTTTTTCTGCGTTGGCTAGTCTCATTGATGCAGATACACACACACATGCAAAAGAAGCATGTTGTGAAGTGGAACTAGTGTATGTCTAATTAATATTATCTAATTAAAAATGAAGATGACAGTATACTAACTAGAAGTGCTGGGAACCAGAATTTCTGTTCTCTGGAAGAAAAAAATGATTCTGAATTGTTAACAAAAAGCTGAAATTTTGAAACATTTCAACCCTCCCATCCAGATGTTTTGTCAAAATTGATGTGCTCCTGCAAAAATGTTTCATGTTTGCAAAAACTCCATTTTTGACAGAAAACTGACGAGCTCTGATACCAAGTAAGAAAGTCCCATCAAGATGTCACAAAAAAACCCACCACAATCACAAGTGACACCAATTAACTCACTCCTCTCAACATTGCTAGCAGAGAGCTCAAGGCCACAGAGATTCAATTTCTCCATCTGGAATAATGCTACATATCCACCTTTGTAACGAGTGTATTTTTTTCCTTCCTCGAAAGTCTAGGATACAATAACTAGTAGATAACCCTCTTGATTAAAAAGAAAAAGAAAATGTATTAGGTAAATATACTGTATTACGCTAGCAAATGAGCATACACACACACACACACACTTAGGGCATGTCTACATTATGGAGAAGACTGACCCTCAGAAGGTTGATCTTCTAGCATTCGATTTAGTGGGTCTAGTGTAGACCTCCAAATCAAATGAAGAGGCCAGCCCCCACCAGCGTCCTGTACTCCTCATTCTGCGAGAGTAAGGGAAGCCAACAGGAGTGCATGTTCCCGTCAGCTTCCCGCAGGGTAGATGCTGTGGCGGCTTGGTTTCATGTAAGCTGAATCCAGCTATGCATTTTGCGTAGCTGGATGGTATATCTTAAGTTGACCTGCCTGGTTTAGCGTAGACCTAGGCTTAGAATCTTGAATGAGAACAGACAGAACTAGAGAAAAGTATTACCCAGCCAGGCAACTTCCAAGGGCCACTAATAAAATCAATTGTTGGAACATAAAATGTTTTAATTTTTGCGGAAATGCTCCAAGCCACACCAGTACTCCCTCTTCTTTCCCACCCCCAGCCTAGACTAATCCATTTAGAGACAAATTTACATTTTATTTCTTCAAACCTATTAGCATTAATATAAAGGTCAGTGCTGAAAAGGCAGCCTTGGATGCTAATGTGCCAGGATACTGCACTCCGTTACCAGCAAGGGCACATGTGCCTCTTACCCACTGAGTCTGACAAGAATTTTTAAGTCCAGAGTGTGAACCTCCATTTTGAACATTAAAATAAGTTCATGGAAATGCAAATGCCTCTCTCAGCAAATCAAATGGCTCTTTATTTATTTTTGGTAATGCCAGGGAGAACGTAGATCTGCCTATGAAGTGTGATAGAAGCCGTTGAAGATTCATCGATAGTTCCAGGTAACATTAGAACATTCTATTTGGAAACAGTTCTGTTCTTACAAGTCATTGTGCCCTGAGCATCCCTGCCCTGTCTGTTATTGGAAAGACAAGGTGGATAAGGTAATATCTTTATTGGACCAACTTTCTAGCCATCCAGAACTCTTCTTCAGAATATGTGCTAATCACTTATGCTAAACAATCTCTTCCACTTTACATTTCATTTTGACTCTAAAGGACATGTCTATGCTAGCAGGAAGATCAGCCCTCCAGCATCCTAACAATGGGTCTACTTTAACCCCCCAAAATAAAATACTGAGGACAGCACCCCCTCCGGCATCTGGTACTCCTTGTTCTGCTCCCATCGGTCTCGGTGTGGATGGCTTTTTAAGATATGTTGACTCCAGCGACGCAATGAACATAGCCGGAATTGTGTGTCTTAGGTCAACCCTCTGCTCCAGTGTAGACCAGGACTCAGAGGTACCTTTCCAAGGCCCTTGCTCTCTAAGGGTATGTCTACACTAGTCCCCTAGTTCGAACTAGGGAGGCTAACGTAGGCATTCGAAGTTGCAAATGAAGCCCAGGATTTAAATATCCCAGGCTTCATTTGCATCTTCCCGGGCGCCGCCATTTTTAAATGTCCCCTAGTCCGAACTCTGTGCCCGCAGCTACACGCGGCACGGAGTAGGTAGTTCGAATTGGGTTCTCTAATTCGAACTACCGTTACTCCTCGTGGAATGAGGTGTACCGGTAGTTTGAATTAGAGATCCTAATTTGAACTACCTACTCTGTGCCGCGTGTAGCTGCGGGCACGGAGTTCGGACTAGGGGACATTTAAAAATGGCGGCACCCGGGAAGATGCAAATGAAGCCCGGGATATTTAAATCCCAGGCTTCATTTGCAACTTCGAATGCCTACGTTAGCCTCCCTAGTTCGAACTAGGGGGCTAGTGTAGACATACCCTAATATCCTGGGATGACACAACTACAACTGTGTTAATCTGTTGTTAACAGTGAGTATGTTTGGGGTAGTGACTAAGAATTTCATCATCTCTCATCCCACTACTGGAATTGAAGTCAGAAATTGCCACCACGTGCATCACCATTTATTGCTGTGTGAATTATTATAGGGCAGCAAACAGCAAATTATGCTACATCTACACTACTCCAGAAAGTTGACGTAAGGTACATTGACTCCAGATAAGTTATTCATGTAGCTGGAGTTGCATACCTTACGTCAAATTACCATGGGGTCTACACCATGGGGTATCAATGGGAGAAACTCTCCCATCAACTTCCCTTGCTCTTCTCATTTGGGGTAGAATAATATGGTCAACTAGAGAATGATCTGCAGTCAATTTGGCTTCACTAGACCTGCTAAATCAACTGCTGAAGGACAGATTTCAGAGCATTGATCCTTGCAGGAATGTAGATGGTAGCCTTATTCTGGGCTCAAACCGTGTGACATGTTTACAAGGGAACTATGTGAACTTTATGTGATTTATGGATTGGTTACAATCTAGAACCCTTGCTTCTGGAAAGACTGAATATCCAGAATAATCCCATTGTATGCACTGGTCCTATCAATGTGCATAACGTTGCTCATTTACTGAGGTTTTTTGAGGATCTGAGCCTAGGATATCAGACCATATACTCTGAGCTCAGTTTTTATTCATGTCTTTGCATCTAAGTCATATGAAATTCAAACTTTCTGCTTCTTATTTCAAATTGAGGGTTGGGTGGAATGAACCCCTAAATCTCAAAATGGAACTCAGTCAAAACTGTCAAGTTTTGCCTAGTTTTGTATCAAGATCCAGTGAAATTTGCCTTTTTATATAAAGACAATAAGAATGCCTCATGAAACCTGGAAGTTCCCACTAAATTTCATTCATTTTAGGACATCCCTAGTCTTCAAAAGAAACTTTGCAACTTGTACCCACAGTGTTATTTGCTTTGTCCCTCTTGAAGTATGTTCCAGTTTTAAATATTGATCCAGAGGCCAAAAAGGCATTGAAAAGTCTCTTTTTTAAAAACACAGAGATCAAAACAAGATCCACAACCCAATGACCCCGTTAGCATTATCTAACTCCAAAAGAACCCGGGCAATATTCTGCAAATGCCGTAACATTCAACAAATCTGGGCTCCCTGGAGAACTAAGGTGAGAAACTCATTCAAAACAATGCGCCTCAGAGCATTCCCTCCCCATCAGTCCCATGCTCCTTTAATTAAACCAGTGGGCTATTACTGCAAATATTCTAGATTATTCCACTCCTAGGGAAAGACAGATACTTAGTCATTTATGGCTTTATAAGTTAAAGCCAAACAAAGATGATTTCATACTAAAAACATAGAGTGAAGAACCAAGAAATCTTTGTTCTATTCCTATTTCTGCCATGCAGCATGCTTAATCTCTGTGCCTCAGTCTTCTTATCTGTAAATTGAGGAGAACTGGGTAAAAAACGTGCATGTTTGTATGGGGCATGGAGAACCCCAGATGGAAGTAGGCATAATAATAATAATAATAATAATAATACAGGTTGGCCCTCTCTGGTCCGGCACCCTTGGAACCTGATCGGTCCCAGATGAGGGAGGATTTTGCCAGACCAGGGGAGGTCCTATCTGGTTCCCTGCTACCACTCCCCACCCTCCCGCAGCCCTCGACTGGCCACTGGCCTCCTGGCTAGTTCCACCCCCCTCTGCCACCAGCCCCACTGCTGGGCAGCCCAGCCACTAGCCTTCCACCGGGACTCTCTGGTCCTGGAACATCTGTGGTCCTATTGGACCACAGATATTGCTGGACCAGGAAGTCTTGGTTAACACTGGCTCAACCTGTATTATTTATTATTATTATTTTATTATTTTATTATTAATACCTTTATACTTCAGCTTGTATTCTCCCAGTCTTTAAATGACTTCTTTCTGCTCTTAGCTTTAAAGAGGTGGTTGATATATTTCTAACGTGATTCCTTTTTCAATGTGTTAAATAGAACCCGGAACTAAAGAATTATAGTGTGAGCCATAAAGAAGCCCAGCTGTGCCTCATAAGGGAAGGTTAGAGGCACATGGCAATTTTCATACCATCACCTAGCCATTTTGTGGTCCAGTGACTGCTGAATGGATCACTGTGGATCAGCACGGAGTTGTTTGCAGTTGTTTCTATAATCATTCCTCATGGGGAGAAAATTCACAGTGTGCACCGCTCTCCCCCTGTCAATACCGACCCTACCACCAGTGCGCTGTGGCAGAGCAGTATTAATGCCTTGTGCAGTAGTAGAAACCATATAAATTAATTGGCTGGCTAAACACCCACTGATTTGTTTGTTTTCCCTTACACAGACTTATTTTCTCTTTTTAGCTGGGTGGGGGGAGGGGGAGAGGGGCATTTGTCTTTGTTTCTGCCATTTGGATGACATGTACATTTAAAAGTAACAATATAGGTTTGATCTTTGGCTGGAGGTAAAGCAGACATCCGATTTCAGTGGGACTGCTCTCATGACTCAGTGTTACATAATGCGAGAGAGGGTTGAAGAATAGTCTCAAAGGGGTAGCTGTGTTAGTCTGTAACGTAAAAACACAATGAATAGTCCTATGGCACCATAGAGACTAATAAAAATATACAGTATAATGAGCTTTAGTGGGTAAAACCCACTTCATCAGACAATGAACTGGACACCTTAATTTGGAGTATCCTACTTAACTGAGATTGCAATTTCAGGTTACATAAATGAAGCCAAGATTCTCAGGTGTTCATAGACCTCATAATGTAAAATGAAACACATTGAAATATATGCTAGTTTTTATTCACAGAAGCCAATAAGGGAAAGTGCCTCAATCTTCCATGGTCAGCAACCAGCTGCCTGGACTCCCATTTTCCTTTATTCATAGGGAGAGTGGCTTGAACAAACCATTTTTGAAACTCTTTCTTATTTAAAGGACAGTTTTACCACTTCACAGAGAAGTGGGGGAAGTTCATTACAAATGAAGGGCCCTGGTTTTCCTCCCGTGCAACTCAACTGACTTCAAAGGAGATACTCCTCCTGATTTACACGGCTGTAAATGAATGGAGAACCAGACTATAAGTGAAAATTCTCCGATAGTCTAGTTAGCGTTTTCAAAACAGGAGCTAGAACACAAGAACGGAGTGCATGTTTAATTGTGGTTGGAATCTTCAGTTCCACAACCTTGAAGCTTAGCCTGTGTATTAGCTATAGGACAAGGGGGATTTCAAATGAAGGATGGGTATATCTCAAAACAGTTTAGATAACTATTGTATTTGGTATTCAAAGTCCTGAGATCTTAACTAAACCCAGAGAAACTGAACTTCTTGAGTCTTTAAAATTTGGTCAGGAAAACTAATGAAAAGCCGATTTTCTCTGGAAATTTCTTGTATTTCATGTTTCCGGTTGGGCAGGAAATACTGTGAAAGCTTTTACCTATCACACACAAAAAAAAGAAATAACAAAATACAATAAAATACAACAAAATACAACAACAAAACCAACAATAATAAAAACCTTTTAGACTTGTGAGTGTATTCTCCCAGTCTTTAAATGACTTCTTTCTTCTCTCAGGAGTCAAATTAGTTTTCACGAGCTAATATATACTTCTTTTTCAATGTGTGAAATAGAAACCTGAAACTAAATAATTAGACAGTGAGCCATAAAGAATCCCAACATTTTTTGTGATTTTTTTGTGATTTTCGGTATTTTGTTATTTCTGTTTTTGTGTGTGGTAGCTAAAAGTCAGTGGACGAACCCTTAAATTCAAGCACCCAATAGTGCAGTTGAAAATTCTGAGCTTTATAAGCCATTGCATTGCTCAAATTTTGAGAAACCATAGACTGGTGTAGCTCTGTCAAAGTCAATGGTCCTACCATGGAGGATTTGGGCCTATTACTGTGCCATACAGTTGCTTTTTGTTAGTTACAAAATTCTGGCTGGAGGGGAGGTCTAGGGAAATTACAGTGAATGCAACCAGAACGTGCAGAGGGGTCTAAAGAACTCTAAAAGCTTTTTGGGTTTTGGAAAAAGTGTGCATGGTTTCTTTAACTAAACTAGTTTAGAAGTGAGTTTCATCCTAGTTTAGAAGTGGCTGACGTAAAACAAATGCATAAGCCTTCAGCAGGTAATTCCAGTAAAGGTGATTTCTGTTTTGCTAAACTGAAGCTTATACATTTTGGTTTCATATTGGCTTATCCTGTAAATATATGCAAAGGAGTATGCATTCCTCCCACTGATAGCCTAGATGGGTTTACACTGGCAGTAGAAAAAGAAATAGAACCAGGGAATCTGGGTGAGAGGAGGGCATCAAATTAAAAATCACATTGGAAACCTCTCTCACCTTCTATGTGCTACATCATCAGGCTTTCCATTCTGTCAGTGTTTCTTCTGGTGACGGTGGATACTAGGATTGATACCTGTGGCTATTATTATGTAGCGTTCTGCCACTTGACTGGTTAGAAAGGACTGAAGGGGAGGAAAGGGGAGTGGTTAGGGGCAGGGAAGAGGTTGGGAGGAGGAAGCTGTACTTGATCCTTATGGAAGTCAGTTAAAATTAATTGGAAAAAGCTTTTAAAGACCCCAGATGAAGACCAAATGTATCTCAGACCTGCAGCCTCAACCCCGACGCTGAATGCGAAGGTCACTGCAAAGCTGTAGATTTATGCGGAAGGCTTGGGTGATGGAAAATGAGACAAAAGCATTTGGATTTTATTATTCCATTTACTCTGACCCTGGGCCATAAAGGGTTTGGAGAGCCTGTTTTATGTATTCAGCTGGTTGCCACACTGACAAGCATTTGGAGCCACTTAAATAAACCACCCAACCCACAGCTGCAACAACACCATATCAAATACAGGTTAGAGTTGAAATGTGGAGCCAGAAGCATAGCGTCTCCAGCAGGTGCATACAAAGCGTTTTGTAACCGCCTTGGTTTTGGGAAAGCTCCCTTATTTATCTTTTGGCTTTGATTTAAACACCATTTAATCACTGGTGTAGATTCCATGTTAACACACACACGCAGTCTCTGGTTGTGCAGGCCTCGTCTTCCTCCTCCTTTTCATTCCCTGATTACTAAGGGACTAATGCATTATTTAAAGTCTCACCTTCCCCAGTGGAGCGGTCTTTTCCTCTCAGCCACTTTCCCAGGCTATTCTACTCACCATCAAAACTACTGGAACCTTGGGAAATCCTGGTGGTCACCACTGTCTCAGGTGCAATGAAAGGACAGCAAAGACAAAAGAGTACTGATGAGACCTACACTTGGAAAGGGAAAGAAAAAATAAAGCACAAGTTAGAAATGATGGTAGCAAACAGTGTTCCCTCTAATTTTTTTCCATCCATATGTGGAATAAATTTTATTATGTGCACTAAAGCAGGTGCAGGTGTGCACCACCAGTAGAAACACATGCTGCCGGCTGTGGGTGTGGTGGGTGCACTGCTAATCAGATGGGCAGCATTTAAATCTCTCCTGGGTGGCCACCCAAGCACTCGGTTTTCTGGGAAAACTGGTAGCAAAGCAGGCTGATATCCTCAAGGCACCTGGACAATTTAATGGGAAGAAAGACAGGCATACAAACAGAGTGAGAATTCTAAGGCATCTTTATCTGTCTTTAGTATTTACATATAACCTATGCTGTTGTGTATGCGGGTCAAGGTTCTCTGATGGTCTATGTGAAAGGAATGTCACCCCATAGATAAGAGTGAATATTGTAAATGTTTGATTTTTTTAAATTAATTCACATTGGTCCTATCTACACCTCTTTTCTTTTCGTTTGCCATGCACTTTCAGAGATTCACATTTACTCACACTTACAAATGACAAGCAAATATCAGAATTGCATATGCAAGCATTAGGGGAAAATGAATGTGAAATTCATTCACATAAGCACTGGTGCTCATGCAATCGGGGAACAGAAACAGTGCCATATGGCTTAGGTGACACGCAGAACTAAGCAACACAGCTCACATTTTAAATACTGAGTATCAAATACTCAGGACAAACCATTTGCAAATGAAGAGAGAGAAAAAAATGGCAAAAAAATTAGTGTCAAATAAATTTGAATAATTAACAAATTTGGGGCAATCATGATCTGCTCTCAAAACTCCATGAGCAGAAAAAGAGGATAAATTATTTGCTGTGAATACTTCTCTCAGTTCAACTCCTAGAGACTATTATTTTAAGAATAGTGTGAAAACACATAAAGGCTGGGAGGCAGTGTTGTGAATCGGGGGGGTTCTGTATTGCACTGGCCCCTATTTTATCTCCTTGGTTGAAAAAAGAAGGCTTTCAATCTCTAAGATACTCAATCAAATACCTTTAAACCCTTAATACATCAAGATTGTGTCATAAATTTTTTGAGATTCTTCCTTTGTACCTTTCCATAGGGAACAAATTATTTAGTTTAAATCATTATCCTACATCTCATAATATCAAGGAGGTCTACAATAACTGGAACACTGGCCAGGACACTTTTTGCTCTTGTAATTCATTACTATTTTGTTATGCTTTTTTTTGTTATTTTCATTGTGTCAGTCATATGCTACGTGTTTTACATATGAATATGGAATAACGTGAATGTTAATACACTATATTAGAATAGCTTAGAAAAGACCTGCACGAGAACCTCAGATCCTGAACTTTGAAGGGATCAGAAGCAGCACCTGAATCCAAATTTTGTGGCTAGCTTTTATCCTTGACACACCCTGAACTAAAACTCTGGATCCAAACACTCCCGGAATTCTCCATAGTTTTCAGACTGTTACACTCGAGCCAGATGGAAAATTAAGGTGTGTTTTTTTCCTGTAGAAAATGTCAACTGAAAACAGTTTTTTTTTTCTGAAACGTAATATAAACTGTTTGGTTTTCAGGTTTTCAGATGAAAAACTGAAAATGTTATAGGTAAGGAAAAACACTTTCTGTGGAAATGTTCATTTAGTCAGAAACCCACTTTGTGTCAATAAAAAGCTTTGATGGAAAATTTTCAAACAGGTTTAGCTAACATCCCCCACAATAGTGGCTACATCTGGACAGAGAGAAAGAGAAAGGCAGCTGGTGACACTTAGAATTTTGTTTGGCTGAACATCTAAAATCTTACATGAGACACATCCTCCAAAGTGATGAATGATTAGATGAGACAAAATGGTGAACAAATTAGACTGGCCCACAAACTCCAGAGTGAGTCCCTGTCTGTCATGACTAATCCATTCTAGACAGCTCTGGTAGGGGAACTGCTGGTACATATTGAAACTGACAATTCCATATTATTTGTCTTCTGCAAAATACCTCAGTGCTGAACTGTGAAATCCATAGGGCAGGTAAGAAAGACTGAAGGGTGCATGGGCTGAACTCAGCAGCTAGGAGTGCTGAGCAGAAAACTGGGATTGTTCTGATACTTCAGCCATTCCTGTTTGTGCAATGTGACATGCATCACAATGGCCTTCTGGATTTGTTTTGCTAGCACACTAGCCTAGTGTTTGCCTTAAAAAAAAGAAAAGAAAAGAAAAAAGAAATAATCAAATGAACAGTGATTCTTGCTGATCAGTGACTTTCATTGAAATTGGCACAGTTGCATTTTAATTGACTTTTTCCCCTGTAGCATAGCATTGGGAAGTCATCTTTGATATACTTGTAGCAAGGTGGAAAACAGCTGAACTCTTGTCAGATTTCTGCAGAGATCAGATGGTGTTTATTTGCCATGGCACTCTCATACGTTGGATTCAGACTCAGGTTCTGGAGATTACAGGGGGAAATCTTCTGAGCGTCAGAGTGATTTTACAGTGACTAAGTTTAGAAATATTAGCAATTAAACCTAAACCTAGCTTCCCTTTCTTTTTGGCATTCCAATGAAATGGTGCATTAAGGAGAGATCGGGGGAAAAAATAGGAGCCCATAGAATAGGTAGAAGGTTATAAAAAGATTCATGAATCTTTCTGTTAATAAAAAGTGCTGAGAATGGTCTGCTATGATTGATGAGGTCATACTTGAAAAAATGTCCTGAATTAACGGAATTTCAAAGATTTTTAAACCAACTTTGATTTTTTAAAGTCACTCTCTATATTAAAACAAAAATTCATTCAGTTTCCACAGATATTACTGTTTCTAGAAGTATTTCCCATTTTAAATAAACGGTAGTATATCAGGAAAAAACTAAGTGCATCAGGCCTACATGCTCTGAGATTGTTATTCACTAATTACTATGCACTGTTCTTCTGTTAAAGAACGTTTTAGGCATCCAATCAGAGAAAATAAAAAATACCCTATGACTTAGGTCATGTGATTAGGTGATTAATAGCTGAAGCCAAAATGCTTTCAAGTAGCTCATAAACTGAATTTTTTTTCAGGAAAATATTTTTGAATAGCAAATGCATTTGAAGAAAATCAGAATCAGTTTGTAAACTATTCTCTAATGAAAGCGTGTGAGTCGGGGGAGGGGGAGGTAAATTTGTCATGAATATTGTTGTTATACATAACGCTTGTCTTTCTTTCAGCTTTGAGACATATTTTTGCTGTTAAAATATACTAGCCAAATGAAGCCAGAAACAAAAAAATACCAGCACTACCAAGCAGAAAATTCCTGACTGCTAGCATGGCGTCCATTCCTGCAAACGAAGAGAGGTGAAAATATGTAAATTTAACAGATTCACAGTTCTTTTTCTTTAGCAAAAAGCTTTCATGTTGTTTGAAATAGCCAGGCTGCTAGAGTAATGTTCTTACATATAAATGAAAATCCTTTTTGATATTTGCACTACTGATTTCTGCACTTCCTTTAATCTCCGCTTTCAAATTAATAGACAATAACATAAGATTCCTTCCTTGGCTCACTCAGCACTTGTGCATATTTACCTAAGTGTCTAGAGTGGAGATTGTACACATATCTCTAATCCACCTGCCTATGTTAGTTAAAAGCCCAGATAAAATCAGCAGCACTTAAATCTTAACCTTTTAAGTCTGAAATGTTTTGAAAGTCTGGGCTCATAGCAACTGCACTGAGCAGGGAGAGGGGGTAGAACTTGAGTGTAAAACATTTCACAGCTTGAACTATGGTTTCTTTCTGGTGGCAACTGAACCAGAAGTTGTACTCGGGTATTATTCTGAGTACTGATAAAACTGATTAGCTTACAAGGTTTTTACAAGCACTGGTTGTTCATAATGATCTACCTGGAGCCAACTTTATTTTTCCTAGCATCCATTTAGTGCTCATGCAAATCATATCCAGGACAGAATCACACATAGTGTGTGGCAGGTGTCATCCGCCCCTGTCTTCCACGCAGTTCTACCAATGGTCCTCCACCTGCATCCTTTGTTTTAGTTTTGGGCCTCTGGCCTGTTTGGCTGCCAAGGAGAGAGTCATCACCTGGAAGGCCCCACACTTGCAGTGATGTCATAATGACATGTTTGTACTTCCTTCTCCCCTAAGTAGTGGCAAGCCCTCCTTGGCCTTCTTTCAGAATCTGGGCCCCATGGTACATAAACACTGATTCCTTGGAAAGGGAGCACCAGTAGTTGTGTTTATGTCCAATTAGGTTCCTGGAGTATAGGATACATAGGAACAATTTTGTCGATAAAGTCATCTGATTCACTAGGCAATATGGCCTTCACAGAGTGTGGAGTAAGTGAGCAACAAGATACACATGGCCTCAACATAAAACAGCGTTCAGGGGAGTATTTGTCTTTGGAAGGAGGGCTAGCTCGTTGACATATTTGTGGACATGAAGTGATAGCAGCTGTCCCCTTTATGTCTGTAGGGTTACCATATTTGAACTTTCAAAAAAGAGGCCGCTCCTGAGAGGGAGTGTATCTGTATCAGTATCTACCAACTCACGTTGTATTAACACATATATAACACATAAATACAATGTGAGTTGGTAGATACTGATACAGATACACTCCCTCTCAGGAGTGGCCTCTTTTTTGGAAGTTCAAATATGGTAACCCTAACTGAAGTCAACACGTATTGCTTTAGCAGAAGAGAGGACAGCATTGTATTCTGTATTTCTCCAAGGAATTACTTATATCAAAGACATATCACTCTATGGGCACTGACATTATGAGATTTTTGTTTACTACATTGACACTTTGGGGAAAAGCACTAGCTGGGAACAAGGATGGGGGAAACGTCTGTGAGCATCTTTCTTTTCCCCTGTGTCTTTCTCTCTCAATCTAGCCTCAACAAGGGTGTCTATAGAACATCGCATAATGCTGTATTGTTCGGCTAGGGATTTAATTTCACTCCATCACAAGCTACCATTGCAGCCGCTGTCATTGCAAT
This sequence comes from Pelochelys cantorii, assembly GCA_032595735.1. Lineage (NCBI taxonomy): Eukaryota > Metazoa > Chordata > Testudines > Trionychidae > Pelochelys > Pelochelys cantorii. Next base: position 35,910,804 of record CM064338.1, on the reverse strand, counting down.
TTGTCACACTTTTTTGTGTGCTCTATCTCACTGAAGTCACAACTCCTCCTCAGCCCACTGCATAATCTCCTGGTCTGGAACAAAGCTCCCCAACATAATGAGAGAGGTGAAATCAGGAAAGGGAAAGTCAATGCCTACTGTTATCGCTATAGACCCCACTCCCACTGGTTCTGCAGGTTCAGTCACACCAAGCAAAGCAGAGTGAGAAGGACCCTCTGTGTTCTTTTTTTTTTTTTTTTTTTTTTTCCAAAAAGCCCATTTATTGAGACTAAAGGCATCACCATTGGCTGTTCAGAGATGTAATCCTGTTCCCTCCTGCAGACCACCAGCCAGAAGGAGACTGCAGGGTGCCTCGCTAGCCCACCAGGGAGTTGAGAACTTCCAAAAAGATATCACAGGGAAGTGGAGAAAAGGAATGGACAACCCAGTTGGCATTAAAGAAAAGGACTTATTAGATCCTTGACCCAAACCTACACTGAAGTTGCACATTAGAAAATGACTATAATAGCCCACAGCAACAGAGAAAACACAATGGAGCAAAAACTAACATCTGCCAAAAGAAGGGGATTTTGTTTTTAACATCAGTGAGATCAATGGCTCTTTCCTGGTGCAAGGGCTGAATTCAACAAGGTGGCTCCGCACATGCTTAACTTTAAGCACATAAGGAGCACCATGGAAGTCAGAAGGGCTGCTCGTGTTTCAGAGCTAAATATGGGCTGTCACACTTTGCTGAATAGAGGATTGAGTCCTTAAAGTGAAAGGCAGGTGACATTTTGATGCCCTCCGAAATTTGTCATATTCATTACAACAGAGGCATCTTATACAAAACCTCCAAGCAGGCAAAAAAGGGAAAATAGTAATATACAGAGTTTTCCTTGAAAAAGGAATGGAGGAAAATTCTTTCTGAGCATAAAAATCAGGGGCTGGACTGAACTATTTGTGCAGTTATTCACTGCTCTAACATGTCTCTTGAAGCCTCAGGTTAGTTTCTTCAGAATTTACATTTTTATTAAAACAAAACAAAATGTTTCTATCTCTTGCAGCTGCAAATATGAACCAGTACAGCATGGAGAGCTCCTGTGAGGGCCACATGCTGCCAGCAGCTCCTGTAAATCTCATGACTGTTCCCCCACCAGAGGTCTGGATCATTTGGACAAACAGAAATGCTTATGTTCCTCATCCAGATGGAATCTGAATGCTGACCATTTGGGGCTAGCGCCTCACTGACCAAACTGAGTTATTCAACAGAGTGAGGGAAGGGAATATCTTTTTATTCTTCTGCTGCACCCAGCTCAGATAGTGACTCCACCCACAGGTGGTGGGAGACCAAGGACTAACTTACCTGATATTCTCCCTCCCACCCCGATGAATAAGTGGTTGTGGAGAAGTGTGGCATCCTTAGCTCCACCCATCTACTTGTTGACTAGAGTTACTGACCAATGGGGAGTAAGATGATCCCTCTAAAAGTATGAGGCACTTATTTCCCTTCCAGACCAGAAGAGGGAGGAGAGGAGGCAGTGCTTCTTGATATGTCAAAATTTGTTCTTTTGCAGCTACATGTTGCCCCTTACTCCAGGCAGACCATAAAGATTAAGACTAGCCTTTTGGGATTCACTCATCATCACCCTACTTCACTCAGAGTTTGGATTTCCTAAAAGGAAAAGCACCAGAGACTCAGTGAAGTGAACTAGAGTCTTTATTATTTGATTTCTGTGTTGCAAAAATGCCCTGGAGCTCTAATGGTAGACCATGACCATTGTGATAGCTGCCATACAAACATGCCCCAAACAGCTTACAGTCTAAGGGTATGTCTACATTCCTCTTTCAAGGAATTTCAGTCCGGTTTGTTAGGTAATATCACTGTATAGGTAGGGAACTGTTCAGCCTGGAAAATCGTCAGTTAGGAGGGAGAGAGATGTGTGTCTCTGGCCAGGAGAGGTTATGGCTGAGGAACTGGGAGCCTAAAGTAGTTGTCTCTGGTGGACCACGACTGAGGCAATACAGGTTTAGTTGCCTTGAACTGTAACAATAACTGTCCTTGACTTATTAAGGGGACATTTTATGTTGAAACCTTATGCATGAAGAAAGAAAATAATAGTCTTCAATGGCAGCTGTACATGCTGAGAACTTCTGAAAGTCAAGTCACTTTTACTTACAGCAAGTCTATTTTACAACATTCATAAAGTACATTGATAGATAGGCACCACAATAATTGAATTGATTTTATATGTCCACACCATGCTCCTTGTGTCACCTGTGTGTCTCCTCACCAGGAGAGCTTGTACCAATTTAACTGGCAGTATGGGGCATTCCGGGATGGCTTCAGAAAGTCAGCAACATTATGTCTGCACTGACACTTCGTTGACCTACCTATGTCTTTCATGGAGCTACATGTTGATGTAGAGGCCTACAGAGTTATGCTGACCCTTTCGCATTGAACTAACTCTAATGTAGACCAGGTTTTAAGTGTCTACATACAGATTTATGCACCCACATTTGAAATCTGAGTGAAAGTGCTTCTCCAGGATGGAATTCATATGTAGAAAAGCAATTATTTATTTGTGAAAACTCCTAGGGCTGGCCCCTAATTTTCAGCTGAAATTTTTTAAGTGGTAAATAATTGCTTTGAGTAACTGGGTTTTTTTAAAAATGTGTTTGTTTTCTGTAGAGAACTTTGATTTTTATCTCAAAACAATACAAAACAAAATCTTCTAAAACCAAAAAGGTTTTGGATAAAAGTTTTCAGTATTCAATTTTTTGCACAAAATCAAAAATATCCATGAAAAATTAGGATTAAAACACCATGTTTTTTTAAATTTTACTTGAAATTTCTCTCGGAAGGGGGGGGGGGGGAAACCTTATGTTTCAGTCCATTCTTAAAACTGTCTTTTGCCATAAAAATGTATAAGATACAAGTATATAGCAATCAGACATCAGTGTTAACATTTTCTGAGTGTCTCTATCAGAAATAACACCCCATGACTAACAGGCAAATGGCAGTAAGATAGAAGAAGGGTTGTTTTTTTAAAAGAGAGCAGTAAGAAAGGAAAATGTTACAAAGTTTCCACCAAATGCTTTATAAGAAGGATCAGGTAACAATGAATCATTTATGAAAAGGATTTATTGGGTTATGGTGATAAGTTTGCAAAGCCAGACTCCTGGTGGGGCTTGGATTTGGAGTCATTTCTGATTTAGTTTTATCCTGTACACTGTCCAAGTTATTAATCCTCCTGTGTTTTCTAAACTGGATGAGTTGTTGTCAGTGTGCTCTTTGGGCCAGTTTCTGGCATGCAGGCCCACTTGCCTGGTGTAATATTTCTTCAAGCGGATCTCTGGGTGGTCTTGTCTTTTCTTGTGTTGTGAAGAGTAAAAAAGCAGATAGCAGGAGCCTTTCAAGATTGCTGTTGCGGGCGTCAGTCTTCAACTGGGAAATGATCCACCTGGAAGAACACTGCTTTTCCAAAGGGAGCCCGGCAGAGACCCGATGGGAAGATAAGTGAAATGTTGGTTGCTATAAGGGTCAAAGCCTGTCTATTAACAAGGACTGGCAACTGGGAACTGCCCCCCCCCTGCAGCTTCACCGTGGCCTATGAATATTAAAAGGCAGCACATTGAATCACCTCAAAAATCTGGGACACTCTGGTTCAGGAGGACCATGGGTGTTGCTGGGTCAGAGAGCCCTGGCACCCAGGAGTATGAACGAGCTGGGAGCCCCACCCCAGGAAGCCCCAGGCAGGTGGCGCAGCAGCAGGACTGTCGAGCCCTGTCCTGGGGAGCCCTGGCTGGGTGGGGTAGCAGCGGGGTAGCCAGCAGCAGAAGCAGAGCAGCTGGCAAGCCCCATCCCCGGGGATCCCTGGTGGAGTATGGCAGAAGTGGGGCAGCCATCAAGCCCCATCCTCGGGGATCCCCATCAGAGCGTGGTAAAAGTGGGCAGCCAGCAAACCCTGTCCTTGGGGATTCCCAGTTGAGCTGGGGAGAAAAGGGGCTGCGGCAGGGGAGCCCCATCCCCGGGGAGCCCCAGTGGGCTAGAGCCCAAGTCCAAGCCCTGCAGGCTGGAGCCCAGTGGCAGTAGGGCCAGAGTGGAGCCAGAGGCAGGGAGGAGAAGTGTCTTGGGAAGCCAGTGGCAGGGATCATCCCCTGATCTGGCAAATTCCCTCATTCGCTATAGGTCAGGTCCTGAGGGTGTCGGACAAGGAAGGTCCAACCTGTAGTATATCGCCTTCAGTGTAACCTACTAACAATACCTTGAGAAAAATTGACCGACTCAAGATGTCTAGTATCTAGCTTTTTTTAGTGGTTACTCTGTGACCGGGTCTACACTAGGCCCAGAATGCCAGCTTAAGGTAAGCAACTCCAGCTCTATAAAATATGTAGATGGAGTCAGCTTACCTTAAGCCAAGCTTGGTGCTGTCTTCAGTGAGAAGCCGATGAGAGAAAATACTCCTGTCTGCTTCTCTTATGCCTCATGACTGCGAGGAGTACAGAGGCGCCCTCAGTGTTTGATTTAGCAGGTCTTAACTAGACCCGCTAAATCGAAACACCAGGAGATCTATCTCCCACATGGCAAGTGGAGACACATCTTATGATTCCCTGCAGTGCATGACACAAAGAAGCACAATTGGTGCAAACCCCAGGCAACATAGAGCAGGCATCATAAATATTGTAGGTATATATTTCCTGGCCTTAGCTTTCAAGCTGCAGCAGCTCACACCATCAATGCTGAAGTGCACTCAGAGGAAGGGAATGTGGCTTAAAGGAGAAAAAAAGAGTTGGGAAATATTTTACTCATACGGTTTGTTCTCATTGATGCCAGATTTACATGACATTGGCCAAAGCAGGCTTCAGGCAGCAATAACTTCCTGGGCATGCCATGTGCACCTCATCATAAAAGGAGTGAATGCCAGTGGGACAGCCAGTAGCTCAGTGGTGAGGGAACATTTTTTAAGAGTGGTGGCGCTGACATTCCCCCTGGACCCTGTCTTGGCCCTGCTCCTGCTGACATCGCCTACTCCAGTGGTAAAAACTTGAGTGTGGCTGGCCTAAGATCCAAGGTTGCTCTCCCCACCATGTGAACCCCATAAAATCTCAGCTTTCCTGAGTCTGCTGACCAGACAAATAGGTCTAAACAGCTTCAGATCCTGCCTCCCACACAGACAGTGCAACCCATCAGAAGACTCCCTGAAGCCATAAATCTCTGTGGGTAAGTTCTCTTCTGAATCTCTTTATGTGGGGAGAAGCTATTGCTCTGATAAGGAGAAGAGTCAGGATACCACTCTCACAAAGGATCAGTTAAACACCATAGACTGGGGACATTTATAGCATCCCTATAAATTGCTCCCTGTTCCTAACTTTGTTGCAACAAGGTGTAATGACAGAGGGAGCAGGGGGAATTAACACACCCTTTATAATGTTCTGATTTCAGATATAATTTGGATAAAGCAGCCAGGTGTCTGAGTTTATACACATTTTCTGAACCTCTGCATCTGTTGGGTGGTGATTTGTGGGGTTTATAGCACTGCTGCTGCTGGTCCCAGCTGGAACTACTGCCAGAATAACCTTTCTAGGGCTATTTTGGCATGGCCAGTTCTAATCCTGTCTGGAACAAGGAAGTGAGAGTTCACCTGAATGTGACATAAAGTCATAGCTGGAGATTTCATAACCTGGAAATGGATCCAGCTTGAGTGTGGTCTTTAGGGTTCATCTGACACAGGGCAGTCCTCACTGCAAATCTGGTCCATTAAATGCTATAGCACAGTTGCAAGATACATCTATGCAACAGGTGATATATCTGCGGCTCCAGACACCAAACTCAAAACTGGAAATGCCACAGGGAAGTCTCTAAAGGCTGATGTGTGAATGAACACGATTCCCCAGGCAAATTTTAGCCAGGTTCTCTCCTCAGCAGACACATTTGGCATGGGCGATGCGGAGATCACCAGGAAGCAAGTTATGTTTCCCTGATTCTCATGGTGCATTTGCACAAATCTCAAACTATTGGATTAGAGAAGCTTTGGGAGTGCTCTCTTTAAGGGCCAACTGGCTATAGGCTTTATGGGGGGGATCTTTTTTGGGTTGGGAGGCTGCTGACCCACAGAAAAATCAGTCAGGGGCTGCACACAAGTGAGAAGCAGGAAACAAACAAATAAATCCTCACTGACGTGGCCCCCAGCTGAGAAGGAGAAAGACACTCCCCACATTCCCCTTGCACACCAGAGCCTAGGGGGGCCCAGGCTAGTAGATTTTATGTGCTCCAGTCCCACAGGGGGACAGAAGGAGGGGGCTGGAGTGCCAGCATGGCTCCCCAATGCTGGGGAGGAGCCCTGAGCCTTGGGGGGGAGGTCAGATCCAGGCAAGCGGGGGGCTACATCTGGCCCCCAGGCCCTAGGTTCCCCACCCGTGCTTTATGGGATCATAAACTACTTGTGAATTTGCATAGTGAATTTGCATAGTGCTCTATCCTGTTCATCCCCAGCACAACCCCAATATAACCCATAACACCATGGTATGCAGGGAGGTTGGCACTAGGCATCAGCTACATCACTTTGCAGTAGGTAAGAGCTCTCCATGCAGAGAGCTTTCTCAGCTGGCTAGTTAGAGCCAGAGACCATCATTTTCCACTGCCTGGATAATGCAAAGTTTCTGCAACACAAGGGGAGAAAATGGGCTTTTGTTATCTTGAATTTAAGCCCTCGTATAGCAAGCAATACATACACTGAGCTTTCAGAGACTCATATGGAAGTTGTGTGTGAAGAGTGTTTGCAGGACCAGTCCCTGAAAGAGCAGTTTCATTCAAGTGTCAACCATGATCCTATTTACCTCTTCAGAAGATTTTTTTTTTTTTTTTACTGTTTCAGAGTACTGAGAACAGTACATAGGAGCTAGTGGCTTGAAGAATCCAGCAGAAATAATGTGTTTATGGCTTGTGAAAAGTGTCTAAATGACAGAGTGAGTGAGCTAAGCTTTGCGAATATCTATCAGCCAGATGTCTTGCAGAATAATGCACTCTGGCATGGTTTTAAAAATCATGGACTAGATACGGGCTAAGACCTTATTAGTAAAGGGTTGCTGCATAGCTCTGAAAAAAAATCTCACGTTTAGCTTCCTTGTTTAAGTTTTTGGAGTGGGCGACTGGAAGGCAGTAGGTTTTAATGGGACTGGGTTTTGTTTGGGGTATGAAATGTATGATTTGGAAGACAGAATTGATTTATTCATTGAATCCCAGAGTTGGAAGAGACCTCAGGAGTTCATCGAGTCCAACCCTCTGCCCAAAGCAGACCAACCCCAACTAAATCATCCCAGCCAGGTCTTTGTCAAGCTGGACTTAAAAACTTCTAGGGATAGAGATTCTACCACCTCCCTAGGTAACCCATTCCAGTGCTTCACCACCCTCCTAGTGAAATAGTTTTTTCTAATATACAACCTAGATTTCCCTCACTGCAACTTGAGACCATTGATCCTTATTCTGTCATCTGTCACTACTGAGAACAGCCTCTCTCCATGCTCTTTTGACCCTCCTTCAGGTAGTTGAAGGCTGCTATTAAATCCCCCTTCATTCTTCTCTTCTATAGACTAAATAAGCCTAAATCCCTCAGCCTCTCCTCGTAGGTCATGTGCTCCAGCCCCCTAATAATTTTTTGTGGCCCTCCTCTGGACTTTCTCCAATGTGTCCACATCCTTTCTGTATTGGGGGGCCCAGAACTGGACACAATACTCCTGTGTGGCTTGACGAGTGCTGAATAAATTGGAATAATCACTTCTCTAGATCTGCTAGCAATGCTCCTCCATAGAGACTAGGAAAGTTCACCATCAAGCAGTGGAACTTTGCAGTGTCTTCAGTGAAACTGGTGCAAATGTTTCTTATTTTTTAAGGATTTTTTAAATCAAAATGATTGATGTATAATACCTTTCATGTGGAGACTGGGGATAGCTCCTGATGGACAAACAGGAAGGAGGGTCAAGTGGTTAGCATGCTAGCCTGCGACTTGGGAGACTTTTGTGAGATTTCCAGTTCTAATGGGCTTTCTGGGTATCCTTATGCAAATCACTTACGTACCCAACCCTGCTTAGGTGCTTTTGAAAACCCCATTAGTTACCTTGCTTGCTTCTTTAGGCCCAAACTTACTTTTGAAAATCATTGTCCTAACTCTTACTAATCTACCTTTGAAAATCCAGTCCCTAATCTCATTGAGGGTGCACATTGTGAAGATAAATACATGAGAGATTACATACAAATCACTTATGTTAACTGCATGTATAAATTTGCAAGGTCTGATTCTCCCCTCCTTTACACCAGTGTTATGCAGCTGAAGTCAATGGAGTTAAAGTGGTGATATAAGCAGTGAGAGAAGAATCAGTCCTATGATGTGATATCAGGTTCATGGACTAAATGGGCTATTCATATTTCGAGAGATCAGGTCTCCCATGAGTAAGGATTGAGATGCTAAATGGGGAAACCCTCTATTTTCGCTGTCTATTGCTGTGCCTGTTGTGAGAATAAAATGAAGATGCTAGCTCTCCTCTTCGGGCACTTTTTCATAAGCACAAGAAAAAGTAAAGAACACTGGGTGTGTCTACTCTACAAAGAAAAGTTGAAAAAAGATACGCAAATTGTGAAGTGCAATTTGCATATCTTTTTCCACTTTTCTTCTGAAAGAGGCTTTTCCAACATTTGGCCCGTCTACATGGAGCCAAATGTCAGAAAAAAACCCCTCTTTTGGAACATCCCTTCTTCCTCATCAAACGAGATTTACAGGGATGCCAAAAAAATGCATCTACTTTTCCAAAATTTCCGGAAAAGCTCTGTAGTCTAGACCAGTGTTTCTCAACCAGTGGTACGAGTACCCTTAGGGGTACTCGAAAGAAGTCTGGGGGCACATCAACACAACTGAAATTTGGAGAAAACTGAATTTTTGTTGATAAGTATCACAGGGGTAGCCATATTAGTCTATAAGGTCTATCACAGGCCTTCTCGCTGTTTTCTCTCAGATTCAGCCTAACAGATTTATTGGAGCTGTCATGTGCAAAGCTTTCGTGGGCAAAGACCCATGTTGTCAGATGCATGTGAATTTTTGTTTTAAGTTTTACAGCGCTTTATTATTTTTGTACTTTTTACACCCAAAAATTTCATCACCTGCCCACCTATGATTAAGTTGTTTAAACAAATGTGTTGCAATGGTAAAAAAAAAAACCGGCGTGTCTGAAAACTGTAGGTAATGGGGGTACTTATATATTTTTTTTAAAAAGGGGGTACTTTTTATTAAAAAAAGGTTGAGAAACACTGGTCTAGACATACCCATTGTCTGAACTTGCTGAGCCATCAGAATAGCTCAGTGTTTAAAATTACCCACCCTCCTACTTCTGGTATGATGAGTAGTTCCAAGAGGCGGCCATTTACAGTCAAGCAAACAGTTCAAGATTAAGAGCATTCAGCCTATATGGAAATACATGTTTTACAGGACACCACATTGGTTATGCTTGAGGAATCTTTCTAGGACACCCATAGCCCTGAGACTTATGCATCTGCATAAAGTTTGCTGCATAAGAAAATGAAACAGAAAGGTCTGTCTCTCCCACGGTCTTAAGTTAATACTTTTCCTTTTGTCTGGGATATTCTTTTCTAACCTCAAAATCCAATTGGCCAACAATTAAAGCCAATTAGCACGTGAGGAAAATAAACCACGGACTCTACTTCTGTGTATTTCATGGGCCGTTCGAAAGGCTAGTTAGCTCAAAGCATTAGCATAGTTCTGCATCGGTCAAGGCATACAGCAGAGACTAGTTGGCTTAAAGTATTAGAAGACTCGGATAGTGGCCTGGATGAGCAGCCGTGTTATTCTGAGCTCACAGCTGCCAAACATTCTTGACAGGAGATGAGGCAGATGTCCAAGGACAATCAAAGAGGGAAGAAAGTTTAAGCCAACGTTTGCCTATCTCATATTCTCTACTTGATCCTCTCCTCAAAGACAAGGGACAGCTGTTGCACTTCAAGGTCTATCTGGCTGAACCCAACGGCTCCTCCTTTCAACTCCCCCTCCCACTTTGCTTCTCTATGTTGGGCTTTGGCTCTGAACCACACCCCATTAACTCCATATGGGACATTTAATAGAATTACACAGGATGTTTTTAACCCACCTGATTTGGTTTTTGAATGCTTGCAATAGTTTGAGCCAAGTCCTTCGACCGATTAATTGCCTGACAATGTGGCAAAATCCACTTAGGTTAAAACTGCGTGCCTATTTACCAGGGATCAATCTTGCCATGAGAACAGGACCCATGACATTAGCAAGGTGAGTTGTTATTGCAGTAGCATTGAAGGCAGTATAAACAGCAACATTATAAATGCTTGATATATAAAGGTACCAGAATTCTTGGGTGGTTTATTAAAGAATAATGAACAGTGCTTGGCTTGTGATGATGAACCATGTTAAAGGCATAAGGGTGTGTTGGCAAACACACAGGACACCTGGTTTTGTTCCTTCCTCTGACACTGGTTAACTATGCATTCTTGGTCAAGGCACTTAATGTATCTGGGTCTCAGATTCCAGATTTTTAGAGCCAGACTAATTATATGTGTCCACCTTTCACAAGCCCACTTATACAATTCCTCTCCTACGAGGTGGTCAAAGTGCAAAGTTGTAGCATTGCGCATGACCTTTGTGACTATAGAAAAATGCCAATGGCCAGTTTCATTCAAAGCAGTGAGCAGAAAACACATGGTACAAAAATAAATAACCAAAAACACCTGATCTACTTTTTACACAAGAAAACATAGTATTTCCTTGGTTTTCCATTAAGTAGAACTGGTTTCATAAAACAGAAAGGAAATACCTTCAGATGTTAAGCTCTCGTATTTTTACTGAGTTCCAGTTTTCATTGTTCCCAGTCACCGTGGAGAGCTAGGATCAGATCCTACCCTGATGCAGCTATTGTATTGAAAATCGTGCTTTCTAGTTTCTTAATGGCTAGATCAGTGGAAAAAAGAGAATAAGGGGGAAATGGGCATGGGTCATTGGGAATTCTTATTGGTGCCACTGGGTTTGTGAAAGTGACATTCACCTTCCTTTTTTACAGGAAGCCATGTATTGTTGGATAGTTCCCTCCTGACACTGGACATAGTCACAACTGAAGCAGACATAACAGTAGTAATAATATGTCCCTTTGACACAAGTTCAGTTGATGTTTCAAAAGCTTCAGAAATGACAGAGAGGTATCTGTGTCTACAGATAATGGCCCTGATCCAATAAAAAGCTTTTGCCCATGATTAACTTTAAATATACTAGGGGGCGGTGTCCCCTGCTCGCTATACACACCAACACCCCCTCTAGGGGGCGGTGTCCCCTGCTCGCTATACACACCAACACCCCCTCTCTGGGGATAGGCAGCCCCGGCTCCCTCCCCGTGATCACCACCCACACCCCCAAAGCCAGCCCAGCCCCAGCTCCTCCCCCCCCCAGCCACTGGGGGGGGTTGGGCTGGGCTGAGGCCGCGGCTGGCCCGGCTCTCTCCCTCTGGCCTAAGGGGGGGAGGGCATGTGGCTTGTGATCCCCCCCCCCCATGAGGGGGGAGACCTCATTGTTCTGGCTGCCCCAGAAGCGGGGAGGTCTCATGGCTTGCAGCCCCTGCTCCCCCATTGCTCCAGCCCCAGCTGTCCCCCACTCCTCCTCCCCCCCAGCCACAGCAAGTCCCATGCATCCCCCTCAGCCAGTGGGGGGCAGGGGGCGAGGCCCAGGCCCAGGCCCATCACTCCTCCCCCTCGAGACACCAGGAAGGAGGGGGAACAGGGCCCAGGCTCCTTGCCAGACCCCACGCTCTCCCCAGGCCCCGGACTCTCCCCTGCCAGGCCACCAGGAAGGAGGGGCCAAGACCTAAGCTGGAGGATCGCAATTTAAAACTCTGTCAGCTGCCTGCCATGTGGCAACTGCCGGAGTTTTAAAGTGAGGTGCTCTGGTGGCGGGGAAGGGGAGGAAGTGAGATCCGTTGGGGGGGTCCCCCCAGTCTCACCCCCTCTCTACAATGGCCCCCCCCAGCCTCCTTTGTCCCCTGACATGGGCCTCACCACTGCCCCCCACCCCTACCTCCAGAGCAGCACAGTTGAAAACTCCAGCAGCCTCCCACCACATTGCGAATGCTGGAGGTATAGCCAGTCCGCCAGTCTGGGTCCCACCCTGTAGTGGGCCTCTTCATCAGCCCCCCGGTACCTCACCATGCCACCGGAGCCCCACAGTAACCCCCCTCTCACAAGTCCACCACCACCAGCAGCTTACCTTCAGTGCTGCTGCTGCTTGGGAGCCATAGGTTGCTGATCCCTGCTTGGGTTAGCAGCACGGAGGAAGGGAGGAGGTGGGGCGGCTGAGGGGCTGTAGGATGCAGAGTGGCATGATTACATCACTCTGTCAGCCCACAGGAAAAACTTTTATATATATATTGAAAGATGAATATTCGCCCTAAAAACATGCTTACACCCTTGGCTGAATTCAAGGACCATCACCTCACCTTTAGCTTGTTGGAGGTTAGCTTCTTTTCCCCCCAGATTCACTATGTCATTGGACTGAGATAAGAAAAGTCTTCTCTGGCACAGAAAAGACACATATGATTCTAAGGGCTTCTCTCCACTATGCCGGGGATCGATGCTGCAGCGATTTATCCACCAGCCATCGATTGATTGTGCCTGCTTAGACACGATAAATCGATCTCTGAGCACTTTCCTGTCAATGCTGGTACTCCAACAGGACAAGAAGAGTAGCTGGCATTAATGGGAGAGCAGCCCTTGTCTACCTTACTGTATTCAAGATGCTATTTGCATAGCTGAAGTAGATCGATGGTGTTAGTGTAGACAAGGTCTCATTATCAACGTGCATAATGTGCAGTCTGTTTGCAACCATGTAGTATTGCACATGTAAAGGAAGGTTGTGGAGCTAGGAAACCAGGGTTTGGTCCTCTGTTCAGTTTACAGAAGGGGAACCGATGTACAGGAAACCTGTGGAAGAGCTAAGAACTGACCCTAGCTCTCCAAGGTCCCAGTTCAGCACCTTGACTTCCAAGCCATCCTTTTTGTCTAGCCACAATAGGGAATTTTAAGGAAGAAGCCAACTTCTAAGTGACAGCATAAAATAAATGACATACTTTGTCTGCCTGATTTTGAGGTCTCTCGGTCTTTGAATGAAAATCCCAAATTCAGGGATGAGGGCTTTTACTACAGATTTGCATATGGAAGTGATTTGCACATGAAAATGGTACACAAATAGAGGGCAAGTTGCAGGCACTTAGAAATTTGTCCCTAGCAATGAAATCATCATTGGAAGTGGCATACGGATCATGAGCTACCCTACAAAAACAACCCAATGTGCATAGCCCAGTACAGTAGTGCTGATGAATAAGTGAACAATAACAAATGAGTATGTGGCCGTGATGAGGCAAAACTAAATAAATAAATGAATTCCATTCCAGCTTCAAGCTTTCTTTGGGGCTATTGTTATAGATAGAAATGAGGGGAAATAGTGCACACTGTGGAAAACCATTGGATTTCTCCCTTCCTTTCTCCACCCATTTATTTGTTTCACAGACCTCTAATGCCTCATCTTACACATGCTTATACAGCAGTTAGCTCAGTAAGGCCTTGACCTGCTCAGAAATTCTAGTTGCCACGTGATCATCATAGCAGAGTTTGGGATTTTCAGAAGTATAATGAAGTTCCCATGAACTTTCCATGAGACTTGGGCATCTAACTCTGTTAGGAAAATCTGAGACAGTCTCATAAAACAATTTAAAAAATGAATGTGACTGTCTTTTTAAATTAAATGAAATCATAAATAATAATAATAATAATAATAATATCAAGACCTTATATAATGCTTTTAATCAGCAGATCTTAGAGTGCTTTACAAAGAAGGTCAGTGTCATTCATTTCCTCCCTCCCCTTCTGTTGTTGTTCTGACAACATTAATATTCCAGGAGTGGGATGTGGGGAAACAAAAAACCTTTGATGGTGGTGTGAGGAGGTGATTATACTGCTGTTCTGAAACAAACACACACACACACACACACACACACACAGACACACACGCTCCTGAAGGTCCCTTCCCCTTACCTCTTCATGGTCTTTCTGATGCAATCCTGAAGCCTTGGACTGAGGACAGGATCACAACTACAGCAGTCAGGGGTGCCGAAGGTCTCTGCAGGCCCCTGTGCCAGGTGGGGGAGATCTCAGGTGGAAAGGGCAGGACCTGGGCCGCCAGCCCGGAGTGCACCACTGCCCCGCCGCCCACACCAGCCCTTAGCACTGCCTGGAGTGCTCCCCCTCCCTCAGCCCTAGGAGGCTCCCAGAGTACTCCATGTGGTGGTCTGATGGTGATTTAAAGGGCCCGGGCAATGGTGGCAGCTGAGAACCTCAGGCCCCTTTGAATTGCCAGGCCCCGGAGCATTTTGCCTCTATTTCCCCCCTCCTGTCGGGTGGGCCTGACAGCAGTATTGTCTGTGATCCCATTGTCTCAGTGGCTGCCATGGGGTCCCCCCACGCTTTCAGCAGTTTGAGATTTTTTTGGCTGGTTAGCTCCAAGACAGCAGTGCTCTCTCTTTCTCTCTCTCTCTCATGCAACTAATGGGCTATTTTGAGCTCCTCCTGAGCCTAACAGACAAATCAAAAAAAGAAGGCCTTGTTTGTCAATTTGCAGCAAGGTTCAGTCCTGCACTTGGCTGGTTGCTGTTCTACTATGGGGAAGGTAAAGATTTTGTCACAGTTATTTTTAGTTAAAGTCATGGACAAATCGCTGTCAATAAAGCCTGTTATGACCTGTCTGTGACTTTTACTAAAAATAATGAGGGGTAGGGCCTGATGGTGGGATGACTGAAGCCTGAGCAGAGTGGAAGGAGAGAGCCCAAGCCCCATTATGAAAATGGGAAGGGGGAGGGTGTTATGCAACATCCGCATCTGACAGTGCAGGCTCAGGTGCCTCAGGGCTGTGGCATGGAGGCAGGGCCAGTCCTAACCAATTGGTGGCCCCAGGCAAACTGCCAGAGAAAAGTTGTTGAGCAAAAAAAAAAAAAGGGGGGGGTGGGAGGGGAGCCAGGCCGAAAAAAAGGGGGGGGAGTTGGGCCGAAATGCAGTCGCGGCCCCTTTAATTGCCACGTGTCCCGTCAGGCTCTGTTGCCGGCCCCTTGAAAATGGTGGCCCCGGGCAACCACTCAGGTTGCCCGCCCCTAAGACCAGCTCTGCATGGAGGTTTCTGAAAGGCGCAGGATATGAGACATCTGTGAACTCCACAACATAATCTTATCCTCAGTCACCCATAGTTAGGGTATGCCTACGCTGAAACTAAAAACTTGCAGCTGGCCTGTGCCACTTGACTCAGACCCACAGATCTCAGGCTAAGTGGTCCTTTAATTGAGGTGTAGATGTTTTGGCTTGGAATGGAGTCAGAGCTCTGGGACCTAAGCGGGAAGGTCCCAGTGCTCAGGATGTCTATACCAGGAGCCTGAGCTCAGATGTCTATACCACAATTAAACAAATCTGAGTCAGCTGGCATGGGCCAGCCATGGCTATTTAATTGCAGTGTTGATATGCCCTGAGAGAAACTGAGAGACACTGATACAATGAAATGCAGCCGCAACTGTTGCTTTCTAAGGCTACATCTACACGGCAATGCTATTTCAGGATACCAGAAAATCCCAAAACAGCTACCCCGCATCTTCACAGCAAGCCCATTGTTTCGAAATATAACAGGCTCGCTATTCTGATGTCCCTGTAAACCTCATTCTATGAGGAGTAAGGGACATTTTGGAATAGCAAGTTATTTCGAAATTTGGTGCTGTGCAGACAGCGCCAAAGTACGAAATAAACTATTTCAAAATAAGATACACAATTTGTGTAGCTCAAATTGCAAATCTTATTTGAAGCTACAGTGCAGTGTAGACACATCCTGAGTGTAAGGCCAACAGATCCTGATTGTCAGCAGGTGGGATTGAACCTGGGACCATGAGTGTCTACTACATGAGTTAAGCCAACCAGCTCTTAGCTAAGGCTGTTGAGCAGACCTTACTCTCCCATTCTCAGTGGTCTTAGTGCCCCTGGGTTAGATAAGGATTCCAGGGCAAAATGGAAATGATGCGAAAGCACTTGAGCAATGCGGCACTAAAAGCCCAGCATACACGGCTCTTGCAAACAGCTTGGAGTCATGTGGGTGTGACGTGCTGCCCAGCTTTGTGCTAGCTGAGGGAGTTTGCCCAGATTACATTAGTTTCACTGCTGTTGTCCTCGCATTGCCACCAGTGCCCCAGCACACCAAGAGGAATTTGGACGCTGAAAGATAAAACCAAGGTTCCAAGTTCCTCCATTCATTATTGATTTCATAGGTCCTTTCAAAAGATTTAAGGATGTTGGGTAAAGTCTTCAAAAGTGCCTACATGGCTTATGAGCCCATATCTCATTTTTGAAAGTGACTTAAGTGCTTAGAACCACATTTTCAAAGGCATTTAAGTACATAAAGATCCAGATAGGTTCCATTGATTTCAGCATGCCTAGTTGCCAGAACATAGACACCTCGGGGCTTGACTGTGACAGAAAGTAGTGTTTGGCTCTACAATTTTTGCTCTTGTAATAGGGCTGAGACCAGAGTTGCCCATGGGGGGGATGGGCAGCTGGCCCATGGGCCAACCGTTTAAAAGGGTCTGGGCTCCTGGCCACCTCTGCTACAACGGCAGCAGCAGCAGCGATCACAGCCCGGGGCTCTTTAAATTGCTGCTGAAGCCATGTGCTTCAGGTGCTCCGGGTGGCTAGCCCCAGCCCTGCCCCTTCCACCTGAGGTCCCGGCCTTCTAGGGGGACAGAGCCAGGCCCTGTCCCACTTCTCCCAGCGGCCTGGCAAGTCTCTCTGGAGCCCTAGCTGGGACTACTGGGAGAGGCAAGATAGCAGCAGCATACCTAAACTAAACCAAACAGTGCTAGCATTACATAGACGATGAACCCAGATGTCCCACCTACTTGATTAGTTTTCTAGGCAATCATCCGATCATTGATAGGAAGTAGGGAACACTGCTTTACCACAAAGGCAGCCAGTCAGAATGAGAAGACTGTGTCTTCAGTCACTCTTCCTTTGTACATCTATAATATCAAATTAACACCGTACGCACAAACAAGAGAAATCCTTGGTGACCGTTCCTCCAAAAGCTCTCTCCACAAGCAGAAGGTCTATCCCAGATGTCTTCCTTTATTACAGATTGCTAGGGAAGCTTGCCTGGAGGCAGCTGCAGTGAGTGGAGCAATCACACAGGACTGTAAGAGAAGTGTCCATTAACAGCTGGGTTTGCACAGGCCTGGCCCCCATATGGTTATAAGGGCGGGCAGGTCTTAGTTCACATGGTATATCACAGAGTGCACTGCAACAATGTAGCAGCCAATGATGGCTTAGTAGCTCCAGCTAATTCTTTGTCACTTCAGATGCTAAGAGCGATCCTGATTTCCTTGGCCCAACAGAAGGGCTCTTCTCTGAAAGCACTGGAGCACTTTTGCACTTGCATTGTCCTTGATTTCCTCGCCTGAATTTTGCTCGTACTAATGTTGGTCATGGCACAATGCAGGTTATTATTGAAATATTGCTGTCCCTTTCAAAGGGCAAGCATAATTGTCCTCCCTCATTCCATAAAACTGAACACAACCCGCTTTGGAGAATCGGTTCATTTGCTTTGAGGGTCACCCACCTGAGAGGCTAAGCAAACTTTCTCCCTAGTAAGCCAATAATGAGCCAAGCCAGACAGTTTCAACTCAGACGGCAGTAACTCCGAGGACAAAGCCACCACTGCAAAGCAAAAGTAAAGGGACATTTACAGAAGGCCCATATGTGTCTGAGCCATTCAAAGATTCCCAGGTACCATCACACCTCCCCTTTATCCAGAAACATCTTCAAGGGAAGAAAGGGAGGCATATGTTTGTCCTCCACAGCAAGCTCTTATCTTGGCAGGGGAAAGCTATTGATCTTCGCGTTTCACGTTTCTGAAGCCCAAAACAGATTCTGATGTTTAAAATGAGGCAGAGGTGGAACCTGTTTTAAATATGTAACAGCCTCAGAAAGGAACAGTCTAATCACTTCATTAGCCAACCCAGTAGAAAGTAGTTTGAAAACCAAACATGGAAGAAGGGGGGCTTAGAGGAACTTTCCACAACAAGCCATTGTCAGTATTAGCCCTGGTATTTATTGCTCATTTTAACTGTGATGCACAGCAAGCATTTTCTCTAGCCTCACATTGCAAAAATATATAATTCATATGCTTAATATTTAGCCTCAGCTCTCCTTGCATATGTTACAGCACTGGAGACTGTTTGTGTGTTTGCTATATATCAGCTGACACCTCTGTAAAAACTTTATATTAAATGCCTTTGGCAACTATGTGCCAAATAATAGCATTACCATTTGTAATTTCCTTAGCTTCAGCTTTCCTGTAAGCTTTGCTCTGTGCATTACAAGTAGGAGGATTTAAAGAGCTTTATTGGTTCTCAGGTCTTCCTAATGACCTTTCTTCACTTTTGTAAGTCAAAATAACTTTTACCTCTTCTCCTCCTCCATGTGGCAGGAAACCTCCAACCACAAGGAAATGAGAGAGGCATTTGTGCAACCACCATTCCCCCAGTTTTGCTCCCTGTGTGCCTCCACATCCTCTCTTCTGAGCACCCCCTGTTTGGCTTTCTCTGATTCTATCCCATATTATGTCCCACTCAGGGGAGCTGACAGGATTGCTGGCCTCCTGGGCAACGTTTATGGGAGTCCGGCTCTGAGCTCCCGGAAGGGGCCTGAGGTGGAAGGGGTGGGTTTGGAGCAGCCAGCCTTCACTGCCACCCGGAGGGCACAACACTATCTCCCCCGCCCCCTGTCAGTCCTCGGAGCCAGGGCCCAACGTTCCACCTAGGAGCCTCAGGCCCTTTAGAATCACTGGGCTCCAGGGCAATTGCCTCCTCCTCCCTCCCACCATCCTCAGACCTGGTGCCACTTCTTACCCAGCAAGTGCTTCCTCTGTTGCTCTGTCTCTCCTTCAAATCCACTTAAGTATTATTTATATAGCAGAAGTATCTGAAGATCCCAATAAGGGACCAGGGCTCCATTGAAGTAGGCACTGTACAAACAAAGAACAAAAAGGCTATCCAGGGCCCAGAGTTTATGATATACTATATAGATAATAGAATATAGATGGGGTGAAGGAAAGCCGTAGCCGGAAGCCCTGGGCCCCTTTGAATTGCTGGATCCCAGGGCAACTGCCTTCTTCCCCCTCCTTCCTGCTCCCCATAAGTGGGCCTGACTTTGGTTTACTCACCTCAAATCTCTCCACATTCTCACTGACACACTGTCTTTTGTTTTGTCTGTTCTGCTTATTGTCCTGTCCATGTGAGATTGTGACCTTTCCAGCACTGAGAATGTGTGTTCTTCCTCGTTTCATTCTCACCATTACATTGACAGAGCTGTGTATTTGCTTAATGAAATAAAGTTCCTATTGTTAGTTCCCAGCTCAGAATTACACCAGAAGCCACTGGGAAAATGCTGTGTCTTGTAGAAAACAAAGTACGTTTTAGCCTGTGTTTATCATAGCTTATGTAATACTTTTCATTTTGATATATGACATACACTCTACTGTGCCTCTTCTCAGGTTTCTTTATTATTAACACGTTTCAGTGTAAAAGTATATTACCAACAAATAGCTTTCAAGTGACACCACTAGACAAGCAAGCAAATTGCTAGGGTAGCATAGGTCAGTGGTTCCCACCAAGCTTGGTTATCCAGAGCTTGTGAATAACTTTCACTGGTCACAGATAAGAACATAAGAACAGCCATACTAGGTCAGACCAAAGGTCCATCTAGCCCAGTATCCTGCCAATGCCCCAGAGGGAGATAAAAGAACAGGTAATCATCAAATGATCTGTCTCCTGTCATCCATTTCCAGTCTCTGACAAATAGGCTCAGAACACCATTCCTGCCCATCTTGGCTAATAAGTATTGATGGACCTAACCTCCATGAATTTATCTAGTTCTTTTTTGAATCCTGTCAAAGCCCTGGTCTTCACAACATCCTCTGGCAAGGAGTTCCACAGGTTGACTGTGCACTCTGTGAAGAAAAGAATCCTTTTGTTTGTTTTAAATTTTCTACCTATTAATTTAATTTGGTGACCCCTAGTTCTTATGTTACAGGAACAAGTAAATAACTTTTCCTTATTTACTTTTTCCACACCAGTCTTGGTTTTATGGACCTCTATTTTATCCCCCTTTAGTCTCCTCTTTTCTAAGCTGAAAAGTCCAAGTCTTTTAATCTCTCTTCAAATGGGACCCATTCCAAACCCCTCATCATTTTGTTGCCCTTTTCTGAACCCTTTCCAATGCCAAAATATCTTTTCTGAGATGAGGCAACCACATCTGTACGCAGTATTCAAGATGTGGGTGTACCATGGATTTATAGATGAACCTCAGTGTGTTGTCAACGCTACCCACTCCTTCTCACTGTGGACAGTGTGATCTGGACTGCTACGAAATCCCATGCTGGCCCTAGAGTTTGGTGGAAATAAAAAAAACCTGGCAAGCTCTGATGTAAATAGTTGAATGTGCTTATGCAAGCAATGGCTGGTGCTGCTGAAGGCTGATTCAGGAAAGGTGGCATCGGCACCCAAAAGAATGAAGACCTGCTGTTAGGAATCATTACCTCCCCACTGACAATGATAACTGGTGAAGAGAACAATGTCACTGCATTTCAGGGATTTGAATGCTTTGCCCATGTAAAAAGCAGACCATCACAACACTAAAAGTAGCAGTCCTAGGTGCACCTGCACACATTTATTAACACCACAAACCTACCGTGGGGATCGGACAGGAGGAGAACAGGCTGCCAGCAGTACCGCAAACTCAAGCAAGCACTGTATGTGATAAAGCAAGGATTTGTCTTCCCCCCGTGCCTCTCCAGCAACGAATGCTCATGTGGTTGTTTTATATTAGCTGAGCTAAACATGCAAAATTCCATGCCAAGCCCATTAAAAGTGAGTGAATTACAATACTCCTGGTTAGACTCCTTCACCAAAATGTGGGTTCTAATTGATGGGAGCTGGATGGCAAACATGTGGCTAAATTAAGAGGAAAAGGAGCATACAGGAGAATGATAATGGACTGTATGGCATGATTATTTCCTCCTCCCAATCTGATGCTTAGTCTTAATTTAAACAAACAAACAAATACCCCCACTTGGTTAGATATGGTTATGAAGAGTTCCCTTCCTTCTGCCCCTTTCACTCCTTCCCTGATCTGATAGAACTGCGTGAAAAAAACCCTCTGCCATAAACAGATTTTACTATATCAGAGTCAAATTTTACTACATCATTATGAGAGTGTTCCATAGGGTAATATGATTGGCTGCCCTATCAGAACACTAGTGCTAATACTATAGTGCAAACATACCACCACACTTCTCCCATAAAAAGTTTTATTGTATCCCAGTGCACATTAAAAACAAGACTAACTGCATTAATACATGGTAATTTACCTTTCTGTTATGGAGCAAATGACAAACCTAGTGCTAATGAGGTCATATTTTCCATTACTCCAATGCAAACTCTTAGTTAATCCAGTCTTCAGAGATTTCCCCCTGGAACTCAAACACATTCTCATACAATGTAGGGATGTACTGTTGGTAGAGAGGATGCTTCCACTGTTATTTTTCCAAATAGAATGACATAACATGATTTTATTTAATTGTGCTGCATTTGAAACAGTCGTTTCACCACCATGATATTCACATTTTGCGGACACCACATAGTTTAACTCAACAAATACACACATTCTTATTGCCAATGCTGCTTCTTCAAAGGTTCTTTTCCCAGTGAGCAGTCTGTGCGCTAGGGAATCTTTGGGGATTGCTTATATTTTCAGTGCAATTACTTACGTAGCTGTGGGCTTCCTACTTCATTTTGTCATAAGCCAAACGTTAGAGGAAAACTCATTTCTCATGCGATATAGAGAATTCTATATTTCTAAACTTCCTGGGGTGTTTACTTAATGATGCTATTAAATGATTAAGCATTGCTTTTATAAATTTAATCACCAAAATGAAATCATTAAGGCTCTCTCAGTCTTATTAAGCATAGTTATTTGCCATCATGTGTAAATTCACTTAAGTAATCATCTACACTTTGTACTCTAAAATTGTATTAGAGACACAAGGTGGGTGAAGTAATATCTTTTATTGGACCAACTTCTGCTGAGGAGGGAGAGAAGCTTTTGAGCCACACAGGACTCCCAAGCCTGAAGAAGATCTCTCCAAAAAGAGAAGTTACCTTGCCCAGCATGTTTCTCTAATATCCCGGGACCAACATGCCTACAACTATTGTGCATACTAAAAAATGCATTAGGAATATTATTGGGAAGCCACTTAACAATGGCAGATGAAGATGGAGACACTGGTGTTTTCTGACATTCCAGAAGGTTTGAAATGCATCTAAGGTTGAGCAAAAAATTCTCTCTAAGGGGAAATTCATATATAAAAAATGCAGGTCTCAGTGATGGAGTAATCACACAGCTTTAGCAATGCAGCAGGTCTTATGGCCCATCCCATGCAGATCGTCATTTGAGGCAACTCTCACACCATTCATTCTTATTGCTTTTGCTGGCTGCCGTACTGACAAATTATGCGGATGCTCCTGTAGGAAATTCACAACGGTTCTTAGAAAAGTTGCAAGACAGGTTCTGGTTAGTATGAACTGTGGCCTTTTGCCAGCCTGTGCTAAACTAAGAGCTGCAAAGTGGGTCAAAATGTAGAACTGAACTGCAGTCCCAGGATCTAAACTGGAAGGGTATAGAAACAGACACCACCAAAAAAGTGCTAAAATGGATCTAATACATTTTATTTGAGGGTTCTGCTAGCGCTAATAACCTTCCTATATTTATTTCTAATCATGTATTTATGGACCAAACGCATAGTAAGGAAATATTATTCAGTGGTCAGAGCACTAGCCTAGGCCTTGGAAGTCCCAGGTTTGCATCTCTGTTCTGCTATAGACTTACAACATGATTCTGGGCAAGTTTTGTTGTCTCCTGTGCCTCAGTTTTTTGGCTACAACACTGGGATGATGATGAAAATTCTTTAGTTTACAAGAGTGTTGTAAGGAAAAGTGCATTAAAGATTGTGATATGCTCAGATGTTATAATAAAGAGGCTTTGTAAATACTTAAGAGAGATAGAAGTCACTTCCAAGGAAGTTAACCAAGGTCTCTATTTAGACTGCAATAGGATAATGTGTCCCCAATTGAGTGCAGAGAAGAGGAAGAAAACTCAAATCCCTCCATCTATATAGATTTGCAATTTGCCACTTCTCTGCCCTTTCTACTCCTGTGCTGTGATGTGAAATAACTGTATTTTTACTAGTGCAGGCATGAGCTTATCGTGGGAAACAAACAGAAGAAAATCCAACTTCTGTATGAAAAGTAGATTCTTGGAGCACAATCTCAATGACCAGTTTATAACAGGAGAAGTCAGAAGTTATCAATAGTGGTTAAGATTTCTACACTAGAGCTAACATTTAGTGCAATTCATTTTGAAGGCCATTTCGCAATGCTCTTAATCAGATATTGTTAGCATCATACGATCTTCATGTGTGTGGAATATTTGTACTGAGAGGTGAGGCACAGTAAACCAGATTCCAGTGTGTTCACATACGTTTTTCCCAATACAAATAAGTCCAATTTGGAGCAAAATCTCCATTCACCCTGAGTGACAGGTAGATCTGAAATTCAGGATTCATCATCTGAATTCTGCATGTTTTCAATTTGAAAAAAATGTCCATTCTATACAAACCAACAAAAACCACAAACCAGCCCCCAAGTGGTGACATTTTTATTCAATTATCATTTACTTTTCAGAATATTTCTGGCACACTCAGGGTATGTCTACACTACAGCGCTATTTCGAATTAACTTATTTCGAATTGGTTAATCCGAAATAAGCTAATTCAAAATAACGCATCTAGACCCAAAAACTAATTTGAAATAGCGTTTTGCTATTTCAAAATAACGCGTCCACACTGATTGGACGCTGGATCGCATTTAAGGGCAGCTGAAACCGGTTCCAGCAGGGTATCAGGTCAGTAGTTGCTTTGTGTGGCTGCTGTCTGAGGCTATCTGAGGCTCATGCTTAAAGGGACCCCCCTGGACAGCCGGTTCTCAGCTTTCCCGCTTGCTTGCCTACCTCGCGGAGGGACAGCAAAGCGTTTTCCTCTCCGCCTGCTTCGGTCGCTCTCCTTTGGGACATCGCAGCACTCGGGACCATGGAGCCAGAGCCGCCCCTGGGCACTCTGGTGCTCATGCTGAACGTCTTGCTGCAAGCCTGGCAGCAATTGCTGGAGGCTGCCTGGCACCTTCTGCTGCAGGCCAGCCTCCTGGCCCTCCCCCGACCCCCCTGGGGGCCCTGGAGGAGCACTGCCTGGACTCCAGAGTGCCCCGCCGCATCTGGCGTCTGGACTGGTGGGACCACATTGTCCTGGAGTGCTGCGGAGATCAACAGTGGACCCAGAACTTCAGGATGAAGAAGGACACCTTCCTGAAGCTCTGTGAGTGGCTCGCCCCTGCTCTGCAGTGACGGGACACATGCATGAGGCCCGCCATTCCCTTCAACAAGCGGGTGGCCATCGCCCTCTGGAAGCTCTCCACGCCGGATAGCTACTGATCCGTTGGGAACCAGTTCAGTGTGGGGAGATCCACTGTTGGAGCGGTGCTCATGCGGGTACAGCACTCACCAGCCACTGGGCCAGGATGGGGGGCTGCAAGGAGGATGTGGGCTGCCCTAAGGAAAACGGGGGGGGAGGTGGTGTAAGTGCCCTCCCCGGGAGGGGTCGGTCCATCCCAGCCGTGCTACCGACCGCCCACGGTGGCCAGGATTGCAGCGGGGGTTGCTCCTGGGAGTGGGGCACGGGGCAGTGGCAGGGAAAGAACACTCCCAGCCAAACGGGCACTTTAGTGACCCTCTGTTTTGTGTGTCTCTCTGCAGGCGGTGAAGGCCATCAACAGGGTGCTGCTCCGCAGAGTTGTCCACCTCACCGACCTGGACGCAGTCATCCAGGGGTTTGGCGCCCTCGGCTTCCCCAACTGCGGGGGGACAATCGATGGGACACACATCCCCATCCGTGCCCTGGACCACCAGGCCTCCCTCTACATAAACAGGAAGGGGTACTTCTCTGTGATCCTGCAGACTGTGTCTGACCACCGGGGCCAGTTCACGGACATCAGTGTGGGCTGGTCCGGCAAGGCACATGACATGCGGGTGTACCACAACTCCTCTGTGTGCCAGAGGCTGCACTCCAGGACTTTCTTCCCCGACCGCCACATCAGGGTCAGGGACGTGGACATGCCAGTGTGCCTGCTGGGGGATGTGGCCTACCCCCTATAGCCCTGGCTCATGAAGCCTTACACAGGACACCTCAGCCCCTCCTGGCAGGCCTTCAATGCCAGGCTCAGCAGGGCCCTCATCGTGGTCGAGGGGACTGAAAGCACGGTTTAGGTGCCTCCTCACCTGCCTTGACCTCTCCCAGAACAATATTCCGCACGTGGTGGCAGCGTGCTGTGTGCTGCACAATTTGTGCGAGAGGAAGGGGAAGGCTTTCCTTCCAGCCTGGATGGCAGAGGCTGCCCGCCTGGCTGGCCAGTACGCACAGCCCCGCACGGCTGCCAGCCGGGAGGCCCTTCGGGGGGCTGTCCGCATCCGGGAAGCCCTGCGGGAGAGCTTCCAGGAGGACGAGGACTGAAGTCCCCCTGGCGTGCCCCACTGGGGCCTGGGGCCTTACATTCCTCCCTGACCTCCTTCCCCTTTCCCCTCCCTAACCCCCCTTCCTGATCTACAATAAAAACACCTGTGTTGCCACAAAAAACTCTCTTTATTTCACATAACTGGGGTGGGGGGAGGGTGGGAATGAGGGTGGGAGAGGGGAGGGAGGAAACCTGGGAGGAGGGAGCTGGAAGGGGGAGGCAAGAGGAGGAAGGGGGAGGGGAAGCTCAGGGTTGGGGGTCTTGCTGGCTCTCCTGTCTCGTAGCATTGCGGGTGCGGGGGAGTCGGGGGGGAGTGGGTGTGGAGGGTGGGGCAGGAGGGATGGGGGGTGCGGAAGAAGCGGGAGGGGGAGCAGGGGTGGAAGGAGGAAGAATAGGTGGGGTGGCCACAGGGGCGGGAGCAGCAGGAGGCAGCAATCGGTCCACCAGGGCCTGCAGGTGCTCACAGAGGGCACGGCCCTGCTCCCGGAGCTCCCTCAAGCTCTCCCACCACAGCTGCAGGTCTTCTTGCACCCACTGCTCCTGGCTGTGGACCTGCCATCCCTGCAACCACAGCTGCTGCCTCTGGAACTCCTCCAGGGTGCGGGTGCGCCTGCTGGCCCGGGTTCGGGTGGATGGTCCAGGCAGGGTGGTGAGTCCTGCACTCGCAGGTGCTGCGGCTGTGGTGAAACAAGAGAAGCGGTCAGTTCTCCTTGGGGACGCAGTGGGTGAAACCCAGCCCCCCCCTGCAAGGCGAGGACGGCAGGCCTCCACACCATCATGTCCTGCTATCCCCGGGAGTGTGAGCTGGCCCAGGACTGCACCCCAGCCCCTGTGCTGCCTATAGTGTGGTGTGGGGGGGGAGGGGAGATGTGCCCTGCCTCTGTGTAGAGGGGGCATCTGGAGGGAGGGCAGTGTGCAGTGTCTCTCCCCGGGGTAAGATCCCTGGGCTCCCCCTCCCCACTCCGCCCTGCATAAGGGGACCGTGATGTCACTCACATGTGAAGGCCTCCCCGGCCTTGGATGAGGCTGCTGACGGGCTCTCTGGGATGGCTCAGGGTTCCTGGGTGTAGGGCAGGCTCCCTGCAGGCTCCTGGCTGCTGTCGTCCTCCTCCTCCTCTTCCCCTGTGTCAGAGGCAGGGCCCTCTGCCCCGGGGTCGATGATGACCGGGGGGGCACGGACCGTCTGACCCCCCAGGATGCGGTCCAGGGCCTCATAGTAGGGGCAAGCCTCCGGGTCAGCCCCTGGTTGGGAGGCCCTGGTATAGGCCTGCCGCAGTGCTTTAATTTTGCTGTGCACCTGCTCTTGGCTACGCATGTGGCCTCTGGTGGCCAGGCTGGCAGCCATGCGGCTATAGACAGCCGCATTCCTGTGCCTAGTGCAGAGATCGTGGGCATTGGAGGCCTCCCCCCAAATCTCAATGAGGCCCACGATCTCCGCACTTGACCAGGAAGGCGTCCGCCTTTTGCGGCCCCTGGCAGGCTCCTGGGAGCTGCCAGCCTGGTCCTGGGGAGCGGTGGATGGCTGGGTGGCAGCGGGTGGCTGGCTCATTGTGTGCCAGGTGCACAGTCTGCTGGCTGTGTGCTGGCAGGCTGGCAACTGGCACAGGCACTGTGGCCAGAGTCTGCCCCTTTAAGGGCTCCGGGGCTAGGGGGGGAGCAGACAAGTTTTCCTGGTTTGGCCCAGAGTGGCCACCAGGGGGAACTGGGAAGGGCTGGAGGCCCCCTAATTCGAAATAAGTGTCTACACAGCACTTATTTCGAATTAGCTAGTTCGAATTAGGTGTTATTCCTCGTAGAATGAGGTTTATCTAATTGGAAATAAGGGCTCCGCTATTTTGAATTTATTTCGAAATAGCGGTTTGTATGTGTAGACAGCTATTACAGTTAATTCGAAATAACGTCTGTTATTTCGAATTAACTCTGTAGTGTAGACATACCCTCACATAGTTCACATCAATATGCTGTTTTCAGATAATCAGAAAAATAAGAATCACCTTTAACCTCTTTTGGAAAAACACAAAAAGTAAATCAAAAGTATCAGCAAATATAGGCTCACACTACTGAAAAGTCTGACATAGATACTTATGCTGTTCCCAAAGAGGATTTTGTGTCCAATTTAGAATATTTTTGGCTAAATTTTCAGTGAAAGAATTTAAGCCATAAGAACTATACATCTTTGACTTGACAGAAAACAATGTTATATCGACAAATAACTGGCATGCCAGAAAATAAATAGAGTACATTTTCAAAACAGCAGTAGGTGCCTGGGCAAAAGCTATTTAAACAGAAACAGGTGTAGAGGTGTGTGTGTGTGTGTGTGTGTAAGTAAATGCATAGCAGGTTTATGGATCCTAAGTTCTCCCATTATGAATAATGATGCTTATATGCCCTCAAACATGAACAATTCCCATCAGAATGCAGTGCAGTAACTTGGCATACAGTATGTCATTACCATTTTTTTAAAAAGTAGTATTTGCATGTTTACTCTAAGGCTATGTCTACACTACAGAGTTTTTTTTCAGAAAAATGGCCATTATTCTGAAAAAACTTGCGAAGCTTCCACACCTCAAGCGTGTTTTTGCAGAAGAGAAAAATCAAAAGAACAGAGGTTTTTTTCCAGCTTAGGTATTCTTCATTCTACAAAGAGCTCTTTCACAAAAAGGTGTGTGTGGACAGGGAAGAGGGTTTTTTGGCGCGGAAAGAGGAAAAAGCACAGGTGCTCTGGTGGCCATTCTGTGCATAGCAATCAGAGCTTACTTTAGATTAGAGAGAGAGTCAATGCAGTCTGGATGCTCTCTTTTGCAAAAGCACATCGCTTTTTCTATGTGCTTTTGCAGTGTGGACACGCTCTTGCGCAAGACGTTTTTGCTGAAGATCTCTTCCGATAAAAGCTTCTTGCGCAAGAAGCCTGCAGTCTTAAGCTTAAGAGTTCAAGTGGGGCCTAGTGGGGATAAAGGAGAGTCATTAAAGCTTAGGAAAATAACTAGATGCTACTGGGAATTCTCAAATGGATGTAGTGGATAGGGGCGTGGCCTAATGGTCTGTCTTCAGACAGAAGGCCAGGCACGCTGTCATTTCTAACTCAGTTTGTGATATTGACTTACCACATGGCCTTAAACTTGCTGCTTCAGTTTCCCCATCAGTAATAACTGGATTACCTGTTACACAAGAAGTTTGGAAGGATGAATGAATTAATGTTTGCAAAGTGCGTTGAAGATGCAAATGCTGGTGGTTGTTGTTGCTGTCACTAAATGCACCTTGGAATCTTTTTCTTTGTGGTGAAATAGCCATTAAAGGCAGATGGGACACAAGCTGGCATTTCTTTTGGGACACCAAGCTCCTTGATGAACTCCCAGATGTTGAAATGCCTTTGTCCTTTTCTTTTCATAATGGTGGGATAGAGGGTCACAAGGGCAGGGAGAACAGTTCAGTAGTGGCTGCAAGAAATGGAAATTTTGCTGTCTGCCTACACATGAACTTCAGTTGTAACGCTGTGGGTTTGAACCTATATTTACATGTTCATTCATGGATACTATTTTCAAATATTTAAGGAAGGCTTTCAATGTAATGTGTACTTCTCTCCTTCAACATTAAAGACTACAGTGGTTGGAGAGGCTTGTGACATATCTGTAAAAGCTTGAAAGCTGATGAAATCTCAGTTAGATCTGTTATCTCCCAATGCTTTAAAAGTCTTCAACTGGGAGATTAAAGAACAAGGTTACTGTGACAATTTGTTTACACGCAGGGAGAGATTAAGATCTCGTTGAAAAGGAATAAAAATAACATCATCTTGAGCTGTCACAGCATGAGACCCATTGTAATCAACACTGGTCTGATTTCAGGGATAATTTAAGACCAATTTATTATCTTAATTAAAAAAAACAAGAAGAGAGAATTCAATGTTTCAGAAGCCATTTGGACTGCTAAGAGCTAATGCTTCTGCCGTATCTGTATATGAAATGATTAGAAATTGTACAGTTGTTCCAAAGGAGAAGTCAAATGCAGAGGATGCAAAAATTCAAGGTTGTCTTAATAAATACTAGTGTCAATAAAACAGCCAGCCAAAAAACATTTCCCAATCTCTGTTTTGTCACTGTGTGGCACACAGTTAAAATGAAATCAGTGTGCATGTAGAATTCTAAATGACAAAGTTTCATTGGAGTTGAATGAGGAATACTTTAACCAGTTAGTTGCAGACTCTCAAAATAATAAGAGCAATGCAACAAAAATCACACCCTGGAAACATAAAAAAACATGGTTTCTGGTTTCATGACAAACACAGTACTCAGGTCATCAAAAGCCTTGCTATGTTTCACAGAACTTTGGAGTTAACCTGTGCTCTCAAAACTGAGGCAATTTGACATTTTTGTTTAAAATTATGCAAAATGTGGGACTTTGCAGCTTTTCAAACAGAACTGAGTGAAAATGGAAGTTAAATGAATTTACTTTACTGTATTTGTGCCTCTTTTGCATTTGTTTTCAGCAAATATTCATGTGATTATTTTTAGCATTGATGCTTTCAGAAAGCAAATGTAAATTTGCTTCTTCTGAGCACTCATCCTAATCATCTAATTATGAAGGTTACCGTATTTTCATCCAATGAGGGAAAAGACTTATGTCATCTGGATATTGCATTTTGAATGTCAAACTACAGTGTAAATGAAATTCACTAAAAACGTGTATGAACAGTTTTGAATAATGATCAAACTGGAGAAAGGTGAAGCAAAGTTTGCAGACATTGTGCTAACAGAAAAGGAGGTGAAAGGTGTC
The DNA here is from genome assembly GCA_032595735.1 of Pelochelys cantorii. Classification (NCBI taxonomy): domain Eukaryota; kingdom Metazoa; phylum Chordata; order Testudines; family Trionychidae; genus Pelochelys; species Pelochelys cantorii. The sequence goes on along the minus strand of CM064338.1, from coordinate 35,880,285 downwards.
TAATAAATAATGAACAGGTTGCCCAGATTTAGTTTATATTGCAAATTCGGTGGCAGTCAGAGGTCTTTGACTCAGTTTTACTTTGAGATTTTAAAATGATTCGGTCTCATGGTTTGGGTTGAACCTACTCCCATGAAGATCACAACCAAAGGGGAAAAAAACCTGCATAGTGAATGTGCAAGGCTATGACAGAATTAACAACAATGCCTCCAAACTGGGATCTACTGTTACACACACTCCTACTTGATTTGCTTGCCTTTATTATCTTTCAAAAAGGCCCCGAACTTTCTCTACAGCAACTGTAGGCCTGGTGTAAATCCATTGATTTCAAAGGAGCTATAGCAGTTTATACCATTGGAGGATTTGGCCCTTTATTTTTCCTCTTTCTTTAATTCCATCGATTGGTGCCTAAAACATAGAGGAAATATGAATAATCCTAAGCAGTATGAGGTTATGGAAGGCAGGTTATTGTGATTCACACTACTGTGCTTTTTTCACCTCTTCCCTTCAGTGCTTTATTGCCTGCTCATGGCTCTTGCTGCAAAAGGCAACAACAATCAACCAAAAGGGCAGAATGAGTAATCTGCTCACAAAGAGCTCTTTCAGCGCACACAAAGTAGTTTCAGGGAGGCAATATCCCACTGGGGGACCAGGTGGACAGCAAACATTCACTTTCCATTACAAATGAGTTCAAGGGAAACAGAGTCACCCCAGCATGGGAAGCCAAATCCTTATCCAAAGCCACTTCCAACCACCCAAGCCAAACATGCTTCCCCTTGCTTTCCCCTCCCTCTTCCCCTCCTTGTTTACAAACACGTTCACAAGTACTTGGTAGGTGACCTTATTTACTTAGTAACCTGTGGATTCATTTATCTTGAAATTAGCAGGTAATGAACTGGAAAACCTCAACAACCCTCCCACTAATTAACATGATAATAAGATTGTTTTGCTACAGAGGTACAATTAGCATGTATGAGCTAGAGGGGGAGAAAGATCAATAAAATGTCTGAAGGGTACTACTAACCAGTCTCAAGAATGGAACAAAGGCAGGGAGCTTTATGGAGGTAGAAACCACAGCACCAGCTTACAGGCCCATCTCTTTAATGGAACCTACAGCTGTATATACACTTTGCATTAGATTGTTTGCCAGTAAGCATTCTGAAAAAAGCTAACAAATATATCCTTATGCCATTCAATGTAGATTAGCTAGGCACGGAGGAAAAAAGGTATTGTGCGCTACCAAATATCATTTTAACCGAAAAAAGAAGCACATTGAAAGACAAAAATAGGGAATTAGGTCTCTATAAAAAAGAATCCAGGTGTTAAACTTCGCAAAGAGACACTGCAAAGGCAGAATTGACATACCAATTGCCCATGTCACAGAGAGACTTATGTGTGATGTGATGATGCTCATCTGAGTAGCCCCAGGGAAACTTTAATGAGACTGCTTGTGTGAGTAAAGTTACCCATATGCAAAAGCCTTTGAAGGATTGTGACCTTAGCATAGATCTTAATGTGAAATTATCAAGTTAAAATCATATATTTAAACCAGATGATTTTCACCTGTCTTATTTAATACATTAATATCTCCCAGTGGAAGTTAGGAGCTTTCGAAAAATGTGAATCTTTAGGCACATAAATACCTTCAAAAATCTGGTCTTTAGATGAATTCTCCCTGCTCTAAGCAAATGGGCAAGCATCAACCAGCATCTACAGGTACTATGAATATTTCACTGCATGTCTGATTTTCAATGAACTTTATTCCTTATTAATTTGTATAGCAGGAATATCGCCCAATAATGCTTCTGTGAATGTGAAGGATGAAGAAAATATTAATTACTTTTGAGTGGCACTTTCCTGATTTTTGTTTAATTAAGCCTTGGGTTTGAATGGGGAAAACTGATACCTGGCAATCCTACATCAGTGGTTTGTGTAGGAGTCTGTACCACTCAAAAAAAAAAAAAAAAACAGCTGTGAGACTTTCTGCATGATCAATCATTCCATTAGAAATGTTGCAAGCACTCTAACAGGGATCAGTGCCTAGTATGTGAAGGTAAATGCCAGATACAGCTTTTCATGAAGAGGCCTGGGAAGAAAGAAAGTAGGGGGAAAGTAAAGGAAATTCTGTTCTTGTTAGCTAAAGTCAGCTCAAATAAGGATGCATTACAGTCCTAAATCTCGCCTCTGCCCCTCATGCACCTGGTGTAATCCGACTTTTATTACTGTCATATATTTACATTGTGGGAGCCTAAAGTGGAGTTATAAGGGCTTTTGTTTTGTTTTCTGTTTTGGTTGGTTGGTTTTCTGACTTTGCTTCACCTTTTGGTTTCTGCTGTTGGGATATTTGTCTTCTCATTTTGTCCCATAGCAGGGTGCCAGCAACTTTAGTGCATTCAATATGTCTCAGCTCCATGAAGGAGTGCAAATCTACACTACCAAATTGAGTTGACCTAAGTTACTCTGATATACAGCTACCACAGTAATTGAATCTGTTTGCACATCCAGACTATATCTTTTGTGTTGGCAGTTTGTGTCTTCACCAGGAATTCTTGCACAAAATTAACTGCCAGTATGGGGCATTTGGGATGGTTAAAGAAATACAACAGTCGATGGAAGCAATGCAGCCTCTACCGACACTGAGTCGACTCAATTACCTCGATTCAAGCATTTTGCCTCTCATGGATCTGGAGTTATTAAATTAGGGGTGGGCAAGTTACGTTGGTGGAAGTCACATTTTAGTGTAGATGCTGAGAGAATTAGGCCAATGGGAGCTGCTTTATGTCAACCCCTCTATAGCATAGACCAAGCTGGAGTTTTTAAAGGTTTTCATTTCTGACTTTGCTTTCCTAAAGTGGACAAATGCTGGCTGAAGTGAATGGATGTGTTTTGCTTGAGTGTGGAGTGCCACTGGTTAAAGTCAGTGATGTGTGACTCTCAAAAGAGATGTCGAGTTAAGGGACTGTCACAATAAAGCCTCCCAGCATTCAGATGTTTATCTGAAGTTTATCCAGCTGAAGAGGTCTGCAAAGTTGCAATCGGGTCCCATAGTCTGATCTATACAGGCAGACCTTTGTGTCTCTGCAGAGCTCCATAGTCAACAGAGTCACTAAAAGGGTCCGTTCAGGTGGATCCAATTGCAGGATTTGAGATTTGGAATGAAATTGTATAACAACAGGCTATCCCATGACATTCCCTGTCTTTTCATCCACTCAGGCCAGGCATGACATGACAAGCAGCCTTTCTTAATATTGGAATACTTCTAGCCCAGATTTTGGACAGGGATTCAAAGATCTTGGAAAATTGGAAGGACAAAAATGTCTGTTTGTTTGAGAATCTTGGTAAAAGTTTCATTATAAAAATGGGTTAAAGATTATATGGGAAAAAGGCTACTTATCTGCCCCCCCCCCTTCCCCACTGATCTACCTCTCAGGTCCCCAGCTAGGGATAAATACCTATGAAGCGTTTGCTAGAAGTGTTCCTATGAGCTTGTTGTAATGAACTATCGTTATGGCCTAGATTTGTATCTTCCTTGAGAATAGGGGTAATTTTAGATCTGCTTTGCAAGCTTTTTTTTTCCTCCCCCCCCCACTCTTTCCAATGCTTCTCCGTACAATAGGGATCTTGTCCCATGGCGTGAAGGCCCTGTATAGTTATAAATTGTGTCGCCTTCCCTGCTTCCCTTATATGATACCATGTGTGACATTATTAAAAAGAAAACCGCAGGATCTCCCTGGATCAAAGCAATGTCCTGTTGTTATCTTAACACCACTTAGTTTGGCATTTTTGGCTTTACCTTTCATTTCTTACTGCTCTGTGCAAACAGAGTTTGCCTAGCATTGTATTTCATTACATCCAAGCATTTTCTCAGGGAAGATGCTTTTCTTTCCGAAGGACACACAGGGTGGCCAAAGGTTTCAGATTTCTCTGGCAGGGATTCATCTCTTCCAAAAAAGGGGGATGGTGGGGACAACTAGAAAACTTTCACCTCCATGCAACAAAGGAAGAGAGAATTAGATGCTCATCACTTCCTCTGATGAAGACTTAAAACTGAGCATTAACCAATAAACTCCCAGTCCCGTGGGGGCTGAGACGGCATCTGTGTGGGAAGGAATGGATGAAACATGTGTAAGTTTCCCATTTCAAGCGGGAGTTGTGGTGGCCAGGAAAATGTCATTTTTTTTCTCCCTCAGCCTTTCTGAAGAGTGACTCACCAGCTTTTAGAGTTCAGACAGTATTGCCGAACAACCTCCCAATAATCTTTTTGTCCTTCAAATGGTATGATTGAATATGTTCCAGGTAGTCATACAGTACAATGACTTAATGTTTTAAGTCACTTGTTACTTTCTATGTTTATTAAAAGGAGCAGAAACCTTCACTGAAAAGATTTCAGGGTGTGTGCATGCATGTGTAGGAGCAGTATGAGTGCATATCACATGCGCATTTAAGTAAGTGTAAATCAAATCTAGTCATTTACAGTGTGTTGTACCTTTTTGCACTATGATTTCATTATTTCTATTTGGGTATGTCTACACTAGCCACCCTAGTTCGAACTAGGGTGGCCAATGTAGTCATTCGAACTTGCAAATGAAGCCCGGGATTAAAATATCCCGGGCTTTATTTGCATGTTCCCGGGCGCCGCCATTTTTAAATGCCCGGTAGTTCGAACTCCCTGCCCGCGGCTACACGCGGCACGGGCTAGGTAGCTCGAACTAAAGCCCCTAATTCGGACTACCATTACTCCTCATTGCAGGAGGAGTAACGGTAGTCCGAATTAGGGGCTGTAGTTCGAACTACCTAGCCCGTGCCGCGTGTAGCCGCGGGCAGGGAGTTCTAACTACCGGGCATTTAAAAATGGCGGCGCCCGGGAACATGCAAATAAAGCCCGGGATATTTTAATCCCGGGCTTCATTTGCAAGTTCGAATGACTACATTGGCCACCCTAGTTCGAACTAGGGTGGCTAGTGTAAACATACCCTTTGAGAATAGTAATAGTAATAAAATACATTAACCAGGCCTGCTGTCAGGAGCGGAGGCGAGATGCGGGGAGAAGGGGAGAAAAAGGGCACAACTGCCCCGGGGACTCAGCAATATAAAAGAGCTTGGGGCTCCCAGCCACTGCCACTACTGTGGCAGTATCAGCAGCCAAAACCTGGGCCCTTTAAACTGCTCCCAGAGTGCCGCATACGCTCTGGGCAGCACTGAGGGCTGGGGTGGGAGCACACCAGAGTCTGGATGGAGCTGAGGGCTGGCTATCCTAGACCCACTTCTTCTGCATGAGGCCCCCCCCTTTATGGGGCATCGAGCAACCCCCTCTGCCTTGCTCACTTTGGCCCTGCTGACTTTACTCTCATTTTGTATAATTGATCCCACAGCATTTTACAAACAGGAATAAGCCTCACAACATCTCTGTGAGGTCCAGTGTTGTTATACCCATTTTATACATGGCTAAACCGATAATTAAAAGTGTTTGAGCCACTTTTCTGGGAGTGGCCCAGAAATCCTGGCTCCCAATCAATAGTTTTACTCAATAAATAACACAGCATAAAAGGGACGTAAAAGGAAACAAGAAGAGGTTCTTAAACTACTTGAGGAGTAAAAGGAAGACAAAGGAAAGTGTAGGTTCTCACTTAGAAGGGAAGAAGATAACATCAATCAGGTTGAAGTGTTTAATAGGTTAATTGTGACCAGATAGTCAACATAATTAATATAAACAACAAGGGAAAAAGAACATAAGCCAAAATAGGGAAAGAACAGTGGACGAATATTTAGATAGATTAGTTGTAATAAAGTCAGCAGGGTGTGATGAGATTCATTCTAGGGTACCTAAGGAACTAGTGGAAGCAATCTCAGAATCATTAACAATCATTTGAGAACTCATTGAGGACTAGAGAAGGATAAGAAGACTGGAGAAGGGCAAAGTACTCATCTTTAAAAAGAGGAAGAAAGAAGACCTGGAACGTTATAGACCAGTCAATCTAACTTAGATATCTGGAAAGATAGTGGAATAAATTTTTCAACAAAGCCAAATCAGCCTAATTTCCTGCTTTGACAAGGCTACTCGCCTAATGGATGAGGGGAAGCAATAAGTCTGATAGATCTTGATTTTAGTCAGGCCTTTGGCACAGTCCCACATGACAGTCTCATAAGCAAACTGGACAAATGTGATCTAGATGAAATTACTATGAGTTTGGTACAAAACTGGTTATACCACCATACTCAGAGAGCAGTTATTAATAGTTTTACTATTAAACTGGGAGGATATATCCAGTAGGGACCACATGGGTCCATCTTCAGTCCAGTTCTATTTAATATTTTCACTGAAACTGAATAAAGACAAGAGCAAAGTACTACATGTAGGAAGGCTAAATCAGATACATAATTACAAAATGGGGAATAACTGGCTGGATGGAAGCACCGTTGAAAAGGATCTGAGAGTTATAGTGGATCACAACTGATTATGAGCCAGAAATAGGATGGACTTGTAGGAAAGGGCATCTGGGGTGGATGCCATTACCATTCTGGGGTGGATTAACAAGAATATTGCATGCAAGACATGGTGGGGGTATTTATCCAACTTCATTCAGCACTAGTGAGGCCTCAAATGGAGTACTGTGTGCTGTTCTGAGTGCATCATTTTTGGAAAATGTGGATGAATTGGAAAGGGTCCAGAGGAGGATATTTAAAATGATAAAAGATTAGGAAAACCTAATCTATGAGGAAAGGTTACAAAAACTTGGAACTCTTTAATCTTGAAAAAAAGAAGACTAAGGGAGGACCTGATGATAATCTTCAAATATGTTAAAGGCTATGATCAATTGTTCTCCATATCCACTAAAGGTAGGACAAGAAATAATGGTTTGCAGCAAGGGAGACCAAAGCTAGATATTAGGAAATCCTTTCTACCTATAAGGGTCGTTAAACACTGGAATAGGCTCTCAAGGAGAGTTGTAGAACCCCTAACAGTGGAAGTTTTGAAAAGAGAGATCGGGCCACACCTGACAGGGATGATCTATGTTTACTTGGTCCTACCTCAGTGTGGGAGGTTGAACTTCATGATTTCTCAAGATCTTTTCCAACTCTACATTTCTATTATTCTATAATTCAGATAAGAGGGAGTTAAATGAAGCCAGGAGCAAAAGTCTGTGCTGCAGATGAGCCCAGACTTCAAAATTTTGGGTGTGGATCCAGGTTTTCAATACCTTGAAATTTAGGTGATTGGTTCACCAATATAGAGATGGGGGCCCGAATTCTGGATTTTACTATGATTTTTTAACTGCAGTTCAGCCACTGTGACAGGACTGTAATGCCAGCTTAAATGGCTTTCATTATAATGTGGAGCTCCCTAGGCAGTATTGAGAGTAATAATAACAGTTCTATGTCATCCCTACTTCACAGTTGCTGGCACAGGGGCATTCTGGGAGTGGGCCTCAGGCAAGAGGAAGTACTTCAGTATTGGAGAGGTAGACCCAGGGTAGAGCAGCCTATAGTGTACAGGGGATAGTACAATCTAGCCTCATATTTTATACAAATTCTCATTGCATGATTCATTTCTAACATGGGACTCTTTCTTTTATGTGTGACGTTTCTGAATTTTGGGTGTCTCTGTGTTCTTTTGTTTTATTTTAATTAAACATGCCTAAATAACAGTTCTCTGGGTGGGAATCAATCTTTCTAATAACCACAATGTGCATACTAACTATACTAAAAATAAATTGTGTCTAACTAGTTGCAATGATTTGTTGATGCTTTTTACCTGTCATTGGTATAATATAAATATAAACAAGTAGAAGTACATTTAAAATATCTATCACTTCACATATGGATGGCAACAATACGTAAGCTATAATAATAAAATATACTTTAAAGGTGGCATAGTCATTCAGACATGAGAAACTCATAATCTACCAATCAGACATCCACAAGATGAAATATGATTTTGTTTTTAAAGCCAGACACGTCAAACCCATGTGCATACTGGGGATTGTAGTAGAAGTGACTTTTGTTATAACAGCATCCTCAATAAAGACCTTGTTTAACTTCTCCCAGAAACCTTTTAAATGGATGTGATACTTTCCAAATGCAAAGGTTGCACTGATACATGTTGTACAACATTTTAAAATATTTGACACCCCCCTCATTGGGGCCATATATTTCATAGTATGACAAATAAGATTCAAGGAATGGCTTGGAATTAGTTCCATGTGGGGCTCTTGACAATATAAACTGCAGGAGCTTCACCTGCATGAGATAGTACCAACAAACCACGGTAAAGATGATTCCCCTACAAAACTCTGAAGTTAAATCTTGAGTGTTTGTTTCAACATATACAAAAGGAGATGGAACAACACTCAGAGGAACCTGCGTTCACTAAAGGGATCTTGAACTAGGTATTCTAATGGAAGCAAAGTTTGGCCAATGGACTTTGGAGACGATGGCGTGATTTTCTGCTCCACCACAGACTTTTCCTGTATGACCTTGGATAAGACATTTACTGCCTCATTCCCCATATGTAAAATGAGGATAATACGTCACAGGGAGGGCCGCATTTGCAGAAACACATTAAAGTTTGTGAGGCCCTGACATCCGATAATGTTGGAGGGCCTATAAGTACCTTAGATATGTGAGGTCCCATCTATGAATTTTATATATAAATTATATATAAAATTATATATATACATTATATACACCTATTGAATAAAAACACAATTACACTCCGGAATTGAAGTATTATAAGCTTACAAAGCCAAGATTTACTGCCTTCTTTACCAGGCTAGTGCAGGTTTTTACACAAATCATGCTTCTGAGCCTTCAATTTGATAAACTTTCAGCTATTTTGACAGGTGGAGCCAACTGCAGCCTACTCCATCCTGACAAAAAGAGCCTAACAAATGGATTTTCAGTCACCCACTGAACAGAGCTAGATGACAGATCTACACAAAATCCTTTTTGGAGGGAGAGCAGCCTTTTAACTTGATTGATGAAATTATATCTAAATCTGGTAGATTTGGGACTTCAAAGGCATTTTTCCCTACTTAGGGCATCCCAGATGAAGGGAGTATGCTATTTGTACCAAACTCCCATGCTCAAGTGGTTTGCAAATTGACCCCTTTGTAATAGGTTAAAGGTTCCACGCTAGATAACGGTGGTTCATTTTGATTAATTATGTCAGGGAATTAATGTATGATTACTAACTTTTAGCAGACCCTGCTCTTTTTGACCCCGAGTTGCTTGTTTGTATGGCTGGTTGTAATTTTCGACCGATGGGTTACGAGAGGTCACTATGTGGTCAGCATATTTTAAACAAAGAAAAGGGAGAGAGGAGACAGGGGAGAGGAGAGAGAGAGAGAAAAACTGAGATCTCAAATCTGAGCAGACACACTACAGTTTATTGCCTAGGCAGGGGAGATTTGTTAAGTGTTTTCACAATAGTTTTTATACATTTTACCCTTTCTAATGAAAGAATCTTCTGCAGAGCTAAGAGAGTAGCCTGGAACGATGTTACAGAATAATTTAACAGTTGAATGTTAAGCCCATAAACTGCACTTCATACTGGTTTCAATCGGAGAGAACCTTGTTAAAAATTAAATTGGGCAATGGTGACTCTCCTGCCTCGATTGGCTGAGAGAGTAAGGACGATGGCTTCTCATTAAGCCAGTGCATAAGAAAGGCTGCTCACAAGAATCCTTAACTACCCCCTAAAGAGGTAGCATAGGTTGATAAAGCAAAATTGCATCGGGGTTTATTTTCACTCAATGTTTAAAAAATGCTCCTTCAGTCAGTCTGAGCTGGCCATGTGGAACTTTCTGAGTCTGTTCAGGGGCCAGAGAACAAATTTAGGATCCCAAACCTCCAAACATCAGTGTATGTGTTGAGCTTTAATCACAGCTAAGATCCATCAAGTTCAATAAGCGCTCATGCTTAAAGCTGAACATATTCTCTAGTCTTTCTGGGGGGTGGTCTTTATGGTTAAATAGCATTCTGGTTTCAGAGGGTGGGGAAGAATTGGCAATCAGGACTCGTGGGTTTTCTTCCCACCTTTTACTTTGACTTGCTGCCTGAAACTGGGCCAACATTTTGAAACTGGGGTGCCCAAAGTTAGATAACTAAATCCATACTGTTTAAGCCACTAAATGAGTGGTCTAATTTTTCGAGATGCTTCCCATCTACAGCTGCCACTAAAGTCAATCAGAGCTGGGGACACTTAGCATTTTTGAAAATCAAAAGTTATGTGCCTAAATAAATTGGATTAAAATGTCTGACTATGGGCATGTAAGCTTCAAAATGTTGTATTACCGTCTCTGGGCCTCAGTTTACCTATCTTAAAATGGGTCTAAGAAGATTTCTCTTCTTTATAGGAGTGTTGTTCATAAAAATGAAGTGCTTTGCTGGTTTCAGATGAAAGTCACTCCAGAGGCACAAAGAATGTTTATTATTGCAATAACAGCACACGTGTTTTGTTTTCCACTAAGCCCCTTCAGAAATTGGGGGGGGGAGAGGTGTCCAAATAAGCTGATTTCAGGATCGGTTTTCTTGTTTCAAGGAGAATGATGTGCTTTGCTTTGCTTTTAAAAATCAGATTCTGCTGCCCTGTGAGCTGTAATTTAGGACCTGCTCATTTAAATCAAAGGAAAGGCTCCCACAGATTTCAGTGGGCTTTGGATCAAGCCCCTATTGTAGTGTTCCATGCAAAGGGCAGTTCTTGTCTGTCTACCATTGTATTTAAAATGAAAACACCCAGGTCAAGCCTTATAAAAGGTAAACAGAAGGGCAATGCAATTTGAGGAATCTAGGAAGAAGTTTTAATGGGCTCACGGGCAGGCCAGGTAGTGGTGAAAATTCCAGAAATGAACAAAGAGAACAAAAAACGGGGCTGGAAAGGAAACAAATGATGAGCAGTGGTGCGGCAATGACATTCAGGGTATGTCTAGACTGCATTGCTATTTCGGGATACCAGAAGTATCCCGAAGTAGCAAGGCCGCGTCTTTAAAAGCTCCCACTATTTCCCGAAATAGTGGGCGTGCTATTCTGGCGTTCCTGTAACTCTTGTTCCATGAGGGTTAAGGGATTTGTCAGAATAGTGCCTTATTTTCAAATTTGGCACTCTCTACACAGTGCCAAATTTCAAAATAAGCTCTTTTGGCTTATTCTGACAGAAGGGCACTGTCTAGATGCACCCAAAGATGACAGGACTGAGACAGGGAGCTGGGAAAAGGGCGGCCAACCGAAAAGCAGAGAAGAAAAGGAAAGACGGTTGAAGAACCTAGAATCAGAACAAATATTTACTTAGCTTTGTTTTGTCTCATTAAAATGTTCTTCTGTATAGTTGCCCAGTGTTAAGCTAAGACAACTGGAGACAATTAAGATGTGGTTTAGTATTGAATGTGCTACTGACAATTGCTGATTGCCCTATTGCTCTCAATAGCCAACCAGAGTAATCTCAATTAAAGCAAATCTCTTACCAGTTGAAGATGTTGCTGTATGGGAATACCATATCAGACCAGATTGATCTACACAGTCCATTTTTCTGTCTGCATTGGTGGCCAGAGATACACACTTCAGAGAGACCTCCTAGTCTAGCACACCTAGTTTTATAGTGCTGTGCAAAACATCTCCTTCATTACCAGGGCAGCTGGACCTAGAACCCAGAGGTTCTGACTCATTGTTCCCTGCTTTGCAGACTAGGCAATATTGTCTCTTGACCTTTCTCATTAAGGATGCATCTTATGTCTGCTGGATGAACATGAGTGTATATCATTTATTTATTTACATTATGGTAGCATTAGAGATCTCTAGGAAGTCACTATACAGACACAATAAACCATAGCACAGAACTCAAATGCTTTACAGTCTTGGGTGCTGATTCAGGAAAACATATGAGGACATGCCTAAAGTCAGGTCCACACGAAAAGGGAACATCAAATCAAGATATGCAACTCCAGCTACGTTAATTACATAGCTGCATTTGATGTTCCTTGTTTCGAGTTTTCCCGCCGTTCCCACGGAAGAAGGCTGACAGGAGCAAATGTTCCCATCAGCTTTCCTTATTCCTCGCAGAAGCAGGGTTACCAGATCCTGATGGAGTCTCCCTCTGAGTTCGATTTAGCAAGTTTTAACTAGACTCGCGAAATCAAACTCCAGAAGATTGATCGCAGCAGCATCAATTTTCTGTTTGGGCCTAAATCCATTCCTGTTGAGGAAAGCACTTAAGCACATGCTTAATTTGACTTCAGTGGGACTTGAGCAGATTAAAAGTGAAGCACCCTTTGGGAATATGAATGTTTTCTTGAATTAGGGCATCAGTTTAAGACAAGATTGAACCAGTGAAGGAAGCAAAGAGAGTTATGGAGAGGATAGGGAAGGGGGGACAGACAAGCAGTAATATGAACATACTTTTAAGATGAGGTATAAAATCCTGACCCCCCCCCCCCAAGGAAATCCATGGGAGTTTTTTTCCACTGACTTCCTCTGATCTAGGATTTCACCCTACCTGTTTAGTTTGTAGGTATGATGTATACTTATTTGTTTCTTTGTTAATGATGACAACTAGGCTGATGAATACAGCTGTGTGAAAAATTGATGTTTTGGTTCTCTGGCAATTGAAAAAAATCATGTCAAGTCAAAACAGATTTTTTTTCAAAATTTTTGTCAATTTGACAAGCAAAAAAATCATTCTAAGTAGAAACCAACACTGTATTTAGCTTAAAACACAACAGTTTCAAAGTTTACTTAATGTTTAATTTAAAAAATTACAATGAAAGAAAATCTGATTTCAAATAAAAAACTCTGAAATTTCATTTTGACATTTAAAATAAATGAAATGTTTTGTTTTTTGAATGTTTTTCTGGGAAGAGGCCAAGGGGGTTTGACACAAACAATTCATAGACAAGTGATAGGAATTTGCAAAACATTTCAGTGTTCATGAAATGTTTTCACTAAACAAATTGTGGCTGAAAATTTTCACCCAGCACTGCAGATAAGAAGGAGTAGTCTGTACCCTTGTTAAAAAGTTGACATGCGAGTGTGCACATGCATAAGTTTCTCATGATATGTGTGCATATCAATGCTTTGCACATGCATATCCCTTATTTGTACATACTCCCTGAGTGGTATATACTTCGGGTGTGGTGCATATATGCTGACTTCAGATTATTGAGCCATCCTATTTAATTTTCTCTTAATGAGTCCTACTTGTATGTGTGGATAAAGGTGAGGAATAGAATGGGAAGGAAGAATGTGGTGTGTGTGTGTGTGTGTGTGTGCGCATGTGGGTGTGGGTGTGAAAGACTATACTGTATGGATACAAATAAGTGGTAGGTGCTTCAGCATGAAACGTAATTAGAAGGTGCAATAAAATAAGAAAAGGTGGGAGCAAGGAAAAATAATTTGTTTAAATGAGAACAGAGGTGACTTCCAACAAAACTTCAAAACCAGTTCGGCTAACAATGAACATAACCCTGTTCTTTTTAATCATCAACAAAATCTATCACACATGTTCTTTTAAGTAAAGTTTATTAGAAAGAAATTGCTACTAGAGAACCACATGTGAGCTCTGACTTGGCAAGGTCAGGCCAGGGCAATAAACCCTTGAACTTTACAAATATGCAAAGCTGGCATAAATAACAAATTAAGCCCAGCCAGGTGTAGTTTGCTACAGCCAGGTGTAGTTTCTGCATTTTGCTGCTTGCCAGAGAGATTCAAACTCTAGCCAGCATGACCCCTGTTGGCAGGCATGGAAAAGAGGGGCTTATCTTTTCTGGTTGTTGCCCACTAGAGCTCACATCTGAAAGTCACCTTCTTGGGGGTACCTCAGGAGAATAAACACAACTTTATTGTGTACCAGTCCTCGTCTAATTCCCTTACCTCATCTATTCACGCTATTACAGAGCTTTGTTAATAATTGTGATTGGGGGCTGCATATATGGCCACCAGTGATTAAACTTGGTCTCCTTTGGAAGATTCCATCTCAAGTCAGCTGGAAGAAGCAGGTGAGGCATGTCAGAAGGAATACTGCCTAAGGTTTTGGTGAGAAAGGGAGAGGGTGTGTGATATGGAGATCAAATAAAAACGATAATTGGACTAGGGTCCTTGCTATAATGGCTTGGGTCCTTGTGAGGGCTCCGGGCAGAGGGTGGAGGCTGGGGACCAAGGAGTACTGGGGGCTGCTGCAGCTGCAAAGATGGCACTGCTCTGATGACAGTAGCTCCCTGAGGTGCCCAGGACCACATTGCCCAGCTGGCAGTTCCTCCTGGGGGGCTGTGGCTATGCTGCCCATCCCTGGCTCCTCCTGGGAGGTCAGGGGGCTGTGCTGCCTGGCCCCACCCTGCAGCTCCTCTGGGGGAGTCTGTGGAGACAGGGACACTGGTTGGCGGGGCTTCCCCCCCAATCCAGTGCTGCAGCTGAGGGCTGTAACGGAGGGGTTTGGGGTGCGGGGGAACTTATTTGTGGCCAGTGGGAAGCAATACAGAGAGCCCCAGCCCCATCTTGCCACTCTCTTCCTGGTGTGGCTATCATCACTCTGCAGTTTAATTCCCCTGTGCTCGCTGCCCCCAGTGGCCACTTGGCAGTATCATCGTCGTCAGATCAGCCCCCTCCCTTTCCATGTTATGGAAAACAGTCCCATTCCAAGCACTTCCCATTTTCCTGACACAACCAAATCATGATCTTGCTTTAAATTAGGATAAGAGGAAACTGCATATCCAATTTCGTGTTCCACGTTCTTACCGTTTAGGAGGAGATCTTGAACTAATGGATTCACAGACAGACACACTCAGATAGATAGATAGATTAGATGAACATTGATTCATCCTGAGCAAGGCTATTTCTGGAGGCAAGTGGAAATCCTGATTCTGGAAAGAATGCAGCGAATTTACCTTTTTATATAGCCCCCTGTTGCATAGTATATGAACACCCTGCAAACTTTAATGCGTTTAGCCACCCAAGTGAGGCCCTATGCATTGGACTCCAGTTCCTCTGAGGATGCTGAGGGTGTGCAATCAGCAAAGGTAGCTTTTATTTTACATAGATTGACTAAATGGTGGTTCAAAAAAGGTGTACGTGGTGCTCAGAATTGGACAAGTATTTAGAGTAGATAACTTATAAAATATGCTAAATAGATGTTGACCTGGAAACTGAAATAATTTGAATTTTTTCAGGGGATGGTGGTAGACAAGGAGATGTGTTGAACCTGCTCATGTTGTTCTGGATATAAGTTTGATTAGACCTCAGAATGGACTAATATTTCAGAATTCAGCCAGCCTGATAACTTTCCAGTCCTTTTGAATCAAATTTTTCCACAAAGAACTTGAAAAGCCTAGTATGTTCAGTCATAATGCACACTATAACCCCACTCCACACCAGCCTGAACTGGGTCTGAATGTCACATTTCAGCCCCTCTCTCTAATGCTAATTAATTATGCCTCAGAAGACAGGAATTGGGGTAAGTATCTTCACCTGAGAAAGAAGGAAGAAAGGGGCATACAAGTGTTAGTTTGTACCAATATACTGCATGTGTTAACTGCTTCCATGGCGGCTCTCTTGGTAAATTTATAAGAGGCACCACAATCTGCTTCTGGTTCAATATGATCATTTGTCTTCCACAAAAAAACAAAACAAAAACCACAACACAAGACCTTCTTCATGCCTGACCCCGTTATAGTCTCCAAAATGAGGAAAAGAAAGCCTTGTTGCCTATGGTTACTATTGCCCACATGTTCCTTTTTATACCAGGGTACACCCACATCTTGAATACTGCATACAGATGTGGTCTCCTCATCTCAAAAAAAAGATATATTGGCATTAGAAAAGGTTCAGAAAAGGCCAAGAAAAATTATTAGGGGCTTGGAATGGGTCCCATATGAAGAGAGATTAAAAAGACTGGGACTTTTCAGCTTAGAAAAGAGGAGACTAAGGGTGGATATGATAGAGATCTATAAAATCATGACTGGTATGGAAAAAGTGAATAAGGAAAAGTTATTTACATATTCCCAGAATATAAGAACTAGGGGTCACCAAATTAAATTAATAGGTAGCAGGTTTAAAAAAAACAAAAAGAAGATTTTCTTCACGCAGCAGTCAACCTGTGCAACTCCTTGCCAGAGGATGTTGTGAAGACTAGGACTTTAACAGGGTTCAAAAAAGAGCTAAATAAATTCATGGGAGTTAGGTCCACCAATGGCTAGTAGCCAGGAGGGGTAGAAATGGCGTTCCCAGCCTCTGTTTGTCAAGAAATGGATGACAGGAGAGGGATCAGGTGATGATTACCTGCTGTGTTTACTCCTTCTGGGGCATCTGGCATTGGCCACTGTCAGCAGACAGGATACTGGGCTAGATCGACCCTTGGTCTGACCATTATGGTCGTTCTGATATGAGAAACTAGCCATAGTTGACCTGCCACTTTCACAGGCCTACTTGTCAATGACCTTAAAAATGTCAATAGTGGTACTAGGGAAAGTGATCATATGTAAAAGGGACACCTTCTTGCCACATCTCACTCTTCCCTAAGTCCTTTTGAGTCTGCAACAGATTCCCAAGGACAAACTTTCCATGGTGTTTAGGTGCCCAACCAGGTTAGGTACCTAAGTGCCACTGAAAATAAAGGCACTTTTGATACTGTCATTAGGCCCATATCTACATCTTTAGGTGAAGATCTTCAAAGATCTTGTCCATAGGCCCCAGGTGAACATATCTCTTTAACAAGTGCTCACCTTTGAGCAGACCCTGAGCCACGGGTGTGGATAGAACTTCTAGAGAGGCTGAAGATAGATGCTGAATCAAGTGGCGACCTTAGTTGGGGCTAAATTGCTTCAAAATAAACCAAGCAGCTGAAATGATGCTCTTTCCTTTTGAAACTGCAGTTCGGGTTGCAAGAACTGGCTGTTCAAAACATTCTATTTTTACTTGAAAAGGGAGCAAATATATAATGGAAATCATACAAAGGGAATAAATGTAGGACCTCATGTTCTCTCTCTCATGTTACTTTCCTGAATGTACCTGAGCTTTAAGAATCTTTGCTAGGAGGTTGTTTTGGGATTTTTTTTTCTCTAAAGGAAACATTTTTCTGCTATTAGTGAAATACCCCACCAATAGCACTTATACTGAGATGCTGTGTTGTCTAGTGTGGAAAACATTGCTCTGGGTATCAAGTAACACATGTTCTATTCTTGGCTCTATCACTTATCTGTTGTGTGATGGGCAAGTCTATTTCCCCTCCCTCCTATTGAATCTGGGGTAGGTGGTATCTGACTATTTCTTCTCCCTATACAGGGGTCTGACTCTGTGTTTGTGCCCTGCTTTCTGTAATGATAATCATAATAATGATAATGATATATTCCTGCCTCTGTAGTGCACCTTGAATAAGCTGCTAAAGCCTGTAGGATTAACTAATGTACTGTGCACATTGACCCCTGGGGTTCTTCAAGGTGAAGTCCTGTCCCTGAGCCACATTTTGGGAAAGACCAAGCTTTCCAATGTGTAAGGACTCCTGGAGGGAACGGAGTGGAAGCTACCTATATAGCATTCTCAGCACACTCAAGCATCATGAAGCTATAATACAGACCTACATCAGGTTTCAAGAGAGAGGGATGGCTGAATGAAGATGAGTGAATTTGCATTGGGTCGGGTTAGGTGGAAGATCTGCTGAGGAGATGGGAGACATGTCTTGACATATAATTGAAAGCTCCTGTGGGAAAGATTGTATAAGCTGCATGTAATGCAGAAAGAAAAAAGATAGCTGTCAGTTTGTTGTGGATAGCAACAAGCCCTTGAGGGAATTAGTCGAATACATCATGGTCATTTGCCTCCAGTCACAGTTCTGGTGAGTGCAACTTTCCTGATTTTGCATATCCAAACCTGATATATAGGGCTAATGGTAAATTCTACCCAGAAGGATCTAGAACCCCTACCAAGGGAGTAAAGGCGTTTATGAGGGAACCAATCCTGAACTGAGCCAAGTACTTGAACTGATCCTGAGGCTTCCATTAAGGCCTACTCTCACTTGTGCTTCTTAGCTCCAGTAGCAATGCATCTTCTTGGTGGTGGTGTATATGATTGGACGTTGCCTGTGGACATACTTGCCCTCTATATGGCAGTCTGGTTGCTTCATGTGTTTCTTAGTTCATATTTTTTCTGTTCATTTCCAGTTTTTCTGGAACTTGAAGGGAGGGACTTTGGAGGATGTAAACAGGAGACTATAGTAAAGGAAAAATAATGTGAGTAATTTTTTCTCTCTTAATATTTCAATGCTAGGAAACATGGAAAGATTGTCTATTTGACTCCTTTTCCAGAGGGAGGGAGGGAAGAAAATATCTTAGACTCCAATAGGGACTTCATCATGCAAATTTAATGTATCTGGAATACGGTAGGGATGGGCATTATTGAAAACCCTAAGATTAGATAGAAGGATAAGGATCATAGCCAAAGGGCATAGACTATTGGAAGAATATTAAATAGTTAAAAGGAGGTTTAGATAGAGTCCTCTAACTTGAGAGCTTCTTAAGTACAAGATCATCTGACAAGAAAATTCAACATTATTCTTGTCAGTATGGAATAATGCCCTATATAAACAAGCAGACATGACAGTATGCGATCCAAAA
This sequence comes from Pelochelys cantorii, assembly GCA_032595735.1. Lineage (NCBI taxonomy): Eukaryota > Metazoa > Chordata > Testudines > Trionychidae > Pelochelys > Pelochelys cantorii. The sequence goes on along the minus strand of CM064338.1, from coordinate 35,861,695 downwards.
CTCCATTTAAAATATTGAACAGCAGTTATCGCTCCAGTCAGATAGTAAAAGAAAGCAGGCTGGGTTAGGCATGTGTGAGACAAGACAGAGCAGACTTATGTAAGTAACTTCTCCAATATAGCTTCAGTTGGGTTGTTTTTTAGATTGTCTACTATCTTAGGAATAAGATAAAGAAGAACCTCAGTCCAGCTGTCCTCAATTCATGGTCCAACACAGCTTGCAATTTGTTTAAATGAATACAATATTATGGGTATTTATAATCCGATTCAAACTTCATGCTTCTTATCAGAGTAGTCTTGTCTAGCGCAGTGGTCTGATAACTGAGAGGTCTTGGTTCTGTTTCCAGCTCTGTCAGTGGTCTTCTGGGTGACATTGTACAGGTTACTTTGTCTCTTTGTATCCTGGGTTCTCCATCTGGAAATGATACTGACCTCTTTTTCTGTAAAGCGCTTGGAGCTCTTCACGTGAAAAGTGCTATGTAGGATTTGTTATTATGTTGTTTTATTATTTGTGTGAGATGACTCTAGTTTAGCCAGCACAGTTATCCTGCAATTAAAGACATTTCCCTGCATCAGCCTGGTCTCTTAACCCCTAGGGAAAGTCTCATCATAAGACATTATAAGATATTGTCAACGCTGTTGTTTCCCATTGAGGAGAAGGAGCTATGATGTACATGAAAGTCTCCACGGAGGGGGCAAGCTCTGATTCCTTATTGCCCTTTCTAGCCACTTTTAATCACTTTGTGCTACCACATCATCTGCCTCCTTAGCCAATCTTCTAACTGTTACCCTCTTGTACGCCGCTGAAATCCAGCTAAACAGAATTGGGGTTGGGGTGTTTAGGCCACTATTAATATTAGTCTTTTGATCATTCCACTGTAAACTCAGTGAGAATGCCTTGAAAACATAGTCATCTGTGGAAGATGGGACTAGCCAAGAAGCATGGCTGTCTATATTTCTAAACCTGCCGAGGTTGTTGTCAATGCTAGCATTCTGTTGGCAATGTTTATGCAACAGTATGCCTTGCAATGGTTTTAAAGATCTTTGCTGTATTAAAGAAGCCATCTCCTTAATACTATAATATAGAGCCAAAGACCTGATATTTGTAATGAAGTCTCCCACTCCAGAAGGTCAGTGGGGAAATGTAATCAGTTTCAAACTGGATGTTGTAACTTACTTGAATGAAAGATTTTCTAAAGGTGACATTAAGATGAAATATTTAAGATAAACTGGTAGATTTGACTGGGAATTCATGATATCCCTCTGAAATAGTCTAACCTGATTTACTGAACTTCTATTTTCAATTTATGATCTGAGACCAGAGTATACCACTGGAGGATGAGAATAGAGTAGTCATATTAGAGCCAGCTCATATATCCTAAAGACAGACTTTGGAAGAATTAGAAAGTATAATAAAGTGCCTGTCCCTTTAAGACAGTGATTGGCTCACTGCCAATTTAGAACCCGGAGCATTAGGTATTTTAAAAGCCCTTAAAACTGTCAGGTTTTTTTCAATTGTATGAGGATTTTGTCTTTTATGAATGGAGAAACAATAACACAGGCATATTGTGTTTTACGACTTCATCCCCCAGCAGCTTAGCTAGGGACAGATTTTGCTTTCGGTTACATGGTTTCAAAAGGAGAATAACTGTTGAACTCAGTGGAATTACTCTGAATTTACCTAGGTGCAACTGAAAGCAAAATGTATTCCATTCATTTTGTTTAAGTAAATGTTCATTTCCACTTAGCTTTCTTTTAATTCTGAGTATGTCCACACTGCCTTTGGGAGTGAGCTTCCCAGCCTGGTAGCTAGACTTGAACTAGTGCACTAAAAATAGCAGTATAGATGTTGTGTCTTGGGCTGCAGCTCTGGCTTGCAAGCATTCATATCCTAAATTGTACACAGAAGGTAGTTAGTTACCTCAGTAAGAATCACAGAAGTGGGGAAGCAGTCAATGGTATTGATTATCCTAATTGCTAATCACCCGATCCTTTGGTTTTAACGTCACGGGAATCTTATTGGGAAAGAAGTGTGTTTGTGAAGCTCTTTAAAAGTTTAATTCACAAGTAATCCATCTCACAAGGGTCTAAGTGGTTCCATTCTGGTTGTATTTGAAGATCTTCAAACTTCATGTGGGTTCTGCTTTTTGCCCCTGAGAGCTGCAAACCTGGGGAACTGTGCTAGGAATGAGCATCACTGTTTCTGCTCCACTGACAATTAAAATAATGGGTGCATCTACACTGCAGTGTTTTTCTGGAAAAACAATACTTGGGTCCACACTGCCACTGAGTTCTTTCGACAGACAGTCGAAAGAATGGAGGGTTTTTTCCAACGATGGTAAACCTCTTCTTTTAAAAGAAGAGGCCTCCAGGAAATAACACAAGTGCCCTGGTGGCCACTCTGTCCAGACTAATCACAACTTAAATGTGAGATAGTGTCCAATCAACGTGGACGCTATCTTTCGAAGTAGCACATCGCTTTTTCTTTGCGCTTTTGCTGTGTGGATGGTCTCTTTCAAAATAAGCTTTTCCAGAAGATCTCTTTTGGAAAAGCTTCTTCCGAAAGAAACTTGCAGTCTAGATGTAGCCATAGAGTTGGGTTTTTTTTCCTTTTTTTTGATTGGTTAACTATAATCCTGTCCATTTCAGATTTCACAAAGAGTTTGCCAAGACTACTTCTGAAAGTTCTAATCCTGCTCCTCCACAGTGTCCCATTCTGAAGGTGTAAGTGCAGTATAAAACCAAAAATGCTGGGAAGCAAGGGAACCCGATCAGGCATTAAGCGTCTGATCCAAAGACCTTTGAAATGGATGGCAAGGCACCGTTAATGCACACACTACTGTGTGCTTACTACATTATTCCAGCCTACTAGAAAGAGTAAGAAGTTATATGTATGTAATGTTGCACCAGCAAGACTAGGTTTGCACTGAAGCTCATGTCTCCTCAGGCATGCTCATTCTCAGCCTGTACCCAGCTGCTTTATGAACATGCTTTATGTTGAGTAAGGGTCAGGGCCATCGACACAAGGGAAGGAAAAGGAGCGGGGAGTTTCAGTGCCAGGGACTGTGCCTTATGCTTAACCTTATTTGAGATCATGTACAGCTTCTCCTTGCTCTTCCAGTTGCCTTTGCTGCAGCCCAGCTGCCTAGGGTACCCTGATGCGCATCATACCATCTATGAATCCAGCCAACCATACACAATTAAGCCTATCAACCTCCAGTGGAGCAAGGATGTTTAGGGCATATCCAAGTTGCCCCCGGCCCACTTGTTTCCATGGAATGCCATTTAAACTAGAGCCCTCCACACAATTTCCGAAGGGAAATGGCTTTTTAAGAAGGCACCAGCATCGGTCAGGAAGGTGAAATGTCTTCCTCTCCCTTATCCTCCTTTGGAGTTTGAAGGCACATGTGTCATCCCTGCACTCCCCCCTGATACATTCACTCCTTACAAGCAACAGCAGGTGGTGCCTTCTTAGTCCCAGATGCCCCCAACTGATGCGAGCAGATCTAGACTCTGTCAGCTCTTCTGCGTGGTTGGGAGTGAGGGTGTGGGAAAGGGGGGGATGACGATCATAGAATCATAGGGTTGGAAGAGACCGAGGGGTTTATGTCATGGGCAGGCCCCAGCAATGTCTTCATAGACTCAAACTATAGCGACAGGGTCTATGTGCCATATTTGACCTGTGGACCTTCTTGTGCCTGCTCTTAGATATAACAGCAACAGAATCATTTGTTGACCTCCCAGCCCTTGCTGGGCAGGCACTCCAAGAGAACAGGGATGAGGGGAAGTCATCTAAGTAGAAGGGGTAGAATATAGTAGAATATAGTACATAATGCGAGGTAGAAGGACAGTTTGGAACCATCTATTTGGATGGGGGCGGGGTGCAATTTAAATAAATAAATAAAATACAAATAATAGACAATGAGCTAAGGATCACTTACTACACAGAACAAAATGGTTCAATAGAGGTCAAGGATCTGGTCTTCTATATTTCAATAACCGAAGGTGACTTGTGCTCACCCTGCTGTTGGTCTCCACACTACAGAACCTTGAAGACTTTGAGTTACTTTGATTCTGCCTCTGATTTAAGCAAAGTTCCTCTTTCGTTTTGTACAAGTGTTTTTTTCCCCTCAAGCAGCACAGGGGATTAAGGACATATATTAGGCCATTTTCTGGGAAGATTCCATGTTCCTTTGCTCTGAAAAGTTCCCTTCCTGGAGATTATGAGATAATGCATCTGGAACAACACTAGCTCACCCAGGTTTGTGTTTTTCTGAGAATCAAATCCCAATAAGTTCATTCTCCATCTGCCTGAAGATATTTTTTAGTAAAGGATAGATATCAACCAATGCCCAGGCCTGTGGTCAGATATTGTGAGATCTTCTAAATATGAGCAGGAAATTAAACATCCTCCAAAGTAGATACAAACATTCCTTTTTTCTCTTCTGCGGTGTTTTCTTTCAGCAGCTGGCCCAAGTGAGAAGAGTGTGTTTATTTCTCCTTCAGTAATGTTTTGCTCAGCAGATTCCCAATCTTGTGATCAACCTGCATTCACTTTCAAGTGAAAACTATTTTGGTGGTCTCAGAGTAAGTTGCTACACTGTAATGGATATTTGTGTCAAGAACTATCACTATGTCATTATCGGTTGGGATTAAGCATTCTGAGTATAATAAAAAGTCTCTGGACCTCCTGTCATGAGTCATTAGACTAAAGGAAAATGGGTTTTCCTCTATAGCTGCACTATCTGAATACTAAAACTGTACGAATCCATCTCACAAAATCAAGGAATTCTCTGTCTGTGTGATTGTGGGTGAGGTGCTTGAGGTGACATGAATCAGTAGAGCTAATGGGGGAAGTTTCTGCAACTTTTGGGGGCATTAGGTCATATGTAACCCATGCACCTTCTGGTTGTGATGCTTTATCCTATCTAGTGGCACAGAGACCACTTAAAGAGAGATTCAGAAATCTACCAACTTAGCTAAGCAGCAGGAGGCTTTTAGCTCATGCAGAAGAGGCTCGTGCACTACGCTTCTGAGGTCCCAAATTCAACACCACCCACTGACAGCCGGGGCCTGTCGGTATTACACATGTACCTTCTTGAATATCAAGTATGTATCCACAGAAGTGCAATCTTCCTATCTCAACCCCTTGTTCATGAACTTTGGATCAGAGCTAGAGTGAATCCTTCTCTTCCATGATCAGCCCTCTGTCTCAGAACAGTGAGTGGATTTTATCTTAACATTGGCAGCTTCGCTTCCATACCTTGGTGGCTCAGAAGTTTTTACATTTTTATAAGACCATTAGCTTTTCAGCTTAATAGGCAAAGGCTGTTTTTCACATTCTGTCAAGGTCACCTGTCAAATCTTTCACACCATGCTATATTTCTACTTATTAATCGCCAAAAATGATGAACCAATACGTTAATAAATGACTATTTGACTAATCACTGTATTTAATGACAGGAAACACCAAATTCATGCCATGTTATTAAACAATCATGATCTTCATTTTCTTTCTTTCATCGTGAGCCACTTGTCAACTAGATATGTTTAAGACGTAGATAATCTTGGTTTGATTTAGGAAAAACTTGAAGGCCAATCCTAAATAGAATGTTCACAGTATATTTCTCATTAGAACTGAAACCCTGAGTCATAGAATTATTTGGATTTAAAATGATGTTAGTGAGTCATAAGTCCAGACCCTTGCCCAATGTTAAGTTAAACACTTGTGACAGAGACTGGACACAAAAAAGAAGAATCACTTTTTTAAAAACATTACCTAACTTTGCCCTATCACCTGAAATTTGATGCCTTATTGTTTTTAACCATGTCCATATGACATTTGATTGCACCTTTATCCCACAACTAACAACAGAAAGATGTAGCCAAGTGAAAGTACTAGTTCAAAAGTACAAATTCCTTATTTAGCAAATTCAAACTCATTTACAAAATCAGCCTGGATTTATTATATTCTTTAAGAATTTTTAGGTTCCTCTTGCATGAGATTTGTTTTCTTTCTAGTTCATTGTATGCATCCATGAAATGATGATAACCAGACTAGGGAAGGATCTGAACAAATTGCCCTGCATTTTAGTCCTCAATTACATAAGGTGATCTTATGAAAACAAGAACTGAAGTCTTGAAGTGTCCTTGCATTGTGAAGGGAAGTAATTCATGCCAGATTGTTCTTTGTTAGAACCTCAAAAAAAGAATCCTAGCAGGTTTATTGAAAAAGGACCCCCAACATTCTAAAAAAAACCCCTCTATGGATACATTTTGAAAAATACTTAGTCCCAGTGAAAACAGTGGGACTTAGGCTCTTAGGGCATTAGATAACTTGGAAAATGTTACCATTACCCTGTATGCTGAATTTCTAACTACCTGTTGACAGTAGCAAAACAAATCCATCCACGAAGTTAAGGGCAGCTGAGATTTACCAATCACTGGCATTCAATGGGTTAGATTAAAGTAATTAAAGTGGTTCTATGCCTAAATCATCTGATAGACTCACAATAAAAATAGCATCTCTGTAAAGCACATGAAAATATGTGTCACAGTCTTTGCTCTGTAAGGTCTCTAAAGAATAGAATGATATTAACTAATTCTTATGTCATATTTTTCATTCCTAAGATTCATAAAGCCCTTTATAAATGTAACAAAGTGAAATATGAAAAGAGCTGGTCAAACAATACAAAAAGCGATTCATGTATCCATGTAGAGTGGGGGGATGGTGTGTGTGTGAAATCCATACCCTGTTAGTGTTGATGCAAGTTTTGCTATTGACTTTAGTGGGGTGAGGATTTCACCCAGTGAATTCAGTTCACTGACATTTGTGTAATTATATTGTTTGTTGTGTGACGGGAATTAGACAGCTACCAGGTATTCATGAATATTTTAGCAAATCTCCAAAGTTTCATACATTCTAGTACAAATAATTGTTTTTTCTTAAAATTCATCCTGAATGTGAAGTATTCATTGTTTACAATTCACTGCTTGGCATTTGGCATTCCACTCTGTAAAAATATCTAGGCATCCATTCAGGGAGTAGTGGCATTACCATGTGGCTTCAATGACAAATCACAGCCCAAGAATTGTAAATAGCAAATAGCTGGTGTGAATAGTTTGCAAACAACACATAGGCTGCAATTTGATCATAAAGATTCCTCAACAAATACTTATAAATACCAATGACATTCAGAGAAAGCAGAATTGTGTCACAAACATTTTTTCAGAACAGAAAAAAGTCTATCTTTAATTAATAATATTAGAAAAGAGTAATTTGAACATATTATATCCATATATACATGTGCAGATAAAATCTCCCCAACCCAGTCACTGAAATGCACCTGTCTCTGGGATGGAATGTGGTTCTCAATTTTTACTAAGACAGGAAGTACAAAATAGCTTACTACTGAAGAACTACTGAAGAATACTCTATACAATTTGAAACTATATGAGAATTCAGGCAAGCCCCAGATTGTAAATACCTGTGTTTGTTCAGGATACTGGAACTAACCTGCCTGCTATGTCAATATCAGTTCTCAAGTAAGATATAGGATGCACTGTGCTAGCTCACTACCATATTACAGGAAAGAGAACTAATCACTGAATCTGCTTTGGGTCTGCAATGTGTGATTTCTCCTTAAAGTGCACACCAGAGCTAGTCCTGTTTAGCTTGTGAGATCTAACATGGTCCCAGACAGACTGAGAGTAGGCTAGGATGGCTATGCTTAAAAAAGATTAGAGAGTCATTGTGATTTGAAAATCTATTTCTTGCTTCCATGTGCTCAGAGTCATACATAGAATCATAGAACACTAGAACTGGAAGGGACTTCGAGAGGTCATTAAGCTCAGTCCTCTGCCTTCACAGCAGGACTAAGCACCATCTAGATCAGCAACCTTTTCAAACCAAAGAGCACTCAACCAGCGTGGACCTTGGAACAAAGGAAGAATAAGGGGGGCCCAGATTGTAGGGAGGTTGGGGGGGCTCCTCCAGTGGCACAGTGGATAAGGTACCTGCCTCCAGAGCCAGAGGTCAACTTGAACAAGTGGTCAACAAAGAACCAGTATCAGAATGTCCATTTGCATGACTGAAAATATATAACTTAATATTATTGATAATAGACATAATGATTAATAATCATATAAATGAAACATTGTACTCACAGACTTCTGCTGCTGCATCTTTTTGTACATTCCTTTGAAGTTTACATACTCCCTGCTCAAATTCAGGTTCATGCACGCATTCAAGCTACATGAGTAATTATGTGTTTTTAAAATTTTGAATTAAAGTTTCATTTTAATAAAGAAGTTGCATGTATTTTGGGAATGACAAAAAAGCCATATTTGGGTCTATACGGAGCCAAATTTGGCTCAAGAGCCATAGGATGCAGACCCCTGATCTAGATCATCCCCAAGAGATGTTTGTCTAACCTGTTTTTAAATATCCTCAATGATGGAGATTTCACAACTTCCGTTGGTAATTTATTCCAGTGTTTAACCACCCTGACAGTTAGGAAGTTTTTCCTAATGTCCAACCTAAACATCCTTTGCTGCAATTTAATTGCTACACATGCACATTGTAGCAAGTGTGGCAGGGTGTTGCCCTGCACTGGCCCTTTAAGGGGCTGAGACCTGGAGTCAGGGGGAAGCCCAGCTGAAGCAGCTAGTGAGGGCCCAGCTGGAGGCCATATAGAGCAGCTCTTGGGAGAAGGAGAGAGACTTGCCTGCCTGCCTGCAATGAGAGAGGCTTCGGCCTAGCTAACCCAGGCTACCCGGCCTGAGGCCCAGGGCTGCACAGAGGCAGTCATGGAGGGGGGGGCTTGCAAGGAGGCAGTCCTAAAAGGCCGGGCTGCAAGGAGGCTGGGGGAGTTAGGCTGGGGGAGTTTGAGCCAGGCCATAAGTCCTTAAGGCAGGGTTGCAGGAGGCAACCGGGAAGGCAGAGTGGGAGAAGAACTAGGGGTCCTAGGGAGTTGGGAGGACCCTGGAAGAGGAGCGGAGGAAGAACAATGACTCCCCCTCGGAAGGGGGTGCAGACCAAGACCGGAGTGGTCACTGCCAGAGGGCAGTGTCCTGAAGAGAACACCTCACCCAAAGGGGGCTCATCGGCATCGGAGCAGCAGGTTACTTCCCCAAAAGCCACCCTGAGGGAAGAAGCCATGCTGAAAGTGAGTCAACCCTCTACACAAGACAGTGACAATGAAATACAACTAGAACTATTCTTTAGTAATTTCTTTATGGCTAAAAGAATCCTCTCTGTATCTGGACTTGTGTTCACCATCTTTATTTATGTATGAAGTTTGGAATCACCATCAAAACTGATTCATTATGGCCATTGGGACTCACTTTGCCAAGTGAATGATCATTGAGGAAACAGAATCATAGAATCAGAGGGATTGAAGAGACCTCAGGAGGTCATCGAGTCCAACCCCCTGCTAAAAGCAGGATGAATCCCAACTAAATCATCTCAGCAAGGGCTTTGTCACGCCAGGACTTAAAAAACCTCTAAGGATGGAGATTCCACCACCTCCCTAGGTAACCCATACCAGTGCTTTACCACCCTGCTAGGGAAATAGTTGTTTCCTAATATCCAACCTAGACCTCCCCCACTGCAACTTGAGACCATTGCTCTTTGTCATCTGTCACCACTGAGAACAGCCTCTCTCCATCCTCTTCAGAACCCCCTTCAGGTAGCTGAAAACTGTTATCAAATCACCATGAACTTACTGAGAGTAGCACACACACTGAGGTGGTTCTGACTCAGAGGGAACCACCACAGCTGAATGGGGCGGGAGGATGAAAGACACTGAGCAACAGAAGTAGAAATAAGGCATCAGAGAAAAGTAAGATGAGATGTTAGAGCTGAGTTCTGATCCTATGAAGTGAATGGAAAGCTCTCGTGCTGACTTCTTTGGGCTTTGGAGCAGCCCCTGAGCTGTAGTGTTAGAACAGAAGATGGGGATGAAGGCAAAAGCTAGTCTGGTATGGTACAAATGGATCCCAGAAAAAAAAACTGAGTGGGGCGAACAGCAGAAATGTCAGAGAGCTGAGTAGTATTCATTAAACAAACAAACAAAAAGCCATTACTGCTGCTTTGCCAGGTGGTTCGAAGGCTGGAAGCAATACCAAGATCTCAAGTCTGGTTACATGGAAACCCCTCTGTCCACAGTGTTCTTAAAGCCATTCACCTCTACGAAGTGGGACAAATGTGTACTGAACTTGATTACAGTGGGGCCAAAGCCTCCCTTGCTGAAGACATTCAGGCCGTACTCCACGGATGAGATCTGGTGCAAGAATATTATGTCTGAAATAGGCTGGTCTCTAAAGATGTTCTGATGTAATACATGTGACTGCAAGCTACGTATAAGTCAGGTTAATGCTCAGTAGGAAGAGTGTATTATTCATAGAATTTGAACAGATTTACATGGGTTCCTGGAAAAGCGAAGAAAAGTCCTGTGGCACCTTATAGACTAACAGATTTATTGGAGCATAAGCTTTCTTGGGCAAAGACCCACTTCGTCAGATGCATGTAGTGGAAATTCCAGAGGCAGATATAAATATACAGGCATAAGAAAAAAATACCAGTCAAGAGTAAGGCTAGAGATAACGAGGTCAATTCAGTCAGGGAGGATGAGGCCCACTTCTAGCAGCTGATGTGAAGGTGTGAACACCAAGGGTATCTCTAGACTGCATCCCTCTGTCGGCAGAGGGTTACAAATTAGGCACGTCGACATTGCAAATGAGGCAGGGATTTAAATATCCCACGCCTAATTTGCATAAAAATGGCCGCCGCGTTTTGCCGACTCAGCACTTTGTTGGCAAAAAGCGGCAGTCTAGAGGGGGATCTGTCGAGAAAGAAAGCCTTTTTCGACAGATCCCTTATGCCTCAGCAAGGAGGCATAAGGGATCTGTCGAAAAAGGCTTTCTTTCTCCTTGCAGGAGGCATAAGGGATCTGTCGAAAAAGGCTTTCTTTCTTGACAGATCCCCCTCTAGACTGCCGCTTTTTGCCAACAAAGTGCTGAGTCGGCAAAACGCGGTGGCCATTATTATGCAAATTAAGCGTGGGATATTTAAATCCCTGCCTCATTTGCAATGTTAGCCTGCCTAATCTGCATCCCTCTGCCAACAGAGGGATGCAGTCTAGACATACCCCAAGAGAGGAGAAACTACTTTTGTAGTTGCCTAGCCATTCACAGTCTTTGTTTAATCCTAAACTTATGGTGTCAGCAAATTCTCACCAACAACTATACACCGCACCATAGTAACTCTAACTCAAGAACCAATCCGTGCAACAAACCTCGGTGCCAACTCTGCCCACATATCTACACCAGCGACACCATCACAGGACCTAACCAGATCAACCACACCATCACTGGTTCATTCACCTGCACATCTACCAACGTAATATACGCCATCATGTGTCAGCAATGCCCCTCTGCCATATACATTGGCCAAACTGGACAGCCCCTATGTAAAAGAATAAATGGACACAAATCAGATATCAGGAATGGTAATATACAAAAACCTGGAGGAGAACACTTCAATCTCCCTGGAAACACAGTAGCAGATTTAAAGGTAGCCATCCTGCAACAAAAAAACTTGAAGAACAGACTTCAAAGAGAAACTGCTGAGCTACAATTCATCTGCAAATTTGACACAATCAGTTTAGGATTAAACAAAGACTGTGAATGGCTAGCCAACTACAAAAGCAATTTCTCCTCTCTTGGTGTTCACACCTCCACATCAGCTGCTAGAAGTGGGCCTCATCCTCCCTGACTGAATTGACCTCATTATCTCTAGCCTTACTCTTGATTGGTATTTTTTTCTTATGCCTGTATATTTATACCTGCCTCTGGAATTTCCACTACATGCATCTGACGAAGTGGGTCTTTGCCCAAGAAAGCTTATGCTCCAATAAATCTGTTAGTCTGTAAGGTGCCACAGGACTTTTCATTGCTTTTGCAGATTCAGACTAACACGGCTACCCCTCTGATACATGGGTTCCTGGGACCATCTTACTTGCTTAGGGCAGCAGAACCATCTAGCTCTTTCTTTCTGAAAAGCTTGGGCACAAATCTACAGTCAGTCTGGCCTCTTAAAAAAAAACCAAACCAAACAAACAAACCCCCAAACAATAACAAACCTCGATCCTGCAGTAAAGCATCTCCACCATAAAGCTGTGGAGCTGGCATTCTTTAGGACCTGGGGGAGTTGTTGTGTTCCAATGGAATGTGGTGAATGGCTTGTAAATTAGAGTCCCTAATGAAAACGCTCTGGTGTCCAACTGGAGCAATCATCTGGTTAAAATCAGGCAGTAATTCCACTAATTTTACTGCCCTTCTCCCAGCCCTCAACGCCTCATTTAGGAAAAAATGTTTATGTTCCTCTCAAAACACCTGCGTTTTAACTTGGGTCCCCAAAGCAATTATTTTTATTTTATTTTATTTTTAAGGCTTTATGCTGTGAAATTCTACATCCCTCCCTTGTCTGAACTGAAGCACGTGAATGCCCTGGGATTCACCATCTTCAAACATGTTTAACTAGCACTGTTCTTTCTTGTGCACTTTACAGTCTTCACCATCCTATATATTTTTCGCCCATAGCTGTCCAGAACTGTTCAGGATATATTTTGTCCTCTCTCCAGAAATGATGAACCAAAACTATATAGAGCCAGGTTGTGACTAAGAAAGTTAAGGCTGACGTAAATGATACTGACTGACACTTATCCAGTTTTAGGCTTTCCAACATATCTGGGGTTCTGATCATGATTTAGTCCTGACTAGAAGTTGTAGACATTAAACAGCAAGAATGAGCGCTATTCTCACTTGGAAAAAGAATCATTACATTTGTGGATGCTGGAACACTAGCATGAAGCACTGTGAGATCTTACCATCTGCTAATCCATTAGAGTGAGTGATGCATTTTATCACCTTGCTTTCCCATTCATTTAAAGCTTTGCCAGAATATGGTTTAATATATCAAAAGTTCTGTAAACTAAAAGAAAGCCACTCTCTCTGGGTATGTCTACACTACAGCATTATTTCAAAATATTTTATTTCGAAATAGTTAATTCAAAATAAGATATTTCAAAATAAAACGTCTACACACAAAATGCATTTCGAAATAGCGTTTTGCTATTTCGAAATAGCGCATCCACACTGATTGGATGCTGAATCGCATTTAAGGCCAGCTGAAACCGGTTCCAGTAGGGCATCAGGTCAGTAGTTACTTTGTGTGGCTGCCTGAGGCTATCTGAGGCTTGTGCTTAAAGGGACTCCCCTGGACAGCTGGTTCTCAGTTTTCCCTGCTTGCTTGCCTACCTCTCTGAGGGACAGCAAAGCATTTTTGTCTCTGCCTGATTTGGTTGCCCTGACTCAGGACACCACAACACTTGGCACCATGGAGCCAGAGCTGCCCGTGGGCACTCTAGTGCTCATTTTGGATGTCTTGCTGCAAGCCTGGCATCAATTGCTGGAGTCTGCCTCACAGCATCTGTTGCAGCCTGACCCCCAGGACCTCTTCCGGACCCTCCTGGGGGATGAGGAGCAGCAGCAGCGCCTGGATGCCAGCGTGCCCTGCCGCATCTGGCGTCTAGACACCGGCAGCGACTGGTGGGACCACATCGTCCTGGAGCTCTGGGGAGACCAACAATGGACCCAGAACTTCAGAATGAAGGAGGACACCTTCCTCAAGCTCTGTGAGTGGCTCGCCCCTGCTCTGAAGCGACAGGACACGCACATGAGGCCCGCCATTCCCCTCCAGAAGCATGTGGCCATTGCCCTCTGGAAGCTCTTCACGCCGGACAGCTACCGATCCCTGGGGAACCAGTTCGGCATGGGGAGATCCACCGTCGGAGCAGTGCTCATGCAGGTATGGCAGTTTCCAGCCATTGTGCCGGGGGGGCGGGCAAGAAGGGGATGGGCTGCCCCAGGGGAAAGGTGGGGAGGTGGTGCAAATCCCCTCCCCGGGAGGGTTTGTTCTGTCCCAGACGCACTACGGACTGCCCGCGGTGTCCAGGATTGCAGGGGGGGTTGCTCCTGGGGCGGGGGGGTGGGGCAGTGGTGGGGAAGGAGCACTGTCAGCCATACTGGCACCCCAGTGACTCTCAGTTTTGTGTGTCCCTCTGCAGGTGGTTAAGGCCATCAATAGAGTGCTGCTCCACAGAGTCATCCACCTCACTGATGTGGACACGGTCATCAAGGGCTTTGGTGCTCTGGGCTTCCCCAACTGTGGGGGGGGGCAATCAACAGGATGCACATCCCCATCCGTGCCCCAGACCACCAGGCCTCCCTGTACATAAACTGGAAGGGATACTTCTCGGTCATCCTGCAGGCCGTGTCTGACCACCAGGGCGGCTTCCTGGACATTAACGTGGGCTGGTCCAGCAAAGCACACAATGCGTGGGTGTACCGCAACTCCTCCATGTGCCAGAGGCTGCACTCCGGGACTTCTTCCCTGACCGCCACATCAGGGTCGGGGACATGGACATGCCTGTGTGCCTGGTGGGGGACGCAGCCTACCCACTACATCCCTGGCTTATGAAGCCCTACACGGGACACCTCAACCCCTCCCGGCAGGCCTTTAATGCCAGTCTCAGCAGGGCCCCCACTGTGGTGGAGGGGGCCTTTGGCTGGCTGAAGGCCCGATTTAGATGCCTCCTCACCTACCTGGACTCTCCGAGAGGAATATTCCGCACGTGGTGGCAGTGTGCTGCACAATTTGTGCAAAAGGAAGGGGGAGACTTTCCTGCCAGGCTGGATGGCAGAGGCCAACCACTTGGCTGGCCTGTACACGCAGCCCCGCATGGCTGCAAGCTGGGAGGCCCATCAGGGGGACTGTTGGTATCCAGGAGGCCCTGCGGGAGAGCTTCCAGATGGAGAAGGAGTGAAGTCTCCCTGGCATGCCCCACTGGGGCCTTGTTCCTTATTCCACCCTCACGTCCTTCCACTTTCCCCTCCCTAGCCCCCCTTCCTGATGTAAAATAAAAACACGTGTGTTGCCAAAAACAAACTCTCTTTATTGAACATACTGGGGGGGTGCGGGAGAGGGTAGGCAAGAGGGTGGGAGAGGGGAAGGGTAAACCGGGGAGGAGGGAGCTAGAAGGGGGAGGCAAGGGGAGGAAGGATGAGGAGAAGCTCAGGGTTGGGGATCTTGCTGGTCCACCTGTCTCCCAGCACTGCGGGTGCGGGGGCCTCGGTGTCTCCAGGTGGGAGCGGGTATGGAGGATGGGGAGGGGGAGGACAAGGCAGGAGAGGGAGCAGGAGTGGGAGGAGGAGCGATAGCTGGGGCGGCAGCTGGGGCTGGAGTGGCAGGAGGCACCAATCTCTGCACCAGGGTCTGCAGGTGGTCGCAGATGGCACGGCCCTGGGCAAGCAGCTCCCGCCAGCTCTCCCGCTGCAGTTGCAGGTCTTCATGCACCCAGTGCTCCAGGATGCAGACCTGCCTTTGCAGGATCCCCAGGTGCTGCCTCTGGTACTCCTCCTGGTTCCGGGTCACCCTGCTGGCCCAGGTGCAGGAGGCTGTCCCGGGCGGGGTGATGCGCCCTGCACTCGCAGCTGCTGCAGCTGTGGAAAAACAAGAGAAGTGGTCAGTTATCCCTGGGGACACAGTGGGTGAAGCCCAGCCCCCCCTCTGCAAGGTGAGGATAGCAGGTCTCTGCACCATCAGAGCCGATGTGCTTGCACACAGGCCATGTTCGGCATGTCCTGCTATCCCCGGGACTGTGAGCTGGCCCGGGACTACACCCATGCCCCTGTGCTGTATATAGTGTGGGGGTGGGGGAGGAGGGGAGATGTGCCCTGCATCTGCGTAGAGGGGGCTCATGGAGGGCGGGCATCATTCAGTGTCCCACCCGGGGTCAGGAGCATGTCATGTGCCTTCATACATACACGTTCCTGTGTCTAGTGCGGAGATCATGGACATTGGAGGCCTCCCCCCAAACCTCAATCAGGCCCCTGTGTGGCAGCCAGCTGGGGCCACATGCCCAGGGTGGCACGGCACATGCACAGGTTGCCGCATGCTCCGTGGACAGCAAGGCCCACATGCGCGGTCCCTGGTCTCCCTCTCCCCCCCCACCCCGCATAAGGGGACAGTGATGGCACTCACATGTTGAGGCCTCCCCGGCCTTGGACGACACCTGTGACGTGGCTGCTGTGACGCCTCGGGGGTCCTGGGTGAGTGCCACACTTCCTCCAGGCTCCTGCGACTCTTGGCCATTGTCATCCTCCTCCTACATGCCCTGGTCAGGGTCCTCTGCCCCAGGGTCGATGACCACCTGGGGGGCATGGAGCGGGGTGCGGTCCAGGGCATCATAATAGGGGAAGGGGTCTGGGTCAGCCCCTAGTTGGGAGCTGCCCCATGTGGCCCTGGTATAGGCCTGCCACAGCTCCTTTATCTTCATGCGCACCTGCTCCTGGGTGCACATGTGGCCTTTGGTGGCCAGGCTGTCAGCCATCCGCTTGTACACGTCTGCGTTCCTGTGTCTAGTGCGGAGATCATGGACATTGGAAGCCTCCCCCCAAACCTCAATCAGGTCCATGATCTCCACACTGGACCTGGAAGGCACCTGCCTTTTGCAGTCCCTGGCAGGCTCCTGGGAGCTGCCAGCCTGCTCCTGGGGAGCGGTGGATGGCTGGGTGCCACTGGGTTGCTGGCTCATGCTGGGTCAGGGGCAGCGACTGCTGGCTCTGGGCTGGCAGGCTTGCAGCTGGCACAGGCACTGTGGCCAGCATCTATCTCTTTAAGGGCTCCGGGGCTGGTGGGGAGCAGAAGAGTTTTCCTGGTTTGGCCCAGAGTGGCCACCAGGGCACTCTGGGAAGGGCTGGAGGCCCCCTATTTTGAAATAAGTGTCTACACAGCGCTTATTTCAATTTAGCTAATTTAGCTAATAACGCCAATTTGGCATTATTCCTCATGGAATGAGGTTTACCAAATTCGAAATAAGCGCTCTGCTATTTCGAATTAATTTCAAAATAGCGGTTTGGCTGTGTAGACGCTAGTAAAGTTATTTCGAAATAACAGCTGTTATTTCGAAATAACTTTGCTGTGTAGACATACCCTCTGATACTACTATTTTTTAAAACTCCATCTCAAAGTAGGGGAAATAGAACTCCTGCACAAAAATACACAAACTTCTTTGTTTCTCTCCAAAGTGCATTCCCCTGAAATTTCTGAGTTGTGAGCAAGACCATTCTGAGTAAATACACATCTACATGAGCACACCAGCCACCCCAGTCAGCTTCAGAATTCCCCTTTCCAGAACTGAATTTGTGCCCAATATGAAGCTCTTTTAAGCAGAACTTAAAGCAAGTTTGATGTTTAAATGCTGGGATGTATTTCACCTTATTAAGTCTTCTTGGCAGGATGAAGTAACCGAGCAAGCATAGGTAAAGTTTGTTTAGCATCAGTCTCTCTCCGTTTCATTATGGACACTAGGGAATGTGAGACACACAAAATACTTTATCCAAAACTTCACATATTAGTGTTAGTCACGATGAGGTGAATATTCCAGGTGTTCAAGGTACTTGTGGGAAATAGTAGACTCTGATGATGTATGTGGGTTTGTGTACTACTAAAAATAACTGGTTCTCTAAGAATTTGAGGCAGTGGGGCCAAAACACTCATTTATGAGCTAACTTCTATGGATATCATTGGCTCCTTTTGAGAATCTAAACCTGTTTGTCCTAAAAGTCCTGACCACGTGAGAGAGAAGGAGACTCCTTCCCTTTTATAGTGGTAAGAAGAGCAGCATTCCACATCCACTGGTGACTCACACCCATTCTGGGATGGGTGAAAAAGAAAACTAAGGACACAAAGAATGAAGCCTGCTTCCATCACCCAATTACACCCTGAGGAGAATGGCAAGGGAAGTCATAAAAGCCCAGACAGCAGCCTCAGCAAATTATCAAAGGTAGGTCCACACTACATCTCAAACTTTAAAGGATAAATTAAATCAAAATATAGCCCAGAGTAGAATGTGTGGCCTCATAATATCCTTAGCTCTGTGAGTGAAAAAGGCTTCCAAAAGCTAGCTAGCTCTTTCCGTTAAGGCCTTAATTTGATCTTTCTATTCCTGACCTCTTGCTGAGGATATGAAATCTAAGGCTGAATGTAAAAGTGTAATCCCAATAATAAATAGTCCTAACGCAAATATCATGTCAACCATTATGCAGAAAAAGTTTTAATTAAAAGGATTGCAAGCAGATTTATGTTCAGTATAACTTTTCCTGCTGTTTGTGGGCTGTATTTATTTCTTTTATTGCTTTCCACTGCCATTTAATGAAGTTGCTTCTCAAATGGAGATAATGTTACATTTAAAGATCTCATTTTCTTCTAATTTTGCAAAGCACACTGCTTCTGCCTTCTGAACTTTTACTTGATTTGACTTATTTTGGGGGACTTGCAGAAGATGTCTATATTGCGAAAGTCAAAAATTACAGTCTTTGGAATAGACAAAGGCAGCCTTTCCTCAACTGCAGGGCTGGAGAGACAGAAAATGTATATGTGTGTGGGTGTATGCACATATGTGCATTACACAGAGAGAGAGAGAGAGAGAGAGAGAGAGAGAGAGAACAGGAGGTAGGAGACCTTCCCTTTTGAGATGTTGAAGGATACATATTGAAATGGGTCCTGCTATGAAGGCAGGGGGCTGGACTCGATGACCTCTTGAGGTCCCTTCCAGTCCTAGCATTCTATGAAAGGCTGACTATTTGTATTTCTTACATTCAAAAATAGCTTTCTTCTTCTATTACCTTGAATGGATTCATAGCTCCACACATTTGGTGTTTCTTTTGCATTAGCTAGCGTATATTTAAAAAGATAAGAGAACCTCTTTGCAGATCCACAGCTGAGAAGTAGAGAGAGACAATCCTTCTGTACTGTATCAACCGATTTTAATTAGAAATGCATCCTGCATCTTAATACCTGCAACTAATAGGGATGATATTTGGAAATTTGAATCTGGCTGGAGCTGGAATTTTTCTCTATAAAGGTCTGAACTGAAACCCAGCCCCAAACTTTGAGAGATTCAAAACTGACATCCTGATCTGATCTACGAAACTCATTAAAGTTTGAGGCTGTTAGAATCTGGGTTTTCAGTTCGGACCTTTATAGAGAAAAACTCCAACTCCAGCCAGATTCAATTTCCAAATATCATCCCTATTAGTTGCAGGGTGTTAAGCATGTTTCTTAGGCTTTGTCTATACCACACCAGCGATTAACGCTGCAGTGATTGATCCACCAGCTGTCGATTTATCGCATCTGCTTAGATGCGATAAATCAATCTCTGAGCATGCTCCCATTGGAGCTGGCACTTCACCAGATGAGAAGAGTAGCGGGCATTGATGAGAGAGGAGCCCCTGTGACCTTACTGCATGCAAGTCACTGCAGTGAGTATGTCGACTTTCAGCTACTCTATTTCCATAGCTGAAGTAGTTTGATGGCTCCCGTTAGTGTAGACAAGGCTTACTGAAAGTATGGACTCTACCCTGTAAGGTCTCAAATCAACACCAGACATGGTGGTGATTTTTGTGACAGAGACATCTGTCCAGCAGACACCAAACCAAGCCCGTCCACCAAGATGTTTAAGATGCCACTATAGAATTAAATTTGTACCGCAGACTCAGATGTTAGACTCCATAATCACATTACCATTCCGTTTGGGGATGGAGTGGATGGTGAGAACACTACAGATTTAAAAAAAAAAAGGAATGGACAACGTTTGGAAAAATATGTGAAGCACAGATGCTTTTTAATCAGATGTTCTAGAATAGAGTACAAATCTAACCTGAGAATATATTGTCCTCCATAATCTGTCTCAAACTGTTATAAACACGGCAAGGAGTTGGAAATGGAGAAATTGAACACATGGAGTGTGCTGATGGGAGAATTTCAAGAGTTGGTAGTTAGATAAAGCCCATAGCTCAGACAATCACTGCAACTATGTATTTAAAACCATGTAACTCCATTGATTGCAATGATGATACTGCAAAGTTACACTGGCCTAAAACTGGAGTGGTCCCTTACCTGAACTATCTAAGGGTAAAAATTCATCCTAGTACAGTGGGACAGCATATATGGCCTAGGGATGTTTAATTTAATTTAATCAACTAATCGACTAGTCAATGGATTTTCCAATGATTAGTTGATAAGTGGGGAGCTGCAAAGGAGTTAGCTCCCAGCCCAGGAGCTAACCCTGCTGTGGCTCTGCCTTTTAAATAGATTAAGAGCCTGTAGGCTGGTGCGCATTGCGGGGGACCCTGTGCGAGCTGGGAATCAGATGTCCCAGCTTGTGCTGGATCCCCCCTGCTGCACTTTAGCCTTTTAAATTTATTGAAAGCCGGCTCCTGCCCCCCACCCTCCCGGCTGCCTCTGATAGAGGCAGCAAGTGTGGGGGGGAGAGCGACTAGTCCCTCAACTATCCAGTAAGCTTTTGCTTATCGGGTAGTTGCTTACATTACTAATATGGCCTATTTACCATTTAAACCCCACTCAATTACACCTTAAATCTCTTGAAGCTGCAGCATCAGTCTGGAAATCTCAAGAAGAGGTTGTCTTATAAGATTTCATAGAATCACAGAACACTAGAACTGGAAGGGACCTCGAGAGGTCATCGAGTCCAGTCCCCTGCCCTCATGGCAGGACCCAGTACCGTCTAGACCATCCCTGATAGATGTCTATCTAACCTGCTCTTCAAATGTTTAGATCCAGTTTAAATGTACCATGAGATATCACTTTATTTAAGAAGGCATTTTCCCCCGATGACATTCCAGAACTTTAATAAAAAGGCTCGTTTGAATTCATTCAATAATCAAGTTTGAAGGTTGGTGGAGTGTCATATTTTTTCCAAGCGAATGTATCCATTGCTAAAGGAAAGTTAAAGTAATTTACCATGTTTTAGGCATATCAGTTGAATTTGGGGCAATAAAGAACAGAAGAGCAAGGTGAGTTCAGTGCCTAGGCAGTTGGAATCTTGCTGCCAAATGTGGTTAAACAGTTTTTCACTATTCTACAAAAACATGTATGTTGTCTAAGTAGAAAAGCATTGCCATTTGTAAAAATCAGGGTTTGTTTTTTTTCCATTCCATACATGTGCAGGCATAAAAGGAGCCATAGCTGACCACAAATTAGAGCAGGGAACAGAAACAAGCACAGCTTGTAATGAACACCACAAGTCTGTAAAAGTATAGCATATTTTTGGCAGGGTGGTTGTTTTTTGTTTGTTTTTGGTTTTATGGTAAAATAGTTCAATTCTATTGTATTGCAATATGACACCATCCGGACGCTGAGTTAAAAAAAAGATTAAATTGATTTCAGTGAATGAGAAGGAGAGGATCTAAGGCAAAAAATGTCTCTTTCTCCCCTTTTCTGCCTCACTTCCTTCACTGTAACATAACAGCAAAAAGGCAACTTGTGCATGCCCTGCTATTTGTTGCAGTTTGACTTACCTTTTCCCTTGGTCTAGGCCAGTGGTTCCCAAACTTTTTGGGCTCTGGAGCCCTTTATATGCATAAAAATTTATGCGGAGCCCCAGCAGTCCACTGATTGTATGTGTTGTACTTATGCGGAGCTCCAGAGGTCCACTGATTGTATGTGTTGTACCTATCGATGTTTCCAGTTTGTCAACCTCGTGGAGCTCCTGGAGATGTCTTGCGGAGCCCTGGGGCTCTGCGGAGCACAGATTGAGAAACACTGGTCAAGGCTATATGATGTAGCTAGCATGGAGAGGCAGAAGCAGGGCTAGGCACAGCCTGAATAAGGATCATTCACATTAGCTATCCCTAAGATTAGGGACTGATCATTGTCTCCCCCAGCACTTGCCAAATGGCACAAAGGTGGTGAAGTGGTAGAGTTAGAACCTGTTTTTTCTGTGCACCAGATTGTGGAGCTGTTCACGTGCAGTGGGGTAGCAGAATGATTCATTTCCTAAGGGTACGTCTAAACTAAGTTTTTTTTTCAAAAGAGGATATGCATATTCCGTGGGAATTTGCATATCTTCTTCCAATCGCTTTTTTGAAAGCGGGTCTTTTGAAAGTGAAATTAGTCTGGATGTGTTTTTTTCAGGAAAAAAAACCCTTTTTCGAAAAAAATGCTCTTCCTAAAAAAAGGAGGTTTACGCAGTTTTTCGAAAAAGGGTTTTTTTTTCTGAAAAAAACTCGTCCAGACTACTTTCACTTTCGAAAAACCCATAAAAAGTAGTTTAGACGTACCCTTAGTGAACTGACATTTGTTTTTCTTGCTCATGTTATGTCCAGAAGCAAATCAAAATCTCCTTGCATTAACTCATTGTTTCTAATTAATCAGTGATTTTCTATCCACATAACTTGAGAAGTCAATCCAGAGTAACAAATCTGTTTCCTGTGAGTATTTTGACCCATTTGGGTATAATAGAGCTGGGTTATGATTCTTCTTTGAAGTCACATGGCATGGTTTCTCCTTTTCTCCACCTTGTTAGAGTGATTTGTAGCCTTGCAACCTCAGAAGTAAGAAACACCAAACCTGGTGAAGGAAGTGCACAAAGGGAAGCCTTCTTGGGCTGTCTCTTCACTCCCTTACTCACCTGGGATCAGGAGAGACCATGTTAGGGTACATCTACATTGCACCATTATTTCAAGATAACTAGCATTTTTTTTGAAATAACATTGTGACCATCTACACAACCATTCTGTTATTATGGAATAATTTTGAAATAATGGATGGCTTATTCCAAAATCTATAAACCTCATTCTACGTGGATTCTGAAATAGCTATTTCGAAATGAGGCTTGTGTAGATGCTCCGCTCTGCTTACCAGGGTCATTCTAAGTTATTCCTCCCCAGTGCTTCCTGGAGCTCTAAATCGAGATAGCACATGTACATTATGGAAGCCTGCCTCAGACTAATTTTGAGGCTTCCCTTCAGTGTAGATGTGCTATTTCTAAATAAACTATTTCGGAATAACTATTCTGGAACAGCTTATTTCGAAAAAAGTGTTCAGTGTAGACATACCCTTACAGATTAGGCAGGCGGTGCTTTCAGGCACAACTGTATGATATTGGCCAAGAACAAACATGGGGCAGGTTGAGGTGAGATTGCAGGTTCAAACAAAAGATGTAGAGTCAATGTAACCCGCCATGTAACTAATAGGGAGACATCTCTTTAACAGACCCCTGGGAGGAGGTAGGAGTGAGTAGTGTCTGTGTCAGTGTTGCTAAGCCAATTTAGCACTCCACCCACAGAACCTTCTGGACTTCAGTGTGGTACTTTAGGGTCTGCTCCAATAGGTTCTGTCTCTCTTGCTGAGATCAGATTCTATGAGCAAGCAGGCAGGGCAGCTGCTTTTGTAAGGGCCTCCTGCCCTGTGTGAGCTGAGAGAGGCTGGGCCAGGAGCAGAAAGCAGGCTTTTGTCCCACACTCTGAAGCACTTTGCAGCAGGTAGTAATGATGTTAACCCTCTACCAGGGCACATGAGCAATGTTAATTATAGCAAGGGGAACCTGGGAGGGAAAAATAACTTCCGTTTTAGTTGTATGCTTGGAATGTTGTTTTGATTTTAGCCAAACTTTCCCCACTACTATAGTTAAAGAGGAGCTGCAGAATCACAGTGAGAAAGAGTCATTTCTATTTTGTTGTTCTCAGTTTTTGTGTTTTCTTGTGACAGGGTTTTCTTTAAGTCTTTTCACTAGTGATTTAACTGACTGGTTAATCAGTTAGCTGGTTATCTAGCAGTCATCCACAGAAGGTGAAGAGGCTGCCTGGATTCCAACTGAGGTTCTCTACAAGCAAGTGGAGAGATGGTTCAATCTGAGCATATTGTGCAGGTTTGATGATCAGAGACACAAACCGAGACTTTGGTGAATTAAATCTAAGCTTTTTGGGATCTCTCAGTTTCTTCTTACAGTGTTTAGTGAGGATTGAACTGTTCAGATTTTACTTTTAGTTTTCTCTTATTTATGTTTGTTGTAACCAAAGACAATGTCTGTGGGTTATAAAATTAGTTATGTTATGTTGTAAAATTAGATGATTATTTGTTTCTTCATCATAAGATTTTATAAAGTTATTTAATTAAATTCATTGTTTTAGTTTCTTTTGGGACTTGAATGTAGGGAGGCTGATATTGCAATCCTTGCTGAAATTCTTTAAGAGGCTGAACTCTGGGTCTCCAGCTACTTTCTATAGGAATGTGTGGGGGTTTTTTAGACACTAGAGAAGGGCAGTGAAGTCTAGCCCACCCAAGGTTACATCAGCACGGAACAAAAAAATTGTGGGCACCCTGTGGACCTGATTCTCAGCTACACTAAAGCTCCTTTGTGCTGCTCTAGCAATGCAAAGGACCTTACAGTGGGTGGCAATGGCTCCCTGAGAATACCCCCAGTGCAGTGAGCCTCTTGGGATGGCAGAAGACCTCAGTGCCAAACCTACTCTTAGATCTTTGCATAAGAGTATGTTGGAGCAAGTCTGGAGTGGGGCTGGAGTGATGGTCAGGAATGGATGGTGGGTGGCCTCATGGCTTGGGGAGGGAAGCCCCCAGCCCCACCCCACAGAGCCTATGCTTCCCACCCCCTGTCTCACTGTGGCCTGCTGGCCTCTGCCCAGCCTCCTCCCACCCTTGCAATGTGTCTGTTAGCCCTTGCCCCCTCCCTGTCCCAGAGTAGCACCCTCCAACTTCCCCTTGGCCTGGAGCTCTGGAGAGCCAGTGGGTGGTGCGGCCCTGGCCTGCCCCAGGCCTGGAGCTCTGGAGAGCTGGTGCGTGGCACAGCCCCAGCCTGCCCTGGAACTCCAGAGAGCTGGCCAGCAGGCATGGCACAAGGCGAAGCCTCATGAGGCATTTTGGAAAGTCAGTGCCTTCTAGGGATGTTAAATTTAGATTAATTAACTAATCAAATAGTCGGTGGGATTTGCATCGACTATTCCATTAGTTGATAAGGGAGCCTCCACCTTTGAGTTGTAGTAAGAGCCCTGCCAGGCTCTTACAGTTCAAAAGCGGAAGCCCTGCAGGGAGCGTGGGCCAGCCGGGGACTGGCCCCACAGTCCCTGCTGCACTCAAGCCTTTGAAATGAACAAGAGCCCCAGTGGGACTTGTGCTCCTTGTGGGGCTTCTGCTCCTGCAGAATCTCAGCAGAACTGGCGTGAGCAGAGACTGCTTCAGTCCCCGGTCACTCTGTTTCCCGCTGTGCTTCTACCTCCCCTGCCTCCCATGGAGACGGTGCTGGGGGGAACCGGCTTTTAAGCCAGCTCCAACCAGCTCCTGTCTCTCTGAGAGAGGCTGCAAGGCGGGAGGGGGAGAGAGGGGGAGAGGAGAGTAGGAAGGGAAAGCGACTAGTTGCATCACTAGTGGACGATCTGATAAGCTTATGCTTATCATGACCCCGCAGCTCATGTGGTCAGGGTATCAATGGAGACAAAGGAAGCAGAGTGTAAGACAGAAGCTCTGTGGATATGTCTACACTGCAAATTAAAGCCCATGATGTTGATCCTCAGAGCCCTGGAAGGCTCAGGTTGTGGGTCTAAAAATAGTCTAAATGTTCACACTCAGCTTGGAGCCTGGACTGTAACACCCGGGGGTGCAGGTGCATAGGCCTCAGATCCATCCCAGCCTGATCTGATTCTTTTTTTCGAGAAACTGTGCCAGCTGACATGGCTTCTAAGACTTGGTGCTGTGGGGTTTTCTTCACAATGTAGCCAGACTCTAAGGCTCTTCAGCCTTACTCTGGCCCTTGGAAGGTCCCAAAATGCAGGCAGTCAAAGGCAGCTGAAAGCCATGATTGCTTCCAGACCCTCTAGTCCCCCAGCACAGATACAGAGAATCAGGCCCCATGTTTGAATGTTGCCAAGTGCTATTAGGTCACCAGTTTCATGAGCAGTAATTACACAGGAGAGAAGATGGCGAGAGAAAGAGAAGAGAGAAGCAACCTTTCATAAAAGGAATACTTTCAATAGCCACCATTATCTATTAGTCAGTTCACTCAGGTTGTTCTCATGTCCTTTTGGGAGAGGCTGCAACAGAATTCAAAATGGGATGGTGAGAAGGCAAATGTACTTTATTAAAATCCAATGGGACCATTTTAGGTTGCAAAGTTTGAAGAAGGAACTGACTCCCCCTCACCTTTCCCCTTTCTATAACACACCCACAAAACAACCTCCAACTTGTAGTTAAGAAAATAAATTGCAAAGAAAACACCCGAAGGGCTTTGGCAGCAAACATTTCCCACTAAATCGTGAATCTGCACACTCACAGTCTGAAATCAATTAGGGTGTGGGGAGAAGGGGGAGGAGAAGGAACAGGAAAATCAACAGCTCTGGGGTGAAACATGGGTTGGTGCTGCCTCATCATTTTTAAAACTAAAATAAAACAAGCAAATTTTCTCCAACTGCAGGTCAAAATAAAAGGGGGGGACCCCCTCTCATCTATTTGCCATAATTACTAACAGAAATCAACCCCAGCCAGCTGCAGAGATCATGGGTAAATGGAGGGACACATTATTATCATTCCCTGGGGTTAAAAAAACCCAAACTTTGTGTCTCAATTTCCCTCTGATATGTTTTTCATATGCGCTGTAAAATCATGTCAAAGGGCTGCTCAGCTAGGACTTCTTTAAATGGCAAAAATTGTCACATTTACAGGCTTTTAAGTCATTCCTTTAAGTTGGCTCCCAAAAGCAAAATATGATCTCTACAATTTCCTAAACTTGTACAATAGAAATATAATGTACTTATTATTGCATTTATCCATTTTCCTTGTCAGCGGTCAGTCAGGATGAACAAATTAGCATGCAGGTTTCGTTTTAGTTATGCTGGATGGCTATTGGCAATGTAATGAGGTGTAGTTGTAGTTTGATGTTACCACTGCAGAGAATGTGAAAGTTTCAAGAGAATGATTTACCAGTTCACGAATACACCCACTTGCTTTGCTCGGCTATGACAAGGCAAAATAGCCATTCATTTGTTTTAACTGGCCACTTGGGGATTCCCCTTACACAGGGTAATCTTTGGGTAGCATTATGGCAATTGAAGTGACTGTACCAAACCCCAGTGCCAGGGGTATGGACGGTACCTTTCATCAGTTAACCTCCAGGTTACCATATTGGTCTCTTGGGGCCAGAGGCAGCCATTGCAATTTGGAGCAGCATTCCTTTAGACAAATGTATGAATTCTTGAGAAGTTTCACCCTGGCTTGTTTTCAGAGGTAGAGAGAGAGAAGGGGAAGAGATGGTTTTGTGAGGAAAGCACAGGATTGGAACTCATGAGATGTAACTTCAATCTGCCTCCTGCTTTCTGTGTGATGTTGGGCAGATCTCTGTGTTCTTCTGTAGATCAAATGGGGAGTTTTCTCTTATTTCACTGCCTTTTTGTTAGCTTTTAAGGTGTTACTAGACTATTTGTTGTTTTTTAAAGTTTTTCCTGTTACAGACTAACTCGGCTACCCCCTCTGAAGTTTTAGGAGGCTGTGAGCATTGATTCATTTATGTTGCCTAAGAGCTTTGAGATCCATGGACAAAGCAGAAGTATTAATTTTCAGTGTTATTTTGGATCTGTCAGGCTTTTGTTTGTAACACATAATAAAGATATGACATCTTAGTCAACAGGTTAACCAGTTCCACGCTACACCACTGTCCTAGGAAGCTGGCCATCAGCCTGCAGAATTTCATCAATGTATTTTAATATACATCCTTTTAGACCTTTGCCTCTGTGGAGTGGAAACTGACATTATCTGGGCTGATCTCTTGTTTTCCCTACTGGCTGCTTACACAACAGAAGAGGGTAGGCCAAGAGCAGAGATATTTTCTACACCTATTGTGCTGATTCACAGTTGAAGTTCAGTTGTAGGGTCCTTTAAAAAACAACAAATGCGGTCTAATTTTAGAGCATCATCGCAATCATTGTTTTTATTTCAGCAGAGAGGAAAAGTGGAGGAAAAAACAGCTTGGGACTTAATAAACACCTTAGCCTGCAGCCTTACACTTTATTCATGAGGGTTTTTTTTATCTTCTCTTCCACTTCCATGCACTCACTGCATCCTCTTTACTGCACAGTCTTAAATTACAATTGCAAAGGTTATATGTTTATTTACAAAGAGACGGCTATGAATGGCGATCCTAAAGGCGAGGAGGGTGTCTCATGGCAATAAACTTCTCCTGCTCTCTTAAACACCAAGGCAAAATGAATAAGGAGATGTTTAGTGCCTCAGACATATTATGGTTTATGGCTTCATTAACTATCTGACCTGTATTGTGTGCAAATTTCATCAAAGTGAGATGCATATTTATTCCCTGAGGTGGACTGGCTGGTGATGTTTTCATTCTTAAAGGAACAGTGCAAGTAATTACTTATAATTAGAGTCTTGTGAAAGTAAGGGAATTTTGTGAGGCAAGGTAATTTCATGTTCCTGCAATTTCATTTAACAGAAAAATGTAAGTGCAATGAATGTGCATGCATGGATGAAACTGAAAATGTGCCAATTTCTCTTCAACCTTAGGCATGTATGGGATATTTTTAGATATTTTAGATAAATGTAAAACTCCACCAACTTCAGTAGAAGTAGGCCTCGTTACACTAGGTGATCATTTGTCTCATGATGTAAATTCCACTGTGTGGTAAAACAACTGGCTCAGCCCAAAATTTTAAAATGTAACACAAAGTGTTAGCTTTTTTCAATTTGGCCTAACTTGGAAGAAATTTTTTGCCGATCACAAACAATTTTGCAGGAAAGTTTACATCTGTAGGGAACCTCTAGTAGTTTCCACGATTCTGCTTCTGTAGATAACTGAATAAATATGTAGTACTATGGAGTATATACAATGAATTTTCAAAAGAATTTTTAGAAATGCTAATCAATATCTCACTGTCTCCACACCTGGGAATGGTGCTGGTGCTTCAGTGGGAATTACTCTTCTACTGTTATTTTCCAGAACCAGTAGGTCCAGTTTAAAGATTTGGGGACAGAACTTCAGCTTGTGTAAAATGTCATTGGAGCTCTGACAATTTACACTAACTGAGGAGCTGTTCCATAGAATCATCTTGGCTCTCTCTTAGAATGTATGATTACGCAACCCTGTGAGGGAATTCTACTATGACAGCAGCACTTGGAGACTTCTACAAACATTGTGACATCATTGTGCTAGGGCGGCACCGCACAAACCCATTGTAAGA
Source organism: Pelochelys cantorii (assembly GCA_032595735.1). Lineage (NCBI taxonomy): Eukaryota > Metazoa > Chordata > Testudines > Trionychidae > Pelochelys > Pelochelys cantorii. The sequence goes on along the minus strand of CM064338.1, from coordinate 35,832,572 downwards.
GGCTGTCCCTTCCAACAAGTAACAGAGTTCTGTGACACTTAGAGGACTCCTTGTTGTTCTTTTCACATACAGACTAACATGGCTGCCCCTCTGAGACTCGTGCCAACAAGTGTTTACCAATCAAAAGAGACAAGATAGGGAAAAAAACAGCCTCCATTTGAGAGAGCCTCAATTTACAGAGGGGGAGTCAGGTACGGAGAGATTAAATGGCACATCCATGGTCACACTGGAAGTCTTTAGAAGCACCAGCAATTAAAGTGAAAGTGCCTGAATTTCCAGTTCAGTGTGTTAATTATAAGGCTATCCTTCCTCTCTGAAACATAGAGCATATTACAAATTTATCTCACAGGAAGAAATCCCATTGATAAAATGTAAATTGTTTTTTACCACCTAGAGAGCAAGTGGGCAGATAATGTAATATAGGTCTGCAGTACAAATAAGTACATGCGTATGCAAGATAATTTTGCATCTGAGAGGTACCATCATGTACATTTATCATTTCTATAAAATCTTATTTTTTATATAATCTATTTTTTGAACCTCCAATTAGCCTCTTTTTCCAATGCATTCATTCTCAGAAATTTGGTGGGATGTCCCAAGCATTTACATATCAAATTTCAACAGATCAACAAGAGAAATGTGGAATAATCCATATTTATACACTTTAAGGGTGCACTTGATAACCCACGGTAATGATTGCACTGGAAAATCCAGCTGAAGAGACATTCTGGTGACTACATTTATGGTTTAACCATAGCATATAATGTATTTCTATGACACTAACTTAACCATAGAATGTTATGGAGCTAATCATGAGCAGTTGAATGTCAGTAATGTAACCACTGGCAATACTAGAACACATGATAGATGTGACTTATGACAGACTTATGGCAAAACACGGTGAAGCAGAAATTAAATCTTTGTCCCTCTGTGGTAATGTGTGGTGACACAAGAACATTTTCTTATCTTTTTACTTACTATAAAAACAAAACCGTAGCAGTTCTAAAAACAAAACAGGAAACCAAAAATAAGAATAAGAAATTGTCTTAAAAAATGCTATGAAATCAGTCTGGCAACGAATCTCCCTTACATAAGAACCATGATACTGGGTCAGACCAAAGGTCCATCTAGGCCAGTATCTTATCTTCTGACAGTGACCAATGCCAGATTCCCCAGATGTAGTGATCAGAACAGGGAATCTTCACATAATCCCTCTCCCATCACCCATTCCCAGCCTCTGACAGGCTAGGGACACCATTCCTACCCATCCTGGCTAGTAGCCATTGATGGACCTAACATCCATGAATTTATCTAGTTCTTTCTTGAACCCTGTTAAAATCATGGCCTTCACAACCTCCTCTGGCAAGGAGTTCCACAGGTTGACTGTGCGCTGTGTGAAGAAAAACTTCCTTTTGTTTGTTTTAAACCTGCTGCCTATTCATTTCATTTGGTGACCCCTAGTTCTTATATTGTGGGAACAAGTAAATAACTTTTCCCTATTCACTTTTTCCACACCAGTCATGGTTTTATAGACCTCTATTTCATCCCCCTTTAGTTTCCGCTTTTCTAAGCTGAAAAGTCCCAGTCTTTTTAATCTCTCTTCATATGGAACCTGTTCTAAACCCCTAATCATTTTTGTTTCCCTTTTCTGAACCTTTTCCAATGCAAATCCCTTCAACCACTTAAACTTAATGCGTGTCTTCCAGCTACTGCAGGCTTTTTCAGAGAAGTGCATGCTTAACTATTAGCTTCCAGAAAGGCATTACAGTCTTCCAGCTTGTGGGCTGGCAGCAATTCCCCATGGAGCCAGTAGAAAGATTGACATTGACTTCAATAGCAGCTGGGCCTCTAGTGACAATATGTGCTGGATTCTTGCAATGTCACAACTTTTGCGCTCTTTGTGTAGTTCCGGCAGTATACCTGTTTTCTCAGTTCAAGGAACATACTACACCTTGTCTCCCCCTGGAGTCTTGCATGATAGCACCAACCTTACCAGTGATAGGGTCTAAGCTCCCACTTCACTCAAGAGGGGATGTCCCTGAACTCTTCCACTCACTGGGTCCCTAGTCTTCAGCATTTGTTTCAGAATGTGGCCTCTTTAATAGAACCACTTTGGCTTGGCTACCTGAAGGAATTTTCTCCTTGGGAGCGTTATAAGTAGGTCATGTTTGAGGCAACTCAGTTCAGTCTTTAAAAAAAAGGTAATACAGTAGTCAGAGAAATAGGTTGAAGTAACAAAGAAGGCTGACATGCATGAATCTCACCCAACTTCATTCTTTCCTCACAGGTATAAATTCCACTCAGCCCAGACATCCCGACTCTTAGTTGCGGGGAGGCAGACAGCTCCTGCAGAATCTTCTTGAGGTGAGTCTCTGAGCTCATGGTGCCCACTCACTGCTTTCCTCTCTTGGCACATGTCTTTTAGGGTTTAATGTTCCTTTGATCCTAGGTTTGAACCTAGAAAAAAATAAACCTGCCAGGCTGGCTGGAGTCAGGCAGGTGCACATTTCTCAATAGATAAATCTCTCATTGTTCTGTTAAGGACCCTTGGTATGCTTTTTGGAGGAAACTTACCTCTGTCATTGTTCCAGTTCTTATTTTCAATTTCAAAAATTAGAAAAAAAATGTAGAGAAAGCCATGTGACAACCAAAATGTCTGTTTTTTAATTGGAAAGTGGTATCTCTGTACATCTTCTGGGGCAGGCACATGTTTTTGAGGGACCATCCTCAAGAAAGAACTTGGTTATGGATCTGAAAGAAGATTTTTTCAAAGGTACAAAGATCTTTTCAGTGTAAAGTGAGGCAGGAAATGGCTTTTTTCCACCAATCCCTCATGTGTTTTAGAAAGTTGGAAATCTTTTATCATCCTGAATCAAAATGAAAAAATGAAATCTCAAATATTCATGAATAAGCGCCCCTTTTTTTTATGAGAAATTGATACAAATGTATTGTTTTAATTTTGAGTTTGATTTTTAAAACCATTTTCACTCTAGGTTGCTTGAATTTCTAAAGAAAAAACATAAAGCAGAAAACTGGAATTCTTTCCCTTAGAAAATGTAAAAAAACCAAAACTTATCCTTGACATTTTTTTCCAAGTCAGGAAATTCATTGAAACCAACCCTTTTTAATGAAATTTTGGCTTTTGATGAATCAGCATTTTTCAATGGGAAGAAACACTTAGCTAAAAAATTCCCAACCAGCTTTTACGTGCCCAACTGATATTAAATGTCCAATAGAGTTGGATGCCTTCAACCATATCCCCTCTCAGCTCTCACACAGACCCAGACAATGCAAATATAAAGTCATATTTCCTAAAGGAAGCCAATTTGTGGATGATGAGCAAGGAATAAACACTTTCTGCAGCGTTACAAGAGGTAAACATGAAAACCAAATAATGCAAAAAAGTCTCAGCAGCTAAAAAGTTAACATCAGCTGTGATCTGCTCAACTAGGAAGGGGTATATGGTGTGATTGTCAGCACTTGAGAAAACCTGCTAAACCTCTTTTTTAAAAAAACTGTAACTTTTTTTTCTTTCAAGTTATTCAACCTTTCACCCATTAGGCTCCTGCTCCTAACCTTTGACCCCTTTGCTATTTGTTTAGCATTGTGGCAACAGAGTTTAGAAATCTGAAAAACATTAAGTGAACTGCAGTGGCGAGGTGAGAGGAAACTCCAGAAGTCAGAGTTGGTTTGAAAAAAAAAATGTATTTGAAATATATTTACTATAGAGAGCACTTCAGGGAGAAATAATCTATAGGAAAATGACAGTTATGCCTCAGAATCCTTGTACAATCTTGTTTACCAGTTAATAAAAGTGGGTTAAGGTGTGAGATTTTGGCAAATGTACTTTGCTCTTTCACAAAATAAAACCCCTGGGAGTGTATTGCATGTAGCTATTCTGAGAAAGGAATATTAATGAGGTTAGAAAACTTGTTATAAGGAGGGAGGCTGAAGTTGGAATAATAGAGTTGAGAAGTATCTGATTTCTGGTTATATATATGTTGAAATAAGATATAGAAAAAATACAAAGGGTAAAATCTCTAAAGCAGTATTGTCAAAGGAGCTGGTGGAACCAGTGCATGTGGTCCATTGATTTGGAGATAATTCTGAGACTTATGATTCATTTGCCTCTGTCTGCTAGAGAAAGCTTGTATCACATAATTCTGTCAGGCTTTATTAATAAATTACTCTTTTTCATAATTTAGCATAATATTGCATTATGTTTATTAAATTATCAGAAGATTTACCTGGCACTGCTAGGGTCCTTAACTCAATTAATTTTTGTTTTTCTTCATTTGAATCATTGTTCTGGAGTAGAGCTGGGGAGGAGGGGTTCAGTATGAAGGCTATCCCAGGGAGAGGGGTCAACTCCAGCCCTCTCTCACCACAGCAGCTTGGGGCCAGGTGAAAAGCGCCTCTCCATGGCTGCTGCATCTCCAGCACGCACAGCTGGGACAGAAGTGCATGTCCTCTGGCTGGGGCAGGTCCAGGTACATCTGACCCCTACAAACTGTGCACTTTCCCCTCATTCCCTGACTAAGGGAAACAGCCAGCAATGTTCCTGTGTGAACGGGGAGAGGAGAGAGGTGTTAACGGGACAGGGGGAAGCTGCAGCCCCTCCCCCAAAGCATGGGGAGGGAAGCTGTGAGCTGGGGCAGTCCCAGATCCTGCCCCTTTCACCTGCCTGGTGATTCTGTATCTTTTCTGTATGTTTTTATCTATCCCCATATCCATTTTGAAGCACTTGGAAGAGGGGAAGGTGATCTGGAATGGTCAGCATGGATTCATGAAGGGCAAGTCGTGCCTGACCAATCTGATTAGCTTCTATGATGAGGTAACTGGCTCTGTGGGTATGGGGAAGTCAGTGGATGTGATATACCTTGATTTTAGCAAGGCTTTTGATACGGTCTCCCACAACATTCTTGCCAGCAAGCTAAGGGAATGTGGATTGGATAAATGGACGGTAAGATGGAGAGAAAGCTGGCTGGAAGGTCGGGCCCAGCGGTAAATGATCAACAGTTCGATGTCAGGATGGCGGTCGGTTTCTAGCGGAGTGCCCCAAGGTTCGGTTCTAGGACCGGTTTTGTTCAACATCTTTATTAATGACCTGGATGAGGGGATGGATTGCACCCTCAGCAAGTTTGCAGATGACGCTAAGCTAAGGGGAGAGGTAGACACGCTGGAGGGAAGGGATAGAGTCCAGAGTGACTTAGACAAATTGGAGGATTGGGCCACAAGAAATCTGATGAGGTTCAACAAGGACAAGTGTAGAGTCCTGCACTTGGGATGGAAGAATCCCAAGCATTTTTACAGGCTGGGAACCAACTGGCTAAGTAGCAGTTCTGTAGAAAAGGACCTGGGGGTTACAGTGGATGAGAAGCTGGACATGAGTCAACAATGTGCTCTTGTAGCCAAGAAGGCTAATGGCATACTAGGTTGCATTAAGAGGAGCATTGCCAGTTGATCCAGAGATGTGATTATTCCTCTTTACTCGGGTCTGGTGAGGCCACATCTGGAGTATTGTGTCCAGTTCTGGGCCCCTAATTACAGGAAGGATGTGGATGCATTGGAGAGGGTCCAGCGGAGGGCAACCAAAATGATTAGGAGTCTGGAGCATATGACCTACGAGAAGAGGCTGAGGGAGCTGGGTCTATTTAGTCTGCAGAAGAGAAGAGTGAGGGGGGATTTGCTAGCAGCCTTCAACTTCCTGAAGGGAGGTTCCAAAGGGGATGGAGAAAGGCTGTTCACGGTAGTGACGGATGGCAGAACAAGGAACAATGGTCTCAAGTTGCGGTGGGAGAGGTCCAGGTTGGATATTAGGAAAAACTATTTCACTAGGAGGGTGGTAAAGCACTGGAATGGGTTACCTAGGAAAGTAGTGGAGTCTCTATCTCTAGAGGTGTTTAAGTCCTGGCTTGACAAAGCCCCGGCTGGGTTGATTTAATTGGGATTGGTCCTGCCTTGGGCAGGGGGCTGGACTTGATGGCCTTCTAAGGTCTCTTCCAGCTCTATGATTCTATGATATGCATTGGGGGGAGGGGAAAGGGAGCATTAATTCCCCCCCACACACACACACACAACCAAACCCTTACCATGCTTTAAGTTATGATAAGAGGACATTGCATACCACATTTGGTGGTAGTAGTACTTACCATTTAGGAGGAGTTCTTTTTTATTCATCTCCATTGTGGGGAGGGATCTTCAAGCTCCTCCTTCCCCCCCTGAACTACCAAATCCTGACCTTGCTTTAAGTTATGATAAGAGGAAGCTGTGTGCTGAATTTGGTGGTCCTAGCTCTTACCATTTAGGAGGAATGCTTGAACAAACGGATGGACAGACAGACTCACTCACTCACTTGCTCATAGACAACTCTCTCAAATATATAGCAGATTTATCATGTAAAATGTGTACATCTCTTCAGTTACTCTGATGGAATGTGTACAATAGAAATAAATGCTGTGCTGCTATGTGTATAAAAACATAGTTTTTGATTGTATCATTTCTCTCTCTCTTTCTTAAGGTTGATTTGCTGATCTTAAAAGAGAATTCACTGCAGGGGTTTGCACCTGGCAAAGAGACCCAGATTTTCATGGGCCTGCTATAGATGCATAAATATGCAGAGAAAGATGTATATTCCATAAAGGGCAGCTAGACACCTGAGTACAGAATCTGAATAGACAAATGCTTGCTTCTGCATGCAATTGTAGTGGTAGAGCTGGTCTGGAAAATGTCAACAAAATATTTTATGGTGCAGAAAATGCCAATTTAGTGAAACCAAAAATGTTTCCAGCAAAGGCTCTGCTTTAAGAGATTTCCTGTTTTGAAAAGAAAAGTTGAAAAAAGTTTCAAAATCATCAAAATATCCCAGATAGTGGCCCTTTCAGAAGGAACCAGCTGAGCAGTGCACCTGTGTCTTATCAGCACATTTCAATGTGGCTAATTAAGAGGTCTTTAAAGAAGACACCTGGAGCTAGAGAAGTGAAAGGAAAGTTCCAATAAGCTAGAGCTGGTTGGTTCAGTCTGAAAGTGCAGGTGAGATTGCTGCTTGAGGCCAAGGAGATGGAGAAGTTCTGGAAGGAAGCAGAAAGTGGATCTTGGGAGAAGGCTCAAGACAGGAGAACAGCAAGAGGCTGGCCCAAACTGGAGAGCTGAAGGCAGGAGGAACCACAGCTGAGAGAGGTACCCACTGGCTCTAAGCTAGAGACTGAAGGCAACCAAACAGTTGAGGAGCTGGGCTGACAGGAACCATGAGCAGGCCAGCGGAAGTGAGGGATGCTCCCCTGGCTAGGATGTTCCTAGCAGAGATATATTAGGGGGCTCCTACTAAATAGAGTAGAGTTGCACCCCTGTTGGAAGGGCTGAGATGGTTGTTGTAGCACGAGGACAGGAGAGGACTGTGTTGGAGAGCTGGAACATGATGAGAGATGCTGGGATTATGCTGAAGAGCAAGCACCTGCTGAGAGACACTGGGACTGTCTGTTGTGTTACTGTAAGGGCTATGCTGGGGGATTCTGGAGTAGGGTGCTGGGACTCATTTTGTTATGATTTACTTAAATGGGAATTTTTTGTATTATATGAGCTGCACTAGGATTATACTGATTCTTGGTAAAATGCTTTCGACTATTTCTGGGGAGTTGGGAGGAAGGATTGTCTGTCTGTCATGTCAGGCAAGCATTCTAGTGAGGGCTGCTCTATGATGGTCCTAGTTTTATATTTTTTTCCCCAGGGAAATAATCAATTTTTCTAATCAAAATGACTTTTTTTTGTTTGGCAGTCTAAGGTAAAAACATGCCAAAAATAGAAACAAAATATTGTGAAATTATTTGAAGGCAAAAAGGTTCAAAGGATCTCATTTACAAAAATAAAATAAAATAAAATAAAATAATTCAATTTTTGATATGTGAAGATGTTGGAGATTTCAGATTTTCATCGTGCTTTGGGATGGGGAAATCTTTCACAAATGTTTATAAGTTAGAAAAACCGACCTGTAGCATACTAAGCCACTCCCAGGTGGGCAAGCCAGTTTTGCTAGATGGCAATATAAGAAAAAGTCCATGAAAGAATGAAAATGAGGCTAGGAAACTGATTTCCACTTGCGGACCAAATAAGATGTCGTCAAATTCAGTTTTTCAGACGCGAATATCTAGTACATTAAATCTCTAGATTTGTATCATAATTTTTATGCTAAGAGGGCTGCCAGCAGACCACCCTATCCTGCCGATTTTACTTACATACGTAGAATAAGCAAAGCACATCGGAACGCACTTACTGACATAAAATGCAACGATGAGAACCTTAATAGGTGAACAGTGTGTGAGCATTGATATCTGTCTGGAGAAAGTGACAATGTCTCAGCTATAACCAGCACTGACATTTTAAAGACTTGTAATATCAGTAGGTACCATATAGGAGGCAATGGAAAGAACTCAGGGCAGATGTAATTTACTCAATAGTTCTGTGAGCAAACAGTTTGGCTTGTTCTGAATAAACTGCAAGACACAGAATTGACCTGCTGAAGACCCTGTGTAGAAAGAATAAGAATAAGTGAGCGTTCCGTTCATGTTGACATGTGTTACTCTTACAGCGTCATCATAGGATAAACAAGGGCAAATGGCACAGCTGAAAGACATTGTCTCTTACCACCAAAAATCTCATTCAGAAGGCATCTCAGTTACTCATCAGAGTGATATGCGTGGAGTTTCTCCATGGATGTTGAGATTTTCTGAAGGCAACAAGGTGACTTCTGCCCTGACTCTCAGGCCTTGCATTGAATAGGCTTTAGAAAGTGTGTTTTGTTAGAATGTGCTAGTGAACACATTCTAATACTATCTAATGATCATGTTCCAAAGTTCTGGGCTAATGCCCTGGCCCTATTGAAGTCAATGACAAAACTCCCTGGCTCTGGCCTCACCCCAAGTGTATACAAAGCAGTGTGTTTTACAAGTTCTCCTTGTCTACACTAGAGCTAATGTGTTCTAACAATGCCCATTTAAACCCCAGCCAAGACAAGGATTTACTGAGCAATTCCCCTACAGTGAAATAAAGGTAATTTTAAACCCTTTAGTTCAGCCCTTTACCCACTCAACTCAAGGAGGCCACAACCCTCCTTGTACCAGCACCCCAGTATACCAGGAAGCCATCTTCCATCCACAACCACAAAAGGAAATAAAATAAGCAAACTGCACACACCAGAAGATGACAATCAGCTGGGGTGGGCAATAATTTTTGCAGGGGGGCAACTTCATGAATGGTCACAGGCTAACTTTACACCCTCCCCCCCACCAGAAGGGGTGGGGCCTGAGTAAGAAGGGGCAGGGCTGGGGACTAGCCTCCCCCCCAGAGTTGTCTGGGGCCAGAGGCTTTGAAATAAAAACACAGTAAAGGGTTCCCTGCCCCAAAGGGATTGCGGCTCCAGCCTCTGCTGGGCTAGCACTGCAACCATGAGCTATTTAAAGAGGATCCTGCTGCCTGAACCGCCACCCGGAAATTCTGTGGCATGGGCAGCAGATTATAAATAGGATGGCCACATGCAGTCCATGGGCTGAGTCGAAATGTTAGGTGGGCCATATCAGTGCCCCCGGCTGCATCTTGCCCAGCCCTGCAATACGCGAACCTCCCACCCTGTGGTCAACCCCCAAGATACACCCATTTCAAACAATCCCTCGCACTCAAGCAAAGCAATTAATACTATAATTCTCTTCTATAAAATTGCATGTTTAGACTATCAACAGCTTTTCTAAAGGACCTGTTGTTATAATTACCACTGACAGTGCAATAGCAGCACATAAAGGTTATAATGAGACTGGATCTAATTGTATAAAGTGCTCTGCAAAGACACTGTAAAAGGCACCAAAGAACTTACAATTTAAAAAGCCCAGACATAAGTGGTAGAGGAGACATATCAGCCAGTGGCTCATGAGGAAAACTGGGAAACAAATGTATTAGGACGTGAAGGTTACATATTGTGGAAGGATTTGTAAAGGGCACATCTCATCCTAATTGGAACTGCATCAAAATTTCAGTCACCAGCCAACCCAAGGTGTGGTGGAACACTTGATAATGGAGTTGTTCTCAGCGCACAAATACTCCTGAGATGTTCCATGGATATTCATAACAGGATTATTTTTAATATTGAATTTATTTTTAACATTAAAATGAATTTATAACCCATTAAGACTATTATATAGGATAATATTTTAAAACAGTCACCACAAGTTATTTTTCTGAAGTTATTTAACACAGAGAGAATTAGAAACTGCCATTGGGCTGGATCCAAATCCCCTAGGAGTCCATGGGCAAAAATTCCAGTTTCTCTGGGTCAGGTTTATTCTGAAGGGAAGAAGCTGATGGTATTTTTTCTAGCTCTAATGAAAATAATCAAGTTGGAGTGATGTATTCTAGTGACTTACAGTGTTGGAATCAAATAATTGTGTGGGAATGAGCAAAAGGTCAGTGTTTGGGGTCAGTCTAAAGAGATCCACCCCACAAACTGCTTTGAAAATACTTGTCATTTGGTGCATTCCACAGGCAACTTCTTCAGAAGTAGTCTTATTAGCCATGGATAGATGTCATCCCCTGCAGTTATAGTTTAGCAGTGTCCAGAGAAAGGACATGAACTATTCCAGACGCAGGTTAATCCCCTCTTCAAATCAAAGACTGGTAAGAGCCCTAAAGCTTCTTTGAAATGATATATATATACACACACATACAGAAGATTTACCTGGCATTGCTCGGGTCCTTAAATCAATTAATTTTTCTTTCTTGGAAAATAAAATGAAAATGTACCAGGCTTCATTTGAATCATTGCTCAGGGGTGAGGCTGGGAATGAGGTGTTCTGAATGCAGCTGCCCTGTTAAGAAAGAACTGTCCCACAGCAGCTTGGTGCCAGGTGAGAGACACCGCTTCATGGCCACTGCAGCTCCAGCGGGCAAAAGTAAGGGAGGGATTCATATTCCTTGCCTGGGGCTGATCCAGGTACATCTGGCCCCTGCGCTCCCCAAGGAGAACGAGGAATGCAGCAAACTGTGAACTTTCCCCAGGCTCCCAGAGGAAGGGGAACATGCAGCAATATCCCTGTATGAAAGGGCACCTAGGAGGTGGGAAGCTCGGGGCTGAGGAAGTCTGAAGGAGGTGGAAGGGAGGGAGAGAGGTGCTACGAGCCAGTCTCTTTCACCTGCCTGATGATTCTGTCTCTTCTATATGGTTTTCTGAGAAGCAATCCCATTCCATGAACATACCATTTTCCTAGCACAATCAAACCCTTACCTTGCTTTAAGTTATGATAAAAGGAAACTGTTTATCGAATTTGGTTGCTCTAAGTCAGGGGTGAGCAAAAGGGCCTCTGCAGGCTTGATCTGGCCACCAAGTAGGTTGATCCAATCTGCAGAGGCCCTGCCGCTCCCCTGCCCCCAGGCCAATCAGGGCCTTGGGGTGGAGGGAGCGCTTTAAGTGTCCTCCACCTTGCAAAGAGTGTGAGGCGCTTAGAAGCACTATGCGCTCCTGGCAGGGTGGGAGGAGGCTTCGTGCACTCCTCTCCCCTGCCCCCAGGTCCTGATTGGCCTGGGGGCAGAAGAGAGAGTGCGTGAAGTCTCCTCCCATCGCCAGGGGCATGGGTGCCTTGGGGGAACCTCTGGGTAGGGAAAAAGGTGCTTCCCCACCCACAGTCCAGTCATGGTCTGTGGGTGGGGAAGCAGGGAAGTGTCCTGCCCCCACCCCTTCTGCTTGAGGCCTTGCCCTTTCTGGTGAGATCTGGGGCCACTTCAAAAATTTCTGAAGTGGCCCCCTGGCAAAAAATTATTGCCCACCCCTGCTCTAACTCTTACCATTTAGGAGGAGTTCTTGAACAGATAGATGGATGGACAAACAGACAGACTCTCTCAAATATATAGTGGATATGAAATAAAAATAAACTTTATCCCCTGCTATCTCCAGAGGCTCTCTGTCTTGAGGCACACATGCTGAGTTAAATATCCTGGAAAGACTGAGCAGAATTTAGACAGATCTAGAAGCACTCTGGGGCCACATGTACACTAGGAAATTATTTCAAAATAACTAAATTTGAAATAATTCCCAAAATAACTATTTAGAAATAAGATTATTCCCCAAGGAACGCAGAAGTACAGATTTCAAAATAACCAACCTGTTATTTCAAAATAATGGGCTTGAGAGTGTGGACACCCTGCTTATTTCGAAATAAGGGGAATTATTTCAAAATAAGTGCCTAGTGTAGACCAGGGCTGGGTGTGTTTCTGCCACTAGCTATCTGCTCCCATCACTTTTTTCAGAATGTGACAGTTCCCTTTCAACGTACAACATAAAACAAAGACTAAAATATCCCTTTGCAAAAAGGACTCTGAAATTGTTCCCTGGATTGTCAGGTAGAACAGGATGGATGAATGCAAGATAAAATAAATTCTTTCTTTCTTTCTTTCAAGACAAACTGACTCCAGTCACTCTATCTGAGTTCTGGAGGTGGATTTTTTTTGCCCACGTTACTTTTTCCTTAAAAACAGTCTCATGTTACACAACCCTGAAGATTGGTATCAAGAACTAGCTCTTATATATCATGGCGTGGTCACTGAGTTCCTTTCAGCTCCTCCAAAACTCCCCTGGGCTCCCCCCCTCCCCCGCCTTTTTGTAGTTCCCAGAAAGGAAAGTGAGTTTTTAAAGTGTCAGAATAGTGTAAATGCTGATATATTGGCCACAGTTGTTTGAGGCCTTTTGAGAAACAAACTCCTCCCTTCTCCTCTGTTCCCTTCAAGTTGGGAATGATTCATCAGCTGGCCTTTAGCAAGAAAAAAGACCTGCCCTGGGTCTAAGGCCTTTGACCTGTGTGAAGAGAGGGGTCAGACTGGGAGCAACTGTGCAAGCGCCACTGCTGCAGCTACAGGTCTTGCAAACACAAGGGAGAAGGGACTGAAAGAATGGAGTGGGATGGTGGGAAAAAGTGGGAATTTATAAAAGTTAAGAGTATATTTCTAAGAGTCTCAGTGGATCAGCTGACAACTGAGGTCAGGGGTCATATTTATGCTAGATTCCCTGAGCATGTTACAGTAACATCTGCTTGTTAAGGGTCTATGGAGACCAAATGTTTCTGACCTCTAACTACAAAAGGGGACATACTGAGAGATTAGGGGTGTGCATATTAACATTTGGGTTTGACTTGAAAGTTTCCCTCTCCTTAGCCTGGCTTGTCAGTATTGCCTCATTTATTTTATATTCGACCCAAAATATTCAGGTCAACCATGGCAAGTATTTTGCCTGCATTTGAAGCATAACATGCATGTTAAAGCCACTTCTTCCAGGTGCAGGGGAGTTCAAATGTTGGAAAACGATATGATAATAGAGGTGAGGATAATTCAGTTCTCCCAGATCTGAACACACCCACATTTTCTATGGATCAGGGCTAGAATCTGGACCTGGATCTAGAGCTGATTTTCTCAGCCTGAATGTTTATCTATTAATGATGGAATTAAAGCCCAAGACATGACCAGAATTTTGAGGGTAGGGTTTGAAATCTGACTTTAATTTTGCAGTTTTGGCATAACATTATATTTATTATTCCCTATAAGTAGGCTTGGCAGAATTTGATTTTTATTTTTTTTATAATTTTGACGGATAATATCAATGATTATTTTAAAACTTTTTTTCTATTTTTGTCAACTTAAATTTTCACAGTTGTGGAAAAGTTGAGGCTGGGAGAAGGACACAATCCTTCAAAGCATAAATATAAGAAAACTATACATGTGGAAATTCCTTAAAAAACAGTTTCAAAGTGTTAACATCCCATAACCCTAGCTGGGAGAGCTGCATTCAGAACCCATTGTAGGAAGCAACAAAATAATAATGAGGTAGCCTTCTAGATTATAGCTCAAGAACCTAAAATATTTACCTTCCCCTGGGACAGCATCCCAATCCTAGGACTCTCCTTAGACAGCTGGGATAGAGGGATACTCTTTGATAGAGTCTTTTACTAATGGCCCCATTTCCCAGCAGCTCGGAAAATCTTAGTTTGGTCTCTCTTTAGCAAGATTTGAAAGGCTAAGTTTGCTGACTTGAGGTGAGTAAGAACTTCTCCTTAAACAAAGTGTTTGGGGATTAAAAAATAAGATTAAGGATCCTGCCTTCATGCTTCAGTCTTTAAAATGAAAGGGATGCCCCCATTCTCATTGAAATAAATGCCACAAATTCTCATGTCCTGCACTAAGTGCAGAAATGGGCCCACCATTTAACCTTACACAGTGAACATTTTCATTCCAGGATCAGTCTCAGTCAAGTACCAAGTTCATTCCAGTGATTTCCTGGGATCAGTCCATTGGCCATGAGTAGCTAATGGCTTTTAGTGTTTGTTGGCCTTCAAGACCTGGAAAAACAGAGCTGTTAATTTTAGCTTGTTTATTTACACTTTCTGCTATACTTCAGGCAGTTCACTTCTGTACATGGTTAAAACTGCAACCCAAATGTTCTCCCGAGAGACAGTGTGAAGTTTTGTTTTGGGAAAACAAAAGCTGCACCAGTGGAAACATTTTGTGTGAATGTGGGTGTGAGTGTGTTTTGGTTATTTTTAGCAGGCAAGGGCTAAAATTGATCCTGTGTTGTGTTACCATACAACGTTGCCCTGTGTTTGGGTCCAAAGTCAATAGTGGATAAGTTCGCATCAGACAGTTCAATCCCCCATTTTACTGGGTAAAAGGAAAATATATTCTTGGAATCCACATAGAATCATCTCAAATGGAAGGTCTCCATGTGCTGGGAGAGGCCCTGGGATCTAGGGAGATGGGGGCTGTTTAAAGGTAGGGTCTCAGAGGGGGAGTGGTGGGAGAGAAGAATGTGGACCATTCAAATACACCTTTGTGATTATAAATAATAAAAAATTTTGTTCGGAAGTGCATTCTGCCAAACTTCACAATAAACCTCCTAGCAGGTCATTGAAATTCTCTTAATCAGGGTCAGAACCCACAAGCTGGGGTCTGCCCTGTGAGTTCAGTGGGAAAAATATTCTTCTTCCCAAGTAGATTTTTTTTCTCTTTCCTTTTCTCTTTCAGCTGGAAGGGACCCCTGCATAAACATGCAGAGCAATTTTCCAGTACATTAACCCAGGAGGGGGGAAATCCTTACTATCTACGCAAGGGGGAGGGGAAAATGGAGCAACCGGGTGAGCTGAAGATAGATGAGCCTGGGATATGAGACAGAGTAGTTTTTCCACTGTCCTGCCCTATACACCTCGGACAAAGACTTCATTGAGTGAGATGCTTGACAGCAGCCTCATAAACTAGTAGTTGGGCACAAAAGGTCTGACACTTGAAAGCACCAATCCCAGCCCTCCTTCCATTGCAGCTGCACACAGGGGCTGGGCCTAACAGTTGTGTCCCTTTGTCATCCCGTAGGACAAGAGCTGAAGATAAATAGTGTTGACTTTAATGCAGTCACACAATTTTGCGTATTCCCAAAAGACAACATTTCCTCTCAGACTTTACATTATTACCTCAGGCTGGTAGAGCCAACTTTCCTTCTCTTGGGAGTCCAGATAGCTCAGGAGTAGCAGGAGAACAAGGGAGGAAGGGAGAACTGAAGCCTCTGTACCTCTTTGCCTGTAAGGAAGAAAGCTATTTTCCCCAACTTTTGCTTTGTTATGGTGGGTTCTTTCTTTCTCGTGGGAAATATGGGGCATGTCCTGATGACGTGGGAATGAGGGTGAACAATATAGAATTTTCTCAACCTGCCCTCCAACTACTAACCTTAAAACTCCCTGACGATCAATACCAGGAAATAGAAATCTGTTAACCAACAGCTTCCTGGAATAAAACGAACGCCTTGAAAGCCTTAGCATCCATGAATCTCACCGGCTGTAAAGACTAGAAACTGGAGTGTTAGGCTATTTCATTTCTTAGTGTATTTAGAACTTGGTTGTATTCACAGGGCCCGTGATAGGTGTCAGGGAAAGAAGAATATGGATAAGAGAACTTTTGAGCCCATTAAGGGTGGTGGGTTAGAGACAAGTTAAATTGTCTGAAAGGTGTTTAGCTTGAATATCTCCTCTGACTGGCTCAGAATCTCTATCTGTGTCATCCTACACACACAATGCCTCATTAGAAAAAAATTGAAACATATCCTAAGCTATCAACATTCAGTGCTTCTTTTCTTTTTCCATAGTGGAGTTGTGGAGACCATACCATGAAGAATGTAAGTGGCTAGTTAAGAATGCTGTCTCAATTGAAAACGTAAATGTGTTGAATCTTGACTATTCCTATGTGCTTACCTATATAGAATAACCAAAAGTTAAGGCAAGAATTACTCTGTCCTTCCTGGGGGTGAATATTTCCATTTTTCAAGTTAACTGTCATTTTTCATTTTCCAGCCTGTGTGGTCTAGTGGAGTTTAATTCTTGGCTCTTTATCTGACTCAGTCTGTAACCTTAGACAAACTTTAAAGGATATTTTATATGCCTAAACAGTGCTTTTGTTCCAATTTGATAAAAGGATAGAAAGAACAAAAACATAATCTTTTAGGATGTTTTCAATAATCATTCTTTTGTCCTTCTGAGATTGGCAGCTAAACAGAAAATAAGAAGTTCTGCATTTGACAATTAGTACAAGACTTTGAAATATGGTAACAGTCAAGGAAAGAGACTCTTGGATAAGTTGCCTCTTTACTTTTGTTTTTCCCTCTGTAAAACACAGGCCTAACTTATAATTGTGTTATCTACCTCAGTGGAACAATATGTCCAAATGGATAAGGAATGTAAGTGAATAGTCAATAATTTGCATTCCCCCCCGCCTTGCTGCCTCTGTATCAGAAGCAGCAAGCAGGGGTGGGAGGAGCAGGATCCAGTGGTGCGGGGGAGCTGGCTTAAAAGCTGGTTCCCCCCCCCCCCAGCACTGTCTCAGTGGTGCTGCCTGACCCCCCTTGCTGCTGCTTCTATAAGAGGAAGCAACATGAGGCAGACAGGGGAGGGAAGGCTGCTTCAAAGCAACCTCTGCCCGCACTGGGCCCACGCTTGCCGTGAGCAGTGGCTGCTCCAGCAGTAGCCCCTGTCTGTGGTGGCCTGGTCTGACCGCAGACAGAGGCTGCTCCAGTAGTAGCCCATGTCCAGGGGCAGCAGCCCCTAGGATCCCCCACAGACAGGGGCTGCTTCCAGAGCAGCCTCTGCCTGAAGCCAGCTCAGGACACCATGAACGAGGTACTCTGGCTGGGCAGGCAGCCTGGCTCAGGCCCGGCTTGCACAGTATAAATGTACTAAGAGCTGGGCTGCCTGCACACTCGGCTCCTAGTACATTTAAACTGCAGAGCTGCAGTGGGAGTAGCTCCAGGACCTGGTGCAAGCTGGGACTGAGCACCTTCCCTTGTCGTCTAATCATGTAGTTGATACACATTTTATCGACTACATGATTAGCCAGTTACCCGCCTCTTAACATCCTTAAAATGGATAGGGCAGATGTCTGGGAGAAAGAAGCAACCGGGGGGTAGAATCTTGGCCCCATTCAAATCAGTGGCCCCATTAAGTTTAGTAGGCTTGGGATTTGACCTCTGGAATCCATAGCTATCTAACCCAATGATAAACTGTGTGCGTCTCAGCTCTTTCCAGCAAAAAAATATTGTTGTGCGTTATTTTCTCACTTAAGGCACCTTGGGCCTACTTTTCAGAGGTGCAGAGAACCAGCTGAGGTGAGTTTACTAACATGGGTGCTTAAGTATCTCTGAAAATCAGACTTTTGAGGAATTGTTCTGGATTTGTACTAGTATAAGCAAAATCAAATGAAGCCACCACAGACCACATTTTGAAGGTATTTGAAAGCTGTGGGAGTTAGGTCTGTAACCTGCTTAGGCACTTCGGAAAATTCCACTGGGTGCCTATGTGTATTTTTAATGCTTTTGAAACTCTGGACCTGTGTCCTCATACTTGGCTTTTCCTTTTTATTTTTGTCATGCAGGTACTTCAGTGATCCTACTGAAGAGAGTCTTTGCCTGGACAAAAGTTGTACTTGGGGGGGTCTTACAGATATACACATTTATTCGTAGTAGAACTAATGATCATGTTTACGATGGTGGTGCTTAAGGGCCTATCAAAAATAGGGTCTCATGTGTCCAACATTGCACAGATACATAGTGGATGGTCTCTGTCCCAAAGAGCTTGTAATCTAAATACACAACATAGACACAGGCAGAAGAAAGGTATAAATATGTTGAATGAACAATGTGGTGTCAGCAAACTTGATGTGAGTTCCAGTTATCGTTATGTATGTATTATTTTGAGTAGGGAGGTGAAAATGAGATTAATCAGCTAACAGTTGATGGAATTTCCCAGAGCCCACCTGGCAGTTTCAAAGTGGAAGCGCCACATGGAGCCTGGAGTCAGGGGGGGAGACACCACTGGCCCTGGGCTCCACGCAGCGTTTTAATCTTTGACATGCACAAGAGCCCCTGCTGGGGTTCTTATACATTTCAAAGGTGGAACGCCTCTTCTAAACCTCTGCCCACTCTCACAGAGCTGGAGCTGGGGGGGGGGGAACTGGCTTCTAAGCTGGCTCCCTCCACCATCCTTTCATCTTCCCCTCCCTTGCTGCCTGTTTCTGATAGAGGCAGCAAGGGGGTGGAGCAACTAGTCGTCTAGTGTGTCGACGGTCCGATAAGCGTTTGCTTATCGGATAGTTGACTAGTCGATTAGTTGCTTACATCTATAATTTTGAGCTGGGTTTACTTAGAAAGGGATCAACTGAACGGGAGGAAGAGAGAATAAAGTGAGGGGGACAAAGCATAGAAGAGGTTGGGGGGCAGGTGTGGAGTGAAGCTGAGTTGAAGAGAGAAGGAAGGGAAAGGAAAGAGGAGGAGCATGCAGATAATTTGCACTGAGCAGTAGTCAAAAGTAGAGGAAGTTCTCTGGATGTCCTAAGGTTGTTGCTTTGATATGCTTCACAGCAGTGAAGTCTGGAAAGAGGATTGCACCATTTAGGTACTAGCTTGCATTAGGCAATTAGAGTGCTGTTCAGAGTATGTACAGCTGGACCATCCTCATAATGACTGGATTGTCTGGTCTGTATCTCAGGCAGGGGGAATGAAAGGGTGCTCTGGTCCCACCTCCATCCTATTCATCCCTGTCCCCGTTGGGCAATGTGTTTCCAGAAATAAATAGAAGGAATGCTCTTTGTGTGCCTTTCCTCCAACCTTGTGCACATTCTCAGGGGCAAGTAACAATTTAGCCCTAGAAAGATTGGGCTAGATCCTTGGCTTCTCACTCAGGCAAAGCAAAGAAGCCAGAAAGGTGCCCTAATAGGATAGCTGGGGTTACCCTGATGTAGGCATAGTCCCTTACAACTTGTGTGTGTGTATGGGGGGGGAGGGTGTGACAAGATCATTACTGAACATGTTCAAAGCATGCTGAGCCTTGGCCAGCAAAGCAGAACTTATAGGGTTGTTTCAACTAGTCTAATGGAGAGCATCCCAGAAACTGCTCTAAGTTACTGCAGGGCTGAGCTATACTTTGTTTGCCTGCAGAATCCAGCAGGGGAGTGTGTAAAGTTGACTTGTTGGATTATGTGCCCAGGTCAAGCAATGCTCATGTGGATCCTAATACAAGTGTTCTGATTCCCTTTCCATCTCCAATCTTTTATATATTAACTGCTCAAAGGACAAAATCTTTCTGCTATCAAGGTTTTCATTTGGTGTGGCTGGGGAAAGCATGAGTTCCTAGGCTTTGATTAGGCAACCTCACTGCAATTTTGTTTCCTAAACCAATTAGAGTACCTTGGGAAAAGTATGTTGAAAGTAGTAAAAGCAATGACGACTGAAAATATTTCTGTTGGCTGCATTTTCTGGTTCTGGGAAATTCCAAAGCTGGTCAAGTCTTCTTTTCTTCAGAACTAACAGTAAGAGCTAACTCATAAATTATGCGGCATCTCAGCACTCTAGTGATGCTGCAATGTAGCATCCTTTTGTACTTTTAATGCTGAGTTACAGTAATTCCTTATTTTGGGGAGTTCCTTGATTGCATTATTTCCAGGATATATTCAAGGCCAGGTCTACACTAAAAGGGAAGGTCGAATCAAGATACGCAACTCCAGCTATGTTCATTACGTATGTACCTTGTTTCGAGGTTCCATGCCATCCCCACAGTGGGAAGCCAACAGAAGCAAATGCTCTCCTTAGCTTCCCTTATGCCTCACAGAAGCAGGAATACCAGCTGCCTGCAGGGGCACCCTTTGAATTTGATTTAGTGAGTCTTAACAAGACTTGCTAAATCAAACTCCTGAAGATAGATTACAGCTGCGTCAATCTTCCGTTTAGTGAAGACATGGCCTTATTCAGAAGAAGCAGCTTTCATTCTCACCTGTACACAGGTGTCTTGGCATTTCATTTGCATTTTGACCTCATTCCTTGAAGTGTTGTGCTGGAAAATTCCATATCAATTCTGAATCTTAGAATACTAGAACTGGAAGAGACTTCTAGAGGTCATCAAGTCCAGTCCCCTGCCCTCACAGCAGGACCAAGCACCATCTAAATCATCACTGTTAGATGTCTATCTAACCTGCTCTTAAATATCTCCAATGCTGGAAAATCCACAACCTCCTTAAGCAACTCATTCCAGTGTTTAATCACCCTGACAAGAAGTTTTTCCAAATGTCCAACCTAACCCTCCTTTGCTGCTATTTAAGCCCATTGCTTCTTGTCCTATCATCACTTCTCTGACCTATATGTTCAGTCTTAAATGCTTGTCGTCTAACATATCTGCCTAGTTTTCTTTCATTCTATACTATCTGCTTTTGATGGAGAAAATGACCAGATAATTCATATAGAAGTGTCTCTAATTGTCTTGTTTATCTTCCATTGTGTCCAAATACCTGCTATATGTGAAAGGATGCTTAATGAGAGCTGGGATTTGCAGCATACAGGCACTTTGAGCTTGCTCACTGTATCCTGTTTCCTGCTTCCATGGCATGGGAATGACATTAGTTCTACCATAGATGTGAGAGGCAGGATTTTCCATTGACTGTATGGAATGCTGAGCCATATATGCTCCACACAAAACATGAAATCATGCTGGTGGAGCTTGTCTAAATAAGGCAGAACAGACTCGGAAAAACACCAAATTAACTTTTTTATACAAGTTTTTGAATTTCTGCAGTAATTTTACCACCTGATTACAAATTATTATGAGCATGTGTATTCTATACAAATATAGTAGCTAATCCAAATTCCATGGGAGTTAATGTGTAATGGATCCAGATCCTACAATGATATGAGATCATTTTAGAAGGAAGATTTCATAAAACAGGTGAATTTCAAGTGTTTTTTCAATATAAATCATCCTCAGATTTTATAAAATAAAACAATCTCTAAACTTTGTTACTTTAATTAGCTTCTCCTAAAGCAACTCAACCCCCACAGGAAAAAATGATAAAGATTGCTAAATTAATGAATTAGCTGGGCTGAAATGTTTATATGTGATGATGAGTTGAATGGTCTTAGTCAGTGGTGAGTAACTAGTGCCAAACCAGAGAATTTGCCGAATCATGGGAGGTCAGGATTGTTTAGCAGCATTACCAACACTTCCACGGCTTGCTGGGCTCATAGAAGACATTTAGGTGTAAATTAGAGCCAAATAACAGCACAGAGAGATAAGACTGGTGGCTGTAAACAAACTTCATGGGACTATGGGAAATTTGGCCACACCCAGTGCTTTTTTAAACTGGGGTGGGGCCGGCATTGCCCTTTTAAGACATGTGGCCCCTTTAAGACACGCTACCCAGCCGACTGTCAGACATTTGCATATGGAGGTGCCGGTATGCTCCGTTCTTTCCAGGTAAGCTCTGATTGGAGGTGTCGGTACTGTGTCTGGCGGTGCCGGTACTGCATACCAGGCAGTACCGTCACAAAAAAAGCACTGGCCATGCCCATGACAAAATGAACATCACTTAACTAACATCATGCCGGACCACGGATGTTGCCAGACCAGAGAGTGCCAGATTAGAGAGGTTCAATCTCAAGTAAGGGCATGTAATGTGAGGTGTATGCTGATTTCACACAACATAGAGCTGTGTGTTCCCTCTGCATCCAATCAAAGTGGTTCAATTGTCACACCCCACAAATTCTAGGTATGCAAGTGCAGTGATCAAAACTACCCTATTCAGTGAGATTGTCTTGGTTACGATAATCTTATGGACCACTAAGATGAGGGAGGCCACTTATATGGCTCACTCACTAGCCTAGTTGCCATCACTGGTCTTAGGTGAATTCAATAAAACCACTCTTGGTTAAAGTTAGGCATTTGCTTAAGTACTTTGCTAACTCAGGGTCTTAGCTGAGCTCCTATAAGAACAAAAATCATTTAACTGAAGAAAATAAATACATATAGGATAAAGCTGTGTTAAAAAATTACCATCCGAGTCAAAACTAAGAGGAAAAAAAATACAATTTTATGGATTTGTGAAAAAAGCAGCATTTTTCATTCTAACCTTGATTCCCTCTTCTCACACACAAATGAAAATATAGCCATTTTTAAATGAAACAATCTTTATTACACTAAAAATGAATACAATGCTTGAAGCCATGTTGGTTTTTAAGAGCCGGTTGGACTTAGTCATTTTAAAAGTTCTAAAGTATGAAGAAAAGACATCAATCTGAAAGTTTGTTTGAGCTATTTCTAACCGATGTGTTAGCCTAATAAAAGGTTGCACTTTAACTACCTTGGCTCACTTAAGAATAATGGGCATTTCTTTCATTTTTATGACATCATTTAAGCGTTAGAATGGATTATTTGCTTGAATATTCCTGCCATTTGCACCTACAGATAGGTGAGCTCACAGGCACAAGAAATGCTCCAGTTCTTTCTGAGCAATATACTGTGCAGCTACAGTGAAACAGTCTCTTAGGGTATGTCTACACTTGCACCCTAGTTCGAACTAGGGTTGCAAATGCAGGCATTCAAAATTGCTAATGAAGCGGGGATTTAGATATCCTGCGCTTCATTAGCATGATCTCGCCAGCGCGCTAGTTCGAATCACAGCTGATTCAAACCAGGAAGTGCACGCCGGGATGCGTTAGTTCGAACCAATCCCCTTGGTTCGAACTAACACATCCTGGCGCGCACTTCCTGGTTGCGCACACTTCCTGGTTCGAATCAGCTGTGATTCGAACTAGCGTGCCGGCGAGATCATGCTAATGAAGCGCGGGATATTTAAATCCCTGCTTCATTAGCAATTTCAAATGCCTGCATTTGCATCCCTAGTTCTAACTAGGATGCAAGTGTAGACATACCCTTAGGATAAATTCACACTGGTGCAAGGGGCTGCGGGAAATGCTTTACATATGGTTTAAGTCTCATGGTGGGCTGTTTAGGAGGGCTGAAGCCCCTGTCAATACTAAGGATGGGTTTCACAGTGATTCAGAATTGCTGAGCGTGGGATGTAGGGATAAGAAGGACTGTGACCTCCTGAAAGGTGTTCAGGTGGCCTGCTCCATTGGCTAAATGGAATAACCCCACCTTCCAATAACTTCAGTATTCTCTGGATTGGTCAGTGGTAGTTGTGCTATCCCATAGGCTAGGAGAATGACTAGGGAGGGGCTGAGTTGCCGGCAGCCCCATGTAACTGGTTGAGGGTGTGAATTCCTTCTCTCTACCTCAGCGTAGATAGCCAGACAAAGTCCAGCTGCTTGGCTTTTGTGTGGGAAGAGATGAATTTCACCCTTAATGAATTTCTGGCTTGACACACACAAACTGTCGTGGGTGAGGGAATTCACTCTATCAAAGGAGAGCCATTTTCATCCTGATTTGTGTCTGAAACATGAAAACAACATAACAGCTGCATGCTGCATTGAATAAAGAACATACACATGCATTTAAATCACTTATATCTTACTTTTTTATGATGCAATTGTGAATTATGTTCTTTTTGCATCTGTAATTAGAGGGCAGAACAGATGGTGAAGGCTTCGTTTAAAGTGATGTGTCCATTAAAATAACCTATGCTGCCAAATGATTGTTCACTATAACAGGGTATTCATTCACTACAGCAGACATTTTGCTCTGCTGAAATACATTGGAAAGGTCTCTGGACTTTATACAATGCTTATTATTTTTAGGGCTTCCCTATAAAAGGATTCCCTGTAATAGTGTTGGTACCATAACTCCAGAGCATATGTTTTACTGTTTCATTATAATTTTAAAATGATCTTGTGTATAATGATAAGAATTTATGGCCACAAATAATAGGTTATGTTTGAGATGGCAACAATGAACCCCCTTCTAAAGAAAAATGTAATCATCTGTCCTAGGGCATAAGTGTAATAAGTTTGGTGATCTCGGCTAATCCCCAGTGGCTATTTGTTCACATTATACCATTTGGCACAAAGAGCAGCCTCTTTTCTGGAGAGAATCAGCCCTTCTTATAAGACAAAGGAGAGTTGCAGGGCAGGAGTGCATTGCCAAAATGACCTGGGAAAATTTGCACAGTACCATGCATGCATCCAGATGGTGCTTTCATAAGCTCTCAAACCTCTGAGCCTGAATTGCAATAAAAGTCAAAAACCAAAACAAAGTCGAGAAATGATCCATTTGCAACACAACCAAACAACCGAGGAGTTTGAAGACTGCATGGCAAAGGACATTGCCAATAGATCAGAGCCTTTGAGTGCTAGACCACTGATATAAATCCAGCTTGGATCAATAATAGTTGAAACTCACTGCCAAAGCTGACTGGGAGCTGTCTGGTGCCCTATGGAAAATAAACGGGCAATCTTAGTCCAATTCCTAGTGGAGATATGGCCTAACAACCAGCTGCATCTGTGGCTGAATGGACAATGGAGACCCACCTTTATAGTACATCCCTACAAGACAGGGTACCATGAAGACTTTTGCACTGCTGCTAGGTAGTACCTACCCTATGGGTAAACAGCTTCATTCTGCAAGGATGTGAAACCAGACACTTGCATGAGCACTAAAATTCCACCCTGCCCATGCAGAGGACAAACAAAACTCTGTGCACCATGTAGTAAGTCTTATTGTGAAGCCTTAAGTTGTGCAAGAGCCTTGTCACTTTGCATTTGCACACAGGTGAATTCCAGCCTATGTGTTTATATAGTTCAGAAGTAAAGAGAATGATGTTAATTGACAGAGAAGATATTTTGGAATGGGCTACTTTATTGTAGAACTGATGGACCAAATTCTTTGTTGGTTCAAATGGATACAACATCACTGAAATCCAAGAGAGCCAACAGCCTGCACAGGCCAAGGTAGAGGGGGCTGGTTCTGCACACCTAAAAGGGTCCAGGCCAGGGGCAGCCAGACCTCCATGCTACCTGGAGTGTGGCCTGTCACTCTGAGCCCTCAGAGCCACTCAGGGGGCATGGCACAGTGCTCTGGCAGCAATTTAAAAAGCCTGGGGCTCCAGCCACAGCCGCTGCACTTGTAGGAGTGTCAGTGGCTTGGGCCCTTGGCTCCTTTGAATCGCTAAGCCCCAAGAGATCTGCTCCCTTAACCGTCCTCCGCCATCTGCGAGTCTGCTGAAATCTGTGAAGCTGCACCATTTACACTACAAGACATGTATGTTCTTCACATGCTGAGACTGAATTATGCATGGAGACTTTGATCGAATATTAGTTTTGTTTTTAGAAGGTCCCATTGCATTGTGAGACAGTATGGTTTCCTAGGTAAACTGATCAGAAATTATAAAAGTGCTTGCCAAAGATAATTTAGGAAGAGCATGACCTGTTTGGACATGTTCATTACCGATATGGTACATGGAACCGTAATATGATGTCGAAGAAATGGACATCCAGTACAGACTCATCAAATATACAATAAAATGTGGTGACCAACCTGATATTTTTCTATGGACGCTCAATTTCTTTTTCTTTTATTTATTTAAAATACATATAAAGAGATTGGGAGATTCTTTCATCTAAACTCTGAAAAGCTCATTTGTCATTATCTGTGTGGCTTTGCCCACCCGCTGTTTATACGCTTTAGGCTGCACACCAGCTCTTGAGTGGTCAAGTAGATTTTGCTGAGTGGCTCAATTGTTCGGTGTTAAGATTTTGATTTTTTTTTCTTTTTTAGCATGCCTATAAGAATTGTGTTACCATACCTGCCATTGATCATCATTTCCCAATTACGGTAACACAAGAAAGCACACATGGTTTCCAGATTGCACTTCTGATCTCCTCCAGTCCACAGCTGTTTGCTTAATGAATGCTTTTGGCTTGTTTCCTTTGCCCTCGAATAAAAAAAAAGAGAGCAAGGCCATAGATCAGGGAAGAAAATGCTAATTCACATGTTGATTGCGGGATTGTTTGAGGCCTACATGGGCTCTGTGTTTGTTCAGGGGCTGTTCTAGTGCATATAAGTTTCACTCCATTAAGGTCATAAGAACCTTTACTTGCTTGCCCAGCCAGGCAAGTTTTGTGTATGCGTGTATCAGTCGAGACCTTCAGCAGAGTTAAATGAAACTGTAGGAAAAGGTGGTGAGTGGCATGTTTTCAAAGAGGACAGTTTTCTGGTCTTAAAGAGACCTGTTGGAATAAACATATTTTGAGATAATAGCATCGAGGCAGGACAAAGGCTACATCAGTGTAAAAATGCCATCTATCTGAGACATTCTGACAGAACAGCAGGTCAACAATGGACACAAACTGTCTAATGTGTTGGGTAAAGATAGCAATAACCCTTAATGGCAACTGCAAAATGAAGCATTATGTTCAGTAACAGAAAGGAAAATGCAAATTGATTCTCTTTTTGTTTAGGTTTAAGTGCATATCAAGGTTAGTAGGTAGGCCAGGTCTGTAGGTCTATCAGACCTGAATAATCTGGTGTATTCTAATACCTGATAAAGGGTTGATTCCACCTTCTTTTCCTCTCCTCCTCCCTCCCCAGATTGCTTTCAAGGTCAGGAAGAGTGTTAAAGTTTGGTCTCTTCACATTCCCTGCCGAGACGCATTTCTCAGGCAATGTGTCTCCGACCAGATACCTTTCAGAAATTACATACAGAAATGAGTGCTGATATGAGCTGACGTGATCCTCTCTTGTTTCTTAAATCGCAGCAAACACCAAACCCAGCCAAACCAGGGACTCTCTTATAGCCACCCAATGCAAAGTGATTTCTTGTTCTTTTATACCTTTAACATATGGCCCCTGGCTTAAGTTTGTACTGCTGTAGTCTCTTCCAACGGCTGTTCATTGGACAGTTAGGATTAGAGATGAGCGAACCAGTTCATCTGAAGTAACATGTCCAGCCCCATTCCCTGATACACACTAAATAGGAACCATGTATTTTACTTTCTACTGTCACCACTGTATACACCTCTTTTTAAACTCAAGGATATTGAACAAGCTGGGGAAAGTAGCTACATGCTATGATGCCATTGTACTGTGAGGGTGAAATCCTGGCTCTATTGAAGTCTACAGTAAAACTCCCATTGACTTCATGAAACCCTACTTTTAACTCATAGCCCCCCACTTCCAGGTTCCTTGGGGAAGAATGGTTTAGTTTTAGAGCTGGTAAGAACATTTTCATCCAATTTTTTTTCAGTGAAACAATACCAATGTCAGCTCATTGCCAAAACATGTCTACTGACAATATTTCAGTTAGAAAAAAAGAAACAGCAGCATTTTGGTTTGTTTGTAATGTCAAGGTGATTTTTCCAAAAAGATTGAAAAGGGACTAAAATGTTTCTTTTTTAATGGACAAAAAAAATGTTGATCGACCTGAAACAAAATTTGTTTCTGGCTAGAAAGCATTTCACGATTAGGGAATTTCCTAGAAATAGAAAATGTGCTTCCTGCCAAGCTCTACTTAGTTTCCACATTCTTATGGAGAAAGTTGAGTCCTGATTTTGATATTCTAGTGGACTTCCTTGTAAACTTGGCCCCCACCCTTCTTGGGGGCCAGTGACATTTATTATTGGGGAAAAGTTTATTATTTATTTCCTTAAAAGTCTGAAGTCAGATCACAGTCCTTGGGAAATGTCCCCAATGTTGGAATGCCTTCACTTGTACTGCAGAGCCATTTCTCCAGCTTCTAAATGCTGCCTTCCAAAGAGTCATACCCTAAATTATAAAATGATTGGTGTGCATGCTGACAATGATGAAGATAACTGATAAGAATTGCTTCATAAGCTGTTATGCAGGTACAAAATATTTCCTGCCACTCTCCTGCACATTAAAGCATCAGGTAAAACAAGTTCCACTGAAGTGTGTCTAACAAAATAGATATATTATCTTTAGCCAATTCCTCCACTGGTTTGCAGAATCGGGGAGTATAAAATGTTGCTTGTAACAGGAAATATATATCTTTAATCAAAGGTTCACTGAACTGTACATCACATTTTCTTAGCTTCTTCTCTAACTTTGGACGATTGTGTTTCATTTTTACAGTATGTCTTGCTATATCTAGGAGCAGAATATCAGGCCAGATCTAAGATACACTGATGTAAAGCTGAAGTAACTCCATTAAGTCTGAGGACAATTTGGAGCACTGCATTTTGCTCTTTCATTCAATTAGTGCTTGGCACAAATCTTATGGTCACTTAAAAGCTTTGGCAGGGAAAAATCCTCATTGCAAAAAATAGTAGGAAGGAGCAGTCCAATGATCTGCAAGTCTGTGACAGAAGCCAGATATATTTAGCTGTCTAGAAGGCTTAAAATCACTATTTAGGCTCGACACAGGCAGAAGAAGAACTAACATGGCTAAGGTCTTTTTATCTTGTTGATTTGATCACAACACTTCAGTATGGATGTTAGAGAGGAACTCTGTAGTGTACCTGGATTGTGAGAAAGGGAATCAATTATAGCCATGGCATTTCATTATGAGAGGTTCATTTTTTAAAAATTGGGAAGGTTCTTAGAAAAATTGTATATTTTTAATTCCAAGTTTTGGGTCAAAAGTTCATTGGGGTTGTGGTGAGAGGTTAAAGCTTTTACTTTAAGTTATGGTGACTTTTTCCAGAGTGAGGGGTTTGTAAAAATTTACCATAGGTCAATTTGGGGGAAAATATGATTTTGCCCACTGTGAATTATATAATAACAGAAGGTTATAAAATGACTTTACACTAAGGGCGTGTCTACACAGAAGGACTAAAGCCAAAATAAGCTATGCAACTTGAGCTACATTAATTGTGTAGCTTAATTTGAAATAGCTTATTTCGGCATTAGGTGCTCTCTACACAGCAGGTTGAGCACTATTCCTCCAACTTCCCTTACTCCTAGTAAAATGAGAGTTATAGGAGTCGGAGTAAGAAGTCCTCCAGCTTGACATTATTTTGACATTATGTCAAAATAATGCTGATGTGTAGACATAGCCTAAGAGATGGATGAATCCCAGAATGGAGAAATATGAAGTAAGATCAGGAAGAGAATATGGTGGCCAATAGAGATTCCAAATGGACATTCTGAAATCATGGACAGTACAGGTTGAATCTCTCTAGTTTGGCACCCTGGGAACCTGATCAGTTCTGAACGAGAGAATTTTCTGGAATATAGGATATCAGTATCAATATAGGATATCTAGTAGCATTGCCAACACTTCCACTGCTTACTGGGCTGTTGGAGAACATTTAGGGGTAAATTAGAGCTAAATAACAGCACAGAACACTGAGAGCTAGGACTGGTGGCTGTAAACAAATTTTATGGGACAGTGGGAAACTTATCCTCACCCATGTAAAATGGACATCAGGTTAACTAAAATCATTCCAGATGATGGATATTTCCAGACCAGAGAGTTCTGGACTAGAGAGGTCCAACCTGTACAAATATTTTACATCATAACCAATAGTAATATCAGCTTCTTTATGTTGCTCCAACAATGTGACTTTCCCTGGATCTAGAAATACCATCTTTAAGAGTTAAAAGGTTGTATTTTAACACTGCTATCATTGGTGCTGGAAGTAGGGGTGCTAGGGTGCTGCTATACTCCCTGGCTTGTAGTTGTTTCCATTATATATAGGGTTTATAGTGTGGTTCAATGACTTTCAGCACTATAAAAATTGTTCCAGCACCCCTGCCAGGGCAAGGTCTTATGGCTGTTTACTGACAGTTTTAATAGTGTTTTAGGGTGTATATCCCTGTCCCTTAGAAATTAATGTAGCCATCAGATTGTAATACACTTTGCCACTGTTGATATGGACTGGATTAAAACTGGAGACTAAGTATGGAAAAGTGTATAGCCTGCAGTCTGTCCCCCAGTCCGTAGCAGAACGTGCTTCTTCTTTGACATTTTCTGTGAAGTGCCAGCAGCCCTTTAAGGATAAACTATGGCTTAATATTAGCTTCGTATGTACCATGGTGATGACATCTGTAGCCTTCCCCCCTTTTCACAACATGCACACAAAATAAACAAAAAATACAGACCTCAGCTAGTTATAAATGACATAGGAAATGAAAATCCCCAGCCAAAGAGAGAGAATGCAGACAGTGATAAGCAACCATTACAGTGCTATCCTTTTTTACAGTATTAATAGCCAACTCCAACATAACAGGAAGAGCCCATTCTCAAGCAAAACCTCTCAAACAAACAAACAAAAATGGAGCACAAGGCTCATATTTTAAAATGTTTTTCAGACCTTTAAAATGTTACCTTCAGTTGTTGTCCTCTTTTTATTTAACTAAGTTTTGACTTGAGATTTTTATGTTCATTTAGGCCAGGGTTTCCCAACCTATGGGTCGGGACCCAAATATGGGTTGCCATTACATTTCAAAAGGGTCTCCAAGTGTCTCCCCAGGTGGCTCTGCCCTCCCTCCTCCCCCCGTTTTTGAATTGACTTAGGTCACCAAGTCTTCCTGAATTGTCAAAATGGGTCCCCATCTGGAAAAGGTTGGGAACCACTGACTTAGGCCATGACTCAGCAAAGAACTTAACTGTATACGTCATGCTGCAAATCGAGCATGTGCTTAAGCCTTTGCTGAAACAAGGCCTTCGAGTCAAACTTAATTTAGGACATGAAAGGTTAATCTGAAACTGTGAGGATAAACTAACTGAGTTTTGCCCACCTCGCTATACAATGTTTTGTCATTCATGAACACAGATGAAGAGCCAGCTTTAATCCTGGTGTATCAATATGCTTATACCAAGGATTACATCAATTGAAAAATTGCTCTTTGATTACCAGCAGAAATTCCTCAATAGAAAGTTGTTTGTTTATTTATTTTTATCTCCTAGGGCTCCAGTCAGGGCCACATTGTGTCAGGAGCTGTACAAACATAGAGGAAGATATGGTCCCAGCCACAAAGACCTTCAAAAATCTAAGTAGGAAAACAAACAAAGGGATGTAGGGCTGGAGAGGTGGTTGCAATTTACAATACATCAGGCAAACAAGACAAGGCTGTATGGAATACAGTAAGATTCCTAATGGGACTTGAAAGAGTGATGGGTGCATGTTTTCCAAGGATATCAGAGGCTGGCTATCAAACATGTCACCTGTCCATGATGGCATTTGTGAAGCAGAAAGAGAAATAAATGTAAATAACATCTTTACCTCATGGTGTTACTGTTTTATATTAAAATTTTATCAAAATATTGCCTACCAATTTTTGCCCAGTAATGCAATTCTGGCAATTCTTTCACAGGTTTAGGCCGATCATTACATTTAAACTCAGGAAGGGATTTGGGGGCTTATATTGCCCCTTCCTCTGAACAGCTGTATACAAATTATGTGTTAGGGTCCCACACTCTCAATTTCCTGAGGTTTGAAAATGCCAGTCTACGTAGACCTTGGAGCTTCATATTTTTGTCCTTTTCTAGTGCAACAGATAGACGTCATCATCAAATGGAGAGGCAATCCATCCATTAGCATCAGCAGAGGAATGAAGAAGAACAAGCTGGCACGGAGCAAAATAACCTTCAACTGGAGCAAAGAGGGTGTCAGGGAGCATATCTGTGAAAGACTGGTTTTCACTTGCTGATGAGAGATGAGCTACGCAGGGTGACTGCTACAGCAAGTAGGAGCTGCACCTTTTCTGCAAACAAACACCGGCGTCAATAAGTGCCTCTTAATGTGCACTGAGTCTTTGTGTAGGAAAAGGATGTGCAGTTGGCAAGTACAGAACTGTAAGGGGATAGTTTGAACATGCTGATAAACCGTCTAGCTTTACTCCAGACTTGACTTTATCATTTGCCAAGGGATATTGTTAGTGTGAAGATGATAGCCAACCTCTGACAAGAGACAGGCAGTGAAATGTATATGAACAAAACATCCATTGTGGAGAATTCTATCCTGTATGGGCGGTGTCTTTTGTATCCATAATCACACAACGTTACACAGAGAGATAAAGCATGAAGCATGGGGAGGGGAAAATAAGCACACTCAGTAAAAGGGGTTCCAGAAACAAAGGAAGGTGCTCTCCCTGTTAAAGTCTAAACATATAAAATCTTGTGTGTGTGTGTGTCCCTGGCAGGAAGATGTGAAATGTAGACACAGGGCAAGGTGAGTACTTTGGAAAATGAAGTTAGCTGGCTCCCTAATGCCAGATGGTATGCTCGGCCCAACAACAAGAAAAAGCTACAATTGGAGAGAATGGCTTTCCATCACAGAGCAGAAGCATGGTGAGTGT
This sequence comes from Pelochelys cantorii, assembly GCA_032595735.1. Lineage (NCBI taxonomy): Eukaryota > Metazoa > Chordata > Testudines > Trionychidae > Pelochelys > Pelochelys cantorii. The sequence continues at coordinate 35,800,038 of CM064338.1, read as the reverse complement.
TGAAAAAGGAGCTGGGAACATACTGCAAACATTTCCCCAAATGCAATTGTTGAAATAACACTCCCCTCCCCCAGATTTGCACTTTTCTTGGAACTTAGACTGCGCTTTACTCAGGGAAGTGAGGCCATGAGGAAAGAGAATTTTAGACTCATACCCATGACGAATCATGTTGGAAGTGGTATAGTTTATATTAATGTTTATTGTTCTTTAGATTTAAGAAACAATGAATATATCCATACAAAAAGCCTCAGTGATGAATTAGTGATAGTCACTTCACTCAGCTGCCAAGAATACTATTTATAAATAAGAAACTCATTTGAAAAATGAAAGCCCATGAAAGCACATTATATAATACATATATTTTTGTTAGTCTCTAAGGGCATGTCTACGCTGGGGAGTTATTTTGAAATAACTTGCCTTACTTCAAAATAATAAGGAGTGCATCCACACTACCAGGCCTGTTATTTGAAAATAATGGGCATGTTATTTCAAAATAGTAACTCCTGCATGTGACTAGGAATAAGCTTATTTCAAAATAGTTATTCAGGAGTTATTATTTCTAAATAAGTTATTTCGAAATAACCCGGTAACATAGACATAGCCTAAGAAGCCACAGGACTACTTGTTGTTTTTTAAAAAGTTGTTTTAAAAGTTATAGACTAACACGGCTGTGCCTTTGAGACTTTTAAAAATAACACATTTTCGAAACTCTCCATGAGATCCATGCCACAGAGGGTATTCAGTGAGTAAGAAAAGGATCTGATCACAACCTTCACAGCTTGGATCATGCATGCCCACATTATGTCAGTAACTGTTGATTTCAGACCAATACTGACCAGCAAATATGAAGCATTTGGTATATTTCATATGGGACAAGTTGATGCCCAGATTATTCACAAATGCCTCATCAGAGTCTGAGCACAGTGACAATTAAATAGGCTTGACAATAATCTGACTGCATCCTTCAAAACTAAGGCTTGTATACTCACATGCAATTATTCTGTGTGACTGTGACAAGATGTTATTTAAACTGTGCAACTAGCCAATGCTTACATCAACAGCGTTTCCCGCCTAAGAATAATGCTATGTACAAACTTTGAAGCCAAAGGCAAATCTTACTTGGCCCCAAGAGAAGAAAAAAGAGGATCAAATTTTCTAAAGTTCCATATTCCTGCTTATCTGGTGTGTTACTTTTTAAAAGTGATCTAAATCATCTCTGGTGTCTTTCAACACTCCCTTTGACTGTGGTCTTAATCTGAATCCTGTTGAAGTCAAAAGGAGGCTTTCCGTTGGTTTCAGTGAAAATTGAGTGAGGCTCTTCCAGTTAGGGATCACAGACAATTTATTCAGACTAATGTGATAAATTGCAACTAACCAACACAACTCAAAATTCCACTACCAAATCTCATGTAAAATGTATTGAACAATTTTATTTAGATTAGGAGATCTTTGAAGCAGGAACCATTTTGTTTGTTCTGTGTTTGTACAGGGCCTCAGACAATGGACCCTGGATACATAATTGGAGCCCTTAGGATGCGACAAATAATACTAGTTTTTATTAATCACTGATTTCAAGGAAATTGTGATCCAATCGTTGATTTTTCTACAGTTAGAAAAAGAGGTTAAATTATTTTAGTGAATTGTTCACTGTGAATTTGCTCAGCTCTAGCCAAAACCTAATGTTGAGTTCAATTTCTAGCCTATTCATGTGATGGCTGTACTTAGACTGCTTCCAAATAGACAGCTGTCTACATTATGAGTCTCACAAATCACTTCACACAGGCTGCCAAATAGCCATCTGATATAAACACATTTTGTTCTGAACAGTTGTAGGTCAAATTTGGGATACTAGTACATTACCAATTTCTTGACTCAGTCATTCTCCTAAACACTTCTATTTATAGCTTTTGAATTTGTACATTACTTTGCTATGTATAAGATGTGTGAGGTCTCCCTTCTTGTCAGTGATAGCAAAAGAATCAGGCCCGGCCAAAGACTTTGCGGGGCCCATGGCAGCACGTTGTGATTGTCTGCACTGCATGGCTGGGCGGCTTCCATCCAAGGCAGCAAGTGGGAGGCCTGGCAGGCAGGCGCCAGGCAGTGTGGGGCCTTGAAGACATGCGGCCCAAGGCAACCTCCTTGCTTGCCTTGCCCTAAGGCCAGGCCTGACAGGAATTCTGCTACTTTGAAAATGTCCAGATAGTAAGTTCTATCAGAAAGGAGAATAGTGTCCCAAGAGAAGTGATGGAAAACCTACTCCTTGGTCTTTTATAACCAGACTGGACAAAACATACCCCAGGGAAACATCTTGAACTGGTGGAGGGAATGAACTACTGTGGGTCTTTTCCATTGCTAATTTTTATCATTTAATGGTTAAAAAAAATATTGGCTTCAGGAGCCAAAAGTAAGTAGAACCTTCTCTGGACAAGAGAGAAAATTAATGATGATCCTTCCATTTTTTCTCATGAAAAAGGCTGTCTCTAGCTTAAATCTAGCAAGCTAAATCAGAAGGTATGGTTTGTCAGCAAATAATAATGCACAGGGTGCATCCTTTTTCCTTATGAAAACAGCATAAATCTGAAATTCTCTACCGCTGGAAAGAAATTTAATATTTAAAGGTAATTTGACCTGTACATGTGTGTGCCATGAATCTTTTATGTGACCTACAGCAAATGTATTTATATAGTATTATTCTGAGGATACTTATTTCTTATTCATTTTCTGGGATATTATTTTTTCTTTCTTTGACTAATGTACATTTGCTCTTCTCATTTTCCTATTCAACTAGAGCTGACTTAACCCTCATATTTATCCTTTTTCCCAATTCTGGTAACTAAGACTGGTGAAATTTGGACAGTATGTGGGCTAATATTATGCTGGAATTGCTTAACAGTTATGTCCATCTTGATTTTATAAACATTCTACTACTATTATTTTTTAAAGTTGGGTTTACAGAGATACTTGGGTTAGAAGCGAAAATAATTTTTCCTAGTATTTCACACAAAAACTCTGCTCATTTCTATGAAGGAACCTTTTGGAAAGTCCTAAAGACTGTGTCTCGCCAATTATCTGTGATCATGTCTGCCTGTGGTAGATAGATCACGTAGAGTGAAATTAATTCCTGGGCAGAGGATCAACCCAGGTCTATGTACTTCTTAAGTTCCACTTAACCACTATTTTGAAGGCTTAAATGGGTTTTATGATTACATAGGCTTTGAACTGGTCCTCTGAACAAGAGTGATTTTTACACATTAGAGGAAAGAAGCCTGCAACTTATATATAGCTTTGGAAGTTACTAGTTAAATTATGGGCTATGGGGCTGGGGTTTTGATAGAGCTAGTGAACGATTTTCAGAGGAGCATTTTTTTCTGTGAAAAAATGTAATTTCCTCAAAATCAAAACTTTCTGAATTGTTTTAGACATAATTTCATTCTGGAAAAAAAGCATTTTGATAAAAATATCTTGATTGGAATGGACTTTTCATATCAAAACAAGTTCCCTCATTTTTAAAAGTATTTTATTTCATTTTATAATTATTATAATGAACAATAAAATATACAAATTTAAAATGTCAAAATTGGAATGCAGTGTTTCAATTTCAACCTGTGAAAGAACATCTGCCCCGCACTGGCCCTTTTAGGGTTAAAACCCAGCCCTGGGAGGGGGCTGGAGCAGTGGAGCTCTGGATCCAGCAGCTGTGGCCAGTATGAGCCAATTAGGGCCCAGCTGAGGGCTGTATAAATAAAGGCTCCTGGCAGGGTAGAGACAGACCCACTCTTGCTCTGGCTGGGGAGCAGGAGGGACCTGCTTGCCAGGGAAGCTGAAGGCTTCCTGAGACACAGCAGTGCTGGGAGGAGGCAGGCAGAGCTGGGGAGCTCTGGCTGGACTTCACTCCCAAGCTGCAGGGCCTGTTGAGGCCTGAGAATACTAGGGCTGTAGTTAGAGTGGGACTGGGGAAAGGCATACAGAGCTGGGGAAGCTCTGGCCAGGCAAGCTCCCAGGCTGCAGGACCTGAAGCAAGGCCTGAGTGTACTAAGAAGCATCCAGGGCAAGGCAGGGAAGGCAAGGGCAAAACGGCCATACCCTCTTGCCAATGATGGGTGACCATTTCACATTGCAGTTTGCCCCTGAGGTAAGGGACAAGAGGTAGACTGGCAGTGGGTCACTGATGCAAGGAGGGCATACAGGTTTGGGGGTTCCCAGGGGAGGAGGACCCCAGAATGCAGAGACATGGGGAGACACTAGCCTGAAGGGGGTGCTCTAGCACCAAGAAGCTGATTCCCAGAGTAATCAGCAGGAGCTGCTCATGGTGATGAGCCTGCCCTGTGACACAACCCAAAATATTTTTTTTTCCAGAATTCAGTTTTGTGAGAATTTTTTTTTGTTTCAATTCAGAAGAAAAACACAATTGAAAATGTCTTGGAATGGAAATTCTGGGTTTCAACCAGTTCTAGTTTTGGTTGCTGAGTGTACAGTTGATTAACATTTTTTGCCCTCAGAGGGGTAGCCATGTTGGTCTGTAACTGAAAAAATCTGAAAAAAGCAATGAATAGTCTTGCAGCACCTTTGAGACTAACAAAAAATGTAGATAGTACCATGAGCTTTGGTGGGCACAACTCACTTCTTCAGAGGTGTTGTGCCCACAAAAGATCATGATACTATCTATATTTTTTGATAGTCTCGAAGGTGCTGCAGGACCATTCGCTATTTAAAAAATATTTTTTTGCCCTGTTATTTTCTATCTTCACACACTTCCATGCATTTTGATCCGAGCAGAGGCTATAAGCAGAAAACACTGAAAATCCCATGAGAATGTTCTTATCAGATATCCAGACAAATTTTTTATACTCAGGCTTTTACGCAAAAACTTGCTGCCTGTCTACACTGGCCGAGACTTCTTGCGCAAGTACACTGACATTCTCATGTATGAAATCAGTGCTTCTTGCGCAAGAACTCTGACGCCCCTGCTCAGGAAGAAGCCCTCTTGAGCAACTGTTCTTGGCAAGAGGCCAGTGTAGACAGGCAGCCAAGAGATTTTGCGCAAGAGCAGTCCAAACGGAAAAAAGCCCTAGAAGCTCTGGACTTCCTGGTAACCCGAGCCCCCTTAAAGGCAGACGCAGCCTGCAGAGGCCACGAGGAAGAAGCACTTCTGCCACCCAGCTCTGCCGTGCGGCTCTGCTCCCTCCAAAAAGCCACTAGACCACCCAGGATGGCTGCTCCAGGGGGGGAACAACAACCCGCACCCCCAGCGCAGGAGGCCCCAAGGGGCACAAAGCGGCGCGCCCCTTCCTGGTCCCCAGGGGAGATCGAGGCCCTCCTGGACCTCTGGGGAGAGGAAGAGGCCCTCCACGACCCACGGTCCCGTCGGTGGAACGTGGACATCTTCCGCCGAATGGCCCAGGAGCTCTCCAACCAGGGTCATCCAGCCCGGAACCTCAAACAGGTCCGGGCTAAGGTCAAGGAGCTGCGCCTGGGCTATGTCCGGGCCAGTGAGGGCCAGGGGGCAGGAGCCGACAGCTGCCCCCATTACCAGTGGCTCCATGCCATCCTGGGAGAGGCAGCACCCCAAGAACCGTCGGTGCCTGTCGACACCAGTAGGCACCCTCCCGTCACCAGGCCCAGTGAAGCGGGGGATGACACAGAGCTGCCCAGTGGATCGGGGGATGAGGGGAGCAGTGTCACCCTCCAGCTTGAGGTCCTCTCGGGCAGCCCCGACGTCTCCTGTGCGTCATCGGAGGCCAGGGAAGGATCCACTGGTGAGTGTTGCACTTTGCACTCACAAGGGCGGGGGGGAGCCAGGAGCCCGAGGGGGAGCGGAAGGGAGCGTCACTTGGGCAGCGTGAGCTGCACGCTGTGTAGCATTACCAGTATGCAGCACGTGCAACCACGTGCAGCCTGGTGACCAAGTGGCATGTGGCCGTGGCAGGTAGCTCCAGGGCACGCCTGGGACCGTGCTGCTTGCACACATCCAGACCAGGGGGGAAGGGTGGATGCGGGCTGGAACCAGCCAGAGGCCCAGGGGCTCAGGCCAGAGCCCTCACCTCCCAAAGGGTGCAGCACACAGAACAGCACACTCTTCCATGCCTGGGCTGTGTGGCACAGCCAGCTGCTCCTGGGAAAACTGCAGCGACACAGCCCTGTGAGCGTGGCCCCCACCGAGCCCCTCGCCTGCTCCCGGTGCCTTGGCTGGCCCCCCGTGGGAAGTCCCCACTGCAACCACACATGTCCCTGGGCTACGTGTGTGAGGGCTAGTGGGAGGGGGAGGGGGGAAGTGCTTGGGCCGGCCCTAGGGCCACCTGAGTTTCACTGCAAGGATGGTACACTCCCCAGTCACCCCTGGTTCCGACGTGATGGGGATCTGAGAGCCCAGACCACGTCTGCCATATGTGCTCCCGGCATTGTGTGGGGATTCATCTTGCTCCCTGTCAAACACCATTGATTAGCCCAAAGCCTCACAGCATCCACCGGCAGGGAGTTCCACAGGTTGACACAACACACGCCCTCCCCCCCGTCCCAAGGGGCCAGGATGCAGACCAGTGGTTACAATACATGGAGGAGGACCCTACTGCGGGTGCGGTCCTGTATGCAAGCATACAACACGGAAGGGGGGACCGAGTGGGCCCAAGCCACAGTACTATGGTGTCACCTGGGCTCAGGGGCGGAGGGCATGAGGTGCGGGGATGGTGGCCAGGCTGCCTGACTGACCCATCCTTTCCTCTGTTCCCTGCAGTGGGACCAAGCAGGAGCGGGGGAACCCTCCAGCCTTGCAGCAGCGGCAGCACCCCCAACCGCTCAGGCACCAAGCCGGCGGGTGGGCAGCGGGACCAACTCCTTCAGCGGCACGTCCAGGCTGTCAAAAGGATTGAGGCGACCATCACACGCCGGGTGGATGCGGACCTGGAGTGGCGCCAACAGGCCTGGGGCCGCTTCCAGGCCCAGTGCGAGTGCATCGGCGATGCCATCACCGCCCTCACTGCACACGTCGGGCATGCTGTGCATTATGGCACGGCATTGCCTCATGCACCCGCCATCCCTCCCATGCCAATGCCCATGCCCCCTCCTGCTGCCCCTCCTGCTCCCACAATGCCCCTCCTGATGCACCCCATCCTGCCCACCTCCCCGTGCTGCCTGCCTTGATGCAGCCTGAACCACACGTAGTGGTCCACCCCCGCAGAGGCAGTCGCAGGGGTCACCCCTCCCAGCAGTAGCTCCCCCCTCCCAGTTCAGAGCCTCCTCCCCCCTCCCAGTTCAGGGCCTCCTGCCACCCTACGTCCCCCCACTGTAAATAAAAAGTTAAAGACGTTGTTTTCCAAAAAAAACCTGTGTTGGTTGTTTATTGGGAGGTACGGGGAGGGGAGGAGGGAAGGGTTGGGGATGGGAGGGAGATGTAAAGGGAGACAGAGGCGACCCTACTGTGGGGCCTGGGAGAACATCTCCGTCAGGGCCTCCCGTATGTGCACCCCATCATGGTGCTCCTGGCGGATGGCAGCTGTTCGGGGCTGTTCGAAGACCTGGCCCTCGCCTGCCATCCATGCCGGGAAGAAGGCCTCCCCCTTCCGCTCCATGATGTTGTGGAGCACACAGCACGCAGCCACTACCTCGGGGACATTCTGCTCACCCATCTCCAGACGGGTGAGCAAACAGCGAAACTGGGCTTTCAGAAGGCCGAAGGCGCACTCCTCCTGGTTGCGGGCCCGGTTGAGGTGGTCGTTGATCCGTGCCCGGTTGTGGTCTGTCCGCCCCGTGTAGGGCCGCATTAACCAGGGCAGCAGGGGGTCGGCCGTGTCCCCCACAATACATGTGGGCATGGGCATGTCCCCGACAGTAAATTCCCGCTGTGGGAAGAAAGTGCCCACCTCCAGCCTGCCAAACAGGCCGGAGTTTCGGAGAATGCGGGCGTCGTGTGCCCTGCCGGACCAGCCCGAAATAAATGTCCGTGAAGCGGCCACGGTGGTCCACGAAGGCCTGGAGTACAATGGAGAAGTACCCCTTGCAGTTTATGAAATGGGCCGTTCGATGTTCTGGGGCACGGACGGGGATGTGGGTTGCATCCAGGGCTCCCCTGTAGTTGGGGAACCCCAGGGCAGCGAAGCCGGCCACCGTAGCCTCCACGTCCCACAAGTGGATTTCTCGCTGGAGCAGGATGTCGTTGATGGCACGGACGACCTGCAGAAGGGTGCACAGAAACTCAGGGGAACGCATCACATAAGGCAGGGTGAGTGTGCGCTCCCTTGGGGGGCTCCCACCCCCCTCATGATGCCCTCTGTCCTCTAACACACACACACACACACACACACACACACACACACACCAGGGCCCCCTCGCCCCACGAGCCACCCCGCCCCCACCAGCAGGCCTATGCAAGGGAGGGACGGCCCAAACCCCTGGGTGATGGGGCATTCCCCATCACCCCAGCCTGGAGTCTTGCCTGCCCCTGGGCGTGGAGTGCAGCACCCTCCCCCCCCAGCTCTTACCTGCATGACAACGGCACTGATGGTGGATCTGCCCACACCGAACTGGTGTGCTACCGATCGGTAGCTGTCCGGGGTGGCCAGCTTCCAGAGTGTGATGGCGACCCTCTTGTCCACGGGGATGAGTGCCTGCAGCCGGGTGGTGCTTCTCTGGAGCGCAGGGGCGAGCCAGGCACGTAGCTCCTGGAACGTCTGCTTTCGCATCCGAAAGTTCCGGAGCCATTGCTGGTCGTCCCATTGCCCCAGGACCAGCCGGTCCCACCAGTCGGTACTGATGTTCAGTCTCCACAAGGGCCTCTCCACGGTGGGGTGGGGATGCCACCGCCTCCCTGGTGAAGGAGTCCAGAGCGACCTGTTCCTCGAGGTCCTGGATGACGAGTGCAGCAGCATGGAGCAGCAGCTGCAGGCACTCCAAAATGGCCGGAATGGGCCAGAGCAGGCACAAGGCCACCCCTGGCTCCATGGCACAAGAAAAGAGCTGAGGTCAAAAAATCAGCAAATGGCATTAAGGCACAAGCTGTGGTGTCCAACAAGGCAGAGGGCAACCACAACTAGAACTGCTACAGCTGTCAGTCCCTGCAAGAGGTCCTAAAGCTCGCAGCAGGAGAGAAACTGCTGTCCGGGGAGATCCCTTTAAGCACGTGTCTCAAAGGAGCTCCAACCCCCGCCCCTGGAAAGGGCTGGGGCCCTTTTGCCCTCTCCAAAATGTTTCCGGGCTCCTGCTTTTGCGCAAGAGCATCCCGCCAATGTAGACGCTCTCTTGCGCAAAAGCGCATCGTTCTTACGATGAGTCCCAGCCAATATAGACGCTCTCTTGCGCAACTACTTTAACGCAAGAACTCTTGCGTTAAAGAGTATTTGCGCAAGATCGCGCCAATGTAGATGTAGCCTCAGTGTTTTAACAGTTTGGATGTGCTTTAGAGTACAAGCTATAACTTTGAGTGTTTTTCAGTGCCTTTGCTGAACTGTCAATTTCCTTTACTTTCTGCTTAAAAAACAAAACAACAATAATAATCACAACAACAACAAAACCAACTACAGCTGGGACCAAGCTGCAAAATTCAGATTTAGATGAAAATTTCAAATGCCTCAAAATTCAGATGTTGTCCACATATGCCAATTAGGTTCATCCTGTACAGCTGCAAAATTTGAATCTGGATTAAGATTCCAACCCTTATACTCAACATTGAACTGGTTGGATCTGGGATTTTGATTCATAGCCATCTCTGTTTATAAACACAACCACCCTCCAAAAGCTTAGCTATCACAATACCGCTTGGATGCACACCTGCCTACGTGTAAAAAGGAAAAAAATATATATAAAAAAATCTGTTTTCTCGGCTATTGAAGTTTTGGAGAACAAAAACTCAGGAATATTAAAATGAAGGGAGTTTAAAAATTGATGGCCGGATCTTGAGCTTCCTTTGAGTTAAGTGAGCTAGACTGAGAAGTGGATCTGACCGCTAATTGCTTTAAAGCTTGTAAGTTGATCAATTGTTACATTGGACAAATAGCTAAATTGGTAATTTGTACTGTCCTTCAGAATGTCTTTTGGTTATGATAGTCATTCAGTAACTCCATAGTGTTATGTCTGGGTTCACGACGCTTCACAAGAAATATTAAAGTTTTGGCTTGAGGAGAGAGGAATTTTTCCATAGATTATTATCATTATTATCTGATGCCATCAAAATGTATCCAGTGCTTATCAGATCATCTTATTTAATGCATGACACAAGATTTTGGCCTAAATCTCTTGGCAAGCTGCTTCAAATATAGCCCTGGCAGAGTCACAACACAGTAATTCATATCTATGAATTGTCTGTATTGCTTGACACATTTTTGTTGGGAAAGCCAGGTTGGTTCAGACATTGTGCAATTATACCAGACTGTTTACCCTTTCCTGACTCTCCCATTGACCTTCATACTTCAGTGAGTCTTAATTTTTAAGCTTAGAGAAAGAGAGCCTGTGGCTTCAGGATGTTGCTTCAAGCCCTAGCAAAGTTAAACCTAGTGTAAAGAGCTCTCGCTTAATGTTACAGCTCAAACTCCCCCCACATGAACACCAAAAAATATTTTTAAAAGAACAATAGAAAACAATAATTAAGAAGTTCTAAACTGCGCCAGAGGCTGAGGAGCCAAATGCAACAGCATTTTGACTCTGTGTGTGTGTATGGGAAGGAATAACTAGTGCCAGCCTTAGGTAAAAGTAGAGAGAGGGTGTGAAGGGGTATGCAACAATCCCCACACCACAAGAAGGGGCTAAATAGCCACTTTGGTCTCAGGTAGCCCTGCCCCATTGCACCTTCAAAGCAGGGCAGTCTTGGAGGAGGAGCCTTTAAAAAAGGAGAAAATGCCCCAGGCTGCGGTTTTGGAAATGGCTCTCTCAGTCACCCCTGAGAGAGGAGCTTTGCAGAGAGCCTTGGATGGCCAGTAAGCCCAGAACAGTAGGAGAGTCAGCTGGAGGATCCAGATAAAATAGATGGCAGCTCCTTCCTGTTGTTAATTTATTTTCTTTTTTCTACCTTGAGGACAAAGACTAGGGTCTGGGTCCCAGCAGAGAATCCTGCAGGAATATAGAACATTTGAAGAGAAGATGGCTGTGTTATAGAAGGAAGAAGCATGAGATTTGACCAGACAGACCTGAAGCACTTGCCCCACGAGTTCCTGGGCTGGTAACCAAGGTAAATGAAGGGACTGGGTTCCCCTATATATTCACCAGACAACTATCTAGAATACCAAAGATGCAAGGGAGACAGAAAGATTATTGGGCCTGGGACTATAGTGAGAAAACCTTGATTTGCCAAGAAACAGGATGAGATCAAAGGTGACTTAGGCAGAGAGCCAAGTCATAATAAGCCAAAGGGGACAAGCAGCAGACTTTTTTTTGACAGGACTAGAGGAATACACCCTGCAGCAGGGTCTCAAATAACAATATTTAGATCTTAATTCTGAACACCCTGAAGTGAAGAGATGTTTGAATCTAGAGTGTCATAGATCTGGATGTTTGGATATTTGAGGCTGAGTTTGTGTGTGAGAGGAAGATAAGGTGAAAATGGCAGCTGGATTTTGTTTCATTCTTCTCTTTCCCCTACTTCCCTTTTGTTTCTCTGGGTGAGCATGAGAGTTGGGTGAACTTAGAGAGACTTTATCGTGAAAAGTTCCCAGATATTCAAATTCTGAAGCTCATCTTGGTGTGGACATTTGGTGGCTGCAAAGGTGACCTGGAAATCTTGCAAGAACAGGGTCTCTCTGGCAGTATATCAAGTTGCATTCGTGGCTGGGAACCAAGAAACACAGAAGCGTGTGAGAATGGGAAAAAAAATATTTTTTTTTTCTAAATATCCGAAAGGATTTGACTTGATTTGGGGTCAATGGGTAACAGTAGGATGGAGATAGGATCATAAAACTTGTTCATTCTCAGAAGGCAAATAATATAGAGAACAGTTTTTTTCCCCCCACTGGAAATCCCTCCCATGGAATTTTGATCTGAGATCTTGCAAGGCTGAGGCTTACCATGGACAGAAAGGGGCATGAACCCCTCTCTGTGTATTTTTTAATTTTCATTTTCAAGCATATGTATGCCATAGTTTCCTAGACTCATATGGTCTGAGGAGAAAAGCCATCAATAGAAGGCAGGAACCTAAGTCTAATGTTACACTTTATAATGTAGTGGTAGGTTTGGGGCTTGATTTTGGAATTACCATGAGCGCTAAGTAAGATGCAGCACATAAGCATGCTAACTCAGGTACAGAGTGATTCCTGTTCAGCCACTTACCTCTGAAGAGGAATAAGCTGCTATGACATGGGGCAGATGGTAGTCTTCTCTGTCCAGATTCAGTTGTTCTGGCTGATGATTTTGGGGAATAGGGCCCAGGATCCTCCCACTCCCGGCCCACCCACCGCTGTGGGAATGGAATATCAATCTTGTGAAGACTGCTTTTCTCAGCACTTGGCAGGTTTAATGGAGTGCCTTCAAATACCTCTCTCCCCTATATGTTCACATGGAAAGATCATGGTTCATGGGTATGACAGTGATGAATTCTGCAATGATAGATAGTAAAAAACAATAACATCTGGCAGGTGGCAGATCTATGGAGAGAAGGTAAATAGAGATCTTAAGCAGACTGCCTCCCTGCCATTTCAGGACTAAGTTTATGCTCCTCTCCCCAGAGAAGATGTTCATTTGAATAAAACCAAACTCTAAAAGGCTGAACTCTTACTCTTAAAGACTGAAGCCAAAACAAGAACTTTATAAAAAGCAGAAGGCAGTAACTGAGCCAAAAGGACATTTGACAAACGTGTGGGAAAGCCTTTGTAAAACTATCAAAACTTTTTGACTGGCCAGTCACATTGGAGGCTGCACCCTTCACTCTCTCTGCTTCCTTTCTCAGGTTATGTCTACATTGCAATTAGACACTCACAGCTGGTCTGTGCTGGCTCTGTGGAATTTGGGCTAAGGTATTGCTTCACTGAAGTGTAGACATTCAGCTCTGGGATCCTCCTACCTTGCCCACCTAGAACGCGAATATTTACAGCACAATTAAACATCTCCTTAGCCCAAGCTTGGCATGCCCAAGTCAGTTGACAATGGCCAGCTGCCAGATTTTAATTGCAGTGTAGACATACCCAGAATCTCCTATAGTCTAAATGTTAGTACATTAGGATGTATGGTTAACCAGACCAGATCTGGAAATACCTGAAAGTGCTCCTATGAAGTAGACAAGATACCTCTGAGGTAGATGCATCCATCCTTGAATGTGGAATTAATAATAACTAGGTTTGCCAACTTTCCTGGCCAGGTGGAGTCTCCAGATGCCATTGCTGCGAATGGCGTATGGTTGGGAAAGTTGGCTACCCTAATAATAACAACAAACTCCGAGAGTGCTGGACATATGTGTATCTCTTGCCAACTAGATTGAAGCATGCATTAGTAAGTTCCAGGTACCAGCTAACAGCATTAACTTTAAAAGTACAATGGTGCCTTGTATCTGGCAGACTAAACCTTTCTTTGTGACTTGCTGTGTAACCATTTGCTCTGGCTCTAGCTTTGCTAAAGATACTGGAGTGAAATGGTCTGTGTTTTCTATTAGTACTCTGGATTCCTATATCAGAAATGGAAGTGTATACTCTTTTCCCTCCCCCTTATGTTCAAACTCCTAGAATTCTGTAAGAGACCAAATGTAAGAGCCACATGATATGCGTGGCAGCCAACAATACAGAAGCTCAGCATGTTACTAAAACTTTTACGCCCTGCTACCTTAAAAAAGGAAAAAGCAGTGTCTGAGTAGACTGATAATTGTGGACTTTGGCCTCCATGGTATCCCAGGTAACCTTTCAAGGGAACTCCCAGAACGAAATTTGCATCCAGGAATGCAAGACATGCACTTTGCAAACTACATTTTGGGAGTGGAGGTAACTGGATTGGTGATTCTCCCTGGAGAAGAATAGGTAGCAGCAGATCTTCCCTTGATACCCTACAATGCAAGATCAGCTTTATGTTTTGTCTTTCTGGTGGAATAGATACTAGGCTGTCGGGGGAGGTGCTGAATCAGCAGCCCATGTGAGTTTAGTTCTTCCCAACCTAGGTATGATATTGAAAGTCCCTGATAAGGAAGAGGTAGTGGGTGATTTTCTCCACTGGTAACACTTACGTTTCTGAGCACCCCAGTGATACCGTGGGAACCCAGGCAAAGGGCCATGTGCCAGTCAAACCCAGTCGCTGTCTTGGATATTCTGACATGAGGAAACTTGTCATGTTTCAATGCCTTTAAACCCATGAGAAGTGCTTCTGGTGGCACAAATATAGGTATAGTTCTTGTTCAGATCTTTTCATACTAAACTGAGAAGGATTCAAAAGGCTCTTCCTAAAAGTCTCATGAGAAGATGATTTCAGGTGACATGCTAGTACTTCCAAAACCAAATCTTGTAGAGGCAGCTTGCTTTCACAAGTTCCTTTAAAAAAATAATCCCACTTTTTAGATTCTCAAAGGAGTCTCAGTTGTGGCTGTATTCAGGCTTTTGAAGACCAGAGTCAGTTCTCAGTCTGTCTTCTCTCATTCTCCTGCACCATGTGTGTTTTCCCTGGAGGACAATAGACTGGAATGTAGAGTCAACAGCAAGCCCCTGACATAGATAACTTATTTTTAATACACTTTTGCCTTTCGACAATCTATCAAGGTAGGTAGTGCAGAACACCTAGAGGACAGCTGAGATTTTAGAGGTCTTTAGTAACAGAACCCATCAAGATGGGGAAAAAGGGTGTAAATAAATTCCTTATTCTGTCTTGCTATTCTTTCCTTCAGCTAGCCTGGTTTTAAAACATAATAAAAAGCCCTGATCTCACCATGCTCAGCCTCTCTTGGGGTTTGAAGCAGTATTGAAAGCGTTTTAACTCAGCGGTAACTGGATTAGAGTAATGCAAGCACCCTGTCACCTTTGGGACCTCCTGCTCCTATCTAGACCTGAATAAATGGGCATGAAAATTGTTTTAAACTGATGGCTGCACAAGATCAGAAGCTAATGTAGACAATTTCAGGCTGGGACTTGGCGGGGCTGCAAAGGAATGTGGATCTGGCAACATAACTCATTTGCTGAAACGTAAGGGAAGAGCTCTTCGTTTCAGCCGTACAGCTTCTTCAGCTCTGTGAATGGGAGACCAGAGTAGTGCCACTAGCATCTCTCACCCAAACTAAGGTAACTTAATATTTTGTTTAGAAAACAAACCAATAAACAAATCTATTTCCTCCCCTTCAGAAATAGATGTGCATGTCCACCTTCATTATCCCACAGGTTTATTCATATGCTTTTTATGGAAGGAAAATAATGCTAACCTTGGGTCAGATCCTCAACTGCTGTAAACGGGTGTCCTTCCTTTGCCTGAAAGCTGGGAATTTGGCCTTTTTACTCTCTCATAATTATGCTGTTTTGGTTTGCTCATGTGTTTAGTATTTTGATTAGCCACTGGAATTTCTCTGCTAAGAATAAGGCTAGCTACAGAACATCCTAACAGTCAGACACTACTGTAATGTTCAGTATCTTACATACTGTTTTCCTCTCCCCTCTCTTTAATTATCTGCCTCTTTTTCATCCCATGGTAGCTAAAACTTTATTATAAAACTGAAGATAAGTACATCCAATTATTTGGATTCTGGCACAACAGAATATAAGCAATGAGAAGATAAGGGAATTTGGTCGCATACAGGAAGTATCATGGAACCTAAACCAAATGACATCAGATAAGACACCCATTGAGTTTCTATTAAAACTAATAAATAAGGAACACAAAAAAACTTTTTTTAGGATTTTTTTTTTGTTATTATCTCCATAAGTTCTTCAGGGGTACAGCTACTAGGGCTGTTCTTTTACTCACATTTGGAACCAATAAACTCAGGTCAACTGATATGAAAGGTTTGGCAGATCCAGAGTAGGGACTGACAGACTCAATAAAGTTTTATTTATACATATATACATTCACACACACACTTTATTTAGGCTCTCCTAAGACAATCCAGTAGTTTGCAGAAAGGCTTACCAGAAGTATTAACAGGAGTCTGTGAATCATAACCCTGTAGCTACTGTTAAGCCCATGTCTCTACTACATGGTGGATTGATGCTGCAGTGATTAATCCACCAGTGGTCAATTTGTCATAATAAATTGATTTCTAAGTGCTCGCCCATCAACTCCACCATGATGAGAAGAGTGGCCAGAGTCAATGGAAGACTTCACCTATTTGCGTAGGTGAAGTTGTGTAGGGCAGATCGACTGTGGGGGAGGGGGCGGGAATGGGGAGGAAGAGAGAGTGTTAGTGTAGATAAGGCCTTTGGGTCCAAAACTAGTGGCAGGGATGGGAACTGAACCAAATTTACTATATATTGAATATGGCTTTGAATGAATATGGCAGGTAGCCTTCGGTGCCAGCTCTCTTGGTGGTGATGATGAGTTTCCCTCCACTGACTTGCTCCAACTGCTGAATGTATGAATTAGTCCTTTCCTTGTGTTTAATAAGCCCTTTTACGCAGGCAGAGACAGTGGTTGGCTGCCCCTTCACCAAATGAGAGGAGAGAGACAGAATAGTCCATTACACCGAACAGGGGGAAAGACAGAGAAAGTAGATAGGAAAATTTGGAACCCAAATGCCTCAGAATGCGACATGTCTGTAATCTGGGATATGGTAATGGTATTTTGACTATTAGCACTCGTGTACACTATAGCACTTAGCAGGCTGGGCATGAGTCTTTTTGTGAAAGTAGTTGTAGTGGGGTTGTAAAGTTTAAGTTACTCTTTTTGTTTCCACAAATTAACTAAATTTGACTCTTCATTACTCTTTCTATTGGGTGCAGTTTTTGAAAGTGCTTAATTGTCAAAGGTAGTCAGGTGTCTAGAGGTACACATAGCTGCCTAATGGGATTTTTGAAAATACGTGAGCAGGGCGGGCATTCAGCTCCATCTTTATATGCCCAAATACCTTTGAAATCTGGCTGTAAGTGATTTAGGGTGAAATTTTCAGTCACCTGAGTGACTTAGGTGCTCCTGTCTCATTTTCAGAAGTGACTTAGGTGTTTAGAAACAGGCAAATTTTCCAAATGGGCTTATGGGTATGTCTCCACAGCACGTAGACACTTGCAGCTAGCCTGTGCCAGCCAACTTGGGCTCATGGGGCTTAAGCTGTGGGGATGTTTCACTGTGGTATAGATTTCTAGGCTTGGGTTGGAGTCCACGCTCTGGGACCCTTCCACCTTGTAAAGTCCTAATGAGCTGGCATAGGCAGGACCACCCATAGCAATTTGGGGCTCCAGAGCTAAAATCAATGGGCCTTCTGCCCCTCACCTTTGGCCAGGCCACAAGTCTCCCCTGATAAGCTCCAAGCCCCATGCTCTCCTCTCCTCCCCTCCCTTCCACGTAGCCAACCTGCCTGCTGGAGAAAAGTTGCTGCAGCATCTCTTGCTGGAAAGATGCTTTTGACATGTCCTATGAAAGTTCCGGAGCCCAGTAACCCAAGCATGGAACCTGCATGGGCACATCAAAAGCATCTTTCAATCAAGAGACAGTTTTTGGCAGAGCTATAGCAGTAGAAACCAAGGCCTCCATGCCCTTTTACATTGGTGAACCCCTGGACAATTGTCCCCCTGCTGTTGCCAGGCCTAGGCACAGGCAAGCCATGGGTGTCTAGGGGGGGTGTAGACATACCCTAACTGACATGGGAGTCTAAATTCTTCAAAATCTGTGGGACTTAGGCTCCAGAGTCAATTAGGTTTACTCATGTTTAGGGTCAAACTTCTCAATATTCCTCAAAAAATGCCTGTACAATTTTACAGTGTCAAAGGTTAAAGTGCACTTGCCCTCCTAACCCTGTGCCTCTTTTGGTGTTCATTCTACTACTGGATTATCCTCCGGCCATGCCAAGACAGTATCTGTGAGGGAACTACTCATAGCGCAATAGCTCTTCCCTATCAGGCCAGCGATTCCACAGCTCATCTGCTTGTTTTCTGTTTAACTGTGAATGGAAGACAGGCCCATGATGCAGTTTGCAGGATCTGAGAGACGGTATGTGCCCACAGATACGTTTATTATTTTACTTTGATTCATTTTGATTTAAAATGTGCCTCCCCAGACATCTTTCCCATGTACAAACTTTGGCCCCCATCCTACGAACATGGAACTCCCAAACCGCAGCAGTGCGTACTGCTACGCAGTGCTGTCATTTCTGAATGATACACGTCCACTGACTAGCACTGCCTGACCAATCCAAACAGACTTTGAGCATTCAGGTAGTTTTGGGAAGCCTGCAGTTCTTCATGTGAGACAGAGTTTACTGGACTTCTGGGACGGATCAAGCATGCTGCCCTCACTTCTTGGCAGAGTATCATTTTTTTACAGTGACTGAGATATAGATCAACAAAATGTAATAAGTATGCACCCAGAGGCAACGTGTGTGTGTGTGTGGGTGGCAGGGGGAGGGTATTTAAGGTCATGGCCCCCCCTGCCAATTTGCTGCTTGGCTTGTACTGAGCATGCTCACATGGACAGAGCATGCTCAGTAACACTGCTGAAGCTGGCTGCCCTCACTCCCCACTATTGGCACAGGTCGCCTCTGGGCACACTTGGTATGAAAAACAGGCAGTTAGCAATCAGACCACAAAGCCTGCACACACAATGCTCATTTGTATGAGCAAATGTGGGATTGGAGCATTCTTTTGTGCAAGTTCAACGTCAGAGACTGCGCGCTAGATCAGTCAGCATGATCACCTCTCTTCCCCAGCAATACAACAATGGGGAGGAGTGGGTTGATGGGCTGTGGGTGGTCCCACCTTCAGTTATACCTACTGATTGCTGCTTTCACAAAACCCAGTGCTGCCCCTGAAGTGGGAGTCTTGGGGAGGTTGCACAGGGAGCACTCCTGCCCCCCCCCCCCCGCACACAGTGTCAGCTGTACAGATCCTGTTTAGTGTCACTGGCTGGCCTCAGCTCCCTGCACTGTGTGGGGTAACCTGGTGCCTGGGGGTCACAGTGCTGCTCAGGTTTGTCCCACCTGCCTCTCCGTTGTGACGATAGGGGAGCCAAATTTGAATGAATGGTGCTGTGATCCCGGGCACCATTTTGTAACACCCCTGACTGAAATTTAGCCCCAGTGCCCAAACAGGAGGCCCAGAAGCTGAGCCCAGCTAGATCTATAGAACAGGACCTCAGGAGCCGTTGCTGCAAGGTGATTTTTTTTACTATTAAGATCCATTAGGAAAGGGATAGATAATAAGACAGAAGATATCAAAATACCACTCTGTACATCCACGGTACTCCCACATCTTGAGTACTGTGTACACTTCTGGTCACTCCATCTGCACACAGAAGAAAAAGAAAAATGATTTAGGGTTGGAACAATTTCCATAAGAGGAGAGATTGAAAAGACTGTGACTGTTTCATTTAGAAAAGAAACAGCTAAGTGGGGATAGGATAGAGGTCCATAAACCCATGAATGGTGAGGAGAAAATGAATCAGGAAGTGTTATTTACTCCTTCACATAATATAAGAACCAGGGATCACCCAATGAAATTAATAGGCAGCAACTTCAAAAGAAACTTCTTCACACAGTGCGCAGTCAAGCTACGGTACTTGTTCCCAGGAGATTCTGTGAAAGCCAAAAGGGTAACTGGCTTCAAAAAAGAATTAGATAAATTTGTGGAGGTTTGGTCCACCAATAGCTATTAGCCAAGGTGGCCTGGGATGCAACCCATTGCTCCATGCTCTGGATGTTCCTAAATCTCTTACTGCCAGAAGCTGGGATTGGATGACAGTGGTTGCATCACTCAATAAATTGCCCTGTTTTGTACATTCCCTCTGAACCATCTGGCACTGGCCAGAGTCAGAAGGCAAGATATTAAACTGGATGGATCATCAGTCTGACCCAGTATGCCTGTTGTGATACCATTTCATGTATTATTTTCAGTTTTAATTTGTAGTATTTCACATATGCAAAATAAATAGGGTTGTGAGAATACATTACTGTCATGTTAAAATTTGTGTTGTATGCCCCTTTTCCCAATTGCATAATATTCTATAAAAGGTACCTGACAGCTACTCAGGGTGAGGGGACTACCCTCTTTTAGCTCACCTATTCATTTGGTGCAGGTTAGAGCAGCCTCTAGGCAGCCCGACTATGTTCCAGCTGAAACAGCCTCCCTAGGGGATGATATAAAACAACAAATAGTCTAGTAGCACCTTAAAGACTAACAAAACATGTAGATGGTATCATGAGCTTTTGTGGGCACAACCCACTTCTTCAGATGACTGGAGTGTTGGAAGTCCAGATCCAAGAATAAATAAGGGAAAGAAGGACAGGGGGAGAAGGAAAAAAAATGGAGGAGAGGAAGAAAAAAGAGCACTGCATACCTGGTTACAGAGCTCTGTGACTTTGTCCTCACCCACAGCTACTTCCAATTTGGAGACAATTTGTATCTTCAAGTCAGCGGCACAGCCATGGGCACCCGCATGGCACCACAATATGCCAACGTCATTATGGCTGTCCTTGAATAACGTTTCCTCAGCTCTCGCCCCCTAAGACACTTACTTTACTTACACTACTTACTCTACTTAAGTTTTTCCTGTTACAGACTAACTCAGCTACCTCTCTGAAGCTAGGGGATGATATGTTAGTCTAGTCTGGGAGAGACTCATTGTTCTGTTCTTAGCAGGGAGCTCCAACTGTAGTTGAAAGAGAAGTGTCCCTCCCCCCACCAAGCAGCTCCATACATGGCAACCCTGAGCCCCTGGGTGGTGCTCATTAAGCACCTGTGGGACCATGCTGCCACGCAGCTTAGAGGGGACCTTGCCCAAGGCCCCAACCCTTTCAGGAGCACAGAGTCCCCACCCCCACCTTTGCCCAGAGACCCAGTGAATCTGTCGGCTCACCTAGTGTGTATACATGAGTGCCAGTTAGAACAGAAACTAAAAATCTGACTATGAATTGCAAAACTTGGCCATCAATATCAACAATAACCTTCAAATTTAGATTGCTTTGGATTTGATCAGTTCCAGCGTTCCAGGTCCGAGGTGAGAGCATAGGACTACACAATTTTTCTTCTTAGTGTAAGTACCATGTGCCTCATGTTGCACATGGCCAGGACTCAACACCAATTTGGCTTGCTGGTTGGATTCCCCAGTTCGGCCAGTTACTGACCAGGAGTGCAATGTTACCATTGATCCATGTCCCCCACTTTAAAGATAATAAAACATACCCTGATTTATGACATAGTTTTCTGGAGAGTGATGGGGGAATTCAGGCTGTTCTTAACAACTTGTGCTTTGTCCTCTTTTCATTCCCTATGGCGCTTGCAAATGGAAAAGGGTCATGAGTGTCAATCTGGTTACTCCATTAAAATGGGGGTGGGAAAAAGATTATTTTTTCCATGAAAATATAGTGGAATCTAGTTTGAATTTTGGAGGGGATTGTTTTGCAGAAAGCATATTTAATGGTTAATTCAACATTCCTAGGCTGTCTCAGTGCTTTGGCCCCATTGACTTTGAGTGCAAGGCAAAATGAATGTTCCGGCCTTGGAAGTGGGACAATGGCTTGAGAAGAGAAGAATCCCCTTCAGGCCTTGATGCTTGAGTGCTGTTTGCAGTCTTAGGTGAAATGTGTTTAGTAGTGTCTGCTCAGTCTCTAGTGGACAGTAGTCTGTGTCATAAAATAACTTCATGAATAATATGGCATATTTGTTAGCTTCTGCTTCAAAGAAGCTCTTTATATCCATCCTGGGACAATTCCCAGTAAGAAAGATCACACTGTCTAACAGATATCGAGACCATTTCATTTTACTCCACCTTTCATTCTTATGGAATCTATTGATCGATCGATCGATCGATCGTGTCTATAACTATTCTTCAATGTAAAATAAGTGAAAATGACCATCATCCATTAGGCACTTTAATAATTTAATTAAAGGGCAGTTAAAATATGTATGAGTGGGACCATATAAACAGCGTCCAGGGATAGACTGATGTTTTTTTTCCACTCCACTATTTAATTGTTCACTTCTTAGGCAAAATCACATTCATAAGAAAGTTGACACAACTGTAAAAATTAGATCTACAAGTGTGGAAGTGGGTGGGTGGGGGAGCGTACCTGCTATATTTCTGGTAAAAGAAAGCCTTTGTCATGTGTTATCACATACAACAAGGTTTTTTTCAACTGCCAGCTCAGTTTCAGACAGGAGTGAGCAAATACCAGCCCACGAGCCAGATCCAATCTGCCAGGCTTAGCCCCTGGCAGGCTGTCACTGCTATATTTACCTGTGCCTCCACAGGTACGGGTGACTGCAGGTCCTGTTGGCTGCAGATTGCCGATCCTGGCCAATGGAAGCTGTGGGAAGTGGTGTCCCAGACTGCGTTGCTTCCCATGGCTCCCATTGGCCAGAAATGGCAATCTGTGGCCAATGGGAGCTGCAATTGGTGGTACCTGCAGAGGCACAGGTAAATGTAAAGGCAATACTCCACTGGGGGCTAACCCTGGCAAATTGCCGCCATTTTATTGCCCACTGCTGGTTTAAGGTGTGTGTACCCACACATGAGAGAAAGAGAGATTGTCACACTCTTAGAATTCAGGTGTCCTCAAACTGCCATATAATGCCAGCCTCAATTAAACTTTCCAAGGTCAGTGGTCTTCTACCAGGTCAGACATAAATAAGTCAGGAGTGAGTCCTGAGGCACATAAAAGCTATATTTATTCCTTATCCACAGTTCATAGCTATCAGACGAAGCCTATCACAGAGAAAGCAAGACAAGAGGGTTCTCGAAAGGTACTGCACTCCCAAGAAGCAATCTTTGTGATTTTAAATAAAGAAATATCATATAGTACATGAATAATGCAAGCCCCAATAAAAGAAGGGGAAGAGTTTAGAAGAAACACTATGTTAGAAGACAAATTTTGTCTCATCTGTTCTCAGACATTTTCCTCTGAATATGGAAGGACTCATATTTTAAATCAAGATTTGTTTGCAGATGAGTCTGCACCATAGAGTTTGGAACCAGACTCCAACACAGACTTCCCCAGAGTTTATCTAATACACATTCCAGGGCCTGGTTTAGTCCATTATGGCAACAGGACTATATTGTATCTTATACTGGGGTCTGTGTGTTACAGATCAAATTCTCCCTTGATTCCGGTAAGCTCAGAATGAGCATGCCAGTTTGTGATATCCTTAAATTATTCAAGTTTTATACTTAAATAATAATATGTAGGACCTAATCCCAAGTTCATTGAAGACCATGGAAAAATTCCTGTTGACTTCAAAGGGCTTTGGATCAGGCTCAGGAAGAATTATTCATATTCAGAAAGCAGATCTGAAAACATTTTGACGTATATTAACATCAGTGCAATCTCTCTAAGATTATTGTCCAAACCAGAGTGACCAGTACCAAGATTAATACATGGACTTTGAAGATCCAACACTCAGGACACTTCTATACTTACCAGAAGATCAACTCCAGCAGTTGATCTTTTAGCATTTGATTTAGCGGGTCTAGTCTAGACCCATGAATCGAATACTGAAGGCAGCCCCCACTGGTGTCTGGTACTCCTCCTTCTGCAAGGAGTAAGGGAAGCCTGCATGGACATCGCCATGGCTCAGCATAAGGAAAGCCGATTCCAGTTACACATTTTGTGTAGATGGAGTTGCATACCTTAAGACAACCTTCCTGGTCTAGTATAGATCAGGCCCCAGTTAGCTTTAAAGGACATGGTCTTGCCATGCTGCATCATATTTTAAAGGATGGGCATTGTTTTGATAGGTAGAATTTGAATTGACTACTTTTTTCTTCAGAAAGCTATTTAATTTTAGTTTTTTATGCCATTCAGATGAAAATTTAAAAAAAAAACCCACTTTTTGGGCCAAGAGCATTTTTGAAAATGCCATAGGGGGTAGCCATTTTAGTCTGTAACTAACAAAATAAAATAAAATAAAATAAATAAAGTAAAAACCAAAATGGTCCTATAGCACCGTAGAGACTAACCAAAAAATATGTAGATAGTATCATGAGCTTTCATGGGCAAAACCCACTTTTTCAGATGACAAATATAGAGCAAGAGGCACAGAGGTTAAACTATAAAGCAGAAAAAGAGGGGGCAGGGGGAGAAGAAAGAAAGAAAAAAACCTGTCAATTAAAATGTCCATGATAAATGAGGTTAGTAGAGTAGGCTGTAAGTGTCCAATACGTAGCTGTAGATGTCATTTGGGTGTTGAATATAATGGCCCATCCTATTCATATCTTTTTTCAAGCTGTGCAAGATAGTATCAAATTTGCATATGAAGGCCAGTTCTTCAGATTCTCTCTCTAGTTGATTCCCGAAATTGCTTTGTGAGAGAACAGCCACCTTTAAATCTATTAAAGACAGTGATTAGAAGTGTAGAAATAGTACAGTTACTCAATTCACCAACAATGGGCAAAATTGTCTTTAACAAACAATTTATAAATGTATCCCTTTGCCATTCAGGGCTCAGTCCAGAAATCTCAAGACAGGATTTAGCAGGTTCATTGCTTTTCAGCACTGGATCTTTAGCCCTGGTCTACACTAGGGAGTTATTTTGAAAAAGCTCCCCTTATTTCGAAATAACAAGTGGAGCATCCAAACTACCAAGCCCGTTATTTCCAAATAAGGGGTGGTTATTTCAAAATATTAACTCCTTCTTTCCATGAGGAATAATGCTTATTTCAAAATGGTTGTTTTGAAATAGCATTAGGGTGCATCTACGCAGCAGGGCAGAAGTTGAATTAAGATACGCAACTTCAGCTACATCAATTGAGTAGCTGAAGTTGAAATAGCTTAATTCAGCTTTTGGCGCTCTCTATACAGGAGAACACTCTTCCTTTGACTTCCCTTACTCCTCATGAAATGAGGGTTACAGGCAGTGTTTCCTCTAAGCTGCGTGGCAGCACAGTTTCACAGGTGATTAATCAGCCCCGCCCAGTCAGAGGCTCAGGGCTTGGTGCACTGAGCTGACTGACTGGGTGAGGCTGTTCTGCCTCACAGCTTAGAGTGAACACTGGTTACAGAAGTTGGAATAAGAATTCCTCCATCACAACATTATTTCGAAATAATGACTTGCTGGGGATGTGCACTTTGTTATTTCGAAATAATGTCAGTTATTCCAAAATAATGCTGCTGCGTAGATATACCCTTAATGTGGATGCTCCACTGCTGCTATTTCAAAATAACTAGTCCCCAGAGTCATTCAAAGTAATTACCCCCAGTGCTTCCTGGGGCTCTAAGCTGAAGTAGCACATCCACGCTAAGGGACCCTGCCTCGGACTAATTTTGAGGCTTCCATGTATTTGGACATCCTATTTCAAAATACTTATTTCAGGAGTTATTTTAAAATAAGTTATTTCGAAATAATTTCCTAGTGTAGACATGCCCTTAAAGATTTGCAAGTGAAATCCAGAGGTTTTATTCAGTTCTGCCCAGAATGGCTGTTTAGTCCACAAAAGTTCATAATACTATATATATTTTTGTTAGTGTCTAAGGTGCCACAGGATTATTCATTGTTTTTAAAGTTACAGACTAACATGGCTACCTCTCTTAGGCTATGTCTACACTGTAGGTTTTTTTGGAAAAAGTTATGCAAATTGCAAAGCGCAATTTGCATATCTTTTTCAGCTTTTTTTTTTTGGAAGAGGCTTTTCCAACATGTGGCCCATCTACACAGAGCCAAATGTCAGAAAAACCTCCTCTTTCAGAACCTCCCTTATTCCTCATAAAATGAGGAATACAGGGATGTTGAAAGAACAAGTCCGTTTTTTCAGAACTTTTCTGAAAAAGCAGAAGCATTCTTTGGAAGCAGCAGAGCTTTTCTGGGATACGGTATCCCGGAAAAGCTCTGCAATGTAGACATAGCCCGAGACTATATACCTTAATTATCCCCACAATGAGTTAGAAAGCTTCACCTGGAGGAAACTGGAGTTACTCCACTGATTTCAGTGGAGCTACTCCAATTTATACCTTCTGAGAAACAGGTTCAGTAAGTATGGAAGCCCTGTGAGAAAATTATTGTTGTAATTTTTGTTTGTTTTTCTCACATAATCTTTCTTTGAATTACAATGTATATAGGTAGCATAATATATATGATAATGTGCATGCATTTGTCTTCTAATAACTTGCAGTTTCTTCCAGCCTCTTATCAGACACTTTTCAAAGAACAATATTTTGTCAATTTTACAGCTGGATGAATGGTAGCAAAAATTGATTTACAAATATGTTGGTGAATAAAAATTTCATTTGTTGTGTATAATGGGGACATATGATTAGTTATTCGATGGTTATTGGTAGCATTCAACCTATTGATGTATATTTGCAAATATGAATCACTAAAGATTCATGAATTTTAGTATGCATAATTACTCATCTGAAAATTCTTTCCAAAAATTGTTAGTAGTCTCTTATTGATCTGTTGTTTAAAAACTTTTGGTCCTCCAATCAAGGAATGGAAAAAAATACCAGGTGACATAAGTGACCAATTACACACCATGAATGACTGTTATTGAATAGATAAAAGGAACAGTTTAAAAACAACGAAAAACAATTGTTAAAACTATTGAGCAACTATGAATAATGAACAACACTTACGGAAATCAGGATTTGTTCATGGACAAATTGCTTATGAAAAAAATGAGGCTACATTTATAATTAACAGTCGAGGTGCTGTGTTAGAGATCCAGACTCTTATCATTTAAAGATGTCATTAGACAGGACTTAATGAAAAAGCATCAGGTTCATAAAAATATCAGCTTTCAGTTTCTTTTATATGTATTCACCTTAGAAGTCTTTTGGAATTTGCGTTTGCCCAATATAGGCTTGATATCCATTAGCATACATGCTACAGTTCAGTGGTTTTCCACTTCTGGTTTTAACATCTAAAAGTATATGGGAAATCTTGACAAATGTTTTGGAAGCTTTTGTGTGTTCCTAATCCCAGTGCTAGATTGCAATCCACATTATGCTACAGGATAATAATATGAGACTCAAGATCAGATGTCTTGTGCTGTAGATTAGATGTGAAAAAGGGTGCTACAACAATACAAAAGGCTTCCATTTAGGCTTTAACCAAACACCACATGTCAAAGGAAGTAGGAGGGAGAAGCTTATTAAATATCTTCCCTTTGTATCTGTTTCCACTTGTGCTTTCCCTGCTACCATTTCACAGGTACGCTTTAGGAGTGAATACATCACAGTGACCCCTTCTGGTAGAAACTGATTAAACCTGTCCTCAAACAACCAGTGTCACGTACGTGTGTGTGTGTGTGTGTGTGTGTGTGTGTGCGTGTGAGAGAGAGAGAGAGAGAGAGAGAAACTGGAATAAATTGCCTAAGGAGATTGTGGAATCTCCGTCATTGGAGATTTTTAAGAGCAGGTTATATAAAAACTCGTCTGGGATAGTCTAGATGATACTTGGTCCTGCCATGAGTGCAGGAGACTGGACTTGATGATGTCTTGAAGTCCTTTCCAGTCCTATGAGTCTATGATTCATATCTGAGTTTCCTGATTCTCCATATATTTAAACTTATTCCTCAAACATGGCTAAGCATTCAATTGAATAAGCATAAAAGTTTCTTCCAAGGAGTTTCTCTAGTCGGTGTGGCAAAATGATTGCTTGGCAGGAAATCTGAACATTTCCTCACATTTCATTGGCATGAATAGACTCTCTTCAGTTGATGGAATTGTCAGGATGCAATGGGGAAACAAATCTTCAAACACTCATGAAAAGGGAGGAAATGCAACAAGGATACAACATTTCTAGTTATAATGGTGATGTTTCAGCCCTATTTCCAAATGCCACTGATATGCTGCTTTGTGATCTTGGGCATAACAACATCTCTCCATGCCTCAGTCTCTCTATCTGTAATATATGGATAATAATTTACATTTAGCACAGCTGGTTATGCATGGAGGGGTACTGCTAAAGTGGGCAAAGGTCAATACTTTGCTTCACCTTTCCCCCCCCCCAACACCACACGCAAATGGAAGTGTGATAGGTAGCTAGTTCTGTTAGGTGTACCCTGAGCAACTTTCTAGCCACTTTGTGCTATAGAGACAGTGTGAAACGGAGCCAGGATCAAAAATCGGGATCATTATTTCTAATGTGTGTTGAGATCCCCAAGAGAAAGGTGCTAGAAAAAAACAAAACTTTATTATTAAAGCAAACTGAGAATTCTTTAAATAAACCTTTTTCCTGCTTAAAATACTAATTCATTGAAAATGAAACTTGTTACCAGAAAGGGTCAATTTTGACATATTTCACATTTTGAAAAAATGGAAAAAGATTAAAATGAGAACCTTTTTTTGAAATCTTGAAAATTTTCATGGGATGGAAGGATTATTCCTTCCCATCTCAGTTTATTATTTTTTAAAATAATAAAACTTAGTGCTTCTATAGCTTTTTCACCTTTTCAAAGCAAGGTAGATAATATTTATTGGGGGTAGTGGTGTTAGAGTCCTATTATACATATGCATGCTGTAGTTGCAGAAAAATACCATATTCACTGTTAATAAATGTTGGTGTCCACTTTAATGATATGTAAATATTTTGTGATAATAACAATACAAATATTTCCCTGATGCAGGGAAGTTTTTGATACTACTGCAATGGCTGATGCTAATGTTCTCAGTTAACAATCAAGATAGCTTTTCCTTCCTCATGCAAAAAGCTAAAGGTTAAAAATTATCCTGCGCTCTTTGGTTTATTGTATATTATTTTTTCTTAGCTTATTTTATACAGATACTCACAAATTTACCCAGTGTTCCTTGGATCTGTAACTCAATTAATTTTTTAAACTTTTTAAAGTTTTTAAAATAAACTATATGAACCATTATTTTTTGAAACTCTGGTGCTTACAAAACTTTTTTTGCATTTCTCTTTTCTGTCTACTTCATGTATGTATTTTGAGGTTCCTATTGAATCTACTATATATTTTAGAGAGTTTGTCCATTTGTTCAAGAACTTCTAAACGGTAAGAGCTAGGACCACTAAAGCAATCCCATTCCAGATGCATCCCATTTTTCTGGCACAACCAAACCCATATGCTACTTTCAGTTGTTATAAGAAGAAGCTGTATGCCAAATTTGGTGGTCCTAGCTCTTACCATTTAGGAGGAGTTCTTGATCAAACAGACAAACTCTCTAAAATAGTATATTTATAAACTTTTTGTCAGTTGCACTGTTTTCCCTAAATTAGCATCTACAGTGGCCAACAGTTTTGTTTGTTCAAAGCAAACTACGCTAAACCATGTTCAGGAATCTCATGTCTGATTTGTGAATTCTATTGTCCGTATGCATCAATTTTCAAGGCAATGACAAAAGGGGTCAGATCCTTGGCCATCTGCTGGGCTGCTTTACAATGCCAAGGCATCTTGATAAGCTAGTGTGTGACTGGAAGTGCCTTGGGCTCTGATTATCCCCAACCAATTAAATAGTTCCTTAGGAACCGTCCCTACCAGTGTACAGGCTATCCTCACTATAAGTCCAGGATACGTTCAAAAAAAACCTTGGACTTACAGCGAAATAGGGATTTTTTTTTCCTGTGGCTGACTTCCATTTATGCAAATTGGGGTTTTTTTTGCACGACTTAAGAGCTGGGAATAGGCGGACTTACAATGCATCAGTTCCTACAAGCGTCAACGACTTTAGAGGGGAATGGATGTATACCGGGACGACTGATAACGGGGATGTCCTGTAATTCAGAAAAGTCCTTAGACTTCTCTAAGTAATACCGGGAGCTGCTAATTACAGGAAGTATTATCAGAACCTCAAAGGTAGCCTTGGCTATCTTTAAAGATGTCACCCTTATTCCTCAAGAAATTACTTCTGACACTAAACTGTATCTGAGTGTGAAGTGATTGACAATTATTGCCTGGTCTTGACTCCCAAGCTTTTTTTGAGGTGGGGGGACTTACTGAGAAGAAACTAGTTTCCAGTTGCATGTGATTTGGACACCACCAATACACTGAATACTTTCCACATTAGAAGCTCATGATCATGGCTGATCTCTTGCTGGTTTTAGGTTGGTCATTTCAGGCTGGTCATCTCATGTATTTTGACATCATTGACTATAGGCTATTGCTTTATTGACCAAGGGACATGACTGTTGTATCTATAGTTGCTTTTCAGTGCTTTTCACCAATTGCTAAAAAAATACGAGCCCTTTAGGATGATGTGAAAGCATGTGTCATCATCAGGGGCATTGAAA
Source organism: Pelochelys cantorii (assembly GCA_032595735.1). Lineage (NCBI taxonomy): Eukaryota > Metazoa > Chordata > Testudines > Trionychidae > Pelochelys > Pelochelys cantorii. The sequence continues at coordinate 35,769,838 of CM064338.1, read as the reverse complement.
TGTGTTGTCTTTCCCTACATTGTTGACTATACCCATAAAGACATCATTATATTTTTCTTGCTTGTACACTCTATACATTTGGTTTCTGCTGTGAAGGAATACTTATATCAAATTACAAGCTGGCATTTATTTATAATTATATAAATAACAGTATTATTTATTTTCCCACATTGAGAACATAAGGACTTTGTTGCATAATAAAGATTCTCTGGAGTCGGACATATCAGAAGAAATGCCCATATAACATAAAGGTACGATTCTGGCCACTTAGAAGAGCAACTGTATCAATCTAAGGCTCCCAATGCTGCATTAGATTCCATGGAGATGGACCCCTGAACTTGCACAGGGTCCTACTGAAGCTACTAGGACTTTTCAGCTTAGAAAAGAGGAGACTAAGGGGGGATATGATGGAGATCTATAAAATCATGAGTGGAAAAAGTGAATAAGGAAAAGTTTTTTACTTGTTTCCATAATATAAGAACTAGGGGCCACCAAATAAAATTAATGGACAGCAGGTTTAAAACAAGTAAAAGGAAGTTCTTCTTCACACAGCGCATAGTCAACTTGTGGAACTCCTTGCCTGAGGAGGTTGAGAAGGGTAGGACTATAACAGGGTTTTAAAAAGAACTAGATAAATTCATGGAGGTTAAGTCCATTAATGGCTATTATCCAGGATGGGTAAGGAATGGTGTCCCTAGCCTCTGTTTGTCAGAGGGTGGAGATGGATGGCAGGGGAGATATCGCTTGATCGTTACCTGTTCAGTTCACTCCCTTTGGGGCACCTGTTGGCATTGGTCACTGTTGGCAGACAGGATACTGGGCTGAATGGACCTTTGTTCTGACCCAGTATGGCCATTCTTATGTTCTTATGTACGTATTTATAAGGATGAAATCCTAGACCCATTGAAATCACTGGAGTTTTGCCCTTGGTTTCAGTTGGGCCAAGATTTCTCCCTAGAATCAGAGACCAGTTTTGGTCATGTTTGTACAACACCTAATAACTCATGTGACTTATTTTTCACCATATTCCAAAATATTAATAAATTTACTTAAATTCACATGGTTAAAGTTTGACACTAAGTTGCTTTAAAGCAATCAAAATGTGACACAGACACTGTAGCAACATACATACATATAACAATATAATCTTTGTATTGTAAAATACGTTTTAAAACTATATCTCTAAACAAAAGTAAATTGTTTAGTTTCCCTGCACCTCAGTGCTGTGATACTTCATGGCACAGTGACAGAATAAGAAAATGAGTTTATTAAGTTTACTTAGAAAACTACTCAGTGATCTGTATGAGCTCCTTGAGTTATGTCAACATTTTCTTGAGAGATATTGGAGATTATTTGATGTTTACTTTTTTAAGTACAGCATTTGTAAGTAAAAGTGCACAAGAACATTTTATTACATTTTAAATGTAATTCCTGATCCCAAGGTACTGTCGGTAGAAATCTGAACAAACCTACGAAATCACTATCTATATTAGATCAGCAAATCCCCTCAGCCCCAGTGCTGGTCACTGTGTTAAGAATAAGAGGCAAAAGTGAAATTCCTTGGTAATAAAACTTTTGAGCCTTGACAAGTGTGAGGTAATGCCATTTCTTGCAGCAGTTCCGAGACCTTTCAAAGCACGCGACTCTTTATTATATGCCTTCTCTCTGCCCCTTAAGCTCCATTTCTAAAGTGCCATCTCACAGGTAACTAGCAAATCAGGCACTTTTCAATCAACCTTTTAATTCACTCAGTGCAGTGTTAGTTTTGGACCAACCAAGGAGATGATAAATTCAGAATAAAAGTGTTAACAGTGCAGAATCTCTAGCATGTTTTTTTAACTCTTCCCCTCCCTACAATTAAAATTTGAAGGTGGGATTTTCTAAAGCTTTCAATTTGGGCCGAACTCGGCTTTCATTGCAATCAGTGGTAAAGCTCACATGAAAAGAGACTTAGGCATCTCTTGATACTTTTGAAATTATCCCACCCTGCATCCTTTAAAGATCAACACTTTCTCCAACCAATTCCCTTTTAATTCTTTAATTGGACCAAGGAGGGTCAATTAAATGCTTCGTCTATTTCTCCAAATTTGCAAAGTAAGCACTGTTGTGGCAAGTAATACAAATAATAATGTCATGTATGTAGCCTGACTACCAATTCCTGCTACTAATCAGGATGGATAAAACTTAGGAGATTTTGGATTTACATTGGCACAATTGTTTTGATCGAGTTTTGGTTTGTCAAAAGCAAAGCTGAAATGAGGAGGGGTTCAGATTTGAGTCCTCTTCTAACTCTTCAGGATTGGGAGAATCAAATGAATGGTTCTATTTTGGTTCCATTTCCAATGACTAGAATTTCTAGGGCATATGTCCAAACTTTCCACTTGTAAACTAGAGAAGAACTCAGGCTACTTTTGGTTTTGTACCATGAACTGTAAATAAATCTAAGATTTCACACAATAAGCAATAGGCTCCATCAGTGAAGCTACTAACAGAGAAAATGACTAATCAGTGGCAGCCAGTGTGGGATTTAGCAAGTCCTTTATTAAAAAGATACTACACTGTTTAACAGCAATGGTACAACTCTTAGGGTATATCTAGACTGCATCCCTCTGTCGACAGAGGGATGCAGATTAGGCAGGTTGACATTGCAAATGAGGCAGGGATTTAAGTATCCCGCACCTAATTTGCATAAAAATGGCCGTCGTGTTTTGCCGACTTAGCACTTTGTCGGCAAAAAGCAGCAGTCTAGAGGGGGATCTGTCAAGAAAGACATACCCTTACATATTGCAGAGTTGTGGGTAAATGTCTGTGAAATCAGTGGAAATGGTAGATTCGCTGGACACCTGGGCAAGGTGAGAGGAGTGAGTCCATACCCCAAGAAGGAGTGGGAATTCAGGCGGAAGGGCTGGGGCTTCCCTCAGGCAGCCCTCAGCGCTGCTCAGAGCGTGCCACACAGGGCTCTGGCAGTGATTTAAAGGAGCCCAGGGTTCCAGCCACTCTCACTGCCACATAGTGGGAGCCTTGGGCCCTTCTGAATTGCCAGGCCCTGGGACAGTTGCTCCTTTTGTCCCCCCTCCCCACCCCTCCAGCAGGCCTATGTGGAATAATGGAAATGTGCAGTGCAGGGAAAGGGGAGCCTGCACGCTCATCCTTTGAGACTAATTAGTCTTTCAGGAGACGCTGTTTGGGTATAATTATCTGATCAGGTTGGTAGGCTGGGTGGGGTAAGAACACAATTAGCCCCAGCAGCCAAGGGATGATAAAAGAGGTAGAAGAAGGAAATGTAGGGAGAGGAACAGAGGAACGAACAGGGCTCACTGAGTCTAGTCATATGGGGCCTCAGAGCAGGAAGACCTCTGTTCCCCTCATGTCCTGCTGAGAGAGCCTAAATAGGAATTGAAATGAAGTTTCACTGAGAGCCCATACATTGGGTTTCTGCAGTTTCTTCAGGGAAGAGTACAGGAGTGGAGTCAGGCCCTCATTACACAGGACTAATAATTGTATTCATTCAGTAAATTGTGTATATTTCCATACCATCTCTCTTTTGGCTCATTGTTCTATTTGGCAGTGCAGGTTATCAGACTAACATCTGATGTGTAGGGTGGCCAGAAATGCAGAAATAAATAGGAAAACAGCATTTTTAAGGAATAAAAATGCAATAGATAAAGACTAGCATGATGATCATTTTAACATATGCTTGGATTGACTGGAAAAAGGCATGATTCAGTTTGCTACCTGCCAGAGATACAAGATTTCTCCTTGAAAAATAGTTTATATTGTACTGCATACATTAATTGTAAACATGTTGAAATGCTCTTAACTACTGCTGCTGCTGCTGATTCATTGGTGACCTGTGAAAGGCAGCAACACATGCTTATTGTTAAAAAAGAACAGAAGGATCATCTATCGTTCACATGAAAGACAGAGACAAAATAACCAATCTGTAATGCAGATTTATTAATAGTCATTCACTCGTTTTCACTGAAATACTCTTCATGTAACCTTGACTTTATTAAGTAGTCCTTAAGGTGCATTTTGAAGACAGATAATGAGTTTGGGGAATAGTCTTATCTACATCAAGCTAATCTTTAACAGCTTGGAAGGGAACTCACAGAAACTTTTTCCACTTTAAGTGACATAACTGCGTACAAATCAAGCTTTTTAAATGCCATTTTAATAGGAAGAGTTTACAGTTCCTGACTATATATATTGTTTCCTTGTATGAAGCATTTTTATAAAAACAAAAGGGGATAGCAACAGCTATTGAGTTATGAACAGTATTAATGGAGCTAAGGGAGCTCATATTAGATTAATAAGAAATCTACTGTACACAGTAGTATAGCACTTTGTTTCTTGGTTGATAAAAGACAAGCTAGCCCATCCTTGGAAAAATAAATAGTTTCATTCACGGTGGCTGTCTCTTTAAAAGGAAGGGACAATCTGAAGGGAGAGATTTTGAATGGCACTTCATTGTTAAGCCTGCACATGGCACATTGTCAGGCCATCCATGGAAAGAGGCTTGCAAGCACCTCTGTGACCCTTTGCCAATGGAAAAAAAAGTGCGGTGTGTGTGTGTGTGGGGGGGAGGGTGCAAAAGAACAAAAAAGGGACTAAAGAGAAAACTAACTGAGACTCACCCTTTTAATGAGACCACTCATGATGTCCCATGATTACATTCATCACCCTTCCTGGTCTTTCCTAGAAAATTATTTTGCATTTCCTTCATTTGCAAAAACTCTCACACATGTACACATACACATATGCCCCAGACCCTTCCAGATCAGATGCACAAGTTCAGTTTGCACTGCCGACTTCATCTTAACAAAGTGTTGGACTTTAAGATGAATATATGCTTTCCCCCTCATTCCATATAGTCTCACTCATTTTATTTTGCTTTATTTATTATTTGGTCATTGAACATCCTGATTTTTCCACATACACATACTTTGAGTTTTGACTAATATCTGCCTTTCATCATATTTAAAATCCAAAATGTCTTAAACTAAGGGCATGATTCAGAGACCGCAAACTGTACACAGAATAGGTTACAGACTTAAATGGTGAGATTAGACAAGAATCTCTATGCACTCACTTCCATCAATGACTATGTTCTAACACCAAGTCATTAGTAGTAAATGTTAGTGGTGCTTGAGCAACAGTTTGCCTTTTTTTTTCAAACCCAAGATTGTTTGGGGTGTGAGGTTGTGTGAACTAATGTCTCTTGTGCAAATATAATAGGCTAGGAAGAAAACTACGCAAAATGTAGTGGTCTTATTTTTGAAGGGTTTGGGGAATTTTTTTTCTCTGGTTTGTACCTGGCAAACTTTAGCTTTGAGTGATGGGGTTTCAATGGACTCAAAGTTACAAAACAAAAATTAGTCTGATCTGTTGAGTTTCCGCACTTTGCAACTGCAGCAAAACCATAAATGGCCCTGGTTCCGTTGAATGGTTTCTGAACATTAACAGAACCTTTTGATGAACCTGTCTGAGTTTGGGGGTTAGAAATGAAACCTGACACTGGGTGAGTTTCCCATGGTGAAATTTTGCACCGCTATAGCTAGCAATGTATTTATAATTTGGAAGCAAAATCTATGTTAACAAATCTGTTAACAAGTCCCAAACACTCACTGACCAGTAATAAATTTGTGCACAGATTTATTACCAAGAATTGAAGCTTGGCACAAGTGCACAGTGTAATTTTGCAAGTGGACAGACAGTAACTTTTCTTGAATGCTAACTAGTTGTGAGAAGAAGCTAGGATTCAGCATTTTTATTTAACTTTTTTTTTAAAGGAACAAGATAATTCATCTGCAAATACACCATTTCTTTGCTCTTTTGTCAATAGAAAAGTTGTTTTGCTAATGGTTATCTGTCTGCAAGTCCTTGACCTGCTTGTAAACACATTTCTGCAGGAAAATCCTGGGCCGTGGCCTCCGGTCTTTACGTCAACAAGAGATAGAGTGACCAAAACTTAACCTGATCTGGCCTGGAGTGCCCTCTACTGCCCCTTGACCAAGTACTTCCCTAATCTGTGTCCTTCTGAAAAGAACAAATTGTTTGTAGGGGCAGTCCAGACACGAGGAAGAAGCCTTACCTGGAATGAAATCAATTTTCTTAGCAATATTTTCTCTCTCCTCCTCCCATCTTTATGGTAAAAAATATTACTGATCATTTATTCATGATTAAATATCCAAGCATGGATGGTTTTGGTATTAGCCTGGATATGTTTATAATTGTATTTTCCAAACACTCTATACCACCCCTCTTCATTCATATCTAGCCCACCACTGTTTGACAGCAGCTGATTGGAGCAACCTCTGTAGTAATCAGTCATCCTGTGTTAAATGCGCTACCATCCAAGACATGTAGCAAAGGCAGGAAAACAGAACTCACTTATCAAGTTGCTTTCAAAGCTATTTGTTTATCCCTGGGACTGGGACTGGATTCCTATGGCCCAAGCACAAACATTGATACATCCAGCATTCCCAATAGTTGTTAAATCTGAAATGTAGCTCAGATCCTGGTGTTCAGATCTGGTCACACTGAGCTTGTCTGCCAGCCTTCAATCTCTAGGGGCATGTCTACACTATGGAGAAGATTGACCCTTCCAAGGTTGATCTTCTAGTGTTCGATTTAGCGGGTCTAGTGTAGACCTCCAAATCGAATGCTGAGGGCAATCCCTGCCAGCGTTTTGTGCGCCTCATTCTGTGAGGAGTAAGGGTGTAGACCTAAAATTGAATGCTGAGGGCAACCCCCGCCAGTGTCCTGTACTTCTTACTCTGTGAGGAGTAAGGGGAGCCAGCGGGAGCATGTGCTCCCATCGGCTTCCCATAGTGTAGACGCTGTGGTGGCTCAGCTTAAGTTAAGCTGAATCCAGCTATGCATTTTGCATATCTGGCTGGTGTATTTTAAGCTGACCTGCCTGCTCTAGTGTAGACCAGGCCTAGGTCATTATTTCTGGCTTAGGTGGTAAAGATATATTGCAGTTCAATAGGTAGAAGATGTGGTTGGGACTCCCCTATGCTTAGATGTTGTAATGGTCCCTTAAGGGCTGGAAAAGAAATGATAGAAAGGTTCTGTAAACAGATGTGACAGATTGGCTCCAGATGTGAGGGACCAAAGAAGACACTTTAGCACCTCCACATCCTCTGGGACATAGAAAATCTGATGTCATTCTGAAATTTCACAGCATTTAACAGAGAATGTATTCACTCTGCCATTCCTACATTTATAACCTGTCCTGTAAAGTGTCTCAGGGTGCGTCTACATTGCAGCGTTATTTCGAGATAATTAGCATTATTTTGAAATAACAATGTGAGCATCTACACAGCCATTCCATTATTGTGAAATAATTTCTACATAACAGATGGCTTATTCCGAAATCTGTAAATCTCATTCTAAGAGGAATAACACCTATTCCAAAATTTGTGTAGATGCTCCACTGCTGCTATTTTGAAATAACTCCTCACCAGGGCCATTCTAAATTATTCCTGGCCAGTGCCTCCTGGGGCTCAAAATTGAGATAATGTGTCTACATTAGGGAAGCCTGCCTCAGCACCTCTATAGTGCAGGGAAGCCTCAAAATTAGTCTATTTCAAAATAAGCTATTTTGGAATAACTATTCCAGAATAGCTTATTTCAAAATTAGAGAGCAGTATAGACATACCCTCAGTGACATAACTGGCTAGCAAGTTCAGTTACTTACTGAGGGTATGTCTACACTTGCCCCCTACTTCGAAGTAGGGAGGCAAATGAAGCATACCGAAGTTGCAAATCAAGCCCGGGATTTAAATATCCCATGCTTGATTTGCATGTTCCCGGCTGGTCGCCATGTTTGAAATTCACTAGCCTGGAGTAACTGCCTGCGTCTACACGCGGCAGTGAAACGGGAGTCCGATTTAAAGCCCCTAATTCGAATTAGCTGGTAAACCTCATTGCAGGAGGAATAGCAGCTAATTCAAGTTAGGGCTTTAAATTGGACTTCTGTTTCACTGCCACGTGTAGACGCGGGCAGTTACTCCGGGCTAGTGAATTTCAAACATGGCGACCAGCTGGCAACATGCAAATCAAGTGCGGGATATTTAAATCCCGGGCTTGATTTGCAACTTCGGTATGCTTCATTTGCCTCCCTACTTCGAAGTAGGGGGCAAGTGTAGACATACCCTGAAAGATTTGTAGTTTGAATTCCCTCTTCTCATTCATTCTAAATTTTCAGGGTCCAGGGTAAGCACTGCTGGCTTAAATTCTTTGTAGACCTGTGTGAATAACAACTTTTTGTTTGATAGACAAATTGGGAGGGGGGTGGTGTGAACCACGTTGGGTTGAACTAAACATTTTGCTTGATTTTCAAGGTCTTTTAACTTTAAAAAAAATTGAAGTAAAATTCTAATAAAAAAATCAAAACATCCCGTTTCAGACTTTTGTGGTTTCATACAGGGGAACTGACCAAAACCATTTAGCAAATTCAGCATCAATTCACAAAACATTTTGGTGGACCTAAATCTACATCTTTTAGAGAAAAAAAATGTTTTGTTCACATTTTTCACCCCCAGCTATACAGACTGAGTTGCACTGGAGGACATTATAATGGTCCCTTTTGGACTACATATCTATTAATAATCTCTACTGATGTTTTGAATGTTTTATATATTTTGGAAGCAGATGATTCTCTTAAAATAATTTTGATTATGTAAAAAATAAAAAAAATTAAAACACTGAATGATACTCTATAGCACTGTTCCATAAGGGGAAATAGATAAGTGAAATGTCAAATAGACACTTTGAGACCTGATCTACACTTCAAAATTAGATTGATTTGACAGCATATTTCAGAGCAGTGAAAAGTTTTGTGCCCTGAGCACCATAGATTGGTTTACCTACCCCCCTCAGCTGGGTTGATGGAAGACTCCCACCATCGACCTATTGTTTTCCTAGGAGATGGATTAACTACCTAGGTAGAAAATTTTCCCCCATAGATACAGGGAGCATCTATGCTATGGTAATCCAGCATCACAGCTACTATGCTTCTGTAGCAGCCATAGTTTAGCCATACCCTGAGGTATCAACGGCAAAATCTAGATTAAAATTCAGAAGTTCCTGATTCCCAGTCCAAACCTTTAGCCTAACCTAAAATATTGTCCTTGTTTATGGTCTGTTTGGACTCAAGTGGTGTGTGAACAAGGCCTGAGTTATCCAGTGCTGAACTCTATAGTAGATCACAGAATGTGAAAATTGCATGAGAAAGGGTAAAAACTCCCTAAGGGTCCAATTTTGAAAAAAAAAAAAAGAGTAAGCTCAAGGAAAAGGGCTTTGCTCAGGTGAAATCACAAAGAAGTACAATGGAGCTGAAGGAAAGGAATCTTCTGTCTCAGTGAGTGCTGCAGGACCTGGCCAGCTGTGGTTCAGATCATAAGGATACATTTAGTGAGCCAGTCACTCACTACTCTGAGAAAAGGGAACAATAGGCCCTTTTCCTCCCCCCACCACTCTATATTTCGGGGGGGGGGGGCCCAAGACAGGCATCACTTCTGCTAAGTGCTGAGGGAGAAAGTGGAGCTTCCGGTGCGGATTCTGCTTTTGTGGGCTAGGAGTGCATCATGAACACACCAGGCCATATTCTATGCTGGTGTAAACTGAGACAGCTCAATTGAAGTTGATGGAGATGTGCTAATTCAACCCTTAATTTCCATTGCCTTTGAGGCTTGTGTGACTCTACAAAGCAATTTTGGATCCAGCCCTTAATGACTGGACTTGTGTACAAGCTAGAGAATGCACAATGCACTGTGTCTGGTTAGATACTGAAAGTTGTATGCACGTGTATATGCAAAAACAATGAGCCTTGGTAAACAGGTCTTCCTACGTGGTGGTCAGACAGGGGCACAGCCTTCCAGAAAGAAGATGTCATATTTATCAGACATAGCTATTTGGTCTAGCTGTGTTTCCCTAGAGCTTGGGTTACAAATGAGAGACAAATTTTGAGGGAATAAATAATAGTGGTTCAATCATTTTAGATAAATAAAAATCAGCATTGCACTTTATTGAAAACTAGAAATGACTGGAAAACGGAAATCCCTTCCTAAGGGCAGGCGGAGGAAAGTGGGGTTTTAAAAAATTATCCCAAATCAAGAAGAAAAGTCCAAAATGTGATTTTTTTGTTAATGGGAAAGGACTTCCAGAAAAAGATCCTTTTGGGAGAAGTGAAACAGAGAAGGGAGACCTCCTGGAAGGTACCTGCCAATTTCACTTTTTCCCTCCAGTCAGAAAGGGAAATTAGCAAGAGCCTTCTAGGCAGACAGCCAGAGGCTCAGCACCCAGGCCTTCTGCATCTCCCCTAGCCCTGCCAGTGCTCCCTGGCTGTCTGCCTGTAAGGCACTTGTCAATTTTATTTTCTTCCTCCAGGCAAAGAGTGCAATTGACAAGAGCCTTCCAAAGGCACAGCCTGGGAGCCATCACTTCAATCTTCCAAAGAGAAAATCAATTTTTTGACAAAATTAAAATTTTTTCTCTCTCCATCATTAGGCACCTAAATGCCTATAGAAATCTGGCCCTAACTGACTCTCCCCAGGTCATACAGAAAGTCTCTACCAGAGAGAGGAACATAGGACTCTCTGAGTCCAACGCCAATGCCTTCACCACAAGAATACCCATTGTTTGCTTTGTAGTGTAATGTGCTTATATGTGTGTCTTCCCCAAGATAGATTTTAAAAAGTTGAATTAAAGTCTATGCCATAAAATATCTGATACCATTATCCATTGAACCATCACAATCAGTGACTCTGTAGAGATGAGATTAGATACAGAAGAGAAAAAGTGGACCACATAACAAATTTCCCTGTGGGAGTGGGCGAGGGGTCCGCAGGAACCTTATATAGATTCACTGGGCATCCACAGGTATTTCACTGTAATATTCACATTGTCAATCATGAGACCATTCTGGGAAAAAACTGGGCTTTAGCGTAAACATAATAATATTTGCATGGCAAAATATACAGTTATTTTTTTAAAAAAGAACTAAATTGCAGACTATTCTTTCGTCAGCAAAACTTGCCCATTATTTTTCAGTTTGCTGAACTGGTAGTTTTTAGTATTTTTTAAAACTATGACTTTTCAGATTCATGCAAGGGTAGAGAAGGCAATCTTCATATTTATAAGGACACACTGTCAACTTGCTTTCATAATTTATAAAGTCTTATTTTTTATTCTTTCTCCCTGTTGGAAATCTGAGACTGACATGGTTCCTTAATAGAGCTGGACATATCTCTGCATCTTGGATTTGAGAGATGATTTCTCAGAAATAAGCGATTTGCGCTTTATGCAAAGGGGTAGAAGTCTAGTTAGCTGAGTAGGGCTGGACCCACAGCCATAGGGCCTGGTTTACATGTGTTACTCTGTGCATGTTAAGTGTAATTTAGTTCATCAGGGGTACATCAGGAAGTCGCAAACCAGATCCCACAAGCCTGCTTATAGCAGAACTTTGAATTTGATGTACATTAGTTTCACTTGACCCTGGGCTTCTCCCTTACTCCAGGCACCCCCACTAAGCCCTATTTACTATTGCCATCTTCATATAGTCATATGAAGTTATGCTTCATACAGTAGCATAAGCCGCCTACTCTTTTCCCTCCAGTTCCTGGGGTTTGGGAAAACCCAGCTGTCCTCTGCACCACCTTGGGGAGGTTGAACAGCAAGAATCCCCGTTCTCAGGATCCTCAGTTCTCAGGATCTTCTAGAGGAGCTGAAAATGGTCTGATATCCCCTTCTTGTCCATGCAGGGTTTTGTCAAGGATATTTACAAGATGGGGTTCTTCCAGGGTTCTAAATTTTCCTGCATACGCTTATATTGTCAATGGCCAGAGGCACTTTTGTTTTATCTGCATTTGGTGAGGCGTTTGCAGCCTTCCCTGCTGATCTCACTATGGGAGCAAGTTACAAAAAATTATCAAGAAACAGAGGCACTGTTTTGTGAATATTTTCTGACCAGTTCTGTTCATCGTGACTTCCAAATTATTGCATTGTGCTCTGCAGGACACACTCCTTGAAAACCATTTGGAATTGCTGGCTAAGGGCAGTGCTCTCAGCTGGGGAAAATATATTATCTCTGTTCTCTATATTTTGCATTAGCTCCTTTTGTTTTCGGAGGCAATTCCATGTCTTGATTTAAATTTATAAAGCCTTACATGGTATGGTTACTAGGTACTTTCAAACCCATTTTTCTCCTACTGTAGGCACTGTTATGGTCCATGAAACCTGTGGGCAACACAGAATCATAGAAAGGACCTTGAGAAGTCATCTAGTCCAGTGTCCTGCACTCACGGCAGGACTAGACCATCTACAGTCGCTGCTTCTATCTGACTTCTGGAAGAGTGAATAGAGAATGGCCATAGTGAAAAGTCATCAACACCATCACTTACTTCCCTGTTGGCTCGACAAAGTCCATATCTGTTGATCTTCCGGCCATGTTATAAGGTTTCCCTTCATTTACCTGAAGAAGGCCATTATGTGGTGAACGAAAGTAGTGTTTGGGAAGAGGCCTCTTACATTTGTCAAAATGTTTATTTTTGCCTTGTTATGAATGCACACACAGGTTGAAATTCACAACTCGAGAGAGGCAGAAGAACATAAGAACGGCCATACTGAGTCAGATCAAAGGTCCATCTAGCCCGGTATCCTGTCTGCCAACAGCGGCCAATACAAGGTGCCTCCAGAGGTAAGGATGTTAAGGCCTAGTCAACTATATGATAAGCAAATGCTTATCGGATAGTCAGTCAACTAGTCCACTAGTCGATTCCCCCCCTGCTGCCTCTATCCGACAGAGGCAGCAAAGGGCGGGAGGGAGAAGGGATATTTCAAAGTGGCAGCACTGCACAGCTGAGCTGTGGATCAGCTGTGCAGAGCTGCTGCTTTGAAATCCCAAGGTGGCATTTCAAAGGGGCAGCTGCTGCACAGCTGATCCACAGCTCAGCTGTGCAGGGCTGCCCCTTTAAAACGCCGAAGCACTGTGGAGCACCGAGTCAGCGGGGGACTCCCCAGCTAACCCCGGGTTCTGAGCAGCATTTCCCCAGAACCAGGGTCAGCTGGGGACACCCCAGCTGACCCTGGTTCTGGGGAAGTGCCACGTGAACCCACGGTCAGCTGGGGAGTCCCCCGCTGACCCGGGGCTCCATGGCTTTGAAATACACAAGAGCCCTCAATGAGGACTCTTGTACATTTCAAAGTAGGCACCCGCATGCAGCCCAGAGTCAGTGGGACTTCCCACTGGTCCCCGGCTGCATGCAGAGTTCCTCATTCCTCCTTTGAAATGTACAAGAGCCACAGTGAGGGCTCTTGTACATTTCAAAGGAGGAATGTGGAAGTGCCTGTCGACTAGTCTTGAGTAGTTGATAGAAATTCCATTGACTGCTCGACTAGTCAATTAACCACAATTTAACCTCCTTATCCAGAGGCAGTCACCAAGTGATCCCACTGTTGTTGTCCATTCTAGCTTCTGAAAAACAGGCTAGAAACACTATTCCTAACCATCCTGGGTAATATGTATGGATGGACTTAACCTCCATGAATGTATCTAGGTCTTTTTTGAAACCTGTTAAAGTCCTGGCCTTCACAACATCTTCTGGCAAGGAGTTCCACAGGTTGACTGTGTGTTTCATGAAGAAGTACTTCCTTTTGTTTGTTTTAAACCTGCTACCTATTAATTTCATTTGGTGATCTCTAGTTCTTATGCTATGGGAACAAGTAAATAAGTTTTCCTTGTTCGTTTTCTCCTTACCTGTCATGATTTTATAGGCCATATAGCAGTCGTTCCAAACCCCTAATAATTTTTGTTGCCCTTTTCTGATCGTTTTGTGATGCTAAGATATCTTTTTTTGAGATGAGGTGACCACATCTATATGCAGTATTCAAGATGTGGGTGTACCATGAATTTAAACAGAGGCTCTGCACCATGTCAGTTTCAGGTAGGCCCTTTCTCCATGACTTTACCGGAATTTCACACAGTGACGTTGTGGGCAACACTTTGGCAAGTTGTAAAATAAAAAAGTCAGTGGGGGGAGGAGAGGAAAGGAGGGAGACACTAGCACCTGGACACACCTTTCTGGTGACCTATCCTGCAAGGTTTGGGGGCAACCCAATGAGGAAAAATATCTCTGTGTCAAAAGTAACAACATTTTTAGTGGTGTGATCTGCCTGAGCTCTGTGGTACACTACACTCTCTTGCAGGATTACAGCAGATTCTGACCCCATTGACCTAGTATTAACCCCTTTCTGAAAGCTGTGCGCAGATAGAAAAAGGGGGAGAGATACTGCAAGTGGCTTAGAGGCTCAGACACAGTGGGTTCTGAGTATCAGCACCAGTTCAAAGGATCAAAGGGCCTCTTTGACTTTCTACCACGCTAATTAATGAAAGAAGTGGTATTTGGTCTTCATCAGCTTTAGGAGGGAGGGGAGTCAAGTGTTTTGTCCTGTGGGAAAGCACTGAATGAGTCTGGCAAAAGTAACAGAGCTGTCTCCATTAGTCTTTTTACAGCACTTCAAGAGCACGGAACCACTTATGATGTCACGCTTAGGCAGCACTTTCTTAAAAGTTAAACATCTGATAAATGCCAATAGAGACTGATCTGAAATCCTAACAAGCTTCTAGATCAAACAGCCCCTTTCAGTGGTCACCAATATACATGCCTCAGAAGAAAACTTGGTAAAGAGCTCTGCGGGGGGGGGGCCTCCAACACTCCCTTCTTTTGGATGTGATCTGAAATTCCCTCTGGGCTCTTAGGAGTGATTCTGAGTCTTGGAAAACTCTTGTAAGATTCAAGTCCCCCTCAATTCTGTGCCCTTCTTGCAAATATCTCTGGGTCACTAAAAGGGTTAACAGGAGGTCAATGATCAGGACTTAGAGCAGAAGAAGGAAGTGTGGGTCGTGAGCAGTGAAGGGTAAGTTAGAGTGAGATTGGTTTTGGAGAAACTCCTGAATTATGTGCATTGCTAGATCTCCAAAAGGGGAACATAAACCTCTCTGCTGAGTCCTAAAGATTCCCTTTTAATCTCTGACCTTTCTCTGACACAATCAAATACTGCTTGAATAGGAAATTACTAGTTAACCTACCGGAAGCTTTACACACATGTACACATGCAAACATTTTTATATATACTTAATATGCATCTAGCATTGCATTCTGTATATAGAAATCATATAGATATGTGTGTATGTATAAATATCCCCCCCGCAAGAGCAGAGGCGGGGATAAACTGTGAGCTGGGGAGGGGCAGCTGCAGGCTGGGGCAGCCCCTGCAATCCTGACCCCCTCCCCCGATCCAGCAGGAGGCTGGGGGTTGGGGCGCTAGAGGCTGGGGCTGGTCCATGGAGCCTTGCCCCCACGAGCCATCTGGGGGGGGGGCAACTGGAGGCTGGTGCCAGCCCTCAGAGTCCCTTGGATAAGCTGCAAGCTGGAGCTAGCCCATGCAGCCCCAGTCCCCCAGGAGGGGAGCAGTCGCCACCCAGAAAGTGTAGCCCCAGCCATCTGAATGGAGCCGCTACTGGAGCAGCGCCACCCTCGCCACCACAGGCAGCCCTGGTAAGCTCCCCCCTGACTTCCCAGCCCTTGGCCCTGAGCCCCCTGACTCCTGCACTCCCGCCCCCTGCCCTGAGTCCTTCACCTCCTGCCCTGAGCCCCTTCATTTAAATAACACATGTACATTTTTTTCTTTTAATTTACAAAAAAAATTAGTATAAGTACCTAAGCAATGCCAGGTACATCTTCTAATATGGTAGACACACACACATACACACATACACACACACACACACACACACAATGTTTTTAGATGTATATACACACACGAACGCACACATCATATTTTCATACTTTGTTTTGTCTGAGGTTTTTTCCCCAGACAGTGGACATTTTTAATGCAAATTTTTGTTTGCTCGACATTCGGTTTTATGTGTTGATTTGTGCACATCACTCACAACACACCCCATCTGAAAATTGAAGTTTCAAGCAAACAAAGAATTCATTGAAAAATGTCAGGTTCTCCTTGAAAAACTGAAATCTGAAATTAGTTTGGTTTTGAGGTTTTGGAAAACAAGGTCTACATTTTCAGGGAGGAAAGGGGAATTCTGACCAGTTCTAATTTATGGTTGTGTGTGATTTAGTTAGTTATATAATAAGATAGAGATAGTTTCTTATCAATATATACATGAGAGCAAGACAGAGTTTATCATTTCATATATATATATATATATATATATATATATGCATGTGTGTACATAAACTAAGTTAATATGATCATGTTCCAAGCTGCTAATGGTATGATTTTTTATCATGGCTTCACCGTAGCACATGACAGCATGTATGAACATCAGGTATTCAAACAGTAAAATGTGTAAAGCTATTTTTCTATAATTGGTCCCAGGGCAAGGGGTTGATCTCATGTATAAAAGCCTCCAGATATGCTCTTGGTATGGCTTCTAATTAGGGAACCAGAAAAGAACTGAACTTTGGAAACTGTGATGAATCCATGCCTGAAAAAAAGAGAGAGAAACAGAGTGAGAGAGAGAGAGAAAGAAATAATCACTTTGACCTTGAACTCCAAAAGGCCCTGAAATCAACTGATTTTACTCTTTAAGCTCCTTAACAAGCATGGGGATTAGAGGCGAGCTGTGTAGAATGGTTCATATTAGATATAAACGATAATGGACAATAGAAATTCATCTATGAGCTCAGCACCGACATCCTGTGCAAATTCCATTTCCCCAAGATATGAGGATACAATGTTACAATGTTATATATCCAGTTGATAACAATATGAATTCATCAGTTGGGAAGAGTCAGAAGAAAGCTCAATAGAAATAGAACAAAATTTCACTTACAGAAGTGTCCGATACTGAGCTAGTCTTTTTAAGCCTGTTTAAATAACTATAACCGTATGCCCAAATAGGTCAAACATAATTAACGTTCTACCTGATTATACGAATAAATAATCTGTTTAGCAATTTATTTCAGATATGATGCAATCCTCCTTCCTGCTGCAGGAATAAAACTCGTGAAAGGAATAAGCTGACGGCACACTGAGACTATACGTTTCATTCGACCACTATGTCTCCAGAACTAAATAAGGAAGGAATTTGTTGTCACATCAGAAAGACCTTCTTCAGTGGCTCAATTTTGATAGTCGATTTGCTAAGATTCTACTTCTTTTTTTTTTTTTTTTTTTGGCTCTCTTTCTCCAGAAGGGTTCAATGTTTGGGTTCACTGTACCAAGACGGAGCATCTAAACCAGTGTTTCTTAAACTGTGTTCCGTGGCACGAAGCAGTCGGAGGTGTTCTGTGGAGAACAACAGAGTTCAGAATGGACACCCTTAAAGGGGCAGGTGACCTTTTTTTCTCAATAACTGTCCCCCGACCCCCCCCCCCTTTTTTTTTTGCTCAATAACTTTCCCCCCGACCCTTTATCCCTACCAACCTTTTTTTGTTTTTGTTTTTTTTGCTCAACATTTTCATGGGAAAGAGATGGATGTATGCAATGAGAGGATACAGGAGGTTGCAAAATTCCTGTTGCTTAGGAGATGAGTCGCAGTGAATATACCAGAAAACAGACCCTCTCCCTGCAAAAAATATTTGGGATGTAAATATTAGCTCTGCCTTTACAGTTTGTTCCCAATCTAAATCAAGAAGACCATGAAGTGGGATGGCATTTTTATTTGTCGTCTTGCTGGTCATGATTTAGGAGGCGTAGATCCCATCTAAAATCACATATGACTATTTCTCTCTCATTTGAGGTCTTCCAGGACATCCCAAACCCACTTTCAATCCCTACAAGACCTCACCAGTCACTTCTCTTTTCCAGAAAATTAAACATGGCAAAAATCCCATAAAGGGGCTTTTAGACTCTGACTTTGTGACTTGGTTAAAGTGCATCTTGTCAGTCCCCCATGTCTCTTGTCAACCCTCTTATAGACATACACAAGACAGATGGATGGTGTGGTAAGGGGTTGGAATGTGGTACGAATCTGGGTAATGAGTTGCAGAATAACTATTTATAGATGGTGGTTTATATGGCTCCCTCCCCTTGGCTTCACATACTATTGTTTCTTCCATTTCTGTCTGTGGAGCCCAGACACCCCAGCAGATCCAAGTCTAGGCTAATTTTTTTTTTTTAGACAACGGATGGTTGTGTGGACTCCTGCTGACAGCTGAAATGTATTCATATTTGTATCAGGATTTTGGTCCAAAATGATCGGAATTGGCATAATTTCATGAGGCTCTCCAGTTTTTCCAAGGAACCTTGGACAAAAAGCCAATGAATTTAAAAAAAGCAAACACATCCTTTTGATTTACCACTAGTGTCAGCAAATTCCCTCACCAATATGTCCATGTCCAGCAGCATCCATCCTTACTTAGCCCTGAACAGACTGCTGGCTCTTAATAAATTCTTTCCGCCTACCTTTTCCAGATTGTAGGAGTGACGCTGTCGCATACTTTGTGAAACACTCTTTTCTTTTAGCGAAGATTGAGTTACATCAAGTGCTAGAGACCTCTGTAGCAGCCGGGTGTTATTAGGGAGGACATTCCATCACCATGCCAAGTTATTTTTAATTCTATCTGGATTTTTTTAACCAGCACATAAAAGAAAGCTATCGAGTTGCTCGGTCAATGTTAGTTTATTATTGCTTACCCAAGTGTTTAATAAACCCATCTCTACCCTGGACATTGCTTTTAATACTTCATTGACTGTAACAAAGCACCTTTTTCCTCTCAGACCAAAGTGGCTGTATAAACTATAATTAAACACTAATTATGAGTTCTACTGGTCAGATAACAGAAGGAAAGGTCCATTATGTGACTGACAGAACCAGCAATTAAAGGGGATTATTGTTGTCAGAATATGGCATAAAACAAACAAAGAAAAACTTTTTTGTGGTGGAGGAGGAGTGATTAAATGAGGATTTTGCAACTGACTGTGGTCTATCTTGTTTTGTGAGTGAGTTTAGAGTTTCCATGCTTGAGGAGACTGAGTTCATGAGTGGGGAAAGAATAAAACAGATGTGGTGATAAATTACCAAATGTAACAACACTGCTGTAGAAAAGAACAGTGTGCAGTGACAGTGTCAAATTTTCATATTGGATGACGTCTTCCCAGTGACATATTCTGATTAGCTGCCTTAATTGTTAAGGGATTAAAGCAAGTACGTAAGGTCCAAAACTAGTTTCATATGTAAAATAAAGCAACAGTAACAAAAATAACAACATGAAAATGTTTTCTCTGAATATTTATTTAAGCATTTTTCTGCAATACTGGAACTCAAGACAGCAACATTGTCCATCAGTATGAGATATAGAAAATGAAACTGAAATAGAGTGAAATTTCATTCCTTAGGAAGGATGGAAGGCAAAAAGCAGGGCACAACTATTGAAAAAGAAATATGGTTTAATAGCATAGCTCCATTTTAATAGTGAGTGTTCTGATTCTTTTTTCTTTTACATCATTTTATGCTAATATAACTCCATTGATTTTCCTGGACTTGCTCTTAATTTACACCAGACTAATAAGAGGAGACTTAGACCCTTATAAGTATTATGTTTTTCTGATGAAAAATTGGGCTTTCAACAAAATGTCAATTGTCATGAAAAGTGCCTGCCTTCCAAGATACCACTGATGTTTTGTTGAAAAATTGAATGTCTGAAAATCGAAATATTTTGGTCTCAGATCCAAGTATTTTGATATGGATATGATGCCATAATGCTTCCTGGGGATTGTAGTTCCATTTCTCCATGATCCCAATCTCTTTTGTGGACCACTCTCCTGGGCCAGACTATACTCCCATGTTGCACTGTGGCCTGGGACTCCTATGATGCATTGGCTCAGCTCCATAAGAGGATTATGTTAGATGTAGCCTAACCTGGAAGCCTGTTCTAAAGCAAATGGGAACATGAAGAGTGCAGACTACAGCTTCAAACAGACACAGTGGCAGCATTTACATTTAAAAAAAAAATTTAGCTGAAATATTTTGATATTTAAAATTTCACCAAAACCTCAAAATTTCCATGGAAACACACATCCCCACCCTTTTCTGACCAGTTCTAGTTAGCAGTATCATTGGTTACTCCTGACGCACAGTGCTGTACTGCTTAGACCTAAGAGCCATTCAGGGTAGTAAGCTACATCATGATCTTAATGCAGTCCCATTAGGGCATACTGGATGGCTGCTCCCATTTGTTCTCCATGGAAAAATGTGCTCAGGAAACAGAGCAATTACTCTGATCTCCGACTCCAACCAATATAGTTGAATGGATGGTGGATGTAGAATGTTGCATCCTATTAAGGTGTATTGAGAATTAGTCCTCTAACCCTCACTGTGTGACACAAGAGATTAAAAAGTCATGGCTGGTACATGGCATGGCGGAGCTACTCCTTACTTAGTGTGGTGCCTATATGTATAATGCAGCCCATACTTTATATGATTGTTATTTCAACTTCAACCTTGCAAACAATGGGCCTAATTCTTACACCAATGTAAACCAAGACTAAATCCACTGAAAGCGAGGGGAGACTCAAGCCCAATAGTCACATATTTTGATCAAAAGTTTTCCTATTTTGACTTGATGGTTTGCTACTAAAATTGGAAGTAGCAGTGCTATTTGAAGTGCTCTTTTTATTGCTGAATTTGCAAAAATCCTACACAAATTAATGGGCTCAGCTGGCAATTTTCCACAAATGCCCACCTTTCCCTACTGATTTCCAGTGTGCAGGCATGCGCTTTGCAGGAGCTCAGCCTGCACAGGGACATATTTAACAGTTTACAACTGTCCCAATGACAGCAAGTTCTAATTTAAAACTCCTGTGTAATACTTGTTAGGAAGTTTTAATATCAAAAGGGCAGCCAAGGTCCTCCATGAGAAATTTCTAGACAGTGAAAGAAACTAATCCTTTTTAGTGATGTTTGGCTTCTCCTCTGCAGTAGCTGATCTCTGATTTCATATTTTATATCCATGGTTTGTTAATGAAATTTTCTCCTTTAAAGACTAACCAGGCGGATAGAAAAAATTAGCTGATACTTTGCAGCAAACGTTTGAAGTGAAATTCAAGTAGCAGCCTGAGGCTCACAGTATGTAAAACCGACTACCAAAGTTTTAAGGGGGGTTTAATCTATTTTCTCTCCTCCAGGGACCTCTGCTGTATTAAATTCTTTGGTTGAGGGGAAGCAGCCAAGTTGGCATTAGAACTGATTTAGCAATTTGCATCTTTTGAAAAAGGATTAGTAAATTTCAAATGTGCCTGGTGTCTGAATGCCAGTTGGCACTGAAAGAAGCCTATAACTTCACTCAGTTGCATTACTAACCACCATGTGTTTACCTGAGAGGTGTTACAGTTACGTCAGGGAGCAAGAGAGAAAGGGAAAGCATGGGTGTCAGCAGAAAGCAATAGGAGGTTTCAGTACACGCCCAGTGATGTCACTGATGTGGAGAGAGCATACAGGGAAAGATGCCTCCTTTATCCCATATCTAGTGTTGCAGCATTTTCTATTATTTTCTTAACTGAAACTTCTTAAATGCAGCTTTATTAGTAATAATTTCAGAGGCTCTAATAAAAGCAGCTGTAGGAATTAAAAGACAATAATGAACTTCACAACCTTTCTGGGATGGCGGTACCAGCACATCCACCATCTAGTTAATGTAATTGGTGTCATGTTCATTGGGAGGAGGGACAGCACCTGTTTTTTAGAAAAAATATTGATTATTTCTAGAACTAGTCAGGAACTTTTCAAACTGTCAGTACACCAGGGGTTAATGTACTCACATGGTAAGGTGGGGCTGGAGGTTCAGGTCTTATTCTATCTTATTTGGAGAAGGGTACATAGTTCTTAGATGTAGATCTCCCACATTTTAGGTAAGTAACCTAGTCAGTGATGTATTTGGTATTTTGGTTTAAGAGGGCTATGCTCTCCCTTTCTTTTTGAAAGGTCTGTGTTTGCTTCTAATGCAGAAAAGGCGGGTTTTTTTATTTTTTTTTTAAATCTTGAAAATGTTCACAGGATAGGAAAACTATATCACAACCAGCACCAATCATTTCTTTGTCCTTTCAAAAAGGTCCATGGGTCAGACTGTGTTTTCATGTAACCTTTGTAGTGCCAGAATAACTCCAGTAAAGTCAATAGATTTGCAATGGTGTAAATGAGATAAGAATCTGGCCCTGCATTTCAATTAAGCTAAAAGTTCACCTCCAGCTTTTTCCATTTTTATCATAGGCTTCAAGTTTTGGCAGATATTGTCACAGACATGGGAAAAGGCTTGTATAAGATCCCCATGTGAAAGTAAGGAAAGCACCTTATCAACTATACTCTGAAAGACAATAAACTTGGACTTTGGTGGATCACCAAAGACAGCAGTCCTTCATTGGAAACACATACTTTTTATGGTCCTCAAGACAAAATGTGGGGACTCAACAAAAGCCACTGAAATGGTGCGACCCTTAAAAAGTAAATTCCACACTCACATAGGTGTTTGTCAGGTAGGACCTTCAATTGTACCCAGAAGATGGGAAGAAAATTAACGGACCAAAGGGCAAAACTGATAAACATGGACTTGATGGGACTCTCTGTTGAAATAAGAGACCACCCATGTGCAGGCCCTCTCAGAGAATGACAGAGGCCCGAGCCACTTTGAGTTTAGAGGCCCCCTCCAGGCCCCGACATATCTAACTTTTCATGCACAGGGTCATACTAAAACCAAAAGAATATATGTAAATGAACACTTGAGACATTTATTTATTAACGATTAAGTCGTTATACCAATAGCATGTGTATTAAAAATGTAACTTTAATTGTGAGTTTCCACAGAAAGCAAAACTCTTCATTTTAGGAATGCTTTTCTGGCTTTCTTGTGTGCAAACTCATTTATAATTGAAGAAAAATCAAATTTACGTGCAACATCACTGTTAATGTTAAGCACTGCAAACCCATTCAAATGCTCTTACCCATTGTAGAATGATGATAGTTTGATACTTGTTATTACACGTTGAATGTGCATTCACCTGAAGCCACTGATGCAGGGAGACTGACAAAAATACATAATGCAATTGTGATATTAGGAAATACAGTCAATAGGCAAGATCAAATATTTCTTGAAGCAGTGCTTTTGGCTCCCAGTCTAATTTGAAGTTGGTGGAAAGTATACATTTCAGGAAGATGATCTCATCACAGAGGTCTCTTGAAATTTCATTGTTGTATCTTTGGTGAAACTGCTCAGCCACTGAATATAGATCAGTGTTTCTTAAACTTTTTAAGACCGAGGAACACCAAACAATATTTTTTTTTTATGGGGAACACCAAAGACTTTTTGTTGAGCAAAAAAAAAAAAAAAGTTACCTGACCCTTTAAGGGCAGCCATATTGAATTCAGTTCAAGAAACACTGATATAGATCTTTATCACTTAGTTCTCTGAACTCCCAAAGGAATCTAAAAAAGTACAAATTTGCCACCATGACTCAAATCAATGTGTAAGACCAGATTTGATGGAGTCAATAATAACAATAAAAAATTGACTTGATAGTGCCATTCTGCATCAGATTGAGATGTGAGGCTGTGATTGGTGGAAAACTCAGATGAAATGTCAATATCCTACTGATTTGGACTCAGAAAGGATCTTTTGAATATCTTTAAGAAGTCATTCAGTGTTATCCCTCTCAACATCTAATGTAGCGTTGTGTGTTTCAATTACAAGATTAGTTTTGTGGATCATTTTTAGCAGTTTCATCCACATGGATGACATTAAAATGCATTCAAATTTGGATGTATACTTCTGAGTTGACTTAAGCTCAGTGTGAGTCTGTGCTGTGAGAGTAAGAGATACAAGCTCACTTTCTCACAGAGTCTAAATGCTGTGCAACCCGTTTAATACCATCAATTTGTGCTGACCATCTCTTTGTTGACATGCCATGAAGGGAAACAGGCAGAGGATGCTTCAGAATTTCCCACTTTCGAGGACTGCTACTGAAAAAGTTGTACAATTGCTGGATTGTTCCAAAGTATGTGATTGCTTCCTTGCATGATTCAGCACAATCAACGCTGACAAGATTTAGTGTGTGGTTGCCACAGCTGAAGAAAATACAGTTTGGATTTTGCTCAAGAAGAACTGCTTGCATGGGTTAGACATAAAGTTTATCAAACAACTAGAATTAAAAGTTTATTATTATTACAGAAAAATCTTTAAAGGTGAATCTAGAACTGGATGAAGAGGTAGCTTACAGCTGAGCCTGATATGGTCATTGTATATGAAGACACAAGAAAAAACAGGAATATGAAAATCTCCTATTCAGAGATAAACATCTAATTTAAAGGTTAAACTCACCCTCACACCAAACAAAACCACTTGACAGTAACAAAATTAATTATGACTTTCAAAACCTCTAAACTATGCAAAGATTGTAAACAGCATTTCATAATGTAGAATCACTAATCACAGAAGCTACTCCAGTCATGAAATGAAATCTCAGATGTGACCAGAAAACTGGCAAAGGCCCAAGGTCCCACAATGATTTAAATACACATTTTGCAGGTACATATAACTTTTTTTGTTGTCTCTGTTATACCTGCAGGGTGTATAATACATGGAAATGACTTGGCAGAAAAAAATGTCAAAATCTGAGGTGCCTTTGTCTCCTGAGGCCTGGGCCAAATGGCCCTTCTGGCCCCCCCTTCTGATACGGCCTGCCCATGTGGATCCATTTGTGAACTCACAGGCTTATATAAGAAATAAGAAATGTTTGCTTGTGCCTATTTGTTGCATGCTAATTCTACATGTTGTGAAATATTATTTGACTAAAAAGTTTCAATTAAAAATACATAAAGTCACCTGATTGTTTTGTTCTTAATGCCATTGGAATGTTGGGAAGTCCTGTAAAATGCTACAATTCTTTCTGATAGAATAAACACGTTGTGCAAAATCCTTCCCTCACTGAAGTTAGTGGAGTGCTGCTGTTTGACTAGTGATTGTTATGACCCCTGCATAATTCTTATAAGAACTGAGCTTGGTACCCCATGGTGTAGGGGCTACAGGTTTTTTCAAACTCTCCCCTGCTTCAGTGGATTTATGAAGCTATGCATCTGTAAAAGAGGGAGGCGGTGTCCAAGTGGGTATACCTAGGATGAAGGAGAGACTCAATAGTAAAGTAGTCATGAAAAGTTCTATATTTTCCTTCCCAATAAAAAAAAAAAAAAAAAAAGAGCCACGAGCTTCATTCAGTAGCTCATTTGGCTAAAACTAGACACCCTGAAGTGAAGGGGGAGCAGTGGGAGATCTGTATCATGGGGGAAGGAGTGAGCTGAAATGACAGAGCTATAGATACCAGGTCCGTATAACTACATATATTATAGAACATTCATATTGTGAACATGCATATAGTGCGGAGAGAGAAATAACATCATTTTTTTCTCCCAATCCACATTGCTATTCCCACAGAACTAAAAGGGGGAAAAAAACAATTCAAATTAAATCTCCAAATTACTTGAAATTACTCTGAATTATTAGGGAGATGAGATGAAGTGCCAGCAGGGAGTGGAAAAATGTAATAATGACAAGTTTGGTGCCTAAAGGGAAGGCAGGAATGAAATCAGAAAGGTCCAATAGGGCCAAGTGAGTAAAGAGTCAGCCAAGCAGGGATTGTTAGATACCCAGAGGCAGTGCAATATGCTGGCAAGAAGCCATGCTGCCAGGGAAAGAGAGAGAATGTACCTTAATGGGCATTCTACAGGGCCTTTGACAACTTGTCCTATCTGAGGTACAGAGTCCTTCCTCCCAGCAATTATAGCTGCAGAAGAACCTGAATTCACTGTGTTTTTCAGTTTGCCAGTGTTCACTAAGCCTTCCGCTGCTCCTGGCCACAGCAGGAGTAAAAGACACTCGGTTTCCTGCAGGAGCTGAGCTGTGAAATCACGGTCCTCAAATAACCGGGATGCAAAGAAGCCCAGAGGAAGCATCTATCACCATGGCTGTGGAGCAGGCCCCAAAAGGCTGTGGTGATTTTCATTTTCATTCGTTCATGAAGAGCAACTTCAAAAACAAGGTTTATATTTGCCACTGGCTAATAAAGAGGGATATGTAAAAGGGAATAAACTAGCAGTAAGTTCAGATGTATGTGACCATAGGGACAAAACCTTAATATGATGTGTTTGGAAATGACATTTTCCTGTTGCCTCATGAGGCCTGATTGTACCTGTTGCCTGGAGCTTTGATACAATGGTGATGGGCATTATGGAAAACCATGAGACAGAAACTTGCTGAAGCTGGCAGTAATTCAAACCAATCAGCAATAACCCATATGAGCAGCCCTTCACTTTCTGAGACTAGAGAGACGGGGATTTTCTAGTGAGCAGAATCAGTGCTTTTTTTGCAGCCAGGGCTCCGAGCGCAAAACCACCAAGTAGTAACACAGTAATGGCTGTATTTTCTAGAAGTTCTTGTCAGTTTACATGGAATCACAGAACCTAGAGAGTAGAGCTGGATGCATTTATTTTGTCAACTCACTCCCCTTGTTAACACTTAGCCTAGTACTTAGGCCCTTTGCTTAAGAAGTGGTGAGGTTTAGGGTTTGAATCCCTGTGCTTTTTATCAGGGATTTGAATTCAGGTCTCTGACCATCTGGTTAGAGACCCCTCGGCTGGGCAGAGTGACTTTGAATCTCTCCTGATGAAGCTGTTGCATTTTGACCCAATCAATATTTTTACAAAGAGAATGAGAGTGATTCTATGCAGTCTGATAATTAAGGCAATTCTCCGGGAGATAGGAGATGTGGAATCAAATCCTTTCTCTTGCTAAGTTAGAGAGAACATTTGAATCCACTTTTCCAATATCATCAGAGGGTAGTGTAATTCTCATCTCACCCCACTCTCTCTCTGACCCAATCAGACTTTATTTATACAAAAGATAGGCTGAATGCTTTCACACTCCCCTCCCCTCCCCACCCCCCAATGTAGCCTAAAGCCTAGTGGCTAGGATGCTCACCTGAGAGCAGGGAGAGCTTAGACCAAGTTTTGATCCACACTGGGGATTTGAACAGAAGTGTTCCACATCCCATGCAAGTGCCCCAACCACTGAACTAAAAGGCACAATAGGGTGTATCTGCATTTATTGGGAGAAGGTAGATTTTCAGAGGATTTCCAGACACAAACCAAATGTTTTCCTGGTGTTTGAGTTTGCTGACCGATCTGAAAAGTAACCCCATTCTTCACCCTGCTCTACTCAGGACATAAAAGAGCTGCTAGGACAGTTTCCTTCTCTCTAACAATACAGGGTTGCTCCCTGATTACTCCTGATTGCTACTCATGCTTTATTCCATCTAGCAGTTCAGTCTCTCATCATAAGCCTGAAGGATTCATACAGGCATGCAGGCCTCGATCCATGTGGTATAAATATGGCTGTGAAGGGACCAACTCTGATTGGCTAAGGGGTTGGCAGAGGAGCTCAGACAGCTGGCAGAAAGCTGAACTCTGACTTCTGGCTGCCAGGATGTTTCTCACTGGATGATGAGAATGCCACTCTACAGGAATCCTATCCGAATGGGGACAGGTGATTTGCCACAGGTTACCTGATCACATCTAGGCCAATCAGCTGGATCAGATATCCTTGAAAAAGGGACCACGGAGCTCTGAAGGCATTGTATGGACTAGCTGATAGGCAGTGTAGAGAGGCCAATGTGTAGTTTGAGCTCAGGGTTGGCAAATTCAGCAACTGGGGTGTAGGTAGGTCAAGCTAAAAGTTAGCTTGAAGGCAACTTAGCTGCATGGCTCAATGAAGGCTGAGGGGAATACCTACCAGAGAATTTCAGGAATTTACTGGATAAATGGCAGGAAACATGAGTTTCTTTGCATGCTTTAGCTAGAAAATGATTTGGTCAGTAGCTCTTGCTTGCAGAGAGAGGAGAGAGAAATAAGATAGAGGTTCTGATGCACCATTTGTGGCAGTTTTCCCCCCCATACACACAGCAACTATGTACTTTCAGTCCAAACAACGGTGATTTTAGATTTAAAGTAATAAAGAGCCAAATTCTTCCCTGAGTACAAGTTGCACTCTGTGTAGGGGGCTGTCAGAGCACTGATTCCAGCTCCCTGATTTTGTGGTCTGGTCTGCATTTCCCTCCAACTAATATTCCAGCTGCTAAGGAGCTTCTGTAAATGCCAGTATGTCTGTAAAGATAGCATATGCTGAAATGTCCTGTATTCTGTAGGAGTGGCACTGCCAGACTAAGGATTTACACCAATGGGAATTCCCCCCCTCTATCAGGGAAACTCTCCCCTGGCAAGAAATAGCCAGATTTCAGCTGCTTTGTACTGGCAAAGTGGAGTGAAAATGGAAATCTGTCTCTATGTGGTACAGTGACCACAAGATCCTCTAGATAGATCTCCTGTATATCACAGGTCACCCCCATTGGCCAGCACCCACACACTGAACCCAGCAATTGAAATTAGACTAAAATATTCCAGCCCACAAGAGATTAAACTATTAAGTGCCACACATGAAAGTACAGAATGTAGCAGCATTCTGCCTCACCAAATGCCAGTTGCCTCTGCACACAGCAGATGCATAAGAATCTAAATTCAGAAAGCAACAATGCAATGGTGACATTCTGTATACAAATTAATTCTATCCATTACAGAATAGAAACCCACACACATGCACATGCTTCTGTAAACCTTGTTATTTTGGTACAATGTATAATTTTAAAAGAAGTTCAATAGTCAATGAATCAGCCCTAACACAAGTGACATGGTATTGCCCATCTTTATGTCTTTCACCCAACACAAACTCGCCCTTGCTCAGACTGTCATTATTAGATCCATTTTGTGTATCTCCTTCCCTTCCTTAGCTTCTCAAATTAGGCCTTAGGTCTTCTTCTTGGTTGCCAAATGCTGCTTGAAATTAATTGGTTGTCTAGGTAAACTCCACATCCTAGTGGGTGGGGATCCTGCTACAAGACCAACAGGAGAGGTTCAAATCTTGCCACGATTACTCCTGGCCTCAGTTTCCCTTTTCTTTTCTTTCTTTCTTTTTTTTATTCCATTGGTTAGGGGGTAGAGGTGGGATTTCACAAAACAGAGACAAAACAAGCCGCCAGAAAAAATGGTGGAAAAAAATGTTCAGGGAATACTGAGTCCCTTTTTCCTCATGAAATATCTTTATGGCCTCTGGGTCAGACATTAAAACATACAAACTCCTCCATTTGTAACTATTGTGTAAAAAGCTGTTCTTCTTCTTAAAATTAGTCATTGGAGTTGAAGGATAAATATTATTCCATATCTTATTGAATAAGATATTATATCACAGGTGATGGAGACAGATTGACTCAATAAATTCTTATACTGTTTTCTGAGGAAAAGTGGCAATAAAAATGCTGATGACTCGACACAGGGAGAATATTGAATGTCATTAACATGTTATTTCCTCTGCTCTGATATCACTGTCATGTTCTTCCCACTGTTCTAATCTCTACTGGTTGATTTTATTTTCTTGGCTTTGCTTGTCTGAATGAGAAAAATGGCAGTTTTTAGTGCTTTAAATTACCCACTACTTGAGAAATGATTACAGATAGGATGTAATATCCTAAAATACAGAAATTAAAACAAGGTTTGATATTTAGCAATACGATATGCCGGTGCTTGAGTGGAGTGCTCAAGAAACTGTCATCATCATCTAATAGCCTATAACAACTCATTCACAGCCATCTGCACACCAACGATTAAAAGCACTATATATATATCATTATCAGTAGATCTCAAAGCACTTTACAAAGTAGGTCAGTATTATGATTCCCCTTTTGTAAATGGAGATACTGGACACAGGGAGGTGCCAAGGAAACCCAGCAGGCCAGTGGCATAAAGGAAGTGAATCCAGGTCTTTTGAATTTGTCCTGTGCTCTAGCCAGTAGGCCACCTTCTAGCATGACTCTAGTTATCATTCTGTTGCACCCAGTGACCATTCAGAACCTTATTGGCACTGGGATCTTGAATCCCAAGAACTCTCCTGCTGTCTACACAATAGCCTTGGGGGCTTATATTTCAGGAGCATTGCAATTGCTCTTAATGGGGTAGTTTGCAGAGATGGGGAGCATGTAAAATATGGTGAATACTGCAGTGATATCTGCACATGCAACCCTACTCTTCTGAGGTCCATCCCCTAAAAAAGTCTCACCTTCCAGAGAAAAGGAGCCTGCCCAGATTTTCCAGTGTTGGAACTTCCTGCCAAAAAAGGGTGTACCTATATTTGTGCAGGTTGCAAAAATCATCTGGTAACTGAACAGCACACGCTACATGTGGCTTATTTGATGTCTTCCTGAGAGAATGTGATGTCAAGATCAAATGGTAGCATTTAGAGATGGAAAGACATCTAAGGTCATCCTGTCTATTTACTGGGTCCCACATTAGATTGTGCATTGCTTTATCCAGAATTAGTTTTAAATTACTCTAAGAGTAGTCACGGCTTCCATTAGACAATCATACCGCACACAGTTATATTTCTTTGTCAGACAATTTTCAGCAACTGACTCCTAAATTAATTCCATAGCTGTACTTTGTGCTTTAGTTGTCTTAGCACCTTTATGAGGATACATTATCTGACATGGGGGACATATATTTCCTGCCAATCAGTAGTCATTATTGCCTAGCTGAATGGGCCAGAATAATAGATTTTTCCTTATTAGAATTTTAGCATTATTGTAATGTATAAAATGTGAATTCTAACATGGCCTCAACAGTAATATTAATGACACAGGAGTTCTTTTAAAAAGTGTACCAATGTTTGTCATTTGTAATTCTTATCTGTATATAATACATAAAGGGGTTGTTTCACTATACACTACTTAAGATTGAAATTAACTGCTCATTAGAATCACATTGCTACTCTCTGTGACTAAGGGCAAGTTACTATGGTCCTAATCCAATGCCCTTTAGTTCAGTGGAAATCTTTCAAGTAAATGGACATTGGATCAACCCCTTAATAAGTCTGTGCTCCAGTTTGTCCATGTATAAAATGGGAATAATGGCCTACCCTTTTGCAGAATGGATTGGAGAGGCACAATTGAAATTAGGCATGTAAGTGTCAATTACTATTATTATTTTACATGGTGTTTCTCTCATCTTTAGGGAAAACAAACAGAAAATGGATACAGTTATTTATAACTTTTTTTTCTAACAATTAGATTCTATTTTCAATTTCTTAAGTCATATGTTATAGTGTTTACAATGTTTCCCACCTCTGGAAATACCTTTAGATTGTTAAGGTTAATTTTGGTGTGATACCACTTTCCTTTATAACACTTCTGTAATCCAGGCCACTCAGTGCATTTAGTGACAGGGTGAAAAAAAAAAGATATTTACACCACATTGGTATCACATCATTAGTAACATGCAAGTGGTTCCCCTTTTTCTTAACGCATAAGGAATACAATTGAATTTTGCAAAGCAGGACTCTTAATCTCTGTGATCAGATTCTTCACGGCAGGGAGGGGGTGGAAAACTTTCTCTCTCTCTCCATGGTGCATGGTCCCAGCTGTATGGCTCTGTTCATGAATATGCATGAAATCAGATATGACATTGCCGTGCTCCCATTAATAATCTTGTCATCTGACTTGTGCAGCATAAAGCTTCAGCCCGTGGCTCCTCATAGCAAATGCAGCCTGAAGGAAAAGGGGAGAGGGGAGAAAAGAAAGGCCATGCCTTTTTTTTATTGGGATTAAGTGCTTGAAAATTTTGGCAGGGGGTTGCCAAGAGAGTGAGGGGAGGGAGGGCAAGAGAGAGAGACAGGGACAGAGAGACGAGAAATCCTCGATGAATGCTTTGGCTTGTTAGAAGCCCAAAGCAGTGGGTGTAATGGTATGCGAGCTGACCTTGAATATAGCCACTGTGGGTTGCCCCAGCTTTTTTGTAAAAGAAGCATTTGCAGCAGAGGTTTGGATTTCAGGCTTTCCAGTCATCAATCATCTCAGCCTATTCTCCTCTTTGACAGCTCTGTACAAGACCTGACATTTGACACCCAAGACCCCAGGACTTGCGCACAGGCATAAGCTGAGGCCTTAAGGGAGGTGGGGGGTGGAGGGGAGAAATGTGACAGGCTTTATTTAAAAAAAAAAAAAGAAAAAAAAAAGAAGCAGCAAAATAAAGAATATGCAAAACAAATTGTAACTGTAATGGGAATTGATCTAACAGGAGAGGATCTCATTGAGTTCTCTTCCCGGCATTGTGAGCTTTATGCTGATAAGGCTGCTTTAAAGAGCTGAGTGAGAGGAGGCAGGGAGTGGGGAGAGAGGGAACTGGGGCAAAAGTTTGACCCTGTTCAAAACGGTTCTGTTCAAATCTTCTGAGCCCAGCCCCATTGTGATGTGTCCATTCCTGCAAACATGAGGGGTTACTGCTCTGCAGAAATGTCAACGAGTCCTAATGCCCCTTGCCCAGTTGAGTGAGGAATGTGAAATTCAAGCCAACTGCTTGCTGTGATTCCCAGCACTGTCGGGGAATCTGGAGTGAGTAGTCAAGCTGTGTTTTGAAGAACCATGGGTTACATTTCAGGTAAACCTGGGCTGGTGCAGGTTGGGTGGAAAACACTCAGAATGTGGCTGCATTACATGTTGGATGTTGGGCTTTGTTTTGATCTGAAACTCAATGTTAAACTCGAAGGGCACACATGGAAAGCAGATAAATGGTTTGGACAAACCTCTGCAAATTGAAACTGACAAGCTCCAGTTACATTTTACATACAGCTTTGTGGCCTGTTGTGCTACAAATAGCACAGCATATTTCTAATCCAGAAGAGCCTCTTAGTTGTTGGGCCCATCCCCTGACTTTGGGTAGGAGTGAGGGGATGAGTTAGAATTTAAATTTGTAGTTAGACTGAGAAAAGTTGGAGAACTTGCAGATTTAACAAGAAGAATGATGAATTCTCTGTGAATTTTACCTGCCATTGAACTAGATACAGTACCAATTTCTTTTGCAAGTCTTATGAGGTCACTCCTACCTTTTTCATTCGGAAACAAATGGAGCTAGGTTACTGGTTTACAAAGTGAAGTCTAAGGTGGCCTGAGATTGCCACAAAAGAATTCCTCTTGTGGAAGGGAATCTCCGCCAGAATAAAGCTTGTTTGCACCATTAACACCTCTCTTCAGCATAAGGGGTGAGAGGCAGAGTCATGTTGGAGGCAGGGGAGGGAAAGGAAACGTAGGCCACGGGGCATGGTGAAATGAGCATCCACTCCACCCAAATCTCCCCTAGAGTATGTTAAAGCTGGCCCCTGCATATTTAAATTGTTGCACAGAAAGATTCACCCTTCTTCAGAGCATCCAGCCTCAAGCCTAAATTGTATTGCCAACCTGTGGGTTCCACTGGTGCTAGAGGTCATGTTAAACCCTGTGAATGATTTTTCAAAAATGCTGGACAATCTCATTTGGGACAACTATCCACAAAAAATGATTCATATTAGAACTTCTCTTCAAGAGTTGCCCATAAATGGCCTTTTGGTTTGTGATGCATTTGTTTGTATTCAAAATTATTCAATGAACAACAAATGCAAATATATTTCAATCTCTCAGTGCTCATGAATTATTTTCTGAGATTATTGCTTTGAGTCCATATTTGATATATGTAATTCAATATTCACACTGATTGGTTACCCATGTCACACGGTTTTGCTTCTTCTGTTCCCTGGATGGAGAGCGGAACTATTTATAAACAGGACAGAGAGGCTGGCTAAGCCACTTCTGGAACAAGCTTTCACACAAACATTTACTGGCAAAAATATTTGCCAGAATTTTGCTTTCTGTAAACAAAACCCATCACTCATCCGAATGCTCATGGAAAATAAAAGGGTCACACATTATGTCAAAGTGAATTAGTGCGTGTTAGTTGACTAAATATCTGTGAATACCATTTTGAAGCGCTGCTCTGAACCAGTAATTATGTTAGTAGTTACACATAAGATAAGGACAAGCCAAGCTCATTCTTTGGGACATAAATTGGTTGCCTGCAGGGTCAGGAAGAACATGTCCTCCCTTCACCCCATCTAATGTACAGAACTGGCTATGTCCTTTGTGCATGTTAGGGGTTGCTTTTCTCTGAAGTGCAAAGATTAAACCACTGCTAGAGGCAGGATACTGAACTTGATGGACCAATGGTCTGATTCAATATGGCAACTCCTCTGCTTCTATGTTTTCAAATTGGCTCCTTCGCACACATAAACAAGTAAATGATTTTATCCGCTACTTTGCCATACACACTTGCACAAAATAAGGCAGGAGCAAGCCTATTTACTGTGCAATTTGTAGCTGTACATTTTCATATGAAGCAATTGATCAGTGTTCTTTTCTTTCCCTCCCTATATGTAAATTGTTGTGTGACCCTACTTCCTTAATAGACCAGCCTTACATTCCCACCACTACTTTTAACTAATTTCATTCAATGGTACTTGCCTCTGTTGTTTTTCCTGCCTTCTCATTTGACACTCAAGGGTAAAGGAGAAGGTTAGAGGGTAAACATCTGTGTTTTGGAGAAGCTGATGCTTCCTTCACTTGGCAGCTTTCAGATCTCAGGAAAATCCCACCTTCCTCTATTCCAAATCTGACACTTGAGACCTTTTTTCCTGAGTGAGAAATGAAGAATTTGCAATACTGGAAATGAAAAGCCTTCATTTAGTGGGAGATCATTTGATCCATAAAATGAAAGAGTTTTGCTCCTCCGCTAGCTTTTGTGACAAACTTAGTCTTAGTTTAGTTGAAAAGACCCGAAGAGAGACATTTGAAAATGTCACATTTGGTGGAATTGATGTGTCTAAATGAAACGAGTGAAGTGCCATCACGGCACATAACTGCACTGTGAAGGTGGCTGAAAACCTAAGAGCTCTTTTCTCCTTAGCAAATATTTTCCTAGCAGCTGACTCAGGCACCACAATTTTGTGATGGTTCTCCAAGCTCTGCCATTCCCTCCTTTCATTATAAAGGGAGATAGTGCATTCTCCATTACGTGGAGCCCTTCGATGATGACTGGACATCTTTCCAAAAGAAGCTCAAAACAGAAGTTCCAGGTTTGTTGCGGAAGTTGTGTGAAGTTCTTTGTCTTGTCTGGTGCAGGAAGCCAGAAGGAATGACAATAATGGCCCCTTCTGGAGGTGATCAATGGTCTTGTCTATGAATCTATTAATCAAATAAACTTTTAGGCTGGACCCCAGTACCACAATGTATTTCCTATTTATGTGTTTATGCCCCACTCAGAGATTCAGGATTATACCCCTTAGGAATGGTCAAAGTTCAATTGTGATAGCAGCGCATAGCCATGAATGAGACCAGGCTGATACTAATTTGAGGCCTATGTGTAGTTTTGCATCCATACCAGGAGAAACTTGCCATTTCATTTGAGTTAGTGAGGTCCCTCAAAGGCCAAGTGAAACTTTGGAGGTATGAATGAACATGAAAGGGGAACTCAGGATAAGTTGTACTAAAAGTGGTTGAGAATTATAACCATATCAGAGATTTCTCACAGAGAGCTGGGGAATAAAAAGCAAAAAGTAAAATAAAATAAAAATCAGGGAAAGAGATGTGGATGAGGTTTTACAGCATGTGGAAATATTATATATGAACCTACCAACAAGTTTAGAAACAATTATACGCGTAGATAATGTAAAGAACTATTAGGGAAAAAAAGTAATAATAATTAAAATTTAGTAATTTAATGTCCAGTTAGTTAAGCCCCAACAGATTTGTACAAGACATAAATAATAGGGTAACCCATGCTTCAAACACCTTACAATATAAACACATGCATTTTTATGACAGAAGGTCATATAAGTCTAAGGATAAAGACTGGAGACCAAAAGGGCAGAGAACAAATTCTTTAGATTCTTCCCCATTGAGTGAGTGATGTTTTTTTCAGCCTAAAAAGAATGATCATAACACTAATTATAGTTATTTTATTATTAATATTTTATATGTTATTATTACAGTATAGCCGAAGGGCCCAATCAAAGATCAAGGCCCTATCGGTGGAGACAAACAAGTACAGACTAGTGAGACAGTAGTTCCCAAATTACATATGAATATGCAATAACGTATATA
Source organism: Pelochelys cantorii (assembly GCA_032595735.1). Taxonomy (NCBI): domain Eukaryota; kingdom Metazoa; phylum Chordata; order Testudines; family Trionychidae; genus Pelochelys; species Pelochelys cantorii. Next base: position 35,733,760 of record CM064338.1, on the reverse strand, counting down.
TGAAAAAGAAACTGAGAACTAATAGGTAAACAGATCATAACATAAACAGAGTTTGTTTTCTCTGTCCCCTCCCACCTAAATGCAACAATCAGCCTAAGAGCAGTGCTCTCTTGCTCCCTTCAGAGACTATCCCATCCTTTTCTGTCATGCATGGCTGTGCCTTTCAAAATGCTAAATGGGACATTTGGGTTGCTCATATCTGTACCTTGGGGCCTACCAGATCTGAGAGCAAAACTAGTGCCTGGTCATTTGACTTGCACAGCTGCAAAGCTTCTAGCACAAACACAACTCAGCCGCTTCTGAGTGTGGGTTGATGTGAAGGCACACTGCAATGTTGAAGAAAGGGCGGAGGGGGAGGCAGGCGGAGGAGGAAAGACAACAAAATCCCAGACTTTTAGTGGAGTAACCACCTTCCCTAGCCTGTGAGATTAAAGCAATGGATTTTCAAGTAGTTCTTCAGTGTGACTAATTTATATGGATATCAAGGATTCAGTTGGAGAATTACAAAAAGAAAAAGTAGCCAGGGGAAAATATGATGCTCTCTAAGTCCCAGTGGTATGCCACATTCATTTTACTAGAGAGTTTATTCTTTAGTACTTTCATGGATTGACATGAGGGAGGAATTCACATGTCAGGACAGATAAAATCTCCCTCCTGCCAAAGGAGTCTATTCAGACATGCATGTTAGTAGGTTGATAACTTATTCTGTATTGCAGAGGACTCAAAGATAGACATTTCTCCTTTTATCTCCATCTCTGCGCTCCCTGCATACTAAAGATACGGGGAAACCACAAGATACATCTTAACTAGCCCTCTCAGATAGGAGAGACTTTTCCTAAGCCACGCCAAGAGATGAAAACTTTTAAAGGAATAAGGTGTCACACAGCCTAATAGCAAATACATTAGCAGTGTTTATGCGCATAATTTCAACCCAGTGTGAATATGTTAAAAAATACAGATGGTGGACTTTGCAATAGTTTTTGCCAAGAAAAATGAAAAAAAAATCAAGCTTGTTGTTTCACTTTACCATGATGGAGAGAGAGAAAATAGATGAAGGGGGATGAATGGGACCATGATAATAACACCTGGAACTTGTCATTTTCCAAATGTTTTCTGAACATGAATAAATCCCCAAAACTTTTCTGTGGGATAAGTATTATTATGCCCATTTTGAGGAAAGGTAAACTGAGAAAAGGAACCTAAGTATTTGGCAAAACCACAGAAAGAATCACTATAAGAATTGGGAATAGAATTTAGAAATTCCCAATTTTATACTTGAACTATTAAACCAGGCCTCTACTGGTTGTCTGTACTGTGTATGTTTTTGATATTCTACCAGAATTTGATTGGTGTCAGTAAACTAAATGAGATAAAATAAGAAGTGATCTGACCTAGTTTTCATCATTTCAATCTAAATGCAGAACAAACCTTATGCATACAATGATTAAAACAGTATCAGCAGCTTTTGATTAAATCTATTTAAACACTTATGTACATGTATATATGTATGTACAGAAGTATCTTTAAAATCTGTTTGTGTGTAAACAATATAAACTTTTGTATGTCTTTTTGCATTTTTCAGGGCCTGATCTCCAGTTAGTAGAAACTTATGTAGCCACACTGATATCAATTAAGTAAATCTGTTTTACACCCAGCTCAGGACCTGGCCTATATATTCTAGTCAGCACCAACACTGCAAGGCAACTGAAAATATCATGAAAAAAGACAGTTCTCATGTTATATCTGGCCTCACTAAAAAACTCAGAAACTAGCAGAAATTTGGTCAGGAAATCCTATTCTTACAAGGTGTTCAGCCTACCCAAGAGTTTCAAATAGATTGTAGGTAAGAATGTGAATGTATTCCTATCCTATCACTAATATTTACCATAGTGGCTCCTCCTGAATCTCACATATCAGTTGTAGGATCATATCACTTCAGAAGTTCCCTAGATAGAATTGTTCTATTTTGAAGTCAATGAAAGACTTTATTTGAATTGTGTATGACTGGAAACAGGCCTTAGTTAACAGACCAACCCATAAGCATAAACAGACAGATAGCTATATGGACAGGGGTAGCAGGTAGATTTCATCATGTTTCTGTTACTCACTAATTAATAAGGTGATGAGTTCACACTTAATAATTTTGGTTGAAAATTATACAGGTGAGTTACCTTCCATTCACACCCTTTTACCTGTTTGTTACTATGGCCAGGTCTACACTAGGGGATAAGTTTGAATCAAGATACTCAACTCCAGCTACGTGAATTGTGTAATTGGAGTCAATGTAGCTTGATTCAAACTTTGGCACCTTCCCCACAGCGAGAGGTCTACTGGAGTGTTTCTCAGAAGGAGTAGGAATACCAGTGCCAATGGAAGCACCCTCAGCATTTGATTTAGTGGGTCCTTACTAGACCTGCTAAATTGAATACCAGAAGATCGATCTCCAGAGTGACAATCTGCGGGTAAATATAGATGTGGCCTAAGTGCATAGCACCTAATTTGAGAGATGCTTTCCAGACAACAGTCAATAATTATCAACAATGTCCCATGCACATGTGATTTACAAATAAAGGATGGGAGAAGAATACAATGGACGGCAGAATAATTGACCAATGAAGTAGATCATGTGTCAGTCTCGTATTTGTTTTATTTCTAGGTTTCCTTTATTTGTTTTTCTTGTGATTATTGGACATCTGGTCAAATAACACTTCCTGTAAGAGAAGAATTGTGCTCTATGACTTGTGCTACTGATTTTAGGTTTAACCAAGAAACATCCCTGAAAAAAAATCAGTTTATCCAGAAATGGCTACTCAGTTTGTGTTGACTTCACCTCTTTTCCAGTGCAGTTTGTTTTTACAGGCACTATCCTTGATTGAATCTAAGGCCTTGCATGGAACAGTAATGCAGACAACAGGTGTGAGACTTCAAAAATGCAATAATGGGTTGCACATTAATTGGTCAGCATATAGTACACCCTGCTAATATGCACTAAAGGTTCCCTAGTGTGCTTTAAAGTAGTGTTGTTTTTAACAGTCTTATGTTAAAGCACACTAGAGAACAAATGCACTAAAATGCAGCACCAGGGCTTCAAAAATAAGACTGCAAAGTTTAAACTAACATGTAAACCCTTGTTTATATATAATAAAACATAAAGTATGTCCTATTTAGACAAGCATTTTGGGAAGTAACCTCTCAAAAATGTTTTCTCATTATAGTGTCAGGAGAACACAACACTTCCTTCCTGATTTTTCAGCATCTGCCTAGAATTCAAAAGTTGCTAAAAATAGCTCCCCAAAATGAAATTTATAAACTCCTCAGAGGGAGACATTCTGTGAAATTTTTGGAAAGAAGAACTTCAATGAGCAGCTGTTGAAAGCATTGTTTCAGCTTAGAATTTCTCTGGGTTTTTTTTTAATCTTCTTTTGATTTATGAGTATTTCCCATTGGGAAGGACTTTCCTATTTTATTCCAGTAAATACAGGGAACAGGTTTGTTTTTTGTTTTTTAAACTTAGCACACCGGCTTTGTGTCCCTCATGAAAGGGGATTTATTTTTTATCTATGAGAACGTGTTGCCCATTGGCTAGCTGCACTATAAAACAAAACACCATGCTAGTTCCTAGATGAAATTGCTAGGAGATTTGTAAAATAATTTTGATCTTGGATCTGAGCCTCCCGTTAAATAGCTTGACTTGACTTGACCACAATTACTTTAGAAAGCTGACCCTTCCCCCTTGTAATTTACACAATTTTTAGTCTAATGTAGAATTTCCCTTCTCTGCAGCTTGGAGGGAAAACATTTAATCATTTCCTGATGTTTATGTGCCATCCTAGACATTTATGGCAAATGTAGGCATTTCAATGTCACACGGTATGACTTATGAAATTTGATTGGTCAAAAAAGCTTTATTGAAATCCCTGAGTGAGAATGGCACCTCACTAAGCCAGGAATCATTTTAAAATAAAATCTAAAGTTAAATGCAGTTTATAGAGATGCTTAAAACTTCTAAAATATAAATTTTAATTTATATGTGGACTGCAGTGGAACAGAAGTTATGACCTCATATGTGAATGTCTAGTGGGTTTTTTTTTCTCTGTCAGCTTTACCTCAGGCTAAACCCAGGAATGACTTTCAGCTTTACCTTAGGCTATACCCAGGTTAGCTTCTAATGACTTATGACTCCATCAATCTGCAGAGATATGTGCTCTACTCCTTCAAGGGAAGTAGTTCATCTTCTATATGACTGTACCTCCACCTCTTCCAAAGTTCGGAGAACCCAGGACAATTGCTTATTGGAACTCACTTTCCAGTAAGTACAGGAAATGTTCTTGTTGCTTTCACATATGAATTAAGACTCTCCACTGGTTGTTGATAGTAGCACCATGTGAATAAACTTTCAAGTTAATCTATTCCCTGTGTATCTAGAAAGACATGTGAGGCTCATGATGAACTATCAGGTGAGATTCCTTGGTTGTTTGAACCAGAAATGGATCAATTTAGAATCCTCTTCTAATGGCAAAAGAGTGAAGTTTTTACTCCATTTCCCATGAGCTAACAACTGTTTCCCATCCACCAGACAGTTTTCTTGTAGCTATTTGACTTGCTTTATTCCACTTAATGAAGATAAACATAAATCAAACACAGGAAAGCCTTAGAGTGACCATTCATTGGAAGTGTTCCAAGTGTTCAGCATTCACTTGATAAAATACATCTTATAGACCTTGTCCTTGCCTTTCTTTCAGCTAGAAGACCCTGAAAGATCATCATTCCTTGCACTTATACAGCACCTTTCATCCAAAAGACCTCAGAGCATTTTCCAAACACAAATTAGACCCAGAAGAGCTTCATGCAGAGGGTATTATTGTAATGTCCATTTTACAGATGGACAAATCATAAGGCACATAAAGGTGGTATCAGAAAGATTTTCTGAAGTTTACACAATGAGTCAGAAGTAGAACTGGGGATAAAATAAGAGAGTTCTGACTACCATTTCTGTGCTCTAGATCAGTGTTTCTCAACCTTTTTTGATATCAGCAACTGGCTTGCTGCCTTCCTAAACTGTGTCAGGGAGATATGAGGGACCTTCATTGATCTATGGTCCAGTCATTGAGAAATACTGCTTTAAATGACACTTCATCCATTACCAACTAATAATTGCCTATATTTTACTGGTTGAATTATTCATTTTGCAAAGAATTTGTTGATTAATGTGTCTATTCTTTCCCTATGTTCAGACAGAGTTTACTTGTGTTTAATGTATTCTTTAGTAGCAATGAATTGAAGGTATTCTCTAATAGTAATTAGGTTTATGTAAACAAATTTCAGCCAACAGGTTTATGAGCTTTTAATTCACCTCTTCACTATTGATGATTTGTGACCGGTCCATGTTTGGAGGGAGAGTTACGTCACATCATATTATTCCTGCTTCTTGATTGAATCCCTAAACCTTTTCTAGAGTGACCCAGTCCATGCAAGATACCTTTGGTTGAAGGCAGATTCAGACATTCTTGCAAAGACCAGCTAATCCCCACACATTCATACAAACAAAAACTGTTTACACATGAATTTGTATAAAGTAAACAGTAAGATGGCGGGAACTTGGATGGAGTGAACTGCTGGTCTGAATTCATATAAACATTCAAAAATGCTGATTTGTAGTAGTTCTGCTGCTTGTGGAATTAACTAGCGATGGCTAAGCAACTGATGGGGAATAAGGTAATGAATGATGACTATTCAAAACTATTAGCACTGGTTTTATTTACTACTGTCCCCAGAGTAATTTAATATACTTGGTCATCTCCCTATAGTTGTTAGGACAACACCCTGTTTTTTATTTGCAACTATTATAGGTTACAACCCTATTGGTTTGTCATCTTCTGCTGGTATTTCAGAAAGGACAGCACTGAGATATAATCATTGAGAGCATTGTCCAGACAGACTCAACAGATCATGTCCTGCCTGCGCCCTGAATCCATGGCCTACAGACAGCACCATATGGCTTAATTTTTAAGCCAACTGATTAAGTATTAAATAAAGCAGAGCCTGGGGGATGAGGAGAGCTGTCTATGAATGCCACTGTCCAAGTGGCTCAGTTTAACTCTTTGTAGCATGACACATTCAATGCAGCCTTGATTTATATGGCTTTACTTTTATATCTCTCCCCCGCAATTTGTCACATCAATCCATAGGCCCAAGTCAATACTTTGTTACTTGCGTTTTATGCTGGAATATCTGTGATATGGGATAGGGATCTGGGAGACCTGGAACTTGGTCCTGTCATTGCCCTGCTATGTGAGCTTATGCACATCCTTCCCCTATCATTTTCATCCTCCCGTCTTTTGATTGTCTTGCCTATTTAGGTTGGATCAACACTGCAAAGTATGGGTGTGATTCCAGTCTTGCGTACGTATACTTGCAGTAGCTCAGTGAGAGCTAGCATAAGAACCCAGTATTGTCACTGTCACAAGTCACTGCTGGGTCATGTACAAATTTTCTTGAAAACAGTGGGTACTTCCTTAGCATAGCTCAGCCATGACTCCACTGTTGCTGCCAGTGCTAATGCAGCTACGCTGCGATTTATACTCATGCTAACTCTCATCAAGCTACTGCCAATATGTGTACACAAGCAGGGGATTCACATTCTAGCAGCCTAGGTCATAGTGTAGACATGGCCTTAGAGTGTAAGTTCTTTGGGTCAGGCCTCCTTTCCCAATGTGTTTGAATATGGGACCCATGCTCCACCACCAGCTTTCCCAGGGCTAGAGATAGCATAGGCTGAAGGTAGAGAGGTACAAATAATAATAATAATTCAGTTGCACTGCATTGACATCATCCTGGAATAATGTACTGGATAATCAGATTCCCTATTTTTACACTGCTCAAACTTTTTTTTTTTTTTTTTTACTTTTTATGGTTACATTTGAAGCCACTCTTCAAAAGAGGATCCAAAGACTTTTATGAATTATCTCCAAAACCAATGGGCACACTACTAAATTAAGTCAGTATGGAGTTTTACATTGAAAATGAAAGTTTTTTTTTTAAAAGAACTCATTTTCAAAAACCAAATACAAAATAACATATGAAAAAGAATCACCAAACTGCTGTATTTCTGGTTAGTACAACACATCCCCAGTATTTCTTTAAGACCTTGCCTTCTTTGAAACAGGTGCAAACTCCTTCCTCCCCCCCCCGACATATTTACTTTAAAGACTGCCAATTTATCTGAAATCAGCACCTAGTGAATGTTGATGCACCAGCTTGCATAATTGACTTAGCTGAAAAATAAACAGTGGGTGGTTATTTTAGCAGCAAACTGATTGATACAGCTACTCATTTCTAACTTTATCTGAGTACCACACAGGCAGACAAGTGTGAATTCCTGATAGCCTGGACACAAATGTTATCAGTAGACGGGAGCATTAGGGACAAGTCTGGGTTTGGTGTCACTGTCACTTCTTGAGTCCAAAGAACGAAATCTTAGCAACTGATGACAGTGGAAACTCCAACCTTGATCAACAGCTAAGTCCTTGGTAACCTTGGTAAGAACACATCAGACCTACTCAAATCTATGGAAAATGACTTTCTTATTTAAGAAAAAAACGTGGGAACTTGGAATGTCACCATGTTCACAGTAAAGGAGGTTATAATATATATGATCTATTTGTCCTGGGGGGTGGGGTGGGGATAGAAATCATGTTAGCAGGTAGCTATTATGATGGAAAATGTTCAGTAGCTTTTTGCTGACACTCTTGCAGGGTAGGCCCAATTTTTTTTTTAAGATGGAAATGGCATTTCATGAAAACCACAGATATTTGTAGAAAACCATTAATTTTCAATGGCATTACGGGGATTTTTGACCAAAAACCTGACAACAGAAAAATATTCAATTTTCTATCATCATTTTTATTAAATGAGTTTGTTTTTCATAAAACCTCCCCCAGAAGTTTTTATGGAAATGTCATCAAAATGGAGGTGAGAGAGAAAATTTTTCTGAATTTTTCAGCCATGGCTTTTTTTTTTTTGGACATACCGTTCTACTCTGTACTTTATTTGGAAAGAAGGGAGGTGGGAGTTGGCTCTCTAGGGCGGACCCACGATTGGAGGACCTGCTGAAGTAGTGTGAAGGTGACTTCAAGAATGCTGTTGAGAATTCATTCCTAAATGAGCCACGCTCTCCAACCATAAATGTCAATTCCTACTTTTCAACAAAGGGTCTCCTTTCCTTCTTTTATGAAATACTATGATATTACCAGAGTTACTCCTATGGAAACATTTAGTAGCTCATTTTTATTTTAGTTGGGTTATGAACCAATATATCTTTAAAATGAATAATTTGGGAGTTTTGCATTAAAGATTTTCTATCACATATTTCAGAAGTTAATATTTATTTTTTGCTAATTTAGCACAGAGGTTACATCTCAGGAATTATTTTTTGAGCTCATATCCATCACGTTACAGTGTTATATGGGTACAAATTTTTACCACTGAGATAAAAGTGTCTTAGTGTAGGGTATTTATACTACAGGTATCCTTTATTACAATAGGATTTTTATATTATATCATTAAAATATAACATAAAGCAGTGACAAAATATAGATTTTTCATATGTCTTTGGCCAAGAGGAATTTTAACATAAAAATAGTAAATCACAAATAGAAAGCATTTAAGATAAGAGGATCTATCTGATTAATAACTTGATTTAAAGAAACATAAGACACAAAAGTACATTTTGTACATTTATAAAAATATCCTTATCCATATTAGGGATTAGATAATTAGCATTGAAAGAAAGATCACAAGTGATAGTGATGAAAAGTTGTTTCTTTTACAATCATTTTCACAGAAGAAGTCACATTCATGACCATGCCTGATAACTACAAGCTTCACAAATAGGGTCCAAACTTGTTTTTTGTTCAGTCACATCCATTCCTCTTTTATTCTGTTCAGGTTCTTATACTACACTCATCGCCATAGTGCATTTCAGTAGTGCGTTAAGCAACACGATTATGTAGTCTTTGGTTGGCACCACAAATTTTTTCATTCTTAATTGTCTTTTGTATAAGTAAACTACTTCTCAGACCAGTTTGTTACTTGGTCTGCCAGTTGGACTGCAGCACTATTTTGGGATACTAGAGGTATCCTGAAATAGCTATCCCGTGTCTTACCAGCAGTTCTGTTATTTCAAAATATAGTGGGCTTGCTATTCTGATGTCCCTGTAAACCTCATTCCACGAGGAATAAGGGATGTTTCGGAATAGCAGGTTATTTCAAAATTTGGTGCTCTATAAACAGTGCCACATTATGAAATGAGCTATTTCGAAATTGACTCGAAATAAGCTACGCAATTTGCATAGCTCAAATTGCGTAGCTTATTTAGAGCTATGGGTGCAGTGTAGATGAACCCTTGGTGGTGAGGCACTCTAAGGGTACATCTAGACTACATGCCTCTGATGACAGAGGCATGTAGATTAGGCTACCCGGCATAGGAAAATGAAGCGGCGATTTAAATAATCGCCATTTCATTTAAATTTAAATGGCTGCCGCGCTGAGCCGATCAGCTGTTTGTCAGCTCAGCGCGGTAGTCTGGACGCTCCACGGTTGATATCAAAGGCATTTGTCGACCTCCCAGGTATGCCTCCTGGGATGAGGTTTACCTGGGAGGTCGACAAATGCCTTTGATGTCAACCGCGGAGCGTCCAGACTACCGCGCTGAGCCAACAAACAGCTGATCAGCTCAGCGCGGCAGCTATTTAAATTTAAATGAAGCGGCGATTATTTAAATCGCCGCTTCATTTTCCTATGCTGGGTAGCCTAATCTACATGCCTCTGTCACCAGAGGCATGTAGTCTAGACGTACCCTAGCTGATTTAAACTAGTGGAGTTACTGGTTGAATCAGTAAGGGCTGTGGAAAGCTTGTCTGAACTAGAAGACACTCTTGGGATATCTTAAGAGAATGAGGGCTGATTCTTAAAACTTCATGTGACTACGTCTCTTGGGACATATCTATACTGGGTTGTTATTTTGATATAACAAGGCGAACATCCACATTACCAAGCCTGTTATTTGGAAATAATGGGCTTTTTATTTTGAAATAATAACTCCTGCTTGTGAAGAGGAATAAACTTATTTCAAAATTGTTATTTTGGGAATTATTTCAAAAAAACATATTTGGAAATAACCTAATAGTATAGACATAGCCTCATTTAATTAGATTCTTCCTATTCAAAGATTGTATGATGGTCTTTTCAGGGTAGATCTATCTCTCTCAAACCCTTGGAGATATGATGTGCTATTCTAGTTTCAGCTCAATCCAGGGAAAGAGTTGGATCTCTGCAGGAAATGGTGGAGAGTAATTTGGTGCAAGAAGTAGCTAAAATGTGCTTGTTTATGAACAAAATCATAGATAGTTGAAATAAAAAGTGCCAGAGACCATACTTGCTACATTTCTAATTCCATTATTTCTTTTCTAGCTCCAAAGATACCAGTGTATATCCAGATAAACAAAATATGGAATATTTTAGAAACTTTGAGTTCATCTTGAACTTTGAGTGTGTCTGTCAAACTAGTAACTAAGCTATATTTTCCCGCCATCAGCAAGCATCCTTTATCAAATACTTGAATTTTTGTTGTGGGTATTTGGCTGCTTTGCTTTTTAATTAGTTAATTCCTTTGTTAATTCCTTACAGATGTTTTCTTTGTCTTCATGATATTTTCAGAAATTCCTGAAAATGATTTGAAGACCATCTGTCCCATTGAAAATTATACAAATAGCAGTGGTATGCACCAGCAAAAGTATTGAACCCATGGGAGAATAGTCTGTTACCTTGCAATCCATCCTCAGTAAGGAGATCAGGGAAGGAATTGTGACTGTCACACAATTTTCTATTTTGCCACCGAAATATGGACGAGTGGGGGAATGGACAGAGAAGGGGGGAAATCCATATTAAAAAAAGAGGAACATTTTAAATAAATAGGTTTTAAAATGATTTTTTAAAAAAGGTCATTTTAGAAGGAAACACATTTGAAAATGTTGACCAAATGTACCGTATTGAATGGTTCTACAGTCTCTTCTCTTATTCATGCTTTGATCCCTAGATGAAGGTCTCATACCTTCAATAAATGACACTTCAAAAAGTGGCACCTCTCTGCAACTGGTAGTTGATTCAATCAAGGCTTAGTGTAAACATTGAAAACACTGATCATTTTGCAGGCGCTTCTGGATTTAGCTCATGACTTGTAGAACTGCTCTGGGAAAGGAAGAAAGGCCAATGTGTCTTGATTTACACTGGCCTATTTATCACCTTTGCCAACTTCTCTGTCTCTGTCCACTCCACTACCATCAGATACTGTGAGACAAACATATGGTGTTTACTGTGCTGACTGATATCTCTAGTTTTTTCTGCTCCTTGAGAGAACCCTCCCTTGCCAAGTCAATTCACAAGGGCTCGGCTCTTTTCACGGCCATTTGGTTCAGATCCAAAATATTCCTCATACCCTCTTGGCAAATATCGGTGGAGGGCAACCTCTCTCTTCCCTGAATGAAACTCGAGTCCAGTGAATTGTCTGACCCTGTTTGGAGGCATTTGCCCTCTGTACCTTACTCACCAACTGCCATGTATCTTCCAAGGTCTGAAGCTAAAACTCCCATGACTGTCCATTTGGTTGTTAGCATGAGATGGGCATTGAAGTCTGCTTTGGTCCCAGTAGCAAAGCCTTGGCAAGGAGCTGTAGACAGGCATTGGCACCATCAGTGCAGCTGATTAAGATTGAAGTGAAGAAGAAATGCCAAGCATAAGATGTGAAGGATTTAAACTTGCTGGAGCATGTGAATTTCAAATATAGCTGGGTTTAGGAGCGGAGAGAAAAACCCAAGGAAGCCTTTTCCAGATCACAGATGTCATGTAGAAGCATTTTAATATTACATTTTACAAAAATGAACTCCTACTCTCACTCCTCTCTCAGGTGAAATGCCCTGAATTGGCTCTTTGTGGCGAGAAGTACAAATTTCTTGTCTTTACTTCACCTCTTGGGTTTCCTTCCTATTTCAGCTGTTTATGCTCCTCTCTGCTAATCAATCCTGCTTAAAAGCCTAGCAAGTCTCAAACCCAGATGGACCAGGCAGCAAACTCCTCCATGCAACTACCTTTTTGTAACTGTGATAAATCTTGCATTCCCTTACCCATGATCCACTGCAGACACAGACCACAGGAAGTACTGCTTTAAGGGGTTTGACAGACGGTTGTCATGGCACCTGACTGGCTTCCAGCCCTATGTAAACCCAAGGGATGTTCTAGGAAGCATCCAGGTAACAATGTGACTTGCACAATCACTTCACAGTTACTGTTCCTGAATTTCTGGCATTGGTCTTTGCTCTGATATGGACCTTGATGACTTCTCAAACCCCAGAACACCCATGTGGCTCCTGCTACCTTTGACCTATCTCTGGCTCTGCCTTTCTGTTTAACCCAGGGGTGGGAAAGCATTTTTAGTTGCACCACTGACCCACAGAAAAATCAGTCAGGGGCTGCACACAAGTGAGAAATAAAAAAAACTACCCTTCACCAGTGTGGACTCCCCAAAGCTGGGGGGGGAGCCCTGAACCTCAGGGGAGGACCCAGGCAAGCCGAGGCTGCATCCAGCCCCCGGGCCTTAGGTTCCCCACTCCTGGTTTAACTTGGTCTGAGTACTGACCCTGATATTGGCTCCGAACCTTGGTGGTCATTACTTCCTGCTGAGCTCCTGCCAGTAGTCCAATCTACCCTTTGCCGAGGATTCTGCCTTCCGCCTCTTTGCCCAGCTTAGTTAACTTTCCTTTCATTGACCATCCTCTCCTTTGTCATCCTCTTGTCTCCCCATTGTCCATCTGTTTTTCTTATTTTTCCTATTCTTTGTTTTTTTCTATTTTCCTTCCCTTTTTCATGTCTGCAACTTTTTTTTTTCAAAGTCAAATTCTGTCTCAAGATTCTTGTCCCTGAGATACAATTTGTATTGTTCTTCCTAAGGAGATTCAAGGCTTGAAACTCCTACCTTTCCCGGGTTTGAAATTGACCCCATTAGATTTCTCTGTACCTCTACCATGCTCCCTGTAGGGCATGATGCTTTCTGTAGTTTACTGCTATTTATATTGGAAGCCTGCTACTGCTCTTGCTCACTCCAGTTTTTACCCTCATGTGACTCCACTGCCTTCCATAAAGTCACTTCAGAATTACAGCGAGGACAGTGACTGCAATTGGATGTGAAATGCTACTGTCTCACAGCATAATTGAACAGAGCAAAATTTACTCCATTCATTAGTAAACTATATTGTATTGTATTTATTTAAGTAGCAATACTAAAATGTATCTTACTGATACATTTAAAGTAGAGAGGGAACCATATTGAAAAGAATCTGAAGCCAAAGTTCCTACATATCAGAGGCATTTGGGTAAATACTGTTATTCAGAGCTCTTTTTAAAATTGTCGCCTTCAGTGAGTTTCAGACTAATGGGGATGAATAAACAGCATATTCCCATAGATCAATTAACCTTCTTTCTATTTCGTTCTCTATTCAAAGAATATATTCACATTATACTGCAAGCTGATATGTCAATTTTCTTCCAATGTCTGGAGTTTCCTATCCAAGGAAGAAATACAGTTCACTCAGAACGGGTTAGTAAAATGAATGAATTTTCCATATGGGGATAAAGCTGTATACATTGTCCATTGGGCACTGGTGGGAGGAGGAAGGAACTGGAAGAGCCCAAGGTGATTCCAAGACCTTGGGCTCAATCTTAGCAGGAATGTTTGGAAACACAGGCCAACACTACAAGATATTAATGGTAAACCAATGGCAAGCTCACAATTAGCAGTGATTTGCATGAGAATTCAAGAATTTTTGCCTTTCCAATTGGGGAACAGAAATAATATGGTGACCTTAGTTTGCATTGGATACACTTCTTAAATTCTGCATTACAAATAACTGCCCATGCATGATCAGCAGGTGAAGAATAGCTTGTAGAAAGTTATTCGGTCAGTGATTTTGAATAATGGATAAACTCAAGTAAATCCTCAGCCCCTGGTGGACATCTCACAAGCAGAAAAGCAGGTGACATATGTCAGATAAATTATCCACTCAGCTGTAGTCACAGATCTCTTACGGAGCCTGATCCAAAGCCCACTGAAGTTGATAGATAGATTCCCTTTAACGCAGCGGGCTTTGGATTAGGCTTATTGCTCTTTTAGGCGCCTGCACACTGGCCTTGCAAGATAGCCACTCTGAGGCCCACTTCTGGTGGCCATTTGCACTCTTCGCTACTTCCTCTGTTGAGTGCAAAGCTTTTGAAAAAGGAGGGATTTTTAAGCACTGAAGATATCCTGAGGGTTCATCAGCCACAAATCCAGGTCCATATTTCTCTGCAAGCCCTGATGCTGTGTTGGGATTTCCCAAATCTGCGATGTATGAAACTATTCAGATGGTAAAGCATTATTCAGAGGGTTCCCAATTAGTCCCGCTGTAACTGTTTGCCGGAATAAATTGCATGAGGGTTGTGTTTGCCACTTCTAAGCAAGTTTTTCATGTCCTTGGGGTGACAGAGGTACAGATGAAAACACAAATCCATGAGTTTAGGAGTTCTTATGGCACAGTTCCCAGCTCAGCCAGACGCAGAGGGGGTTAAGAAAATTAATTTTGGCCTCGGCAGTGAAATTTGGCAAATGAGTGGTTCTGTTGTGCATCACACAGCTCACTTATTTATTATTCTAACAGATCCTGTACAGCAGCTAATGGGTGAACGGGGCTAACGTATTAACTTCTGTATCCAGCTGGGCACAGATTTGCATCCTGCTGCCACTGGTCAGTGTGTGATCCGAGCTTGTTTGTTTGATATGGTGTAGTTCTCACACCCAGCTGAGCTGTAGCTTATTGGGGGGATGCTTGCCCTCTCAAGGAGAGAAATGGCAGCTGCCTTAGGCAATAATACACTGGCCTTGCAAGATCTCCACGCTGTCACAATATACACGGAACTGCTCTCCCACCAGATGCCTGTGGTGCATGCCATCCTGGTATTGCTCCAGGAATCACTTGCTAGAAAAAGACTTGTGAGGCTAGGGGTGAAGTCAACACATATTATACAACACTGAGTTTATGACAGCTTTTAAAATTGGATGCAAATCGATATCCTCCCATTCCGAAAGCCACGTGCCTTCTTTCTTTCCAATGATTCATTCCAAAAACCCGTCCTCTGAAAATGATAAGCTATCGGGCCCCCCACAGGCCTGGCTAACCCCAAACCGGGCTGGGAGAAGAGAAGAGAAAGAATCGGAGACCATTTTCTCCTTCATAAAATACTTTCTAAAAGCAGAAATGACAATAGCAAAAGCAAAAGAAAAAGGCAGGGAAACCTTCTAACTTCCACTGAAATTGCTTTCAGCCCTATCACTTAGCAGAGTCCATTAAGAGTGATGGTGCATGATAATAATACATTCAAACACAGAGGAAAACTTTAAGAGCCTGTGCTTTTTTTTTTTTTAATAGGAAGGTGAATTGCTATTTGTTAAGGGTGTTTTCATTTGGCTTCGGCTTTTTGTTGTTCTTGGAGACGTGTACTGGCACCAGACAAAAGGGGACACTGCAGCTTTAGAGCTTTCAGGACTGGGGGCTGAGGAGGAGAGAAGAGAAGAGCATGATTGATGGAGTTCTGGTTGGCTTATAAAGGGCAGCCGGGAGTGCAGGGAAATAATCAGGGAAAAGGGCGTCCCGTACTGGCTCTCTCAGAGGGGAGAAATGAATCCTGCACCTCTGCATTATTAAGTTGTCAGGCGGGCTGATGATGAAAATCTGAAGGTCAGGCATAACAAGAAGCACCTTATGGGGGGGATCATGACCTTTCTGGAAGTGCTACACTCATGTTTATCTGCACCTAACCCTTATCCACAATTCTTCATTTGATAAGAACACTGGGAGATGGGATGGGGGGAGGGCAGGGGGAAAGAGAAGGCCTCATCATATGTATAAGCAGTGAGTGAAATTAGGCTTCCTGTGAAACTGATTGTGGATGCTCGATTCACAGTGAAAGATAATAAACCAAAAGGACACACGAGGGATGCAGGCAGAAATTGTTCGCTACAGTGGAACTCAATAAAGGGAACAAGAGCTTTCCTAAATGACAAATTTGGTACAGCAGTGCTAAAATCAGGATTCTCCCTGGAATCGCGGCAGCAATTCACTCTCAGCATTACCACTTTTTATTTACTTTTGGAAGGCCTAATAATGTTAGAGGAGGGTTTGTTTGTTTGGCTGGCTGGTTGAGGATCGTGTTGTTGTTGTTGTTTCTTGTTATTTTGGGGCAATGTTAATTCTTATGCTGCTTACTTTAAATCAAAGACTCAAGATGAAAAACAATCAAATGGCAAATTCCAATTGATTTTTCTTTTTTCAGTTCCCAAATCAGATATGAGTGCAAGTATCAATGTACGCCAGGATAGAAGCCTGTCCTGTGTGTGCCAATGCTTTAATAAAGGTCATGACCCCTTACACACACACACACACTGCTATCAAATAATGCATAGCACAAATATGTGTGCTACCACACACAACAATCAAATGGAAATAGTGCATAGCATAAATATGTATGCTACCAATGACGATAAAATACAAATGTTCTAAACCTATCTCTAGTCTCATTATTCTCAAGCCAATTTGCTAATTACCTTAATTTTTTTTTCTTTTGAGTGCACAAGACCTTGATTTTGTTTTTTCAGAGCTCATATTTATTTAAAACATGACAAAATATATTTATGAAGCAGTGAAGTCTTCATGGTTAGTTTAATATACTCAGTTTCCATTAATAAGCCTTTAAATTAAAAATACAATATGTCAAGCATGCTGCCATGGAGGTAAATGCACCTTTATTGAAAGCTATGCAAAGGAAAGTTATGTCCAATCATGAAAAAGCACATACCCTTTCAAAATCTTAAATAAAAATAGATTCCAATGCTGTAATCCTTAAACACACAAGTAGTCCCATTAGACCTGATTTCACATCCACAGGTTATATAGCAATGGGCAGTACTCCATTGACTTAAATAGATTTACTAATATGCACTCATGTAAGTGAGATCAGAATCAGTTCCGATGGAACTTTTTATTTAAGGATCACCAGATCATCAAGAAAGGAAATGTAATACACAATTGCATGACTTCTAGATGAAAAGTATGAACCTGGAACCAGTCAACTGCCTTTAAGATGACTTGTCATTGCAAAAATATTATTTTGTCAATATGGCATATTATGAACCTTGTGTAAATACATAAAAATAAAGGAGAGATTTTCTATTTCTGTTGTTTTAGCGATACAATCTATCTATCTTACCATTCTGGCCTCTCATCAGTTAGTATCCTTCTGCTATGTAGAACACTTTGGTGTTCTATTAACAATATAAAATTAGTCATAATTATTTTAATTCGAGTATTTTATTGCTAAAATTAATACTACTTGGGAAAGGGTGTTGTCGGTTAGTTTTGAGACTTAACACCCAGTCTGATCTAGACTTTGAAGATGTTTGTATATGGATCCAAAATATAAGCCAGATTTTGCCACCTTTATGTTGTGTATCACCTCACCCCCTAAGTAAAGTTGCTGCAATTTATTGGATTCTTTGTGGAGCCATGTGTTCCTCAAAATAAGTAGTCAGGCCCTTTGAAAATCAGAACCATTTACAATTCTTCTCCTTATTCAAAATCCCATACTAGTTTTCTATCCATGGTTCATAAACTCCTTCTCGTAATATTCCTGCAGGTTTTTTGAGGGCACAGTAGGATCTATACAAAGTTCACATCTGGTGACTTCTTAGCAATTTGGAAGGCAGAATAGTTTCACTTCCTGTGGATAGGCTATGGTAGTATAAATAATAATAATAATAATAATTAGACTTGTGAGTGTATTCTCCTAATCTTTCAAATAAAACCAGCCAAAACCTTAAGCCCAAACTGAGACTGAATCCCTAGTGATTCTTCCTTGTAAGGCTGAAACACTGGCTATTTTCTTTTCCCCATGGTGTTTTATATACATGCATCTCTGCACTCTCAAGAGCTGTTGGGCCTGGTATTGGGAGTGCAGAAATATAGCTGGGAGGACTCATAGGGCGTGAGATTTGCCTCCATGCACTAAGCCAGAAAAAGGCTTATATCACTTACATTCCTTGGCACAGTCATGAATTTCATAATATTTCTACTCAAATGAGAAGCAGGGATTCCCAGAAATCTCCCTAGAAATGTGGTTCATGTGAAATTACTTGTCCAGGTTTGCTTCCCAAAATGTTGCTGCCTTATCCAAACCTCCAGACTCTCTGGGGCCTGAAAAATAAAATCAGCTTAGCTCAGCAACATTTATTAAACAATGTTGCTATTTTTTTTCTAATGTAAACCTATTGAGAGTGGGGTGGGTCTGAAAATAAATCACTTGCAAACTATGGATCAAATTGGGTGCTCACAGATGAGGATAGAATTTGGTTATCACATTGATATCACTTCCTTCAATACCTCAGTCGAGCATTAGACTTTTTCATACTACAATATACAGTGCTGCTTCGTAGCCCTTTTGGCCATATCTACACTAGTAAATTCAATTTAATAACTCCCAATTTAACAAATTCAAACTAGCATGTCCATACTACAGGGATACCTCAAAATTAGTCTGAGGGAGGCTCTGTTAATGTGGACATGCTACCTCGGACTTAGAGCCTCAGGAAGCACTGGGGAGTAATTAGTTCAAATTACTCTGTAGAGTAATTATTGCAAAATAATGGCACAGGAGCATCCATACTACTGCTATTTTGAAATAACTATTTTGGAATTAGCATTATTCCTGATGAAAAGCAGGAGTGCAGATTTCAAATTCCATGGCCCATTATTTCAAAATAATAAATAATGTGGACGCTCCCCTTATAAATTCAACTTTGGGGACGGGGGGTTATTTCGAAATAAAGTTCTAGTGTAGACCAGGGCTTTGAGTGTGAAGGATCTGGCTGTCAGCAGTTATATTAGAATCCTATTTTAAGAAACCATGAGCAAGAAATCATGGGGGGGAAGTTCTAAAGAATTTAGAGTGATGTTAAGAGACAAAAGATATTAATAGAAAGGGTACCCAGCAGCCATAGGTCAAGGATGGGAAGTTCTAGCATAGGCCTTAAACCTGATGGGTCAGAACAGTACAAAAAATAAAAAAGCTTTTACTCTGCAGTGCAGCAAAGAGGATGAATGATGATCTATAATTAAACTGTTTTAAATTATATCTGGCTAAAACCCAATGTTCAAATTAACACATTATTTGTAGTTCAAATTCTAGCTTCCATTAAAGTCAATGGAAGGACGTTCATTGACTACAGTGGGCTTTGGTTGCTATCTATCTATCTATCTATCTATCTATCTATCTATCTAATGATTTACAATATCACAAAGACAGGATATGGGATTATCTTTAGCAATTTTGGAGCTTTAATTACTCTTCTCTAATTAAATGTTTGCATAGGCTTGAGCATTTTACAAGCTGCAGGAAACTTTACCCGGGATGAAAAGGTACTGTTCCTTATACTTCCTCATTCCAATCCCATTCATTTATTCTAGGAACCTGAATGACAGTTAAGAAATTAATATAAAAGGAGATATCAGCACTGTTGTGGCAAAAATTTAAGGTTTAAAGATGTTTCAAAGGGACTCAGAGTTTCTGAGCCCTGCCGCTGCTACTGTGGCAGCGGTGTTGGCCGGACACCTGGGCCCCTCTTAATTGCTGGGGGAGCACCCTGGCATTGCTTCATGCAGCTTTGAGGACTGAAGTGGGAGGGGCAGCTCTGTGGTGGCGCTAAAGGCTGACTGCCCTTGTGCCCCTTCTGCCAGAGTTCCTTCCTCTTCAGGAGTTGCAGAGCTAGGCCCCCACACACACCTGCCCCCCCCCGGCCTGCAGTGGCTACCAGCTCCCTGTTTGTGGGGGCTTCCTTGAATCAAAGCCCCAAATAATTATAGTATGTAGCATTTTACATGTTGAAAGAGCTTTACAAATATTAACTAAATCGTTTTGCCATGAGGGCAGGGGACTGGACCTGATGACCTCTCGAGGTCCCTTCCAGTCCTAGTGTTCTATGATTCTATCTTCCATTTTATAGCCAGGGATTTTCCCAAGGTCACTCATTAAATCAGTGGCAGAACTGGGATTAGAACTCAGCGTCCAGCTATTAAAGTGATTAGTATCAATACCACACAGAGACTATGTGAGTGAGATTTGATTAAAACCTGAAGAACAGATAGAAATTATTGTGGCAAATGCTGAAAATCATGCCCATTCTCCCAAACCTTGCTGCCTATCAAACCTCGAAACCGATCTGTGTTTCATTCATTTAACATAATCTGTGCCATGTTGTCTAACAGAATAAAATAGTCACTGCTCTTCTTAGAGGATCAGAGCAATTAAGGCAGCAGTTTCATCACAGTGCTTTAATAGGCATTATTTTCACTATGCAAAGCCCTTTGAACTTAATGGGAATTGATTTCAAAGGCCTATGGCATGGTATTGAAAATAATACTGCTGAATCCAACTGTAACGCTGCCTATACTGACTCAAGCTGATCAACGTCAGAGTGGAGTGTTAGGAGTGAGGGCACAAACCCCAAACTGATTTTGAGTTTTAAATTTAGATTTTGCCAACAACTTATCGAATGTTAAGGTTGTGGAGTTCACACGACACAGACAGTCCCCTTGTGTGCACTGATTTATCTCCTCACCCAGGTGAGTCTACTTTTGTGATGCTGCAATTCTTGGTGTGAGGTAGGAGCTATGTGCAGTCCCTTATTCTAGTCAATTACACCTCAGATCTCACACCAGCTGCTTGTAGCTAATTCTATAATAAGCTACATTAAATAGGAAAAGGAAATAAGAGAATTATTTATAAGGTTAAAGTAGGAAAACATAGATGCACAAATGCATTACCATTTTAAGTTTCAAAAGATAATAGAAGTTTCTATAATCAACAAGCTCTACATGACGGTTAGACCTAATCCAGGCTAAGCAGTTGGGGATCTCTTGCTTATGCCAAGAAACATCATGCTCCCCAGGTTCCAACCATCACAGAGATGATCTGTTCCTTCTTGTTATGGGTTTTATTCTTTTCTTCCCATATGTTTCTGGTCGCAAAGCTTATCGGAGGCATGATTTTTCTTCAGAGGGAGGAGGCAGAATAACAAGTCTTGTGTTCTCTTGATGATGGTACGTAGGGAAATTCCAGTTGCAAAGCCCCAAAATAGTCCATCTGGTATTGATGGACCTTTCTTTTGGGAATGGCATAACACCTGTTGAATATCAGCCCTTCACACTAATTAATGTCTCTTTCTTGTCTGGTTATTTGCATAGTCATACAGGCTCATCATAACACAACTCTTAAATATTGCCTTATTATACAGGAGAAGGATACAGGAAGCATGCAGCAACTTGAAAGCATTCAATAAAGTCTGTATACCAAACACATTCTTCACATTCTAAGACCTCTTTTAACAATACCAACATACAGGTGCACCAGACTGATTCCAGCTGTGCATTTTTGTCGTTGTTCAGTCGAGATATGGAGACCTGGGCATGAGCTGGCATTTGGTCTGTCAGCATTACACCTACATTTTCCAGCTTCCTGCTATAAAAGGCATTAGGTAGGAGAGTAATTTAGGATAGTGCCCCCATTTAAGGATGTATTCAAAAGATTTTACGCTTGATAACATCTGAGTCATGAGAGCTATATGTGGTCTTTAGCATCTTAAAGCAGCTTGCAAACCTTAATCCTGATGCTTCTGCCCCCATATTAAAATCCTGATGCCCCCTTAATCCTGATGCCTCCATGTCACATAGTTCCAACTTTGGCCATACCACATTATCATTCATTTCTCTAGTCCCAGGTGTGTGTCTGTTGAATTAGGAAAACACTTTCATCTCTGACCATGTCTAGAGAGGAATCCCATGGAGACACAATGCCAACATCTTTACTAGTGGTGGATGAGCCTCAAAAGGCTTGCCAGTTTACACAGAACAAAGCACATCCTTAACAAACTCTTTTTACCTTCATTTGGGTTTGTCTCGAAAGACAGGGAAAGGTTCCTGCCAGCTCTTGTTTACTCCAACTGGCTTTGCCCATCCACAGCCCCTAACTGCTCATTAACTCAATGACATATCTGACTTAAGCAACAAGACTCAATACAGTAAAGCTAGCACACAAGTAGTTCCATTAAAGTTAGTTATTACTCATACGCTTGAAGTTAAATGTACATGTTGGTGTTTTGCTGGATCAGGCCTTGAAGAGTGAAGGGCAGCCATATCAACCATAAAGTTAACAAAAACTGGTCTTTTCATATCCAGGCACATAATATTTTAGGACTTGTGCTGTGTTGTTATTACATTATCCCATGCAATTTCTCTTTATGTTTTTGTCTAGAAAAGGGAGGAAGATACAGAATTTGAATCTGGACTTCAAACACCACAATACTTGGTAAGGGGGAGGGATGATTTGGATTCAGAGTTTTAGTTTGGACTATTGCAAAGGTGAGCGCATTCACAAAATTTGAATGTAGGTTCACATCCAGGACACACATAATGTTTGGGGGAAGCAATAGAAAAGATTCCAGATACAGATGTTCACTTCAGTTCTATCTTTGTGCCTGTTGGAATCAGACTGGCATCTCCACTTGGCTAATGTAAATACTTCAATTTATTTATTTATCTGTATGTTGCCATGGCACTTGTGCACCATAAAAAAACCTAACATAAAATAATCTGAATCCGAGACAACCATTTCAAATAAATATACTTTAGATATTCCCTGATAACCAATTAAAATGTCTTTGGGGCAGATTTTCAGTAGGCATAAAAGGTCATAGTTCCATTTACACCAGCTGAGAAGCTACTTCTGTGTCAACAAATCTGGCTTGCATTTTGCTCTAAATTTTACATTAATAAACAGACTGTAGTAGCAGGAACTAATTCCCACAGATGGGGGTCCTCAATTGAGAATATTAAAACAAAACAAAAACCTCGATTTTATGAAGCTAGGATTTGCTGAGTGCACGTCAAGAGTTTTATGACTGCTTCTACATAATAAAGTAATTGTGTAATTAGTAATACATTTGTCACTCCCTTACTGAGGAAAAAGTAAAACATGTACTACTTTTGTGTAAATCCTGACAGTGGTGATTTTTTTCTACAGAATTATACCATTATATCATAAAAGTGTCAAGCCATGAGTTTACTGTTCCTACTAATATTCTAAAATATTCTCTGAGGCTGACATCTCTGTCAATTAAAATTAAACAAAATTGCATTCTGCCATATACACTTCAAATAGGAAGCTTTCAAGTTTATGGCTGTTCTTTGAATTGATTTTTAAGATGGCATCTGTAAAACTTGGCTCGTACAAGATGAGGTGGGATGTAGTTAAGGTTCAGTCAATTTTAAAAATGTTTTAAAGATCATAAATTGACAACTGGAATAGACTGAACCTCCTTGGGAAATTTGGCTGTTAGAGATAAATCCAGAGGCTCTTTAAAACAGAGCACTTGTACTGTGATAATTTTCTGAAAACATATCTTTCCCTCCTCAATATTTTTACAATATGTTACACAAACAAGAAGGCTTCTGGTGTTGATTCCAGTTGCATAGTCTCGCAGGATTTGGGATCCTTCTTCTGTTCGTGTTTCCCACAGAAAAAGAGTGAGAACGTGCTTTCTCACGGGACCGTGTTTCTCATGGAAAATAATAGGGTTGCCGGCAGCAAACATTTTCAGCAGTGATACCCTGCCAATAAAGTCTTCAGGGAAATTTATTGCCCTCAGTGAGATGAGGAATATTAAACTGGGACCCCATCTCCATTTCCTAAAGACTGCACTTTGTGAACGTTCCTCCTCCTGTTATTTTCCAGAAACCCTGCTCCTAATTCGTAAGGCAGCGGGAAGTAGTCAAGTGCCCAAAGAGCAGACTCCTGCAGACTTGAAGAGCCAGTTCCTCAGTTTGAGTAAACCAAAACAACGCCAGTTTATATCAACGCAGGATTTAGCCCTTGTTCTTGATGAGTGCAGTGCTTCAGGGAGCTAACTCTACTTGTTGACAATCACACTTTACCCTCAACCACAACAACCACAAAGGAAAGGGGACAAACACCAACTATTACATGATCCATCTGCAGAAGGACTATGGAGAAAGAAAGTGATGACTTAGCTGCCCTCTGAACAATCTGGCTTTAGGCCTTTTCAAACTGTTCAGGGAAGAATTTCTTCCACATGTATAGCCTATTCAGTAGGCTTGGTGGGCATTTCATCACTTCCTTTTCCAGTTCCTGAGGGATCCAGGAAGCCCAAAAAAGTGAAAGGGAGGGTGGGAGGGAAGGGGAAATAAGTTACCTAAAATAATTTTAAAATGTCAACGCCAGATAAATGTGTTTCAAATTAGGTTTGAGTTCTGGGTGAAAGTTCAGGTCATTGCTTGTGTAGCTAAGGCAGTTTTCTTAGCATTACTTCTAACTGAGCTACACGGTGACTGATTCAGGATGGCCTTTTGGTGAAAGAACAGTTGAAGGAGTCAGGGGATCAGGCTCACGTTGATTCACTTCTCTGTGCACTAGATTCCCCATCTATAAAATGGAGAGGACATTTCACATAGAGGGTTGAGATTTTTTTTTTAAAGACTGAAGAATTCACAGATCCTTGAATAGAAAACACTATGTACATTTCAAGGATCATTATTAATTAATTATTATTATGCACGAGGCTATAAAACCTTTGGGCTTACAGAACACTCCTTATCATACCCATAAACATCATCCCTCAGAGCCATCAGAAAGAAGAGAATTACATATTAAAAAGCATTTTAAGTGATTTTGGATGAACGTCCCTAAACCTAAGTCCTCTCCCCTGTCCCTATAATCTCCAACAAAAGCAGATCACGCCTAATCTTTAAAGAAATATTTTTTTCTCAAAAAAAAAAAAAAGCAACGCTGCTGAGAAGAAATTGTGCGCGGAAAGAAAATGCAGGTGCTAGCTACTCAGAAGTTCATGTCAAGAGAAATGTTTTCCTATGGTCCCATGAGAGGAAAGGAGAGTCCATGTGATGTTTGACCCAATGCATGTGTGGAAGGGATGGCTTTGGGTGGCAGAGGGGCCTGAATTCATACACTGGGAGCTTGAGTGATGTGTTTTCTTTAAAACCTTTGGCTTAAATTCAACCAGCAGCCAAAATCACAGGTCAATGTTTTTTTTAGTAGAAAGTGAAAGCTGGGCCACTGACAGCTTAAGAAAGCACATTAAACACATATTAATATTTGCTTCTAGTTAACCACGTCAAAGGAGATGGCAATTATAATGAAGGAGAGGCTTAGTGATGAAACTAGATAATTGGTGCCAAAGGAGGTAAAATAATCACCCTCAAAAAAACCATCCAGGGGAGTGCTCAGCCAAGCCAAACATTTTCAGACTCATCCACCGGTAATTAAACGCATGGCAGAAATGTAGATTCAGAAATATGACTAGTGACTGGAGAAAGAACCCACCGCAACCCCTTCGTCCTCTGCTGTATCTGATCCTAGTTGCTTTGGGAATTATAATCTGGGGATTCCTACCCACCTTCTCATCCACTGCATGAGCCAGGCTGGAAGGTCCTGAATTAACCCTTGCTCTCTTAGTTGCATCTTGTGGAAGGAGCCACGAGGTTGATCCCTCCAGGTTGCACGGACCTACTGTGTTTTCTTTAGCAGCCCAGCACTTCTAAGCAGCTGATTGCAAGTTACCGTGGCTTGGAGGAGCTTGGCTAATATGTCTTCCAGAATTGTGCGGCCATCATGCTACACTGCCAGTCCAGTGAATCCCAGATCCCCTAGGTATATGCTATAGTGTGCAAGGAAGGCTAAAGGGGGTGCCTGTTCCTCCTAGCACAGCAGTATCATGCACTGTAGAACATGGTCTTTTTTTAGTTTCTCTGATTAATCCTGCCTTACACGAGCAGTATGGCTCAAAGAGCAACCATGCAACTGGCATCTTTCAGTCTTCCTCTGCCCGTCCCTCCATGAGGAGGCTCACAGAAAGAGCCAGATTTTTTTTTTTTTTTTGGTATATGCTATAAATGTCTTGGAGCATTTTGTTTACTTTGCCTAGATAATGCTATGTATTCCTTCTCCCCTAATTGGGCCAGACCCTCTGATGGGAGAAGTGAGTGTAGAGCCACTGGACTTGATGCAATTATGCTTATTTATAAACTATGCTGAAATAGCTATTAATATAAATTGATATCACAAGTACTGTCTGCAATTTTTCTGTCAAAAGATTTTTAGATGGAAAATAGGGGTGAGAGGTTGGGTGGGAGGAACGTGCTTGCTTTGTGTAAAATTTTCGGATTTCCACTGGAAAACCAAAAAGTGTTTGACTTTTGGCTTAGTGTCAAAAAGTCTGAATTTTCTGTGGGGAGAATTCAGCCATTTTCAGATCAGCTCTAATGACCAGATGTATCCCAAATGAACAATGTTTGGGGAAGGGAGTTACCCAAAGGGTGTTTTGCTTGCTTTAGTTGCGGTTCAAGTTGTGGGTGAAGGTTCTGGTTCTTGTCTAATTTCAGATGGGTTCAGCCATTGGTGCGTTTTATTGCCTATTATAAGGAGCTTTGCTGTGGTTTTGTGAGGAGCAGTAGGAAAGCACGGAGAAAGAATTGAACAGATATAACGCTTTGGAAAAGAGAAGTGACACAACAGGCAATTGCTCCATTTGCTCATCCAGATATTGATCTTAGCCAGGAAAATTACTGTTAGTACATAAGGTGACACAATTACTGCAATTGGGTCTTTGTTTAATTTTCAAATAGACAGTCTGGTACACTGGATTCAGATATGATTGGTGATGGGCTATTCAGCCCTTCACCTTTAGGTCACAAGGTTCAATGCTATCCCAGGTTTGAGCTTAGCTAGCTATCCAGAGTGAACAATTTATCTGAGGAATTTATCTTTTGTGTGTGTGTGTGTGTGTGTGTGTGTGTGGTTCATGAATTAGCCACAGACTGACTTTGATTTTTTTTCAGATATGTTCATCATTCCAAATTATATAATACATGGTTCCTGTGAACATATTTCAGCCGGTGGGGTGATCTCAAATTATTCACCATGACTATTTGTTTTGAGTATTCCCTATTCATAATTGCCTAGTTGTGATGCCTGATTGGTCACCTGTGACATGTGGCATTGTTTCTTCTTCAAGACTGGATGACTCCCAAACTGCAAAGATATTTCAAAAATGGCCCATTAATATTTATGGTGAGAATGTATGTGCATGAGTGTTTTCTCTTTCTGCAACTGATTGCTAGTGAAAAGTGAAGAATAAAGATAAGCAAATACCTTCAAAGGAATTTCATGGGTATTCATGAATAGTCTCAAATACTTTTGCAGCATTTTTCAAGCTCTAGGTGTGAACAGAAGCCATTGTCTGATGGTTGCTTGGTGACCTGTGGGAAATAAGTTGTTGGTTTCAGTCCAGTTCTTATTGGATATGGAACATATCTAAAAAAAGGTCACCAAGACTGGCATTAATGGGCAACTTTACTGGCATTCTCCATAGAAAATCTTAGAAGCTTGTGTATGGACGTGCTACTGAATAACCCGTCCCCCACAAAGGTCACTCCTGTGATGCTGAGACACACACAATTGGTTTGCTGCATATCAAGAAGTGTGGGCTGCTTGTTCTTGGGGTACACGTCTGATGAGGACTTTATTCTCTGCATCTTTAGCAAGCACTAATGTCACTTCCATTAAATAATTTATTTTATTTAAAGAAAAAAAGACTAAAATAAAATCACGCCTGACTAAAAATAAGAAATGACCATCCCTCATCTCGCCAGTTCTAACAGCCAACAAAGACCACTGCGTACAGTACTTGACCAAAAATTGGCTCATTTAATTACACCTGCACAGTATTTCAATAGTGTGCCGTGCTGAGATGTGCTTTTAAGAGTAAAGTGCTTTGAAATAAAGCTATTAAATGCATACAGAGTCATTGATCGATACTCTCCAGTTATTTGGGGAGGGGGAAGCATACAGGGACAAAAAAAGACTATTTTTCTTCCCTGTAAGAATGGATTTGGAATCTTCAAGGGCATACGGATGGTAAACGATTGCTAAAAGTCCAAATTAAGAGGTATTAGTCTATTGTGTGCCAGTCAGTCACATCATATTCACATTGCTGTTTTCTTGTCGGAGATTTTGCCTTGATCTGTCTTGGATCACATTGACAAGTCACAATTGAAGCATTCTAAATAATCCACAGTGAAATAAGGCATAGGGTGTCACTTGCTAGGCTACAGAAAGCCTCAGCTCAGTGGAGTTAGAAAGGGTAGCAAAGCCCTTTTCAGTCGCATTTCTCAGCCGATTAAACTCATTCAGAACCAGGCTGCTGGAACGAAAACAGAAAGATCACCTCCTGTTCTCCACTGTTTTGTTGGTAACAGCAGACAGATGTAGAAAAGTAGAAACATTTTTACTATAGCAACAAAAGAGAAAGGGGTGGGAGGCCAATAAAAAAAAAGTTTGATTGAATTTGCTGGCTTGTTAATTTCTAAGGTACTTGGGGGGAATTCACCAGACAGAGCAAGCGAGGCAGTCAGTGCAGATTATAATTCAAAGGGCTCGTGTAAACTCGCTATTTGGTGCAAAACAGTGTCCTCTTCTTCCCCATCTCACGTGGGGCACATGAGGCATTAGTGAGTATTACTATAATAATTAGTTATAAGAGAATTATGACACATAGTGGTCCAGCCATTGATATTTGTTTGGGTGTAGAGACTGTAAGAATGACACCTTATTTAATGGTAACCTATCCACTATTTCATCCAAGTTGATGTGACATATTATGATGCAAAATGCCACAGAATATTAAGCAGATCCCCTCCAACTGAAGACTTGATTAGCCATAAACACTCCACCATGTCACCATTTAAATTGACTGTAGAAAATCCAAGCTAAGGAAACAATAGTTCATCTACTGCAAGTTGTTGAGGAAAATAATAAGTCAGTAGTTTTGTGCATTCCACAACACTGTGTGCGCGTGCGTGCATGTGCGTGTGTGTGTGTGCGTGTGTGTGTGAAAACGATGACTTTGGCATGCACATGCACACACAAAATTTAGAGCAAAACATTGGCAAAAGTCAATTTCTCAATGAAAATCAAGACATCGTTTTATGCACCGAACCAATTACCACCACAGTTTTTGGGGTTTTTGGTTTTTTGCTTACAGCTAGAATTTTCCCTTCTTCCTCCAAAGAAATGCACATGAAAATATTTTCCACACACAATGTACTCCTAATGCACAGACCAATTGCTCTGCTGACAACACAATCGCTATATTTATGTGGAGCAAATATTTTTGCTTATCTTGTGGCTAGTAGGATTATAAGAAGGACTCTATAGGTGTGGGCATTTATTTATATCCCAGTAGCACATCAGCAGCTGCAGGCACGATGGCAAAATACTCATGTTGCATACTGCTGCCCTTAATATAGTGCCCATAAGGTTTAAATGGAAAAGTGATCATACTTTGGGAGCCAGCACTGCTTCTAGCTAGGCACCTGGATAATGCTGATTTTAAAAATAAGAGCTCAGTACCTAGCAGTTCCCACTGAAAATCTGACCACAGTGTTACAAGAGAAAGTCCAGCCTAGTTTCACAAAGGCTGACTAACTCTCAGAATTAGGTACCTAAATCCCAGGTTTAGGCAACCTGTAATCCACAAAAATTCCTCTCAGCTGCTGCCGATCCCCGGGACATACTCAGTGCCTATATTTTTGCTGTAAAAGTTTCCAAGACACCTAAGTTTTGGCCTCTGGCTATGCGTACTGCTTCCTCAGGTAGGTGTCTGGATGCCTATCTCACGCCAAGCTCCAGCATGATTTGCAAACCCGGTGAATGTGGCTGTGGGTGTGGGGTACAGGCTCAGTTCCCAACAAGTGATGCTCTTCTGGAAATCTAAAGGCACTTATTTTGGTGACTTAATGGGAGTTGAACTCTTTTAGAACATCTGGTCCTAGGAATGATTTTCTTTCTTTAATCAAGTATTTCTGGGGAAGAAATTTCCAGTGTCTAAATAATTGAGAAGACTAAGTCTGTCTGATTGACTTTCAACAAGACTTAGGTTTCTAAATCACTAAGGTCACTTTGAAATATGGCGCCAAGAATCAGTATAATAGTCTGGCACCTCTGGAATAATTAATTCTGATATTTACATAAATCAGATGCAATCCTTTCCACAATATGCACATTACACATTTGCCTCAGTGCATTTCAGGGTGCAGACCAATGTTCCCTCTTAATTTTTTTCCATCCATTTGTGGAATAAATTTTGTTACGTGCACTTAGACATGTGTGGATGTGTACCACCACTAGAAACACATCTTGCCAGCTGTAGGCACTCCTCTAATCAGATGGTGGCATTTAAAGCTCTCCTGGATGGCTGCCAAAGCACTCAGCTTTCAGGGAACTCGTGCAAATTCATCTTTCTTTATGCTTGAAGCACTGAGATTTTGACCAACAGTATAATGGCCTGGACTTTTACTTAAGCTCCTACCTTTCAGGCTTTAAATTCTCAGGGTTTAACTTTGAGCTGATGGCAGCCAGGAATTTTTTTTTTTTAATTAAACATTAAATTCTTCCTTTTCCAGTATCCTTGCCCATGGACAGTCACATTGGAGAAGCTCCGTAGCATCAAGAACAGGTCTATAATGGTCTCTGATCATTTATCGCTGAGCTGTGTTATATTTACTGTCCAGATTTTTAAAGTGGGGTATAAGATGCCTAAGGACTGTGGTATATTGGACTCTGTAGTGGTTTGGCATTGCATATATTGCAAAATAACAAAAAAGATCAATAACAGTCAACAATATCCCTATAAATTAGACTTCCATAAATTGTCCTCTAATTAGGGGAGGGAAGGAAAAATAGTCATAAGAAGCTGAAATTTTTACCTTGCAGCTGATTTGTTTAGGGGAGGAAGAAGGGTTTTCCTGTTTCCTCTCAAGCATCATGCCCGAGATCTCTATTGTCAGCACTAGGCCAAAGTAGTAAGGAGAGAGTCCCTTGCAGTGCTGTGCCTGAACAAAAAAGCGCAAAGCCTAATCCCCAGACATAATTTCAGACAAACATCATTTTATTTATTCATATTCATCTCTTTAGGAAAAAAAAGGAGAAAATAGCTTGCTTAATCCCAATACTAACACAATATTGATTCACATTCATGTTCAGTATTTATTGACGTGCATTGCATACAATGGAAGCTATCAATTAGGCAACCCTATTCAAGGGAAGGGGCAATCATATTAGAAAAGAGATGAAGCAGGCAGTTTATATAGTCCTAATTTTATGTAATGTAAACCTTTTGAACAATGGGTACATGAGAGTGAAAATGCATGTCCTGATGACACACACACACAAAATCCAAACAAATGGATTTACTTCAAAGCTAATTACAATGTGTGAATATATGCCCACAGAACCATGTCATTAGTTCCCAAACTTCTATAATGGAATCAACTTCTCCTGCTATGGACTGGCTCCCTGTGTATCTTATTAAGCACCATTAAGTGCATTTATATAATAGATTAGCACAAGGTTTTGTTTTGTGAACTTGGACTCAGATTTATGAAATTTTTCAGGTGGCATGTAATTTTGCCATGCTCCTTCTTGACATGTAGGCAGGAGTGCAGCATGTTGAACATATATTAAAGATCAGTGTCCAGGAGAACAGAAATGGCATATGGGCAGAATTTAGGCAAGTGAGTAGTTGCGTGCAGAAATCAAATATAAAATTCTCTTTCGCCCCATGGAGGTTTTATTGCATGGTCACAGCTGGATTTACACTGTATTTAATAAAACATTAGTTGCCACCAGGGATTTAAATATGTAACATAATTCTTTTTCAGTAAAATAATTCCATAAATCCAAATATGAAGCTATTTTTTTGCAAGTGATGTATACCCGTAATTGAATTAAACAAAATATATGGCTTTTTCAGTGTGGAATGTAATGGAAGTAAAATCCATCTGCAAAGTTGACTTTGGATGTATGCTCACATTTTTTGGGAGCTGAAATACAGTTGACAGCTAATATGTTTTGGGGAGAAGTAGGGGCCCCGATTCTCAGTCCCAGCTGAGCTACTCTTGATGCAGAAATGGGCAAGAGAGAGGGTCAGTGTTGATTTATGTCACTTCCCCTATTTTGGGGGTAACTGTGGTGTGGCCAATCCTCCAGCAAAAGTCAGAAGAAACTTCAAAGCTGGTCTAATTCACATAGTCTACGTAGTGTCTTAAGGGCCTATAACAAAAGCTGAGAATAGCCAGAGTACAGCAGCTCACAACCCATATTCCTTTCTCTGTGACCAAAATCCTATGTCTGGTGCAGTGATGGGGCAAGGAAGAGGATGTCTTCCTTGGTGGCCCATTGGGCTGGCTTTATGGCTACGTAATGTACCAACTATCTGGTTTGCAGTTGTTTTTCCCTCCCAACAAGATAATTCCAGAGGAAAGCACCTCATCTTACAGATTCTTTCCTCCACTCAGCCATCATCCTTTTCAATGTCATAAAGAAAAATTGATAATAATTTAGGGTGGGAGGTAGGTAGGCAGGATACACAATGCTCATACTATGTGAGACCATAGAGAAGTATTATAGCTTGGCTGTGTCCCAGATTCCCAGGATATAAAATAATAAATATATTTACTTATTTCAGAGGTTATTTTGGGTGGTGATTGTTTTTCACCTGTGTGCTTATATTAGATAGCACCTAGTCTCAGAAATGCTTTTAGAAAGATATGAGTCATAGTCAATTACATATTTTCATGCTTTTTTGTTTTATTTTTTTATCTATAATATTCTTCTCATTTTTCAATTAAAAATGGGAACATATTTTTTGAAACAAAACCTTTCAGTTTAGATTTCCCACTTCTTGTTGTCCCTTTTTATTATTTTGTTAATGAAAAGGGTAGAAGGGGAGGATCAAAGGTAGAGGATTGAGGGCACGGTGGGACAAAAACGGGGAAAAAAAACCCCACATGACCAATTTTTGTTGTTCACTTTGGAAATTTTTTAAATTCACCAATTTGGAAATTTGGAAAAAAATAACTTTTTCTCTGTATTCCTCTAAAAGGCCTTTTTTTAATTTTAAAGTTTTGAATGAAATGTGTTGATTAGCTCTGCTTTTTAAATATATATATTGGGTAGATTTTATTTATTAATGGTGAGAGCTTTATAAATTTGTATTTTTTTCTGTCTGTAGCAGCCATTAACTAATGCTTGAAAAATCTCATGTGAGGTGTTCAGAATTCAGACCAAGAAGAATGAACTTTCAAATGGGGGATGTGAAGCAAGCTTACATTTCTGGTCCCTGGTAAGAGAAATTTATAACATCCAGTTGGGCTGAAAGACTCTTGCCACAGATGCCTTCAAACATGGGTCAGAAAAGTCACTATAGCTGAGTTTTTACTTATTTTGGTGGTGGTGGTTTGCCACAATGCCTCCAAAAGAAAACAAGTATTGTGAAAAATTTAGTATTTTCTTCTAGCGGTCGGAAAATACTTATCAAATTTTTCTTTGGGGTCAGTGATTTTTCATATGTCTTAGTACACAATGGAATTATTTAATTACTTTTGCTAGCAAGTTTACAGACAAGTCTGTCCCTATCATACTGCATATCCTAAAATAAGATTATTTACAATCCAATCTAAGGAGTGCTGACTGGTGTCATTGGAAGCTAAAGCTGCATCAGCATTTAAATTCCCACTTTTCTGGGCAAAAACCCAACTGGCTGATTCAATTAAACTCTTTATGTTATATATTATCCAGAAGTTCACAATCTGAAGTGATTCTCAGAGTCTGAAGCCATGCCTTTATGATTGCAATTTGGTAGCAAGACAATTTCCGAAGACTATTTTACTTGAACTGCAATGAAAATGTCAGGACATAACACACTTTCTGATGTGGGTTTTATGAAAGGCACTCCAAAATCAACCATTATTTCAAGCACATGCAATAAATAATCTTCATTATTCATTAGAGTGTATATAGGCATTTGTGTTTGCAAATATGGTAGTTTCCTGAGGAAAGAAGCCTGTAATCAAAAGACCCTTATTCATTTGAGGAGGTAACAAATGGGTCTGTACAAGGCTCAGAAAAAGGCATTCTCTGTAATTGGTAATACAGATAATCTATAGAGTTGCTGCAGAACAAGTAGTCCATCTTGCAGTCATAAACTTTAGATAAGAATAGTGCGTGGGGGAAAAAATACAGTCCTGCAAGCCTGCTATTCATAATAGTAATTTGTAAGAATTTTGTTTATAATTTCTATTGAACAAAGAGAATAAACACCCATAGTCTGGTCACATAAATCAAATCCTTAGCAAAGGATCTCTTGAGTGAAGCTGTGCTATTACTATTCACTAGGGAGTTAACACAAGTGAGATTGACTCTTCAAACTTGTGAGTTCACGTCACTCACTTGTTAAGGTTGGAATGCAAAGCATCTCTAAGAACTGATGACATGGGAGATGTATGATAGCCAATCGCTCCTTCAGGCACTACACTGGGAACCCTGAAAAGGCCTCCCAACAAGCTGGTGTGAGGTATGGAGTGCCTAGTGAGAACACATGAAGGTATGCATAGATCACTGTCACAACAGAATCCCAACTGTATGTACAATATGATGGTGACCAAATTGTCTATTATCACTCAAGAGAAAAATCTTGGAGTCGTTGTGGATAGTTCTCTGAAAACATCCGCTTAGTGTGCAGCAGCAATCAAAAAAGCAAACACAATGTTAGGAATAATTAACAAGGGATAGAGAATAAGAGAATATCTTATTGCCGCTATAAAAAATCCATGGTACACCTATACCTTAAATAATGCATACAGATGTGATCGCCTCATCTCAAAAAAGATATATTGGCATTGGAAAAGATTCAGAAAAGGGCAACAAAACTGATTAGGTGTTTGGAACAGCTACCATATGAGGAGAGCTTAATAAGATTGGGACTTTTCAGCTTAGAAAAGAGGAGACTAAGAGGGGATATGATAGAGGTCTATAAAATTATGACTGGTGTGGAGAAAGTACACGAGGAAAAGTTATTTACTTGTTCCCATAAGATAAGAACTAGAGGTCACCAAATGAAATTAGTAGCTAGCATGCTTAAAATAAACAAAAGGAAGCATTTTGTCACACAACACACAATCAATTTATGGAACTCCTTGCCAGAGGATGCTGTGAAGGCCAGGAACAGGGTTCCAACACAGCTACATAAATCCATGGAAGATAGGTCCATCAATGGCTATTAGCCAGGATGGGCATGAATGGCATTCCTAGCCTCTGACAGAAACTGGGAATGGGCGACAGAGGATGATGACCTGATGACACTTGACGACTTGCCCATTCTATTCATTCCCTCTGGGGCATCTGGTAATGGCCACTGTTGGAAGACAGAATACTGGGCTAGAGGGACCTGTAGTCTGACCCGGTATGGCCATCCATATGCGCTTAACAAAATTCAGAGGGTTAACTCAAATACCCATCCTGAGTTATTTAAGATATGGAGAAACTGAATCAGAGCCGTGGAGATCTTCATTTTCAAAAGTTTATAAATGCAGGCCTAAGGGCTGTGCTGAAGGACAAACAGCAAGTCAGAGAAAAAACTGGGAATAGAAGCTCAGCTTTCTAGTCTTTTGCTCTAAGTACTCGATAACATCTTGAAGAGAGGTGCTACACTCTCCCTGCTTCTGTTGTGCCTTTATTGTCCCCCATCTGATTTTCCAGAGTGGGGGCACTAACAAACTTTTCAAGTGCCATGAAAGCAAGCCCTGTATTCTGATTCATTCCCTTACTTTCAATGAAGTGTTTTAATCAAGTTTCAAAGCAGGCACTCTATGCTTCACTGCAGCAGCCCAATGACGAAAAACTGCATGTTACCAAGACAGTGCATCTGATGGACTTTAATGGTTTTTTATGAGGCAACATGTAGTGGCCTCATATTAGATGTAGCTTTACAACAGAAATACCCACAGTATGTTTAATCTATACAAACGGTAAGGATGTAGCAGTTAGAAAAGACTCTGAACCCTGAAGACCTTCAAAGGAACATGCATTTCATTTTAATAAGAAACACTCTGCAGTACTTTTGGTATTTTTGCACTAGCAGAGTCTCAGTGCGCTGTCTCAGGGAACATCATCAGAGCTTGTTACAAAGTTATCTGGAAAAAATTAAGCTCTCAAGGAAATCTTGGCAGTGTTGTAGCATTTCCTGGATATCAGGTAGTGATTCTGAGTTGTGATCTCTTAAGTCCGTAACAATTTGCTATTTTTAATTTATTGCTTCATTTGTGACTGCTGCTACAGCAAGGTAAATTTATTCTGATTTGCACAACCTAAGTCCTAGCTCTGACAGTGACTAATTATTACCTGAGTTAAAATAATGAAAGTGTCGGAAAGTGTCCGAATGCAATTTGTTAGGAAAACATGTGGCATGCTGTGTTACCCAAGCCCAGAAAAGCCTAAGTGATCAGAAACCATGGAGAATTAAGTCTCTTTCCCCTCCTCTCCAAGGTTACGAATCAATATGGAGAATTTCAGGAATTGGAGTAGTAAAGGGTTGAATTAACTTGCACAGGGCATACTTGTGTATTTTCCCTTTGATGAAGGACAGTCACTTTGTAGAAAGAATCAAATGGAAAATTTTAATAATAATCGCCTTACAGTCATCATATGATGCTGACAGTATCACATTTGATCAAACAGAATATGTAATGAGAGAATTTCCAGAAACACCCTTTAAAAAATCTAACATGAGGAATCCCAGAATCATGGGGCAGACCCTCAACTGCTGTACATAACATATGAAGATTTGCGCCAGCTGAGAATCTGCCCTGCATTTAGTCACTTACAGACATTTTATAAAATTTTATTCACTGGAGCCTTCAACCGCTACGGCATAAATAAATCCCAGAATGATCAAAGGATGCTAAAGTTTGCTGAGCAATATTACCAGCTCTGGATTAGAATGAGAAAGCATCAGACAGTTCTGTTATGCTACTTATACATATAAAACCATGTGAGTAGGTATCAATAAAGAAAAAAAATAAATCTATTCATTTAATACTAATAAAGCAATATAAACAATTGAGGAATGCTTCAGCCAAAATATTCATCACTCCTATGAGTAATTTAGGCCACACTCTAAATTAAATTTGGCTCAAACGGGATTTAATGTAAATTTAATAGGACAATTGTTACAGGATAAGCACCAATTGAATATCAACACATAATGACTTCTAAAGAGATATATTCTTAGAGCTTACAAAACACATTGAGGCTATGTAAAGGCTAGCATTTTCATGTGCCATCAATATATAACAATTATTAACAACACATATACCAAAATCCCTATAGTAATATTGTTACATAACACTGTATGGTGGTTGCTTCAATCCCATTGTGCTTGGGGCTGTACATACACATCTATCAGTGTTATCTATTGCACACCTGCTAGAACTCAATAGATATAATATATTAATGAACAATTGCTATTTAACATGGAATAGTTATCTACATTTAAATTAAATGTACCTTTGTGCACTATGATGGGGCATATCTGACCCTTTGTAGCCCCCTGCTGGACACCCTGCAGTCCTGTTATACCCTGATCCTTTGCCTTAGCAAAGGAGCAGCTAAGGTGGGTCCTCCAGGTATGTCTAGACTCTAGAGAGACCTTATGAAAGCAGCCAATCAGAGCCTAGTGAGCTTGGGGAAAAGGCGCTGCTGGAGTTTAGCAAGTGACTTCTAGCAAGCTTGGATTAGAAGGATGAAGAAGGGTGTGCTGGCTAAAGGAACTCGATGGGCTGTACTTGCTAAATATGGGGGCAAGAGGACATGGGAGTTCTAATACTAAGGTAAGGGTTGGAGGTAAAGGGAGAGGGTGGGAAAAGGACCAAGGGAATATAGCAATAATGAATTAAAGGAAGTGGTGTGTGGCTGCTGTTTATTGGGCCAGTGGGTTGGAACCTGGAACAGTGAGTGAGCAGGTTTGGACTCAGCAGGGACAAAACTCCTTTAGAAGTCTGAGTGAAGGGCTGGATTGAAAGGCCCCAGGGATGAGGCTGAAGACTCTGGTGAGAGCAGACAGGTTGTTGACCAGTTTGTTGTCCTGGAAAGGCTCTGTTTTTGATTATGTGACTTGGTTAGAGGACTGAGCCTTGAAGACATGCCTAGCAAGTTTGGGAATGTACAGAGAGGTGGTGGTGGGGGGGTTCAGATTGCAGTACCACACTCAGCTGCAAGGAGGTACTCAAGAGGTGAGTACTCCCAGGTACAGTAATTACCCGTTTAACACGTGCCCGCTTAACATGTTTTTGCGATAGCACGATTTTTTTTTAGGGAATGTTTTTTGAATAACATGACCGTCCCCGAAATAACACGAAAAAAAATCAAGTGGTGGACTACTTCGTGTGGCAGTATAAATTGTGAAAACAGCGGTAATACAGTAGACTTCCGATAATCCAGCGTACTGGGAGATACTATAAGGTGGCTGTGACGGGTCTGCT
Organism: Pelochelys cantorii; assembly: GCA_032595735.1. NCBI lineage: Eukaryota > Metazoa > Chordata > Testudines > Trionychidae > Pelochelys > Pelochelys cantorii. The sequence continues at coordinate 35,695,163 of CM064338.1, read as the reverse complement.
GGGACCTACACTGCATCTGGCAAGGGGGGGTCGGCGGGGAATGGCGCGGCGAGCAGCGAACACTCTGCCACTTTGCAAGGAGGTGGGGGAAGCCCTGCGCAGCCGCCAGTGACAGGACAGCTGGGGAAACCCAGCCACCGGCCTGCAAGCGGGGGCGGAGGAGAGGGGGCGAGGCAACCAGAGCGGCTGGCTGGACAACTGGATGCCAGACAATTGGAGTTTTACTGTACAGCACATCGTCTAATGTTGACGTTGATGACTCAGCACCAACAGAAAATTGACATTGACACCACCGCTTGAAATGCAACCCCCACCTTTTCTATTATTTTCAATGGGAAAATTGATCCCGCATAGCACGTTTTCATTTAGCACGATCATTTTCTGAAACATATCTACCGTGTTAAATGAGGAATTACCGTATAGGACAAAGTTGGAATTTTTGCCATGTTTTTTTTTTATTTAGGACAAATAGAAATGCAACTTTAGTGGTATAATTAGCAAGTTCTCATTTAAAATATTTTGAGATTTTTTTTTAACTAACAAAACTTATTATTGGCAAGGACCTTTCTATTTTATTAGCTTATAAGAAGCGATACAGACCTACATTCTCTAGAAATTATGAGCTTGCTTGTCATATGGAGTCTTATGCCTGCAATTTCACATGTAATTATATATGGAGTTATCATGACTATATGTACAAAACAGATAATGATATTAATGAATTCACCTAATTACAGTTGTGCACTTAATATATCCCCAAATCAATTACCGATCATTATTGCTTGAATAGGTTAGACTTCATATGATTTTACATAGCCACAACATATTTTTGTCTGCAGTGCATTTATAACAAGCTTAGCAAATCATTTCCTAAAAATATTCACATGAATTTGGCTGTATCCATACCCACTTTCTGCCCTTTTGCTACATAAATATTCCTCTCAATGAGATGACCTATAGAATTTTTGAACTCAGTATATATTTAAGTTATTGTTGGAGAATATTTGCAAAAAATGATTAATTATGAATTGTTGTATAAAACACGTGTACAGGTTGAACCTCTCTAGTGCGGCACCCGTGGGACCTGACCAGTGCCGAACTAGAGAATTTGCTGAACCGCAGGAGGTCAATATTGTCTAGCAGCATCACCAAACCTTCCACTGCTTACTGGGCTCTTAAAAGACATTTAGGGGTAAATTAGAGCTAAACAACAACACAGAACACTGAGAGCCAGGACAGGTGGCTGTAAACAAACTTTATGGCACTTCTGAAAACCTGAGCCTACATGTAACTGTTACAGGCTCAAATGTGTGCTTTACCTGTATTCCTGTGTCATGGCCAATGTAGAGTTGTGCTGTCGTATGGTGAGTTCTGGAAGGACCCTGCAGCTGGGTCAATAATGGTGTGACATTACTGGATTCTGATATCAACATGCAAACATTGTTGCAACCACTGTTATATGTTTGCACCAATTCTTGTGCAAAATGGTCCAAGTGTGATGTCTACAGGAAGCCTATAATTCGCTGATTCTGCTTCTACCATTCATATGAACGTATCATTTTTGTGTTTGACCTTATGACTATTGTCTGTGTACTTGTATTTCAAAGCTTTGCTTCTGGGAAACATTAACAGGCCTGGCCAACCTACTGTGAAAGGGTTGCTAGTCAAGTGCATAGCAGTACTTGACTGACAATGGGTCTTAACAGGTGCCAGTCCGCATGTGAGGAACTTTGCTGAGAATGTTCAGACCAGCATATAAGCAATAGCTGCTATGGAGTCATGCATGGACAGGTGACTTGCTCATGTGACAAACTCCATCTGGGGCTTACTTTCACACAGTGAGAACAATGGAATTCCCTCCACATAGGCAAGGGTATAAAAAGGTTCCAGGGGGTTCTTCCATCTTTGTCTTCATTCCAGCTTATCACTTCTGAAGCATCTTTGCTCTGAACTGACCCCCGAAAGGACTGATGATCCATCCTAACAGAGGATGTATTCCAGAGATTTATAAAATAGCAAAATAATCCATCTCTGCTACAAATCTGCACCAAGAACTTTGCATTGGTGCATGTAATTTAATTTCTTTAAAAAATTTACTCTTAACCTTTTCTTCCTTTCTTTTATTAATAAACCCTTAGATTTTAGATTCTAAGGGATTGGCACCATGTGCTCTTTTGGATAAGATCTGGGGTATGAATTGTCCTGGGAATGTTGTTGGTCCGTTGGGATCAGGAGAACCTGTTTGGATTTGGTGAGGTTGGGTTTCATAACCTCTCATCTGTGTAAGACAGGGGTGGGAAATAATTTTGGAAGGGGGGGGCCACTTCACAAATTTTGGAAGTGGCCACAGGCCGACCTGGAAGGGGCGGGGCCTCGGGCAGAAGGAGCAGGGTTGAGAACTACCCTTGTGGGTATGGTGACCTTATTTTCTGAACCAGCTGCATCTAGTAAGAACGGTTTAATTTAAATTATGAAAGAGATTAAGCGTTTTAACTTTCTCATGTTAGTTTATCAAACTTCATTTTACATAAAGTAACAAACAAAAGGTTTCAATGTTTTCTTTATTTATGGCAGGGGTGGGGAACCCTTTTCTGGGTCGGGGCTCATTGACCCACAAAAAAATCAGTTGGGGACCACACAAGTGAGAAGCAAAAAAACCTCCTCCAAAACCCCCCAACGCTCACTGATGTGGCTCCAACTGAGACACCTCACTCCTCTGGTGAGAGGAAGGGAAGGGGGGACTAAGGTTCAGGGCTTCCCATAGATCAGATTTACTTTTCTGGGGTTCTGAAGTTAGTGGATTTTATGGACCTCCTTAGGCTCTGGGGTAGGGACACAAATGAGGGGTACAGTGCGCAAGACAGGGCTGCCAGCAAGTAGGATAGGGATGGGGTGTAGGATCTGGGAGGGAGCAGGAGTCAGTGCAGTGGTTGGGGGAAGCAGGCTGGGAGTAAGGTGTCTGGCCAGGTGGAGGGAGCAGGAACAAGGGACGGTGCAGCGTGTGGCCAGAAGAGAGGGTGCAAGAACAAGAGAAGGTGTCGGAGCAAGCTGGGAGTGCCAGGTCCTGAGGGGGAGGGAAGTGAAGGGGTTAGGGTGTGGAGGGGTCTGGGCATGAGGGGGAACCTTACCTGGCTTCATGCCCCCTTGCAGCAATGGCTGCAGCCACGCTGTCCCGGCCGCCCCGGAGGCAGGCCCTGCTGCCACAGAGTCCAGGGCTAGCCCCAGAGGCCAGAGCCGCTGCTGCCACAGCCACACGGCCTGGGGCTGGAGGAGTCACTGCCATGGCCACATGGCTTGGGGCCAGCCCCGGAGGCAGGAGATGCCACTGCCGTGGCCACGCTGTCTGGGGCTGGCCCGAAGGTGCCGCAGGCCATCCCGGAGACACCGCTGCCACAGCCACACAGCCTGGGGCTGGCCTCAAAAGTACCACAGCCACAGACTGCCCCAGAGGCACTGTGGCCACAGGCCAGCCCTGGATGCTGGAGGCGCCGCTGCCATGGCCACAGAGTCTAGGGCCAGCCCCGGAGGCACCGCAACTGCAGCCACGCAGCCTGGGGTTGGCCCCCGAGGTGCCGCTACCATGGCCATGCAGCCGCAGCGCTGCTTCCTTTCCAGTGGCTGTATGGGGGGAGGAGGGGTGGGGCTGAGCTTCTTCCCCCGCGGCACATGCCCATTGGGGGGTGGGGCCTGGAACTGTCTTGTGGGCCACATCTGGCCCGCTGAAAGGCTTTTGCCCACCTCTGGTATAAGGAAAGCTGGAGTTTCTCAGGGGATTGCTCGTGTAACTTCTTGCTGGCCAGTGTGACAAACAGAAGTGCTTTTTGTGTCTGGTTGGTGTGCCTTATAATGGAGGACCCCCAGTCCCAAGCTGTAAGTTGCCCTGTCTTTAAGCAATTTGCCCTGATTTGAGACTCTCAGCCATGCCCCAGATACTCCACTATATTACAAATGGATATGTCTATTTGCAGGCAATAACAACATCAAAATATTGTGGGCCAAACTGAGAGTAATTTTTTCAACATTTTTGGCCCCTCAAAACATTAAATTTTTTTTTTGGAGGGGGAGGTGATAATATTTTATTTAAACAAAATTTAAAGGCTTCATTTTGGTTTGACTTCTTAATAAATAAAATTTAGAAGAAATTTGGAAAGTCAGTTTGAACCAAAAAAATTCAAATGTTTCATTTTGATATTGTCCGTCACTTTGTTTAACCAAAATAAGGAGATGAAATCAATATGAAATAATTTGATGATTCTAAATCTGTATTTATTTAATTTATTTAATGTATTTATTTATTTAGGCCAAAGAACTAGGGGACTATTTTTTTCACTACTCCAGCCTTCAGAATTCAGATCTTTCTCCCCACCCCTCCCACGCACCTTAGTCATTGTTGGTATTTGGCTCAGGAGTCTGTGTGGGTATGTTACTGTGCTTTGAGCCAGACATGTAACTTAGCTCTGGCATCTGATTGTGAATTTCTTCCCCTAATATTCAAGTATGTTTGGTCTCTTCATTATATAGGAAAATGCACTGTAGAATACATACACAGTACCTGGAAAGCTACAGGGATCCTGTTCTGGTGAGTGGCCAGCTAACAGATTGCTGAGAAGATAACTAAATCCTGTGCAATAGAGAAATTTAAAATTATAGTAACATTTTGCCTTATTGACAGCATTATTGCTATATTTAGCAGTTGGCACATCGGAGTTAGTTGGACAATTCTATTATACTTAATATGTTTCAGAACACAGTATAAAACATGTTTTAACACTATAATATCTACTGAGCATTAGTTCTGGGAATAGGCTTTATTATTAGATTACATTATACAAGATTAGACTAGTCAATAAGGGATTTCTTCCACACAGCATGCCATCTGAAATACTTGTGTGTGTTTTCTTTAAATTACTTCAAGACCTTCTTTGTAAAATCTTGGGTAAAATATACCCATGAATCATAAAACTGACAAGCCCCAGGGCTGAATGGGTTCACTACAGCAGATATGAAAGGTACATTACAGGTATGCAATGACAGGAGTGGATTATAGATAAACAAAAGGAACAGTTATTAGATGAGAAGTGGCAGACAGAATTGTACACAGAATGCAAATTATAAGGACTAAACTTTAGAGATCCAACTTTGATTCAAATATCAGGCAGGGGAAGAATAAGGAAAATACATGTGTGCTTGTTAAAGAGCATTCTTTATATTGTGCCTGAGCCTAATTACATTTTTTTTAAGAAATCTGGTTCCAGTCACAGATTGCTTCTCCTTTCGATTTCATATCAGAAGTAGAATTTCATCTGTTCTGAAGAGTACCTCTTTAGATCCTATCTTAAAAGTTTCCATTGGATTATTCATTTCCTAACTGATACCATACTAATACTTCCATTCAAAGTTAAAATTTTCTTGCATGGACAATAGTCATAGCTTATTGCTGCTCTGACTGGAAGTGAATATGAATTGAAAGGCCACGTATAAAAGTGAGTCCCTTTTTTGCCTACGAGGAGCTTTCATTTCTTATATAACCAAATTTCCCCATGAGACTGACATTTTGGGAAAGGGGCAGAGGCAGACAGGTGAGCACCGATCAAAATGGATTTCAGCAACCTTCCATTCTAAAGGTCAAAGTTGCTGCACAGTCTACAGAGGAGTTTTCCGTCTAGAGTTGCTAGACTGAGTTTCAAACCCTGATGAAATGCCCCCTCACATGCTCCAACTCCATTTTTTTTCTCTCTTGTTTGAAGTGTTTAATGAAGAAAATATTAATTGCTCCTTTGGCTTTGCTGGAGGCTTCCAGTTGGCAGGAACATTCTTTAATTCAGGGCAGAACAGGATTGCTACCCAGCAGACCATCAGTGAAAAGCTCCCTGAACACCATCTGGTTTTGTTTAAGCAATAGTGACTGATGATTGTTCTGGTAGGGATGATCAGTTGGAGGAATTGAAGGCCTGAGGGAAATTCAGGGCCTGTAACTCTGGGCGATGGGCAGACAGGAAATGCTGAGCCTGCCACTTATTTAAGTTGGGATTTGGAAGCAAGTTTGCAGAGGAACCTAGAGAAATAACTAGAATAATTACCTTGTTCTCTGTGCTGACCTGTATGTTGCAATGGATACACTTCTGTCCAACATACAGGTCACTCTAGTAGTTAACCACCAGTGGCATAACCATCTGGAAAAGATTTCATGGTGAGTATCCCATTAGCTAAACAGAGAGGCTTCTAAACGGCAAATATGGGGTCTGAATTCAAATCTGACTATTTCTAAAATTCAGGGATAAGCAGTGTCAAGAGACAACCGTTTACTTCAGGCCCATCTTTATAATTGAACAGTGATTCCTGACAGGAGGAGAATCTCTAGCTATTAATTGCTGGCTGCAGGAGTTGAGGGCCTGAGGCAAAGCTGAGGGCTTTTAATCCAGGTGGGCATTAACTGCCTGGGAATGCCTGGCCTTGAGGTTAATTATTTTTATTTTAAATAATTATAGATAGATGGATAGAGAGACAGAGTGAGAGAGAGACAGAGAGCGAGTCCACTGTGGGTATTCCAGGTATTAAAATGAAGGGCTCAATGGGAGCTCCTGTATGCTCTTTTGAAAACCTGGCCCAGAATATTTATAGTTCTGAGGGCAAGGTATTTAGGTTCCCAAAGATACAAATAGGGCCCAAGTGAGATTTTCCAAAGTGCGGAGGAGTTAGACAACTAGCCACTCAGAAGGATTCTCCCAAAAAAGAAATAAATACAAAAATCTGCATCTTTTGGGAACCTAAATCAAAATCTGACCCTGTGCTCCTTCCTAGCAACAAGCACTCACTACTCGGTACGGTACAAAATCTAAACTTTCAAAGCCAGGTTGCTAAGTATGAGGAAAACAGCACTTTATTCTTAACAGTCACTTACGTTTGTATTAAGGAAGGAGTCAGGAATTGGGAAAATGTGACCTGTAAACATGATAAATACTCAGAAGCCATGAAGACGTGACATTTGACACCACTGAGATGAAGATCTGTGACCAATGGATGCTTCATTTGAACCTAAAAGAATAACACTTGTGTTCATTTTGGTGTATGCACCTCCCTCCCCCAATTCCTTCTCCCTCTCTCTTTCGTTTTTAAAGAGACATATGTCTCCATTGTCAGTTCAGTTTCCTGTGTTTAACCCTTGATATATCTAGCCTGATTACTACTAATAAAGCCTGACATTTGGAGGGTTAATTCAGTCCTTGGTCTCAGGGTTTCTTCTAAGGAAACAATCTGTCCCTGAGAGCTTTCTGGCCTGCTGCAAGGTTATATCCCCCTAGGGTGCCATCAGACCCAACCAGTGCTCTTTTTCCTATTGTCTGCCAAATGGGCACCAATTAAGTCAACTGTTCTCCAATTAGAATTTTGAGAAATTTATCTTGTTACTCCTGTGTTCAAACTCCAAAGCAGGGGTGGCTTTTTGGAATCAGTTACAAGCTTTTTATTATATAAATAAATAAATAGCAGCTCTTTCCTGCAATCGGATACTCCTGGGTTTTTCCTGTTGCCCATTCACACAGCCTAATCCTGGGATATGCGATGAGTGCTTGATAATACTTAAGAGGGTTTTATTTTATTTAATTTTTGCATATTACCTGAACTGATATGGATTTTTTTCTTGTCCCACAATTGCTAAAAGGTTTCTCCTTGCCATCAAATACAAACATAATGAGCCTTTATGAATTAAAGAAACAGGCAAATTATTGTTTGCCTTGATTTATATGATTACCAAATCTAAATTATTTTAGAACTTGACTTAATGTTAATTTAAAAACATGTTTTTAATATTTATAAGCCCTGGCTCAAGCCCTTTGTTTATCTCTGAAAGCCTATTGAAGTCAACAGGAGATTTCATTTGATGTTTTGCATTTTATTCTATTCAGTTTTTTATATTGTGCTCATCACCATATTATTAAAGCACCTTCCAATAGCATGTTAAGCAGTATGACTAATATATTATCTTCTTCCTGGAAGTAGACATGTGTGTAATGAGTGGAGTCTTTTTTTTTTTTTGGAAGATTTTAGGGGGGAGGTTTTTACCTCATTTATCTCATTTGTATTCTTATTGTTGCAGATGGTGGAAAAAGTAATAAGGAAAATTATTTACTTGTTTATAACATAAGTACTAGGGGTCACCAAATTAAATTAATAGCAGGGCTGGCCAGAACATGAGGTGAACTGAGGCGGCCGCCTCAGGTACCAGACTGTGTGTGTGTGGAGGGGTGCCACTAGGACCCAGAGTGTAGAAAATTGTGTCTGCTGCTGGTGCATATGTATTCTCTCTGCTCTAGATACACAGAGATAGTGGAGTGCCATGAGAGGAGTAGAACAGGAAGAAGGCAGAACTGAGACCTTTCAAAGTTTTGGGCCAAGCGAGCGGGCATGGGGGTGTCATTTGAGCTCCCTGCCTCAGGTGCCAAAATGCTGTGGGCTGGCCCTGATTAATAGGCATCAGGTTTAAAACAAACAAAAGTGAGTTTTGCTTCATGCAGCACTCAGTCAACCTGTGGAACTCCTTGCCAAAGGAGGTTGTGAAGACTAGGACTTTAGCAGAGTTCAAAAAAGAGCTAGATAAATTCATGAAGGTTAGGTCCATCAAGGGCTATTAGCCAGATGGGTAGGAATGGTGTTCCTAGCCACTGTTTGTCTGGAAATGGATCACAGGAGCAGGATCCAGTGATGATTACCTGTTGTGTTCACTCCCTCTGGGGCATCTGGCTTTGGCTATTGTCAGTAGACAGGATACTGGGCTAGATGGACCTTTGGTCTGACCCAGTATGGCCGTTCTTACTGTCACAATGTCCACGTCCATGTCTGATCCCAAACTTCTCTAAATGTTTGCATGTTCAAATCTGGACTTGGGATTCAGGTTATCATGGAGATAAAGGCCGGTTGTAATGCTCAGCCTCCAATTCAATTTTCACTACTTTTTAGGGGTGTTTTGGAGTTGAGATTTCAGTTTTGATCATCTGAGTTGGTAAATCGAGGGGAGAAGGCCAAAATATGCACTCTAGATTTACACTAGTGTAATGGAGATCAGATTCTGGCACTCAGTTCTATCCAGCTACAGATAATACACTGCATAATACACCAGTTCTATCCAGCTGTAGATAATACACTACATGCTGAACCCTCATCCCCAACCCCACTCCAGAGCAATGATTCAAATGAAGCATGTACATTTTCATTTTATTTTCCAAAAAACAAAAAAAAAGTAAGTGACTTAAGGGTCCAAGCAATGCTGGGTAAATCTCTTCCAGTCTATACATATATATTTGAGAGAGTTTGTGCATCTGTCTGTCTGTCTGAGAATCTTTCTGTCCATCTGTCTGTGAGTACCTTTCGTTCAAGAACTCCTAAATGGTAAGACGTGGGTGACCTTGATGTGCCCCCCCCCAGGTCTTCCAGCCCCCTGCCCTGAGCTCCCTTTCCTGAATCCTGCACCCTTTCTCTGAGCCCTCAGCGTCTCCCAGCCCTTCCCCTGAGACCTCCACTTCTTGCCCTGAGAGGCTCCCACACCCAACCCTCTGCCCTCTGCATCCTCACCTCCCAGCCCTCTGCCCTGACTCCTGTACCCCTACCCCCTGCCCTGAGCCTCCCAACACCCAACCCCCTTCCCTCACTGCTGCACTCCACACTACCTGCCCTGAGCCCCCCAACCACTGCACTGACTCCTGCACCCTCCACACCATTAGCCTGCCCTGAAGGACCCAACCAATGCTGGGTAAGTCTTCTAATCTACTATATATTTGAAAGAATTTGTCTGTCTGTTTGTTGAAGAATTCTTCTTCAATGATAAAAACTGGCATCACTAAGTTTGGTATGCAGCTTCCTCTTGTCATAACTTCAAGCAAAGTAAGGGTTTGGTGTGTCAGGAAAATGGGATGAGCCTGGAATGGGATTGCATCTCAGAAAACAATACAGAAAGGAGACAGAACCACTAGACAGGTGAAATGACTTTCTGGGGGTTCACCTCCCCCCTGTCTGGGACTGCCACAGCCCTGAGCTTTGCACCCCCCCCAGGGACCCTTTAAGAATGATAGGGGGTCCAATTCATATGGGAACATTGCTGGCTGTTTCCCTTCAACCAGGAACAAGAGGTGAATGCAAAGTTTGCTGAATTCCTCTCTATGGCTGGGGAGCACAGGGAGCAGATGAACCTGGATTTGCCCCATCCAGGGGAGAGGCACCCTTTCCCCCCGCTGTGCCCATTGGAGCTGCAGTGGCCATGAAGAGGCACTTCTCATCAGGCCCCAAGCTGCAATGATGACAGAGGGCTGGAGTAGTCTGTATACTGAAACCCTCATCCCCAACCCTACCCCAGAGCAATGATTCAAATGAAGCATGGTACATTTTCATTTTATTTTCTAAAAGCCAAAAAAAAAATTGATTTAAGGACCCAAGTAATGCTGGATAATTCTTATAGTATTCTTATAGTATATAGTGTACCGAATTTGGTGGTCCGAGGTCTACCATTTAAGAGGAGTTCTTGAACCAACAGACAGACACGTGGACAGACAGACATGCAAACTCTCTCAAATATATAATAGAGAGAGAAAAATACACAAAGGCTACTCTTGGGGGAGGAAAAAGTACAACTGAAAAAAACCCACAGTAATAATAGCAGAAGAATAGGATGGTACATCTATAGCGGCCTCTGCTCAGTTTTAAATAGAGTTTTGAAGTCAGTCAAGAGTGGTTGTGGAATTCCTTAGCTTGTAATAAACTTCAGCAACCCCTCCAGACTCCACTTTGCTATAGTCTTTTGCAATCATATACATAATTTTTACTCACTTACATCAATACTCAGCTCCCACATCAGCCAGAAGGAAGCATGCATCATTAAAGAGGTGAATTCCCATGTTAAAACAGATTATATTTATTGAGGAAATGCAAATAAGCATTTGAAGTAGAAAATTAAAAAAAAAATCTGCTACAACTGATTCTCCTCAGAGTGGTTTTGTATCAGGTTATGTCTAGACTAGAGGCTTCTTGTGCAAGAAGCTTTTTTCGGAAGAGATCTTCCAAAAAAACTTCTTGCGTAAGAGAGCATCCACACTGCAAAAGTGCATTAAAAAAGCGGTGCGCTTTTTCAAAAGATAGTGTCCAGACTGCCAGGACACTATTTCGCATGTAAGCAGTGATTGCTATGGACAGAATGGCCATCAGGGCACCTGTGCTTCTTTCTCTTCCCTCTTCTTCCGAAAAAACTCTCTCTTCCCCGTCCACACACGCCTTTTTCCGATAAAGCTCTTTCGTAAAAAGGCTTCTTCCTCATAGAATGAGGATTACCAATTGTGCAAAAAGCCCTCTGTTCTTTTGATTTACTGTCTAAAGAACGCACTTACAGTGTGAATGTAACTCAACTCTAGACATAGCTTCAGTGTCACTCTGTTTATGCTCGAAAAAAGATGGGCTGGGTGATCTTTTTACTTATATCAGGAAAAAGCTAGAGCAACTCAGTACATTATTAGTAGTAATATTTACATGTATTACATATCACAAGATTCCTCTCAAGTGTTGTACTCATTGTAAATATTGACAACATGTTGTGTTAAGTGATGTCATCAAAATCAGTGACCTGAAGAAGAGCTCTGTGTAAGATCAAGAGCTTGTGTCTCTCACCAACAGATGTTGGTCCAATAAAAGATTTCACCTCACCCTCCCTGTCTCACCAAGAGCAGTAAGTCACTGTGACTAGGCCTCTGATCATGCTACTTAACTCAGATGTGATGGAGTGAATCATAGTAACTAATAAGTTGTTCCTATATGTAAGTTCAAATGAAGAGAATGTTTACATTGAGTCAGCCATTGGGTTAGAGTGAAAGCTCAATGTTTTTCTGAAAAACATGAGCACATAGGTCAATCCAATGTCTTGTCTACACTAATTTCCACCTAATCTACATCACTTCAGCTATACAAACAGAGTAGCTGAAGTCGACGTACTTACCGTACTGCTCTCCCATCAACGTCGGCTGCTCTTCTTGTCCTAGTAGAGTACCAGCATCGGTGAGACAGCACACGGAGATTGATTTATCACCTCTAAGTAGACATGACAGATCAACGGACAGTGGATTGATTGCTGCAGCGTCAGTCCTCAGCATAGTGGAGACAATCCCTAAGTCTGCTCAGGTTTTCGTGGAGTTTAACATCAACAGCCATAACCATGATCACATTACTTTGTCTTGTTTGTAAAGTTACTACCATGTAGCATATTTTTTGGACAAATTTGTATGTGTGTATAGTATACATTGTAGTTTCCACTCATGTTCCAAGAAAGCTCTGGCATGTTTTCTCCAGCAGGAACAGTTTACCAACTGCTTTGAATTTTGGGGGAATGGCAGCTATCTTATTCTTCATTTGGTTGCAGAAGTACAACAACATTCAAAGGAAATAACATCTAAAGGAGAAAATTGGGAACTATTGCAGAACTATGAATATCCAGACCTGATGCTGTTCTGTGATATCCTTATTTTTCCACCAGTGATTAAATAAAGGTCGTTGGTATTTTACATTTTCATCACAATCCATTTGCCTCCTTCCTAATTTCAGAACACGTGTTCTGTGAAATAGCTCGCTTAAACACTGAGTTGCATTTATTTAGCTTATATGGTGGTTTTCTTTTCATTAACAACAACAACAAAAAGGATTTACCACGTTTGTTTTTAAATAAAACACAAATTTCAGAGACCTCCAGTTGCATCTGAGAAAGAGGGAGTGGAAGGAACTTATCAATCCCCACATGCAAAATCAACAGAACATTGGTACAATGGATCATTTTTGTATGCTCCTTCACAGATTTTCTTTCAGAACAAGTCCTGGCTTAGGAGTCAATGTCTGTTTGGAAATGTTTGAATGTACACTGTGGCAACCTGTGATCTTTGGTATATTCTCGGCTTCAGGAAGAACAACTGTGAATCTACAAAGCTACCACAAATCTAATAGGTCCAAAGAGGGCTTTCTCAGGCCTGTGAACACCATTAACATTAATCAAAAATAAGAGTTCCCCTATTAACAACTTAAGGAGATTTACAAGAAGAGATTTATTTCTCTGCAGCTAGTAGCAGCCCAAAATCACTATATTAACTCCCTCCCTTCCCACCCTAAAAACTCCAAAACAAACAGAAAGTGAACCCAGTTAGAAGGGGCCGGTGGTGTCACAGGTGTTTAAGGGACACATTGTTCACAATGCACCTCCTACTGATCAGCTAAAGAAGTATCCCTGGTGACATTTTTAGTGAAAACTGTTGTTCCTATCAATCCTGTAAAAGAATGCTGTTAACAAGGTAGAGCTGGAGTACCTCAAGTGTGGCAGATTTTAGGATTAAGAAAGGAAAGAGAAAGTGTGCAAAGTTTGAGTTTTTAAAACCACTGATGAAACTTTCCTAACACATAAAGAGGCCAGCGAATGGGGGCAAAGGTTAATAAGAGAGAGAACTTCTGTTCTTGAATCTAGGACCTAATGCTCAAAAGGAAGATCTGTAATTAGAGATCTAAGAACTATTTGCATTGAACAAAAATGTAACAAATGTAGCTCCTTCGTTTGTTCCCCTATACTGTGTGGACAGTGAGATCTGTTAAGGCAGCTTTTCAGCTACTTTGTGGCGCACAAGTCAGCTGGACAGGATGAGGGGCTAATCAGAGAGTGGCAACAGACTTTTCTAGACCCTGGGCAGTATGGGAGGGCCTCAGCTCCTGGCCCAAAAGGGGGGGGGGCTAAGGGAAGCCAGCCTAGAGCACCTACAGACTGTGTCACGCTTCCCACAGCCAGCACTTAGCGCAGAAATTTCTGAAGTGGCTCTGGGCCTCCCTGGAAGGGGTGGGGCCTCAGGTGGAAGGGGTGGGGCCAGGACACTTCCATGCTTCCCCACCCACAGTCCCTGATTAGCCCGGGATGGGGGAGCACACAAAGTTGCCTTTGCCCCCCCCGGGAACCGTCTCTAGGTGCCTGTGCCCCGGCAGTGGGAGGAGACTTCAGGTGCTTTCCCCCCTGCCTTCAGGTTAATCAGGGTCTGGGGAGGGGGAGCATATGAATCAGTCTCTCGGTCCCTGCTTCTGCCCTTCAAGGGACTGCCATACTTACAGTCAACCGCCAGCTGAGCAGCAGCCGGCGGTTAACTTTAAGTGCTGAGCCCCTTGCAGGGCAGGAGGAGACTTCGCATGCTCCCCCCGCCCCCAAACACTGATTGGCTTGGGGCCAGGGGAGCACTCAAAGTCTCCTTCCATTCTGCCCCCATCCTGCAAGAAGTGTGTGGCACTTAGAAGTGCCACGCCTTTTGCACGGTGGGAGGAGACTTCGCATGCTACCCCCTTGCCCACAGGCCAATCAGAGCTTGGGAGCGGGGGCAGCATGCAAAGTCTCCTCCAGCCCTGCCAGGAGGCAGTGCTTCTAAGCGCTGCACACTCCTTAGAGGGTGGGGCAGAGTGAGAGTGAACTTCGTGCTCTTCCCCTGAGCCTCCAGGCCCTGATTGGCCTGGGGATGGGGGAGTGGCAGAGTCTCCGTGGGCCAGATCAACCCACTTGGCAGTCCACATCTGGCCCACGGAGGCCCTTTTGCCCACCCCTGACTTAGTGCCAAATGGGCTCTGGAAATGATTTAAAGGGTCCAGAGCCTGGGGCCCTTTTAAATCACCAGGCCCTGGGGCAACCACTCCCTTTGCCGCCCCCTAGTCAGTGTCTCTGGCCCTGGCTATATACTCAGTCACCATCTGCTTTAGCAGTAGTATCTAGAAAAATACTGACAAGTAGAACTGGTGAAAAAGTAGGAAATGATTCGTCAGAATATTCAAAATGTTGAAGTTGGTTTTTTTTATGGGAATAAAATGGCTTTATTGTCCCTTTTCCAAGAAACTTTTAGTGGGATTTAGTAGGCTATTTTTTAACCAAACACTTTTATCAAAATCATTACATTAAACATTATTTAAATAATCAATTCATCTGATGAAGTGGTTTTTGCCCACGAAAGCTCATGATTCTATTTATTTTGGTAAGGTGCCACAGGATCACTCTTTGTTTTTATACTTGTTGAATGAACATGCACTTTAACTGTTCACTTCGCTTGTTTATTCCATTCCTATCCTCTACCCTTTGCTTGTCTTGTCTCTTTAGATTGTAAGCTCCTTGAGGGCAGAGACTGTCTCTTATTCCATTTGTATGATACCCAGCACAATAGGACCCTGTCCTCTGTTTGCCCCTAGATACAAACTGTTCTCAGTTATACCAGTCAACATTCATAAACATAATCTCCATTTCAAAGCAGAAATTTGACACAATAAATTCAGTGTATTCTTCAATTACTACCAAAGAATTTATGTGGTGTCTTTATAAATTAAAAGTAGAATGCTTATTTCACTGCAATCCTGATCACATTTATTCCAATTGATATTATTTTAGTTGTGTTGTGTGTAAGTCTGCATGCATGCCTTAATGTGTCAAAAGAGATCACCTACCTAATAGCGAGTTTAATCTTTAATTTAGCTCCCTGCTAAAAGTTCAGAGGCTAAGTTCATTTTAACTTTGCATTAGTGATGCTTTTTCTTCAGATTTTTAGCCTGATATGAAAATTGCTTGTGAAATAAAAACAAACTTAGGTTTGCCTCACTAGGCTTTAATAATCTGATCCTTACATGTTTGCATAGAAGTCAGGTACAATACAGCATTGATTGCCTCTTAGATTTTCTTCTGTGCTTTCATAGGAAATCCTGAGAGATAATACCAGGTCATCACAGCTCTGTGCTGGAGCATTTCATACGTACACATATTTTGACAACTGGGCAATGTGCAGCAAGCAAGAGTTAAAGTGGAACAAAAAAGACCGGATATCCAAGAAGAATCATCTTTGTAGTAATCTTACAATGTTACAATCCCCATTTGACTTTCCTAAACAAATTACTTAATGGGTTTATTGCATTACATTAAAAAAAATAGAAGACCTTGTCACAGGAAGACTGAAAAATTTTTATGAGACAAACTTGTTAGTAAGGTTTCCAGGATAAGTAAATAAGAATCCTGTAGGAACAATCAAATTGGGACTCATTTAAAAGCACACTGTAAAGTTTGAGAAATGCCGTGTTCTTTGGAGACCGGTGTGTGTACTGTGTATTTGTATAGTCAACATTCTCATATCAATATGGTACACCAGTTAATAATTCTGTTCATTGCAGATGGCTTTATTATGTGTATTTAATTTCAGTACTTAAGCAAACACAGAATAACAGGGTTTAAGAAACGCTTTAGGATATGATGGCATTGCACAGTCAAATGAAAGGGAAGGGAAGCGGAAACAACGGATACAGCTCTGGCTGGAGGTAAATCTATTTTGATGGGATTAAGCTGTTCAGAGACATCCCTCCCCTTCAGTAGCCCTTAGACCATGGCTTGCTTTGTTTGCAGGGGAGGAAAGGTACTGATCACTAGAGCCTTAGTTTGCCACAGCAGTTAAGTGCTCCAGTTCCTCAATGCAATAATTGCCACATGTTGAGTGTGCAGATGTCTAAACGCGTGGGAGCACTTCCCTTTCCTTAAGACAAATGAAGATTTCATTTTGTTTTGTAAACGTGTCAGGATATATCATTTAGTCATGTGTCATGCATTATGCTGTTTATACAATACAGCTTTCCTCACCCTGGTTCTGTATGTCCATGATTTCAACAACATGGCAGTGGAGTTTGAAAGCCCACCTCCTTTAACCCAAACCTCCAGCTGGGCTAAAAGGAAGTGTGAGCTAAGTGTGTCTGGGATAGTGTCAATAAAAGTAAATGGGATTACTCCCATGAGTGAGATAAGCAGAATTCGACCCTTGTCTACAAAGAAAATACCATAAAGAAAACAACCAGCAACAAGACAAATAAACATAATAAAACAGTGAAACACAAACTGTGATTAAAGAAGAGAACAGACCTTGGCATCCAACAAAGTATAAACCTATTATGTGGCTATTACACTGAGCTTCCTCAGGCTTATTGCATCCCCCAACCTCTGTCCAGTCCTATCTTTAAACCTCTATTTAAGTATCAACAGTTTGAAAGCCCTGAGTCTGAAACTTCAACAACATGTTGATATAAATTCACAGTTATTAAAAATGTTTCTGAAATAACTTCAGCATAATGGAATTATAAGTGTACAGAAACTGGGAAGTTAAGTGTAGATTTGGCTCCATACCCAGATTTTCTGAAGTTTGGGGTGTTCAGATTGGGTTGTTAATGCCCTGAACATGGAGCTGAAGCTGAGACCCAAATTCAGTTCTATTTGTTCTTCTGGTAGCCAGTAGGGTTCTGTTTCAGTTCTTCTCTCAAAAAGATGCTGCGCTTTATGTACTCATCTGTGTAATGCAGCAGCTAGCAGTGCTGCACATGCATTTCAATAGCCAGGTTTAGTTGCAGGGATGTCAAAAACACATTGATGGTACTGGACAATTTGTTGTTTTGGACTTGGAAAGAAAAACGACAACATAAAATCTACACGAAGGAAGGCATCTCTCTTTAGTCTGTTTCCTTTTCAGGATGGTACTTCTTTGTGCTCAACAGAAACAGGATAAAAGCCCTAGTTATTTATCTGTTACCAGACAAAGAGTGTAAAGAAATCCAAGAAGCATCGCAGTACAAAAGCCTGAACTTTTTGACCTCTTAGGCCTTAGGCCTAGACAATTGTCCAAACCTGGGTTTTTTTTGCCTGAGAACTGCCTTGGGCGAAAGCTGAGAAAAGATGCACATTGTTTCTGCACACCATCCATTAAATGCTATGGCTGAAAGGCAGAGGAGCTTACCAGGTTATATCACTGCTGAGAATACAGCTTGACACTCATTTTCAAGGTAATATAATAAAGAAAAAAGTAAGTTGTAGAGTTCTTAATTCTTTAAAATTTAAAAGCTAATTTTGTGTCTTTTAGTCAATTTCCTATGCAGGAAGTAAGAATTTATTAACTGGCTTCTGATGTTAAATGGAGTGCTAATGGGGAAGTACAACAATTCTGCAGGTGCCAAGTAGAAATATAAAGACATTATATCAATATTAATCTTAGAGGCTCGTAAATGCATTTCTAGGGGGGTTTTATTACCCAGTTTATGGTGAGAACACCCATGTCATCCACAAAGTGAAAATACAGTTTTGTTTCATATTTAAAGGATTTGAGCTCTCCAGAGTGGTTTGATTTGTAAGAAATTTTAATGGAAGACTCCAGTGTTTCCTCACCAAAAGTCTATGTTTAATTAAAGAATTAAAGACCCAAGTCCCAAATCAGGAATTCCTCCTAAGGGAACTTCTTTACAAGAACTTTACGTAGTACAAAACTTCACTGGGCACTCAAATAGTGGAGGTTTGGTATAAATTTAAGCATTGACTAAAGCATTTCCTGGAAGTTAATGGTCATCAGGAGAATCAATGTCACAGAGTGAAACTGAATAATAGAGAATCTGGGGGCCCCTTCCAGAAGCCAAAATAGCAGGTGATCCTTGTGAAGCCAAAACAGTAAGCGTTCTATATAGTAATCTTCTATTAGCCAACATCATGGACATTTGTTTGATGTTGAGGATAGACCTGGAAACCCGCAATGCATGGAACTCCAGTTGAAGTGAAGTGCTTTGTTTAAAAGAGTGGGCCATCGAGTCAGGAAAGAGGTACTTGTTACCGATATGATAATATAATGATTTCCATGTGTTTACAGCTAAACATATGATGTGTCAGATTATTTATCCCAGGGTAAATCAAAATGGCAGTTGCATTGTAAAAATTATGCTGCTATGACAATAACTACAGGTTGAATCTCTCTACTCTGGCACTCTTTGGCCCAGCAACATCTGTGGTCCAGAATGATTTTAGATAGCCCAAATGTCCACCTAACATGGGCGTGACCAAGTTTTGTGTGGTTCCATAAAGTTTGTTTACCAGCCCTGGCCCTCCGTGTTTTGTGCTGTTATTTAGCTCTAATTTACCCCTGAATTCCAGCGCATCTGAAGAAGTGTGTTTTGTCCATGAAAACTCATGATAGTATATCTACTTTCTGTTAGTCTCTAGATGCCACAGGACTACTCATTGTTTTAAAGTTACAGACTGACACAACTAACCCTCTGAGACTTCTAAGAGCCCAGTAAGCAATGGCACATGACCAAGATGGGCCGGTTGGCTGGCAGTAAGTAAGTAAGCAGTGAAAGTGTTGGTAAGGCTACCAGGCAATATTGAATCCCAAGGTTCAGCAAATTCAGTGCTTCAGCACCAGTGGAGTCCCAAGAGTGCCAGACTAGAGAGGTTCAGCCTATACTACTACTACTACTATTAGTACTACTACTACTACTAAGTAATAATAAATATATCAGTTAGCTTATTTGTAATGCTAATCTCTCTACATATATACCAAAAAAAATGGTCCCATTACAGTCATGGCATATACACAGAAGAATTAGATAAAAACATCAGTTACCCGTGCTGGAATGTTGCAAAGTAACACAGTTTTATTTTTGAATTCAGAATGATAACATACCACCAAAACCAAGGAGAGACAAAGCAGGCTGCTCAGTCATGGCAGAGTGGCACAATTCAATCCATCTTGTTCTAGGTTGTCTTTCCCTATACTTCCTCTGATTACACACAGTCCTCAATTCACCATAGGTGTCAGTTTCAAAGAGATGACACATTTATGTTATGCCTTTCACCCTATAGGATTTCAAAATATTTTGCAGACTATATTCAGATAGGAATCATTTCCCCCCTTACTGAATATAACCAAGATATTATTCATTCTGGGTGTATCTACACTGCACTCTTAGCTTGAAATAAGCTACGCAATTTGAGCTATGCAAATTTCATAGCTTATTTCGAGTTAATTTCTAAATAGCTTATTTCATAATTTGGTGCTTTCTACACAGCGCCACATTTCACAATGAACCATTATTCTGAAATGTCCCTTAATCCTCATGAATCAAGGTTTACAGGGATGTCAGAATAATGAGCCTGTTATATTTTGAAATAATAGACTTGTTGGAAAGACGCGGAATAGCTTTGTCAGGATACTGGAAGTATCCCAAAATAGTGCCGCAATGTAGACATACTCTCTGAAACTGCCACTTGAGGGGAAAAAGTACCAGGGCATCTTTAATGATCATCAAATGATCAGGAGCTCAGTTTCATGTGTGATTGAACTTTTACCCACTACAATATGACTGGAACATAGTATGAATCCATGGTCATAAAATAGAGAAGCACGAGGAAGTTTAGGGCAAGTGTCCATTCACCATAAACTGCACGTTTATGTAATCCAATGTACACCAACTGCTCCCTTCCCAGTATAAATAATGTCACTTGGACTGCACTTAAAATCTAAATTATGAATGCCCCAGCAAAATGCCAAGAGGGAACTAAGCTTATTTAAAATAATACCATAGCCATGAAAATAAACACAAAATTGAATAATTGTTAATGTAATGACTTACTGGAACTTGATACTTACCTCTGAGTCCATTTAAAAAAGAAAAAAAAAAGTTCCCAAAGAGGTGAAAGTCATTGTTGCTGGCCAGGTACTGTGATTTGTAACTTGTATGGAGCAGCCAAGAATATTGAACATATTTTCAGAAAAACTCAGATCCCACCATGGCATCTAAATGAAATGCTCAGAACTCAGCAGCTCCCACTGAGAGCAGTGGGTCTTGAGGACAACACTTCTGGGCAGAGACAACCCATACCTGGTGATAGCAAGGGGAGCAGAATGAATGCAACCAGCTTCAGCAGTGATATTGACCATGCTCAGTCCATGTGAGCATGCTCAGTACAAGCCAGGCAGAAAATCTGGTGGAGAGGGAAGACTATCCCACACGTCCCCTCCACCTACCCATCACCTCTGGTTCAGGGCTCTCTTGCATCAAGGGCACATTCCAAAGGAGTGAGGCCCTCACAGACAAAGCTCTGCCCATTGCCCTAACTCATTAAATAGGCATAAAAACTGAGCTCTTTGTAGACAGAGAGGTCCAACCACTTCTTGGACTATGTATGTCAGAATCCATGCCTTAAATTCCTATCACAGGGCAAATCTATACGTCAAATACTGCATCTTAATGAAGATACTCTATGCTGATGAGTATTCCAAATGCTCCCATTGGCTTCCCTTATTCCTCACAGAAGCAGGAGTACCAGCTGTCGGTGGGTGTGTCCTCTGAGTTTGATTTAGTGAGCCTTATCTAGCTCTGCTAAATGGAACTCTGGAAGATCAATTGCAGGAGCATCGATCTGAGTTTCTGTTTAGTGAAGACATGGCCTTAGGTTTTTATTGCTTCTGTGCATCACTTGGAGGGGGGATTCCAGGCAGATGGATCTCAGAATAGACTAGCTGGACCCAGTGCAAGGACAGAAGATGCAGGAGCTTTAATGACAATCTAATCAAGCAATAGTAAGCCCACTGCAGAGGAGACTCTTGACACCAAGTGAAAATGGACCCCTCTATCCATGAGTTCCTCTTATTTTAGTGATGCAGTAGCAATCATAGACTCATAGAACACTAGAACTGGAAGGGACCTCAAGAGGTCTTCAAGTCCCCTACCCTCAAGGCAGGACCAAGCACTGTCTAGATCATCCCTGACAGGTGTTGGTCTAACCTGCTCTTAAAAATCTCCAGTGATGGAGATTTTACAACCCCCTCCCCCGCCAGGCAATTTATTCCAGTGTTTAACCACCCTGACAGTTAGGAAGTTTTTCTTGATGTCCAACCCAAACCTCCTTGCTGCAATTTAAGCCCATTGCTTCTTGTCCTAGCCTCAGAGGCTAAAGAGATGATATATTTATCCCATTGTCTCTTTCGTGGCATGCTGTGCAACATGACTAAACAATATTCTCACTTGGCAGTGTCCCCTTGAAATCATTGGCATAAGCAGGAATTCGATGGAATGTGAGTCTTCCTAGAAGAAACACAACAGCAATGCATACCATGGTCCAGAAAAGGAAATAATACTGCACAATAAGGATACACTCAGGTTCTGATGTCATCTGAGATCCAGTTTTTATGTGTGTGAGAAAATACTAATAAGCTTTATCTCACATGGAGGGTTAGTTTCCTGTCCAAAAAATCAGATGATGTTTTTGGTTTACGGTATCATTCGAAACTCTTTCTTTTAAAGCTTCATAAATGAAAGGTGTCCCAGAAGAGTACAATATAGTTCAATACAGTTAGAGAGCATGTGACAAAATCTCCCAGGATAAGCCCAGTTTTAGCCCAATATGTGATTTGAAACAGCTGGGACAATTAAACCCTAAAAAGCAGAGAATAAAATTCTGGCCTGAGGGGCAAGCAGGGAAGACAGAGAGAGAAAATGAATGTGCAGTGATACTGCTTAGCAAAACTTCACATGAGAAAAAGAATGATGTCAAGTTCCGTAGCTGCTACACATGCTCAATAACTTTTTCTTCAAGTATAAATATTTAAGATACCACAAAACTACTCTCTCTCCACTACCCCCTTGAAAAATTCCAAACTGTACAACCAGTTCCCACAAAAGACTAATCTTATTTTAAATGAAGCTAATTTTTGGCTCACCCTTGAGAAAAAAAATCTGAATCCACATCAAAATCCAAATTTTCACCCACTCTTCATATTAAAAGTGCACTCTGTCTGACAGCTTGTTGCCAGATGATGGTAAATGCTGCTCTCTCTTCCTCAAATAGGGATTTTTTAGATTCTGTGAGGCAGAATTCAGAACCAGGTTCCGCACTGTGAATCCAATACAATTGGCATGGTTATTGGGCTATAGGGATCAAATCTTGGGCCTAGAATTCCAAGTCCAGGGAGTCTGGCTATGGATTCTCATGGGAGTACATCTCAAGCTGGAATCCTTTTTTTTTTCCTCCTGTAGTGAATTTATTGGGTATCACTGTAATACAATGTATCCATATGAAATTGAAGAAAGCCCCCTACTAAACCACCTTCTTTTTGTGTGTAGAATGCACCAGAAGGCATGCATTGTTGCTGGGAAGCAAATAATTAGTGACATGTTCTATAACACTATTGCTATTTAAAGCTACATCAGTGGATTAATGCTTCTCTAAATGTGACATCCATGAAGGATTCTAACTACAGCACTGTTAGTCACTTGGTAGTCTCTGAAGTGACAAAATCAAGGCGGCGAGTTTTAAAAGTCTTGGTTGTATCAGGAGACAAGTGATCACTAGGAGAAATTACATGAGAGAAAAAATATAGTGAGGTGGGTCTGACAAGCCTCTACTCTTACTCTCCCATGCAGCCCTACCGGAGTCCGTAGAGGTGATTCATGTTATTGTATGACAGCACTGGTACAGAGAGCTTTAGCACATGGAGCAATAAATGTGCTAGGGCAGTCAAGGAGCTTGCTAGATGCAGCATTGCTAGGGCTAGCGATTCCCTGCTGCTGCAAGTCCCACGGGCTGATAAGCGTGGTGAGTCCAAGTTTAACAAAGCCACTTTTCCTCCATGTGTATGTAATGCAGATGGACCCTGGTTGCTGTTGCCAGCTGGGCTCAAACTTGGGACCCCTGGTGCATAAACCTCTATTGCATGAGCTAAAGGTTTTGTAGCCAAGGCTGTACCAGCCTTATCTATCGCTAGCTGGTTTAGCTGCCTTAGGGGGACAAAGTGCTACACTAAGAAGAAATGAGTTATATGTGTTGACATAGGGATGAATCATGTCTTTTCTGGAGTTCTGGGGATAAGTAAGGGATTGAAAGCAAGAGGTCAAGAATATAACATTCTTGAAGGTAGGGACCAGATCATGTTCCCTCTAATTTTTTCCATCTACGTGTAGAATAAAGTTTGTTATGCACACCAAGGCATATGCAGATGTGCAACATCAGTAAAAACAAATGCTGTGGTACTCTGCTAATCAGCTGGGCAGCATTTGAATCTCTCCAGGGTGGCGACTCAAGTACTCAGCTTACAGGGAACACTATTTCCTATTCTGTAAGGCACCAAGACACAGGGGCTTTGTCTACACTGGCGGCTTCTTGCTCAAGAACATCTTGCTCAAGTGTTCTTGCGCAAGAAGTCTTGCACAAGAAAACGTCCACACTGCCATGTGCGAGCTGTGCTTTTGTGCAAGAGCACCCATGGCAGTGTGGACACTCTCTTGCACAGGAAAGCTCTGATGGCCATTTTAGCCACAGGGCTTTCTTGCGCAAGAAATCCCTGCCGAGCGTCCACACTGCCTTCTTGCACAAGATCTCCTGCACAAGAGGGTTTACACCTGTTAAAAAAGAGCGTAGCTCTTGCACAAGGAGCCCTCTCTTACCACGCCGTACTGTACATTTCCTTGCGCAAGAGCGGGCGGGCAATGTGGACGCTCTGCAGATTCTTGTGCAAGAACGGCCATACTTGCGCAAGAAGCCGCGAGTGTAGACATAGCTTAAGGGTACGTCTACGCTGCAGAGGAAGATCGAAGCTGCCACTGTCTATCTTCCTGGGTTTAAATTAGCGGTCTAGTTAAGACAGCTAATTCAAAGTGAGAGGGGCACTCTGGTCGATACCAGTAACCCTGCTTTCACGAGGAGTAAGGGAAGTTGAAGAAAGAGTGTTCTCCCTTCGACTTCCTGCAGTGTAGACAGGGCCAAAAGCCGAGTTAAGCTACTTCGACTTCAGTTACACAATTAATATAACTGAAGTTGCATATCTTAATTCAACTTTGTCCTGTAGTGTAGACATACCATAAGGTCTCTCAATAAATAATAAAGAATATTAATAATCACATGTGAATGATACTCAAAGCAGCTTTACAGCTGATTCAGTCAGTGGTTAAGCAAAGCCACCATGCATTTGGATGAAGGAGAAAGGCCTAAACAAAATACTTAAAATGGATAAGAATAAAATAAAAAAAGCATTAAAAAAATAAAATTGAGCTGTCAGGTCACATTTTACTTCTGCTTCCCCATAAGATTGACACAATGGTTTTTTTTTCTTCCCTATTTTCCATTAAATGAGCTCTTAAAACACATCTGAACTTTTCCCATCCCAATGATTCCCACGGACAATTGGCAGAGAATCTAGGACAACTTACAAAACTGGGATTTTTTCCAGGCATGAGTAACTTGTTAAAAAGCCACTACTTCCCTAATACTAACAGTAAACAGAGTTCACATCCACATGAAATCCTCCATGACCCATCAGGGAAAGTTTTTTGTATATTTATATAGAGAGATATATGAAATCATTAATTCCTTTATCCATCAAGTACTTGGAACTCAGCATGTCTGTTTATGTTTAAATTTTTAAAGTAAATACACAAAGGCATGTCAGGCTTGATTTAAAGGCATCCTTTCCTCCCAATTGCCAGCATTATGCCAGTGGTTTTGTAAGAGAGAATTTTATAAGGATTGGGATTTTTTCCCCCCTGAAATGTGTTTTAGTTCACATGGAGGAAATACAGCTTACAATAACCCCTATTCACAATGAGTAGTGCTTTACTCCTTGAGAAGTTCCACTCAAGTCATTCTATTTAACATGAATAGGGATTGCTAAATCTGGACCTGAGTTTTTTCAGTAAACCTCATAAACCTCAGCTGGTCTTACTGTGTCCATGTGCCTTGATGCTAACTGCTCTGATGGTACTGGCACATAGTAGATGGCAAAATGAACTCTCAATGTCTGAGTTCTGTAGTTGACTTGCTAGGTGACCTTGAGCAATCACTTTGTTCCCCTGTGCCTCAATTTCCCCCTATGCAAAATGGACACTGATATTTTCTGTAAAGTATTTTTAGATCTCTGTATGAAAAGTGCTCACTTGGTTGTTAATTACTAATATTTCTTTTATTACTATCAGTGTTACCTGTATCCTTTAATCAGGCAAAATGTTGACTGATGTGAGGAGCTGTGCTTGATTGAGACCTACAGGCTAGGGCTTGTTTATGTCACAGGCTGAATTGGTGCCATTTGAACAAATACGCATCAGGCTTTGACAACTGCAAAACAGTAACCTAGTCCTAGACAATTTGGAGCAACATTCTCTCCTATGGGTGTGTCTACACTGCCATGAAAAACATACGTTTGGCCTGTGTCAGTGGACTGACACAGAGGGCTGTCAGGGCTCAGTCTAAGAGGCTGCTGAGCCAAAAGTCATAGCGCTCATGCTGCAATCAAAGCCCAAATGTCTAACGTTCAATGCAACAGCCCCTTAGCCAGAATTCTGTGAGTCCAAATCAGCTGACACCAGCCAACTCTGGGTGTCTAATTGCAGTGTAGACATACCCTATGTGGTATAAAATGCATGCAGAGGACAGGAAACCCCACCAAGTTCCTATCATAGAGTTTACACCCCTTGTAGTGTGGAAGAGAATGGTGTGTTTGGTTCCTAAATCCAGAGGCATCAGAGGACAAAGTGGTCCTATACTTAGTGGGTCCCTCTGCCGCTGGCTCCCTAACGTGCATATTTTATAGTATCTGTACTACATGGGAATTGTCTGTAGGTCCCATTACATTACATTCGTGCTAACTTATTCTGCATTAACTTAAGCAAGGAGTCTTTGTAGGGTTACAGTGACAGAAAGAAACTGTTTAGAGCCAGCACACACCTTCCTGCCTCCCTGATCATCTGCAGGCCAGTGATCCTGATATCTGGGGACCAGCTTTCATAGTGTAGGGGGGGAAGGGAAATAGCAATCTCCCCTTTGACCTCATGACTATCTGTATGCACCAGATTTCTCTCACTGTACTCTGTGTCTGGCTCTGCCTTGTGCTTGCTGGCTTTTGCTTCCATATACACCAGGTTCACCCCAATGCTTCAATTAATTTTTTTAAAAGAGAAAACTATTTCTGACAGAAAGGCCCTGCCTTTTATTTTTTTCATTAATTACAGGGTTTCCCCTTCATGATGATTCATGGTCAGTTTTGAAAAGCTCCAAGGGCAGCAATACTCTTAATCAATGTGTTCTCTCTCTAATAAATTCTGATTTAATACAAACAGGGATGTGCTTCCCTGGCAAAAGGAATGGAGAATAGAAAAAAAATGTTCTTTCCCTTGGTATCTTGGTGAAATCTTTAGGAATCTGTTCTGGAAGTAAGTACATGTTCATAATGCCCCATGCAGGTTCTAAGTCAATTGACCCTCGCACAACCAGACACATCTTTAAATGCAACCTTATAATTGGTGAGTGTATATCCTGAAAAGCTCCACCACTTTCACAGGCAGGCTTCTGTAAGGTAGAACTTGTTAGCATTCATTTCAGCATCCCAGACATACTCCATGATGGGAATCTCTGAAAGCAAGCCCAGTTACTTAGCTAGAACAATGCAACATATTAAACCTCCCACGATAATAGAGATCAAGCTGAATAAGAAAAAAACAAACGGTATCATTTCTTTCTCAAAAAGCTTAAAATGACAGGTTGTTTTTTAAAGTTTTGCGTTCTGGCGTAAAGAAAAACATTTTGCATTTGAAATAAACGTATGACAGCATCAAACTAGGGTTTGAAGTTTGGACAAAACATTGGCTTCTTGCTGGGAATAAGTGGATCATCTTTCCTGGCTCCTCATAGACTCAGTGCCAATCTAGTAAACTCCTTCAAGTCTTCTCAAAGCAAGAGTGAGGTCAAGATAAGTTTTCTCTGAACAATTGTGCTGATACCTACTGTCCAAGAAGTGTATTCCTGTACTTTCAAATATGTGTAAATAAGGAGTTCAGAGTCAGGCCCAGAAAATGAGAACATTTTATATCAAGAGATGGGTGAAGTACTTTTTAGGAGCTGACTTGAATCTCACCTTAACCCTAGACCCGATTCTGCAGTGATCTCTGACTTCAGCGACTCTCTGAGACCAGATCTACACTTACTCTGAGTTTGACACTCTGGAGATCAATCTGTAGCGGATCTAGTAAGGAACTATTAAATCAACCGCCGATGGCCTCTCTGTTGACCCCAGTATTCCACAGGGTCATGAGGAGTAAGGGAAATTGACTTAGTAAGTGAGACTTAGGAAGTGAAACTCTCCCATCAACCTCTGCAACAGGAATGCCAGCTACGCTATTCTCATACGTCAACTTTCTTGCATAGTGTAGACCTGGCCTGAGAGACCAAAGGGATTTCCCATGCAGAGTTCATTGCAGGATCAGGGGCCAAATTATTGTCAAGGGCAAAAATACTTTTGTGGTGAATTAGGTTTTTTTTTTTTATAGTTTGTTTCCACACTTTTCTGCACTTCTTGCTTTTATCCAGATGTGGAAGCTGAAGCACCACAAAAAAAAAAAAATCTTTTTTATTTTGGAAGTAATTTAGCTTTTCCTGAAAATAAGATGCAGTCAAAATCTCACTAAAACCCCTGTTTTTATGGTAAATCTAGCCTAGCTTGCAGACCAAAGAGCTTCTGCTTTAAAGACAAGACAAGCATGAGAAATTTGGCTGCTGAGCTTGCTTTCAAACATTTTGAGTTCCACTCAATAATGCCTAACACGTAGAAGTGCAACATGAGGTTAGGAAGAGATTAATTTAAACACATACACCCTGGCAGCTCTGGAGGCTTTTATAATCTGGATTAAATTTTGTTTAATACATATAAATGGCGTATTTATGCAATGTCATACTGATCTCTTTATTATTTTTATCTTATTTGCTGAAAAGGCTGCCAAAATAAGCTGTTTGTTTAAAGAATTTCTTATGTCACAGACCAAACCCAGGTAGTCTTTGGCTCAGGGCAGGCAAAAAGAATGCAATATTGCCATCAACAGATGCACCACAAAACAATCCAAATCTGTTTAATTTGGTCCTTGGCATCTCTGTGCTACTTCTGTCAAACTGAATCAAACCAAGTGTTAATTTTGAAGGAAAACCTCTATGATCACTTCACTTGAGATTTAATCCAGAACTCACCTTAGGCTATTGAAGGTCAGAGGTCAATGAATCAATTTAGCATGCTATCCAAACCCTCTCAGTATCCAAAGTTCTTCTAGCGCCTGGCTCCTATTACTGGAGACCTTTTATTCGTTGTGCAGGCTATTGTGAATTCTGTATACAGTTGAGCATGATCACAAATGAGCTTTAAGAAACTTTTGAAACATGTTGTCGTGGCACATGGACCGATTGAATATACCAGATAAGCAAAAAGCTCCAGTCTGGGTCTGGCTCTGGTGCCTTTGACTTCAAAAAGAACAGAATTGGGCTTTATAGAATTTATTTCTAATGATCCCAGGTAAACTAAGGATGATTTCCTACCTGTGTCAGACCTTTCACAGGGGGATAGGAGAAAAATACATCATCCATGCCCCTGGCATAGAGCTATTCAAAATACATTGGCGTCTTAACCCTCTGCATTTTCTCCTTCACTCCACAAACTTGGTTTTTTGTTGGACGTACTGGACCCACATTAATAAAATGACTTGGGGGGCACTAAGAGAACCTTGCTCTACGTTCCTCTCCTATGTGTTTTCTTGTAGGAGGATAAAAGGTTTTCATGAGCTGATTAACCTAATGTTAAGAGAGGGGAACAGAAAAAAAGATGCTGTGGCAGGGGTTAAAATATACAAATGTAGACAACCTCCCTCCCCAAGATGCTCTAAAAAAGTTTCAGCAGAAGTTCTGTGAGATGCTCTTTGGCTGCTATAACTCAGGCTGTGCAGGCTCAGGAGAAGGGTAATGAGCCAACATAGCAGTAAGGGCAAGACTCTGTAAATACAGAGCCTATAGGGGCACTAAAAAATCCCAGAATAGGTGGCAGGGGAGTTTTTTGAGTATAACACATTTTTAGTGGAAAATGAAGGTTGGAAACCAGCTAAAATATTTGTGAGGGGTGTGTGTATCAAAATTTAATTTCAATGAAGTTTTTTCAACTATTTGTGAACTACAGTACCAACACAGACCTAGACAATCCCCTGTTAATTTTCAGATTGTTAATGTGATTTTATGTTATTTAAATGCATACACATACATGCACAACCACTTTTTATATACATGTAGTGAAGCATAAAGTAAATGGTTAGAACAAAAAAATGAGAGAGAGGGAAGACATCTGGGTATTTCTGCCCCAGATCTTTGATGTGAACCCTGAGAAAATCACTTATCCTACCTGTTCCTGGCTTCCCCATCTATAAGCATGGGATAATCATTAACTTTGCACTTCCATCTTCCATTCACAGGTCTCAAAGCAGTTATCAAGGAAACATATATAGAGGTGGACTTGCAGAGCAAAGTTGGTATTTATATGCAAATTTCTCCAGGCTTTTATTGTATTCTCTTTAATGTTTGGGCCCATCTCTTTTATTCTATGTCTCTGTATAGAGTGTGTGTGTGTGTAAGGTTCTCTCTGAGAGTGACTCAATCTCATATAAAATGGCACTCAAATCACTATAGATGTGATGGGTTTTGCATACAATTCTGCATTCAGAAAAATTATATTTAGGACCCTGCATTTCATTTCCAATTATTTATTTTATGTTTTATTGTGACCTTTGTAAAAAGGTCACAAAGTATATTACAGCCATGCAGGACTGAAACAAAATTGCATTAGCACTTAAACAATAATTTCTCAAAATGTACAAATATTTGCTAATAACCCCGACACTTTCACAGACCTGGAGGGCCATTTCTTCTTATTGGGCTGGCTTGATTTTTGACATATGGCTTCTCTCAAATTGGTCCAGCATTCAGCCATTCACAGCTTTCTGATTCATATGAAGTTAGCTCTTACAGCTAGGACTGGCTGAATGACCACTGCCTGAAAACTTTGCATTGTGTACAAGCAGACGGGTTCACATGGCTGACCTTTTGTCACTGTGTGGACAGTTGGGGTCTGATCCCTTGTGCTGATGTTGATCACAGGTCAAGTGGTGCACCAAGAGGAGAATTGAAAGACAGACTGATGGTCACTAATTTGATTTTCTTCAGGTTGCTTTAGCTATATTTGTTAATATGCAGTGGCAATAAACCGCCTCTTGCAGATAAACATAGGCACCAAATGTTCTCTAGGTGGTCTGTTCCACAGCAGCTAATGAGAACATCCATGAAATTAATTGGAGCTTTTGAATGAAATGTATTTCCTGCAAAATGGATAAATCTATTAAACACATACCGTGAGTCTTGTTACTCTATTCAGGCAAAAAGATTTCTTCCCGGGGCAATTTACTATTTCCTGCATAGCTATCAATGAATAATGATAATCAATGATGATCTGAAAGTTTCATGCCTTGAATTTCATTTAGAGCATAAAATATAATTCAAAAATGAATGGACTAGATTCAGTTCGCATTGATACCCATGCAACCTGATTGACTTCAACAGAGTAACAGCAGTGTAAATAAGAGCAGAATATTTGGCCTAGTTGTGTGTGTGTGTGTGTATGTGTGTGTATAATTAGGTGATATTTGTAAAGTAGTGCTTTAATTCATATATTCTATTTGCATGTACACAAAACCTACATATGTACTTCACCTGGTATATGTACACACACACACACACACACACACACACACACCAAAACATATACCGGGTGAAATACATACATATTATATAGATGTGAACATAGCAGATACTGTCAGCAACTCAGTGGCAGAGTTAAGAATGAAACTCATGAATGCTGACATCAAGTTTCCACTTTTAAGCCCTAAATGATTCTGGTTATAGACAGTTGTGTTTACAATCTACAGTGTAACCTTAAACCTGCTCTCCTTGAAGTCAAAGGAAGTTTCATTGTTGATTTCAAAGGGAATAGGATCAGGCCCCAAATCACTCTGTCTTTTTTTCTCTTGTACGTATGCACATGCACACAAAAGAACTTAATGTTTGTGGCAGTAAAATCCTGTAAAATCCCTTTATTTTATCCACAAACCAAGTGAGCAGCTGGAATATATTGCTTTTTTTTTCCTCTTATGCTGCCCCATCTATGACTTGGAGGGTCAAATCCATGGCAAGTTCATTTCTGGGCCAACTCTGCCAAATTATATGATGTGAATTAATGTCCACTAACGCTTAGAACAGCAAACTCTGATTTAAGCTCTTAGGTTGAACTTGTCTACAATTGTCGAGGTGAAAGGCCAGTTCATTCCCATTAATTAACCTAATCCATCTCAATCTACTTTATTTTATACCTTTTAGGGTTTATGACTCCATGAAATATATTTAGATAAAGTAATGCTGTTTAAAATCCAGAAACACCACTAAAGAGAGACATCATCTACCATAGATTTATACCACAAATCATTTATTTCAACCAGCTTTTAAATGCTCGAAACAAATTTAATCATGTATTTGTAAGTTAGTCTCAACACAGAGAGCAGGGGTTTTTTTAATCGAAGTGCTCCAAGTAAGCATTCCATTAATGTCCAGGTTATTTTTGTTTCTGACTTTTCTGTTCTTGGTAATTTCATTAATAGGCAAGCATTATTGTTAGTTCCCCTCGCCTTTTCTCTCTGCTTCCCATCCTCTGATTATGGCACTAATGCTAAAACATATGAAAATTACCTAGTGAAATCTGAACCTAAACATGACCCCTAACTACAGCTCTTAGTGGCTGGTGTAAATGCAATGGCAGGCACAGAATAGTGAGACAGATTAGCAAGGGTCCAGCTTTATCTAAAAGCACATCAGAATTTCTTAAAAGGATCTAATCTCAAAATAGGATTATGACAGATTGAAAAGATTTTATTAAAGCTAATGTTTCAAATAAAGTTTACAACATACAAGTTTAAAAAGGAAGGGACTGTACATCTGGGGTCAAGCATGGGCTATGGGGAAATATAAGTATCGGTTTACAGTTACCGAGATACATAGCATGCATAATTGCTTTGTCCCTGATTAAGGCGGGTGAGTCTTTTGAAGCATCAGTGAATAAGTGTCGTCAAGGATGCCGCCCATAAAAGGACTGTGGTGGTTAAGAGCATAGGTATGTGGGTGGAGCACATCCCTCAGTGAAGAGTGTCCCTTGGTTGGTAGGTGTCTTACGCGTCTACTGTGAAAAGATACATAGTCCACCAGGGAAGAAAGTGGGTGCTTTCCCTGACCATGTCTCTCATTGGTGGTCTCAAGTATCTCCTGTGGGAAAAAATGTTGCATTCCCCCCTGCAATAACACCACTTGGTGACTTCCAGTAACGTTACTCTCTTGGGAATTAAATGCAAAGCTGGGATCTCAATCTGGATCCTGATCCCATTTTTCCCCCCAAAAGTGACCTGTGTTTAAATCTGGGAGTTTAGTTCTGTCTGTTGAAAGAAAGGAGTAATCATGAAATTTGGGGACTGGTATAAATGTTTCTGGAGTTTTAGGTATTTGAAACGTGAGTTCCAATTTGGGTCCATATTTTAGCATAGGAACAATATGTCCTAGGTCCTATAAAGTACTTACCATCCATAGCTCTCAAAGTATCCCTATTTTGACTGGCCCAGCAGTCCAGTGGCCTAGCCACTGAATCATGAAACATCCAATGGAAATGAAAGTTCAGGCTAATTCAGAATATAAGATTACCTCTGTTTTTATATTTAGGCAACATTTTTCCTGTTCTTTGATGAAACTGTCAAATGTAAAAAAAACCAAACCAAGCCAACACAAAAAAAAAAGACCCCAAGCAACTCTTCTGTTTCATGTGAAAATTTTTCAAAAGATCTTGAGCTGTTCCACATGGCTCTGAATTGCTTCTGAAACCAGGACTGAGAAGCATGTGTGTGTACTTTGTGTGTGTGTGTGTGTGTGTGTGTGTGCATTTGAGCACCATTAGCATATTTATTTACCTTAAGTTCAGGTACACAGATTCATAGATTCTGAGGCCAGAACTGATCATTGTGATCATCTTGTCTGACCTCCTGTCGAAAACAAGCCATAGAATTTCTCCAAAATAATTCCTAGAGAAGATCTTATAGGAAAAAATCCATTTAAAACAAAAGGCCAATGATGGAGAATCCACCATGACGCTTGGTAAATTGTACTCGCGATTAATGACATTCATGGTTAAAAAGTATGACTTATTTGCCAAACTTCAGCTTCCAGCCACATCACATCTATAATTCTTGCTGTCCTTGAGTGAGAAATTGAATTAGCACTGCAATCAGGAGGGCAGAGAGACTCAATGGGCTCTGAGCAAGATGTGGAGGGAGGAGAGAGGCAGGCACCATGCTCCTATAAGGGGTGGGGCATTGGGCAGAAGGGGCAGGGCTGGAACAGCCAGCCCTGAGAGCTGCCCGGCATGTACCATGCGGCACTCCAACAGTGATTTAAAGTCTCCGGGGCTCTGGCCTCTGCTGCTTCTGCAATAGTGTCAGTCAGGAGCCCTGGGCCCTTTTGAATCACCAGGTCCCTGAGGCAACTGACCCCTTTGCCTGTCCCCCATTGGCGGTCCTATGTGCAATACGTATTGAGGAGAACACTTCTGAGGAGATCGATTGGATGAATTCCCACTGATTTCAACAGGGCCAGGATAAAATCCATTGCCTCCTGCCTGGATAAGAAGTGGTTATGCAAATATTATCCTAGGAATAGCTACAATTTAGACAAAACTATATATTGTTTGAGTTACTCATGAAGCCAAACCCCAGGAAGTGGGTAAATTTGTCTATTTAGAGCAAATGTATATTTGTTCAAATCTAGATGAGAATGATCAGTTTGCAAGCCAATCAGATAGTCACACT
Organism: Pelochelys cantorii; assembly: GCA_032595735.1. Classification (NCBI taxonomy): domain Eukaryota; kingdom Metazoa; phylum Chordata; order Testudines; family Trionychidae; genus Pelochelys; species Pelochelys cantorii. Next base: position 35,660,606 of record CM064338.1, on the reverse strand, counting down.
GAAGAATGACCGGCAAGTATGCTGTTGATGTTTTGGAGAACTGATCAAGAGGTTTGTTCCTTCTTCCCCTTGATGTACCTAAACTTTTGGCTCCAAGAAAACCTTGGAACCAGTAGAAATCCAGACTTTTTTTTTCCAGACAGAATAATTAGTTTTAGGAAAGAAAATACAGTTGAGGCAAGCATTCTTGGAGAGATCCTTCCATTTCATTTTCCTTCATCATTTGCCAAACACAAGGCAAAAACTCTGTGCTTGGCTTCTTAACCAGGAAGAGACAAACAAGAAGATAAAGGGACCAGGAACATATTGTGGAGAAGATGCTTAAAATACTTCTGCTTTCCTTTGTGAGATGCAAAGAAACACAGCCTGAGTTTTGGATGGAAGCCACCACACTAATTATATCAAATAGTTCCTAACAACATAATAACCTAGGAAAGCGCACCTTAAATAATCCAGTTAGTAACAGAGAAGGGCAATGGCATAGGAGCTAGGGCAGGGGTAGGCAAATACTGGCCCACGAGTCGGCTTTAGTTGATCAGACTTAACCCCTAATGGGCCACCTCTATATTTATGTGTACCTCCAAAGTTATGGGTGATTGCAGCTCCCGTTGGCCAAGGATCACCATTCCCAGGTAATGGGAGCTTCTGGAATGGCGATCCGCAGCCAATGGGAGCAGCAATGGCCCATACTTGCAGAGGTGCAGGTAAACATAGTGGCAGCAGTCCACCAGGGGCTAACCCTGGTGAGTCGCTGCCATTTTATTGACCACCCCTGAGTGAGGGTGCTGGCTGACACTCAAGGTACATCTACACTGCAGCGTTCTTCCAGAAAAATGGCCGTTTTTCCGGAAAAACAATACTTGCATCCACATTGAGTTCTTTCGACAGAAAGTTGAAAGAACAGAGGGATTTTTCCAATGGCGGTAAACCTCATTCTACAAGGAAAAACTTTTTCAGAAAAAGGCGTGTATGGACGCAGAAGAGGGAGTTCTTTTGAACAAAAAGGCCTTCAGGAAATAGAACATGTGCCCAAGTGGCCACACCATCCAGACTAATCACAACTTAAATGTGAGATAGCGACCAATGAATGTGGATGTTACCTTTCAAAAAAGCACTTCGCTTTTTCGTTGCCCTTTTTCTGTGTGGACACTCTCTTTCGAAATAAGATTTTCCAGAAGATCTCTTCTGGAAAAGCTTCTTCCAAAAGAAGCTTGCAGTCTAGACACAGCCTCAGGGCCCTGTGTTCAGTTCATATCTCTGCCACAGAATTGTGTGACCATGGGCAAGTCACTTATCTCTCTTTAACATATGGAGAACCTAGACTCAGGAGAACTAATAGAACTTCCCAAACTCACAGGAGTTCTGTAAGGATATACATTAAAGGCCATGAGGTGCTCAAATATTATGTCAATGGGGCTAGATAGAACAGCAGGTTTGATAGGATTTTATGCTGGAACAATCCCTTTGTTGTTTCATCTTGACCCAAATAATCATTCTTTATGTGATGTTTTATAGTAAGTAATAGATACCATCTTATTTTTCTAGGCTACCTTAAATCCATTATGTAAAGGGACTGGAAAGCAAAGTTATCCCATGGTAGGTATTTCATTTGAGATGCTCCTGATCTTAGGTTACAATAGCCTGTGACACCAGCTGAATATTAATAATATTAATGAGCATAACTGTGCCATGCACAAAAATATTTTTTTTTGGGGGGGAGGGATCATTTGGGGGCAAATCCTCCATATCTGGGCAAAGCTAGAGTGACCAAGCTTAATGCAAAGGGGTCTTCCTGGTGACTCAGGCAGGGAAAGAGGAGAGGTGAGAGGGGGCAAGAAGAATCCTTTGCTAAGACCACAATAAAACCTGTGAACATCTGTGCAGCCTTTGATATGCAGCTTACTAATGCAACACATGTACCTAGAGCCTTTTGCATGTGGGGATTTTGGATGGTAGATGTGAATGTGGGTGGTTGGTGATCTGGCCTCCTTGTCCCTGTTTCAACTTTTGTCCCCTTTCCCAAATTTCTGTACATTGCTCTGTGTGCAACCTCCATTCAGCACAGCTCTGGGGGACAAGTGGGACTCGGATCATGCTGGTTCTGCTGACCTTGGTTTCTATATGACAGAGGTAGTCTTAGGCCTTTGCCATTATGGACTAAACTGAGGATGCCTTGAGTTATGGGCTATTTTTTCAAATATCAAATTCAAGGCTGGTTTGAATCCAGGTTTCATTTTATTCAGACTTCCAAAGTCTGTGGGCGGGGGGGGAGAAGGGGTGTTGATTCAAATAAAAGCTACCGATCCTTGGCTGTTCTCTAAACACTGACACAATTTCCCTGTGGTTAAGATGATGCTGTGGTATGGGAAATAAAAACAGTATGGAAAAGTTTTATTTGCTTTCCAAATTCCATACAGTTTTGCCTTACACATTCTTTGCTCTGGCTCTGTTACTTTCTGTGGGTTGCCAAATTAAAATGTTGTACCGGACCATAAAAGAAAAAATGAAAACAAACAAACAAACCTTGTATTGACTACAACACTTTTCTCTTTGCCATTGGGGGCCTTAGCGAAAGTGACCTGAGGTTAAATAGGCTCTCAAAGAAAGTATTCTTGCCAAAGAAATGTCATTGCTGTTAAACAGTACTAATGAATGCATAGATTTAGAACCTTATTTACATTGAAATTTGTTTAGTAAGCCAACTTAGGTCTGAAAACTGGGACAAACTGTTTCCTCAATAATTTAATAACTCCAAAGACCTCATCCATTTGTGAAAGGCAGAGAGTCTTACTGTCCACTTATGAATGCAAAGTCATGTTTCCCAAAATTGAATAAAACGCTAATAATACAGCAGATCCACAGATCAGTGAGTAAGTGGCTTTTAGCTCCGCGTTCAGCCTGAGCCAGAGTGAATAACAACAGCCAGCCTGCCTCTGTCCTAAGCAAAGTGGTTTTATTCCATCATTCGCCTTGGTTCCAAGTGTTCTTCAGGGTTCACATTTCTTTTTGTAACCTCAGTGAATTTGGCACCCTTGCCAGTACTGCTGGAACTTTCAGATCAGACATTACTCACTGAAACAGCTTACTTGGTCAGGTCACATTCTTTATATGAATTTTTACTTGTGAGCCACGTTACCTATTTGTTGTGCTAGGGGAGTTGCAGGAAGAGGAGTGGGAGGGGAATCCTTAAAGAACAAATAAGTTAATTTTGTTTTAATGGAAGTTTTTTCTGGAATTAGGCTTGGAAAGTATATCTCAAGTATTTGGGCTGGCATGAAATGCACATGGGGGCAAATAGAATATCCATAGACATGGAGTGTCCTATCACAATACAGGTTGCACCTCTGAAAATCAGCACTCTCTGGTCCTGCCAGACCACAGATAGTACTGGACCAGAGAGCCCAGGAACCTAATGGTAGGAGGTGCCACCAGGACTGGGGGCAGTGTAGGGTGGGGGCGAGAGTTCTGCATTAGCAGCAGCTCAGGGCAAGTGGGACCAGAACCAGAGCTAGCCCAGCCAGCTGGGGAGCCAGTGGCAGCTGGATGAGCAGCCTGGTAGCAGTGGTGGGGCGGGGAGGCACAGGCAGTATTCCTGACAGTAGATGGTACCTTGGAGTCAGTGTAAGGGGCCCTCCCCGAGTCCGGCAAATTCTCTCACTCAGGACAAGTCAGATCCTAAGGGTACAGGTCTGCGAGGTCCAACCTGTACCCCAGATCACTGTGGGTGTGCAAAAAAGCTTTGGCTTGTGGCAGCATCAGTCTGGCTAATTTTCATACAAATTCTTTTGGGATTAGGTCCAAGGCAATGGCTGCATCAGAGACTTGAACCTCAGAAGGTTCTGCAGACGTTAGGTCCACAAGAAGGTAGATTGCAGCTAGGCTTCAAGGCCAAAGCTAGAGACATTCAGGTTACATCTAGACTGCAGGCTTTTGCACAAGAAGCTTTTTGCGGAAGAGATCTTCCGCAAAAACTTCTTGCACAAGAGAGCATCCACACTGCATGGACACTCTTGTGCAAGAAAGCTCTGATTACCATTCACAGAATGGCCATCAGGGCACCTGTGCTTTTTCTGATAGGCTCTTTTTGTGCAAGAAACCCCTGTTGAGCGTCCACACACACCTTTTTGTGCAAAAACTCTTGCGCAAAAAGGACTTATTCCTTGTAGGAAGAGGTATACCCATACCACAAAAAGCCCTTTGTTCTGCCGTTTTACTGTAAATTTTCTTGCGCAAAAACGTGCTTGAGGTGTGGACGCTCCACGGGGTTTTGCGCAAAAACCCTGTAGTATAGACATAGCCTCGGTGGTATGGCAGGAGAGGCATATTATGAAATTGACTCGCGCCTCTTCTAAGTTCATTAATGAACAACATGCACCCACCTAACATCCTGGTTTATTCACCCTGGGAAAATGGACTAGAATAAACTGGAGAGAGAATTTGGAAGGATGCTGCCTTGGTTCACTTGTTGTAGCCAGATGTCAGTCACGTCAGGTGGTGAATTGCATCTGAACTTCCTGGCTCGATTCATTTGCCTTTTAATCATCTGGCAGATGGGGCATGCAAGGGAACCAGTTCCTGCCCCGGCTGTACTCAATGCTGGGGCATTGCTGAGCAACAGCCGCCTTGATGTCCTGACTATTCACGAGGGGCTGCACCAGATTCAATTTCCGTATTAAGAAACAAGAGTATTATGATGCTGATTTCTCAGTTATGGCCTTACACTCGATTGGCATGTTTGAAATGAGCCAGCCCACATTGACAGGGTAAGAAAAAAACATTAAACATGATGTAGCAGGGAGATATTTGAGTCGGGGTGTGGTGATAACAGTGATATCTGATACAATTTCCCCAAGATCTTCAGAGAGGACAGCATTCATCCGTCAGATCCTGGGGCTGGTATTTAAATCCATGACATTAGGGACTGATTCAGGGATGAGATGGATCGCAGATATGGTTGGTTTGTGTGGTGTGTCCAGGCTAACTGTTGGACACCCGCCGCTTGGAGAGCCAGTGGCAAAGTGGGTTCTTGCATCTGACAAAGTGGGTTTTTGCCCATGCAAGCTGATGCCTAAATAAACGTTAGTCTTTAAGGTGCCACAGGCTTCCTCGTTGTTTTGGGGATACAGACTAGGATGGCTGCCCCTCTGGTACTTCGAGTGCCAGTATGAGTAAAGACTAAAAAGGATTTACAGAGCTCCCAGAGGTAAACAGGACCTGGAATTCCACAGTTAGAGCTTGTGCTTATGGGGGTGAAGGTCTTAACATCTTTGAGGTTTGATCGACCTCAAAGGGCATTTGCCTAGGGAGTGCAGGGTGATGGGTTTGAGCTCCTCCCTCCCCCGCCTTCGGGGAGCAGCTGGACAGCCAACACTGGTTCCTCTAGCAATGGAGCTGGCTCCCACCTGGGAAAGACCAGAGTTGTGCCATCTGTTACTCCAGCTACCTTATGGTGTGGAAGGTAGCTGTATTGAATTTGGGGAATAGACCAGGGAGGGTCTACCCTGAGTTACTATTTTGATCCAGGGTCAAAGCCCTGTATCCTTATGCTGGAACCAATTAAATGCCTGATACCTGAGAGCTGTGGTCAATGTCCTTCCCTAAGGTATTATTCATAAAGCTGCAGCCTGCCATTTAGCCCATCCCACATGCCTATCAATCATTCCCTGGCTGGTCCTGGTCAGTCAGTCAGTTGTGTTCCTCATTTTCTGGGTGTCTGACTTGAGCATTGGCAAAATACTGAGCCAGAGCTCAGCATGGGAGGCAATCGGGACAGCTATCTGCTGAGGATCCCAATGACAAAGTCCACCTGAGAAGGCTGGGATGTTACATCATGCCAATGGCCTGCTACTCCCTGGTATTGGGGAGTCATGCAGATGTTTATACTAAACAAAGAAACTAATTAACCAATTCTGCTCCCTCCCCCCCCCCATGTATGTTGGCCTGCAAAAAACTCTGTGTGGTTGGAGGGATTGGAAAGATGAATGTGATTATTGCAATTCAGTTATTCTAGCCTCAGAACTTATTGCCAACATCCTCTCATGTTCATGACAATATGAGGCCTAATTATACATTTAGGGTATGTCTAGACTACATGCCTCTGTCGCCAGAGGCATGTAGATTAGGCTACCCGGCATAGGAAAATGAAGCGGCGATTTAAATAATCGCCGCTTCATTTAAATTAAAATGGCTGCCGCGCTGAGCCGATCAGCTGTTTGTCCGCTCAGCACGCTAGTCTGGACGCTCCACGGTCCACATCAAGGGCATTTGTCGACCTCCCCGGTAAACCTCATCCCACGAGGCATACCGGGGCAGTCGACAAATGCCTTTGATGTCGACCGCGGAGCGTCCAGACTAGCACGCTGAGCCAACAAACAGCTGATCGGCTCAGCGCGGCAGCCATTTTAATTTAAATGAAGTGGCGAATATTTAAATCGCCGCTTCATTTTCTTATGCTGGGTAGCCTAATCTACATGCCTCTGTCGCCAGAGGCATGTAGTCTAGACATACCCTTGATGGCCCACAGACCACCTCCATTTACTTTGGTAAGTCTGCACATGAATAAGGTCAGGATCTGACTCTCCATGACTCACTTCTGCAGTTTCCTGTGGGAACGAGCAATTAGCATGTGCATAGGGGTTCTCATTAGTCACAAGTCCTCATTTATTTACCAGCAAATCATGGCATCTGAGGGACTACAGTCTGTCCCCCACTTAGAATATTGCCATGCCACTGTAACTCTGCAAACATTGTTACTTCTTCATGGTGGGGCCATTCTTGGTCAATATTGCGTTTACAATGGCATCATTCATGATCGTGAAAAACATTGCTTGCTAGTCATATAGTGGGTGCATATTTCCCCATTATCAAGGTTGTGAGCCTGTCATGGATGTCGCAGAAGACAGGAAGTGTGCCTGATTCCAGAGCTGCCTGAACTACTTGGGCAGCTCCAGGGCCAGCCTCATCAGCCCCATCCCAGCAACATAAGCAATCTCAGGCCAGCCCCTGCCAGCATCATCATGGTCCAACCCCTCCACCCTCCACCCAGCAGCAGTAGTTCCTTGCCACCCCACGTCCCAAGCAGCAGGTCATCTTGCTGCCTCAGCACCAGCAGGCACCCAGCCCCACCCCTTGAAGCCCTGAGCACCAGTGGATTCCTTGGAGGGTCTCCCCTCAGCATCAGCAGCAACCCCAGAATGCCTAAGATTTAGTCAAGGGTACATAGTCCAAGTCAAGGACAGGTCAAGGGGCTGTGAATTTTTGTTTATTACCTGTGACTCATCCACGATTTTCCTAAACATACTCATGACTAAATCTTAGCCTTACCCATTATTGTGTTGATACATTCCGTACTGTAACCTTTAATGGTATTAGTACATGATAGCAAATGTATTAATTTATTAGTTATTCTTCTGATGCTCTGGAAGCATTTTAGAAAAGGAATTTATTCCTTCCTTTGCTAGGTATGGGCCTGAACTGAACAGAACACTGGGTGCAGGCAAGCCAGCCTTACCACCACAGAAGAAAAATTTCAGACCTCACACAGGACCAGATCTCTTTGCACTTGATAAATGTGTAAACTGAGGCACTGCATGGTCAAGCTATCTGGGCAAGACCACACAACACATTATTTGAAGGGTAAAATTTAGTGGAATGATTTGAGGACTGGGGATCAACAAGACACTGTCTGATGCTGCATCCCTCCAAATAACATTTTAAATGTAATCAAGCAAACACAACCCTACGCACCAGGCCATTCTGTCTCCTTCCTTGTTCTGAGAGCCACGCAGGCATAAAATAAGAAATGACGACCCCAACATCTGAAATCTTTCTAGCAGTATTTTAAAAATTACGTGCTATGGCTATCTTGAAAACCTTTCATGGAACACCCCTAAATAAACCTGCCTTTCCTCCACTGCAAACCATTAGGAAATACATTTTGAAGCTGAGCGTCTATCAGAATATGGTATTACATGACACTGTAACCTTTTTCCCTCCAGAAAACCACCCTTTATGAATAAAACATAGGTGACCTTTAAAAACTTAGCAGTTGTACTAGGTGATTGCATATTAACAAGCTTTTTGAAGAACTAGGACAGGCACTGTACGTTTCAGTTAAGGACAGATAATAGAACTATTCAAATAATTTATTATTTTATACAATATGGGGGAAATGTAAGAAAACTACCTCTACAAGAGCCTGCTTAAATTTTTGTGAGTATAATTTTATGTGACTCCCCCCATTCATCTAAATTATACAGTCACTGTAAAATGAAAGGCTCCCTTTGAAAAGACAACCCTGATTCTCCTTTGCTTTGAGTTTATGAACATCTTTAGTTTGAGGCCTCTTGACACACCAGGCTGAAATGATTATTGGGCACTTTTTTGAGAGGATAGCAGAACATTTAAGAAAACTTCCATAGATAAAGTTTTGGGGCAAGATTCTCAGCTGGCTTAAATTGTTGTAGCCCCAGTTACATCAGTGGGGCTACACTGACATACACCTTGAGGATCCTGCCATTTGGGCCAATTTTATCTTTGGTGCAATGTTCTAGTACATCATTTCCATGGAAACTCAGTTGGGGGGAAGAGGAATGGGCTTACACTGCAGGGAAGGGATCATGCTGGAAATGCAATAAGTATCCAGAAGTTTGGATGGTTAACTGAATCCCATCACATGGGGAAAAATCTTCATATCTTGCCTGGAGATATTTTTTTGTGGCCTCAATAATAGTCATGTTGCATTCCTTCTACTGAAAGACTGAAGAATGGACTAGAAGTCATCATACCCCATTCTGAATTATAATCAGTTTAACTCAATACATTAGCAATAATTGTCACCTACTAATTTAGTATTGTAGAAATCCAAACAAATAAATATTACATCAATAGGACAAATATATCCATCAAGCTAATTCTTCCACATCTGTAGGAGAGAATGTGAAAAAGCTTAATTTAATGCAAAATTGTGGCAATTAACCTTATACTGTTTCTTGTTTCCTTGGATCATCTCGGGTACAATCACATCAAGATGGCTTGATGGTTCTTTAGCCTGTTGCAATGGAAGCTCTTTCCTCTGAATACTGGAAAAATATCCAGGCACAGAGAAGAAAACAGTCACTGACATTTTTCATTTTAGCATTTAGACTCCTTAGGTTGGCTGAAGAGTTTCCAAGTTGGTGCCTCGAATGTGTGTGCATGTGTGTGTGCAACTTTCCTTAATGTAAGATGAGTCCATGGTAGTTTATCCTTTAAGCCAACAGGGGAGGGAAACGGAAAAATGTTCCACAAGGCCAACCTGATAGGATTTCTCCGATGTGTCATTACGGTATTTCAGAGCATATGTGTTGCTGCCATATGAACTGGATGGGAACACAAAGTAATCAATTTCAGTTGAGAGCACTAATTTATCATCTTGCCATCTTTTATTGCAAAGGAGAGAATCTCTCTGTCTCTCCCCCCACCATCCACTTCCTGAATAGAAAATCAGGACAATAAAGAGGCCCATGTCCTTACTATTGCATAAAAGAAAATACAATTCAGGTAAATGTACAGGAAAATGCACTGAAAAGCAGAAGTGTGCATGCAATCTTTCCCCTCACCCGATCAATGTGCAATACAGGACACATGCTTGGATTGCTCTCTGTTGGAAAAATGTCATAGGAAGAATGCCAGTGGTCCCGAATTTCTGTCCCCTCACAGTGGTGCTACTTGGAACTTCCTCCTTATACATTCACCCATAGTCGCCAAACAAATGCTGTACCAGCTTTGGAAATTTAGTACCCATTAGCCCTACGCTGTAAGTCTAATAAATCTTTCCTGTTGTCCTTAAAACACAAATACTTCATCATGGCTGAACAATCAAGGATAATAGATAGAACGAGCCCCAATCTTTGAAATTTACAAACAAGGAGAATTCTCACATAATCACACCTAAAAGAAGAACCAGGGGGAAGATTTGAAAGAAGAGTAAAACCTTCCTTACATGTTTTATTCAGGCCCATATCTTAGATATGTTTTTCTATGCATAGCCATTTTTGGTATCATATGGGTTTTACAACCCAAAGCCATATTTTTTGATAGTCCCTCAAACTGAATTTACTCATTTTTCACTGGGCCCCTCGCATAGCTTTGCAAACACTTCCAGGAAATCTTATTTCCAGGAAAGTGATGCTAGTTTGCAAAACCTGGATGTGTTGTGTAGTCACAGATCAATAGTGGCAATTCTTTCTGGAACCATTAAAAACAAAGTTCATCTGAAAACAACATATGCTAAGGGGCAACCTAGAGCTGTCCACAGCCAGCTAGCATATGATTAAAAGTCGTAGTGCCCAATATGGACAGGGATTATCACTTTTAAACATCATTTAAATAAAACATGCTAGCTAACATGTTTAGAACTCCTTCACCACACAGTGGATTTTCCCTACCCGAGCCTGGTCTGCATTTTCTCTACTGTCCCTCAAATATTTTCTGTAAAAAATTACCTCCTCAAACATTTTCCTTCTTAAAATTCCTGGTCTATGCGTGTGCCTGAGTGCATGCACACACAGGCACACAGACACAAGCTCTGATGTTTTTCTGCAGTGCCCAATATTTCTCCCTAGACCCCAATTTCCTAACCAAAGCACATTACAGATCTGATGCTTTCTACAGCCTGGTAGCACATCAATAAACTAAAGATTATTGTGCTTTGTCAGGTTTTATTTTGTAACATTATGGGAAATTCTCTGCTGCTTTGGATGAGTGCGTAAACTCTTATGGCTTGGCAATTAACAGAGCTAGTAATAGAAAATGCAATGTAATTTACCTTAGTACAAGGGATTTTGGTTAACAAAAATTAAACTATTGAACTCTTCTCTTGTAAGAGAAGGACATTGTCTCATTATGTGTGCCTGGTGTTTTATTTTTGTTTGCTTGTTAAATAAAAAAATCACAACTAGAAGTGGGTGCTGGGCTTCGAGTGGATTTATTGGGGAGATTATGTGGAGTTTTTCTGACATGGTTTGCTTTAGAACCAGACCAAATGCTATCTTTGCTGAATGAGCATGTTTTCCTGTGCTACAGAGAGCAGTCACACAGATAAATAACACTGGGGTAGTTCCTTTGTACCCTGAGTAATTTCAGTGCTCTGGAGACAGAACGCTTCTCACCTTCAGTACTGAATGAGTGAGATGGCTCTGCATCTTCTCTCTCAATGGCACACGTTGCTGTCATTTTGGAAGAAAGGGACCCCTGACAGTGGGGCCCAAAGAAAGATACTGCACCTAGAAATGGCCTCTGTGTCTTTGAGCGTGCCCTCTGTGCTCCATAAGCTTTCTTTTTTTGGTTAATAGGAACACAGAGGCATCTCTGTAAAGTTGCCTGTAAACAAGGTTGGAGGTACTGTGGCACTGGGAGCTGTAGTTAATGTCCTCATAGGAAGCAAATGATGCAAGGATCTGTCCATGAGGTAGCTGTGGTTGGGAGCGGTCTGAATGCCACTGAAGGCCTTTGCTGCAAGACCTTAGCTAAAAGATAGTGGCTAGGAGTAAATGTCCATTGTAAGGATGGCATGTGCTATAGGGCATTTTCAGTTCTACTGCCACTGTACTTCTCTGAGCAGTTCTGTAGACAATTCAGGTATGATGCTTCTAGGCACTGAAACCGAGGCTGTTTTCTATCTTTTCTCCCTCTCCCTAGCCACCTTTATAATACCGCCTGGCTCTACTTTTCAGAGGCATAATTTGGCCCAATGTTATTTTGGGCTAAATATTTATTGTTCATAATTTGACCCCTCAGTAGAATTATTTGTCATGAGAACCTGTTTCTGGGATTTTCTCCCTTATTCTGTCTCATGTTTCAGTGTCAGGAAGTTGAATCTGATATTCAGACTGGAAGAAAAGTGTGCAAGGGAATAATCAAGTGAAAAGGGATCTATCTATCTATCTATCTATCTATCTATCTATCACTGTCTGTCCTAACCTAATCTAATCTAATCTAATGTAATCTAATCTAATCTAACCTAATCTACCTATCCTTTGAAGCTTAAAATATAGCATTTTATTTTAATTTTAGGGTAGATTTTGAAGTTCATATACAATTTTTGATCACTACACACTACATCAATATCTGTTTTGGCTCAGTAAGGAAAGCAGGTCTTGGCCTTTAAAATTTAAAGGGGTTTCTACTTTAAAAACTTTAGAAACAAGGGGTTTCTAAAGTTTCTATGGAAGTTACGTGAATTTCAATGGGGTCTCTGTGGCCAACTTCCTTACGTTTCATGGAAGCCCAGCCTAAAATCACATTATTCTTTTGTAAAGGTAGAGCATGCCCTTGGAAAATCATAGCAGAAATGCTGCAACAGTGTACCTCTAAACAACCCAGTTGAACATGGCCCTTACTGGTGGAATTGGGTGTGTTTGAACAGCAGGCTTTGTGAGAGACTGGATAATAGCTTCAGAGAGACAGATAATGATGGATGTTATGGATTTGTGAACTGGGGTTTAAAATGGTCCCCTCCTGCCCTCAATCCTCCTTATACATACAAATGAAACAAAGCAGAGTTTAAGATGGGAGCATTAGTCTAGGCCAGTTGAAAAGCTTCCCCCTTATTGGAGAGAGTAAGCCTGCATCAGATGTGTTGAAATCTCCTACTTGACCCTTGTCTAACCTCCAATCCCCAACGCACAAAGTAGGATGGAGCTAATCCCAGCAAGTACGTTTAAGCAAACAGACTAATAATTTACTGCCTCTTGGACAGCACTGCGTTCCTCACTTTCCACGCACGCATGGCTTTGAAAACAAAAGGCATATTAAAGCTGTGGTAGTTACAAGGAGAATATGAAGCTCTACTTCAAATTCAGTGAAACCTTGCACTCTCTTAACCAGCAACTATTTCTTTACTGGTACTGATCATGGCGTGTATTTGATGCATGCCTTTCCCAGACTACAATACTATGAATCTGCAGTGGGCTTTCAAGCTTTCACCGTTTCTCTCTGCCACTCCTCATGTGCCAGCTGCATATTCTTAATGGTGAAAACCAAAACATTCCCATTCATTTTGATCAGTGTTTTAGCCCTGATGTGGCTTTTATTTTTAAACAAAAATGTCTAATGAAATGTGAGACTTTCAGTCTGGGGAAGCATGCTACAGGAATCTCTCACCTACCTTTGCAGTGTGAAAGAAGGGATTTTATTGGTCTTAGCAGGAAAAGTGAAGAAGGAGAACTCTACAAACCTTGCCTGCTTATAAGAAATATTCATTCAAAATGTATAAGGGCCAAATTCTGCCACCTCTACTCAAGTTGAGTTCTCTGATCTCTCCAAGTAGTCCCACTGAGCTAAATGGATGCACCAGTGAAGTAAAATAGTATACAATCAGAGTCAGAGTGGAAGAGTCACAATAAATCAAATATATCCTTTTGTGATTAGAGAATCACCTTTTTTTTTTTTTTTACTAAGTGGACGCATCTCAAATTCATCAATCTGCTTTAATTTAAGAGCTCTCTGTGCTTTTTTCTGCACGTGAAATCTATGCAGCTTGCCCCAAATGAAACAGGAAGACAATCCCCGTACCTAAACCATTTCCAGCTATGTTATGTGCTCCAGATGTTGCTCTCAAGCTTTGTCTACACTGCTGGGGTTTTTTTTCTGAAAAAGGTATGCAAATTGCAAACCACAATTTGCGTACCTTTTCCTGATTCTTTTTTTGGAAGAGGCTTTTTCCAACATTTGGCCCGTCTACATGGGGCCAAATGTCGGAAATACCTCTTCTTTTGGAAGAGCCTTTGTTCCTTGTAAAATGAGGAATACAGGGTTTCCGAAAGAGTGCATCTGCTCTTCTGAAAAAAATTTCGGAAGAGCAGACACATTCCCTAGATGCAGCGGATTTTTTCTGGGATACATTATCCCGGAAAAACTCTGTAGTGTAGACATAGCCTCACTTATATTGGTGTAAATCTGGAGTAACTCCCTTTAGTGGCATCTACAGTGTGGATGTAAAGGAGGGTGAAATCCGGCTCTGAGACATCAACAAGATTATGTTGAGTAGAGAGGACTAGTCAAATTTTATTGGCATCATATGAAGGAGTCTATCCAAGGAGGGAAACCTTATAAAAGACCTCTCAGTGAGACAGTTTAGTATTGGAGCATAAGCTGCAAAAACAGAGACACATGCACTTGGATTTATTGAGGTTCCCATGATATTTTTATGCAAGCAGAAATGTTAGGAGTGTCCTAACCAACAATATTCTTCAAGGATTACATTCAATGATTGGGTTACTGTCCCTTATTTTTTTTGTCTGAAACTGTGGTCCAGCATGTCTGGCAATGCTACCTGCCATACAGATAGGTGTATCTCCTTACAGGTTTGATCCCATTTCCATCAATTTTCCAGTGATGTCATGACATTGATTCTGGTAGAGTGACTCAGACTTTCAAACATATTTTGCCTTTTTTTTCTGCCTTCTTGCTTTTTATCAAAGGGATTTAATTTGTCTCTTACAACCAAGTCCTCTTCAAATTAGGGACTCTTCCTTACATTTATGGGGGGGGACTGAAATCTGGGGACAAATTCATTTTTTCCCATCTCTAGTGATCATCAACATGTAGAGAGCTCAGATGTTTTGGTGATCATGGCTCTAAGAACTAGAACAGAAAGTGATATTGGAGCGAAAACATTTCTGCAGTGAGTGATTGAGATATCACAAACAGTGGATTCCTTATATATTTTCCTTCTTTAGATTTATTATAAAAAGTTGGTTGGATGAGAACATCAAGAGAGGGTTCATTAGGATGAAAAACAGGTCTGGCTAAGAAATGTTACATTCAAAGGTAAAAGAAGTTCAAATTCAGCAGGGGAATTGCTGTAAATTACTGACACAATATTTTCCTGTGTGCACCTCTATTTATTTTAATAGTTTGTCCCAGTGCAAAAAAATCTCTCTTTAAAGAGGGCACTAGTGAAGACAGGGATGATTTGAAGTTGCTATCAAAGAGATATGAATGTGTTCGCTTGAAATATATGGTGAGATCATGAAAAATAGTTAATTTCAATAGTAAAATCATTTAAGCTTTGTTGATATGCTGCACATAAAACCTTGAAGCATGCACAGTCCCAGAGATGTAGTCTTCCTTTTGCCCATGCCTGTGGATCCTTAACTATCTATTATCACTAGGAAGTCATCTTCACTCATGTGTATTTGTGACAGGGAGAGCAAGTGCTGAAGATGCTGCTGCATGCTTAAGATGTAGGAACAGCCATGCAGCTCTGCATCATGAGGAAGGGGGTCATCTGCTCTCCAGCTTGCCTTGGTGCCACTGGATTGTGGGGTCTGGTGCCTGGGGTCACAAACATCACAATGGAAAAGAAGGAAAGGAGAGAGAGAGTAAGCGCTAACACAGCCTGTTCCCAACTTTAAGCAAATTTGGGAGTTTGGCTGATGTTCCGGGTCCTTTTTATCTGACCCATTTCTCCCACCCTTCCTCAGACTGGATCTGGTGCCGCTCTCATTTGCAACCTGTGGCTTTGTTGAGATTAATGGGGATTTCTCCTTTTCATGAAAGACTCACCAAGGACCACACAGAAACAGTATACGACAATCATTTAATGGGATATGAAATCGTGAGGATTCTACGAAGGAGACGGAACCTGCTTTAAATTAAAATCACATGCGAGGCTCCATAAGTAGGATCTCGCTGTATAAATGGCACATCTTAGGCACATAATATAATGGTACCTTTGCACTGAAACCTGCTCATATTCACTTGCTCATTCAAAAATATAAAAGACTTCCTTGAGTAATAACTACAGGGCACCTTCCTGGTGGACTCCAGCCTAGTGTTAAACCATCGGAATAGATGGAAGTTATAACAATGATAAACGCCTCAGAACCCGTATATAGGATTAGTTTGGCAGCTACTCTCTCTCTCGCTCTCTCTTTCTCTCTGTCTCCACCTCTCCAAATCTAGATCAAATTGATGCCAGTGCCATTGGACCTGGAATACTGAACAAGTGTTGTGACACATAAAGGTTTGCCACTTCATTTGCTCTTCAAGTTTACAGAATATATTACTGCCATCGGAGTCAAATAGTTGGAAACAGTGCTAGTACAGCTGCCATCTGAGGAAGAAAAGCTGCACATCTTCCATTCATTTATTCTGTTCCTGGGGTGACAACAGCCTCACTGTTTTGCTGTGCTCTCAGTTTACAATTGAAATCTCATTGCACAGGAATGATAGTCCCCACCCCCTTCATTTTGTATGCACACAGTTTAGTTATTGTAGGGTTGCTCATGGTATGAAACCAGACTGGGCAGAGGAGCTTGTTTTCTAGGGTTATTCATGAAATATAATTTGCTGTTCATGCTGTAATTTTTCAGGGCTCCATTACTGTTGCTGCTACTGACTTTGCTCTTTCTTCATTCTCTGGAAAAAAATACAAGAATTTGTAGCTAATGATATTGCAACACTGAAACAGCTAAACATAAGCTTTCTATAAATTGGGTTGGGTTACAAGAAGACTATGTCATTTACTATTCAATGCTTTGATTTCCTTGCCTCCTAGTATTATTTTGAAGCTGAAAGCTGCACCATTGTGTTTATGAAAGATGTCTATTCATAGTCTAGCTCACTTTAACTAAGCTATTATGCTGTGTAGAGAAAGTATTAGCATCAGATAGAGAAGTCCCTGTAAAATGCTATACATAATACCAGCAATAAGAATTCACACCTCTTTCTTCTCTATTAATTTTTATCTTCCTTGTATTAGCCACTTGTCCAAAATTTCCAAGGCCTGTGTCCTTCACTTCAATCTTATCAACTGGAAAGCCATGAGGCTGTTATGTTAAGCACATTTCTATATGAAAGTATTGCTTTAACAAGGGTGGAAAATGCTCTCTTTAGAAGAGCAATTATAATGAAAGATTAATTATCAAAAGAATAGTTACCTAAAGCAGGAAAGTATGAATAGTCCCACTCATTCATTATGCTGAAGGAGTGTGACAGCGATTCCAGGATGAATGTATCTCAAGGTTTGTTAGAGGGTTTTTTTTTCTTCCCTATATCGTGATGAGAACATACACAAACATGATTGCTCTGTCTATGCATGTATGTTTATTTCTAAGGTGCCTGTCACCAAGGCCCTCCCTTTCAATACACAAAATACAGAGCCATTTAGGGTACCATGAAATTTGGGGCACCAAATGCACAGCAGATGCATGCTGTGTCGGGGGTGGCAGCATTGGCAAGGTGTCCCTAGAGGAGCGTGGGGCCTGGGATACAGGGCTGGCCTTACCATGAGGCGAACTGAGGCTGTAGCCTCAGGTGCCAGACTGTCGGGGGGAGCCACTAGGACCCAGAGAATTGAGACCTTTCAAAGTTTTGGCCCAAGCGAGGCGGCATAGGGGTATCATTTGAGCTCCTTGCCTCAGGTGCCAAAATGTTGTGGGCCGGCCCTGCTGGGATACCTCCCATTCCACCCCCTCTCCACTCCTTCCCTAAGCCCCTGCTCCCACCCCGCCTACTCCACCCCTGCTCTCCTCTGTCCCCAAGTGACATGGCTCGGGGTCTAGCAAAGGGCCTGGTGCCAGCAGCAGGTGTCACTCCCCCTACACTCACCAGAGGGGACAGTGGAAAGTGAAGCCAACCAGTCCAAGCCCCCTCCATTCTGTTGGCTCCCAGCCATGTCTCTCCACTTCCTGCTGCCAGTGACTGCTCTTGGTCTGCCCCTCACAGCTCCTGGTCCCCAGGCTCTACAGCCCTTATATGCAGACCCCCCTGCCACTGGAGGGCTCACACCATGGAGGTCCCTTCCTCCCCTGCGTAGGGTACCAAAAGTGCTAGGAACAAACCTGCCTATCACTGTGTTATCTAGTATGTTAGTCCAGGCCCTCAGGACCAGACAGGCTGGTGACTTCAGTGGAGGTACTCTGATTTACCGCAGCTGAGGATCTGGTACTATAGTTCCAGACCAAAAGGGCCAAACTCTTTTCCTCTCCTTTCAAGTTCTTTATTTTAAGCTGTTTTTCCAAATAAGAGCCTGTTCAAGGAGCCAGCTCTCATTTGCCCTAAGACTGAATATGGACCACTAGGTTCAGGGCCACCCGTGGGGGGGGAGGAGGGCAAGTGGGGCAATTTGCCCCGGCCCCGGGCTCCACAGAGGCCCCCATGAGAATGTCTGAAGTCCGTTTGGGTCCTGCGCTCCCCTTATGGAAGGGGCCCCCGAAATTGCTTTGCCCCAGGCCCCCTGAATCCTCTGGGCAGCACTGACTAGGTTTAGATGAATGGAAGCTTGATTAAATAAGAAATCGTAGAAAGGTAGGCCTGGAAGTGACCATAACTGGTTAGGTTAGTTAAATCCTCAGAATTAGGCCCGTATGTAACCCGGGCAGGATGGGGACAAGAAGAAGTCAATTGTATCTTTCCAATTTCTGCCATTATATAAATGTTATTTTTGTTAGGATGCCTTCCCTCTTCCCTTACCCCCCAAGCAGTTTATAGACAATAAAACACTAGGAATCCCTGAAGAGTGGTAAACGCTGACATGATTTAAGGAGGAAGACTCTGATAAGAAGATAAAAATCTAATAAACAGAGTCTAGAGAACCTTGGCAAGTCTCAGCTGCTTGCCAGTGTAAGCAAAGCCCCTCCCAAGGAAAACAAAAGGAGACTTAATCTCTAGGACATTCCACTCACAAACCATCTGAAGGAGAAAGTTAAGGCCATGACCTCTGCAGTCTGAAGTTATGAGCATACTGACAAGAAAATATTTGAGTTGGTTCAAGAAGCAAAATCAGTCACTGGATTTTTTAATATCTTTTTTCCTCAATAAAACACAAAAATAATGTAATAGTGTATGTGTGTGTGTGTGTGTGTATACCAATTCTGGCTTTTCATTTGTCCGAGTGTACATGCATATGTACGTATAAATTGAATATGCATATGGCATATAAATTAAAATACCTGCATCAAAGATTCGCCAGAGATAAATAAGCACGACTGCTGCATTTTTTACGTAGACAAACACAGTGTCAAAGGATTAAATGGTGCCTCTGTGTTCTAGCTGTTGTGTCCTGTTACATACATTCTTTAAGGCCTTGAAAAGCCTTGCAAACATAGCTATGTTGTAATCAGTTGGAGAGAAATGAATTGATTCAGGTAAATCAGGAACCAACCCAAACCCCACCAAATAAAGCCAAAGCTTTCTCAGGTTTGAAAAATGTATTAATAACTTTTTCTGCACAGTAATACTCATTCTTAAGCCTTCCTATAGACCAACTGGTGCCATCTCAGACCGTAAGTGGAAATGCCAACATACATTAGAGAAGGCTTTTCACTCCCTAGCAGATGCAAGAAATGCCTGAAGTCATGCTTGAATAACCTGATCTTCTGAGATTTTTGTCCCAGTTTGCCAGAGCCATGGGCAAGCTTCCAAATTTGCGGTTGCTTAAGTGATGCACACGTCTCAGCTGTTTTGGAACATTTGGTAACCTTATGGCATTTTGTAATTCTGTCCCAACTATGTAATTCACTGCCTACTAGAATGATGAATGTTCAGCCTGTCTTGAACAAATTCACAAGGCTTGTCCGTTGTACAGTCGAGCAGGGGATGCGGCAAGCAAGGCCTGTTATATAGATAAGCCTAACAGGCAGATTTTGGGTTCAGTCTGGAACTAGACTAACATCTGATCTAGTCTGAACTGAACCTGTCCTTCCAATAACCTGCCTTGTTGTTCTGGCACCTGATGACATTTTCTGCCGTGTTGTGTAATGACTTAAGGGCTGTAATGGGTTGCATGCTGTTAAATGTCATCAAATGCCATGAATCATAAACAATTCTGACTTCTAAACTAGAGATTAGGGATATTTATGAAGTCGAGTTTCGTTTGGGTTTTCCAGACCCTTGAAGTTCAGAGGGGGGGCTTTCTTTCTTTCTTCCTTTTTTTGGTATTGCACACATTGCTTCCTGCTGCTGTGATTAACTCTGCTGCTATTCCCGACCTACAGGGCGGGATGTTAATCCGAAGGAGCTGACCATCTGAAGTGATTGCCTGCTGACAGCCAGTGTAAAACTCAAAAGCACCACGCCTGCAAGATACTCAGATTAGATATCAGAGGAAAGAAAGATACATCTGTTTCTTGCCTCCTCTAACCTAGGCAGAAAATAGACCCCCACTATACGTCAACCCACCATTAAGGACAGTTGCTGATTTCCTAAAAATTGTCATGCTAAAAATCTTGTAATAATCTTATAAGAAGGCAAAGAATTAGGATAGAGAAGCTTCAAAGCACAAAGATAAAAGGTTGCTGGCTACAGTCAAAATTAAGTAAACCCAGTTAAGGCAAACACTTTAACAGGACACAGCTGTAACTCAGCAGATGTACAATGATCCAGACTGCTGTATGGATGGTGTGGATCCACTACATAGGCCAAATTGGATGTTTCTTATTCATATTTGACTACAGCAAATTCCAGTCAATTTAAATAGGAGTCTGCCTGACAAAGGACTGAGGATTTACACTATATTCTCTGCTTCACTTCTTCTGAGAGTTATAATACATAGACTGTCTATAGGTAGAATTCACTCCTTTGCAGAGGGCTTTTCAAAATCTTAGTTCCCTTCTCAAGGCCCAGATGGAAGCCCTTTTGCCAAACCAGTAGATGTAATACATTTTCTTGAGCTTTCAGCTGCCTTTTTCCTACCTAAAGGCTATTAAGTGGACCTAGTTCTGCTCATAATCAAGCTTATTTTGAGTCCTGAACAGGATCAAGTCTCATATTTTCAATGCCCTGTAAAGAGCAGAGAAAATTACCACAGACTGAAATCAGGGGTTTAATACTTTGTACAACCATGGGGAGTCTGGGGTAAAACTGCAGGGGTTGAGATGAGGCAGGGAGCACTGTTAGAAGGAATTTAAGCACAATTTGAGGGGTTTGAAAGCTTAGCAGGGACTTAAGAGGGAGATAAATCCTGATCCTTGGCACAGCGGTGAACTTCATCAAAGATGCATAAAGTTTGAGGTGACACTGAGGAGAAAACAGTAGCTTCTGGTCTCTTAATAACTGTTTTTGCGCTATATTTGACCTGTTGGTGTCCTTGATACCACTGGTTCTTATCTCTCATTCTCCTTTCTAATACTCCAGCCCTCAAAGGTCAGGAATGAGCACTTCCTGAACATCTCCCAGCCTGTAGGAGAAGAGCATCATACATTTTATATGCCAACTACCTAGGATTCTGAGGATAATTAATCCCAAATCTTGCACCCTAGTAACTGGTGTACCAGATACTAAGTAATCAGTTAGGCTAACCTCTGATATAGGAAGATAGGCTATTTACATTTTAGAACAGAGGTACTATTAAATAAAGAGGTGGATAGAGGGAAAATGTTTTCATCTCCTCCTTCTGTCTTCTCCAGTGATATCCCTTGTGCCTGGAACATGGTCTCTTCCTCATCGTAATGTGCCAGGTGCTCACCCTTCTTTCATATCCCCATCACAATCCATTTCTTCCATGTATCCTAGAATCATAACTAATTTGTGTGAGTGAAAATACCATTCATCACTTGATACTGTAAAATAGATCCCTTTTCTAGTTCTCCCAGTGCATTCTGGGTTGCCCTTCAATTTAGTATGTCTACACTACAGGACAAAGGGTATGTCTACACTACAGGACAAAGTCAAATTAAGATACGCAACTTCAGCTACGTAAATTGCGTAGTTGAAGTCGAAGTAGCTTAACTCAGCTTTTGGCGCTGTCTACACTGCAGGAAGTCAAAGGAAAAACACTCTTCCTTTTATTTTCCTTACTCCTTATGAAATGATGGTTACCAGCATCGACCAGAGTGCCCCACTCAGTTCGAATTAGCTGTCTTAACTCGACCGCTAATTCGAACCCTGGAAGATCGACAGCAGCAGCTTCATTCTTCCTCTGCAGTGTAGACGTACCTTAAGATACTTCAACAGGAGCCAGGTCTTTTCATGAGTCTGATATCGAGGTATGGACATTGTCGGCTCTTATCAAATAATAATTATCACAAATCATTTCAAATGGTGAGTAACAGCAGCAGTAGGCAGGTATATATCTGGACTCCTTTCTTTGTAAATAAACTGATTTAATCCCATTGAATGCCTAACTCCTCTAGGTACTTCTCGAAATGCTAGCCTTAGTTGAGTAGCTAGTACCTTCTGGCATTTTTTTAAAACCAAGGACTCAAAAGAGAAAAAAAAAACATATGCATTTATATGGTCCTCAGCTGCTAAGCTGTGCACTTAGAAATCTATGCAACCATCCATCTATGCAACCACCTCCCTCCCCTACACTTCCTAAACTTGTATTAGGAGCCAAGGAAGAAGTCAGAGGCTGTTATTGTGCACAAATCATCTGCTGCCTGAAGTTTTTGGTGGCAGCCAAGAGAGGAGAAGGAAAAAAATTAGAAAAATTTCAATTTCAGGACCATTATTATTTTCATTAATCATAAGAGGCGCTGTCACCCCTGTCCTTATTCTTTAGAGGGAGATCTATTATACGGTCCATTTAGTCCAAGCCATATTACCTCATATGTTTTCCTGGCTGACCAAATAAGACTTAAGAGATAAAACAATTTACTGTTCATTATGATCCGTGTCACTGGAATCAATCTATTAACCTACATTAACTGGATATGTGATGATAGCTCACATACACGCTTCTCCGATTTAAGAAAAGAAAGAGAGTATATGGGAGGGGTTGGGGGGGCTGGAAAGAGGGGAGAATGAGATGGAGAGAGGAAAGGAAATCAAGGCCCATAAAGTGCAGCAGACGTATAATTTGCCAAGCGAATACAACTTCATTTTCCAGCGGCCACTGCTGCGCCCTCCACATCTTCATGCAGCCCCTGACCTGTGAAGAATTCTAACAAATTGGCTTCTATTGTGAAGCCAAAAGGTGCCATCAATGAAGGGACGGTTCGCTGGTCCTAAAGTATGATGGGAAATCGCAGGCTGGAATAAAGAGCTGCAGTTTTATGAAGTTAACCCATTGAGGTTAAATCCAAGCAGGGAGGCTGGGGTGGCAGATCATCCCTTTGGATGGCTTAATCAGGAGAAGAGAATTTATTCAGATGAATTGCCCAAACTAGGGAAAGCGTCCATTACCAGGCTAGGTAGAGAGAAAAAATTATCTCTTGTTCACAGGCAACACAACTTCTCCTGCTGTGCACCGGGACAGATTCATTCGCTCCCTTTTGCTCTCTGTGCTTGATAAATCGTAAGCATCTTGAGGGAGGAAAGTGAATCAATAGGTGGTCGTCTTGATGCTCTCTTGCACAGCAAAAATAACTTTTGAGTAAACAGTCACTGAGTTAAGATAGTGTCATACACATGCAGCTCAATCATTCTATTTATCCTGCTTTTGAAATTGCTTATTAAGAGCTCATCTGGGCATCAGCTTATGTTTTTTTAAAGCCCCTTGTGAGACTTTGTGGCTGGTGACTAGCATGTGCCTACTTTGTGCAGACTGTCACCTCCTACCCTCCCCTGCTCCTGTATTGAATGCTAGGTCTGAATCAACCAAATTCAAATTACTCTTAATTCACATTTAGAAGGTTGCGCCTACTATGAATGTCACACCTCTGCTTCTGATCTAGGGCACTTTATGGGCCACATTCTGCTCTCAGTTACACCAGTGTAAATCTGCTGTGATTTAATTTAGACTCCAGAATCTGGCTTTGGGTGTGCTGGGGAAATAGGCAGTTAGAGCGGGGCATGGTTGCAGTAGCAATATGGTATCATTACACAAGGGGATTCTCACTAATAATTACCTGCAGCTATTAGAGCAGTGATTATTTAACCTAAAATTTGTTACAAATAGCTTGGATTTGTTTTAAATTGGCAAGGTTGGCAAGTTAAAATGGAGTCTACTTTTTAAAGGACAGGACCATCACACAGATATAAAGCAAGAGTAAATCCAGTGGACCAAATTGTTAATGTGTGTTAATCTGGAGTTACTCCACTTTCTCCCTATCACTCTGCTCACCTGGTTCTGATACCAAGTTCCTTTAGTCATCCAACCCCAGATCCTTAAAAGTATTTAGGTTATGGACACAAGGAGCCTATATACCTTTGAGGATCTGGGCGATAGCAGCTGCTACCTTCTGCTGAGTCTGCTCTCTTGTTCCTTGTAAAAGCAGGAAAGGTACTGAGAATCATGGACATCCATACTCTCCAAGAACCTGTTCCAGCTCGTTGGTCCCGTGACCTCAAAGGGATTTGCATTAAGTCCTCAGCACATTACTGCATATTCTGGGAGTGCCTACAAAGTAGCATAGTACCTTCTTCCCCAGTTCCCATGAGAACAAGAGCTAAGTCAGTAACACTGCTCACAATAAATAATCATGAGTCATATCTTGAGAGCAAGGTTTCTTCTCAGTTGCGCGGCAGTACAGCCCGTGCTGCTGCTTAATGAGCCCGGCTGCTGCACAACGCAGATTAGGGTACATCTAGACTGCAAGGCTATTTTGGGATACTGGAGTTATCCCGAAATAGCTACCCTGGGTCCAAGGAATGCATCCACTATTTCAAAATAATTTTCAAAATAATGGACATGCTATTTTGGTATCTTTGTAAACCTCGTTCCACGAGAAATAAGGGACGTCTCAAAATAGTGCTTTATTTCAAAATTTGGTGCCGTGTAGATGCACCAAATTTCAAAATAGCCTATTTCGAAATAAAATCAAAATAAGATATACAATTTGCATATCTAGATGTACCCTTTGAGAGGATGCTTATTATTAATCTTTGTATAGTGGTAATGCCTAGAGGCTCCCAAATGAGAGCAAAGAGCCATTGGACCAGGTACCGTACAAAGTTATACTGACTGCCCCTGCTTGGCAGTCCTTATAATCTAAATAGCCACAGTAAACAAAGAGTCTGAGGGAGAATGGCAGTAAAGTGAATTGACCAAGGTAGGCCAGGAGCAAAGTCAGGAATGGAAGAGAGGGCTCTGGACTCCTCTGTCCACTGACTGGACCATACTGCCTCACAATCTAAGCTTCGTAAAATGTGAGGCTTGTTGCTATTACCCCTGTTGCTTGTAAATCTTTCCCAACTGTTTGTTAATGTCACTCATTGCATCACACCTAAGAATACATTGTAAGATCTATGGGTATGCGAACTATAATACTGAGTCTCATCCCATACTGGTTTTATACTGGCATAACTCTGTGGACATCTACTAAGGCTACGTCTAGACTGCAGGCTTCTTCTGGAAGAAGCTTTTCTGGAAGAGCTCTTCCAAAAAAACATCTTCCAAAAGAGCATGTCCACACTGCCAAAGCACATCAAAAAAGCGATCTGCTTTTTCGAAAGAGAGTGTCCACGCTGAATGGACACTATCTCACATTTAAGCTGTGATTACTACGGGCAGAGTGGCCACCAGGGCACCTGTGCTTTTTCCTCTTTCCCCTTCTTCTGAAAGAACTGCCTCTTCCCCTTCCACACCCTCCTTTTTCTGAAAGAACTCTTTCATTTTTTGAGGAGTAACGTTAGTTCGAATCAAGGGGCTTGGTTCGAACTAACTCGTCCCGACATGCACTTTCACTTTCGAAACAGCTGTTGATCAGAGTAACGTGCTGGCGAGATCATGCTAATGAAGCGCGGGATATTTAAATCTCCGCTTCATTGACTATTTTGAATGCCTACATTTGCATCCCTAGTTCGAACTAGGGTGCAAGTGCAGACATACCCCCAGGGTGCGCTGGGAGCTACAGCTTCCAGGAATCTTCTAACTCCCTTCCCAGTCCTCTCTCCCTCTCCCCTGCAGTGATTTCTATGTGAGAGCTCAGCTCTGTTGGGTTCAGTGCCCACTAATGGTGGACAACGGCACTGCAGCCCATTTCTGTGGAGGGAAAGGAAGTTGTGCACACACATTCATTTCTGCAACATTCTGCATTATTCAGTGGTGCAGAATTCCCCAGAAGTATGCCTTATAATATTAATTATGATATTTTCTCTCCAGTTTCTAATAGAAAGGATTGTAAAACTGGATGGTTTAGGAAACAAGGAATGGAATACAAGGCCTTTCATGATTAGGCCATTGTATCAAATCCAGCTCATAGAATCATAGAATACTAGAACTGGAAGGGACCTTGAGAGTTCATTGAGTCCAGTCCCCTGCCCTCACGGCAGGGCCAAGCATTGTCTAGACCATCCCTGACAGATGTCTATCCAACCTGCTATTAAATATCTCCAGTGATGGAGACTCCACAATGTCCCTAGGCAGTTTCTTCCAATGTTTAACCACCCTGACTGTTAGGAAGTTTTTCAATGTCCAGCCTAAACCTTCCTTGCTGCAATTTAAGCCCACTGCTTCTTGTCCTATCATCAGAGGCCAAGGAGAACAATTTTCTCCCTCCTCCTGTAACACCTTTTTAGATACTTGAAAACTGCTCAGAGTGGGATTGACTGAACATTAATAGATTTTTAAAGATATATATGTCATATAAGAAGGAAATCTGTGTTTCAGATGTTGTTGTTGTTGTTACTATTATTACTATTTTTATAATATTACCACCTTAGTTCCTGGGAGCCATATATATAGTCCAGGACCTTGTTATATGAGATGCTAGATAATGTGTGTGTGTGTGTGTGTGTGTGTGTGTTATAATCTATTATATATTTCAGAGAGTTTGTCTGCGTGTCTGTCCCTCCCTTGGGGGACATCCATCCCTCCCCGAGCTGTGCCAATTGCAGCTGAAGCAGCGATGGAGAGGCATTTCTCACCTGCCCCAAGCTGCTGCAGGGAGAGAGGGCTGGGGTTGTCCTCTCATCCTGTGCAGCCTGCATACTGAACCCTGCCTCCCCAACCCCACCCAAAGCAATGATTTAAATGAAGGAAAACAAAACTGATTTGAGGTAAGGACCCAAGCAATGCCTCATGTAATAATGCAATAGGATCCATTTTGTATTACTTCATAGCAGTCCACATTACAATCTCACAAAAGGCCAAAAGGGAGAGCATATGCATTAAGGTCTCTTGCACAAACTGAGATGGAATTCAATGGGGAATTTTGTCCAAGTAAGGACTTGATTTAAAATGTAAGACTTAGGCCTCAGGATTTGCCTTTACTAGTTAAAGAGAGAGATGCAATGAGTTGCTGGCCCAGTACTTTTATACTGACAGTTTCAATGATGATAGGGAAGATTAAAAAGGTCATGGAACTATTTCTACCTTGGTAAAGATGATACAGTGTTTGTTTATCTGTTATGTCATTATTTGTGAATAGTGTTGGAAAATATGTACCAGATCCTGTTCTGTGGATAAACAAGGGGATTTATTTTCCAGGACTGAGAATCCAGAACCTTATATGGGTACTAAATGCCTTTGATTTATAATCAAACACTATATAGAATTCTCTTAACATGGCTGGCTAATCAAAAAGGACAGTGCTCATAATGCCAAATTAAGAGAACTCTTACTGTTTGTTTATTTCAGGTGGAGATCAGAGAGATTGAATGCTTCTGAGTTAAGCAGACAGAGGGAGACTGAAGTCACAAGTTTCTCCACTGAAGCTGCTAAGACCCCAGGGAAAAGAAGAGAAGTTAATGTACTGGAGATTTTTCTAGTCAGCATTTGATAAGGAGGATAAAAGTTGGGAATATCTGAATGCCATGATCCCAGACTTTATTCCCTCTCCAGAGCATATCACACTGCAGCCTCAAAATCAGAAAATGAAACTGAAAGGAAATGTTTGTTCTTATAAAATAGCAATCCATTAGCGAGAATGGAGATATTTAACCAATAAATGATTGCTCAAGGGTCTTTTGCTGGAGCTACAAAAAGAACTACATGCTGTTAAATGACCAAGAACACCTACTGAAAATGTCATGCTTACAAACAGTGCAGGGGATTATTTGCTAACTGACAAAGGTTCACAAATAAATCATGTCCCATGGTATCCTGGCAAAGTGGAAATTCAGGGTCAGGATGGGGTGGACAAGAAGAGAAAGCAGGCATGTCAGGATGGGAGGAAACATTATTTGAGCATTCAGAAGCCTCCATAGTTTTGCCCTGCAATGGCTATTGAATCTGGGGTGCAAACTGGATTGCCGTAGCCTGCCCTTGGGGCCACATTAGCCCTGGCAGCCACTATCTAGCAGATGCACAAATCACCTCCTGTCTATCCTGATAATGGCATTTGGACATTCTAGGAGAGGAATATTGGTGGATTAATGTCAAAAGACCCGAGTTCAGGTTATTGTTATTTATTAGTCTATATTAGCTTTGGCTTGGATGAACACTTACATGTGTGAATATCTTACCTGAATTTTCTGCACTGTTTAAATCCGTTGTTGCATTTTGATGGTGGCCAAGACATCTGCAATATTAAAACTGGTTTCTTTTTTCCCATCTAATTCACAGAATGAATCAGTGCCACCATCTTGTCCCCTCTTAGAGCTCCCTCCTGCATTCTGAAAAGTACATAGCATCTATTTACACCTGCTGTAGCGCTAGATTCCACAAGACTCTCTCATAACTTGGCCACACTTCCAGCCTTGATGCAGAGAAAATACTGAGCACTTCTGTTTCCAGCTCCATTCAAACCCAAGAAATGCAGAAGCAGTGAACAAAACAAAACAAATATTACCAAAACCTTTTAAAAGCTTCCGTTCTTTCAAAAGGCCTTTTGCATTTAACACCAAGATGGCAAAATCTCTGGGGCAAGTATTGTCATTTTATTACTTGGTACAATACATTGCACAATGAAGCCTACAGCCTTAATTGGATTCATAGTTGTTACCATAATACTGTATTGATAATACATCTGTATTGGTGTAGGAAATCCTACTTTTTCTTTCTGAACTAACTCACCTATCTGTAGTACTGGTCAAACAATTTCTATTCTTACAGAGGTAGCCATTTTAGTCTGTTTCAGCAAAAACAACAAGGACTCTGTGGGCACTTTAAAGACTAACAATTTTATTATGGAAAGCTTATGCCATAATAAAATTATTAGTCTTTAAGGTGCCACCAAACTTCTTGTAATTACTATTGTGATGCTTTTTCAAAACATGATTTTTCTTTTCAACAAAATTTCACAGTTTTTGTAAAAAATAATGGGGAGTAATTAAACAGAAGTACATCAGTTATTGGGGTTGCAACAAACATACAACTTTTTTGAGGGGGAAAAAAAAACCCAACCCAAACAATTCAATGGCAAAAAGTACATTGAGAGTTTTCATGGAGAAAATAATTTCTCAACAAGCTCAATTCATCTACATATCCAGACAACTAAGAATCCATCTATGCTACTCTAATCTAATCTAGTATATGTAAGTGTTTATACCAGTCATTATCTTTATTTTAAGGCTTCTAGATACCTAAGTATTGAGTGAAAAGGAAATCAATTCCTTACTTTCCCAGTTATAAAGCTCTTCAATGGAGACTTCTGTTGAAGGAGGAATGTCATCAGAACATTGCTGTAGGGTGCCCAAACATAGACAATGAGCTGACTAAGATTGTTATAGCCCTTGAAAAAAAACGCATTCTGTTTGTCATGAGAAGCCAAGGTTACCAGCAACCATGACAACCGTAGCTAAGAATAGGCAATATTTCCACTTAAGAGAAGTAAGCACTTGACACTTGACTTCAGGTATCTAAGTTCCATACTTGGAAGGTACTTCCCACCACCAATTTTGCTTAAGTAAACTTCAGAGTCCACTGCTGAATGCATCATTTTATGATCCACTAGTTCTAGCACTAGTTCTGCCTGGTCACAGAGATCTCTGCCTAACTTTAGACAATTTGCATGACAATCCTGCATGACAGTTGGCAGCAGGAATTAAATTAACCTACCACACACAGACACAGAGCCGGCAGAGGCTGCACTTGAAACTCATCAGATTCATTAACATGGATAAAAATGAGTCATGACATTTAAAACTTAAATATATATAACAAAACTTCATCTGACTTCACATGCACCTCATTTCTCCTCTGTCCCAGGACATGTAGATTCCTTTCTCTGTGACAGGCTCATAATCAGCCATGTCCTCACACATTAGTATTCTGTCCTCAAGGCACCTAGCTCTATAAAACAATAGCTGCCAAGAAATCAAGTTGCAGTGGCTAAGGAACTTAATGCTTTCATCAATTAACAAGCAACATGGGAAGATACTGGAAGAGCATATGGTGCTTCTGATTGGTGTCACTGGTATTCTCTTGCTCAAAAGAGTTGTACCCTGGCTGGCTGATAATGACAGATAAAGAGCTATGTGTGTTCACAAATATAACATCAACCATTATATTGAAGTTGATGGAGTTACTCCATATTTACATCGGTGTAACTAAGAGCAGACTCAGAGATAAAGAAAAAAAAAGGGATAGAGAATAAGACAGAAAATATCTTATTGCCCTTATATAAATCCATGGTACACCCACAACTTGAATACAGTGCACAGAGGCGGTCTCCTCATCTCAAAAAAGATATACTGGCATTAGAAAAGGTTCAGAGAATGGCAACTAAAATGATTAGGGGTTTGGAATGGGTCTTATATGAGGAGAGATTAAAGAGACTAGGACATTTCAGCTTGGAAAAGAGGAGACTAAGGGGGGATATGATAGAGGTCTTTAAAAACATCAGTGGTGTGGAGAAATTGAATAAGGAAAAGTTATTTTCTTGTTCCCATAATATAAGAACTAGGGGCCACCAAATGAAATTAATGGGAAGCAGGTTTAAAACAAATAAAAGGAAGTTCTTCTTCACACATCACACAGTCAACCTGTGGAACTCCTTGCCTGAGGAGGTTGTGAAGGCTAGGACTATAACAGGGTTTAAAAGAGAACTAGATAAATTCATGGAGGTTAAGTCCATAAATGGCTATTAGCCAGGATGGGTAAGGAATGGTGTCTCTAGCCTCTGTTTGTCAGAGGATGGAGATGTATGGCAGGAGAGAGATCGCTTGATCATTACCTGTTTGGTTCACTCCTTCTGGGGCACCTGGCATTGGCCACTGTCGGCAGACAGAATACTGGACTGGATGAACCTTTGGTCTGATCCAGTATGGCCATACTTATGTTCTTATGTTCAGGTAGAGCTGAATGGTGTTGTTAATAAATGGAATATTTCATTAAATAGAATTGAATCCTGCTATGTTGATGGGAGTCGCATTGCTTAGTGCATGACTGGAAGGAGCTCTGAAACAAACTTGGACATCGTTAGCTCTAGCCAAAAGGCAGGAAATTGTGCTGTGTCTTGCTGAGGTGAAGGGACCTAAGGGCTGGAAAAGAAGAAGTCCTTCAGGGAAAACTCTAGGAAAACCCTAGATTGAGAGAAAAAGTTTAGGACAAAATTATATATGCCCATAACAAGGTGAAAACATCATCTCCTAGCTTACTGAATGAGCTACTTTTGCTACCACTGTTGTATTACGCAGGGGGATAGATGGAATGTCTGGTGGATGCCTTTAAATATGGAAGAAAGGTCAAATCAATCCTTATGTAGCTCCACGGAAGTTGCGTGAACGGGATCCAAAATGTTAGGTGCTGAGTTATTCAACTCCCTAGAAATAGGAACAAAGTCCAGCCCTGTCCTAGTTTAATACAGGATAGTGTGCTAGAACATCGATGCGCAACAAAGAACTGTGCTGAAAAAGTAGCTACACTAAGTCCAGGGTCTGACTGTGGTTTGAAACCAAGCAACCCTTCAGTCCCCCCACGACTCAGTCTGACTCAGGTCAGCAAACACGCAGGACCTGTGTCCTAGGATACAGTTTGGGGTTAAGTCAGCACCCAAGTCCCGCTGCAACTCAGCTCCGTTTTGCAGCATGGACTCAGGTCAAGATGCAGACCTGAGACGGAAGGTCTGCATAAAGCAACGTGAATGTGCTGTGAGATTTAGGCCCAGCAAGTGTAAACCCAGGCTTACAATGAGTGTGGATATTCAGACCTGAGCTGACTGTGCAGCAGCAGGATGGGACAGGTGGGTGAGTCCCAACTTTGGGTGGGCAGGCAGTGGGCAGGTAGGAGTGTTGGGGCTGCCTCTCCCCACCCTGGCTGGCCTTGGGGGAGTGAGGGGGATAGATGCTATAGCCAGGGCCCTATAAATGTGTACGCCTGCACGACCCACCTTCTTTGCCCCAGGCCTGGTGCTCGGGACTTGCTCCACTCCAAAAAACAACTACTCCTGCTAGGGAGGGGGATGGAGGCTTTCCCTTCTCTGCCCATTGGATGCTCCTGCAGGGGAGCGGTTGGGGTTTGGAGGCTTCACCTGCTTTCACCCATTGCTACAGCCAAGGAGCATGGTTGGGGTACAGGGGCTTGTCCTGCTCTGCCTGCCCGCCCAGTGCTCTAGCTGTGGAGTGGGGTGAGGGGCTTTCCTGCTTCACCCACCAGGTGCTCCTATTGGGGAGTGGGATTCGGGCATGGGGGCTTGCAAGCCAGATCCGGCTGGAGCACTAGGCAGAGAGGGACAAGTCCCTGAGCCCCAGGCAGGAGCACAGCCAGGGCTGGGGAGAGGCGGGTCTTGATGCTGGAGACAGAGCTGCAGAAAACCTGGCTGCCACAGAGGCGAGCATTCCTGGCTGGCAGACAAGGTAGCAGCAGCGAGGGAGGGAACACGACAGGGCTTGGGATGGAGGGAGCTTGCTGGCAGCTGCTCCTACGTCAGAACATGTTCAGCATACTTAATGGGGCAATGTGAATCTCTGTCACACTCACACGCTGTGTGTGTCTGTCATTCACACAACTACACTCTGGCTTTCACACTCACGTCCCGACCCAGCACATACTTGTGGTGGTAGTGGCGTTACTTCTTTTACTTCTTTCGAAGTGTGTTATGTTAGGTTTTTGACTGGTCTGTGCATTTCACAATGTTTATTTCTCTCCTATGCTTAAATTTAAATATTTGAGTAGTGAGTTCTACAATGCCTTACCTGTTCTGGCTGGAGTAATTATCCCTATGGCAATTTTTTTTAAATGTATATTATATCTAGGATTTTGATGCCTACTGTCAGCACGTCTGCCCATTGCTTTGTTATAAGAGCATATAACAAAATTCATTCCCTCTACTTTTTTTCCATCCACATGTGGAACTCTGGTCAAGAGTCTCCTGGAATCGGGCTCGATCTGCTGGAGGCTCCTGAAGCCAATTCGGGAGATCGGCTGCTAGCAATGTGCCAGCGTTAAGCCATACTCCCTCCTTTGCCCTGTCCGTGGGCTGCTCCTGCAAGCTTGAATGTCCCTGTGGCTCCTGGTGAGACAGGGTAGGTCACACACTTAGCTCGCCTGCAGACATCACCCCAACAGCTTCCATTGGCTGGTTGCAGGGAACTATGGCCAATGGGAGTTGTAGGGGCAGTGCCTTCGGATGGGAGGCAGCAGATGGAGCCACCTGCTGGACATGCCAGTCACTCTCAGGCCTTTCAAGGAGCCACTGCTGGACATGCCAGTCACTCTCAGGAGTGGTGCAGGGCCAGGGCGAGGGTCAGGGACACTCTGCCACCACCTACGAACTCTTGCCACCACCCATCAGCCCATGACCAGAGTTTGCTCCCCAAGCTCCTGCCCCAGCTTGATGACAGTGAGTGAGGATGGGGGAGGGAGAGGAGACAGTGAGCCTTGGAGAAGGGGTGGGGCAGGGACAGGGCCTCAGTGAAAGGCCAGTGCAGGAGACAGGGAAGGGTATTTGAGTTTGAGGTAGATCCTGGATAGCACTTAATTTCAAAAAGTGATCTTGTAATTAAAATAGTCAGAGACCATTGCATTAGTGGGCGACTCTAGGTCATCTTAGGATGCCATAGAAGGTCTCAGAAGAGAGATTATTCTGAACTCATAGTCTTACTACCTGAATGCTTATTTTCTTCTCCCAAAATACTAACAAAATGTTAATGAGTGAATCTTCCTGCCCCTCACTACTATTTTACAGTTGAAGAGTGTGAAGTGTTGTGATGCGGCACACCTATCATGCCCTCACCTCTTCCGTGAGCACAGAGAGATCTGAGACCTTTTTTTGAAACACCCTTGTCTACAATATTTACAGTGTCTCGATCCCTCTGCCCATACATATCAGCACATCTATTTCTTTGCACTACTTTCCAGCTTTCTGGGCCCTTCTCTGATGGGGAAGAGCTAAGGTGTACCTACTCAGAGAACTTTCTTTCTTTCTTTCTTTCTTTCGGCTCTGACTTGCCTGTTAATTGGCTAATTAGCTCATTAACTTCCTAACCCCGATCAGGCCTTCTCCAGGGGAACCTAATCAGCACTAATAGTGACCAGAGTGCTGACTTAAACTCCATCTCCATCTCTCCTCTCTCCGTCATGTGCACAGAGAAATGAAGTGACTTGCCTAAGGGCACACAGCAAGTCAGTGGCAGAAGAGGGATTAGCACTGGTGAGCTCTTCTTTTCAACCTGATTCATTCCAGCTGACCCTGCTGCCTTTGCCTGTGATGATGGCCGGAGTTGTAATGTAGCAAAGCCAGAGCTGCCAGAAATTTCCCCCATCTGTACTTAAAAAAAAAATTACTGCATTTCTAGTAAAAATAATGAGCCACTTGAGGCTGTGCAGAGACATCAGGTTCTCAGCTACTAAGGAGCATCTTTTAACATCCCCTGATTGTCTGACGTGCTCGGAGGACTATACGGCATGCCAAGGTCTGCTGAAATCAAGCCTGAATGGTTCTTCTCTTAGGCTACGTCTAACACTGCAGGCTTCTTGCACAAGAATGGCCATTCTTGCTCAAAAACTTGCGGAGCATCTACACTGCACATGCATTCTTGCACAAGTAAATTTACAGGAAAGCATCGGAGCAGAGGGCTTCTTATGCAAGAGTTATTCCTCTCCCCACGAGGAATAAGCCCTCTTGGGCAAGAGCTCTTGCACAAGCAGGCAGTGTGGATGGGCAACAGGAGTTTCTTGCACAAGAAATCCCAATGGCTAAAATGGCCATCAGAGCTTTCTTGCGCAAGAGAGCATCCACACTGCCA
Organism: Pelochelys cantorii; assembly: GCA_032595735.1. Taxonomy (NCBI): domain Eukaryota; kingdom Metazoa; phylum Chordata; order Testudines; family Trionychidae; genus Pelochelys; species Pelochelys cantorii. The sequence goes on along the minus strand of CM064338.1, from coordinate 35,625,671 downwards.
TGGACGCTCTTGCGCAAAAGCACATGGCAGTGTGGACACGCTCCTAAGGCTACGTCTACACTGCAGGCTTCTTGCAGAAGAACTGTTTTGCACAAGAGCGCATCCACACTGCCATGTGCTTTTGCGCAAGAGCGTCCATGGCAGTGTGGACGCTCTCTTGCGCAAGAAAGCTCTGATGGCCATTTTAGCCATAGGGGTTTCTTGTGCAAGAAATTCATGTTGCCTGTCTACACTGCCTTCTTGTGGAATAGCTCTTGCGCAAGAGGGCTTATTCCTTGTGGGGAGAGGAATAACTCTTCCAGAAGAAGCCCTGTTTTCCGATGCTGCACTGTAAATTTACTTGCGCAAGAACGCGCGTGCAGTGTAGACGCTCTGCAAGTTTTTGCGCAAGAACAGCCATTCTTGCGCAAAAAGCCTGCAGTGTAGACGTAGCCTTAGTGTTCAGGTCTTCCATCTGGTATCACAAGAGGACATTCTCCAAATATCAGTCCAACTGGGTTGCAAGCAATGTTTGCCTTCAGTACTCAACGTTTAATCAGTAACTAGTATCAGCAGTATTTGCCTTCAACACCCTTTGCTTTTGCTCTAACTCTAGGTGCCCTGGAAGATCCATTGATAACAAGGGAACTGTTGCTTCACTGTCTGCCATGAAGTCCTCTGATGTTCTCAGCAACAGCAGCATGAGGCAGGCAGCATTCGGTTTGCAAGACCGCTCCCCTTTGTGGTGCCTGCCAACTAGTTCGCCAGACACTAGAGCAGACTTAATGAATTAACAGAGTTGCCCGTCTGCTGGCTGGACTCGCAGTGAGCGAGTGTGTGCATCCTTCATATCACCGCAACCAAACTTAAACTAGGACCCTTTAGGCTTAAAGGCTCTTGGAGACAAGCCAAAAGGGAGCCGCTTACCGGCTGAGCCTGACTTATATGAAAAGTGTCTATTCTCTTTTGTGTTGGGGTTTGTAACTTAACAAACAAACAACCAAACAAAAGCCATCTAGGGATAGTTTCAGAGGGGTAGCCATGTTAGTCCGTAATTGAAAAAAACTTAAAAAAATAACGAATAATCCTGTGGCGCCATACAGACTAACAAAAATGTAGATGATATCATGAGTTTTTGTGGGCACAACACACTTCTTAGTGGGGTGTACCCATGAAAGCTCATGATACCACTACATCTTGGGATAGTGTGAGCCACAGAATTGAGTTCCAGTGTCTTCTAGTCATCTGGGACTGGGCGTCTTAAAATCTCCTGTTCCAAGTCTGTTTTATGAGGAAAAGGTCTGATGCTAAACACTGGTCTGTCCCTTTGAATTGGTGTCAAAGATGACTCAATATATTAGAAGGGACTCTTGAGGAAGGTCAACACGAAGCAAAGGACTGGATTCATCCTTAGCATAACTCCGTCCATCCAAAATGTCCATTGGGTTAAGTTGGCTTCCGCTAACAAAGATGAAAAGAATAATTTAATGGAGATGGGGGCCGGAATGAAGTGCAGGGATGAAAGGACAAGCGGTAACTGAGACTGAATTTAAACAACTCTGGAGAATAAAATGATCCTTTAAAAAAAAGATAATTATGTCTTACAACAATTACCCCGGCTATGAAGCAAAATTAGCATAGTCCTTTCTAATTTAAATGTGTTGAAAGTGCCTGAGCATGACAGCAGAAAATTACAAGGTTTATGACACGGGCTTTGGTTAAAGTGATGGCAATCGGATTATGGTAGTTTTTTGTGTGTGTTGATAGCAGCGATTGCAAAGTTACCTATAAATATTAACTGTTTAGCATAGAAGAATTTTGGCTTTGTGGGCCAGTGAAGCCCTAGGAGGTTTGCTATCAAAGTCTGCACCGAAGATTCAGGATTGTTCTTCCATTTTAATTCACACTGGGCTGGTCCTGATTCACCACTGTGTTGCTCTAGTTTGATTTCAGTATAACTCTATAGTTATAATCATCATACAGACACTTACTATCAATAATGTAATTATAGAACAAGCATATAATTATTCTAGAGGTGGACTAATTCCCCCTCATGAACTTCTGTGGTTTGAAGACAATGGAATCAAAAGATCTTTGTTTGGGGACTGATAAAACCTAAACTTGACCTTATCAGCCCATCTCTAATGCTGTGTACATTGCAAAGAAACACCTGCAGCACAAAGTCCAGGTCAATTGACTTGGGTTTGTATGGCTGGAGCTAAAAATAGCAGGGTAGATGTTCAGGTTTGGCTGGAATCTGGGCTCCGAGACTCCAGCCCTTTTCACCAGGCTCAGAGTTGGGGCTCCAGAGTAAACCTGAATCTCTCCATTGAAAATTTTAGCCCTGCACCCCAAAACCCTATGAGCCCAAGTCAATTGACCTAGGCTGTAAGATTGGGACCATGGATCACTGTTGCAGAGTAGTTGTACCCTAAGTGCTATTTCTCTGTAATCAAATCATGATGAATTTTTGCATACCACCACTAAATCAATTTCCTGTGTCAGTTCTGCCCTTGTATATTTCTTAAGGAGCTATTACAAAGGAAATCAGGACTAAACAGGGATCTGCTCTTAGGCCAGGTCTACACTAGACCTGGAAGGTTGATTTAAGGTACTCAGCTCCAGTTGCATAAAATACGTAGCTGGATTGGCTTTCCTTAAGATGAGCTTGGTGCTATCTTCACAGAGGGAGGCCAATGGGAGCAAATGCTCCTGTCAGCTTCCCTTACTCCTCACGACTGTGAGGAATACCAGCACCAACCGGAGCCGCCCTTGTAGTCTGATTTAGCTGGTCTTAACTAGACTCCTAAATTGAACACCAGAAGATCAATCTCCAGCACTGCAAGCTAAGAGTTGGCCCTAAGTAGCAACTATTTCCACCTAGTGATCTCAAACAACCTGCCATGTTACAACTTTACCATTAATATAAGAAATTCCTTTCTTACCCCTGAGAAACAACTGGAAAAGTCAAGGTGAGCAAAGCTCTGTAGGTTTGGAAGTGCCACAGGGATCTGCAGCCTATGGGTTATGCTTGATTCTTCCTCTGGCATCCATAGAAAGTGAACACATTCTGCTAAAGGCTCTGCCTGTGGATTGATACCAAGGCCCAATTTCTCAAAGCCTGTCTGGTTCTTTTGTGTAACTCAAGATGTAGAAAGGAGACAGAGTCTGTCGGTAACTGGCCAGCTGAGAATTCCACGGTGAGGAATTCCACTCCAGGGAGTCTAGTCACTGTACTAGCTACATCACCCTGGCTTAAGGGGCATGCTGAGGGAAAGAGGTGGTGTGGTAAGGGGTGTTTGGGGGGAATGAAGAGAGTGGATCTCAACTGTGTTTTGCCATTTCTGGACTAGCATATGGCCTTTAGGGACCACATCTCTGCTTCAATTAGACTGACCCTGAGGGGCTAGAATTAGGGGGTTGATGCAGACCTGCCTATAGAATAAGGGAATTTTAACCGGCTCCCTCCTGGGCCCTCATTCTCCTGAGTTGAACGAAGCTTGGACCCATGAATTTATGGAAATGTCAGTTCTAATTATTTCAGAGACTGGAACAGAAATATGCCCAGGGCATGATGAAATACATAGCTCAGTGTATGATTTCAAAGTTCCCACAATTCAATTACTTTGCACCCCTAAAGTTTAGGGTGCACTTCCCTAAACACACTGTGGAGGGGATTCTGTTCCCATTTCATGCGAATTCAAGCAACGTGATTTGTATTTGCACTAAGAAGGTCAATCGCTCAAATACTTTCATTTATTAAATTAGCTCTGCAGTAAATTAATATGATTTTTGTTAAACAACTTTACAACTTGGGAGGCTTGGAAAACAGAGCTGAGCTCAGCTGCTTCCTTTGGACTCTTATTTTCATAACCCCCTTGAATCTTCTCTGCTTGATATACAGTTTAAACATGCATGCAACAAAAGCCACACACAGTTTAGAATTTGGCCCTTGGTATGAGCCTGCTTGATTCACCTCGGAGTTTATCTGGTTGGAGTTTGCATTTGTGGGTCTGACATTCAGATTGATCAAGGCACATTCTTTTCTAAGTTTAATAAAAGCTATTCCTCAACCTTTTTGGCAGGTCCCCAGGAAACAATATTCAGTGCCATTGAAATGGTGGCTTAGTAAATGAATACATACACATAAAGACTTTTTTTAAACAGATCCATGATTAGGTGTCATGGTCTGAATACAAATGAGAGCTTGGAGATTCCCTGGTGTTCTCAAGTAATCCAGTTCAAATACATAGCAGTGATATTTATTTTTGTAAAGAGCACCTTGTTAAGTGTATTGAGGGCTTAGGAACACTATGTAGACATGAAAGAAGCAGCTCTTTGGATGGTGAAGTTTAAAACCAGGAGGCTGGACATTCCTTTGAAAGTAGTGTGTTCCAAAGGCTACCTGGGTTCCATGGACATGCTGTGCACCACTGGAAAAATCTCTTTACTACCACTCTGCCTCTTTAAATGAGGGATAATAAGATCCCTACCATGAAAATAGTTTTTTTAATTTATGATAATGATTGGTTATTACTCTATTATTACATAAATAGAGGCTGGAGCTCAGATACATGTTAACAGTACCCATGGACCACTGCCCATCGAGATATCTGTATCTGCCTGAGTCTCATTCCCTTCTGGAATGCAGGACAATTAATTAAGCACATTCTCCTGTGTCTTGGCACAAGGGGATCATGGAACTGAAAGACTGGGACTGCATGGACTAGACAGTGGTGGATACTGTTAAATCTCTTTCCCTTTCTTAGTGCAGGAGCTCAGCACTGCAAGAAAATTCCAGGCTATGGCAAAAACTCAAAGGCAATGATACCCGATGAAGAGAATGCTAGTGTGGCAGCCAGGAGGGCTGGTTTCTAATCCTGGCTTTGCTGCTAATCTCCTGTGTAATTTAAAGCTAGTCACATCACCTTCTGTGTCTGTTTCTTTACTCTGTGCTTGTCTACTTAGGCTGTTAGGTCTTTGGGGCCAGAATATTCTCTCTATGTATATGTATAGCATCATGCACACTGATACATTGATCTCACCATTTGAATACAAATAATAATAATAATCCTGGTGATTTTAAATGGCATCAAATGTATCTATCACACCTCAAATTCTTTAAATTCATGTGTGACTTATACTGGAATCACACACACATGGAGCCCACATTCTCATGGAGCAGTCTCTGTCACTGAGGGTATGTCTACACTAGCCCCCTAGTTCGAACTAGGGTGGCTAATGTAGGCATTCGAACTTGCAAATGAAGCCCGGGATTTAAATATCCCGGGCTTCATTTGCATGTTCCTGGGCGGGCGCCATTTTTAAATTCCCCGTAATTCGAACTGACTGCCCGCGGCTACACGCGGCAGTCAGAAGTTAATCCAAACTAAGTCCTTAGTTCGGATTAACTGTTACTCCTCCTGCAATGAGGTGTAACAGTTAATCCAAACTAAGGATTTAGAAGTTAATTCGAACTGACTGCCGAGTGTAGCCGCGGGCAGTCAGTTCGAACTATGGGGCATTTAAAAATGGCGCCCGCCCGGGAACATGCAAATGAAGCCCGGGATATTTAAATCCCGGGCTTCATTTGCAAGTTTGAATGCCTGCATTAGCCACCCTAATTCGAACTAGGGGGCTAGCGTAGACATACCCTGATAGATGTCCCTTTCAAAAAGAGGGCGGTCAAATTCAGGGTGAAGCTTTGGATGATCAGTTCAAAGCACCTAAAAGTTCTGCTGCTTATCATATAATCTTCAGGCATTTGGGGATAAGATCTGTCTTGATTAATGTCTGTCCTACAGAGACGAGCATGTAGTCAGGAATGCCACCAATAATGCCACAATAGCTGCTTTCTTCTAGCCTATGGTGAAGAGTGGCATGTAGGGGTTCCAGCCTAGAATCATCACAGGGAAAGAATGGGGGGGTTCATCCCATTGACTGGCACTTCAGGGATGGAAGCAGAGCCAAGTGTCTACCCATTCCATAACCTTCCCCATCCTTGCACTCTTGGTGCAGCAGTATATTGGGTGCATAGAAACCATTTAGTTCTGCATGCTTATCCCAAGGTCTAAATAGTCCATGCAATGGCCTAAGTGGATATCTTCCTTCTCTATCTGCTTCTGCAGGGGTGTCTCGCATGAGGTTGTTTCCCTGTGAGAGTTCTAGTTCTCCTTACATCTAGTCTGGGTGGCAGCAATCCTTGTGCCATTTAAGCTCTCCTGATTCCAATCTCAACTAGAAACACAGTAAATCCATGGAATTGCAGAGGAGGTTGAAAAAGCTGGTTACGAAGTTCAGCCCGTCTCCCTACCAATGCAGGACTGTTCCTACCCTATGTTTCTAGGGATTTACATAATTTCGTTTTGAATGCCCAAAGCAATGGGGCTTCTACCCTTGCCAACTTCCTAATCACACAAAGCCAAACACTCCTGCACCTTACCCTGCCTTACCCCTTCCCTGAGGCCCTGCCCATGCCCCATCTCTTCTCTGAGGCCCCACCCTGTGCTCACTTCATCTGGCCTCCCTTCGTCACTCTCACTTCCCTATTCTCACTCACTTTCACCAGGCTGGGGCAGGGACTCCAGGCTAGGCCTGAGGGGTTTGGAGTGCAGGAGACGGTATGGGTTTTGAGAAAGGGGTCTTGGATGTGGGGTTTGGGATTCGGGGCAGCTCTAGCCTGGGGCAGTGGGAGTTGTGTTTGTGAAGTGAGGGCTCAGACTGGGGATGTGGGCTCTGGTGTGTGACCAAAGATGAGGGTTTTGGGGTATGGCAGGGGACTCCAGGCTGGAACAGAAGGTTGGGTGTGGGAGGGTTGGCACTTACAGTGGCCACCAGGTCCTTGCAGCCCCTGGCTCATGGGCAGCCAGGGAGGCTCTGTGTACTGCCCTTGTACTCACATTGGTTATGATTCCTGGCTGAGGGCAGTTGTGGGTCCATCATTAGAGGCAGAACCAGTGTGTAGCGCCTCCCAGTCCTTGGCTGCCACAGCATCTGGGGGCTGCAGAGACCTGGAAGACAACACAGATCCAGAAAAAGTGGGCAGCCTGCCTTAGCCCCACTGTGCTGCCCTCTGGACTTTTAATGGCCCAGTCAGTGGTGCAGACTGGAGCTGTCAGGGTCCCTTTTCAACTGGGCACTCTGGTCTATGCCTGGCCTGGTCGACTTCCACCATCTCACTTAGGAGACTACTTCACATTAGGGATGTAAGTGAGTAGTCTACTACTCAACTACTCCCTTCCCCCCCACCTCCTTGCTGCCTCTGTATCAGAAGCAGCGGGGGAGGGGGAAAGCAGGAGCTGATGCAGGGGGGGGGAGTCGACTTAAAAGCTGGTTCCTTCCAGCACCATCTCCGTGGTGCTGCCCGCCTACCCCACCCAATGCTGCTGCCTCTATCAGAGCTGGGATCCCCCCAAGGACAAGGGCTGCCTGACCTATCGTGAGCCAGGACTGAGCAAGTCCAGCTCAGTCCCGGCTTGTGCTGGGTCCAGGACCAGCTCTGCAGTTTATATGTAGAAGGAGCCGGGCTGCCTGCATGCCCAGCTCCTAATACATTTAAACTGCAGATCCGTAGCGGGAGTAGGTCCTGGACCCAGCACAAGCTGGGACTGAGCACCTTCTGTTATCAACTATTCATATACTCAATACAAATTGTATCAATGACACAATTAACCAATTACCTGCCTCTTAACATCCTTATGTCACATTCTAATGCATTTCACTCTCAACTGCATAACACAGTTGCACAATATTGAAAACTAATGGGTGGGGGGGAGGAGAGGCAACTAAAACTTTCGGAAGCTCCAAAATTATCTGGGAGATTTGCAAACAAAGGGTCACAGGATTTTGTGCTATACATACCAGTGCTCCCCTCGTTCAGCCTGGAAGAGAATGGAGGGGGGTGGGAGAGTTGGGAAGGTGGGCTGGGATTTGATTGATGGATTAATAATTATTATTTATTCTATTGTTTTTTTAATTGCATCTTTTCCTTTCAATTTCTTCCTTCAATCTTTGTGTATCTTCTCTCTTCACCAGGATTTGATTTTGTGCTTGTTCAAACATTCTGAGTTCAGATGAATGACTTGCCATTCATTGAGCAAGTTTGGCATCAAGCATCTCCCTGTAAGATGCTGAGTGTCCTCACCTGCCAGGTAACTGAGGACTTGCATGGACATTAAGTTACTCACTGTCCTGCAGGAGAGACTCCACATCTCCCATAATCTGACCCAACTGCTACTCCAGGTAATTGCAAAACTGCATCAGTGGTGCAGGACTGGGCCCTAAGCCAGCTAACAGTGCTATTTATTCATAGAGGATTTCATTCACATTTACACTAAGTCACATTTACACTGACTCTGCCAATGACAAGAGGTCCTAAAGTGAGTAAAGCTATGGCTAGACTGCATCCCTCTGTTGACAGAGGGATGCAAATCAAGCATATCGAAATTGCTAATGAAGCAAGGATTTAAATATCCTGTGCTTCATTAGCATAAACATGGCTGCCGCTTTTTTTTAAACGGAGTTTTTTCGAAAAAAATGGCAGTCTAGACGTGAATCTGTCGAAAATAAACCCTTTTTTCCGACAGATCCTGTATTCCTCAAAAAATGAGGTTTACAGGATCTGTCGAAAAAGGGTTTATTTTTGACAGATCCGCATCTAGACTGCCAGATTTTTCGAAAAAACTCCATTTCGAAAAAAAGTGGCAGCCATGTTTATGCTAATGAAGCACGGGATATTGAAATCCATGCTTCATTAGCAATTTCGATGTGCCTCATCTACATCTCTCTGTCGACAGGGTAGCCTAGACATACCCTATGAGTGCAGTTCATACCCATTCCAAAGGCCTTGACTCTGCCTAAGTGTAGTAAAGGGGCCTTAATGTAAATGAGACTCAAGCCAGAATATTTTACTGTCGATTTATTACCATTTCTGTACAAACCCTGCACCAAAAATAAGAAAGGGAAGAGAGGGGATTTCCTTCTTAATAAAAACAATGTAGATATCAAAGAACTTTCTAGGGATGCAACAACAGATCTCACAGAATGCACTGAGACTGTGTTTTTTGTTTTCAGTCCTGTTCATTTTATCACTGAGTTTTATGTTTGTACTTATTTAAGCTGTCTGGGAAAAGAGCTGTATATAAAAACCGATTAGTTTTTAAAGCACTCCAGGGTTAGTTTCAGAGTTTTGTGGTGCTAGTGTTCTATTTTTTTCCTTCCTCCTTTAGATAGAAAACATAAACTGTAACCCTTAAACAGATGAACGTAGAGAACAAAATTACCAAAGGTTTTTAGTTTGGTTGAGTTGTTTTAGAAAGACAAGCAAAATACAAAAAGAGGAAGAAAAAATCCAAGTCATATACTATGGGGCCAGAGCCAGTGTAAATTGCTATAGCGCCACTGAAGTTCATGGAGCTATGCTGATTTACAGCAGGTGAGGATCGCTCTTTCTCTCTCTTCCCAGCTCTTACAAAAAAGATAAAAGTGCTCTTGAAAGTGAATGAAGTTGACTCTCAAAAAAGTGATTTTTAGATATTGAATATTTAATTTGCTGATAAAAGGCTCCTGATTTCCTGCATACAGCCACCTCCAAACAAAAAAAAAGAAAAAAGAAAAAAGAAAAAAAAAAAGCCTACATCTTAAAAGGGAAGCAACAAGCAGAAACTGACCTTTCTGTGAGCAAGCAGATGAGAGAAGGTATTTGGCTAATCCCAGCTGTCTCTGATTGGCCAGACAGAACCGTGTTGAAAATGTCTCCATCTGGGCTAATCTGCTCTCAGTTGGATGAGCTGAGGCCTTCAGAGTTAACCTGACATTTAACAATAATTACCCTTTCGGCTGACCCCAGCCCAATCTCCTGCTCTCTTAGAAATCTCTCTTTTTTGTGTGTGTGCTCCCAAACCCCTTGACTCTTGTGTTAGAGATAGCTGAAAAGTGATGATACGATAATAAGATATACCACACACACACACACACACACACACACACACACACATTTAAATATATATTACTGAATGTGCAATATGTGGTGAGGTTTAATCTCTGCCATGCTGCTTATTAGGTTCCTATGTCATGAAGGACAGGAGATATTAGAGAAAAATGAGGATAATTTCACCAATTAAGTGGTGGCTGTGCTCGTTTACAGGCCTTTGTATTTAAACTCTAAATTCCTGTCTGCCACATGGATATTCCTTATCTGTGGCAAGGAGAAATGGTGTATGGAAATAGGTTCAGATAGAAAAGCAGAGGTCAGAGGTCACAAAGGCTAACTGTAGATGAAATGTAGTTGTTTCTTTTTACCTGAGGCTGGCTTCATCGTTTCTCTGAAAGGTCATTGTGATTGAACAAAAACACATCTAGGGAGAAAATTCGTTTATCTCTGGTCAGGTTCTCTTTTCCATTCTGGTGTTTTATTTATTTTCTTGTATTTTGACCACATTTCTCAGAAAGTTGCCTCCTTGCTGGACTGGACAGAGTCAGACACAAAGAGTACATTGAACTTAATGAGACCAAGCCACCATCACTGCGGAGTTTCGGTTTAACCAATATTCATACCCAAAAGAGTCTCCAAATGATTATAACCTCTTATTCATGAGTAGGAACGCTTACAAGAACTGGCAAGCTCATGAGAAGAGATCTAAGATGAGTGTGCATGATTAAAAGAATACGGATTCTCTATTCTTCCTTAATTTGTTTCAGATTTTCTGCCTGACCCTGGGCAATTGTTGAAGCTTCCTGGTTTTCGGTTTCCGCATCTGTCAAACAAGGATAATAACAGCTACTAGAAGGTTTAACTATACAGCTCTTTGAGATCCATGGGTGGGAGATGATCAAGAAGTACTCCTTTTTTTTTTAATTTATGCATGCTATGTCCTTTGGCCAGCTGGATTGGCTCCAGTAACCATCCTTACTCATAGTGTTTATGCCTCTGGTCCTGGCCAGAATCTGGAAGCACAGAGATGATGACAAACAAGGAAAAATGCATAATCAAAACCAAAAAATAAGTAATTCATGAAAGTATTGGGCCCTGTCTTATTCCTTTCATCCGCTTTAACCATCTCTGCTTAGTGTGCAGATGGAATGGAACTACAAACATTGAACCAGGTTTGTGTAAGGATTTTGGACCCTCTCATTCTCAGAGTCCAAATATGTTTGGATTTAAGGCTCCCAGTGCGGCTCACGACTCACTTTGTGCTGGAGCGTCCTGTAATTTAACTGCATTTTTGTCATAGACGGGAGCCCAGAGTACATACAAACTTCCTCTTTGTTCATCTCAGGTACTGTCAGAGTTTTTTTGGGGGCAATAAACGGTAAGATTCATTTCCAAATATTCTCAGGAACCAAGTGATTAGAGACTGAAAGACTCATACACTCCTCTGAACCTGGTTCAAACTTTCTACTTGGCAAGACACTGGCTGTGCCTTTGCCAAGCAGATAGAACATAGGTTTGCAGGGCCATGGAGAGATGTTCATTTCTACCTCATGTCACTTCTGCTGCCTGGATGACACAGGGCAAATGGTTAAGTTTATAGTCCCAGGGCCTGAGCCCCCCTTACTTTACTCCAGGTTAATACCAGTGTGAACCATTGATTCCTGTGGAGTTTCTTCATATTTAATTGGGTGGGAAATCAAAATCTGTGTGTGTGTTTTTCCATCCAGGTAGCTTGTTGTCTCCTTAATAAGCCTGAAAAAGACATCTCATATAGAATTCTCCCCTTATTACCAGCCACGTAGACACACCAGGGTTTGTTTGTTCCAGTTTTCATTTGCTCCCTCTTTCAAAATAAAATTTATGTTTGTTGCTGTTGGTCTTCTTATCTGTTTAGTTATTCTCATACATTTTTATGTGAGGCATCGAGGTCCTTGTGGAGATCTGATTACTCAAACTGCTCCTCACATGCTTACTGATGCCCACAGTCTCACCCCTGGTGAATTGCTTCTTTAATGGAGGGAGGAGGGCATTTTCCATAAGAGGCCTAGGAATTGACATACTAGAAAAAAATCAATGACCCATCAAGATGGACTTCTTTTTTCGAACAACTACCAGCTCCTGATGCTTCCAAATCAGCATAAGGAACCTTACTGAGTGGTTACATTTCTTCCTGCCCCAGCTGCTGATCACCTTATGCCTTTTTACCCTCAGCACTTGTCTTCACTTACCCAAAGATCGACATTACAGAGATCGATCTCCTGGGGTTCAATTTAGCAGGTCTAGTAAGGACCTGCTAAATCAACCACTGATGGTGCCCTTGTTGATCTCTATAATCCATGAGGTCATGAGGAGTAAGGGAAATTTATGGGAGAGTTTCTTCCAGTGGCCTCCCATAGTGGAGACACTGTAGAAATTTGACTTAAGGAATGTTGACTCCAGCTATGCTACTCTCAAGAGCTGGAGTTGCATATCTTAGGTGGACTTTCTCGGGTAGTGTAGACCTGGTCTTAGAGGAAGAAACACCTGCTTGTACCATCGGCCTTTACACTCTTATGCTCCAAATAAGGTTTTTACAGGCATAGCATATAGGCAACAATGGTCAGGAAATTAAAAACATACCGTTGATTTAACTGGCCACAATGCAAGAAACAAATTATTTCCAGGTTGCAGAGATAATTAGTTGTTTGAGCATGGTTAGCAAACACTAAGGCTTTTTTTGTTTTTGATGAGAAAACATGCAACTTTATTTATTGCCTGATATTTCTGAGTTCTCATGAAGATAACTCCTTGCTTTCACAACATACTTGAGCTTTCTAAATTCATGCTTCTGTTGTCGTAAGTAGCTTTTGTATCTCAGAGCAACATTACAAACAAAAGCGAATGCTCTTTTAACACTTGGTTTTCTTGGCCAGATTAATGCGTTCTTTAAAAGAACCTGTTGAAGTTACCTCTAGATCTGGATTTCCCAGTGTATCTTGTTTTCTCTGTGCCCGTCTTTTAGTGTGAAATCTGGTGGGGGGCAGGAATTGTCCTTATTTTTGTGTATTGTACAGTACCAGACACACCTTGTTAGCTACATGTAAATGATGAGTCAGATTCTGTCATTTTAACTCATGTTGACTAGTACCTTACTTCTCAAGTAATCCCATTGAAAGAAATGAATCTTCTCATGGAGTAAGGTACAACTAAGTACAAGAAAGGGTGTCAGAATTTGCCCCTTTGTTTCTTATGTTTTTGACTTCATGCCAGATTCCGATACCCTACTTCACTTTGAGGAGTAACTTTCTCCTTGGTGAGTCCCAGTAATTTGAATGGAGAAAGGTACTACTCAATGTTAGGGTATTAGGATCTGGCCCAAAATAAATAAATAAAATTACTTAATTATTCTTATAGAATCTCAGCATGTTGTGCTTTAAGAGGTGGTGATGTTCGCTTTTATTAATTCATATGTTTCCAGTCTTCAAAAGAAAATGATAATATGATACATAGTAGTAAATTGGCTCCTTTATGTCTTTACCACTTGGCTGTACAGAAGCTATATCCCTTGATAATGCAATTGAACCAGTGTTTTGCTTCAGCTGATTTCCATCCACAAACTGTTCTGGAGTTCAGGAAAGAGATCACTTTAAACTATTGAATTCTCCACTTTCACAGTCAATTAGTGATGGCTGCCAATATGGAGGAGGGCAGGGAAGATGGGCTGCCCTTGAGAAAATGTCATACTGTGCTGATGTCATAAAATAATAATACCACATACTAAGCGTCATTACTTTTGCTAGTACATAACGGCAGCCGAGCACTAGTCGTACTTGTCTGTACTGTTTAGGCAGGATAGGTCAGGGAAAAAAAGTGCTTCTAGGAATGCAAGTCGGACTGCCTGAGTCATTTGGAAAATTGAAATAATCCAATACCTTGGGGTTAGGGTTTATTGCACCACCCTTCTTATTACCCAGACCAGATGGTGTAAACTGGCCCAACTCTTTTGACATTAATGGAGCTATACTGATCCACATTGCCACGTTGGTTTGTGTTAGGTGAGGCTCTAGCCCCTCATGCCTGTGTATGTCATTCAGATATGGCTGGATATCTATTAGTAGTTCATTGGGCTATTGTGGGTCTTTCTACAGTGCTCGTAAGTGCCTCCATTATATCCCAGAGCATTTATTAAGAGTCCCCTAAAACATTGTTTAGGAAATGATCGAGTCTGATGTAAAGACCTCCATTCAGGCCCATAAAACCCCCTCATTTTAGGGACCTCTTTAACTATCCCCCATCCAGTGGCCAAGCCCAGCCATTGTACCATTTTCTTTGTAGCATAACAATAAGTCATTAATTTGATCACACTCTAATGCCTATTAGTAAACTGCAGAAGTGGAAACAGCTTTTCTTGGCAGTAAAAAAGGAATTTTAAAAAGCTCTTTAAGAAAGAACTGCCCATACCCAGCCAACACACCTGTATCTTTTTTTTTCCTTTTCCGCATACACGTTCCTTATTTTTTTTTAAGTCACCCAGACCTTGTCTTTTCAGTAATGTCATAATCAGCAAGCTGAAGGCCAGGCTGCTGATAATTGTTCTTTATGTTGCTCTTTGTTTAGTATCTGATTCAATACATCTGCGTGGACACCATTCCATCACCTTCTTAGTAACAGAGGTGAAAAAAATCAATAGCAATCAGATTACCTTGTTAACAGACAGGCTAAAGGGCCAGTGTGTTAAGTTCACAGTGCATCACCTTTCATTTAAAACATCTCACTTGTGAGGTTTCTGTTTTATTTTTTTATTATTTACCCTTTATTATTATTTATAGCATCAAGTCCAGAGGGTTTCTCAGCATGCCGCTGTATGATTGCATTGTTCTTCCATGGTCTCAAGTTGAACTGCGACATCACTTTCAATGGATTCCAGTATTAGCTCACACATGGTGGAGGCTCTACGGGAGGCCCAATGTCAAAGTCTTTAATGGAGGCAGTTAATTTTTTTCTGATTTTTTTTTAATCAGTAAAACGCGTTTTTGTCTCCATCCAACATTTTTTAATGGGGAAATATTGATTTCAATTAAACTTTTCCAAAACAAAACAAAACAAAATGGCCATCCAAACCAAAACATTTAGTTTTGAAATTCAGTCTTGTTGGAGTCTTCAGAATATTAGATGGACAAGGTAGGTGCTATAATATCTTTTATTAAACCAAGTTCAATTGGTGAGACAGAGAAGCTTTCAAGCTACAAACTTAAGGGCACTCTGTGTTGCTTGAAAGTTTGTCTTTCTCAACAACAGAAGTTGGTGCAATAAAATATATCACCTCACCCATTTTGTCTCTCATTTTGAAATGCCATTTCTACTTAAAATGTCATTTTACTGTCATTTGATATCACAATGTCAATTTGAAATGTTTCAGTTGGAATCCACATTTCAATTTGGTATTTCATTTCAAAATGTTGAAACATTATTTTTATAGAAAATATTTGTGATCTCCTTATTGTTTCAGTGTTGCCAAATCAATTTTTTTCTGAACTCATTGCATAAATATTTTCAATATTTCAGCTGTTCATTTTTATTTGTGCTGGAAGGAAAAAGTCAAAATATCAGAATTTTCTGCAGGCAAAAATTCCACTTCCTGACTAGCTCTGGTCTTTTTATGAATAGCTCTGGTTACAAATCACACTTTGGCATAAATGCAAACAGCACAAAAAAGTAGGAGTCCCATGGTTTAAATGTGCCATTGCTTCTGTTAATACATATTTTGGAGACATTATTTTTAAAATACAGCAGTACAAGAGGAAGAAGGTTGGGGATGCCAATGGTTTTGTTTGTTTATTAATTATAATTAGTATTGCATTAGCATACAGCAATAACTGGAGTCGTGTTTGATGCACTGACTCTGGAAACCAGATTGCAAAATCCTATGTTATGTCCTAGTGTCATTTTTTTACCTAAGCACGGTCCCTGTATATACACAATTCATAAAGTCTTCACATAATTTACAAAAGCTTCAGAGGGGTAGCCGAGTTAGTCTGTAACAGGAAAAACTTTAAAAAAAAACAACAAATAGTCTAGTAGCACCTTAAAGACTAACTAAACATGTAGATGGTATCATGAGCTTTCGTGGGCACAACTTCTGAAGTGGGTTGTGCCCACGAAAGCTCATGATACCATCTACATGTTTAGTTAGTCTTTAAGCTGCTACCAGGTTATTTGTTGGTTTTTTTTAATTTACAAAGTTCTTTGCAACTTCCATTTAGAAGCCTGACATTCTATGAGACTAACCAGGTTTCCTTACAGATTCAAACATCTGAGCAGACTCACTGGAGGGGTATCAAAAGTTCTGGTCTGAGTGAATACATGTCAGATATAGTTTTGCATTGTAATCAGATGAAGACTGTGATTTTTTTTTATATGGAGCTAGGTGACACGTGATGATTGAGCGGCCCTGTTTAGTGATCTGAATACAGCACTGGGACTCAGGAACTCTAGAGTTTTATTCCCAACAATGAAAAAATATTTTTGTGGCTTTGGGCATGCTCCTTGACAGATTTATAGATTTTACAGTGGCAAAATGAGTTCCACAATACTGTAGCAAATCTGTGGTCATCAAGGATTTCACAGTTTTTACTGTGTTGTTAAGAGAATAAGTCCACTTGTACTATCTAGCTACCAGTGGGTGGCTGCCATGTGTTCCACAAATAAATGGACAATGTTATGCAGCTTCCCTTCAACACTCCTTAGCTATATCATGTCAGGCTGTGATTTCCCAGGTCATTGCCCTGAGCCAGGGCCACCATGCCCTTGGAGCACTCCTGAGGAAAAACCATTCCTCCACCAATCACATTTCTGTACTTGCTCCCCAGTTACTGCTTGGGAACTGTAAATTACCAGTGCCCTGTATGGGTGTTGTATACTCTTCACCAACCATGTCTGCTCATCGCTGCTGGCAGTAACTGGAGGCTGTGGGTAGGGTAGAAGACTGCTCATTCTCCAGCCCTCTCCATTCCCTTGCTGCTCAACTGTTCAGAAGTAGTGGGCATATAGTCCCTCTCCCACATACCATCACACCCAGATTCAGAACCTGACAAGGTTCATTGCAACTGCATGAGTGTTGGTCAGGTCTTAGTCCCTCTGACTTCCAGTTATGCCTGCATTAGGTCAGGCATAATTTGGCCCATAAGATCAAATAAAAAGAGCAAAAACTGGTGCATACTTGTGACACCAGCAAGGATAACTCAAACCTTTGCAGCTCATGCTACCTCGGAGCCAGTAGTGAACCAGTGTCCCTCCATGGTATTCGAGCGGAGTGGGGAACCTAAGGCCTGGGGGGCCAGATGCTGTCCCTGGCGTGCCTGGATCTGGCCCACAAGGCTCAGGTCCACCCCTCCAGCCTTGGGGAACCCACAGTGGTGCTCCATCCCCATCGCCCCACTGTGGGGCTAAAGCACACAAAATCTACTAAGCTGGCCCCCCTTAGGCTCTTGTGTAGTAGGGAAATATGAGGAGTGTGTCTCCTTCTCAGTCAGGACCACGTTAGTGAGGGTTTTTTTTTTCTTCTCACTTGTGTGCGGCCCCCAACTGATTTTTCTGTGGGTCAGTGGCCCTGAGCCAAAAAAAGGTTTCCCACCCCTGTATTAGGGCTTCTATTACATAGATAGCTGAAGCATGGATGTAACTTCAGGTCCTTAACAATGCCATATTATTTTTACATGAGTAAACAGGGGTGCTAATAGGGTTTTCCTGGCCAGACTCAGGACTAATTTATGCCTTTTTAAATGCTTTCTTTTGTTTTGCTTTGCTTGTTCTACATTGTTTTCGCTATTAAATACTGCAGTTTCCATGCTGCAAAGGCAAAACAGCTGCATTCATTCATGGATAAAACTTGTTTCTCTTGGTTTCTAGTGCTTTGGAATCTGTTAAGATGGACGGGCAGCATATATATTATTAATCATACTAGTATATCCCCATTTGTTGTAAATATGAGTAAGGAGGGAATTTGTCATGTACAAATGGCTAATGACTTATACCTATCAGATGATTCATGGGTGTAACCATATTTTAGACTAGTCCAGAGTTAAACATGGCTTTGTGAACTCGCACTGTGGCACTGAGCTTTCTGAAGTTTGAATGAAAGATGTCGCGAGTACCTATCCTCTATCCCTTCTACCCTATGTGAGAAAGCTAAATTATGCTTAGGTGGTACTTTGTGTACATCATCTGGGAAAGATTTAAATTCAGAAAATCCCAAAGGAAAAAGAAGCAGCACGATAAAGAAAGCAGATGATTGATTAAATTCAGCAGGGTCTTCATTTTTCATTCCTTGTAAATGTTGTTCAAGTATCTTTTAGCTCTAACTGAATTCCAGGTCGAATCCTGTGTAACTGTTAGAGACCTCTTCACCACAGAATCCCACAGCTAGAGTCGTTTCAATTAATTAAGTGTTGCAGAGGTTAGTAATGATTTTAGGCTGCAGAATGAAATTACTTCATGAAGTGGCAAACTCCTTGTGTGTTTTCTCCTCCTTCATCTGGATTATGGCAGGCAAAAATTGAATTTTGCCAGTGGATTGAAAGGATCCTCATTCCTAATAGCTCCAAATCAAAGTGCATTTTTTCTGTGCATTTTTTTAAAGCAAAGACACACAACCTGAGGTAATTCAGATACAATGGAGGTGGGAAATATGTTTCTGCAAGTTCTGGGTTGACTTAGATTGCAGATACCTCTCATGCTGCATAACAACATCATTATATCAAAAATTAGAAAAGAACACCCAGGCTCTGACTTTCAAAATTGATTGGTGATCCTGAGGGCTCATGTTGAGGCTTCTTAAAATGTCCCATTTTCAGAATGTGCTGCACAGCAGCCCTCTAGATATCCAGACTCTTTCAGGTAGCTTTCCTTGAGGGATCCCAAATCACTACACTCTTCTGAAAGCCTTTACTCCAGTTTCCCAGTGCTTCTGAGTTGAGGCAGGTTCCCTAAAATATTACATTAGGTCAATTCCAGCACTGAAATGCTCAAGTAGACAGCAGAGAATTTACAACCTCAGATGAGGACTCCATTTCCATTACTTACGGAACCCAACCATTTTAACATAATGAGCTAGGTGACACCTTACTTTCCTCCCCATCAAAGGCTGCACATTACCTTCACACAGACTACAGCAAGGACAAATCCCAAATGCTGGCAGTAATTTATCTGTTTACATTTTTGGTTACAGTCTGTTTGAGTGTAGGACAGAGAACTTTTTATTGGGGGCGAGGGGGACGAGGAAGGGCATACTACAGAGGCCCATGAAGGAAAATCCAAATAAAATAGAGCTGGGTGCATAACTGATTTTTCAGTGTAGCCAGTACTCTGGAAAATCAGGGAAAATGTTCAGTTCTGTCCTCAAATATTTGTCAGCAAACAGTGTGCATCTGTGTTTTCCTTTATCCCAGGGTTTAGGACACTTGTTTGGGATGTGAGAAATTTAGGTTTGAATTCTGCAAAATATATTATACAGATCTTTTAGCAAGCTGACAGGCCTAAGTCTTACATCTCTTATCCTAGCTGTCTATCCTATCTTTGATTAGTTTTCTAGAAGAGTTCTCATTGTGAGGGGCATGATGTCAGTTTTGTGAAGCTGTCAAAACTTACAGCTGAATAGAGGATGGTCTTGCTCTCCAGAAAAAAAAAATCAGGGACAGAGTTGTCTTCTCCATCAATGAAGCTTTAAAGAGAGCCTAGGTTTTATTCAGTTCACTGATGGGGAAAGCAATGGTATCCTCAGCTGTTTGATTTACTGGCTCTGGGAAATAGATCACAAGAAACCTAACTCTGTAATGCCAAAAGCCTATGGAAAGGGAACACCTGTCCAGATCCTCAAATATGTTTAAACTCCTCACTGCCATTGGATCTCAGGAGTCTTTGAGGATCTGGGTCAAACCCCTGAGTGGAATTTGTATGCTGCAACTTGTACAAAGACACAATGGTGCAACATCTTTGGGGAGAGAAAGTTCAGGAGCAATAGAATCAGCTAATTAGGGTAAATTGCATCAACCTGGGAGGCCTTGTTAGCATAATGAAGCTAGCCCTGTGGAGAATGGTGTTTCTGGTTACACCAGATGAAATATATTGAGTGTAGAAAGACAAGCTTTGGGTTGTTGGGTTTTTTTTTTTTTTTTGCCACTGATGAATGGATAGCCAAGAACATAGTGTGGGAGAAGGAAGGAATGGTTGGGGGTGGGCTATGATATTTGGGAAAAGGGTGGATTAGAAAACACATTGGTGATAGAATAACAAGGAAGCCAAGATTAGCCAGCCTTTAATTCATTTATGTTTGAGTGAATTTTTATTTAACTCACACAAAGCTAAATGCACACAATACTATGGAAGGAAAGTACAGCTGTGTGTGAGAAGTTTCTAAGTAGATCTGCCAGCCCTGAGCACATAAATATGTTTAGTAGAATTATCCAGTACTGGGAGAGGTTCTTGTGGTACATGTTCAAAGGTATAATCTTATTTTATTCTAAGCTCCACGTATCACTCCTAACACATATGAATAAATGGTTCTTTTTTTAATTACATGACCAATTTCTGCCCTCATGTATGCTCACTGAATACCAGAACTTGATCCCAGATGATGGTGGTAATTAAGAATCTATGATTGCCCCAGCTATGCTTTGTGACACAACCCAGATGTTAGACTAGGGTTTGTTTCTTAGAAAATGTGTGCTGAGCAAGATTCTGCCATCAACTGTCACAAAACTATTTCTTCACTGTCATGGAGTGTAAAGTTTTTCAGTGGATTTAAAGTGCTAGTTAAATGTTATTTAATGGTTTTCTTAACCCCCATGCCATAAAATAAGAGGCTTTTCTCTGTTCCCCATGACCATGTAAAGTTAACTGAAATCCTGTATTATGAGACTTTCTCCTTTAAGCAAAACTCTATGCTTTATTTTTGTTTGATAAAGCCAGGTGTTTTCCTAAGCTAATTTATTATTGTGACTAAAAATGTTATGGAGAGCCACTGTTCATTGTACTTTAGAAGTTAAAAGCTTATTTTAATTTAATAGTTAGCCCTGTAGATTCAACTTGTGATCAAGACAAAAATCAAAATCTTGGCCCTGTGACTCCTGTACCACTGACCAGCAATAGTGGTTCCACACTTGATATTTCATTGATGGCTGTGGAGAATGCACAGGGCAGAGAAGAAATCCACTGCCCCTTCTCTAGCTTTATTCCATCAGCAGGGTACATGGTAAAACATTATTTTTGTCAGCAACTGAGACCTATCAAGAACCATAGCTGATGCCAACTTTTTGCAATCCTTGCTTCCCACAATAACCTGGGCATCACACTCCTAAACGCAATGTAGTATGTTAACTAAGGTAATGACACTGCCTCACAGGTATTTTTAATCAGGGGCCTGCAAATGCCTAATGACACCAGCTTTAATTGGAAGATTTAATAGGAGAGCCAGTAAAATCCTGTAGCCATAAGTAGCAATGGGAGAAAGAGGGGTGTTCTAGTCATCAGTAATTGCTTAGTGGTGTAAAGAATTGTAATGAAAAGCCCAAGACACATTTTTGCTGTTAGAGTACAGCACTTTCCTGTTTGGCTATTCCATGCATTCAAGAGATTGGATTAATCATCTAAACTGGCTGTGTTGTGGCTAGGATAATCTTTAACTGTTATGTCAGCGCAGGCTGTTGTCTTAATATGGGTTTAGTTTTGTCTTACATATTGAAAATATTCACAGAGCAGTGTGGAAAACCACAAACGGAAACCAGGCTTTGGTTTCAGTCTCCCAAATGTGTTGCTTGCTGGCCTCCTCAAAATGGATCCAGTACATTAGCAGTTTGATTATACTTGCATTGTTAACAGACTACTGACATTGTAGTTAAAGGGATGCTACACCATATGGCATCACAGAAATCTAGTCCTTTGATGTAGCACTGATGGTGTTTGATGCCTGGCTTGGGCAGGCAGTCTCTCAGAAACCAGTCCCTCCTGAAGGAGAGTCATAATAATTGCCAAATGGGATGATTTCCTCCAGGAACTGAGCGTGTGTGTGCTCGTGTGCATGTGCTTACCATCCCATATCACACTTGGTACAAACAACTAAATTTAAAAGGCATAACCACAGCAGGAAACCAATGACATTCTCCATATGTAAGAATTATCAGGACATATTGAGCTGTAAATACATATGCAGCTGATTATCTATTGCTAGATTTCTCTAGAGGACTCTGACTCAAAGAGAGATAGCGTGACCCGTGTTTTCAAAGATGTGAGCTCCTAAGTACACGTGCAGTCCTAGGCTGAACCAAAGCCCCAGTAGTGAATACCTCCATGTTTTGTTGAAGTTTAGGTCAAACTTTGCAGTTAGTCCTTTATAAGATACCAAAAAACACTGGTCTGAACTCCCCTGCACTGTGGGGGAAAAAAGGGGATCTGTGTAGGTGGGATTTGACTCTCTGGCTTCTCACTCCTGTCTGCCTATGATCATGAAGTAACCTAAAGAGCCATTCCAATGTACAGTGCTTTGAGATCCTTAGCTGAAGGTATAAATTGTGGGGTTGATGATGATGATAAACTTACTCAAATCTCACAAGCTAGTTTTCCCTTTGGGCAATATTCTAAAGTGGAACTAAGTAATTTTGGCTTGATATATAATTTTTCTGTAGCATGTGAAACACCCGCTTTTACATACAGTGTGGGAATATAGATATGTCCTTTCAGAAAACAAAAGCCTTTTGCTTCAGAAGATGAAAGATATTTGCATTCAATGCCGTTCAAAACTCAACTTTCCTTACTCCACGGCAATTATGGTATCTTGCGTCTTTTTCTAACCAAAGGCAAGTACTGTGGTTAGCCTAGTGTGATATTTGCCCCAAGACAATAATAGACTTAACCCTGATGGCATACATTAAAATCACTAGGAATTACGAGAAGACCCCTCACCAAAAATGTGTTTGTGCCTGGCCTAAATGCAGAGGGTTGATGTCCAAGCTAACCATCACCTTACCTCATAATAATGCATGCCTCCTGCTTACCTTAGCTGTCTTCTTACAGGTTCCGAAAGCTAATAACTAATACAATCATTAAGGAGGATGTAACATTTCTCCTATTAAGAAAAAGTTGGTGGTGGTTTTATTTTTTTACTTTACCATTTAGTATCTCAAACTCCCCATGTGTCTTGGAGGCTGCCATATTGTGAGGCATACAGTTATGGTAGGTCATATTAGAGCCATGTCGCCAATCCCATCCAGTAAGCGAGCTAGCATGAAGAAAAGATGACTGAATTAGTGACCAACTGGGACACTTTCTGACCTACTCTTTAGGCACCAAGTCCTCTGAACTTTCTCATTATCCTTCGGCTTCATCCTTTTAATAGGGACCAAATCTCCATAACAATTGAACGCCTACAATAAGTGCCATCAGGAAAAGGAAATTCAATTTTAGTGGGGGATGACAGCCTTACCTTTTCGCGCTTAATTGGCCGTATTGTCTCCAAAAGTTAATTGGTTACTTAGTCCAGGTAGTTAGTAAAATGTTTAGCTGCGTCAAAAAGCTCAGGCTCCTACTGTTAATGGGGCATGAAATGGAATGTTTGATACTGCAAATAAAATCAGTGATATTCAAGGATGTTATGGTAGGTAATGCGTTGAAACTGCCATTTAATGGGTCCTGGAAGATTAGGGTAGTGTCAGCTGGAACCGCCCGGTCTCTTTTCTGACATTGTTAGTTGCCTCTTCATTTACTTAACGGCTGTCTGCACTGATTACATAGGCATAAAACTCCCTACAAAAAAACAACAGAGACACGCTCTATTAGCAGTCCAATTAGAACTATTTGCATATTACAGTTCATTTCTGCTTAAGTGAATCCCTAATACAACTTTAGGAAAAAAATTCTATTGTCATTTAAAAAAAGGCAAGAAAAGAAAGGAAAAAGCATTAAAGGTGATCTCGCTCTTCTTCCTCCTCTTTTTTTCCCTTCTCTTTTTTTCCCTCTTGAGATAAACTTTTGTCAATGCCCATTAAAAAGAGGTGATGGGGAATAGGAATTAGAAAGGAAAGAGACTTTTGTTGATACCCCTGCTGATGACGGCATGATAATAATTATTTAGAAAACAATAGAACTGGCTTTATTTATGTATCTATTGTCCATTTTCCCCTAGATTAGGTTATAATTTTGAATGGTCTTTCTATTTTGTTAAAGCAATGTTAGATCAACCTTTGGGTTTCTTGAGAAAGCAACCAATGTCTCCCCAAATGAGCCTCATGAGAAAGAGGTCCTTGATGCTGCGTAGTTCGCAAAAACTATTAGCAAATAAAGGTAAATGATTCTTCCTTCCTCCAACACACCTCACTAAAGGTTAGAAAGGCAAAAGGAAAAACTGGGGTAACACATGGTATATGCTTGCTGATAATCTGAAAATACTTTAGGATGAAAATATAACTCTCAGAGTTTCAAAAAACTGATGATGAGCTGGGACATTTGGGGTTCAGCACTTCAGAATACTCTCTGGAGTTTTGTTTGGTTGATTATCCTCTTATTCTTCAAACTGTTGCTAAAATAGTGCTGAGAAACAAATCTGTTTATTTGGGCAGAGATGTCACATAATGGTCAATTCATAGGTTGTTGCATTGGTTTCCTCACATTGCATCAGGCAAATGGCATGAGGACAGTAGGCTGTCTTCGTTTGCAATTGTAAGAATTTTCAGACAAAATGTTTATAGAATTAAGTTCCCAGATACTAGGAGTGCAAAAAACATCCCATTCTCTCTTCACAGTCCTGCTCCTCTATATATGAGACTCATTTGTAACAAGTTGATGATGGGTTTAAAACATGGAAAACACAGCTAATAGTCTATAACCAGGAACAACCTATGGTTATAGGTATATAGAGATTCTGATTATAATCACAATCCCTTACTCACTTGAGTAGTCTGTATTTACGCAAATACTGTGAGTGATACCAAGTAAAATAAATTCTAGTCTCTTTGTATTTGGTATCACCCATGTTTCTAGGCTTAATCAAATCAGCTGTCGTATCAGAGAGAAACCAGAAACACTTAAGTGCAATTCAAACATTCATGGAACAAACCTGACAACTACAAGGAAAGTAGGATGGAGTTAAAAATAGAGAGACAAGAGATCTGAGTACTAATATCTCAGCACTTCTGCTGGGTTGTTCTGGAACTTTGTGAACTGTAAATTGTTTAAGGTCTCAGTTTCCCCATCTGTAAAACAGGGAGTAATAATAATACTGCAGAAGGGATACTATGGCACTTAATTAATTATGTATGAAAGTCTTGAGCTCCTCAGACAAGAAAGAGCTGTAAAAACTATTTCTATGGTGACATATCTGGTGATTTGAATACATCAATTCACTTACCTTCTGTGAGCCCCAATAAAAGCCAAGCCAATCATATTTTCAAAAATCATTTCTGGCCTTGCTGTTAATTCAACTCCACATAGGTTGCTGATCCTGGCACACTCAGGGTATGTCTACACTAAAATGCTGTTTCAGGAAACCGGAGGTATCCCGAAATTGCTACCCCTAATTGCGTCCGCTATTTCGAAATATAGTGGATGAGCTATTTCGCCATCCCTGTAAACCTCATTGTACGAGGAGTAAGGGATGTCTCGAAATAGTGCTTTATTTCGAAATTTGGTACTGTGTAGACAGCATCAAATTTTGAAATAGCTTATTTCAAAATAGACTTGAAATAAGACTTGTATCTTATTTTGAGTTTTGGGTGCTTGTGTAGACGCACCCTTAGAGCCCTCCTTTTTATATGTAAATTACTATTTGTAAGCAAGCCTGCATCCCAGGATAAACTGTGTTCTCTGTTAAATAAAAAAAATCCTGTTTCCCCCTTCTCTTAGTGGTAGTGAATGTCTTTGGACCACAGCCTCCTGGAAACGCAGGACCCAACAAACTATGAAGGCCCTGTCCCTTGCCTTTTGATTGGCTGGTACATCTCATAGCGTTTCTATGATGGCATTTTTGGGAGGGTGGGGGGGAGTGGGGAAAGTTGAGCTATTTCATTGGTGCTTGGATTAGAGGAACCTAGAGGAGCCCAGGGGAGATCTTTGATGTTCAAATGTTAATGTAAATACCGACAGAGTTATTTCCAAAGCTCATGCAGTTCAATTCCTTTTTACAAGCAGACCTAATTTCACAGGTCAGCCAACCCACCTCTGCTATTATCTGGATTTAGCGATTAATAGAGGATTTCAGTAGTTGACTGTGACAAATGGCGGGTAGGAGGGGGGAGAAGGAAAAACTGTACTAAAACATGAATGTTTTCCTAACCAGTTTTATGTCTTTTATTTTATTTTGTTTCCCTCCCCAAATACATTATTTTAATTTGGACACTTAAACAGGTGTAAATCAACAAATCACCCCCAAATCTCTCCATGTAAAGGGTGAAATTCCTGACCATTTTCAATGTCTGTGTCACCCCAGGAGAGGAGACACAGCGTGATGCATATATTGTTTTTATGCCCTGTTGGGTCCTTTGTACTCACCCTCTAGCTTTATAATCTAGCGCTCTTTCACACTATTGAGGACCCATGTCAGAAGCTGAACTGCGACACTGCAGCTCCTGCTGCCTGCTTGCAGTAGCCTGCCAGTGGCAGTTATTAGGCCAGACACGAGAGGGAAGTAGTAGCAAAACACAGACTTTTTTGCCCCTGACAGTAGTCTTTGCACCCCGCCAGGAAAATGGCTCTCTGGAAAAACACTAGCTGCTAATAAAATAGACTAAATCAGTAAACAGTGATTAAGGTTTGGGCAGCACTTTCTGCTACCTTTGCTTTGGTAAACACTTTTTTCCTTAGCTTTAAAAATGCTCTTTTGCAAGGGCAGGGTGGGGAGGAAGCAACTCAGCTATTAAAGGAGGCAGTTCCTTGCAAATGAACTGAACCAGGGCTCTGCAAAATAACGGTGATGATTTTAAACATTCATTTCTTTTTTTAAAGAATCACCGCCGTAACTGCTTCCTTAAATAAAACATTAGCCCAGGAATGCAAGATATGGTCTGTTTTATTCAACCTCCCATGGTGAGGGAGTGTGTGTCCAGTTCAGTGCCATGCCTAACAAAAAAAGAACATATAAGATTAATCCCACCAGGCCCAATTGTTCCACATTTACACATGCTGAATAGCTCCTTATTGCAAACAGAGTCTCCCTGATTTCAGTTAGTCCACTTGTGTATTACTCACTCAGAGCAAAGATGGCTTATTTGAGTACTCGGAGCCTATAAAAGAGCCCGAATCTGTTTGGTGAAAGGGTCCGAGGTCACTGAACTCTTCTTAAAGGATATACACAAGATCATCAACATGTTAACAGTAAACCAAGTAAAACAGTTGTGTTTTCATCACATTGGGCTAGTAAAAATGGCAGAAATGTTCAACATTCAATGAATTATTCACTGGTTTTAAGGCAGTGGTTTTCAAATTATGGGTCACCTCCTGAGGTAACCCATTCCAGTGCTTCACCACCCTCCCAGTGAAATACTACTTTCTAATATCCAACCTAGAACTCCCCCATTGCAACTTGAGACCATTGCTCCTCATTCTGTCACCTGTCACTACTGAGAATAGGCTCTCTCTATCCTCTTTGAAAGCCCCCTTTGGGTAGTTTAAGGCTGCTATCAAATTCCTCCTCACTCTTCTCTTCTTTAGATTAAATATGCCTAAATACCTCAGCCTCTCCTCATAAACCAGTGCTCCAGCCGCCTAATCATTTTTGTTGCCCTTCGCTGGACTTTCTCCAATGTATCCACATCCTTTCTGTAAGGGGGGCTCAAAAATGGATGCAATACTCCAGATATGGCCTCACCAGTGCCAAATAAAGGGGAATAATAATTTCCTAGATCTGCTGACAATGCTCCTACTAATGCACCCTAATATGCCATTAGACTTCTTGTTCTTGTCTACAAGGGCACCCTGTTGACTCATATCCAGCTTCTCATCCACTGTAATCCTCAGGTCCTTTTCTGCAGAACTGCCACTTAACCAGTTGGTCCCCAGCCTGTAACAATGCTTAGGATTCTTCCGTCCCAAGTGCAGGACTCTACACTTGTCCTTGTTGAACCTCATCAGATTTCTTTTGTCCCAATCCTCCTATTTGTCTAGGCCACTCTGTACTCTGTCTCTACTCTCCAGTGTATCTGTCTCTTCCCTTTGCTTAGTGCCATCTGCAAACTTGCTGAAGGTGCAATTCATCCCCTCATCCGGGTCATTAATAAAGATGTTGAACAAAACTGGTCCCAGAACTGCGAGGCACTCCACTTGATACTAACCGCCAACTAGACATCAAGCCATTGATTGCTACCTGTTGAGCCCGATATATCCAGCTACCTACCAGCTTTCTATCCACCATACAATCCATTTATCCAATCCATACTTCTTTAACTTGCTGGCAAGAATACTGTGGGAGACCGTATTAAAAGCTTTGCTAAAGTCAAGGCATGTCACATCCACTGCCTTTCCCATATTGACAAAGCCAATTACCTCATCATATTTCTAACATGACTACCATTAGTTCTAACAGGCTGCCGGATAAAACTACAAAGGCCAGATTCCTCACTCAGACACATTAGAAAAAAGGGCACAAATAAATTAGATGGAAATAATATCATAACATTTAAGATTCATTAACTGACCTAATTCATTTGCCTGCCAGTATAGTCTTGTCCCCATCATATATTTCCTCGTGTTTTGTCCAACTTAAATCTACATGGTTAGGTGTTGGGGCTTAAGTGACTATTTTATAGCCTAATACACTTTATAGTCAAGACAATTTTCCTAATTTTCAACATATGTTTTCCCTATTACAATTTTATCTCATTGTTCCAAGTTATACCTTATATGCCACCTTAACTTTTCCTCCCTGTGCTTAGTATCTATACTTTTCAAATATTTATCTAGATTGATAACATGTTATCCACTCATCTCTTTACTCTTTTAAGCCTTCCATTGTAAGTCAGTCCAGCAAGCCCTTCGATCATTTTTGAAAAGGGCAGCCATGTTTGTTTCAGCAAAACCCACCAGGAGTGCTGTGGCATTTTAAAGACTAACGGTTCTATTTGGGCATAAGCTTTTGTCAGATGGCACCAGCCCATGAAAGCTTATGCTCATATAACACTGTCTTTAAGGGGCCACAGAGCTCCTCGTGGATTCTGATAATTTTTGTTACTTCCTTCAATTTCTCAATATTGCTTTGGTAATAAGGTGTACAGCACTGAGCACAGCATTGTAGGTGCAGCTGCACTAAAGTTTTATCATTGAGAGCTTATTGAATTTCACGCACACACATCTGCAGGCCAAATTTGACCACGGGGCCCCCTCAGTTAAGCATGGTTAGCAAGCACTTGATTACTTGCATGCACCTTTCATTATAGCAAGATGCATTCATTAACAATGAAGTGCCTGATTCACACTGGGACTTCATGCTGGTGGAACTGAAATCAGTGGAGTGACACCAGTGTGAAACCAGAGTAAAAAAGAAGAAAATCAGGTTCCAAATGTTCTGTAATGAGCTTCAGTAGAGTTGGAAGTCAGTGAGCAGGAGTTCTGGTGCACAGGTCCTCTTCTATATAAGTGACAAATCCATAGACTAGAAACACACATGCATGCATGCACCCATACCATTTTCATCATTGATTAACCAGTCTTATAACCTTCTCAACCAAAGAAATAATTGGCAGTTTTAACTAACAATAAATGGATCCCATTATTCAGGATAGAATATTTCACTGGTTTCAAAAGAGATGCTTATTAAAGAGGCCAGCTCCTTTTTATCAGTGTCATGCATATGTAAGTTACTATAACTATTGTGGGCCATCTATGACAATGGGAAGACAAGCCATAATCACAAACATTCATACACAGCCTCGTCTCCAACGCTCCTGTTTGCCAATTACAGTAATGCTGATGACATATCTAGCTTAACGCACACAGCATTAAAACAGTCCCTCCTTTTCTAGGAAAATCTAATTACACCAAACCCAAGCACTCAATCAAACCTGTTATTCTGTGGCTAAACAGCCCAGTGTTAATGCAATTTGAGGCTATCCAGGCCGTGACTGGGAACGTCATGTATTAACAATATCTAATGGGAGCTCCCGTAGGTAAATGAATATGCTAACAAGCCAGGTCGCTGCTAAATCTAATAACTTTAAGCTGTTTAATTCCAAACAGTCCCTTAATAAATCAATTGACCGGGAGAGCTGATGCCCCTATCAATTATTCAAGAGGGCAAATAAATATTTCAGATGATTTGATAGGAAGGCTAGTGCTGGTCTTATAGAAAGCTTTGCATTTCATTAGCCTCTTGCTAAAAGTTTTATAATGCACAGAACCCTGGTGGTTTTCCCTGCACTTGAAATCTTGACTGTGGGAAAGGACAGATTGATTAAAAGATGCAACTTCATGTGGACAAGCAGTTATTTTACAATAACTGACATGGAGTGAAGTGTGTTGGAGTGGGGATGGTGTCAAGACCCCAAAGCAAGGATTCCTCCTCTCTCCAGCCAACAAAATCAAAGCATGCTTCACTTGCATTTCATGCGAATCGAAACAGATGTAATCTAAAATGCTTGGATTACCTGTTAATAATAGGTCCCATGTTGGCTGTTTATAAATAAGGTGAAGTTGGCTGTGTTTGAGTTGGATTATTTGTGTTGCACTAAGCAATAATTCAGGAGGTTGCAGGACTCAACTCTCTTGGAGGAAAAGCAGAGTTATTTAAAACAGGATCTGCCTTGACATTGATCTGCATTAATTACGTGAGGCTCATAAAGTGTTTTGAGGAACTTGAGTGGAAGAACCCATGATGGCCAAGTATTATACTGTATGTGCAAACTATCATCATTGTATCTGAAAAAATGCTGATCATGGATAACGCAAAGTTTATTATAAAATCAATAAAGATAAAGATATAAGAAAAAGAAAGAGAAAGTGCTTGTCACATTAGAACAGAGGAAAAGGTAAGTCCCCAAGGAACCTGTTTAAGAGTGTGTAAATTTGCTTCTCTCTGTCCAGCTGTTCCATTTATGCCACTAATAGAGATTAAAAGGCAGGGATTACTTAAATAAGCATTTCAGTTTATGAAATCAAATCTGTGTTGTGGGAAAAAAATCTATTGGTCTGGAATGCATGGATGTAGAATCACAAATCATAAAAAAGTAGGAGTGGAAGAGACCTAGGTAGGATACCTAGTTGAGTCCTCTCCAGTATTGCGGGACTAAGTATTATTAAACCATCTTGGACAAGAGTTTGTTTAACCTGTTCTTGAAACAGGCAATTTCACAACTTCCCTAATTTGTTTCAGCATTTAACTACCCTGACAGTTCGGAAGTTTTTCTGAATGTCGAACTTAAATCTCACTGGCTGCAATTTAAGATTATTATTTTTTATCCTGTCCTTGGAGGTAAGGAAAACAATTAATCACCCTCCCCTTTAAAACAACCTGTTATCTATAGTTAAAACTGTTACCATGTCCCCCCTCAGTTGTCTCTTCTCCAGACTAAACAACCCCCTTCTTTCAATCTTTCTTTATCTACTATATATTTCAGAGAGTCTGTCTGTCTGTTCAAGAACTCCTCCTAAAGGGTAAGAGCTAGGACCACTAAATTTGGTACACTTATCATAGCTTAAAGCAAGGCCAGGGGTTGGTTGTGGCAGGATATATAATATGTCCGAAATGGGATTGCTTCTCATAAAACCATTCAGAAAAGAGACAGAATCGCTGAGCAGGTGAAAGTTTCTGGCTGGGGGCATGCCTCTCCCTCTCTGGGACTATCCGAGCCCAGAGCATCTGACACACGCACCTCCCGGTGCACTTTAGGAAGGGTGGGGGTGGGGATAAATCTCCCTCCCATTTCATACAGGAACACTGATGACTGTTCCCCTTCCACTTGTGGTCTGATGAAAGTGCACGTTTTGCTTCATTCCCTCACTCTGAGGCTATGTCTACATGACAGACTTTTTTCGGAAAAACGGCTTTTTTCAAAAAAAACTCGTGGAGCATCCACACCTCAAGCGCGATTTTGCATAAAAAATTTGAAAGAACAGGGTTTTTTTCCAGCATAGGTACTCCTCATTCTACAAGGAAGAATGCCTTTTTGCGGAAGAGCTCTTTCGCAACAAGGCGTGTGTGGACAGGGAAGAGGGATTCTTTGCGCAAAAAGAGGAAAGAGGAAAAAGCACAGATGCCCTGGTGGCCATTTTGTGCATAGAAATCAGAGCTTACTTTTTAGAGAGCGTCCATGCAGTTTGGACACTCTTTTTTGCAAAAGCGCACCGCTTTTTCGATGCACTTTTGTCGTAGATAAAGATCTCTTTTGATATAGTAGATAAAGATCTCTTCGGATAAAAGCTTCTTGCGCAAGAAACCTACAGTCTAGACATAGCCTGACTGAGGATCGCAGGGGGCAGATGAACCTGGATCTGCCCCAGCTAGGGGACATGCATCCCTCCCCCGGCTATGCCTGCTGGAGCTGCAGTGGCCATGGCCCCAAGCTACTGATGTGAATGTGAGCTGGGGCAGTCCCCTCTGCCCAGGGCAGCCTTCACACTGGCCTCCTCATCCCCAGCTCCACCCCAGAGCAATGATTTAAATGAAGCATGGACATTTTCATTTATTTAAAAAAATCCCTCAAAATTAATTGAGTTAAAGACTCTAGCAATACCGGGTAAATCTTTTAGTGGGTTATATTTTCTAGTCCATTCATCATTTTTGTTCTCCTCTGGACTTCCTCCACATCTTTCATGAAGAATGTGGTGCCCAGAACTAGGCACAATACCCTAGTTGAGGCCTTGTAAGTGCTAAGTGGAATGGAAGAATTGCTTTTTGTTTACAACACTCCTGCTAATACATTTCAGAATTCTTTTTCTTTCTTTCTTTCTTTCACAGTTTTACACAGGTGACTCATTTTTAGTTTGTAATCCACTATATGGGCCTATATCTCCCTGTGATGAAGAGAGGGGATCAGCATTCCCATACCACTATGGCCACACATAACTTTCAGAGAGTCCTTTGCATAGTTGTGGATCTGTTTGAGGGAATGTGAGGTTGGGACCCGAGCATATCATCCCATCATCAAACCCATTGGTAATAACCCAGCTGTCCATGTAGTCTGTGGCTGAACCTTTCCATGGAGTTCCATCTGCACAGGGAACATCTAAGTTGGGATCCTAGGAGAAACTGTGAAGCAAGAAAATCTCTGGTCAGCACAACTCTTTTGGCATTACAGAACTGAGAAAAGCAAGCTGTGGGGAGTCAATAAAAATATATGTTCTTCAGTACAATGTCATCCTTCCATGTAGATACTCCTTGCCTTCATCTCATCCTTTATAGTATCCATAGGCTGTGAGGGGTGAACATTCTGTTGGATAGGAAGGATCATACTCTAATACTCTTTTATGTAGGAGTAATGATTTGAGTAAAATTCCTCCCATCTAGCTTCCCTCATCTAGGTTTTTCCTCAGTGAGGCTGAGGTGATTTGTCCCATTAGCAACAATATACACTGTAACATCCTTCAGGGTATTGTTTCTGTTCAAAAAACAATGGCAGGGGAAACCATTACAGACTATTTTCAAATACAAATTAGTTTTCAGAAGATTTGAGTGAAAAAGCAACTGACACACAGGGCTGGATCTTCAATGGAGATACGCTGACTTACAGCTAATGAGGATCTAGCTTTCTATCTTCTGCCTCCTCTCCCTAAATAGTACGATCCATATAAAAATCACTGAAGGAGGATTTTCTGTGTTGGCAGTCTTACTCTGCAAACTACTCAATGAGCTATGAAAGAGACATCTCAACTGCACAAAATCAGAATTTAAATGTTAGGTTTGGTTCATTTTCAGCTTCATGAATCAACAGGGTAGATCCTTTTATATTACACTGAAAGTAAAATCTGGTCATGTTTAAAATCAGATTCAGAGATTTTAACTCATCACAAATGGAGCACTTTATGGAAAACTTTTTTTTCTTCTTTCCAAAGCTACAGCTGAAATGAATTTCCTGAGTGCCACAGACAGCCTGCAAAACCGTTTGGATGTGTGTAGGGCAAATAAGCCACATGTGAAAATATAAAAGAATTCCTGAGAGAGTATAAGGGGAAAGTAAGAAATAGCAAAGGTATTAACTGTG
This sequence comes from Pelochelys cantorii, assembly GCA_032595735.1. Classification (NCBI taxonomy): domain Eukaryota; kingdom Metazoa; phylum Chordata; order Testudines; family Trionychidae; genus Pelochelys; species Pelochelys cantorii. The sequence goes on along the minus strand of CM064338.1, from coordinate 35,591,612 downwards.
GGTAGAACTTGAATGTCAGAAACGAAAATGTTAAATGTGCTGTTTGAATTTTGTTTTGAGCCCAGTTTGTCTGTTTCATAAAGTAAAACACAAGGGACAGATTCTTTCCTTTCATGCATACGTACCTAAATGCACAACTGAGGCTGGAATTTGGCTTCCCATTTGTGAGAAAAAGCTTTAGGTTAAGTATGCTTTTTTCTTCTGGTCACACAGAATATTGTTAGAACTAGTTGAAAATTAGAGGATGGACATGTAGAAATGTAGTGAAAAATACTGTTTACTTTTTTATTAATTTTATTTTCAGCAAAAATTCTGTGACTAGCTATGTGTGCAGGACCTCTCTCAAAAGAAGTCCAGACATTGCCAGACATCCTCAGGGAAGCACTCAGTGCTTGATGATGATGACCTTGTAAAATAGTTACTAGTATTGAATCTCATGCTTAGCTGAAAGACTATCAAGAATGTATTTGACAATCAGCTCTGGCAATATCTGCAGTCTTCATATTCCTTTTGTCCTATTCAAACTAGGGTCAGACTTGGGGGCAGATCTGTTAATTCACTAATGGCATTGTTCATCAGTGTCTCTCCAGCTGAGAACTAAGAGAACAGGTTCAAGCTGATCTGCCCAGTTGCCTTGCAGGAGTCGATGGAGCTGTTATGAAGCAATCTCTTTCTTTTTAATAGAGGAGCAGTCATGGGGATTATCTATACTACGCTAAAGTGTTGAAAGAGGATATGCAAAACCTCCCGCCCCCCCCGCCTTTGTCGAAAAGCTGCGTAAGCCTCATTCTTTGAGAAAGAGCAGCTCTTGGACAAAGGGGGGGAGAGGGTTCGCCGAAAAAAGCCGCGTCTAAACTACTTTCACTTTCGAAAGCTCTGCTTTTGAAAGTGAGATCAGAAGAAGATCCTCTTTCGACACTTTAGCGTAGTCTAGATAAGCCCATAGAGTAATTTTGGGCAATTGTGCATCTAACTCTACAGCTCTTTTGCCATGTTCTATGTTGTGCCTTTTTGGCTAAATGCATAGATGTGGACACTAATAAGCCTCTGAAGTAGTGGGCTGTGCTCATGAAAACTCATGATATCATCTACATGTTTTGTTCGTCTTTAAAATGCTACCAGACTATTTGTTGTTTGTAAAGTTTTTCCTGTTACAGACTAACTCGGCTACCCTCTGAAACTAATAAGCTTGGTTGGGAAATGTACATGGATAATATTCAGTTGTACATCTCCATTTTAGCTCATTGAGCCAGTGCAGTGGTATAGTTAATTTTGGATGCGTCTACACAGCAGTGTTATTTCAGAATAACAGATGTTATTCTGAAATAACAATGAGAGCGTCTACATAGCAATTCCTTTACTCTGAAATAAATTTGAAAAAATGGATGGCTTATTCCAGCTTCTGTTAACCTCATTCTATGAGGAATAATGCATCTTCTGAAATAGCTATTTCAAAATAGCAGCAGTGGAGCGTCCACACTACAGCTATTTCAAAATAACTCCTCTCCAGTGTCTCCTGGAGCTCTAAATCAAGGTAGCATGTCCACATTAGGGAAGCCTGCCTCGGACTAATTTTGAAGCTTCCCTGTAGTATAGAAGTGCTATTTCAAAATAAGCTATTTCGAAATATTTCTTCTGGAATAGCTTATTCTGAAATAAACATGCAGTGTAGACGAACCCTTAGTGTCTTTAAAAAAGAGATGCTTGGACAACAGCAATCTCGCTGAATTCCAGTCTGGACAAAACAGAAGTAATGAAACTTATGTGTAGCGGAGCAATCAAATGAGTTGACTATAGCTACATCAGCCTCACTAATCCTTGGAGTATGGCCATTATTCATTTTAGTAATCAGGCTTGCAACTTACTGGGCTTCTTATTTACTTATTTAATTTATAAATCTCTCCAGGAGCTTCTGTCCTATACTCTAGTATTGAACCTCCTACTAGACACCAGGCAGCAGTCATGTCAGCATGGTTTTCAGTCTTGCATTTGATAGGACAAGTGGGACCTCTCCTTCAGACATGAAGACCTCGTGGCATTTATCCCTCCATGCTTTTGCCACCGTCATATCAGACTCCTGTCATGTGCTTTATTTTGGACTTCTCCTTTTGTCCATTCAGGAGCAAAAGCTTATCTGAGGATGCTTATTGAACAGGACTCTGTTTTGAAAGCATGTAACACCAGTGTTCTGTGAATTGCACTGTCTGCTTGTGGGTTCTCAGTCGAATTCAAGGTGTTTAATATTGAGCTCTGATGCTCTTAACAGTTTCCATACAGGTTACCTATGGGGCAGCTTGTCTCCCCATGACAGTCAGATTGCCATCGTTGTGCTCAGCATAGGCACTTGAGGGGAGAGGAAGCTACGAGCAGATGGTTCTTCAAAGCAGCGTTTTGATCATGACACCCATAACCCAACTTGTTCAGGCTCTTGCTTATTTCTGGGACATTTGGGAAGACTCAGATGAGGGCTGTGTAGAGTCACCTCTCAGGGCCAAATCTAGTGTGATTATGGGGGCACTGCCAATTGAAATAAAATCCCCCTGAAATTGCTTCTTTTTATTATTGTAAATTTTGAGTATGGTAAATCTGGTGTTTGGCTTTGGATGAACGTTCCTCATTCTTTTTTTTTTTAAGTAAATCTTTATAAATAAAATTGTTGTTGTAATATTCACAGGGCCTGAAACAGATTTTCTCATTCAGGCAAAGGAAATCAACCAGGAATTTTTCGTGAATGTATACTGCAGGATCACATTCCTCTTAAGTGAGGGGGTGGAGGACTAGGAAGGCATGTATACCTGGGAAAAAGCCAATGATCTGGACCTCTTTTACTTCCATGGTGCCATAATCACCATTATCGCTTGTTTCCATGGCAGCTTAAAGCTGATGAGCCTTTATGAGAGCAAGGACTGTCACATGGTGCTAGAATGAACCCACTTGGGAATGACAGTATTGGGTGTGATGTAGGGGAGAAGGGCATTCCCTACCTTGAATATAAAATCACTTAGGACAGTAGAGGTGGGGGGAGGAAAGGGAAGATTACACCAGGGAATAAGGAACAAACATTTTTGTATAGTTTAAAAATACTTCATCAAATTACATAGCAAGGCTCTGCTTGATAGGAGATTTACTTCGCATCCCACGAACTGCTTAGCAAAGTTGTCAGAATGTATTTTCGGCAGTACCAAGAAGAGGTTGTTTCCTGATGTTTAATGAATATAAGGAAGGAAAGAGATTCTAAGGGGAACGCTCACAAACACATAGTAAACTTAGTTGCCCAGCAGATAAGTGCAGTACTTTGTTTATAAGTAGATATTACACTGGAAATCCTATTAGTGATCAGACCGTCTGCTGCCTGGATCTAATAAACTTTAGCCAAAGGAGTTGTTCAAGCTGGCATGCTTACCCATTAAGGGCTTAATTCCAAATTCACTGTACACCCCAAGCTCCTATCTCTATCACATACTGTGTATATTGATAGATAACAGGCTATTTTTTTCAAATGAGGTTTTGACAATCAGCCATGAATGACTGAAAATAAAGAGTAAATTACAAAGAATCCATGAAAGGCTAATTTACCACTTACTCCATATCAACAGAATTTAAGTGGTGCAAAATGCCCATAAACCTCAAATAAGATTGGGCCCCTATTATGCTAGGTATGTATGAATTGAAGAATTCATTGATTTTGTTTCATCCTTTTGTGTCTCCTAAGTAGCTAAAGGTAGATCCAAGCTTCAAGTCTAGTTCTGGATCATAAACTTTGAAAAAATTAAATTCTGGATTTTTGCTTTGGCTCAATTTCATGTGAGAAGAAGCTCAGAGAAGAAGAAGAAAAAGCCAGTGGCTTAATTTTCAAAATGGTTCTTTTCATCTTTGAATATCTACAGCAGGTCTACTCAGCATTGGAAGCCCCGGGGGCCACAATGATACTCACAGCTCATGTCGAGGGCCACAACTTAAGTGTGGTTGGATATACATGCAAATATATATGCAAATATATGCAAATAGCTTATTTCACACTGATTAGCATGAATACAAAGATTCAGGCAAGACTACACAACACTCAGGCCCCACTTAAGTCATTTCTGCTAATACTAATAAAATGCAATATTTACTCGATTTCCACATGACAGCACTTTTAATGAGCAATGACAGTCCAGGAATTTAATCACTAAAGCACATATCAACAGAAGACCATTATATTGACTACTCTTTTGTTTTGGCTCCCACCCACGGGCTGCGTGTTGAGCCCCTCGTAAACTCAAACCGCACCGTAGGCTGCAAACAAACGGGCCACAGGCCACGTGCGGCCCATGGGCCGTGTGTTGAGTAACCCTGATCTACGGTAAAAAGCTAAAAATTCTTGTATTATGGACTACTATCAGCATTAACCCAGGATTTATGGCTCTCTTTGTGTAGCTTGTTAAACTGTTCCAAAAATCCACTATTTTATATATGAAGCAAAGTCCAATCCACTATTTTAAAACATAAGCATGGGCAAATTTATATGCCTATTTCCTAATCATCCATCTCCTTTAGCACCACTGCCCCATTTTCTCTCTCTTTCACTCTGTGAACCTAGCTTGGTGACAAAGCCTAGTCTTTCCTGAAATCATCTACATATCATCTAGCCCAGTATCCTGTCTGCCGACAGTGGCCAGCACCAGGTGCCCCAGAGAGGGTGGACCGAAGACAATGATCAAGCGATTTGTCTCCTGCCATCCCTCTCCAGCCTCTGACAAACAGAGGCCAAGGACACCATTTTATCCCCTGGCTAATAGCCTTTTATGGACCTAACCTCCATGAAATTATCTAGCTTCTCTTTAAACTCTATTATAGTCCTAGCCTTCACAGCCTCCTCTGGCAAGGAGTTCCACAGGCTGACTACACGCTGTGTGAAGAAGAACTTTCTTTTATTAGTTTTAAACCTGCTACCCATTAATTTCATTTGGTGTCCTCTAGTTCTTCTATTTAGGGAACTAATAAATAACTTATCTTTATCAACCCTCTCCACACCACTCATGATTTTATATACCTCTATCATATCTCCCCTCAGTCTCCTCTTTTCTAAACTGAAAAGTCCCAGTCGCTTTAACCTCTCCTCATATGGGACCCGTTCCAAACCCCTAATCATTTTAGTTGCCCTTTTCTGAACCCTTTCCAAGGCCAAAATATCTTTTTTGAGGTGAGGAGACCACATCTGTACACAGTATTCAAGATGTGGGCGTACCATAGTTTTATACAGGGGCAGTAAGATATTCTGGGTCTTATTTTCTATCCCTTTCTTAATAATTCCGAGCATCCTATTTGCCTTTTTGACTGCTGCTGCACACTGTGTGGAAGTTTTCAGAGAACTGTCCACAATAACTCCAAGATCTCTTTCCTGATTTGTCGTAGCCAAATTAGCCCCCATCATACTGTACGTATAGTTGGGGTTATTTTTCCCGATGTGCATTACTTTACACTTATCCACATTAAATTTCATTTGCCATTTTGTTGCCCAATCACTCAGTTTGGTGAGATCTTTCTGGTGTCCTTCACAGTCTGCTTCTGTCTTGACTATCCTAAACAGTTTGGTATCATCTGCAAACTTTACCACCTCACTGCTTACCCCTTTCTCCAGATCATTTATGAATAAGTTGAACAGGATTGGTCCTAGGACTGACCCTTGGGGGACACCACTAGTTACCCCTCTCCATTCTGAAAATTTACCATTTATTCCTACCCTTTGTTTCCTGTCTTTTAACCAGTTCTCAATCCAAGAAAGGACCTTCCCGCTTATCCCATGGCCATGTAATTTACACAAGAGCCTTTGGTGAGGGACCTTGTCAAAGGCTTTCTGAAAATCTAAGTATACTATATCTACTGGATCCCCCTTGTCCGCATGTTTGTTAACCCCTTCAAAGAACTCTAATAGATTAGTAAGACAGGATTTCCCTTTACAGAAACCATGTTGACTTTTGTCCAACAAATTACGTTCTTCTACATGCTTCACAATTTTATTCTTTACTATTGTTTCGACTAATTTGCCCGGTACTGAAGTTAGACTTACCGGTCTGTAATTGCCCGGATCGCCTCTAGAGCCCTTTTTAAATATTGGTGTCACGTTGGCTACCTTCCAGTCATTAGGTACAGAAGCCGATTTAAGGGATAGGTTACAAACCACAGATAATAGTTCAGCAATTTCCCATTTGAGTTCTTTTAGAACCCTTGGATGAATGCCATCCGGTCCCGAAGATTTGTCTAGTTTGACTTTATAATATTATTTATCTTCATAGCCAAAATCCTAGAAGGTGAAGAAAAAATTAAGACAATTTGGTAAATAATGAACATAGAGATGACATATTGTTTTCCTGCTATGAGGGATAAGTGCACTTTATTAAGTGACCTTTCCTCTACTAGCTGCCAAGAAATCAGAGGTAATAAAGCTTTTATTTGCAAACAATCTTTGATTAGAGGTGAGAGATCCCTTTAAAACTGCGTCATCCTTTTATTAAAAGCTCCTCTGCAGCATTGCAGCTGTTAACCAATGCACATTATTTAAGCTAGTTTATATATTTGTTAAATCTTATTATTGAATTCATGTTACAAAGAAGGATTTAGTTCCTAACTCTGGTATTTTGCTATTTTCATACTTTGTATCCTGGATTTTGTTTTGTTCTTTGGTGTCATTTAAGAAATGTAGAATGTTTACCTTTGAGGCTTATAAAGTTGCACAAAGCAATGCTGGGACATGTGTGTATTTTTTCCAGTTGTGTTTAGCCAGCTTTTCACCCCAAAGCTGATTATGGCCCATCATCATTAAGAGTCTTTCCATTGACTTCAGTAGACTTTGGATCAGGTCCTATGAGGATATGTGTACATGATCTAAAATGTTATGATAAACATGCATTATATGTAACGAGTAGTCCTGTGGCACCTTAGAGAGCACCAAAACTTTAGGTTTTGCCATGAAAGGCCATGATATGATATATATCTAAGGTGTCTCAGGACTACTCGTTTTTAAAGTTACAGACTAACACAGCTACCCCTCTGAGACTTTTACACATTATATGTATGACTCAAGTTAACATTCCCTTACTCTTTGTTTGTTTTAATTTGCCTAAGAGAACAAAAAATGTTAGCCCTGTGCAGATAATAGTGGTCTGGGCAGAACATTGCATTTTTGCTAATTTCATCTTAAACTTTTTTCACGAAAGAACAAAAAAAATGACTTTCACTTCTGAAAAAATTGCCCTCTTAAGAATCAGAATCTGGTGTCTGTGGATATTGGGCTGATGAACCACGCCCTTCTCACCAGCCTGCATGTGCTTGCTTGCCTGCAACATTAAGAATTCATAAAAACCTAATGTGGCACCAAATGCAACTTGGAATCATAGCAGGAGCAGAAACTAATAGAGCTGAGGATCTGGAAAGTTACACTGAGAATGTACATTGTCAGATGTATCCAGTAGATGCGGGAGCAGATGTGAAAGTGAGGAAGAAAAGGCATCAAAAGAGCCATTTTTGGCTACCTACTCCTGTACCCAATTTGGTTGTGGTTTGGTCAGTGGAGCTGCTGCAGGTCTACTGTAATCCATGATGACTGACTTGGACTATTGCCCCAGCGTGGGTATGTGCCCTCTGACATTTCCCAGAACATAGCAGCTTCCAGTCAGACCTTGTTTTCTGAACCACACTAAGGCTACGTCTACACTACGAGTTTTCTTGGCAAAAAATATGCTAATGAGGGACTCATTTGCATAACTCAGGATCTCATTTGCATATTTCCTGCTGATTGTTTTTGAGCTAGGGGTTTTTGTGCAAAAACAAGCAGTATGGATGTTTTCTTTTGTGCAAAAACACCTTTTTCCGCAAAATCGGTATACCTCCTTTTTTGGGGCATAAGGATCTTACCAAAAAAGGGTGGGGGTTGTGCAAAAAGAAAACATCCACACGGCTTGTTTTTGTGCAAAAACCCCTAGCACAAAAATGGATTGGCAGAAAATATGCAAATGAGATCACAACTCATGCAAATGGGTCCCTCATTAGCATATTTTTTGCCAAGAAAACTCGTAGTGTAGACATAGCCTGAGGGTGTGTGGCATAGTTGGTTTTACTCCACTCCCCACTCTGGGGAAATCTGCAGGTAGCCACTTAAGCTAGATAACTGACCATTTTTTGCAAAGGATCATCTTTTTCTTCTGTGTTTCTACAGTAGCTAATACAGTACAGTAATGTCCTAATCTATGACCAACGCTTCTCGGCTGTACAGTAATATATATATATAACTAGCAGATTTACCCAGTAACTCAATGAAGGTGGCGGGGGGGGGGAAGTGCTTGGAAAATAAAAGAAAAATGTATGTTCTTTATTTAAATTATTGTATTTTTCAAAAATACAGTGTTACTTTTATGAATATTTTTCTCAGATTCCTTTAAAAAATCTGATACTTTTTTTAGTTCATTTTTTTCAAATAGGAATTCCATCCCATCTATTTTTTTCTTCATGCCTATAAATTCCTCTCATTCACTACGTTTTAACACAAAAGGTCTATAGTCAATTTGGTTTACAATAACATTGTCGCTAGTTTTCAAACCTTAAGTATTGATTTAGCTGTCCCAAAACAGAGCACTACTACAAATTTCTGTTTTATCTCTTTTCTGTAAGGTTTATTGAGAAGCAATCCTATTCCAGATTCATCTTATTTTTTTGGCTCATCTTGGTTTCAGACTCTTTCAGCATTTGCTCAGCTATGGCAATTTTGAGGGCTGTACTCGATTTGGTGATTCTGTCTCTTTTTTGTTGGGTTTTTTTGAGACACAATCCCATTCCAAGCAGATCCTGTTTTCCTGATACAACCAAACCCATACTTTGCTTTAAGTTATGATAAGAGGAAGCTATGTATCGAATTTGGTGATCCTAGCTCTACCTTTGGGGGCAGTTCTTGATTACAATTAAGCTCTCAAAAATATATAGTAGTTAACAAAACAGCTACAGCAGAAGATGTGCCATGATGTACTATGATGCCTGCAGCAAGGTCTTCTTGATGCTATTTACAACTGGATAATATTCTGTAGCACAAAATCCTGCACTGGAAAGGAAGGATTGAAATAGATGAACTAATAGAAATTCTGCACCTCCAATATCATCTGTGATTCTTGACAATGTCTTTGTCATGCTAAATATGCTCCTAAAATGAGGAGCCCCATGGCACCTTAGGCCATGTCTACACCACACGGAAGATTGACGCTGTCAGAGTTGATCTTCTGGGGTACGATTTAGCAGGTCTAGTAAAGTGGTTCTAATTTAGACTCAGAGGGCATCCCCGCTGGCACCAGTATATGTGCTCCTCACAAGGAATAAGGGAAGCCAATTGGAGTGTTTGCTCTTGCCAGTCTCCTGCTATGTGGACGGTGATTTAAGATACATCGACTCCAGCAAGGTAATTAACGTAGCTGGAGTTGTATATCTTAAATTGAACTTCCCCTTTAGCATAGACCAGACCTTAGAGGCTAACCGATTTATTAGGACATAAGTTTTCATGGGTATCCCACTTCATCAGATGGATTGTATTGGAATTTACAGAGGCATGAGTATACATAAGGACAACAAAAGAAAGAGAGGGCACCTGTGAGGCTAAGGATAGGTATTGTAGTGTGCATCAATGACAGAGAGAGAGACTGGCAGAGGAAAAGCACCATAAAACCTTTAAAATTTCCTTAATTACTAAAAGCATCAAAAGAAAAAGGAGCAGCAGATATAAAATGTGAGGACAGTTTAATAGATTTATCTTTTCTTTCCCAAAAAGGGTTCAGCTGCAAATAATGGAACATAATAATCCTTAGCAATTATATAGCACTTTACATTTCAAAAAACTCAACATAAACATTAACTGATCTGTCTTCACAACTCCCCTGTGAATTAGAGATATAGAACTGTCCCTGTTTTACATTCGGGGAAAACATAACATTTCCCAGATTCTGAGCACTTACAGATTCCCTTGATTTAAGCTGGCATTATCCTGAAAAATCAGGTGCTAAGTGACAGCCCCAGGGCAACAAAGCCAGGCACTAGTTGACATTAGGAGCTTCTGCCTTCCAGTTCCTTTCTCTAATCACTGGAAAATGCTGGGTTTTTATCATGCTCTGCCTTCTGACTGCATAGGAGGTGTGCACCAAGTGATGGAAATTCTAAAGAAGCATTGCATTGCAACCTCACATACCTGAAAGCTGTGGAATTGTCTGTATTTGGAAGCCCCAGGGAACAAGCCAGTATTCCAATTTCTTTTCTCTTTTAAAAGCCTGAAAAGACTTAAAGTGAAATATGATCCCACACTGAGTAAAAGCACACAAATTAAATTATATTTCCTGCATCTCATCAGGTACGCCGTGTCACCCCCCCTTTCTTTTCTCCCTTTCTCTTTTTCATTTGTTACCTGGTAATTTCTATGTTACAAGAAATTGGAAGGGTGGTTGATTTGATGTTCACATGCCCTCGTTCTAGCACAGAGAAACAAAAGATCATTAAAATTAAATCTTACTATAGATTCTTGAATTGCATTAACTTTTCAACACCCCCTGCATCCTCTTGCCTTATGAAACTATGAAAGACTTGGGTACAAACTGTCTCCTGCTGCTGAGATCTATTTTTAGCACAAGGGATTCAACTTATATCAGGGAGTCCACCCCCATGGCAGGCACTTCTTAAATCATGCCATTGGCATAGTCTTTAATGAACTTGATATAAATGGAGAATAGTTGTAGCAAGGTGAAGTTTTGCTATGACCCCCTTTCTGCTCCCTACCAATCCCTGATACATATGCCCTCCCTCCTCTGATATGCCACCTACACTGAGCCCTTGTCTATACTTACTGGGAGATTGGCGTTGTGGAAATAGATCTCCTAGGGGTTGATTTAGCGGGTCTAGTAAAGACCCGCTAAGTCAACTGTTGATCATGCTCCCTTCAACTCCAGTACTCTATTGGGTTGAAAGCGTAAGGGAAGTTGACGGGAGAACTTGCCTGTCAACACCCGGCGGTCGGGATGCCACAGTAATTCAAACTAAGGTACGTCGTCTCCAGCTACTCTGTTCATGTAGTTGGAGATGCATACCCTAGTTTGACATTACCTCCTAGTGTAAACCTGTGTGGAGGTGGGAGAAGGCACAAGGTATAAAGCACGACTTCTCCCAAGAATTTGTTGTGGTTTCAGAGTATGGCCAACTATTGCTGATGGCCACTCTGAGAAGTTTTCCTAAAATATTCAATTAGCTTTAGGACAAACAAATACATATGCACATACACATGTCTAAATCATTGTAATTTATTTATGAAGGATGGTTTGCAGAGTCAGTAATGAAAATAATATTCCATTTTCTCTGTTCTCTGTTGGACTGAAACAGAATAGGAACAAATACTGTGCTTTGACTGTTCTTGTCCCTTTTGGCTGTGGTTTCTTTCGCTTTTTTTTGGTTGCTTAAATTTTTAAAAGACGTGATGGCTAGTAAGTTGTTTCTGTGAAAAATGATTTTTATATTTTGTTAATCCCACTTTTCCTAGCAGCAGACTTGCTAGTGAGAAGGGAGGCAGTGAAAGTGATATTAACCGTCATACAAATATCACTTTTCACAACAGACTTATTCAGCCCTCATTGTCAGCGGTGGAGGGGGACTAATTAAGCCTTGGATAGGGAAGTGGGTGGGGAGGCAGCTGGGGTCCAAGGGTAATAGGGGGGTGAGACTGAGGATCGAGTCCTGTAGCCATGCAGCTGGGGTCTGGAGCCGGAGGATGCAATGGGGACCAAGGGCAATGTCAGGGAGGGAAGTGAGCTTGTGCAGGTATGGCTAAGGAGTGGGGCCCCATGCCTGGAATACAAAATCTTGTTTCTGGGTCAGAGTCTGCTGCTGCACTTTCAGTGCCCAGGCTGGAGGAGGCAATGGCTGGAGTGTGAGCCTGGGGTCATGCCTCGAAGCCTGTGGCTAGTAGATGAAGCCCACTGCTACATGACTGAAGCTTGATGTCCACCACCCCAGGTCTGAAACCCAAGCCCCAATGCCTTCCTGCTCCTCCAGGGTGAAACAGGGCCCAACCCCTATTGATAGCCCTAGGGGAGAAGCCACTGCATTTCCCTACTCCTATCACCCCCCAGGAGCCTGTGACTTCACAAAAAGCCCTTGGTGGCCATGTGCAGCCACCATGACCGCATTTAAGAAACACTGGTGTAGAGTTGGCATGTTTCTTGTCAGATTGCCTTTTGTAGCCAGTTTCCAACTGGGTCTGGTTAGAGAATCTGGGCCTTTATCTTCAACTTGTGAACTCATCCTTCCAGAGGTGAAAAGAGATTTCTTTATAGGAAAGGCTTTTTTTTTTACCCCAGATAAGTGTGAAACCATTTTCTTTCCATAAAAATACCAGTAAGATTAGGATTTTGGAAACGTCCTTGACTTGGACATCTTTTTCACTAGTATAAAAAATATTCACATATTATGTATTTTTTACTGTTACAAGAATAACCAGAGACTCCAATAAGGATTGGCACCCCATTGTAGCGTGGTCTGTAGGAAGATTCAGATTCGTTCTATATTGAAAAGTTATGTCTACCAGGCACATCGCTCAAGGAAGGGAAAAATCTATGTCCCTGCGCAATATAGTTAAATCAAACTAACCCCCCGGGGTAGAGAGCACTAGATCAAGGGAAGAATTCTTCAGTCAAGCTAGCCACCACCTTCAGGGAGGTGGTTTAACTACAGCCATGGGACAAACATTAGTGCTTTGGCAGTGCCACTATAATGGTTGTAGTGTAGATCTAGTTATACTGTCTGCTGGAAAATCAAGTCTCCTACATGAGCATATGGCCTTCAGCCTACCAATCATATTTAGTTAACATTTAAGTGACTGGTAGCCATGCAAAATAGTTCTGAATATGACAGTTGATCAAAGGGGCTTGGTTTGTTTTTTCTTTTTTTTTTAAATTGTTACTGAAACTTACCTGAAGTGTAAGACCTGTAGGGCTGGATTCTGCCCCACATTGAAATTAAATGAGAATTTTGCTGTTCGCTTTAAATGGGAACATCAGTGATCAGTTTGTGTCAGGGCAGAACTCCGGCACTCCTAGGCTTGGCAGTTCATAGCCCTGGCACCTCTGGGCTTGCCACATTAGTTATGAAAGTTAAAAAAGAAAAAAAACTGCTTGAGCCCGGGAACCTAATTGCTTGAGCCCTGGCATCTTGTTCATGACAAGTTAAGCACTACTTTGATCTCTTAAAATAAGAACAAATTCTGAATTCTGATCTCCGTTGCTCCTGGATTCAATGCTGCTCCTCTGGATATACGTTGCAGTATGTGAGATCAGACTTTGGCCCTGCTATTTAAAAATGCGTAGTGCCCTTTAAGATGTAAATCTATTGAAATCCAGCCCCAGACATTGGCAGGGTCACTCTGCTTATTACTTTATGACATTTCCAGATGAAAGGTGCAGTGGGGGCTCACATTAATTTGCTTTATGTTTGACTAGAAATGCTTCCCATCACTATTAGAGCACACTTTGGGCTCTCTTCATTTGAGAATGCTTGTCAGTCATTCGAGAATGATATGCCCTGCGTCTGGGATGAATAAGCACATCATATATTAGGCAGAGACTTGTTCTCTGGAGAGACTCAAGAGCACTGACAACTAGCTGTAAGGAAGGTGAAAAAAACATGCACTAGCCCAGAGACTAAGCAAGGGAGTGAATACTCTGATAAAATAATATAGTCTGAGCTGATTGTATGTATCCAGGGGATTTTCCTTCTGGGATGGCAGTAGTTTGTGAATGGAGAAGGAAAATTAGGAAAAACATGTTATTTGGAGCTCTGTCCTGTGAGCAGTGGAAGCTCTCACTTTCAGTTAACACCTCTGCAAGACTTTGTCAGGCAACCTGTATCCAAAACCACAGTGCTCCTCATGGAGTGAAACTTGAGTTGAAGGTACACAGCAGCTCCCAATAATACACCTCCTCTCCTTGCAAGCTTCACTTGTCATAGCGGGAAATAAATTCCATCCCTTATTCCAGCACCTTTTCATCCAGAAATCATGTCCATTTTCAATCTAGATTTAGAAACTGCCCTCCTGTTAGACCTAGGTGACTTCTAAATGACTTTGCAAGGTGGAACTCAGACTCAGGTCAACCAGGGAGTCACAAATGTTTGAAGTAACCCTTGCTGGAGTTAGGGTATCAAGGCAATACACTGTGAAACTCAGTGTTCTGTGCCACATTTTTCTTTTGAACCCTTGGGTTTATTTGAATGTGAAGCTCAAATGCAGTCTCCCAGAGTTTGAGGCTATGCAGGTCAGGAAGCAAGGAAAAAAGTGCTCCTGAGTCTCAGGCCAGGTCTACACTAGACCTGGAAGATTAAGTTAAGGTACATAACTCCAGCTAGGTCGAATACATAGCTGGAATCGGTACCTTAAGGCGAGCTTGGAGCCATCCTCCCTGCAGGAGGCTGATGAGAGCTTTTGCTTCCCTTACTCCTCATGACTGCAAGAAGTACAGACACTGGCTGGAGCTGCCCTCAGTGTTCGATTCACGGGTCTGTACTAGACCCACTAAATCAAATGCCAGAAAGCCGATCTCCAGCATGGCGAATGAAGATGTACCCTCAGTGAACTGAAACCAAGGCTTCACACACTTTGAACAGCTTTCCTCTGGGAAGGAAAAGGACTGATTCTGATAAACGTGAGTGAGCAGAGCTTTCATTGAAATCCGTGAGATGTACACGCTGATTGGACAAAATATTAAGGCACATGCTCAACATTAAGCACCTGAGTAACCCCAACTGAATCAATGGTCCTTTGCTCATACTTTGAAGCTATGTGCTTATGTCATTTGCTTGATTAGCACCATTGTTTCAAAAGATCAGGCCCTTCATTTTGAGACAATGTTTTTTTGGCATTGCTAATTTCATGTAATGAATTTCTCGCCAGGCTTTTTCTACTTTCACCAAGCCAAAATTTAAAAAAAAAAAAGGAATCAAACTATGCTTTAACTAATGGTATTCCAGTAACTTATTTGTCTGAAACTGATGGTCATGTTCATTGTTCAAGAGGAAATCTCTGGAAGAGACATCGGTTACGTTACCTGCAATGTCATCAGTGCGACTCAAAAGTACGATGCACTGTTGAGTGAAATAAGAAGTTTCATGGATAATATTGTCAGAGACTTTCAGGTTGCATCTGTAAGTTCTGGGCACACAATCACTTATTAAGTGCCCATTATTGTGGCTTCTTGAAAGTACAAACTATCCTAAAATGTCTTCCAGAGCACTTCAAGAAGGTGAAAGCTCACCTTTGCACCTAAAAATGGGCATGCACATTTGGGAGGTAAGTATCTAAAGTAACTGTCTGACTTGTGCATGCCTATTTTGCAGTTCCCTTTCCCCAGGAGATGCCCAGACTGCAATGCTCCAAGGATCACGACTTAAGCTCTAAGGATTGGGTTTTCTAACTTTCCTTATCATATTCTCCTACCAAAAGAGCACCCCAGAGTTAAGAAGGATGTGGTGGACTGTCAGTTTTAAAGCTGTCCTCAGTGGCTCTTGTGTGTGAACTCTGTGCTAGACCTATAATTCCTATTCAGGACTAATTATTTCATATCGCTTTAATATCATTCAGAGTCTCAGAATAGCCCTGAATGATGATGGGCATATATTATTATTACAGGTTTTATTAAGCAGCCATAGCTCAAGTTCTAATTACATTACCGCTCAGACATAGCAGCTGTAACACTTGCTTTGGTTCTTGAGCTTCTAGGAATAATCTACCTACTAGGTCTTAGTCAGTCTGCAAGGTCAGGGATAAAGCAAATTCTCCAGCTCGCCCTCTGTCTCTTATAGCAGCTGAGGAAGTATGATTTGAAAAGACACTAAAACTAGCAATGAAAAGAAGGATGAAAGTGAAAACCTTTGCTTGCCATATACTGATTTCCCCATGTCAACGAATCAGCATGCAAAAAGCAGCAGCATAGCCGAGGGCCACACTGGCTGTGGCTCAGTTTGTGATGGGGCTGGACTCACTGCTATGGCGCCGCCTGCTGGTAGCTCTGAGGAATTAGTCCTGTCTCAGCAGGGTGTCCCAGTCTGGGAGTGTCTCACCCATCCACAGTCCACACTCGTGTTCCAGACCCACATTGCTCTCAGAGCCCAGACTCCTCTTCAGGACACTGTCCTCTGGCAACACCCACTCCAGTGGGCTCTCATTCCCCTTCCAGGGGTTTATCAGCAGTCCTGAGTGTCTTCTGCCCTTGTGGCTAATTGTGGCCTCCAAATCCAGCCACTCTGTCTCGGGGCAATGCCCCACTCTATATGAGCCACACCCTCCAGGGATCAGCAGTTCTCTGATTTATCCCCCACTGTGGCCAGCTATGGCCTCCAAGCCCAGCCCCTCTGCCTCAGGGGAAAGACACAGTTTGTATAGGCCACATCTTGGTGGATAGGTCTGGTGCAAGGGGAAAAGGGGGGGACCCAGGCCCACCCACTAGTCTGGGTCCCATTCCAAGGACCCTCTGGCAACAGCCTTGTCCTGTCCTCCTCTACTCCCCTTTACTGCCTCTCATTCCCTGGGCCACTTCCCTGTGACCCTTTGTATCTTCCTGACCTTTGTAGCAAGCCTGCAGCCTGGCAGGTATCAGGTATCTCTAGCCCCCCCGACTGAGCCTGCCCAGCACTGCTTTAGCAAAGGTGCCTTTTCTGGGAACCAGGTCCTGTACCCTCCCTGGTCAGGGCCTCCCTATCTCTCTGCTGGGCAGCTCCTTATATACAGGGCTGCCCCAGGAAGCTACAACCCAATTGGCCAGGGCTCTGTGCAGGCTCCCTCCAGCCTGCATTAACCCCTTTCTGACCAGTGTGGGGCAGTTGCCCCACCACATTCAGGTTAGCCACTCAAGTACATGCATAGGGGATCCAGGAGAGTTTGTACTCAGGTGGCTAGCCCAAGCCACTGCCCATGCTAATCCTGGCTTCACTGCTATTTTTAATGTGCTAGCTTTACTCAAGGTAGCACATAGCTGGGCACCCAAGTTGGGTAGCCACTTCCCAGCTGCAGTGTAGACTTACCTATATTACACAACATGCCTCTTTAGAACTTCACAGTGTCCATAGCTCAGATCAGCCTATTCCAAAAACCACAGCATTGTAACCACTGTGTTAAAGGAAAATCACCATCAGAAGTATCAGGCTTATGGCATTTGATTGAGCCATTCTGAATCTATACAGTAGGGGTCAGCAGCTGAAAAAAAACACACTATCCAGTTCCTGATAATACTTTAAAAAGGGTTGTGTAACTTAAACTGTTGCCAGCTCTTCGGATTTGTTATATTTATCTTGCAGTCTCACCTGCTGGAATCATCGTATTTCATGAGTCATAAGTTTAAGGCCAGAATGGACACACCATACAATCAGGTCTGACCTCCTGATATCACAGCTCCCTGAATTTCACCCTGTTTCCTCCATATAGAGCCCAATAACCTCAATTAGAACAATGTATTGCAGATCTCAGCAGACTAAACTATTGTGTGTCATAGGCAGAGAATAGGACCCGGGAACCAAGGCTCCTGCTATGGCCTTGACAAATCTCAACAAAAGTTCAGAACAGTTTCAGAGAAAAAGCTCAAACTAGAAAGCAAGTGCACTCTAAAGTCTCCAACTCCAGAAAACAAGTAAACAGGGCCTGACATTTACTATTGTAAAGCCAGAAGTCACAATTTTTAATGCTAAGGATTGGCAATACTGAGTTGAGAACCCCATTTTATTTGTTGAGGGTTTGGATAAATAATTTGCATAGCAATGTTGTCATCATTTAATTTTTTGTCTAATTACTTAAAAATTCCTTTCAGCACTTGAACTAAATGAGAGGTATGTAAAGAAAGGGCCTGATCTTTCTGGCCATTTCACTCAGTCCAAGTGCTGAGTGAAATCCAAATTAAATTGACACCATACATGACAAAGTGATTTTTTTTTTAAAAGTTAGATTTGATACCACCAGGTGAGTGAAGATAAAGTTAGTATATTATTCATAATTATATAGTCCTGTTAGCTCTTTGGGACAGAGTAGTTTTCTGTATGTCCGTATAGTGCATAGCACATTCTAGCGGCTAGTATTATTATAATCTATTTCCTTATTTGAGTATTTTCTTATAGAGGCCATCACCATAATAGCTAACCATATAGTATTATCTTATTGTATAGTAATTTTCAACCCTAAGTGCCAGATAAATTTTCCCGGCGTTACTCGGGTCCTTATCAGATTCATAACTCAATTCATTTTTTTCTTCATTTAAATCATTACTCAGAGATGGGGCTGGGAATGACAGATTCAGTACACAGGCTACCCTGGGGAGAGAGGACAATCCCAGCTCTCTCTCACCACAGCAGCTTAGGGCAGGTGAGAAGTGCCTCCGTAAGACCATTGCAGCTCCATCAGGCACAGCCAGGGGCAGCAGTGTGCATGTCCTCCAGCTGGGGCAGGTCCACGTTTGTCTGTGACCCGCGCTTCCCAGCCACAGTGAGCAATGCAGCAAACTGTGCACTTTCCTCTCACTGCCTGACAAAAGGGAACAGCCAGCAACGTCCCTGTATGAATCAGGGAAGGGGGAGCCCCTTTCACCTGCCTGGTGATTGTATCTCTTTTCTTATGGTTTTATGAGAAGGAATCCCATTCCAGGCACATCCCGTTTCCCTGGCACAGCCAAACCCTTACCTTGCTTTCAGTTAAGGTAAGAGGAAGCTGTATACTGAATTTGGTGGTCCTAACTCTTACCATTTAGGATGAGCTCTTGTACAAACAGACATACAGATGCACTGAGAGACAGATGTACTCAAAAACATATTCATATATATATATGTATGATAAGTGAACTACGTATGTCATTAAGGAAAACAATTGACCTACTTAATACCAACTAAATAGAGGCTCTTATCAAAATTGCCAGTAAAGAATCAACACTTGAATAAAAGGAAAACATCCTTAACTGGTCTGAAAACCAATGTAAGAGTTCAGCCATGCTAGTTCATTGCAGTCGTTGACAAGAAGTGGGATCCTTCACTCTATTTTTTTTCATGCTGCTAATTCCATCTCTTTCTCTCTTTGCCTCTTCTCAATTAAACATATGAAAGTGTGTCCCCTCCCCTTTTGAAAGAAGCTTTTAGATTAATCATATTATCTTAAGGTTCCAAATCTCAATGCCTGCATGACCTTTCTTCCGTTAGAATCCATTATCTTAAACTATCACAATAATCCTGGCTTTAGGGAGGGAGAGAGGGAAGCAGGAATCAAACCTAATAGATGGCAAATAAGATTAATCTATGATCTAAGTGCCGATTACACTTGGCCCTGCCCTTGAACACCCAGGTGTAACCTTGAAATTCACATCTGCTAAGACACTGCAATTGGATTGAAGGTCCCAGAGGATTTGAAGGGGCAGCTGGTCAAACTTTACCCGCTATTCCCCAGTGAGACATGGGCTGTCTCTGCCTGTAGCTCTCTCACTTGTGGAATTTGGCAGCGGCGGAGTTGAATGTTTGTTTTGAGATGTTTCACATTTTTTTTCTGATAAAATACTTATTTTCAGGTCTTAATTTTTGTTTGTCAGAAGCAATCAGCCAGGGAATGGGTGAACTTTTACCTGGACCTCACAAGAAGAGAGTGTTCCTTTCCAAATCAGATAACTCTGACCTATGGACCCTGCCAAAAAAAAAAAAAGTTCCACGCGGACATTAGCTCACAAGGTCCTTGTTTTTAGGATGAGATACCCTGAGTGCTGGAAAAAAGGACATCAGCGATAAGCTGGGACTTGGCATAAGCAACACCCATGTTATATGTGAGGCAGTCTCAGAAGAGACAGAGGTTATTTTTCAGCAAAGAATTGAAAAGTCATTAGCAATTACAACTAATATCAATTGCCTCCATTGTTGGTAACCTTAGCAGAGATCAAGTGCTGAATCAACACAGAAGTGGAATGACTTTCTTTCTTCTCTGTATCAAGGACCAGATCCTCAACTGGTGAAATCAGTGTAGATTTCTTGACATAACTCACACTATGCCAAGGTACACTGCTGAGGTTCTGGCACCAAAGTTTATTGTTTATTGTTGCATGTGTATTGATTACATCCATCTGGCTTCAATTAAAACAATGGTCAAAGTCTTTGGGGCAGAGATGGTCTTTTTGTTCTGCTTGTATAGCACTATGGGATCAAAGTGTATGAATGAGACTCCTAGATGACATAGCAACATAATAATAATAAATAAGCTAGTGAAAAAGTATGTTTTGACTTAAGCCAGGTCTACACTAGACCCAGAAGCTCAGATTAAGGTATGCAACTCCAGCTTCATAAAATACCTAGCTGGAGTCGGCTTACCTTAAGCCGAGCTTGGTGCCATCCCCACAAAGGGAGCCCAACAGGAACATTTGCTTCTCTTACTCCTCACAAGAGCAGGGGTACCGACTGCTGGTGGAGGTGTCCTCTGAGTTTGATTTAGCAAGTCTTAACTAGACTCACTAAATCAAACTCCAGAAAATTGATTGCAGCAATGTCAATCTTCTGTGGAGCGAAGACAAGACCTTACAGAAAGCATCAGTGTAAAAGTATCATCTAATTACTATATTATTATTTGTATAAGGTGAAGAAAGTAGAGGGAGAGTGAAAATTGTATGCAAAATAATTTTGAAAAAGAATGCTTTAAAAAGAATCAGGAAGAGATTTTTCCAGATAATGAGGTCCACTAAAGAGACAATTTTCACAAATCCAGAAGATGTCTCTCTATAAGAGGGTTTGGGGTAGCCGAGTTAGTCCATACAGGATAAACTTAAAAAAACAACAAATAGTCTGGTAGCACTTTAAAGACTAACAAAACATGTAGATGGTATTATGAGCTTTCGTGGGCACGGCCCACCATTAATGGTACCACATGGTGTAGAAGCAAGTCACTTGCAGATTTCTGTGCTTTACCTTTTCAGGGTATTGAGCAATTCAGTGCTGGAAAACCTGTTCTGTCCCTTTTTTTTAGCGAGTAATGCTTTTATATTTTAAGAAAATAATTAAAAATACACATTCTTGTTTGGAAATCATTATACGCAAAGGGTCACCCATCCCTGGGCTGGATATTACTTTTCCCCAGGAGACTGGAAGAATCTGACCCAAAAATTATTTCTCAATTGCTAGATTAATCCCTGTGCCATGCATACATCTTGTAAACAGCAAGCATGAAATTTGTCATGACACAAGAGTGCTTTTGTCCAATTAAGGGAACTAGCATGGAGGGACTCTGTAGCTGTTAGAGACCATTTATAAAAGCTGAAGCTTTACTTGAAATGTTTGTAGTTCAGTTCTAATATATTATGAATTTAAAAAGATATTAAATTAAAAATCAATCAAACAATGGAAACACTTTAACTTCTATGATAAGGTAACTGGCTCTGTGGACATGGGAAAGTCAGTGGATGTGATATACCTTGACTTTAGCAAGGCTTTTGGTACGGTCTCCCACAATATTCTTGCCAGCAAGTTAAGGGAATGTGGATTGGATAAATGGACGGTAAGATGGATAGAAAGCTGGCTAGAAGGCCGGGCCCAGCGGGTAGTGATCAATGGCTCGATGTCAGGATGGTGGTCGGTTTATAGTGGAGTGCCCCAAGGTTCGGTTCTGGGACCGGTTTTGTTCAATATTTTTATTAATGACCTGGATGAGGGGATGGATTGCACCCTCATCAAGTTTGCGGATGACACTAAGCTAGGGGGAGAGGTAGATACGCTGGAGGGCAGGGATAGAGTCCAGAGTGACTAGACAAATTGGAGGTTTGGGCCACAAGAAATCTGATGAGGTTCAACAAGGACAAGTGCAGAGTCCTGCACTTGGGACGGAAGAATCCCAAGCATTGTTACAGGCTGGGGACCAACCAGCTAAGTAGTAGTTCTGCAGAAAAGGACCTGGGGGTTACAGTGGATGAGAAGCTGGATATGAGTCAACAGTGTGCCCTTGTAGCCAAGAAGGCTAATGGCATATTAGGTTGCATTAAGAGGAGCATTGCCATCAGATCCAGAGATGTCATTATTCCCCTTTATTTGGCACTGGTGAGGCCACATCTGGAGTATCGTGTCCAGTTCTGGGCCCCCCACTACAAAAAGGATGTGGACTCATTGGAGAGGGTCCAGCGGAGGGCAACCAAAATGATTAGGGGGCTGGAGCATATGACCTATGAGGAGAGGCTAAGG
Source organism: Pelochelys cantorii (assembly GCA_032595735.1). Lineage (NCBI taxonomy): Eukaryota > Metazoa > Chordata > Testudines > Trionychidae > Pelochelys > Pelochelys cantorii. The sequence continues at coordinate 35,569,391 of CM064338.1, read as the reverse complement.
GAGTTGGGTCTGTTTAGTCTTCAGAAGCGAAGAGTGAGGGGGGATTTGATAGCAGCCTTCAGCTTCCTGAAGGGAGGTTCCAAAGAGGATGGAGAAAGGCTGTTCTCAGTAGTGACAGATGGCAGAACAAGGAGCAATGGTCTTAAGTTGTGGTGGGAGAGGTCCAGGTTGGATATTAACATAAGAACATAAGAACATAAGAATGGCCATACTGGGTCAGACCAAAGGTCCATCGAGCCCAGCATCCCATCTGCCGACGGTGGCCAATGCCAGGTGCCCCAGAGAAGGAGAACAGAAGACAATGATCAAGTGATTTATCTCCTGCCATCCATCTCCTGCCCTTGTTATGAAGGCTAGGGCACCATACTTTATCCCTGGCTAATAGCCATTTATGGACCTAACCTGCAAAAATTTATCAAGCTCTTTTTTAAACCCTAATAGAGTCCTGGCCTTCACAGCCTCCTCGGGCAAGGAGTTCCACAGGTTGACTGTGCGCTGTGTGAAGAAAAATTTCCTTTTATTAGTTTTGAACCTACTACCCATCAATTTCATTTGGTGTCCCCTAGTTCTTGTATTATGGGAAAAGGTAAATAATTTTCTATAATCACTTTCTCCACACCATTCATGATTTTATATACCTCTATCATATCACCCCTCAATCGCCTTTTTTCCAAACTGAAAAGTCCCAGTCTCTCTAGCCTCTCCCCATATGGGACCCTTTCCAAGCCCCTAATCATCTTAGTCGCCCTTTTCTGAACCTTTTCTAATGCCAATATATCTTTTTTGAGGTGAGGAGACCACATCTGCACGCAGTACTCGAGATGTGGGCGTACCATAGTTTTATATAGGGGAAGTATGATATCTTTTGTCTTATTATCTATCCCTTTTTTAATAATTCCTAACATCCTATTTGCCTTACTAACTGCCGCTGCACACTGCGTGGATGTCTTCATAGAACTATCTACTATAACTCCAAGATCCCTTTCCTGATCTGTCGTAGCTAAATTTGACCCCATCATGTAGTACGTGTAATTTGGGTTATTTTTTCCAACATGCATTACCTTACACTTACCCACATTAAATTTCATTTGCCATTTTGCTGCCCAATCACTCAGTTTGCTGAGATCTTTTTGTAGTTCTTCACAATCCCTTTTGCTTTTGACTGTCCTGAACAACTTTGTGTCATCTGCAAACTTGGGAAAAACTATTTCACTAGGAGAGTGGTGAAACACTGGAATGGGTTACCTAGGGAAGTAGTGGAGTCTCCATCCCTAGAGGTATTTAAGTCTCGGCTTGACAAAGCCCTGACTGGATGATCTAGTTGGGATTGGTCCTGGTTGTCTAGCTGGTGAGTCTTGCCCACATGCTCAGGGTTCAGCTGATCGCCATATTTGGGGTCGGGAAGGAATTTTCCTCCAGGGTAGATTGGCAGAGGCCCTGGAGGTTTTTCGCCTTCCTCTGTAGCATGGGGCATGAATCACTTGCTGGAGGATTCTCTGCATCTTGGGGTCCTTAAACCATTTGAGGACTTCAATATCTGAGATATAGGTGAGAAGATTATTCTAGGAGAGGGTGGGTGAGATTCTATGGCCTGCATTATGCAGGGGGTCAGACTAGATGATCATAATGGTCCCTTCTGACCTTAAAGTCTATGAGTCTATGAGTCTATGACTGGAATGTGTGCTGCCATGCAATCCATCTGCACACTCATAGCATAGAACTGCTTACACAAATATCGATTAGCGGTACCTCTGCATTTCCTGTGTGTAAACTGAATTGCTACTAATATTGAAGCTACATTTGTACAAACCTGTTAAAAATTGTCACCTGAATCTCTCTCAGCACTCAGCCTTCCTCACTGAGATAGTACACGGCTGTTTGTAGCCACATATAATATATTACGAATCTTAGTCTGTTACATTAAAAGAAACCAGAGAGGAACCCAAATTTGAAGTTCATACTAAGTCTCTGTTGAATTTTGATGTGGCTCCCATTTAGATGTTAAAGGCTGAGCAGTGACAATCTTGATTGTGAGTTCAAGTTGGAGCCCTTAACCTGAACATCCCGAAACTCTGAGAAAGTTGAGATTTAAAAGTTTAGAGCTGAAATTACATTTTGGGTCTGAGCATCTGGCAGCTATTGACAGATTTGAAATCTAACTTTGATAAAATTTCCCAACATTTCCAATTTTCTGGAGTTTGATTTAGTGAGTCTAGTTAAGACTTGCTAAATCAAACTCAGAGGACACTCCTTTGTGAGGAGAAAGGAAAGCCGACAAGCATTTGCTCCTCTCAGGCTCTCTTTGTGGAGATGGCACCAATAATAAAAGATAAAAGAAGAGCTTATTCCTGACTGCATGCTTTAGGACACGATTGATTGAAGGAGAGGTTGCTTTCTTTCCTGACGTCCCAGCCAGTTTTGTGATGAGCAGAGACCACCGGAGTGTACAAACTGTATCTTCTGTCCAGAGAGGGTTAAAGCATGCTGGCGGCAGGCAGCCTCATGCCATTAAGTCAGGGAGAGTAATGAAATTTCATTTAATTTGACAGGAAGAAAGTGCTAATGTTAAAAGGCATTTAATAAAAAGGGGGAGATTCTTTGAAAGGAAGCCTTTAAGTAATTACTTCAAGTGTCTTAGGCCTACTCACCAGAATATTTACATTAGTGTCTCCCAGTGCCAAAGTATAATTAAATTAGTGCAGCATTTACATTCCATCCTCTTTTTTTTTAAAGAAGTGTGATTTTATTAACAATTCTAGCACTCCCCCCCCCTTGATCTAATCAAATTGGGTGTTAGTATTTTTTTAATGTTCTCACTAAGAAGGCTACTGTGTTAACACAGTTGGACAAGGGAAAATATTCTCTATTGGTCTTGAGTTCCACTTAGAAAGAAGCATTTTTTTAAAAAATTGGGACTGATAAGGAAAACTCTGACCAAATTCTTACAAACTGTGAGGGTCTCCTTGTAGAATTGTTGGGATCAAGCTAGCTCTTTTTGTACAATTAGAAATGGGCACATGGTGACGGGTCAGATCAAATGTGAGAACAAGAAGATATAGCTACAAAATAATCCTGGTGGGGAGCAGAAGTGGCAAATCACAGTCCAATGATCAGCATCTTTGCAGGGAAAGTGCAAACTCTGTAAAAGGAAATGCTATGCTAGTAGAAAGTCACTTTTGAATATTTTGCTGTATGTGAAAATGGATAATTTGGAGGGCAAGTATGAATCCATTTCCAGGGGAAATCAGACGTTCAGTAAAAAAAATCCCTTCTGTGTGAAAATTGTCTGTTTTCTAAGCAACTCTGACCTTTGCATAAAAAAGTGGGACATGTTATAAAACAAAATGTATTGGAGGCAACTCTGTGCACACAGAAACAACTCCCCAAATCATTATAAAGTCACCACCTCGTTAATATTTTCAAACAATGTAAAACACAGCTAACGCCAAGTAAAAAAGGACGGTGAAAAATATATAACCTACAAGCAGGAGTATTAAAAAAAATCTAAAATGAAATACATTTGAGAATAAAACTAGGGATGGAAAAGAAGTGCAAATGTTTGTAAGAGGTAAAATTTCACATGAAACGAATGGTTTATAAATGCAGAAGGGAACAAAAAGAGCTGCGTGAAAATTAAAATTCTGCAAAATATTGGACTTTTATTACCAAGAAGTAAATAATCTTCAGCACTAGATAAATGGGGAGGAAACTTCATGGACTGACCCTGTAGTTATTACAAGGACAAAAAAGGCAAACCTTTGGAATCAGAAAAGTTAACTTATGAGGGGGTCTGTTCTTGAATGGCTTTGAAAGAAGCCGCATGTAATAAGCCCAAAGTTCTAAAACATAGTTGTAAATGATATTAAACAAAGACCTCAATGACACTCTGGCCTTGCTTAGAAAGGGTTTTTATCACTTTTACAGGACTACAAAAACAAAAAACAAAACAAAAAAACAACCCCCCCCAACAAACCAACTCAATAGCCTAAGAATCTGTTTTATTTCCTAAATAATAACTCTGCATCCACTTTTCCCATTAATGCATGAACCAAAAGCCAGATCACACTCATTCGTGCCATATTCTGTCACAGAATGTGAATGTGTATATTTCATAGGGTGCCTTACTCTGCTGATTTCAACAAGACCTCTTGCAGAATAAGTTCCCGGATAATATTAGTAAGTGAAGCATAAGATGGCCTATAGTGAAGAACTGACTTTGCAGCTATATATGAAGGAAATTATCTTGGCAGTTCTCTACTTGGTGTACTGCTTTTAGGACAGTGAAACCTGAGATTTTTGGAGTACCCCAAATTCTCATCACCTTCTGTGAGAGCATATGAGTCAAACTGACTTCAACAGAGGTTTGTGAATGTTCATAATATCCCAGGATGTGAATAATTTTATTCCCAGAACTAGAGCTAATGGAACCAAACTTTTTTAGTCAGAGAATATTGATTCATAGATACCAATTTTTTGACAGAAAAGACTATCCCTGTCAGATTTTTTTTACTGATTTTTCTTTGTTTTGAATTGTCAAAACAGTCTATAACAAAATTAAAAACTCAACATATTACCAAAACACTTGAAAGTTATTGAAAGAAAGTGTTTTGATCAATCACTAACTCCAACTGTGTTTTTCCTGAGTTTATTTCATAAATATTTTTGAATTTTTTGACATTTTTCCCAATTTGGGATGGGATTTTTATTTATTGAAATTTTGAAAATGTGCATGAGACAGGAAAATTGTGTCTCCACCAATTTTACCCAGGATATCTTTGCTAGGGAACCAGTCCAGTGACACACCTGATGTTGATTTCAATGGGAGTAGGATCTGGTTCTCCAAGATATGCTCATAGTAAAACAAATTGCAATTCCCATATTGCAGTTCAGTGAGGCAACTGAAGACATTAAATCTTCTGCACTACAAATGGAATTTCACTGTATCCAGTTTGGCTGTAAGTGATTTCCACTGTGGTGTGTTTCAAGGGACACTAGAGCTGAAACAATTTCTCTAGAGGAAAAACTTCTGCATGATAAAAATCCCCTATTCCTCTTGCTTGCTATCAAATTAGATACAATTGGCATTTACAGGACACACTTTTACAAATCAAGACTCTTGCAAATATTAGTATCATTGGTCAATACGGGTGATTTAACAGAGCAGCAAGCTTTGTGGTAAAGACAACTCCAATTACCTGACTTGCAACACATCTGTGAAGAAGGCAAGACAAAGGTCCATCATGAACTAAGGGGGAGGAAATAATAATAATAATAATCAGTTTTTATAGGTGGGATTGAGCCACACAGATGCTGGCTTTTCCTATTGCCTTACATCCCAAATTCTGACTGGAATCAGATTTGGAGTTGCACTTGAAGCCTCTCTTAAACTATTTAATTTGTGGTCTGCAATAACTAGTCACTTAACCATATTTTCATCCCCCTTTTCTGTTCTCAAAGAACATTCTTCCCATCACAACTGTTAAAATAACGAAAAGACTGTTTTCCAATGTCTTTGCAAGTGTGTAATATTATTTGTTTATTTATCATCTGCAAGCACATTAAGTTCAGTGTAGAGCTTTTTTTTTCTGTGTGCACCGGTAAGTGAAACATCCAGTGAAAAATGCTTAATACTGAAATTCCCAGAACTGATCAATACAGCACCTTCACTATTAATTAAATCCACGCTATCAACGTTTGCAGACTCATAGCTTTCTGAATGTGGTGGTTATTTCTGTCAATGAATGTAGGTATTGTGTTTGTGCAGAGAAAATGAGTGTTTTCAGTTTTACTGGTATGTATTTGGAGTAACTCTGTTGCAGTCAGTGGAATTACATCAGCACAACTGAGAGCAGGTGTAGGCCTTCTAAAGAGCTCAGATCCCATTTAGGCCAGAATGGGTCAGACTGTTCAAAAGTGCTGAACATCCCAGAAAGAACAAGAACTGGAAGCAGCTAGAGCAGTGTTTCTTAACCTGACACTACACAGCTTTTGGAAACAAGGGTGTGTCAATGTAACCCACACACCTAGGGTGTGTCTAGACTACAGGGTTTTGTCGACAAAAGTGGACTTTTGTCGACAAAACTATACCTGCGACTACACTGCCGCTGAGTTCTGTCGACATAATGTCGACAGAACTCAGCAGTTTTGTCGATGGCTGTAAACCTCATTCTACAAGGAATAACACCTTTTGTCGACAGAGTTCTGTTGACAGAAGGCGTTATTGCATCTACACTGTCCTTTGCATCTACACTGTCATGTTGACAAAGCAGCTTGCTTTGTCGACAGAACTGGATGTAGTCTAGATGCTTTTTGTTGACAGAAGCTTTGTCGACAGTATCTGTCGACAAAACTTCTGTCGACAAACGCCTGTAGTCTAGACGTACCCCTAGTGTGGTTCACTGTCTACATCAACACAGCCCCATTGCTTAAAATCGGCACATGTAAATGCCTTTATTGGCACTTTGGCTGACAAAATACTTCTACCCCAATGAACAGGTTTTGCTTTGTAGGCAGCAAAGCAGCATTTGCATGTCCACTTGCCACCGCAAAACCTTGTGATTCACGGGGAGCAGGTGGGGGTGGAGATGGTTAAATGCCTGTGACTGACAAAAGTTTTGTTGAGCAAGTGCAAGTGTAGACAAAGCCCGAATTACTATTGTGGGCCGCATATGCAGTTCATGTTGTGTTATGGGGGCTGCATTCAATGCTACCTAAAGGCCCTGATGATGAGACCACATGGACCACAGCTGTGCACTGATTGGGCCATGGGTTGAGAATCACTGAGTAGATGATATATACCTAGCCACACCATACGTGTCTACATGGGAGATCTCTTTTAAAGAGTTATTTAAAGCTACATCTTTGGATGCTTTGTTATGCTGGAAACATTCCGAACCCATGTAAAGCAGAGTGCTTCTGCTGTTGTTGTGATCTATGTGCAAGCAGAAATGGAGCTTTAAAAAAACCCAGCTATGGTCTTCCAAAGACGTAAAACTCCTAAGCTTTTTAATGCAATTAAAACAAATGCTGACATTATTTATAGCTAAATTACTGGCAAGGAAAACAGCTAATGACCAAACTCCATGCTTGTAACATTAGAAAAGAAAATCCTAAAGGGAATGATTTGTAAGGATGTGGTTAAACCTATTTATACCCTGGGTTCTATTTGTTTTACAACCAGCGGTGCACGAACAACATGAAAGGTTATCTTTGACAAGGTTTTAGCTATTATTTTCTTCCAGTGAAATGGTATTTCTTGAGGAAAAAAAGGTCTTCAGAACAAAATAACAATAAATCCTGATTTAGATACATAAAGCTGCCATTGATATCACATAATATCAGTGTTCTTTCTCACTCGATACAGGCGTTTTTAAGATAAATGGTAAAACTGAACTGGAAATCCATCTGGCCAGCTGCCTGATCTAATGAATAACCCCACTTTGGCTCCTGCAATGTAAGCAGAAAGAGTTCTCTCCCGGCCGCTTTCGTCTGTCATGAATCTACAAGACAGCCGACATAATATCTGGGCGACAACAGCGTGCTAACAGTGCAGTGACTTCCATTTTCTTTGCTTTCTATTGATTTTCACTTAATAACTGGCGAAATACTAAACGTCCACCCTGAGTACCTAATAAATCCTGCCTGAGCTTTTTATTGAGGAGAATTTAATAAAAACAACCATTGCAGCTGAGGGATTTTTCTTCTGGACAGAACATGGTGAGGTGTGGGTAGTGTGTGTGTGGAGGAGAAGCCTTTGGAGGGGTTTTTTTTGGTTAAGGACTCTTGATCCCCTTGGAAAAGCAGTACTTCTACTTCCAGAGAACCTGGTTGCATTGCTTCTCTTCGAGGTGGCTGTGTCATGTGTGCATGTTTTGCTTCATAACAGAAGAGAGGAGAGGTATTTAAAGAAACAAGGCCCTCTTTTCCTCTCAAACCCACCCACCCAGTCTTGCCTCTTAAATCTGATTTCAATTTTGTTAATTGGTTGGAAAGCTCTTTAATTGCCGATAGCCAAGACTGTCAGAAACCTATAGTAACACCCTTTTTATTGTCCTGCTTTACAGCTATTTTATGCTTGACTCTTGACACACAGGCGTGAAGATCCTATATCAGACTGGTTGGCTACTGTAACTAAATGACATTTTCAAGTTATACGAAGTGTCAAATCTGCATCCAGTTATGAACTACCATGTTGTGTTTTTTAAGTTGTCAATAATGCTAATTGTTGTCTTAAAAAAAAGACACATTGGAATAACAACTAAAATGTCAGTTTTTTCTTTCTCCTCCTGCTAGAAACACACAAGCAGGTGTGTGTATTTGTGTGTTTTTCTTGTATGAGATGCACCAAAAAAAAAAAAAAAGACTGGGGCAGTATTCATAAGTATAACACAGCCTTTTCCTCTGCATTACATCCCAGAATGGCTCATTTTCCAATATATCCTATCCTATTATACAAAGCTGTCTTTTAAAAAGCATGTGACAGTTTTTATTTTAATTGACACTCAGGCTGTTTCAAAGTCACTGGGTTTAATGAACAAACATTTTAGCATTTGCTGGCTCAAATCCTCTTATTCCCAGAAGTTCACAGTAAAGCTTTTTCTAACAGTCAAAATTAAAAAAAAAAAAAAAAAAAAAAAGAGAGAGAGAGAGAGAGAGAGAGGCAAGCAGAAATGTCAAGAGGCTTATATAAAATCTGTGAATCTGAAGATTTGACTGATGTTCTGAAAACTATTTTGCCATGCAAATCAATAAGAGGCTTAATTACTCTTAGGCAGCCCCACTGCTGCTCTTGGTGTAGTGTTAGAGGACTGAGAGATAATTAAGCCATATGGGTGGAGCATCGCACTAGTTTGGCAGTTCATCACTTATTTTTCTATGCCAGTTTCTGTCTCACAACTAATAAAGGGCAGAAGGATCAACCATGCAGTTCAGAAAAATACCCAGCGCATGACCCTTATCCAAGCTAGCTGAAAATGTTGACTCTGTGAAACAGGGCTTGAAATCTAGTGAGTAGGCTCTCTCATGAGATTTTGCATAACTGCTGCTTCCAGTCAGGCCAGAAATACTGAAGGAATGGTGTTCTGTCTCATGGTACTTTGGCACATCCACTTTCTACTTTTGGCTGAAACTAGAAAATGCAAGAAGATTTATGAGAGTGTGAGATAATTAGTATAAAAGTTACCAAAACTTCTATGAACCTATAAAAAGGACTATTGTCAGGTTCAGTTGATAGGCCAATTTTGTCTGTCTCATCTATCTCTTTCCAAGTCTATGCATTTCTCCAGTATGCCATGGCTCATTCCTATATCACTGATGACAGTGATAGTCTTTCACTTCCATAGGACACGTTACCAAGCAATGAAAAGGATTCAACTTGCTTTCTTTCAAACCTAGCTCCTCACCATGGCTTGGGTGGAATATTTTAAATCTGGTGTTCTTACATATGTTCTCTACATAGTATTGTGGATCAATTCCCTTCCCATATGTGATCCCATAATGTCCCTGTGGCAACTCCAGGAAAGTAATACTATGTGGAAAAGTTGTAGGAATGAAGTGTTTTTGCTGTGTTTTAATGCAGTTCAACTATACAGAATCAAATAATAGAATACTAGAACTGGAAGGGACCTCAAGAGGTCATTGAGTCTAGTCCCCTGCCTCATGGCAGGACCAACAACTGTCTAGACCATCCCTGATGGACATCTATCTAACTTGCTCTTAAACCATTCTCCATGGATGGCCATAGGACCATCTGTGGTCTGCGGACCATAATTTGGAATCCTTTGTTTGAAATGAAAACATTCCCATAATCCTTACCAAGCCAGGAAAATATAAAGAAATACTACCAATGACTTTGCAGAGTGACAAGATAAGGAATATCTGGACTTTGAAAATATTCACCCATTAACTTTTAAAAGAAAACCAAATATAATTCAAAGTCCCAAACCTCTCTTACTTTTCTTATGATTCAGACCTGACAGACAGGGATCTGTCCGTCTCTGACTCCAATTATATTTGAAAAGACATGTGTAAATTATCTGACAGGTTAAAAATTAGCAATAAGTTGTATTCCTAGCAAGATTGTTCTAAACAGCAGTTCATAATTCATAAAACTTCCCACTGGAATTCATGTCAATTCTATAGGTGGAAGACCTTTAATTGGTAAGCATAAAGGTGTATTGCTATTCACCTAATGTATTCTATTCCTCAACAAAAGGTTGTTGTAGTGAGCTGTGATTGTGACAAATGATTTACTATTAGGAACATTCTGTAATTATTGTTCGGTGGTACCACAGACCGATACATCATTAACATGATAGACGACCTTTTATATCAGCAAAAATAACTAAATTAATAAAAATGGCTTCATTCCAAACCCTGTCAGAAAGCCAATACTCAAACCAATCAAATATCAGTGAAACCTAAAAGGAACAGGGTTGTATATTTTTTAACTATCTTGTTGTTTATAAAATAATATTGACAAGTACTGTAGAACATGGGGCCAGATTCTCAGCTTGAGTAAACTGGTGCGGTTTCAATTCAATTAATTTGAGCTGCACCAATTTACCTCAGTGGAAGATATAACACAAAGGGTGAGTTTGTTGTTGCTGTGCTTTGTTTCTTGCACCTTTTGAAAGAGAGGGTGTAACTGGAGAAGGGGAAAACTGTTGTATCCACTGGACTTCTCCGACAAGAATAGTGGGAATATCTTAAACATGGGGGCTGGACATGATGAGTTCTCAAGGTCCTTGCCAGCTCTACAGTACTGTGATTCTATGCTACTGTTCAGACAGAATCTGTTCTGAATTATACTCGTGTAAATCCAAAGTGACTCTTTGAACCCATGTACAAGAGATCAGAATCTCACCTTCTAGAAATTAAAGTTCATAATAAATCTCCACCAAATGTATACTATGAAAGAGAGATAGTGTGTCATGAGACAGTAACCAAACTAATAAAAAGTTTATAAAACCTAATCTCTAAGGAAAAGTTAAATATGGGCATGTTGAATCTTCAGAAAAGACAACTTATCAGGTATCTGATAAATCTTCAAATATGTTAAGGCATGTTATAAAGAGGATGGTGACGATTTGTGCTGCATGTCCACTGAAGATAGGACAAGAAGTAAAAGGCTTAATCTGCAGCAAAGGAAGACATATTTATTTATTATTCATTATAAATACTTACAAACATATGTATGTATTTCCTATCAAAAGATTAATTTTTTAAAAGAACAGGTTCGGAAATAGGGCTGGATGGGAGATTGAGAGGTCTAAGCCCCTCCCCCCCATGCTGAGGCAGGATCAAGTAAACCGTCCTAGACCATCCCAGAAAGCTGTTTGCCCAATCTCTTTTTTTTAAAACCCACTAATGAGGGTTCCACAATCTCCCTTTGAAGCCTGTTCCAGAATGAAATAACACTCAGAAAGTTTTTAAAAAATATTTCTAACCTAAATCTCCCTTGCTGCAGATCTAAAATGAATCTTATCATTCAGAATTGTGACTTGTATTTACTAAACCTCTATTTTTATTTTCTTTTTTTCAAATAATTTATAAATGCATTTAGGTCTGGTGGAAAATAGCAGGTCTGGAGCTTGTTCTTCTCTGCCCACAGAACAAATGGATATGTCCAAACGCTGCAATGCCCATGTCAACCAGGGAAGGTGATGCCCTTTGCTCTATGCATGTAAATTCAGACCAAACATGATGATAATTTTTATGGGGTGGATTGCTGCCTGCTAGGAACTGGACTGAGACCACCTACTTATTTCACATAGGCCACCAAACAACCAACAGATGGTAAAAAATGTTAATTACCTTGTACTTGGAAAGGGTTTGAACCAGTGACTTTGAGGTGAATGCATCCTTGTGGGGTAGGAACATTCACCACTGCAACTTGTAGTTATTCACTATTTGCATTTTTTTCTCTCTTGCCTTTTATTCCCCTTTCCTCCCCACACACATTATTGCAATTACAATCCTGGTAAACTTGGCCTTGTCACCAGAAGGAAGCTCAGACACTGAAGTCAGCACAACAGCTGCAGAGAGCAGTTCAAGCAGTAACCTTCAAGGGCTGATAATGTCATTGGACCATGCTCTGCATTTTTCACAATGAATCTGCACTCCTCTGGGCTGATTGGTTGTTTGGTCCAACCCCTCCCACCTTCCTTTGTCTTTGCACCTAGAGGAGCCGATCCCCTCCTAACATAACCCACTGAAAGAGTTAAAATAACAAAATAGAGGGAAAAAAAGAAAGTAACTTGACATTTGCCAGCACATTTCATTCTGTTCTATCATTTTCCCACCCAGTGTCTATCTACTTTTGTTGGATTGTAAGCTCCTTGGGGCAGAAATTGTCTCTTACACTGTGTTTGTAGAGTGCACAGAACAATCACTGGTTTTGGTGGTCTCACTGGCACTCCCATAATAAATATGAGACAAATAACATGGATGGATCACAAGACACTATATGATACCTGGTGTGGATCATTTGAGTCCAGTACATTCTTGAGATGTAGTTCCATTGATTTATGAACTAGGAAAATCAGAAGCCAGCTTAAAAATGTTAGAGGTCAGTGTGCTCCAGTGGATAAGGGAACTAGATGATGAGCATAGAGACCTGGTGTATTATGTGATTGGGTCATCACTTCTCTTCACCTCTGTAAAATGGTAGCAATGAATTTCCCTCTTTTTTAAAGTGTTGGGAGATCTCCAAAGGGAAAGCACTATAGATGTTATTCATATGATTTACTCAGCTCCATGGTGAAATGAAATCTCTGTAGAGTACAACACTTTTTTCTGTAAATTACATTTAAAGTTATATATTTATCAGCACCACGAGAACAAAGGTTATGTCATTGTTTCCCGCATATAAACTATATTTAGCCGTTTATTCCTTGGGTTCTCTCTAAGGGTTTTTTGTTTTGATATTTTAAAATAACATTTTGGTAAGCTTTTTTTCCATAATTTGGACAAAACTTTTTAAAAAATAACTTGAGTTTAAGATGAAAAAAAACTTTCTGTTGATATGTGTTAAATTGTGTGGAGTAATTTTAAGCATTGTAAAAATCTTTACAAGGATTGTCCATTAATTTCAAGTTATCATATGAAAATATCTATGGATAAATAATTTGCACTGACAATCATTTTTCTAGATATTATCCTATTGCATCCCATAAAATAATTTGCTTGGAGTTCATAGCCAGAGAATTAAACTGACTAGCAATCTGTACACTACTCTTATTGCTGCAGATGAGAAAAATGTGGTTTATTATATTGTACATAAATGATGTAAATAAATGATTTTTAACATTCTTTTAGTTTTAATAAACTAAGATGTTATCAATAGCACATATAAGGAAAAGAGTTGAAACTTTAATTTAGCACTGTCCCTCTTAAGAGTTATTGTTTCCTGGTCTCCTCTCATAATTCAGTTTCAAACACAACATTTGTGTAAAGAAATTTGTTTCATCATGATTTGTGCAAGTAGTACACCCCACCATGTCAGTCCTGAATCAATTAATCAATTAGATCCGTTAATGGAGTCTGTAAAAAAGAAGGAAATGCATGCACAGAACTTTACAAGAGAATAAAGTAGCCAGGAAGAGAAGAATCTGGATACTGGCTTTGGAGAACTCTCCAATACAAAAATCTCTTTTAAGGGGATTCGACAACATGACCTGGCAAAAGACTCCTCTCCTTTGTCTCTTGTTTTTTGTTGTCATGCCAGGAGATACTAGAGCTGAGCTCAAGAAATAACCTTAGCATTACATTTGATGAGCAGGTCAGACTAAATGGAGACCTTTTCTGGTTCTGACATCTGAATTGCAACACTAAGCTGCTACCACCTGATTTTTTTAAAGTCACTTCTATTAGATATAAATTATTATCTAGGGAAACCTGCTCTGGCTATTATCATATTCAAATTCCTGGTCCACAAGACGGAAGAAGCACTTACCAAGCTATTTTCTTCACTTATTATACAAGCCTCAGGTATTGATGAATCTGATGCCCTAACTTAGAACGAATGTTGGCCACTAGACATGAGCATCACAAAAAGTCTCGAGGCTATGGTTAGCTTGGAACAGTGTAACTCTGAACTGGAAACAGAGAGAACTTACAGCAAAATGTTAAGGTGGGCTTGTCTAATTGAGGAGGTGAAGATTTGAGCTGCAAAGAAAAGCACAGACAGCCCCAGGAGATATGGCTTCTTTTTTTGCAGTGGACCAATTGGAGAGCCAAAATGAGGTTTATTTGTAACAAGGATACTAAGACATATAATTATAAAATTAGTAAAAATATAATATCTTTAACATTATAAAATAAAGCAAAAAAGCAGACAAACTATTTCAGGCTAGTTTCGGAGGGGTAGCCGTCTTAGTTTTTAAGGGTACAACTACACTGCAGGACAAAAGTCGCATGAAGTGACGCAACTTCAGCTACGTCAGTTGTGTAGCTAAAGTTGAAATAGCTTAACTCGGCTTTTGGTGCTGTCTACACAGCAGGAAGTTGAAAGAAGAACACTCTTCCTTCGACTTCCCTTACTTGTGAAATGAGGATTATGGGAGTCAGAGTAAGAAGTCCTCTAGCTTGACATTATTTTGAAATAATAGCTTGCTGTGCAGATGAGCATTTTGTTATTTTGAAATAACGTCAGTTATTCTGAAATAATGCTGCTGTGTAGACGTACCCTAACTAAAAATTAGTCTGCTATTTCAGACAAGGGAAGCAGTGCTCCTCCCTTCCCCCCCCCACTTCCCCACCAAGAAGGCTAGAAAAAGAAAAGAAAAGTCTTGTTTTCAAGTTTTTTTTTCTTAATCATACATGAAGCTGTTGGATAGATCTTATTAATTATTGCAGTTCCGTCGATGGAGCCTAATCTCCAGGAACTCAGACAGAAGGAGGTATTCTTGGTCCAGTTTTTCTAGATCTCACCTAGTCTTCTGCCCAGCAGTGAAAAATAGCTCTTTTTAAATTGTTTTCTGAGCTAAAGACTGGCTTGAACTATTTTAGTCTTCGTCTTTGCTACCTTGGCCCTATCTGAAAGGAGGAAGTTTGCCCTTGAAAGAGAGTTAAACAGCTATGATTCAGTGAATTGGAAGAATTGCAGGATGCTGACTGCTTGAAATGGTGCCTCCCCCTGGAGTGGTCAAGTTTCCTTCCTTCTGGTCTGACCAAGTCATTAAGAAGTTAGTCAATTCCCCTAAGGCTGCTGCCAAGGAATCTCCAAAAAGGAAATGCCAAGCCCTGGAAAGGTAATTTACCTAGACAGGATTTGAAAAGCAAGGTTCTTGGCTGAGAGAAAATCCAAGATCCCATCCGGCTGTGGAAATACAACTTCACAAGCCCCCTACCCGTCTAGCTAACAACCTCAGGAATTTCACAGAAGTGCTCTGTCATACTCAGAGACTCATAAATGATGGCATCTACCCTGTTTTAGTTGTAGAAGCAGTATTCTGGTATTCTCTTAAAAAAAGAAGGCTGGGATAAAAACACCCCCTTTTTAAAATGTTGAGAATGGTTTGAATCCCAATCTGTGCATCATGTTCTCCAGTGGAACCTATTTTTTTATTGGATGGAGACAGAACCAGGAAGAAAAGTCATCTACCGTCCATAGGTGATTTTAGAAACTAATTGTAACTTTTTTTTCTGTTGTTCTCCAGAGCCTGGGCCTTCAGAAAGCATGAAGGGGCATTGTTCCAATGACTTCAGTTATACTGATTTACACTCGCAAAGAATCAGTCCCTAAACGGCTGGTGCTACAGTTCATCCATTAAGACTATTCCAAAGAAACTGCAGCTTATACTTTAGATTGTGCTCTCCTTTCTCATGCAAATCGTGCCATGCTAGCTTGTAGGACTTTTAACATGATGAAGACCTTGTCTCCACTACATGGTGTTTCAACACTGCAGCAATCAGTCCACTGGTGGTCAATGTAGTGAGTCTAGTAAAGACCGGCAAAATCCGGGGTGGAGAACCTTTTTTGGGTTGGCGACTGCTAACCCTCAGAAAAATCAGTTGGGGGCCACACACAAGTGAGAAGCAACCAAACCCTCACTATCGTGGCCCTGAGAGGGAGCACCCCAAGCCTCAGGGGCTGGATCCAAGCAAGCTGGGGGCTGCATCTGGCCCCTGGGCCTTAGGTTCCCCCCTACACTAAATCAATAGCTAGTCCCTCTCCTGTTGACTCTGGTACTGCAGCAGAAAAAAGCGAATAAAGGGAGTCCAAAGGAGAGCTTTTTTCTGTTGACCCCCTGCAATGTGAGCCCCGCTGTAAGTAGATCTAAGCTATACTGATCTGAGTTATGTTACTAATGTAACTCAAATTGCATAGCTTAGCTCGACCCGTCCTTGTAGTGTAGGCCTGCCCTAGAGCTAACAATATGTAGTCCTGAAAATTAGGGTGTCAAGAGGTGAGCGGAATATAGTAGAGGTGAGAAATATAGTTTTAGAGATCTATAGTTAGAAGCAGTTTATACTTAATGCATGCTTTTTTTCTTTTCTTTTCCCTTCCTATTTTTAAAGGCAATTTGCTATTGGGGGAAAACACTTGTATAGGGCAGAAACTCCTTTTCAAGGACAGGATTGACAACGATGGAAAGTTGTCCTTTTCATATACAAAACTAATGCAGCACAGACAGCATCTGAGTAAGGTCTCTCACACCATCCTCATCCAAATACAGTAGCTCTGACCTGGAATGACTAATTTTAGGGGTAATAGGACAGTTGTCTCCATTGCACAGTCACTTGGCCTCTGAGATCATTGTATAGATGGTGTTGTCAATAGCGGGTGCCTATTTGCACCCATTGTACTGGGGGCATTTTGTAATGTAGACCTCCCTTGAGGGGGAAAAAAGGCTAGTCTGAGACCACCAACCTTCAAAAATAGCAATCACATTAGCTACAATGTTATTTAATCAAGTCGGCTCTGCCAATTGTGTAGAAAAAAAACTACAATTAAAAAAAATACCTAGAAGCAAAGGAAGAAGGAAGCCAAAGTCTATCAGAAAATAAAAACAAAAAGTGGAGTCTACCTAAGGATTGCATGAAAAAATAAAGACAACTGTGTGAACATATTTGCAACACCCGTTCAACTGTTAACCAGATGCTTCTATATTGCAAGGCTCCAAAGTGTTTACCTGCTTGTTTCATTCAATGTGCAGAAAACACGCACAAATTAAAAAGCAGGAAGGGTTAGTGAAAGCTCCTTGTCACCACCTTTCATTTGAATATACGGTACAAGCTTTGTTAACCAACATTCCTGGGGAATGGGGGTTGCTGGTTAATCAGATGTGCTGGTTACTTGGACTTCACATGTATTTTTCACCATACTCTAGCCATAGTTGCAGGATGGGTTTGATAATATCCAACAGCGGTATTATATGCAGAAGCACGACACGAAGAAACTTTACTGCCACGAGTTTACAAACTTGACTTACACAGGTTCCAGAAAATGTCAAAAAATGATGTTGGATGACTATCGGATTTTTTCCGGTCGACTGTAGGAGGAATTGTATTGCCATCTATGTCAGATACTGGTTAACTGAGTTTTCCAGATATTGAAGTGCCAGATAACACAGCTTGTTGTATCTAGTGAAACAGAGACATTGCAGTAAAATCATAGAAATATAGAGCCCTCAAAATATCATCTATTCTATCCCCCCCTATACCGAGACAGGATTCAATATATACAGTCCTTCCTTGATAGGTGTTTCTCTAGCCTATTCTTGGAATTTCCTTCACTGGACATTTTCACAGCCTGCCTAGATAACCTGTTCCAGTGCCTAGCTATCCTTGCAGTGAGAGAGGTCTTTTTTCTCCTGGTAGCTAACTTGAAGCTCCCTTGCTGCAAACTAAAACAATTCCTGATTTTTTTAGATGATTGAACTTAATTCAGCAGCACTGCTGTGATCTATTTGTGTAGATTCACATTTTTTCACCTAGGTTTCTGGATTTTGAATGCTTTATCTATACCACTGGACTTGCAATGTTCTCACCCTTCCTATTTCTAATGGAGAAACCTGGGCTTCAGGTATAACACTTGTGAAGTGAAAAGCTAAATCCTTAAACTGTTTAATATGGTGGGTCAGAAAGAGCTACCACTTTCTGTCACAGCTCAGGAAGAAAACAGGGTGGAAAACTTAGGATGCATGCCCATACAGGGAGGAAGACTTACCACCTTGGCATGTATAGATTTTTCAAAACACTTGCATGAGTCAGTACAATTTGCCTGCATGAGGGTTGCAGGATTAATCCATGAGTGGACAGGATTATGATGTGTGGGTGTAAAAATGCATCCACATTTTGTTAAGCTTGAAACATTCTTTCTTCTGAACTTTAGGTTACCTTGCGATGTGAAAGATACAGCTGTCTCCTGCAAGACAACAGGCCTCAGACTTTCACAGCTGCAAGACATAGATGTCTGATTACTTAAGCTCTATTTGAAATTAAATTCCAGCCTCGGGAGAAATTGATAATAAATTCATTTAGGGAAGAAATATCTTTCATGGACACAAACATGAGTACAGCCTGGTTTTATGGTGATATATTCATATGATATATGTATAGGAAAAGTGTCTCTATATATATGCACACTTTTCCTACACACACACACCCATTAGGTTCCAGAAGAGGAGGGAGTGTTCCCCTAAATACAGGGACTGCGATTCTACCTGCATCTCATAAGGGGCACACAAAGTGAGAGAGGCTGTTTCTTTTGCCCTACTCTTTAACTGCACACCTCAGTAAGGATTAGAGGGACCCTGACACATGAGAAAATAACATCCAAGAAGTGGAAATTACAGAAAAAAATCTTTAATATTTGCTAGGAGAGTCAACAATGATAATGATGATTGGCATTTGTACAGTGCCGACCACTCTGTTATTTCATAGCAGCTTATCATTAAGAGTTTAATCTCACAACACTCCTACGAAAAAGGTAAGTATAATTTTAATGCTGGGAAAACGGAAGCCTAAAGCCTAATCAGTTACCAATTAGCCTTCATCTTTGTGGGTGTAGTTTTGCTCCTGTGTTTTGATACCCATAATTAATTGCAGGCATGAATATTAGTGACTAGTCTGTCTGCTGCCTCTATTTCCACCTTCACCTGAAACCAGATAGCACTGAAATATAATAATAATGAATCTCTAGTACTTATTAGATAGGTCACTGAAGCCACAGATATCACAGTGCTTTAAAAGGTGAGCAGGTATTATTACCCTTGTGCATTTTACAGATAGGGAATCATATTGCTGCAGATATCAGTAGACAGAATTGTCTTCAAAGTATGTGTAGCTTGAAGGCTCCAAGCAGGGGCTGGGAATCTCATGATAAAGGATGTTCCTGTGAAATTTTGAGCCTACCGCCTAAAAAACAGACCAGCAACCTTGCCTTCTGTGGTTTGCCTATCCTTGATTTCTACTTTTTTTTTTAACATTAGCTGTAAGGAAAAGAGAGAGAAAGTCAGTGAAGAACTCATTGGAGTTTTGCTTGTGGTGAAGTTCTGTTATCAGCCATTTCTGGCAAAATCTTCATTACTGGGAGTGTAGGTTTTAGAACTATGTATGGATTCAGTGATGTTTCTCTTGGTCTGGATGGCATAAATGCAAGGAAAAAGACCTCCTGGAACTCTGCTGAAGACAGTGTACAAAATAGATTACATGTCTATGTCTAGCGAAAGAGCACAAGGCAAAAGCAAGCAAGAACAAATGTGCACTGATAAAAATGTAACTAGAATTTACAGTCTTTGGTAGTACAGGTTAAAACAGTGTGGGACTAGTGTTTGTCTCCACAGTTATCACCTCAGAATGGCACACCATTTCTTCCTAGGTAAAGCTTTTGAAAAATACGCAGCATCTTTAAATAGAACTGAATGTTCTGTGACTTTAAATGAAAAGCTCCACTGTTGTTGGGCAAATAAATTTAAACCACTTAACATGGCAGAGAAGGTCAGGAAAGCTTATTATAGTGATCATAGCGTTACAGCTATTGCGATTGACCGCTGCTCTTTGGAATCACCAATAATCAGAGGCCGCAAGCTGTGTTTGCAGAGAAAGGTCATCATTCATTTTTTTCGAAGCATTAATATCTTTTGTTTGTTTGGCTCAACATGAAACAGGAATCGATAGAGGTAATTCACAGAGCAATTAGCCCCTCATCTGTCAAACGGTGTCTGGGTGTATTTAGCAAAAAGACCTTTGGAAAGGTTTAAAAAGGAGGAAAGTGGCTGTACAATCAACAATTTATATTTTCTACATGACACATTGTGTATGTATCTGTGAAAAGGAGGGACCTTGGGACTAAAAAAATATACATAACACATGCTGTAAATCTGCACTCAGGGTCTGCAAACTCACAGTGAGATGGAGTGTTATTAACTGCTTTGGAAAAGTTTTTGCACTCTCCTTATGGTGGCCTGCTATTTTCTATCCATGTGGCAGATAGTCAGGCACAAGTTAGTTGTTCAAATACAGGTCAGATGAAATGCATGGTAGAGACTGACACAGAAAGTAAACATATAAAATACAGGCAGTCAGCTGAGGGATCCAAAGTGTCTTTTGTAACCCTCTAGCCCATGTACCTGCTATTAATCTGGTAGGTAATTCAAAGTCAGGCTGCTGTATAGATCCAAAGTGGCTGAGTCTGAAATCCATAAGGTGCCTATTTTTAACCACAAGGATAATGAACCACTGAAAAAACTTATCAAGGATTGTGGTGGGATTCTCCAACTCAAGTAATTCAATGTTTTTTCGTCCCTAAAATGTATAGCCTGTGTTATATAGGAAGTTGATCTAGATAATCAACACAATCCCTTTTGGCCTTATAAGTTATGAACAGGGCATTTTATATTTGGAAATACATAAAGTTTGGAAGTAGTCCTCAAATTCAGATACTTAACCAAATCATAACCTTACTCTTTCAGGATCTTAACCCCACAATTCTGGACTTGAACTACCATAATTATAGCCTTTGTTGTAATAGTTTATCTTATTTTGTTTCAATGTCAGGTCTATGTCAGAAAGTATAGAATTTGTGAAAATTAATCATTTTCCCCAAAACTCTAAGTTGAAGTTCAATATGAGGTGCATTTTTATGTAATATATAATCATTTTTCAGAAGTTCTATACTGAACTCAGTTAATTGACCAGAGGACATTATTCACATCACAATAAATACCATTGCTGTTCAAATGAATTTTAGATGCTTTTTTGACACTGACATCTTGCTCAAAAAAAAAAAAAAAAAAAAACCTGACACATGAAGAAAAACCACTGTGTGAAAATTTTCTCCAAACTAGTGGCATGTAACTGACTAGCTGTTGATCTCCATAGAATCACAGAATCATAGAATACTGGAACTAGAAGGGACCTTGAGAGATCATCAAGTCCAGACCCCTGCCCTCATGGCAGGACCAAGCACTGTCTAGAGAGAAATGAGAGAGAGAGAAATCACAACTGATTTAAATTTGCTGATCTCAGTCAATTTGACTTGGGGACATGTTTTCACACCACAATAAATACTGCTACCATTTAAAGAAACCGGCATCCCTTTTATGCCATGTAATTATAACCATGTTGGTCCCTGTGTATTAGAGAGGGAAGGTGGGTGAGGTAATATCTTTTATTGAACCAACTTCTGCTGGTGAGAAGGACAAGCTTTTGAGCCACACCTTGAAAGCTTTTCTCTCTCAGCAATAGAAGTTGATCCAATAAAAGATATTACCTTACCCATCTCGTTTCTGATATCCTTTTTCACAGACTAACTATAAGTACTGAGGATTGAACAGAGCCATTCTAAAGCTGGTTCCTCTATGGTGAGTGTTGCCACACTTTGGAGGAGTGGGGATAGACACAGAGTGCTATGAATCTTCCACTATTTATATTTTATTAAAATACATCCATACTATAAAGAAGATGTTTTGAATACTATACTCTATATAATACACTAGTGCAAATTGACTTGGCTCTATAGTTTGATATAATGTTAGAATAGTTGGGAGGATCATTGCTTTATAATATTGTAGTGCTCTTATTTCATTATGGTTGGTTAAGTTTTTGAGGACTCTTCTGATTCTGTAAATCTATTCTTAGACAGGCTGCCAATGGTTCTGCTATTCTGATTATTACTGGAGTACTATAGTCCATCAGCAAAACACCTCTTAAGTGTCCATCCATGGTACCATCCAAAGTTATGCAATTGAACAACACTCAGGATCCATTCTTTTTTCCTTTTCTGTAAGTGCTAAACAAATTTGCTAAAGCTCTTGGCCTGTTTTTTAAATAACAAGAGCTTAAAGAATTTGCAACTATTTAATCTTATAACACATTGAATGTTAAAAGAATGGACAAAAATATGTTGGTGAAACTCTACATCCAACAAGTTCAAAGGTGATGCTGATGCCAAGATGTCCATCTTATCCTTAGACTTCCGCTAGCGAGGCAAGTTGCCTAAGACCAGATTTTGGGCCAGATTTTCAACGGGCCTTGGAAGATATACACTGACATTTTCCTTAAAATTCACCATTGATGAGAATAAATGATATATAGACTGATCACCCGGCAACTTCAAGCATTTGAACCACTAGACCTGCTCTGAAAAAGGCTTAGGGTAGCAGTGGCCAAATACTGGCTCGTGGGCCAGATCTGATTCTGACTCACCAAAGTTTGCCCCTGGCACAGCCATTATATTTACCTGCGCCTCCACAGGTATGGGCACTTGCAGCTCCCATTGGCCGTGGATCACTGTTCCTGGCCAATAGGAGCTGTGGGAAGCAGTAATCCAGTCCATGCTGCTTCCTGCAGCTCTCCTTGTCTGGAAACGGCAATCCATGGCCAACAGGAGCACAGGTAAATATAGCGGTGGCCCACCAGGGTCTAACCCTGGCCAACCGCTGCCATTTTATTGCCCATCCCTGGTTTAGGTGCTATGGTAGTTAAAATGTCAGCAGTCATTCATGCTAGCTCTTCTACCAATGAATATAGCCTGTGTCTATTACCCCGAAGGAGAATATTTCCAGGCAAACCTGTTACTAATAATTATCTCACGATGAAAAACATTGAAGGGGGAACCTTTATATCTAGCAAGATGAAGGGAAAACTGAGCATACACAATGGGAAAACACAAAGGCTCCCAATTTAACAAATACAAAACGAATGAAGTGGCACACAACTACTATTGAATGTCACATAGAACATGTCTACATGTTGTAGGAGTGCACACGAGTGGGGAGTGAATTCTAATACTCACCTGGTCACGTGGTACCTGGCCCATGTAAATCCTGCTGGTGCAAACTAAAAGTTTCCTAGTGTGCATGACATAGTCCTATTTTGAACAACACTCCATGGGCCATTTAGTGCATGACACAGTTCACAACCTTCTGCGCACATCCTGTAGAAAAGCTCCTAGCTACTTTTGGATCCAAATTTCAGATGAAATATTCAGACTGATGTGGAGCTAAGTATGTCTGTAATATTTGACATCATGAAAGTCTTCCAGGGGTCCAATCCATTCTCACTGAAAACTTCCTTAGAAACAGGGTGGAGTACAATGGACCTTTCTGAGTGTACCCTTAGTTACTAGCCCATTCTACTGCTCAGTAGAATAATATGTTTTCAAATATTTCAATAAACATGAAAGACAGTAGGGTAAATATAGATGTATTAACAGGACTTACAGTCTATATTCCACATACTCTGCTATCCCCATTTAGCCATGAATGTTGAGTATTGGCTCTCAAATATGGTTCCTATTAATGTCATAGAATTGAGTAAATCTTCCTGCATAACCTCATATGGTCCCAATGTTTTGATTCTTCTGAGACTCAGCTGAATTTCCAAGTTTAGATCCAGAACAGGATTTCAAGACCCTTCTTGACCCTAAAGTTACTGGGCCGTGGAGTTTTGTCTCAGTTTCCCACACACTGTTTCTTCACCTAGAACAAAGCTCCTCCATATGCTGATCACATTCATTGTGTTTTACATGATGCTGCATTTGGATTATGGCACTCAGATTCTGTACAGACCCTGTAACAAATTGTTCTTTTGTACTGCTGCCAAGCCTCTCAGGGTAAAAAAACATGCTGGGGGATGATGGGGGTGGAGGTGGGGGAAAACTAGATAAAAATTACATGAAGGCAAAATTGGGGACTTGCTAATAAAATCAAATTTTCTTGACACTTTTAGTCAATGCAAAAATAATTGTGGGAATATAAAAGGCTTTTTATGGTCAATTATTCTTGTCTTAGTAAGTATCTATAATCATAACCACCTCTGAATAGGTACTCAGTAGGGAGAAGAGAAACTTCCCTGCAGGACCATAAGGAAGGTAATACATTATCACATGCATGCATAAAATATATTAATATTGAGATGGTGCCAGTGTTAAGGTCAGATGGTTAGACATCTTTTTTCCTCCCAGAAAATATACTATTCAACCTGATTGGACTGCTGACATTCAATTGATCTGCATTATTCCTCATTACCAAGTATATATGTGCCTAAATGCCTTAGATAATAGATATTACAGTATTAGGTAAAAGCCTCCGTGCAGTCTTGAGCAATATCAGCAAGGTATAAAGTGTAAAGTAAGAGAAATTTGAGATGACACCAGACAGCTTTGAGTGAGGTGTCATTTTGCATTTAGAAACACAACGGGAAAAGTTGACAGAGAAAGTGTGGGGGTAGCCCCTTTTTTTCCACCTGATCCCCTGAAAGGCTTAAAAATAATCTGTTCCCAGTAACAAGTTTCTCCTGGGTTTCAGACACTATTTATTATTCTGGGAAAGAGATGAAGGGTGAAAAAAAAAACCCATAGATAAGACTGGCCAATTTATGCTTATTTGTAGGTAGATTGCTTCCCGTCAGCAGTGTGATGAGAATAGACTGTGTCAGCCAGATGTTGGCATACTCATAATTTTCATGAGGTCCATCACTGAGCAAAGAGCACAAAAAACATTTGGGGGAAGTTCTTTTGGACTCTGACTTGAAGTGCATTATTATCCTGAACATTTTTTCCGGATAATCCAGATTATTCTTGATAGGGAAAGGGAAGCATGCCCTGTAAATAGGGAGCTTGAACCCACATTCCCTGGCTCCCGCACAGACATCTTGGACTACAAATGGTCTCATCTGATCTCTCCTAGTCAATTTCATCCTGGAAAGTAGCCAGTGGGCCTAGTTCGCGACCCGGTGATGTCATTATAATTCATTTTCTCTCACCACCATGCCTTCTGAACTTTCCATTTTACAATGGGTCTTTTTAATAAAGAAGAGAGTTGTGAATCGAATTCACAAGCATTTCTAATGATTTATAATCTCCCTCTTTCTTTCCCCCTCCCCCATCCTTAAAATAGACTGCCATGCATTCACTTGCAAAACCATTTAGGGAGGTTTACTTCTTCCATCCTAAAATACCTTTTATTGGTAAAATAAGTGCCATTGTCACCTATTTAAAAGGGGGGAGATATTGGCAGCATAAAAATAATTCTCTTCAGAGTTTTGCAAAAGAAATTTAACATAATAAACCAGTAGTTATGTTCTTAGGAATCCTCTAGCCATGAATTTTTATTTGTCATGTTTTTTATTTGGCTATTCAGACACAGCATTTTTCTGTTACCTGTGTTGTGCTGCTGCTAGCATGGCACAGTAAGAGCACTCGAGAAGAATCAAACAGGTCTGGCACATATAACTTGCAGCCCATACCTGCACAAAGATGATGCAGCTGAACCAGGCTTGGGTGCTCTCCTGAAGCATTGCCTCATTGAACTTGTTTAACCCCTCCCAGTTAAAATAAACTTTCCTGAGATTACTTCACTTATCCTCGGCATGGATCTTTTCACCCCTGGGTTGTAGGAGCTGAGTGGATGATCAATGTATTTGCAGGCTGCACTATAATTTAACTTGCTGTGTCTGACAGGAGATGTGGAATTGCTAAAGAGAGGCTTTACTTGTAATCTTCTTATCATCTTATCCTAGAGTGTTTGTGAAGGAGGAGGCCTTTCCAGCAGTGACTCTGAGTGGAGGGTTAATGCTGAGAAAGAGAAATTGCCCTATAGTTCGCCTGACTCTGTGACCTGATAAAGCATGTTCTGGACAGCTCATAAACTCTGGCCTCTAACTGCACATCATACTCTGGCTTTTCTGAACCAACATTCTTTGCCTTTCTTACATGCATTTGTTAAGAAACATGGCTAATATTATGGTGGAGAAAAAAAAATCCATTCTAGCTCTGTGCCTCCCTAGCGAATCTTCTTTACAGAGTTCCCAAGTCTGTCTCAGATCTCCATGGCTAGATAATAATTAGTAAGAGAGAGCCCGTGAGGAGATGAATGGCTTAGATCAGTGGACTCCAACCTTTTTAAGCACAAGATCACTTTTTTGAATTTAAGTCAGTCCAGGATCTACCTCAAATGCGAATACCCCTCCCCGCTGCCCTGCTCCACCCCTTCACTGAGGCCTCACCCTCCTCACTCTGTGAAGATGGGGTACAGGGGAAGGGGATAGTGTGACACCAATGCCCCCCTCTTCCGTCTCCCCCACTCTATACAACAAGCAGGAGGCTCTGGGCAGGAGCAGCAGGGCAATGGGGAGAGGGGCAACTGAAGTGCAAGCACTTGATAGTCTCCCAGCCAAACCAATCAGAATCACTGGTCAGAGGCTCCAAGATCTACTGGTAGATCCTGATCTACTAGTTGGTGACCACTGCCTTAGAGATACTAAAAACTAGAAGGAAAGAAGAATCAGTGGAATGGAAAGGGAAAGATAATGGAAGTCAGAGCCAAGGAACAATGGGAGGTTGGAAGGAAGTCATACATACACTGATAAAAATGTAACTAGAATTTACAGTCTCTGGTAGTACAGGTTAAAACAGTGTGGGACTAGTGTTTGTCCAATAAGGGAGAATGCAGAGAGAGCTAGTTAAAGTAAAAAAAGGAAAGGAGAAGTAGGATATTAGGCTTAATCAAGAGGCTAATGGGGAGGAGTGACAAGCCATGAAACCCAGTTTTTGCAATATAATATCCTGTAGATCTAAGTGAAATGTCTTAAAGCTTTCACATGCAGTTATACTGTAAAGTTGATAAACCTATGGAAGAGCATGGAATTAATTAAAACTCCTTTAAAGAGCTATTAAAGGGAATTCCAACTTCTTTACTGTCTAAGTGCTATTTCACACAGTTGTTATTGATTAGATTTGAGTTGTAAAGAGGTTTGTAAGAATTAGAGAAGGGCAAATGGTTAAGAAATAGACATGGTGGGTGTTCAAACTTGAGCAGATCCAAATCAAACGGCTGTGCCTACTGTACTATTGGGAGGACCTCTCCCTCGAGAGGAGAAAGGAAGAAAAACTCTGTCAGATGAACCCCCAATGAGTTCCCTGTGGGGTCTTTCTCCACCCATAGCTTTTTCAGGTGGCCATCAAGCCTGTGGTTTGCAGGCTTTATTTAGATCTGAGGCATATGCAGAACAATCGTAAAGGTATGGCCCATCAAAATCTTGGAAAGTCCAGAAAATTGAAAACACCAGGTACCCTCGAAAGGAAATGTTGCCCTAGGTGAGTCTACTTCTGATCCTGTCATAGACTCAAGTACACTAGTTTCAGGTTTAGCATAGATCTTGCAGAAAAGCCTCAAAGTGGCAGCCCCAAACCAAGCTATTTAAAAAGTGTTAATTGTTTGTACGCAGGGTTCATATTCCCTTAGTGCCTATCTGAGCACTGTTTTAAAGTATGACCATTCTTTTCATTGCGGGTTCCTGGGCATGTTCCTAAGCAATGGAAGATTAAAGTCCTCAAGCACCGACACTCTAAAGCATTTCAGTTATAACTGAAATGAACTCCCCCACATGCAGACTTGGGCCATGGTACGAGATTCACACATTTGTGTCATGCAGGACAGACTGCTGGAATTGATTACATTAGCCTCAAACTAACAAAGGTGGTTCAGTAGGTAGCAGCTGTCTCTGAAGCCATCCCTCAGCGTGTTAGTAAAGGGTGCTTTGCAGCTGCCTGTGCAACGTTTCAAACCAGGCATAAAATTGGTCCATTTTGTCAGAGGAGAGGTGAAAACACCAATTGCACCTGTCACCTGTCCAAACACCTGTCCAAATTGCAGCTCTAATAAATCACATTCCTCTGTGTGCCTACCTTATCTCCCTTTGTAGTTTCAACTGGATACAATGTTCTTCATTTATGGTCCTAAAATATTGTGTAGCATTGCTGGATATTGTCAAAACAGTTGCTCAGTTGCACCCCAGAAGTGACCGCACTTCACTGTTTGGGCCATTCATTCTGTTATATTTCTTACCTGCATCACAGGGGTGTTCTAGGTTCATAAGGCATTTTGAAGTCTGTGGACAAAGGTCACCATGTGTGTGAGTGAAAAGAAATGGGGGGAGGGGAGGAGGAGGCAACATCTTTTATTGGACAACTTTGGATGGTGAAAGTGACAGGCTTTCAAGCTATACTAAACTCTTCTTCAGGTCTGGGAAAGGTAATCAAAGCATGACAGCTAAATACAAGGTGGAACAGATGGTTAAGCATAAGAGTGAGCACATGTTGTAGGGGATCATTCCAAATGAAGTGAGCCATTAACTTGTCTACAGTTACAGGACAGATATCTGAAAATAAGCAGTTGTGTGGCATAAATGAATGTCATACTGTTGATATCCTTCTATGGAGTGTTTGAAAATGGAACTTACTATACTGGTCAAAATCAGTGCCAGGCCAAGGCCTTTTCCGTGTGCATGAAATTTTAATCTACATGTAAGGGTTTTTTTTGCTTTTCTATTCTTTTTCTACCTCCCCAGTGCCTAATACAGCACATGCTTGTGTATCTTTAGAGTTTTGCAAAGCTATCAGCCTTTTCTTTGCAAGTATTTATGTTGCATGCAAAATTCCTGATGTCAAAATGTCACTGCACCTTCTGGCAAAAACTGAAATAGTTAGTGCAGGAAACTGTGAATGTTCACAGTTTTATTCTGGGACAGAGTTTGGACCATGTTTGCAGTAACACTGTTTTAATGGCCTGTAGGAAATGTGCCTCTTCTGAAAAAAGGGAAAGGCAAACCAACACAATCATTTCACTGTAAAAAATTTGACCCTGGTTGAGAAGAAAAAAGGATGGTATCATGGCTAAGGCACTGAACTTGAATTAAGGTCCCCAGATTTTTATACATAGTTCTGCAATGGAGTTCTCGTATGGCTCTGTGGGGTGGTGCTTAGGATCTATCTTCTGTCTTCAGTTCCAAGTGGTGATGGAGCCACATAGCACTTTTATGGCATCTTTCTAGGATTGTGCCCTTCATACTTACTACTGAGAGTCATTTCATGGACTAGAACAGTATCAAATGTTTGCAAGACAAGGCTGTGTAACTCCTGTGTCTCAATTCTCCCCTTGTAAAACAGGATAATAAAAATTCATTAGCTTTTGTAATGTGCTTTGATGTCCTTGAATGGAAAATGTGGTCATACACATCATTGTACAGGTTTGTTTTCTGCACCATCATAGGTCTTCTGAATGAGACTGTATCCTTTAATTCAGAGTTTTGCCACCTATTTCAGTAGAAGCAGAATCCAGATCCCAAGTTTTCCCAAGCTACCTGAACAACCCACATCCTGTTATGGAAAATACCTTCCCGTTTGGAAAACAGTTACATACCTTTACAGGAAAAAATGTATTTCATAGTCCTTGATTTAAAAGAATGCAACCAAAAAAGAGTGATTTTTTTTTTAGATCAGCGGAGGCCACACATCAATTAAGGCCAAACTTGTACTTCCCCATCTCCAGGAGAGTGGTACAGGTAGACTTGTTAAAGAACAATAGCACACCAATTGAAAAATTAGCCAAAGAAGGGCCCACAAAATCAATCTCATCCAGTGTATTAGGAAACACTTGCTTGACATTTGCTGTTCCTGTCAGGCCTAATAAAGAAATTTTTACCTGAATTTGCCTATTCAATGCTTCAACCCCTCAGCCAATTTTGGAAATTATTTCTGATTTATGGCTTTCTTTCTGGCGGGTGTCGCCTCACCTGTCAATTATCCCTCAAAGTAAACGCTAAGTGAACACTAACAGGGTAAAATTAATAAGGGAAACCTTTACTCAAAAAAAAAAAAAAAACCCAAGTAGGCACAGACTTGTAGGAGGAATAACTCAGACAAGCTTTAACTCAATTACTGCTGGTGTTATTTACAGGTGACATGGAAAGGATGCTGGAGAAAAATGTGGTTTGCAGATGGGAGAGGCTTTGGACTCCTCCCCTTCAGGACCACCAAGGAGACCTCAGATCTCATTATCATAAGGTTTCACATGCTCTGAAATTTGGAGTTCCTCTTCAGAATAACCTTTTTAGTCACCTGCTAATGCTTAAACACCTTGTTCATTTCCCCCCAATTTAATAGAACAGCAAGCTTAGATCAGTGCTCGTAAGGGCCTCTCTGTTACATTTCTAGCTTACCCTCTACTGCACACTGATGCATTCAAGAAATCCATGAAAAGGAATTGCTGGTTCTCTACACCCACTTCTCCCCTCCTTGTTTCTGTTCACACTAGAAACAATACTTGCCTAATTTTCATAGCCATAGATGGTAGGGCCAGAAGGACCATAACAATCATCCAGTCTGATATCTCACATCTCAGACAACACAGAACAGATCCTGAGCCCAGAAACACAGCTTGCAAAATTCCATGGCCTTCATCTACAGCCATTTGTGCTATGATTCCATCAGACCTTAAAAGCTAGCCCTGGATATGGAGACCTTCAAATAGTGTCTAGGTGATGCAAAGGAGGTAGGGTGACCTATGCAGTAAGTGGTGCTCTTCCTTCTGAGTCAGAACTGAACCAGTGCATCCATAGGGCATTAGGAGCATGGTGCTATTGGGAGGAGGTTCACCTCTTGATAGAGAAAAGTTCTCACTGTTATTGTAAGGGTTTCATTCACCAATATTCAAATAATTAGCTCTGCTGTTTTGTCACATGTATCCATTTTTCCATATGATTGTTTGGTGACAAAAATGTTCCTAGAAATCAAACGTCCCCTTAATGAATAGATGTTCACATGTATACATGTTTGTGTGAATTTTTGAGCAGGAAAGGATCTGTTCTAGTCTTCCTCCTGCTTATAAAACTTTCAGTCAATGGACAGCAACAATATCATGGGAATTAGATATGATAGTTCATGCAACATGAATTCAGAAAAGTCTCACTGTAAAATCCAGCATAAATTTGCATGGGATCATGAAAGCGTCATCAACTAATATTGAACAATGACCTAAATAAATAAAATAAATATATAAATGAATGAATGAATGAATTCATTTGTGAGCAAATCAAAATCAGAAGAAGTGCTCATTATTAATAAAGCTGGTAAAAGCAAGAAAAAAATTGTGATGGGGTATTCATCTCTATCTCTTCAAAACAATCAAAATTTGGAAAGCTTCATGGGTACAAGAATGGTATTAAACAATTTCAAGTGCTTTCAGGACACATTGAGATAATGGAGTCTCTATAAGATTTTCTATAATTAAGAACATCTCCATATTGGAGATTTGCAATCATGGTATCCCATTTTGCATAATCCCCTGCCAGTCCTTTGGGGATGAATAATACTTTTGATCTACTCAGAATTCCACATTGTCCATCCAAAATCTTCTTTTTCCGCCTTGTGTTTTTATGTCATCAATTTCTGCTTCTAGTAGCTCTCAAGTGCATCATCCACCGACACTCTATGAAAAAAGACCTGCAAAACAAATATTTTTAAAACTTACCACACATGCAGGCAGGAGCTGTAATGACTGATATTTTTCAAAAAAGGGAGATGGTACTTTGTTATATATCTGTTATTAGGAAACCCTGATTCCTAATATCTTTCTTACAGCAGTTTCTGAGAAGTTCTGCATGAAAATTTTCAATACTTTGTTATGGATGACATCACACACTTCAAACCTCACTTGTAACATAAAATAAATGAAGTGGCTATTTTAAAAAAAATCAAAATATCCAATACTGATGAGTTTAACTTTGAAGACACATTTTGCTTGTAATAGTCCAATTTTAATTTGCGTATTTTTTTTCTGTGAAAAATTCATGAAGCTAAACACGGTTTTCAGCAAAACCTGGGTCTTTCTAGAGTTTGTGTTGGCAAGCAAAAAATTCAAATGTTGAGTTCTCTGTAGTTTCATTAACAATATTGCATGCAACTTTTGTCTTAACTTACTAAAGAAATATCTGATTGTTTACCTTTCTAAGAAGTGGATTGCATAAGCTATTAGATCCTTTAGGAGGCCTTCACAGTTTAAATAAAAACCTGGACAAACCAACCAACCAACAAGCTAGCCAAACACACAATATAATTTATTTACATTAGATGACAGATTTCTGTATAGTGCTCTGCACTTAGTCAGAATTTCCCAGCAGTTTACAGTGGATATTGGAGACATCACTATGTTTCACTTGACTAAAATAGGAACTATTTATCTGATTGGTGGTTTTATGGTAATCAATAGCAAACATATAATATTTAAAAACAATGAGTAGTCCTGTGGCAACTTAGAGACTAACAAATATATTAGATCATGAGCTTCCATGGGTAAAACCCACTTTATCAGAAGAGCTGGAGTGGCAATTACAGAATCCAGGCCAGGGTATATATAATAGCAAAAGCAGTTACCTGTCAATCGTAGGCCTAGTGTTAATGAAGCTAATTAAGTCAGGCTGACTGTGTCCCATTCATGGCATAGATGTGGAAATGTGAATATCAAAGGGGAGGTTGCCTTTGTAGTGCATTAACCAACTAATATCTTTATTCAAGCCCAAGTTGATAGTGTCATATTTGTAAATGCACTCCAGTTCATCTGTCTCCCTCTGTAATTGGGTGATATTCCTTTGTAGAAGAATGATTACTTTAAAATCCATTATTCAATGTCCAGGGAGGTTAAAATGTTCCCTTACAGGTTTGTGTGTATTACCATTCCTGATGTCTGATTTGTGCTCATTTATCCTTTGTCACAGAGGGTATGTCTACACTACAGGCCAAAGTCAAATAAGATACGCAACTTCAGCTATGTTAATTGCAAAGCTGAAGTCGAAGTAGCTTAACTCGGCTTTTGGTGCTATCTACACTGCAGGAAGTTACAGGGAGAACACTCTTCATTCAACTTCCTTTACTCATTGCGAAAGCAGAGTTACCATCATTGACTGGAGTGCCCCTCTCACTTCGAATTAGCGGTCTTAACTAGGCTGTTCATTATAACCCTGGAAGATCAACAGCAGCAGCTTCAGTCTCACTCTTTAGTGTAGATGTGCCCAGAGATTGTCCAGTGTGGCCAATATACATGGCAGAGAGGCATTACTGGCACTTGATGGCATATATCACTGCTTTTGCTGTTGTATATACCCTGGAGTCTGTAATTTCCACTTCAACTCATCTGATGAAGTGGGTTTTACTCATGAAAGCTCATGATCTAATATATTTGTTAGTCTCTAAGGGCATGTCTACACTAGGAAATATTATTTTGAAATAAGTTATTTCAAAATAATAACTCTCAAAATAACTATTTTGAAATAAGCATTATTCCTCATGGAAAGCAGGAGTTATTTTGAAATAACCATCCTGTTATTTCGAAATAACAGGCTTGGTAGTATGGATGCTCCACTTATTTCAAAGTAAGGGAAGTTATTTCAAAATAAGTCTCTAGTGTAGATCAGGGCTAAGGTGCCACAGGACTGCTCATGTTTTTGTAGAATATTTATTTATATTTACCTTACATAGTATTAGGAAAGGGCCATCGATGCTCCCTGCTTTACCAGAAAGGGTGTGGACAGTGCCCTAATGAGGTATATAAACCAAAATAGAATTTTGTTTTATAGAAAAATAAAACTAACATGGGCCGAAACTGCTGGTCCTTACTCTTCTTTAAATAAAAAACATTCATTGGTTTCAGTGGATTTGTGCAACCCTCTAGGTTGAATTTGAACTCCATGACCTCAAGATTTCACTAAAGACTTTGCCAACAGCTTTGTCTGGACCTCCAGAAAACTTGACTTTTGGAGATGAAAAGGCTGCGGTGACCTGATTATTTTTCAGACCTGCGGAATGCCAGTCATTCAGATTGATTTTAGTGGCAATTGTGACTGCTTGACAGTTCTTAAAATCAGGATATTCTTGAACTGTGTGGCCCGAGCCCATTTTTTCATGTGACTAATCCATCCAGTAATACCCTTGCATATCAAGGACATACCAACATCAAAGGAAGAAGTCTCTTAGATCAAATTGATCTGTATGTAAGTCCATGTGAAGCTGGAAAATTTTTAAAAAAGAGGTCTATTTTCCATTCTCCTCACCAAAAGTGCAGGGTCTATTCAAATGGTCCATCTGTCTGACAGAAGACTTCATGTTCATTTACCCTGTCTGACAAAATACTCATTCACCTCCATTTGGAGCAATAATTTCCTAATTTGGACACCAACAAGGTCCTATGAAGGTCTGGTTCAAATTAATGTGGTTGAGCTGAAATACTAATCTACATCCTCCTGCATCTGAGTGTTTATACTGTATCCATCTGGGTTGAGGCCTGGCTGTGTCACAATTGCCTCATCTCCCTTAAAGGCAGCATGGGGAGGAGAGAGTCTGGTTGGGTGTCAAAAACTGTTTAATCAAGAGGCAAGAGTTCAATGTTCTGAATGACAGAATAGTGAAATGTCCTGTTTTCTATAGCCTCAGGCTACTGAACCACAAATAAATCCCATTTTAATGAAAGCAACCTTATTTGGTCTGCAGCATTCAAAAGTCCGGGAACGTAATGAGTGTTCCGAGAAACCGCATCTTTCTGGCTGTGCAGAGGGTTGCCTGCACACCCCCTATATAATTATGCACAGATCACATATGTACCTTTATCGCATGCAGCTGGAGAGAAATGAGCAACAGTTCTGAAGTCAAAAACAGTCAAGAGCCACAGCCTGTGCTTTTTTTATGTGTCTATTACTCTGAGCAGCCTCTTCTAATTTTCCATCCTTTCATTTTAACAAAAGCTTGAACACTTCTCTGTTGGTTTGCTTATTCCACAGAGAGGGATAGAGTAAGTGGGGAGGAGGGGAGGAAAAGAGGTGAGTGGATTTCCAAAATCACGTAAAATATTTGAATTCATGAAGCAATCTGGAAAGGGTGGGAAAAAAAACCCTTTAGGAAAATAGTTTTCCATTAAAAGATATGGTAAGAATATTCATTGGAAAATATGTTTTCTCAGAACTACATTTTCAAACTCTTTCTACACTTCCCAAGCCACTTCTTGGCAGAGAAATGAAAGGGGGGGAATCTAACCCTGGGGTTTTCACAGCTTTGCACATATGAAGAAATGAGGGATCTCTCTACAGTTATTGAAATCCAACATTTGTTTTAGGAAAGAATCTGGCCTCCCTCACTCTCTCACACTTGTGGCTATAATGACTGGAAAGATTAATTTATCATGGTATTGTCTTTGTGTTTCTTGAAGAGTTTCATGGTGTTGTTTTTATTTTTCGCTTTTACTTTATTGGACTCCTCCATCTGAGAGTTATCGCTTTCATAGCTGAAAAGATGCCATCACAAAATTTCCTGTAAGTTATCTCTTTTATATGCCTCAAAGTCAGATGATTAACTAACTACAACATGTCTGAGGTCATCCAACTTGTGTTGAATGCCAGAGAGTGTAACTACTAAGACAACTGTAACTATAAGGAGCAAGTAACTGTTTATGGGATGGCACATGCCTACCTCTCCAAAGTGACTCTACTCAGAATCCAGTGCAGCTCTGTTGAAATATCATATGATACATACCAATGACAAAGCCCAGAGTTCTCATTGTTAAACACTGGAAACTTATATACTAAAGTCTACAATTTCCTCTGACACTGATAGTTTCTAAACAAAGGTCCTTCACTGGCATGTAAGTGCCCCAATAATATTACTTGCATGTTTGAAAGCATGTAGATTCTTGAACCCAGAATTGCTGTGCAGGGCAAGATCAGTTGTCCACCTAGGATGTATCCCTCCTCTAGCAGAAAACACTCCCTGATGCTTCAGAAACAGAGCCACCTGAAGGTTTATGATCTTTGATCCCGGGGACTTGTGCAATTCATCATTCTGGTTTTACTTCATGCATATTTGCACATTATCCATTGAATTTGTCTGGAATTTTGCTTCCAAAACTCACACATTTAACCACTCCATTTTCACCTGAAACCATAAATTGGGACTAGACTCTCTCAGAATTTCACCAGATTTGCTGAAATTTTGGTAAACATTTTGGGTCCAATTTAATGCACTTAATTACCAAGGTTTTGCACAGGTGGGGTTTTTTTTTGGAAGCAGGTGGATATACATCATAATGCGCATGGCCAGTTGTCAAGTTGCAAATAAGAAAAGTGGTGCTCCTAACATACATATCTAGGTGATCAGCTTGTGCCCTGGAACCAGCATTCATGTGTGGGCAGTCTAATCCAACTGATGAAGGCCAGAGTAGAGTCATGCTCAGGAGTCATGTCAAAGGTTACAGCTAGATTCAGAGGAACAAGCCAGACAAGTGTCAGATTTGTGCTGACGGTAAAAAAAAAAAAAAAAAAAATTGGAAAAGGATATTCATATTTGAGTTTCTAGTTCATCTCTCTTGCTCTCCATCCATAGAAAATATAATACACTACACACCTGGCAGGAGAACATAGCTATGAACATCATCTAAAGCTATCTGAAGTAATTCCCATGGTTTGCACTTTGCCAAATTTTGGGGGAAGGTAGAAAGAATTGTGGAGTCTCCTCAAGTCTTTTCACTTAAAAAACTAACTAAACCAAAAGAAAACTGTTTCCCAGTCCCTCCCAGAAGATTTATCAACCTAGATAGAAAGACACAAATACTGTTTGTGACAGTGAGGCTAAGTCATGCTTTAGATTTGTTGTGTGTTTTCATAACTTGGAGTCTTGGTCCGTAGCTGGGTCATTGAGGTGTTACTGCACTACAAAGAATACAATAAATGTGTGAAACTTCATGAAGATCTCAGCTTCATAACAAAAAGTATATGAGACAGAGAGAGAGATTTTATTGTTCATTATTATTGTTGTTTGTTTAGTATTTTATAGCTCCAAAAAGTATGGTAGGAATTTTGCTAAAATCATAGACAGAATCCACCCCCCAAAGAAGTTATACCTACCATAAGCAATATAAAATAATGACTTTCTTAAACTTTATGCAAGGATCTTACAAATGTAGTCAGGTATAAGCAATGTGTGCTACAGAGTACAGATGGGGATGAATCCACCTTTCTTGTGATCATTGATTTAATATATACATACACATATATTTACATATGCACAATATTTTTTCTCGACAAGGCCTATTACTAAGACATTACTAAATCTCTTTACTGAATTTCACCCTTAGAGTCTGAGTGACTGGATTTTTCCAAATGACAGGTCTGCCTTTGGAAATGATGGGTATAGCACTTGTGTGTACACATTTTAACTAACTAGCTAGACATGCCCACCGAGACATCATCCTATGTAGTTTGATCCACTTTTAGGACAAAACTCTATCATCAGATTCATATACAGGAGGCCCCTGACTTGCAACTGCCCAAGTTCCGACCCCCCCGCACTTACAACCATTTTTGTAAGCATGGAAGGGGCCGGAAACCCCCGACTTACGTCCTCAGCAAAATTCCAGACAAATTCAAACCGTAAATGCGGGTTTGAGTTATGACACCCCCAACTTGCGATGCTTCCTCCAGAACCAACTGCGTCGCAAGTTTGGGGGCCTCCTCTATGCAATTCCCATTGAAGTCCATGACATTCCTGTGGATATAAAAGTAGACTACATAACTGAATATAGTGACACTCCACTTATAATGGAAGAGAATAACTGCCTGACATTGTTTTGACGCATCAGAGTGTAAAAATCCCAATTCTAGTCGTAAAGAACCTTAGAGTGACTCTGTTGGGTGCAGAAATGCACAAAAACTAGTTATTTTTTGTTGGGCCTTCAGAAATATATGAAAACAGTCAGGGGATTTCTCACTGGTATAGAAAGAAAGATCCAGAGCAGGTATTTAGTCACATGTTACTCAGCTGCCCATTCCTAGGCCAGAAGGCCAATTTTCATAGGCCATGTTTCATAGGCAGCATGTGTTCAATAAAACGTTTGTACGCTTGCCAAAAATCAGGCTGCCAGAGTGATTTTCATGGATTGTGTCAGCAAATGTTATTAGCAAACTGTGTAGTGAACCTGGTGTAAGACTTTTATTACCACTGAATATACTTACATATCAAAAAGCTCCTGATCCCCGCCCCCATCCGCCCTTGGCAAAGGGAATCTGTAGTTTTTAAGACAGTGTGTTTACAGCTAAATAGTTTTGTTCCTAATCCTGTAAATTCTATGTGGGAGAGAACCCCATCAGTTTCAGTCTTAATTAGGTTTGGCAATTAGTCTTCCTGGAAAGGACCATGAGCAAAGACCAGCAGGCTTCTAAATCCATTATTCTACTTCAAACACGAGCCTTTCTCTGGCTGTATGAGTCTTTTCATACATAAAAACAAAACAAAAAAAATAAGCCAGCATAAGTTGCTACGGATACGCCCACCCTGAGCTATGTTGTGATGAAGCAAGCAATGGTGACAAAATCACTAAGATGCAAAAGAATCATCTTCAACTATCTATAGGGACCTAAGATCAAAAGCCTCACTCTACATAGTGCACTGCATTTCTGGTGGCTGGTCACAGTGTCTTTTTAAACATTAATTAGTATTAATATTCTTTTGAATTATTTTAGAAAAGAGAAGAGAGAAATACATTTCTCTCACTTAATATATGTCATTGCATCAGGAAGTTCACACATTCAAATTTCTTAAAATAATAATATTATACCTGACTTTAAAGTAAAAAGGTCTTAATTTTTGTGGCACAATGTTGAAAATAGGTTATACATCCAGATACTTGATTTCCAACTGACAATTAGGTACTTTTAGCTCCAATCACAGAAGTCAAGAAGAATCATTTTATGGTTAGAAAGAAAAGATTGTTTTGTGTTTAAGGTTCTGGCTTGGGACTTAGGACCTTTGGTTGCTATTCTTGTCTTTGCCACAGATTTCCTGTGTGACCTTGGGAAAGTCAGTTAACCACTATGACTCAATTCCTTATCTGCAGAATGAGAATAAAACTTCCTGTCTCCCATCGTTTGGTAGGGTTTTTTTTTTAAGTCTATTTAGAATGTATGTTTTTATAGTGCACAGGGCCATAGGGTCCTGATCTTGGTTGGACCTCTAATTGATACTGTAATACAAAAGAAAAAAATAACAACATCACAAGGGCTCCATGTCAGTCCCGGGCAGTGCCCATGTGGACGATCTTCCAGGATAGAGATTCATAGAATCATAGAATCGTAGAACTGGAAGGGACCTCAAGAGGTCATCGAGTCCAGTCCCCTGCCGTCACGGCAGGACCAACCATTGTCTAGATCATTCATGATACATGTCTATCCAAAATGCTGTCAAATATCTCCAGTGATGGAGATTCCATAACCTCCCGAGGCAATTTATTCCAGTGTTTAACCGTCCTAACAGTCAGGAAGTTTTTCCTAATGACAACCTAATCCTTCCTTGCTGAAATTTAAGCCCATTGCTTCTGTCCTATCATCAGAGGCCAAAGAGAACAATTTTTCTCCCTCCTTCTTATAATACCCTTTTAGATACCTGAAAACTGCTATCATGTCCCCTCTCAGCCTTTCCTTTTCTAAACTAAACTTTCAGTCTTCCCTCATAGCTCATGTTTTCTAGGCCTTTCATCCTTTTTGTTGATCTTCTATGGACCTGCTCCAATTTTTCCACATCTTTCCTGAAATGTGGTGCCCAGAGCTAGACACAATACTCCAGCTGAGGCCTAATCAGTGCAGAGTAGAGTGGAAGAATCCCTTCTCGTGTCTTGCACACAAAATTCCTGTTAATGCATTCCAGAATCATGTTTGCTTTTTTTGCGACAATGTCACACTGTTGACTCATATTTAGCTTGTGGTCCACTATGACCCCTAGGTCCTTTTCTGCTACACTCCTTCCTAGATAGTCACTTCCCATTCTGTATGTGTGAAACTGATTGTTCCTTCCTAAGTGGAGTACTTTGCATTTGTCCTAATTAAACTTCATCCTATTTACCCCAGACCATGTCTCCAGTTTGTCCAGATCATTTTGAATTATGGCCCTATCCTCCA
Source organism: Pelochelys cantorii (assembly GCA_032595735.1). Lineage (NCBI taxonomy): Eukaryota > Metazoa > Chordata > Testudines > Trionychidae > Pelochelys > Pelochelys cantorii. The sequence continues at coordinate 35,529,176 of CM064338.1, read as the reverse complement.
AAGCACTTTCAAATATTATTATTTTAAATAATATTGGGGACAATGGAATAGTTTGCAAATCCCAGCAGTTAGAAACTAGAATATTTAAACAACACTGTTTGCATGAAATAATCAAGCACTTGTTTGTTTGCGTTGTTGCTCGGGTGTGACAGTAGGGGTCTCTTTTTGAGATGAATTCAGTTTAAGGACATTTGCATGTCATTCCTAAATGCTCTCCACTCATACATTTTCTGCTGCTGGGGTGTGTCAGAGTGAAATGAAATGGACCTTTTATGTTCAGAAACCCTGGAAGTTTCGTTAGTCTCATTTACCTGTCTTGAAAATCCCAGATTCAACAAAGCACTAAAGTACATGCTTAACTTTAAGTATTTGAGCTTAAACCAGTGATTGGCAACCTGTGTCCTAATGGCCACATGCAGCCCATGGGGGTTCTATGTGTGTTCCATGAGGCATTTTGTTTGCCATTGCCCATGCACAAGGTTGTCAGATTCTGTTGGTTTTTGTTCACATAGTTCTTTCCCTTACTGGTATTGCACACTTAAAGCAAGAACATGTGAAGGGAGCTGTGTGCTAATGGCACACAACTTTGTGAGAACTTGTACCTGCAGAAACCACTTACAGTAGTCTTGCAGCCTACTGAGATGAGAAAGGTCCACTTAAGTGGCCCATTCACTTGCCTAGGTTGCCCCTCACTGGCATAAACACTTTCCTGCTTCAGACACTCAAGCAGCTGTGAAGTGTGTGGAGGCAGAGTTGTCACTTGTGATCCCTTCCATAAAATAGAAAGCTACTCTGTTTTATGGGTTAGGTTCAATCATCTTACTGGAGACCAGTGAGGAAGAGTTAAAGAGTCAGGGCATAAGTTTGCCCTGCACTGGCCCTTTAAGGAGCTGAGAGTGAAGAACAGCGTGAAGGTCAGCTGAGACAGCTTGGCTAATGAGGGCCCAGCTGGGGGGATATAAAGAGGGACTCCTGGAGGGAGGTTGGAGAGAGGTGTTTGCTGCTCTGGCTGGAGAGCAGTAGGGACCTGACTGCCAGGGAAGCGAGAGGTTTCCTGGAGTGAGAGCAGGGCTGGGGAGGCTTTGGCCAAGTAAGCCCCAGCAACCAGGCCTAAAGCTTACTAGGGGCTGTGAAAGGCAACCATGATAGGTTGGGCTGTGAGAGGCAGACATGGTAGACTGGGGAGGCTCTGGCCAAGGAAGCCCCAGGCTGTAAGGCCTGAAGCCTCCGAGGCTGCAAGAGGCAGCCACAGTAGGCAGGGCTGCGAGAGGCAGCCACAGTAGGCAGAGGTAGCAGGTCCACACCTGTTGCCTGGGGTGAGTCGCCAGTACAGACTACGGTCTGCCCCGGAGGTGGAGGCTAGTGGAAGACTGGCAGTGGGTCACTGAGGCAAGGGGGGAGTCGGGGGAACTGGGTGTTCCTGGGGAGAAAGAACTGGGGGTCCTGGGGAGTAGGGAGGACCCTGGAGTGGAATGTGCAAGCAGAGTAAACAATGCCCCCTGAAAGGGGGCATAGAGAGAGACTGGAGTGGGTACTGCCGGAGGGCAGTGCCCTGAAGAGGATGCCGTGCTGATGGGAGAACATGGGGAGACACCAGCTGGAGGAAGGTGTTCACCGAAAGAGCCAGCTAACTCCCCAAGTCATCTAGCTGAAGGCTCCACACTGGTGAGTTGACCCCATTACAAGACCATTAGGCTCTCTGAACCTGCAATATACTGTAACTTCAATATGGGTAGATACCTGCATGGGTGTGAAGCCTCATGGACTTCAGTAGGGCTGTATGCCAGCCCAGGAGACTTTCCTTGGTACTAATATTTTAATTAGGTGGCAGAGAAAAAGATTCCAGGGGTAAGGGGTAAATGTCGGTATGTCTACACTTCTCTCTCGAAAGAGGAATGCAATGCAAATGCAGCCAAGTGAAATTGCAAATGAGGTGCGGATTTGAATGTCCTGCACTTCATTTGCATAATGGTGTCTGGGTGCTTTTTTTGAAATAAACCCATCTAGACTGCATTTTTTCTTTCGAAATAGGGTATTTTGAGAAAAAACCCTTCTTTCAAAATAACCCTGAAACCTCATTTTTTAAGGAGTGAGGATTATTTCGAAAAGTTTTTTTTCCTCAAAATAACCCCCTTTATTTTCTTTCGAAATAGGGTATTTCGAAAAAGCACCCGGACTCCATTATGCAAATGAAGCACGGGAAATTCAAATCCGTGCTTCATTTGCATTCCTCTCTCGAAAGAGGAATGCAGTGTAGACATACTCTGTCTGCCAAACTTCTACAACTTTAGCAGAAGACAGAGAGGAAAGGAGGGAAGTCTTTCAAAGTTAGTTCTCTCCGAACTCCCTAGGCTTTGATTTTTCTGGTAAGTGGTGATGATGAAATAGTTAATGCCGTCATCACCAAGAGGAGAGGAATAAAAGCGAAACAATCTGCCGATCCGCCACTAAGAACAAGCTGCGTGTGAGACATTTAATCATATTACTGCTCCCAAAGCCAGCCGAGCCAATTTAATCAAATTGCATCATGGACATGGTGTTATTGTTTTTCACGCCTATTAGAAAAATAAAAGTTAGCACTTATTAAATGAGAATCCTCTTGCATGTTGATTGCTTTGCTAATTTCTTGTTGATAATCCCTTGTTTTGTCTTCAGACAGAAGGGTGGATTTCTGTCAAGTTCCTCAGTAAACATTGGGATGCTGCTGATGCTCCTTCACATCAGCTGCATACCAAAGGGGGAGGGGAAGCTGAAGGGCCTCATTCTGTTCTTGGGTACTGTGCTAACTAGGAGCAACTTCAGTGAAGTCAGAGCAGGGTAAATGATAGATCTGGAGAGAGAGAGAAGGAGAATTCCTGTACTTTTAAAATTGTTCTTAGTCAATAGGTAACGTTTCTGTCCATCACAAGCTGGTCTGTAGGGCAGAGAGAGACACCCAGGGTAGGAGGGAGCTGGATTTGAAGGAGAGCAGATGTATTTTTCTAAAATCATGAAAAGGATCTTTAGCAAAGCTCTGGGAGGGTTTTTGCAATTGGGTGTTAATGGCCTGGTACACATATGAACCAAGAAAAAGGGGACTGGTATCTGGGAGACTTCTAGGCCAATTTCTCAGAGTTAATCATTCATCCAGGGCGTACAGGGCTTCTTAACCATATGACTGGTCATTCAATAATAGTTAACGTGATGGGCACCCCATGATGTCAGGAGAAGAGAAATTGTGAACACCCAGATCAACGTGCTTCATTTTTCCACAGTGTTGAATGGATGTGTGTACGCGAGTAGGGTAATCCAAACTCATCAAGGCATGAGTTGATAGACACAAGGGTCAGGAAGTAATAAATTCCTCTACAGCATCAATTGCCTGGATGCATTTATGGGGAGTGTTGGCCTCCCTTGGAAGCATCAGATAAAGGTCGCTATGGGCACATGGTACCTGGTTTGAAGGACTATTGCTTTGCTCCAGGTCTATGCTGTTAAATAAATTGCTTTAAAAACAATATGAGGAAATACAGCCACATTCTCTGATTTTCACATTAGATTAGCACTTGCAGCAATATTTTGGGGGATGGTATTTTCTCTCTCTCTCTCTCTCATTTAAAGTTGAAAGAAGGTTTCTGGAAATGTAATGGAACAACAGTAACTGCTGGCTCAATTCAGCCTCCGCCCAAATAAAATGGTTCATTTCAGCTAAGTACAATATAATGCAATGCCAGTTAGTTTAAATGCTTTGTTTAGAGGGTTGTTTTTGCTTAACAAAAAAAAGTGTACAGATACTGCTGAATTAGCAGTTAGGAAACACATGTTTCCGAACTGCAGTTACAAATATTGTAAAATATGATTGATACCATATGTTTTCATTCTTTTCTTTCCTTTTCTTGTTTTTTTGGCTGAGTAAATTTTGAAAAGCATTTAGAAAAGGCTTGTGCTATCTTTATATTTCAAAATTAATAATAATAATTAAAAAAAATAGAGCAGGCCATGTGGCACCGACAATTATTGCTCTGCTCTCCCACTTAAGAGACCCAGGATTGATTCCAGGATGGAATATTAACTCCCTGGGGCTGGAGGTTGCTGTATCAGCCAGCTGGTGGCCAGGTATTAGAGCCAACTCAACCAATTAGTTGAGTCCTCCCATCCGGTGGCTGTGCTTGTTCAGTGTATGTGTGCGTCCTACACATTTTTTGCAGCTGAGGTATGAATCAGGACCCTTCTGGTTCATGTGGAGCACTTCTATCAGGCTGCTCCGCTGGAGCTATGCTAAGCTTGGCTCACCTGAAAGTCATTCTTTCTATCTGTTACAGGATGACTGTATGTCTGCCCCCCTCTGGATGAGGGAACAGTGGACAGTCTCAGACCACTCTTCAGTAACTTCTGGAGGAGGGTGATTGCTGGTCTTCAGCAGCCAAAAGACTTTTACCTTCCTGTGGAACTTTAAAGAAGAGAGGGTGTAAACCAGAAATGGAACATGTGCGGCCTCCTGAAAAAGGCCTTCCTGAAGGTAGATCACTGTGTGCCCAAAGGACTAGCTGTTGGAATCATGGAAGGCAGTGTCAGAACTGATATGGAGTTCAAATCACTTGGGTATAGGTCAATGACCTCTTATGCAAATTATTCCACACCTATACAGTCTCATTTATGTCAGTGGTATTGCCCTGTCACTGAACTAAATTCAAGGAATGGATCTAACTGCTTTCAGTGAGGGCAAAAAGAACTGAGTTTGTAAACACATGAGCACAGACTTTTAAAATGAAATAGCAAATTGAAAAGCTCTCTGAAATGCTAACTACGTAAGTACAGTTGCAGGTCACTGTTTGATCTTTGCGTCATTGTTAATATTCTGTTGCTGTTGTCCTTTAACAACTGAAAAGAAGGGAATGATTGTTTTGTTTTGTTACTTGAGAGAGGAGTTGTGGGTCAGTTTTTTTTTTTTTTTCAAACAAATGTGCACCAAAGTAAAAAGAAACGAACTGGAATCACCCTCATAAAATCTATATACATCCTGTTTCACCCATTAGTCTTCCAAGCTCTACCGTCATTACAAATACTTCCCCAGCCTGTCCCAAGCAAAAGGAAATATTACAATGCGTAGTAAATAACGACATCCTTTTGAAAAGTGAGAAGGCTTTTTATTTCTGTGAAACCTTCTTTACGTCAGCATCCAAATGTCAGTTAGTTTCTGCTACATGCTATTTAAATGTATTGGCTAGAGTGAACATCTCAATAGTCAGCTAACAGAATGATGCCACCCATTGGGAGGCTGTTGTCTGTTTCAATGTGTATTTGAGCTGCCTGCTTGTTTTGTCAGTGCCTGGCACCGTCCCAACAATAAATACAAACAAATCTTATGGATACTGGGAAAAACTGCCCAGGACCATCCCAGAGACGCAGCATGTAGCAACATGTTCCTGTTAATAGATGTGGAATCTGTCCATGTACCAGTGTGTGTGAGTGGAATGTTCTCATTCTTTGTGGGCTGCGAAAGGAAGAGGAGGATCCTGTTAGAAACCTCGTCTCATCCTCCCCACCCCCCCAATTCCTACACCCCCTCATTTCTCTCTGTGAGCGCCTCGGCTTTGTTTATATTTTAGGTGACAAGACACAAACCAGAAATGGGAACGAGAGGGAGTGGGCTGACTCTGATTGTGAGTGGCTCATTCTGGAAGCAGCAGGGTCTATTTCCAGCCCATGCATTTGGCATCCTGCAAAAGACCTCCTTCTCGGCCTAAGCTGTGTTGCAGATTCCAAGGGGGTGATTCATTCTGACATGGGAGTCCATGGCTTCTTTAATGCCAAACATTTACTCGGCAAAACGTGCAAGAAGAGGCCTATTTCTTTTTGACTTTCCTGAAGAATTTTCCCTCCCCTCCCTCCCCACCCCACCCCATCCCAGCACATAGCTGAGAAAAAGATTTTCCTATGAGAAACTTTGACATAACAATTCCATGTTTTCAAACCCCAACTTTCCCTGGATCTTTTTTCTTCCTTCTCACAATTCAAAGCAAGCTTAGTGAGATTACCAGTACAATTAAACCCCCGGGAAGAGGAAAAACTGAGTATTAAGGTCTCGATAACCCTTTCAGGGTCATCCACCAATAAGGAACAAGGGTCAGCCCTCTGCCACAATTCCAGTTTTAGTGTCTGCAACAACCGCAATAATAATAATAGTAATAATCAAAGAAACATAGGAAAGTAGATATGCGATCTAAAATCACCCATAACCAGAAGTGTTTATCTAGAAACATTAGTCTCTGGCAAGATGTCTATCTTCTCCTTTTTGCATATATTCTTCTTTTGGAGAATAGTCCTTATCTCGTATCTAAATGCTTTTTACAACCTATTTTGGAAAGGTCTCCCTGGTCACACGTACCTTAGGCTAGAAAGGAAGGCATTTGATTGCATATTTTTCTTAACTGGAGAGTGACTCTTGGAGAACAATGCAGAATATAATTATACTGTTGTTTTCAAAGATTAAGATAAATGGAGCTTTTGCATCCATCTTTACGCACGCAGTAGGAAATGAACCTATTTTGTGATAAAAAAGTAAAGCAACATAAAACTGGGGGAGAGGGGCCTGATGTATTTAAGTTAGACCTGGTTCAGGGTTTCAAAGTGCAGGATGGTAGTGGCGGCACCTGTTTTTTTTATTCTTCCCATTATTGAGACCTGGATCCGGGTTCAGATTCTGAGAACTCCACCACATGTTGTAATGGTTATGATGCTTTGCCCCGGTCCTATGTACTTTTGTCTCTTGTAAAATGGTTAAAATAATTGTTAAAGGCACTTAGTGGATGCAAGCAAAACTTCTAAAAGAGATTGCATGAGTTTCAAGATAGCTAGCTGTGGTCACAAATTGACTCAATCCAGCTTCTAGGGAACAGGCTATTGTCCACTAACTGCCATACGAAACACCAGAAAAAATACTGAGTAGCCCTGTGGCACCTTAGAGACTAACAAAAATATATAGAATCACAAGCTTTCATGGGTAAAATCGACTCCCTCGGATGAATTGGAGTGGAATACAACTGATGAAATGAGTTTTATCCACAAAAGCTCATGAGTCTATATATTTCTGTTAGTCTCTAAGGTGCCACAGGACTACTTGTTGTTTTTAAAGTTACAGATGAATATGGCTACCCCTCTGAGATCAGAAGTACAGTCTTATAGTCTTCCCAGTCTAGTTCAGGATCACGCGGAAATGAACTTTGTAAGATTCTGAGGGTTGGTTCAGAGAAATATGTGAATCCTTACAAGCTATGAGGTGGATCTGCAGCTGCTGTGAATTTGCATATCTTCATTGACTTATCTTGTACAATTTTATCTAAACTGGAGATGGGCATGAGCTTTTAAGATAAAAAATGTTCTAATTCTGAGTTTATTTTTAAGATCTGGCTCCTCCAGCCCTGGACAGGCCTATCTCTAAACTTAACCGACTTTCTCCACAGAAAACGCAAAAGTCTATGAACAGATTTTCTTCTGACATGTATTGCATTCCCTAGATTCAATTGGATTAGCTGGGTTCTTGTCAGCCTTTCATCAGAATATCACAGTTTAACACCTATGGACTAGTCCTACAATTATGGTACATAGCCCCAGATAAGAAGCTTGTAGAGTTTATTGTGCAGGTGATTTTCTAACAGAACAGTGATTGGAAGTGCAGCAATGGTTCATTCCCCATTCCTGTGTTGCATGAATAATGGACTTACTACTATACATACAAAATGATGGGGACTAATTTAGCTATAACCACTCCAGAGAGATCTAGCAGTCTTTGTGGATTGTTCTCTGAAAACATCTCTGAAAACATCCACTCAATGTGCAGCAGCAATCAAAAAAGCAAACAATGTAAGGAATAACTTAAAAAGGGATAGAGAATAAGACAGAGAATATATTATTGCCTCTATATAAATACATAGTGTGCCCGCATCTTGAATACTGTGTACAGATGTGGTTGCCTCATCTCAAAAAAGATATATTGGCATTGGAAAAGGTTCAGAAAAGGGCAACAAAATGATTAGGGGTTTGGAACTGGAGCTGTATAAAGAGAGGTTAAAAAGACTGGGACTTTTCAACTTAGAAAAGAGGAGACTAAAGGGGGATATGATAGAGGTCTATGAAATCATGTCAAGTATGGAGGAAGAGAATAAGGAAAAGTTATTTACTTGTTCCCATAAGAACTAGGGGTCATCAAATGAAATCAATAGGTAGCAGATTTAAAACAAACAAAAGGAAGTTTTTCTTCACACAGCATACAGTCAACCTGTGGAACTCCTTGCCAGAGGATGTTGTGAAGACCAGGACTTTGACAGGGTTCAAAAAAGAACTTGATAGATTCCTGGAGATTACATCCATTAGCCAAGGTAAGTAGGAATGGTGTCACTAGCTTCTGTTTGTCAGATGCTGGAAATGGGTGACAAGAGAGGGATCACTTGATTATCTGTTCTGCTCACTACCTCTGAGGCATCTGACATTGGCCACTGTTGGAAGACAGGATACTGGGCTAGATGGAGCTTTGGTCTGATTCAGTATGGCCATTCTTATGAGTTCCCTAAAGTTCTGTACTCATTTATCTGTGTGTGTGTGTACACTGATGACAACTGCTTGGCAATAGCCAGAAGGAGCTTTGGAGAGTGAACATTCTGCCTGTCCTCTGACAGATACAGGTTCTTTTGAACAGCACCCTTTTTATCTGGGTGTAAATCTGACGGACCAGAGTCATTGACAGTTGGGATCAAACCTGCAACCTTTGGGGTAAAAGCCATGTGCCTCTACAGCATGAGCTAAAAATCTGCTGGTGCGCCACTAAGGCTAAGAACAGACTTCTCTCTCTTTTGTCAGTGGTCTCAGGTCCTCTGGGTTACATGGCCTGTGTCCTTTCTATAGCACATTGAGAAGACATGCAGCAAAATCCAGTAGACTTACACTTCTCTGCAGGTTTGTCAACAACACCTGGGGCACTAGAACTGTATTCTTATGGACATCTGCCAATGCTATATTTACTGAAACTGTGAGACAGTTTGAGACTCAGTCCTCACTGTGGCAGTTATCAACTCTGCCCTTGGTTTCATCGCTGGCATGACCTGGACGATTCTAGTCTCCGACCTTCTGGTCTTGGTTGACAATGTTTTCCAGGTGATTGGGCATGCAGTCAGGGTCCTGGCTGCACTCCTGCACACAGTCAGCTATGAAGATAGTTTACGCCATAATTTCTTCTCAAAGGTACATCCAAAATGCTAGCTAAGGTCAAGAAGTCCCTGTTCATCAGACATGCCCATTCTAAGGAGACGTGGCAACAGATGATGAGGCGGTGCAGAATTATAGTTTGTATGAATGGCATATTTCTTGGCAGATAGACATCTCAGTTTCATATCCTATAGTCTTTCCAGATCAACTATTACATGCCTCTTCAAACTGTCACATTAACTGGAAGACCCTTCATTGTTACAATAGGATACATGGTGGTTATAGGTGGCTTAACTTATATCTTTATCACTGGGCCCTCTTGAACTCCCTGTCCTGCCTCTGTGGAGCTCAAGAACACACTTCATGCCATCCAGTTGTGTACTGCCCTCTTTATCATCTTGATGATGGATGGCTGAGGAACCTGGGTTAGCAATACAATTATATTAGTCTTATTTTTCTCACTGGTATTATGGAAATTCATGTTCCCATCATGGTCAATACTTGGCCAATGCTTTTAAAAGAGAAGAAAATGTAGAAAAAAATAATATAACTACTAAAAAAAAAAAAATTTCCAGACATATTCCCAGGTCTGCCACCGGCCTTCTTAGTGACCTTAGCCAAGTCACTTCACCTCTCTGTGCATTGGTTCCCCCAACCCCTCCTCTACAAAGTGCTGTGAGGGCTACAAATAAGAACAGTATACAAAAGCTGTGTATCATCTGATAGAAATTATTTTGTCAAATGCCCATTTTTTTCAATCATGACTGGGTAAGGAGGGAAGCAAGAAAGAAAAAGGAAAGCGAAGGGAAAAGAAGAAAGGGTCTTCATGGTTTGCTTGCCTTTCATCAGGATGAGTGAGTGAAGAAAGCACATAGCTAGCTCATCATTGGCCTGTGGGGTTTTTTGGAATGTAATGGGAAAGTCATGGAGACTGCTACAAAATGGCAAGAGAGCTGCAGAATCTTTTGACGTAATAGCCTGGCTAAGTGAGTAAGCCATGTTTGCTCTGGAGTTATGTGCTCATGTCTCTTTGACTTGTACTTCATTGTGTTTTCCTATGACTGGTCAGCTCAGGTTTTCGTGTTGATGAGGTTGTACACTGGCCAGTCAAAAACCAAAATACTCATCAACGTATACTGCTCTATAGAAGCCTGAGATATCACAATAGTGTGAGAGGGGAATAAGTATTAGCCAATATGCATGTCTGTGTAGGTATGAAAAGAGGGCTAAATAATGGAATGATTTTGATCCATAACAAGCTATTTTACATTTGTAATAGTAGATTACTAAGAACAGTCTAGATGGAAAGTGGTTGCCTTGGTCTCTTAGCAATGCTTATCAGAATTCTATAACTTTCTTAAATGCAACCCCAGTTTCATTTCATATAATCCAGGATATTTTATTTGGTTCGTTTCCTTTTGTGCAACTATTACATATATAGTTATATGCGACCCTCAAAGAATACATTGTAGAGATGCATCCAGCTGTTTGGATGATTATCAAACCCAGAATGGACTGAAATTCTCACAGATGGTGGTGTCACCCTGCCATTTTCACCTGGAAAAGTATCACAGCAGGTATAAAGCCAGGTTTGTTATAAACATATTGCTGTGCCATCTATTTTTAAAACAGTATCAACAACTTAATTCTAGTTGATATGCATGGCTTGCTACAAAGATTACATCGGTTCCATAACCCAATACACAAAACTTGTTTGTTTGTTTGTTTGTTTTGTCTCATGGATGGCAATATATGTCTCTGTTACCCTTATGTTTTTTCCATATGGCCCTCGCCCTTAGCTGGTGTCAGTTGGCAAAGTGTCAGACTTCAATTATACTGTGTTCATTTCCTCCAGCTGTGCTCTTTCGTGTGGATTTGGGGCTAGTGCCATGAGCTTTATCCCATTTCTTGGGACTGAACAAGTCTGTTTAACCCTAAGAACAGAAGCACCAGTAGTCATGCCAGCTTCCTTTACACCACCGTACCTCTGTCATAACCTGACATAAGGACAGAAGGAAATTCAATCTCCAAAGTCCTTCCAATCCCTGGTTTCTCAGTCAAACACGGGTCTACCTCCACCACATTCACTTTGGCAAAGAGCACTGAACAATTTTCAGTCACTGAGGCAGTGATCATTGAAAGTATTGGGGCTCCTTAATTTAAATGGAAGTTAGGAGCCTAACTACACCACTGAGCCTCTGGGCTTAAGTGCCTGCTTTTCAAAACTGATGAGCACCCACAATTCAATGGGATCAGTTTACTCTTAGCGCCTTTGCAAATCAGGTCCCAATAACTTTGTTAGGAACCACCGACGGAGAAATGAAGATGCATCCAGTCTGTTTCCCCTCAGACATCCTGTCACTGCTTCATATTGCATAATCTAGATGATGGGGAGAAAATGAGTAAGTGGTTGATTCACCCCTCTGTCAGAGGTGTGAGGAGAACAGAGTGTATTTATGTGAGTTGCTATGGACAATACATTTGTGCTAATTAGGGATTACCTGTGGTAGAAGGAAGGAAACCAAGTTTCAACTCCACTGAATTCTTTTCCTTCAAGGTGCTCGTCCTCCACAGTGAAGAATTTGCAGAGGTCTTCAGAGTGCAGAAAGGTATCTGTGTGCATGCCCCTGGCCTCCTGTCTGATATGCAGCTCCTCCAATTCTTACTGAGGCCTGTAAGTACAATTTTAAACCAGGCTTGTAAAGGCAAGCATGTAGGTCAGATCTCCTCCTGAGTTGGCATCACTCCCTGTACGGGCTATCTTGATCTGTGGCAACAGCTCCCTTTAGCTCCTGTGGATTAAAGCCCATACTCTGCTGTGACTATCTCTTAACATAGCTTCTGTGCTAGTGGAACTCACTGAAAGTTGCCAAGATAATGGTGACATCTGGTGGCATGCTTGCTTTCTTAAGGCCTAGTAGACTGTCCAGTGAGAAGATGGGTCCACAGTTTCTCTCTCTCTCAAACTAATGCACTTTGAACCATTAGTCCACCGGGTGGGCATGGCAGGCAGCAGACAGTGAAACTGCTGTTGTCACACATTTGTCAATTGACATGTGTGGCGATTTCTATCACCAGTCAATGGGAGACTGCTCCGAGGACACCTTTAATTTTCTCACCAGTTCCCTTTTAAAAGGAGAGAATGAGAGCCAGGGAGGGGGTGGACAGAGGTTTCATGCCTAAAATGGCTTCTTATTAGGCTTATTAAATGGCATGATTAGGGGAGCCATGAAGCTGAGTCCTCCAGATGCCCTTTTCAATGTGAACATTCAAGAATCAGAGGGTGGTATAGTCTCAGGGGGATATTTGAAAAATGCAAGTCACTTCCTGTATATGTCATGCCGTTTCTATACATGCTTTAAGCGGTAGTCTGTCAGGTGTGGGGAGAGCAGGGATTCAGAGTCGGAAGACCTAAGTGCTAAACCTGACACGTGTGACCTTTGTGGAGCTGAATTTTACTTCTTTGTGTTAAGCCAGAGTAGAGAGGCCTTGGGCATGAGATACATGGGAGGTGGTAGGGCTGTTGGCTTTGCTCAAATGGTCATGAGGAAGGAACTTGGCACCATTACAGCCTGTGGGCAACAGCAGCATCTGCTACACGTCTTATGAAGGGTTAAGCCTGTGGACCTGAGCATTTGGAAGTCCACTGGCCCTACTCCTGCTCCTTTGCTCAGATCCCTCTTCTGTGCCACCATGAAGAATGCTACAACAGAGCACTGACACTCCCTCTGCGGTCAGTCTGCCTCACCTACAATGCAGGACTTCCAGTCCTGTTTCCTTTATGGCAGTGGAGAGATTTGTTTCTATAGCTTGCTATGCCTGCGTTTCCTCATACGTCATAATATCCTCTTTGGTAATCTGCTTTGTTATGCTCAGACAAAAGGACACAGAGCATGGCACAGCACAGAGAAGCCTGACAATAAAAAAGTAAGTGTTCCAACATCCACCTTACCACACAGCACCAAAGAGGACTCAGGGTTTCCCTCTGTATCCCTGCATGGAGGGAAACCTGTCATTGGGCAGGGTGAGGAGAGGGGAGCCCCATTGGCTCCTATAGATTGTCCCCAGCAGGGCATACAGCATGCATTATTATAGCCTTAAGGAAAAATCGATTTGCACTGTTTTCCCTTCTGTGCTATAGAACAATATTTAAACACAGCAAGATTTGCGCTTACAAGCATGGTTTACACTTAAATTGTGCTTGCAGGCCTCAGCAAGAACCGAATGCCAGAGAAGAGGCCTGAGGCATGACATGGATGCCCTTTGCTTCCTGGAGATGTCTTTTTTGTTAAAGGGTAAAACACCATATTACCCTCCACAGGTTCTTCCATGTGGAGAACAGGCAAACAACTCCTCCTGGTAAAAGAATTCAGCAGAAACTCCATGAATTGAACTTTGGTTACCTTTCCTCTACCACAGGTAATTCCTGTTTAGGCAAAATCAGGCCCTTAATCACCACAGCAATTTCATATTCTATGAAAAAGGGAAATTTTTCCTCCTGTACCTTATTCCCAGTCTCAGCTCATAACTTTGTGACATTATTATACCCACAGCAAGCACCTGTAATATAACAAAGCATGAAGGTTTGTAACTTCAGCTGAGGAAAATACAAACAACATCATTTATACTGTCTCAACGAGAGCTCCTGTTTTATCCTGTTAAAAAAAATCCTAAGTGTAAAGATTAAGGGAAAGCAAAACACAAGAAAACCTTGCTGTGTAGGTTAATTATTTCTTCATGGATTTTTTTTCCCACCAAATTTTATCACAAGGCATCAGCAGCTTTTTAAAGGGTGTTAAAGAAAGGAAAGTTGAAGCTTCAACAAGCTTCAGTGAGCTCTGAGCTGCTTTCATTTTAAAGAGCTGGGTTCAGAAGGCAGCACCAGTATTATACCGACATGCAAAATCAGGGGAATATTACACGTCCCATCACTCTCTTTCTTTCTTTTGTTTCTTTCTTTTATTGCAAAATAGGGGCTGCAGACCTTTATGACAGCAACTACTGTGAAAATAAAAAGAATAAGAACTTGCAGAGCATTTTAAAGTGTAAATATGGAATGATAGAATCATTAAAGGGATACAAATGTTGGAAAAAGAGAAGTTTATGAACTCCATATTGAACAGGAGCGGTCTGTGAAAGAGTTTAGCTATCCTTCTAGAAAACAAAAAAATTAATTTGCTTTGGCCAAATTAAAATTAATTAAAATTATGCAATGTTGCCCTTGTGTTAATTTTAACGGTGAGGTTGCTGTGATTTAAGGCTACAATTAGTTCTAGTGTTTGAAAGAGAAGCACTGTAATCGAGACAGGACATTTTAATAATCCTGGTTATAAACATTTAATACATCATCTTTAGGGACTCACAAACACATTGTAATTAACTTTTACAACTGAAATAAATCAGATTGCATTAGCATATTGCAAAGGAAAAAATCATTTGCATGATTGAAAACAGCTTTGGAAAATTATGTATAACAGGCTTCTTGTAAACATCAATATGAGTCAGTCTCAAACTTTTATCAAGATTTTATTTTAGGTTATATTTAGAATGGGGTTTTTTTAAGAAAAAAAAAAAAGTTAAATGTACTTATTCTCCAGTTAGTAGAAAAAAGTCTATCAAGATTGTCACTCATTCTACCTTGTATTTCTTGGTAGCCAGTAATAAATGCACATGACCAAGGTCAACCGAGGGGGGAAAACACAAGATTAAGACCCTGATCCTGAAAACACTTCAGACATACGAGTATCTTTACTCATGCACGCAGTCCCATTGACCTTAACATATCTGGATTTCAGTGAGACTATACAGATGAGTGAAGTTATTCACATGCATAAGTGTTTGCACAGTTGGGACTACATCACTTACCCCCATACAAGGTAAGATAAGTTGCAAATAAAATATTCTAAAAATACTTTGCATAGGATCTGTCCTGCAGAATCATCAAAAGAAATAAACAAAATACTGAGTAAAGAATCTGACCCTCCTCTCCAAGCTGTTAAATAATTAACAGTTCATTTGATTAACTGAAGAATAATAATAACAGATCTGGAAATGGAAGATCGATACCCACTGCATCCAAACTGCCCCAATTTCTTGGAACCTTGCATCCAGATTCAGGCCCCAATCCTGCAAAGATGTAAGCCTGGGCTCAATCAAATTCCAGGGTTACACGTCGAGCCTCTGAGAGAGTTCAGAACTGAAGGTCTTTATTAACTATCCGTCAACTACTCTAACTTTTATTATTTTTCCTTGCTGGATTGAAATGGGTAGCATATCCATTTTGATGGGTTTCTTGAGATGGGCTATATGAATAAGAAATTAAAAATCACTCTTTTGGCCAAATTGATGGTTGGTATTTGATGCGCTTGGTATAAAACTCTGAAGTTAATGGAATTATTCCGAAGACCTTTTTGACATCAGAGAGACTCCACATATCATGTTGACTGAGAATAGAGCTCAAAGTGCTAAAATCTGAGTTAGGGAAGGAGGACGGAAAAGAAAGTGTTGCTGTGGAAGAGATCCTCATAGTATTTTTTTTTCTTCACAAAAACTCAGGTCATATGTGCTTATAGACTAGGGTGGGATGGGTATTGGTCACATGAGCCCATGTAAAAAGATGGGAGGGGCAGGGAAAGAAAGAATTAGACTGTTTAGAGCAGAAGTCTCAACTCCTGACCCATGGGCTATCCATGGCCAGATGATAGCCTGAGATCTGGCCTGAGATCTCCAGCAGGCGGGAGGGAAGGGGGATGTCTATTACTGCCCCCAAGCTCCACCCCTTCCTGCCATCACCCTGTCCTCTCCCCTCCATGGTACCCCATCCCCGAAGATATGGTTTTGGGGATAAAGGGAAGGCCTGTCATGGCCACTGTGGTTGCACACCCCACACTCCCTGCAATGGCAGAAACCGTGTGGAAGCAGAGCGAGTGAACTCACCCCATGTGCTCCGCTTCTCCCATGTCTCCTATCACTTCAGGGAGCATGGGAGGATGCGACCGCTGCTGCCATGCAGCACCAGAACCTGCCTGATAATCCCTAAGATGCATCCTCGGGGAGAGAGCGCCATGCAGGGAGGGAGCGGCGCCATGGGAGAAGGGGTGGAGTTTGGCTGGAGCTGATGATACAAAGAAAATAGGGTAGAGATGAGAGAAAGAAAGGGTAGACCCTCTGAACATTAAATGGGTACCCAAACTTTGGAAAGGCTGGCTCAGATAAAATTCATGGACATTCAACTGCTGGTATGTCAAAGTTATTTAAAGCTCAGCCTTCTTGTCTTTTACTGAGCAAGCTCTGAATTAGATGTTCATTGGTTTATATATTTGGTCGCCTTTTAACTCAGTTTGATGCCATACCAATTTCTTCCATGGCACATGGCACTTGTGGAGTTGTTTTGGAAATGCAAAGAAAGGCCATCAGCCAAACTTTCCTCCCTGGGCTCCCGGGTCAATGGGGAGACTGTTTTTTTACTCCCAAGGCCATAGTTTATTGATTCCAAGGAGCAGTAAGTTAATTAGTGGGAGACATGAAGCTTCCTGCATAATTAACAAGACATTTACCTAAAATCAATTATCTAATTGCCACACCTACTGTCCATGGGGGAGAAAGTGGTTATCCTGTTGAAACGGGCTCATTTATATCTGTGTGTTAACACAGTGATTGGTAGTTTTCTTAAGAGACTAGTCTGATCTGTAAAGTGATAATGGATCAATCAATCCCACATTTTAGCCTTGCAAATATAAGCAGATAATAAATAGCCACCAGCCTATTTCCATAAGACAGTTAACATTTGGCTGGTCTTTTCTTTCAGTTTGGACACAGTGGCGGCAAATGAGACGGAGATACAACAATCTGCATACATTTGGTTACAGGGTCCATTTCTGTTGACGCGAGGATTTTATCAAAATCTCTGTGCAGATTAAAGAAGAGGATTTATAAAACTTGGTCCTCATCTATGTCAAACTGATATTTTGGTGCAGCAGTGGTAGAGGAGGGGCAAAAAAGTAGATTAAAAGCTGCCAGGATACTCTTGGTCCTGGCCACTTGCTGAACTAATGTCCGGTGTAAATTAGAGCAGCCACAAGGCTGCTCTAACTTGCACTGACTGGAACAATCCACAGAGCCAAGTTCATTGGAACACTGTCCCTCTCCCAACTTACTCTCCACTTGCCCCAACACATCTCCGGTGGAAGGGGAAAAGAAGTAGAATGAAGTTGACTGTGAGGGGGAATTTATCTACATAAGACTCTTTTGGCTCCATTCCAGCATTCCATCCTAGCTATCTGAACAGCCCAGCCTGACCAGCACTGTGGGTATAGCCAATCACCTGGTTAGGAGGTGAGAGCGGAATTTTTTCTCCCTGGGCCAAAGCAGCGAAGAACCAGGGAGGTTTTTTGCCTTCCTCGCCACACCCGCAAACCACAATGCGTTAAATAGGAACACACATGGTACCTAATTCCAGGTATTGAGGTGGCATTGCTTATGCATCACAACTCATGCCATTTTCTAGTGTGGTTAAGAGAGGTAAAAAACCTGGAATTCTGGTGATGGGCCTCAGATTAATATGATAGGGTGTGACCTTATAGTCCTCATGGGCCATTGTCCCCACACTGCTGCATACTCTGTCTCACCACCCCCACCCCGGGTTCCTTTGAATTGCTGCTGGAGCGCTACTCTGGGTACTCCGCAAGGCTCTGAAGGCTGGGAGATGGGGCTAGTGCTGCGGCCAAGGCGGCACTGTTGTCTGGTTGCTCCCCGGCCTCGACCCTTCTGCCCAATGCCCTTTCCCTTCAACAGCGCACAGCCATCCCACCCACACCTTGGCCCAGGATGTGTGGTGACTGTCCTCCCCACTGCTTCCAGGTTATATGATAAAGAGCCTGATATCCCTGCACTGGAACCACTTGAATGCCTGGTATAGGATAGGGATGTTAAATATCGGTCAATTGGATAGTTGAGTAACCTCATGAATTCTCATTGGTTAGTTGACTATTCTATAGTCCCCAGGGGCGGAGCTAGCAGCCAGCGCACTCCAGCCCCACTCCCAAGGAGTCCCATGCCACTCTGTGCAGGATGCCAGGCAGAAGTTGGTCTGCGAGGTGAGCCAGTCAAAAGCCAGCTTCCCTTGCAGATCGACTGCCTGTTGCCCTGTGCTGCTGCTTCTGATACAGAGGCAGCAGCACAGGGTGGCAGCAGCCCCTGTCCATCGGGGATGGGAATGAAATGCATGTAGTCTAGAGCATTAACTTATAAGGTTGTGCTTATCAGATAATTGGTTAATCGACTACACTATTACATCCCCAGTATAGGAGTGTCTGGGTGATGGGTAGATAGTACCCTCCCTTGTGCTAAAAGTTTAATAAAATGTGCGGTCTGCCTTTTAATTCCATGCATGTACCTGTCCTCATTTTGCCACTGTGTCCTCATCAAAGGCTCCCATTCCTTCCCTTCCTTTTACAGTGGCAGTATTTCTATACAGGCCCAAATGAAGGCAATCTGGGGCTCTAGATGGCCCCCTCCCATCAGCACTCTTAACTGATCCCCACACTTGCAGATGTTCGAGTGAAGATGGGACAAATCTCACCCCCTTGACTTGTTTCAGGCTCTTTGCAGTCTCACAGCCATGACTGTGTTGATTACATTCAATTCTTGGAGGTTAGAAATAATGTTGTTTAAAAATGAAAGCTGAGATTTTGATCTATATTCTATGATTCCAGGTGCCACGGTTATGGGAACAGGCCAGGAGGGGTCTGTCTCTACAGCTTACTCTGGTCCTGTTTCTCTCTTATTGTGATGGCTATTTTGACCATACTGTTTGACAATGCTCAAGCTCAGATGTCTTACCTGGATATTAGGATTTTGCACGTCACTATGGAGTCATCTCAGAAGTAAGAGAGGGAAAGGAAAAGGGGCAGAATGATTTAGATACACATTAAAAATACCTGTCAGTGTTATTAAGCTTGCTACCTGAACTAAGCTAACAATGAAGCTTAAAATATAATGTCCTTAAAATTGATTTTTTCAGACACACACTCTATTTTTAAAAGCCTTTTCTTTTTTGGATGGGGAGAGCTTTTCTGGGGTATTTCAGACCTAATTCATTCCGTTCCTTGCTTCTCTCTTATATATATTCTTAATCTGAAAACGTAAAATGAGGAATATCTTTTTAAAGCAACATTTTTTGCTGGTTTTGCATTGATTTTCCAATGCAGCTATTTTAACCCTATTACTGCTATTAGCTATTGTGTATGTGTGTGGCGGGGAGGAGGGCAGTTGCCTTATTTTAATGTCTGTGTGCATTGGAATGGCCTTAAGAGTGTGTAGCCCAGTTTCTCAGTCAGACACTTGATATGGAGCTGACTTCTTGCCTTTATCAAAGAGTGACATCTAGAGATGCTAATGAAATGGAATGAGACCTGGTCATGTCTTGGAAAACTTGGGCACAGCATGGGATGGTTTCTGAGAGGGTCATTTGTGGTCTAGGGACCCAAGCAAAAGTCCAGAAGCCCCCTGTGGGTTCTACTGTTGTTTCTGCCACTATCCCATGTGACCTTAGGTTTGTCACTAGCAGACAGATTTTCTGAGTGTATGAGTGTGTTCAACTGGAGAAAGCATGTTAGGCAGCTAGGAATCAAGACACAGAGAATTAATGAACACTTCTAAAAGTTTTGCCTTTACCCTTTAAGTGCCTCAGTTTCCCAATATATAAATCAGGGGTAATAATGCTGGTTATCTACTTTTTTAACGTGTTTTGAAGCCTGTGCAAATCTGCTTGAGCTCAATCCTGCAAAATTGCAATTACTCAAGTAGTTTCACTAGAAAATGTAAATATATTTTGTCAGAATCAGGTCCCATTTTTATATTTGGTTATTGGAATTGCAGCTACCAGAAACAGAGGGCGCTGTTATTTTTTTAGCCTAGTTTTCACTCAGGAGAGGCCCTGACATAACTTCTTGGGCTCTAGCAATTTAGGGTCAGATTCTATTGCCTAAGCCAATGTCCATGCAGGGGTTTAATCAATGGTGAAGCAACACCACTGCAGACCACAAAGGTAAACGTTGCTTTACATTTGGCACATTTTATATTTGGCACATCATAACTTCTCCCAAATTTCCTTAGCATGATTTCAGTGGAAATCTTCTGGATTTACTTGAGTGTATAGGATAGTATTTCTTAAACTTGTTGAGACCACGGAACACCAAACAATAATATTTTTTTATGCAGAACACCTATGAAAATTTTCTTCAAAAAAAAATTTGTTGTCAGACAAAAAAAGACAAAAACAGAGAAGTAACAAAAACAAAGAAGGGGTCGTGGCACACCTGCGACTTGTTCATGGAACACCAGTGTTCTGCGGCACATAGTTTAAGAAACACTGGTATAGGAGAACAGAATCAGGCCCAAAACTTCTTCAGTGGGCAGTGTTTTGCCTTCAAAAGCTTTGTACAGTGAAGCTGTCGTCTGAACGATTTAGTTCTGAGAATCGTTGAATTAGTGGGGCTCCACTTTGGCACAGTTTCAATGCTGTAAGACAATAATGCAAGAAAAAGACGATCTGGGTTTTCTTATCTCTGAGAATGGGGCCATTGGTACAGTATAATTATATATAATTATATTTTCCCTTGCATAACCAATGATATTCTGCTTCTAATGGTCTGTACATTATCTCTGCTTCCTCCTGTCCTCCCCCTGTATGTTTACACTTTGTTTTATCGTTAACCCTTTCTATGGATTTCTCTCCCCCTCTCCCTTTGCTTCCAGCCTCCCTTGGAATATCTACTTTGGGTTCATTGGACTTTGTACATCTATAAAAAAAATCCCAGCTAATCTTTTCAAATTAGCATAGCTCCAACTCTGGAGATTCTCATTAGTTGTATGGCTGAGATTGATCAGCTCTCATTTGCCTAATATGGGTCCTAACTTTAGGAGCCTGGCCCTTTCAGTGGGGGGTAGAAGAGAATAGGAAGGGGTCTTTTGTCATTGCCAAACGGTCTCACTAATTTGCTCCACCTAATAAAATTACAAATGAACACAGCTTTGCTCGTGTTGCCGTTATAGGTTATAATAACCTTGGTCCCCCATAACCTCCCGCTAGCTGAATTAATCAGATCATATTAATATTTCTTCTTACTTTCTTTAAACTGGTTCTTCTCTTAATTAAAGGGGCCAAAGATGTAAACAGGGTAGGTGACTAGAAACATGGCGTCAGGTTATAAACAAGGCTCATTAAAAAGATGGATGTGCCGGCAGACTGCGAAAATTGCTTACTCTGCAAGTGTACATTTTGTAATTTCCTGACGACTAAAAGGACTAATACCAGATTCTGCTTTTTTCCCCTAACCCCCACACTTTTCTTTTTAAAACATGCATAAAAGATGATAATTTTTTGTATGCTATGGAAAACCAGAAGAGTTCATTGATCAGCTGGGATAAAGGCCATTTGTATTATAAGTCTTTCTGTCCCTTCAAACGACCAAGAAGATTCAAAGTATGATATTATCAGAACACCATTAAATAAAATAAAACCATAACCATAATAAGTATTTTGGAAGGGGTGGAGAATGTTAGTCAAAAATCAGTTTTTTTGCTGTTTTTATTTACTCAAACTTTTGTTTCCATTGGGAAATGTCTCAAACTGAAATCAACTGTGAATGTCTGTGCAAAGAATTGGCAATGTTTGTCAAGAAATACAAGGATGATGAGTGTGTCCACAGTGTGGGCACACATAGCATATTACAGATAAATTACACCTACATCATGTGCCTTTTTAGCATGGATGTGAAAATTTATCAATTGGTGCTTGTAAAGCATTTGGCGATCGTTGGAGGAAAGGAGCTATATAAATGCAATATTCTCTCAATCAATCTGATTTATGTGTGCATTTCTTAGAAACTTCAACACATTTCCTACTGAAACTTTGGTGCTGCAATGTTTGATGTTAGTCCAACTCCAGCAGAAGTAGCATGAAATGAAGCAGAGCACAGCTCTCTCTCCTCTAGTGGTTATTAGTAGGAAAGACCGACCCTCTGATTTCTTCCATCTCCCTTTATCCCTTCTGGAGCAGAGGGAAAGTCGTTCTGACAGGATGATGCACAGCATGACCAGAAAAGACCTCTCTCCTTCATGAATAAATTAGAGATGAAAGTTTAACGGATCCCCTTGCATTTTTATGGAGGGACCTCATCCTCATTTACCTAAATGCTTTGAACAGAACGAAAGAAAAATGTAAGAGACAAAGGTGGAAAGGTTAAAATCTGTGGTTTAAATGGAAGGGTATTTTAACAAGCATGCTCATGTGGGTTATCTGCAAAAGTGATTGTGGGTATTTTATTGTATTTTTTTCTTTTTTATTTAAGGATTTAAACTGGATAAACTACACTAGGCTGTGATTTTTTTTCAGTAATCATCACTGAAAGCATACAGGGCCTTTGCAGGTATGCCTCACATTTCAACATCCACTAGATACTGAACTGAAATTGACCAAATATTGATACATATTTCTACTTTTAGGTAAAAAATGCCAGTTCGTAAAACCTGAAAAGTTTCTAATTCAGATAGCATCTACCTGACGTTGATTCATAGCACAATAGAATGTAGTCTTTAAGATGCCTTATTATTTATTATTATTTAATTTATTAGTGTTTATTATGGTAGTGCCTATGGGCCAATGAAGAATGGATTGCCATTGAGCTGTGTACAAACATGAAGTAGTGGATGGCCCCTGATCCAAAGAGCTTACAGTCTAAGTAGATAAGGGAGACACAGAGTGAGGGAAGAGGTGGAACACACAAACACAGTGAACAATGTGCGGGTAGCAAACATCATGTTCTACAATTTTTGCGTGGGGAGGTTACATAGGAAGGGATATGCTGAAAGGAAAGGAGAGGATGGTGTAATGAAGTTGACACAAGGTGACTGAGGGAGGAAGAGAATTGGAACAAAACCCCTATGTTATTTCAAGTGCCTACAGAATTCAGAAGAACACAAGAATCTTTCTATCAAGGTTTTTCAACTACCCCATAAAATGCAATATCCTTACTTTAGAACTCTATAAAATGCTTAAATCAATCTAGAGGAATTTTTTTTTCATTTCCTATAGTCTTTAGACTCATTTCTATGTGACCCTTTTAAAATTTCTGTAGTATCTCTCAGTTTCATCCCTGTTAAATTTGATAGCACTTTTTATTTGGGTCAATAGACTTAGATGAAAATCATTTAGGAAGAATTACACAGAAAAGAAATAGCTGATTCTTACATTGGTTTGGCTGTAATAGTCAAAACCACAAGAGTAAGGGTATTAGGACTTGTTACTCAAAACCCAGATATGTTTTCTTTCCTCTGTAGTGTGCTCTTCACGAATGCAGTTTTAGTCTAGGTCAAATTCCATAGGACTGAAAAAGTCAGAAATTGTCCTAAAATGTCAGATTTGTGAGATGGCCTGGTTGCTTTGAAAGAGCAAATAGCATCCTGGTATTTTGTGGCACTGCAATCTATCATGCTTGTACTTCTTTGACTTCCCATCCTGTGAATGACAAAACCACCAGCATGCAGAAGCCTCTTTTTGAAACAGTACTGATGCTTTCCAGGATCTAAGAGATGGGGCAGACACCACACACATGCGCAGGGCAGTTCACAAAAGAAATTTGCTTTTAATCTGTTGGAACATAAAATCCACTGATATCTTTGGGTTCATGGTTAGTGTAAGCCAGTTCAGAAGTCTCAGAAGACATCAGTTCTGGAAACAAGTGTGGCCTGAATACAGGTCTAGGAGTTTTTACAGTGGGATTAAAAATTTTACAGTGGGATTAAAAATCATTAAATAGCAAAATAAAATAAAATAAAATAAAAACAGAACAGTGGGGGACCATTTCCTAACATTTTGAATATCATGTGCTAAAAAATCATTCAGGTTTTCTTTTTAAACTATACATCTATATTCTACTAATCTTATTCTCTTTAGTAGCATATGTCAGCCTAAGGATAACAGTGGGTCCAGCATCAGACAGTAAATCAAGATCTATATGCTCTGTCAGCTCTATCCCCAATCTGTACCATGGCCGGCTCTGTAACCTTAGGAAGATCATTTAACCTCTCCATGCCTTACTTTCCCCATTTGTAAACTGAGGTAATGCTGCTTGCTCACCATTGTAAAGGGCTTTGAGGTCTATGGATGGAATCATACTCATATACACTGGAGTGTGGGCCTATCCCCTTTCTACTCGTTTTTTTTTAAACCAGGCCTCCTCTTTTTGTTCATACCTAGAGAAATGGAGCTCCATGTGGCTGGTGCCCATCTCAGAAGAAAACAACATAAAAATAAACATGAGATTGAAGTTGATCTGATTTTTTTTTAAACTGAGCAGTCAAGAACGCATTAGCTCTTCAAATATCCTTTTGAATTAGTGTTGCCAGCGATACTCTGGGGTAGAGAACATCATAATAATAAATACTGAATCATATCTGAGCTGGTAATATATGTATTGATATATGTATTTTTCAGGATTTTTGGAAAACCCATCTTGCTGACTATACTGATGAAGGTTGCAAGTAATTGTGTACGCATTTCGGTGAAAGATAAATGGCCAGCCCTCCCAAGGACATTCGGCCAGGCCACATTCGTAAATGCGTATGTGTGTGTATCTGTTTTTTGAAGGCTGACAAGGCATCTTGATGATTTCCTCATTTTGAGGACTACCCACATCCAAGAGCACAGCCCCCCTCTCTGAAATGTTATTATTCTGTCGTGAGCCCTTCTTCGGTCAGGATGTTACTTCATTTCCACCTTTTGTCTCGGGCTGACTGTGAATGATGCTCTTTCAGCAATATACAGTCGCTCAAACTCCCTGCTGCAGCCTTACATAAATATACAACACCCGTCTCAGCCTATAACTCACTTCAGGCCTGGAAAAATAGTGACTTCCTTTATTGGTCAGATTCTCTCGCAATTCCCAACAGCTGTATGTTTTCACCTCTGAGGATCCTTATCTTCAAGTTTCCATTTGTCTCAGCACTATTCCAGTGGATTGCCAATAAAAATGATTCCCATTTTTATAACCCTTGAGAATGCAGAGAGCAGGGCTTTCCAGAAAAAAAAAATAAAACAACTGGTTTTATTTTTTTACACAAACAAGAAAAAAATTCTTACAACTTACCAGAAGACAGGGTTCGCCTTCACAATGCAGGTTCCTAAAAATATTTGAAAGCATGAAACTTCCTGAGCCATCAATGCAGCTCCACCAAAATAGCCATGGAGCATCTCAGAAATCTCTAATGTCATTCAATCAAGGACTATTAAGTTTTCCATGTGAGCTAGAGGAATGGCTGTAAATGGAACATTTATTAACACATGCACATCACCTACCCTGATAGACAGAGCTGTATTTACAAAGAATTGAACCTGGGAGCATAAAATAGCCTTGTAGCCATATGACAAAGATACACTTAAAGAGATGTAAACACTAGGTGCAGGGAAATTTGCCAGGTTAGAGTCAGTTGTATCACTTTGTTTTATTACTGTACAACTGTTTACTGAGAAAAGACAGATAGATGATTGCTGATATACTGTGTGTATTATCAAAAGTGCTTGCTTGGGAGCTTTTTGTGGCTAACAACTCCTGTAGCCCCATGCAAAAACCTGGCTTTGGGAGGTTTTTTTTACTTTTAATTCTTCTCTGTCACTCTAAAGCATTAATGAGTCTTTTAAAAAAGTTAACTGGCAAAGTATCCATGGTGTGTTACATTGGTACTCAAAGAGAGCCACACAAATTTAAATGACTTTTTCAACATTTAGCCTCCTTTCATTCAAATGTAAGCAGTTAAAAGTCTCTTCCCATTCCTGGACTATCAATGGACTTTATCAAGGGAAGTTCAGTTTCAGTGATTTTTTTCCCTCCCCTCCAATTCCCATTTCTCATTTTAGGATATAACGTGGAAGCTTCCTACCTCAACAGGAGTTTTTCCATTCATATAGCTAATCCACCTCCTGAGAGATGGTAACTAAGATGATGGAAGGATGCTTCTTTTGACTGAGGTATGTCTACAGTCGAAATCGGGTTGACCTAACTACATCAGTTAGGGAGTGCTTTTTTTTTTCATATCCTTGAGCTATGGTAGCTAAGTTGACCTAAGTTTTGGAGAGAGCTATGGAAACTTCTGTCTGACTATCAGAATCTTAGTAGATTCTTGGGGCCCCAGCAAGATCACTTTGTGTCCTATCAGAATAGTGAAAAAAGAACCTTACATCTGTGCTAAATAGGACTCTCCTGGTTTGGAAAGTCATATATATTTTTGAGACCATGTAGGCAGTTCTATGCCATTTGCTCCGTCTGGGTGGCATGTCAAGAAATGGAAAGGAGTATCCCAGGATTAACGTTCACTATGCCCCAAGTTCACTATGATACTTGCTTAAGAAATGGGCCTTAGGGGGTCTATAAGGTAGGGAAAAATTGAGCAGCCTTTAGATGGCTCTTTCTTGTGCTAGGAGTTAATCTCAGGATTGGGAGAAGTAGGAAGTAGCTTTGAGACAGCTTTGCATTCTCCCCCATCCTGGATGTACTGAGCATAAACTCAACACTGCCAGGGATTCAGCCTTTTGTGCCTTCAATCTTTAAATGTATGAATGAAGCCAGAAATCCAGTGTCATCCACTGTCCTAGCCTCTGTCTTGACCAGCTTCTGGCAAAGTTAGGCATTTTCTTATTTTCTTAAGTTCAAGCGTCCTACTTATCTGCAGTGTTTTTTCTCTCCCATTGATGGGCTCCTGATCTAAGTGAATTATTGCAAAGGCACATAAAAAAAATAAGCCAAAGAAATGGGATTTGAGGCTATTGTATTTATCTGACCGTTATGAGCACTGTAAAACATGCTGTTTCACATTGTAACATAAGCTCTTTTTTAAAGTATGCCCAGAGTATTTGTAATTGTTATCAGGTCCAGATGCATCCGAGTGTCAGCATGAAGCACTGAGAGTTGGCTCAGATGTACAGAATGTAATTAGCTCAAAGCCCTGTGTGCTAAGTTTGTAGTGGAAGCACAGACTGATAATAAAACAAAACCAAAAAAAAAAACCCCAGAAAGAAAGCGGCAAAGGTTAAAATCTATTGTTTGTGGCGTTAAAGCTGCGGCTGGCTGTTTCAGTGCTCTGGTGTTGAGACTCCAAATGAGATCAGGAATGAGTCAATGACAATGTTAGCCTATTTTGAACTAACCTTTACTTGACATTACTTTCACAATAGTGGCTCAGACATTTGGACCTTCCTGCCTCTGACTTGGGCCAGTCCCCAGGGCACATACACTCTCTCCTTACTGTATATCTAATCAGTTTATGAAATCCCACACACCATGGGGTAATTATTTTGGAACCACCGAGGTGAATACTTTTTACAAATCGATATATTTACTGTTTTCCCCCCAAAGAGAAGTCTGACTTGATATTTTGCCAGATATGCACACTATGTACTGAACTGGCTGGTATATATGTGCGCCAGGGCGCACTGCTGGATGGAAACAGAACTGCATAACTGTGTTTCTTGGTGCCTATACCTGTTGAAAGCAAATGCAGATTCTCCGATAGCTTGAGTGGTGGAGTAGAGAATTCTGATCCGTATTTCAACAGCCATCGTAACATTCCAATCAGCTGTTCTGTGACGTCTAAGGACAAGCCTGAAATTCTGAGGTAGCCACAGGCTTTTTGCAATAAAGTGTGCTTCTGCATTGATTGTTAGGTTAAAAATTCTTATACTCAACGAGAAGCATTGGTATTTACAGTGTTTTGCCTAGATGTAATGCTTAGATATGTAGGTTCATTTAAATATAGATATGCATTTCTTACATCACACTCACGAAGGTAATACACAGTATTTAATAACGTTAATAAGGTAGAGGCAGATACCAGTACACAACAGGAAATTCAAAGCTGAGAGTAACATACTGATCTTAACTCCTACTGTTTAGAAAAATAAGACAGAACAGCCTGAATGAAGGACAGAGTGTCATAGCCTTAACTTGTACATTTCCTGGCCTTTGTTAGTTTGTTTTGCAGCCTTCACATTCTTTAAACATGGGCTTGTTTGGTTTTAATTTCCTTCTGTTGGAAAAAAGAAATAAAGAAGAAACATGTTTCAGGGAGGTTAAGAGCTGTTAGAGGGGATGTCTAGAGCATGGTTTCTAATGTTCTTTTTACACTCACAACTGAAATTACCTGTGTTTGTTGTTCCTTTTACTATGTTTAGGGCTAGAGAACAGGTGCTAGTGAGGGGATGCTGCTAAGTGGAAGAACAGGTTTGCCTAATATCCAACTAGACCTCCTCCACTGCAATTTGAGACCACTGCTCCTCATTCTGTCATCAGTCACCACTGAGAACAGCCTCTTTCCATCCTCTTTGGAACCCCTCCTTCAGATAGTTGAAGGCTGCTCTTAAATCCCCCCTCACTGTTCTATACACTAAATAAGCCCAAATCCCTCAGCCTCTCCTCATAAATCATGTGCACAAGCCCCCTAATCATTTTTGTCGCCCTCTGCTGGACTCTCTCCAGTGCGTCCACATCCTTTCTGTAATGGGGGGCCCCAGAATTGGACATAATGCTCCAAATGTGGCTTCACCAGTGCCAAATAAAGGGGAATAATTATTTCCCTAGATCTACTGGCAGTGCTCCTTCTAATGCACCCCTATATTCTGTTAGCCTTCTTAGCTACAAAGGCACCCTGTGGATTCATATCCAGCTTCTCACCCACTGTAATCCCCAGGTCCTTTTCTGCTGAATTGCTGCTTAGCCAGTCAGTCCCCAGCCTGTAGCAGTGCTTGGGATTCTTCTGTCACTTAGTGCAGGACTCTGCACTTGTCCTTGTTAAACCTCATCAGATTTCTTTTGGCCCAATCCTCCATTTTGTCTAGGTCACTCTGAACCCTATCTCTACCTCTCCCCCTAGTTTACTGTCATCTGCAAACTTACTGAGGGGACAATCCATCCCCTCATCCAGGTCATTAATACAGATGTTGAATAAAATCGGCTCCAGAAGCGACTCTTGGGGCATTCCGCTTGATACTGACCGCTAACCAGGCATCGATCCGTTATTCACTATCCATTGAGCCCAACAATCTAGCCATCTTACAGTCCATTTATTTGATCCATTTTTTTCTTTAACTTGCTGGTTAAGTGGTTAAGTAATCCATCCTCCTGTTGCCCATTCCCAGCTTCTGACAGGGGCTCTGGACACCATTCCTGCCCATCCAGGCTTATAGCCATTAATGGGTTGGCAGAGGCGAAGAAGCCATTTGCAAACAGGAGGTAGTAACAATGGGAGAGAACTGGTGAAAAGGAAGAAGAATTCCCATGACATGGCCCTCTCAGGATCCCTCATATTGACACTCCTGAGGATAACAGCAGGGTCTATTGGACTGTTTCTCCAGGGACTGGATTCAAAGCTCATTGAAGCCTATTAACTCCATGAGCCTTTGCATCAGGCTCTGGTAGCATAGTTCTAAAAGATGCCAAAAGTGGGCTGCCTGTGGCCTTGAAAATTAACACAAAGGAGAGTAAAGGGAAAACTGCCTGCCTTGAAATAATGAAGGAGCTGTTCAGCAGAAGGGATTTTCACCACCCAGTGCTTTCCCCCGCCCCCATCCTCTGGATTTTGCAAGCTCTCACACCTCCAATTACTAGTTAATTTTTCCCCCTCTAGTTTCTCTTTTGCAAAGTCAACATGGCTTATGAAAATCAAGTTGCATTCTGTATACTTAATACATCATCCCTAGGAATAATCATTCTGGAATCTGAACTTGTTTCTGTTATCTGCTCAGCTTGACAATGATTTATGAAGCAGAAAACAAGACAGCTTCATTTTCATAAGGCAGCATGGACCTTCCGGACAAGGAAGAGCTCTGATAGTTGTTTTGACTAGTAAACTGAAACAAACATGACACAAAAGTCAATACAACTGCAACATCAGCCTCTCATTTTACAAAGTAACTTTCCTCAGCTAGGGCAATGTGACAGTCAAAATGTTGTGATATTCAATAACATTCTGAATCTTCACTAATTACAGCTTCACTGTGTTTACCATAATGGACATATTAGATGCAAAAAAATGGTAACCATTCACAAAACATATCATTTAACAGTTAAAAGTGCGTGGTCGTGGTATTCTTCATATGGATAGATAGATAGATTTATATTAAGTCCTTGAATTTTTAAATTGAATTCATATTTACATATCAATATGTTTTAATAAAGCTGGGGATGCTTTGGAATTTCATAGCTGTTACTACATTCTGTGCCAGTGGTTTTCAAACTATGGGTCACGACCCAGTTCTGGGTCACGGAATATCAGGTGGATCTTGTTGCTGCAGTGGGATCAGGTGACCAGTGGGGGTGCTAAGGCAGCTTCCTGCCTATCCTGGCACCACAGACTGCACTGAACCCCAGAAGCAGCTAGCAGCAGGCCCGACTCCTACGTAGGGAGGGGGGGTGCACAAGGCTCCACACACTGCCCCAGTCTCAAACACTAGCGCCACACTCCTGGTGGCTGGAAACCTGCTGCTGATTGCTTCTGGGGTGCAGCAAAATGATTAGGGGGCTGGAGCATATGACCTACGAGGAGAGGCTGAGGGAGTTGGGTCTATTTAGTCTGCAGAAGAGAAAAGTGAGGGAGGATTTGATAGCAGCCTTCAACTTCCTTAAGGAAGGTTCCAAAGAGGATGGAGAAAGGCTGTTCACAGTAGTGATGGATGGCAGAACAAGGAACAATGGTCTCAAGTTGCGGTGGGAGAGGTCCAGGTTGGATATTAGGAACAGCTATTTCACGAGGAGGGTGGTGAAGCACTGGAATGGGTTACCTAGGGAAGTAGTGGAGTCTCCATCCCTAGAGGTGTTTAAGTCTCAGCTTGACAAAGCCCTGGCTGGGTTGATTTAATTGGGATTGGTCCTGCCTTGGGCAGGGGGCTGGACTTGATGGCCTTCTGAGGTCTCTTCCATCTCTACAGTTCTATGATTCTATGATTCTATGGTCTGCGGTGCCAAGAGAGGCAGGAAGCTGCCTTAGCACCCCCCACTGCACTGCTGACAGGGAGCCACTCAAGGTAAGACCCTCCTGACCCTCCCCCCCAAATTGGAGCCCCTTCCTACACCTCAAAGCTCTCATCCTTAGCCCTGTCCCAGAGCCTATACTCTGGTCAAATTATGTTGGGTCGCAGGCATCAACACTTTTCTTCAACTGGGTCATGAGAAAAGATGTCTGAAAACCACTGTTCTATACTATCAATACTAGGAACTTGATGGATAAAACTCTTTTAAGCCTCCTACAAAGGCAGACCCTTACCAAGTAAGCCAAAAGTGAATGTTCACCAGCTACTAGATGTGACTCATGACTCACAGTAGAAGCACTGGTGCACATTTACTGCTCACTTTGTTATGTGATAAAAAAATAAAGTCTAGGGACTATGTAATCCCTATGTTTACGCTTTGAAAGAAACCCCCACCAAACAAAAGAGATAGATGTGGAGGATGATACAAGACAAGGTGAACAGAACATTTCATGATGTTTTACAATGTCAGTGAACACACTTGGTTTATATTATGTTGGTAGCTAAACTTTTCTACAAACACAACAGGATTGTGCTGGTGCATGAAATCCAGAAAGTAAAACTGACCAGCTCACTTGCATTGTGCAAGACAAGTGATGCTTGTTTCTTTGTCTAATGCACACATATAGAAGCTGGCATTGTCACAAATGAAGCCGCATTGTGGTAAGTGGGCAGGCTGGCAGACGGCACTTGAATAATACCAACAAGCCAGCAGGGAGTTACCTCATCAATGCTACAGGGACATAAAATACCTTCAGGTCTCACTCCTCTCTGACTTTGATTTACCTCCTCCTTATTTGTTCGAATAAATGAAACTGCAAATCAGAACATCAACACTTGGATAATATTTTATTTTAGAGGCTTTACAGTTCAATCACTCAAACATTGGCTAAAGAAGCACTGATGTTTTAGTCCCTGCTTCAGCACACAAGTAAATTGTGTGCTTGACTCTAACAATCTTCCAAGATGTAAAGCCATTTGACTGAGGTCATACTTAAGATAATATAACTCTCCTTGATGAGGTTCATTTACATATTTGTTTTCCTTGCCCAAGCCCATTTTTTGCATAGATTTAGTGCACTTGTTTACAGTGCTGGGATTTTTATGATCAAGGTCATACATGAGAATATTTACAATGCCAGGCATAAACATGACTCCCACTTAAGAAGCATATCCTGTTCCCAAATGAGACCCAAGCCCCACTTATAATGTCGTACATTTACAAAGCACTTAATAAATGTTTATTTTCAAGCACAATTATAACCAATTATTGCATGTCGCTCTAGTGTATCCCAGTCAGCACTAGCATTGTAAGATACTCATTAGCTAATATACTCTTCTTGTGAAGGCAGATTGACTTTTACTCTTCCAGGGGTTCTGCTTTTTCTACCAACTTTGAGAAGACAGCCCCTCGCTTGCTATCAGACCGCTTCACACATTATTCTCCAAACTTGTGTTTAAAAATGCAAAAACTAAGGACCTTTGTATTTCAAATAAACTAAATTTACCAAGATCACATTCCTGCCTTTGTCAATGATCCTCTACTGAGTGTGATGGATTCTCCCTGGTATAGGAATTGTTCAAAACAAAAGCAATGCCAGATACGCATGTTCTCAGGAAAGTGACTGTGAGGGGGGGGTTTCTGTCCATGGCTCCTGCCCCTTTGTGTGTAATCCACAAATATCCTGGCAACAGGAGTCTCTTGTTGGAGGGGGGAAAATAACAATGGAGAGATGTAACACATGCACTGTAATTACATGAGGAAGCCATTAATTATGTAGTTTCCAATATCCTCTAAAAGGGTTGCCCACCCCTAACTACATATTTATACATATTTACTTGTTAATCAATAAAGGAAAATGGCTACATTATTTTGATTAAAATAGCAACCCTATGTGTGGTAATAAAATCAAATTTGAGGGGAGGGGAGAGGGAGCTAACAGTGTCTGTTCTCCTCCAGCCTATGATATATGATATTTTCAGGCTGCTAGGAGAGCAGGCACATTAAGAAAATAGTGCTAATGATATTAAAGTACTTTACAAGGCTTGTTACTAAGCGCTGACAAACCTGTCAAGTGTATAATGTAGGAGACTATCGTAGTGTTCTCAGAAAACCATACCTCTATCCCATTTCAGTGCAATCTCCTAATAATGGAGCTGCTATAAATTCTAGCCAGCAATGGGACAGAGTCCTGGCTTCTCACCCCAATGTGAAGACATGATAAATATAAAAGAAAATGGCTGTCAGTTTTGGCGCCTGAACCTTATTACAAAGTCTTAATCTTACTGGCCTCAGCACCTTTTATCACCGCCTTGTTATGAGCTGATGGCTTTTTTATTTGCTGGGAGATGGAGGATGTGTCATTTGGTGTCCTTTTATGTAGCCACTGCTCTGTCCTCTCATGAAAAAAGAATCTTTTTTATATGTTTATTACAGTAACGATTAAATGCAAGGCTCCTGCTGTGTTTTGTCCAGGCACCTTCCTGGTAGATTTCAGCAGAGGCTAGGATTAGATAGCCTTATGAAGAGTTATTAGGAACACACGCACAATGGAGCATTGTTTTCATTTTCCTGCTCCTGGAGTGTCGGTATCGCTGTTATTATTATTTATTATTATTTATCGTTTTGTTTTCCTTATGGATTTTCCCCTTTTGCCAAGGTCAAGAGGAAACGGTCTGTCCTGGCTCATTCTCTTTCTACAAGTGTCAAGCCATGAAGATGATGGGCCCGTAAAGAAAGATTGACTCAAATCTGAGCTCAGGTTCAATCAGTTTGAACTTTCAGATGAGCTATCTCACAATTATCCAAATATTATTCCTAAAGCTCACAGCTGACTTCCTGTCTTCCTCATTTACAGCAAACAAAAGGCTGAACTCCTCTTGAAACAATGACCCTCTTGGAACTGTTGTCCTCCGCAGGCCCAACAAAGCACCAGCATCAGGTACTTAACTAAAGATGACAGTGATGGGTTGCTTTCAAGCTATGGCCAGTGACTTCATTGTGTGTTCTTAACACCAGTTTGAAGGCAGTGTGGGCTACTCTGTTGATAGGTGGAAGTCCCTGCATTCTTGTGTTGTCTGCCAGATGGCAACCAGCCACTATGGCAGGATTAACCAATTACCTGAGTCCTGCATTTCATGAGATTCCCGATGGGTAACCAAGTACAAGATCTAAATTAGGATCTCTACAGCCCAAACAACAGCTAAATCAGGGAAGGAAAAGGGAGGCTTTTCTCCAGGCATGAGCCTGCTTCCCCTGGGAGTCCCTCAGGGTTCTATTGGGCAAAGTACTGCCTTGCCCTTGTAACCCTTCTGCCAGGTAACACCAGGAGTATCCAGGGCCAGGTTCAATATCTAGGGGTTCCTCTCCATCTATCCTACACAGAACTGGCTCGAGCCCCCACCCAGTAACATGGGAAATTCACACAATACCCCTAGCCGCCTGTGAGGGCATGTCTAAACTACATCCCTCTTTTGAAAGAGGGATGTAAATTAGACAGATTGAAATTGCAAATGAAGCTGGGATTTGAATTTCCCGTGCTTCATTTGCATAATGGTGGCTGCGCGTTCTTTCGAAAACGGATATTTCAAAAGTTAAACTGCCGTCTTGATGCGGTTCTTTCGGGAAAAAAACCCTTTTTTGAAAGTTCTTGTACTCCTCAAAAAATGATTGGAAGAGGATGTAGTCTAGACATAGCCTGAGAGGCAGTGCTTCCCCACTCGCAAGCACAGAGTGTAGAAAAGAAACCATTAATAAAAGGGGAAGGAAATGACATGGTATTAATATGGGAAAACACCACAGACAAGGTTCATAACGAAAACCATGAGTAGCTGTCCCACCCCAAGTAGGCTGGGTAATGTCCTTTTCCTCTCAGGTTCTTAAGTCCAGCAAGGTAAATGTCCCCCTCATGTGCCCAACACTTCTGTGCACCCCACTCACAGTCGCTTCCCTTGGTCAGGGCAGACACAGATTTCCAAGGTGCATCCACAGAATTCACCTTCCATCCTGGTTTGGGGGGGGGGAGATAAGGAGGCATCTTACTTACTCCGCTGGTCACTCTCCACCCACCTGCTTGCTGCTGTCTGCTGCAGCCTTGCTGGCCGCTCATCACATCTTCCGCTGGCTTGTGGTGGATTTGGTTGGCTCTGGATCAAACCTAGTGATTTCAGCTCTCAGGGTATGTCTACACTGCCACCCTAGTTTGAACTAGGGTGGCTAATGTAGTCATTCGAAGTTGCAAATGAAGCCCGGGATTTAAATATCCCGGGCTTCATTTGCATCTTGCCAGGCGGGCGCCATTTTTAAATGCCTTTAGTTCGAACTCCGTGCCCGCGGCTACACGCGGCACGGAGTAGGTAGTTCGAATTAGGTTCTCTAATGGAGCGAGGTGTACCGGTAGTTCGAATTAGAGAACCTAATTCGAACTACCTACTCCATGCCGCATGTAGCCACGGGCACGGAGTTCGAACTAAGGGCATTTAAAAATGGCGCCCGCCCGGCAAGATGCAAATGAAGCCAGGGATATTTAAATCCCGGGCTTCATTTGCAACTTCGAATGCCTACATTAGCCACCCTAGTTCGAACTAGGGTGGTAGTGTAGACATACCCTCAGTGATTTCAGCTTTTGGCCCAAGGCACAAGAAATTCCAGCATCATTAGAACAGGGAGGAGAAACAGGTTGAACCAGTCTTACAGCTCATGCGTGGAGGGCATGCAGCCTGCTGGTTCTGAGTCCTGCCCTCCCCAGTTAACTTCACAGAGCTTTGGCAGGAGGGCCCTTGTCCATCCGAGGTTCTTTAC
This sequence comes from Pelochelys cantorii, assembly GCA_032595735.1. NCBI lineage: Eukaryota > Metazoa > Chordata > Testudines > Trionychidae > Pelochelys > Pelochelys cantorii. The sequence goes on along the minus strand of CM064338.1, from coordinate 35,493,120 downwards.
ACTGACAGTCTCTCTCCTTTGTACTGATTAAGCACAGTCTGACTTTTCTGCATCCCTCCAATGAGTGCAAGCATTGATGATCATATTTCACAATTCCTGCATTTAGTATTAACGTAGTTTGTGACCCCACAACAGCCAAATTGGTTACAATGGGCAAAACACCATTGTAACAGTTGAATATCTAGCAAGCCTAGGCATGAACACGCTCAGAATCTCGTTCTTCAAACAGAGAATGTTTTCCTCCTTTATGCCAGTTTAAGCCTAGACCTTCTTCTTCTGTATTTTCCCAATAATTACAGACATTGCAATTAGTATTAGCATAATTTGTGACCCAACACCGCCAAGTTGATTACAATGAGCGAAACACCGTTGTAACAGCCGAATATCTAACACATCTAAGCAAAGCAGGAGCAAATTATATTTATATAAATTTCTTTCCCATTCCAGCCGGCTGAAATGGACGCATTGATTCAGACCCTGCTTACATCCTCAACTCACAATGATTCCAGTGGAAGTTGAGGGTGTGATGGATGTGGCCACAGATGACCCCTTGGGGCTGTTCCCTGATGTGCTGATTACACTACTGACGCTCACCTTCGTGCTCTCTGGACTCCCCACCACCCTGTTTTCCTGAGCCAGATTCTCTGGTCTCCCCCAAACAAGGCACAGAGTTGGGGTAACCAACTCCCCCTCAAAGAGGAAAACAGATACTGAACTACTTTAGCTCTGGGAAGATGCAATCTTAGGGCATAGCACCCAGCATGCCAACCTCCAAAAGGGATCCAAACCCCAGATAAATCCATCTTCCTCTGAGTAAAAGTTTTACACAAAGAAAGCTCATGAGGATGTTCACCTTCTTTATCAATGAAAGAGAGAATGTGCACACTGATTGCTCCCCCAGGTAACAATTATTTACACTGGGCTTGATAGTAATCAAAGGTGACTTTATTAAGTACAAACAGTAGGATTTAAGTGATTGCAAGTGAAAACAGACAGAGCAAAGTAAATTACAGAATTAAAATGAAAAGAAAATGTATAGCTAGTTCCAATGCACTAAAAACAATTACTACAAAGAGTCCCTTACACTAAAGAGCTTTTTCTTATTTCAGGCTAGTCTTCAAGTCAAAAGATGATAATTTACACTGATTTGGGTCTCTGGTGGTTCCCTTTGTTTCTTTTGTATATTAGTGTGCCAAGCCCTTCTCCAGGCCAGCTTAAGACAAAAGGAGAGATAGCTTCCCATTGTTTATATAGATTCTCCCTGGGCGGGAATGTTTTGTTCTTTACCCTTACCTTCCATGGAAAATTATCTGGTCACACTGGTATCCCACCACCAGGTGGTATGTTCACATGTCTTCCTAAGACCAATCACTGCTTAGACCTAAAGGACAAACAAGACTGTTCTCAAGTCGTTAAGTTGATCACCCAGGAGTGTCTACACTGCGCAAGTATTGTTTTTCCAGAAAAATGGCCATTTTCTGGAAAAACAATACTTGTGTTCACACTACCATTGAGTTCTTTCGACAGAAAGTCGAAAGAATGGAGGGTTTTTTCCGATGGTGGCAAACCTCGTTCTATGAAGAGGAAGCCTTTTTCCAAAAAAGCTTTTTCAGAAAAAAGTGTATGTGGACGCAGAAAAGGGAGTTCTTTCGAAAGAAGAGGCCTCCAGGAAATAACACAGGTGCTCTGGTGGCCTCTCCGTCCATACTAATCACAACTTAAATGCAAGATAGAGTCCAATCAATGTGGACACTATCTTTCGAAAAAGCACATTGCTTTTTCGTTGCGCTTTTGCTATGTGGACACTCTCTTTCGATATAAACTTTTCCAGAAGATCTTATAACAAGATCTCTTCCGGAAAAGCTTCTTCCGAAAGAAGCTTGCAGTCTCGACGTAGCCCCAGTCTTTAAGGCTTCCAGGGAGTACCACTGAGGGCTTACATTTGCACATTTAAAACTATAAACAATTTAATACCTCATAGTTCTAACGTTTCATACAAAAATGATACATGCACCCAATGAAGATGTACAGATCCTGCAGATTATAATATTAAAATTGACGGGTTACATAAATAATTTTTGCCAAAGCATCTTCAAGTTATGCATATTTTACTCATAAGCCAATTTCATAAAGTACGGGAGGAGATCATCACTGAGGACACTCTGCTCCACCGAAGATTGCTCAGGGACTTGTAAGAACACTTAACAGCACCCTTTAATCGGAGTGCCTCAAACTACACCTTCCCTCCCTTCCTTTCTTATAACAAGAATAGCCAGGTGTGCTGGAAGGAGGGAAAAATAAGCCCTAGTATTAGTTTAAAAGGAAAGGAAAAGTTGTGGCTCACACTACTTTAATAAATATTAAGTTGTTTGTCAAATCAATAGCCTTTTTATTACAGCAAAATCTTCTGTTCGATAATAAGTAACTATTGTTTCAAATCATCTGGAAATCCTCAGTTTCCAAAACACTGCAGCCAATTTTGTAAAGACATTCATGGCAGCCTTGCTCGGTCACTGACCAGCTAGTTTAATGTGAAAAATCTGCCTCGTCTGCAGTTTGCCTCACAGACATGGTGCTTGTGAGAAACAGCCTAAAATGTGCCTAGGAGGGTGAGGGGGTGAAATTTCACTCTCAGATAAACTGAAGTAAATGTTGAGTCACTCTTCAGCCTTCTATGGATTATTTCAGATTAATATCCTTGTCACCATGACTGAATTTGGCCTAGAGTTTTTGAAGAAAGTGTATAGCAGTCTGGTTAATCTGATGATTAAACCTGAGGAATAATAAATAATATGGAAGAAACATAGATGGGTAGATGATGTGTGTATGGTCATGCATATGAACATAATATCCATGACAAAGATGGATCCCATAAAATATTATGTATATTTCACTAGTACCAATAGGCTACAACTGAGACTGAGGCCCCATTGTGCCAGAAACTATATGAATAGTTGGAGAACAATTGTATAAAGAACTTAAAATTGTAACATACATGACAAACCAAAAGGTGAGAGGAAAGGGAGAGGAAGGAGGCACAGAGTTGAAGTGACATGACCAATGTCATACAGCAGGTCAGTGTCAGAGGTGGGAACAAAAATCAGGTCTTTTGCATCCAATTCCAGTGCTGGACCATGCTGCCTGCTCCAGAGACACCTCTTTCCATGTATATCAGTAGCTCAATAGTTCTGACATAGAGAACTTGAGGTTAAAATACTCCTTCTGCATCTGTACAGTTCCTGGACTGTTAACCTGTCATAATTCTTTAACAGGAGCCTTCAGGATGGGTGGGCTCTGGAGCAGCCCAGAGTGTGATCTTTACTGTAATAAGGTACTCATTACTTGTTACAGCACAAGGGGGGGGGGGGGAAGGAGAAGCCTGATGAAAAACTCAATAGGATGGGAAAGGCAAATTGCGTGACTGAAGATTTTAATTAAAAAGTCCTCCCCATGTAAAGATTTCACCCCTTAAATTACCAAAAGAATTCACAGCTGAAATCAACACAAAATGTATGTTAATAAGAGAAAGCAGCAGGCTGTGGGATCGGTCTGGGCATTTTTGGTCCTGGCTAGCAGAATCCCTGAACAGACTGGACATTCCTTGCCAGCCCATCTTCCTCTAGCTCTCTAATGGTGAGTTAAGGCAAGAAGCACTTGTCTACATTGGGGCTGGCGAGTGTCTAAATGTATGAAGGTAGACTGAGTTGTGTGAAACATCTACTACATATTTGAGAGAGTTTCTTTGTTGATCTTTTTGTTCAAGAACTCATCCTAAATGGTAAGAGTTAGGTCCACCAAATTTGGTATACAACTTCCTCTTATCATAACTTAAAGCTAGGTCAGGGTTTAGTTGTGCCAGGAATATGGGAAGTGCCTGGAATGGTATTGCGTCTCATAAAACCATACAGAAAAGAGACAGAATCACCAGGCAGGTGAAGGGGGGTGGCTAGAGGCACAACTCTCCCCCACCCCCCATCCGGGATTGCTCCATCCCCAAGCCTCCCACCCCCAGGCTCCCTTTAGGAAGGATGTGGGGGAGGGGGGTGAAGCTCCCGCCACCAAATTTGTACAGGAACATTGCTGGCTGGCTGCTGCATTCCTCACTCTGGCTGGGGAGCGGAGAGGGCAGACAAACCTGGAACTGCCCCAGCCAGAGGACTTGCACCCCTCCCCTGACTGTGCCTACTGGAGCTGCAGTGGCCATGGAGATGTGCTCCTCTCCAGCCCCAAGCTGCTACAGTGAAAGAGGACTGAGGTTGTCCTCTCTCCCTGAAGTAGCCTGAATACTGAACCCCTCATCCCCAGCCCCACCCCAGGGCAATGATTTAAATGAAGCATGGACATTTTCATTTTATTTTCCAAAAAATAAAGACTTGAGCAAGGCAGGGTAAATCTTTTAGTTTAAAATAAAATATGGGTAAAGCTTAGATTTACTCGCTTTCTCCATCTGCCCTTGCCCCCTAGATGTATCTGTTTTCTTCTTTTTGCTTCTTGAGCTTTGTGGATATGTTATCTCCCATGGGAGAGTTTGATGAAGGTTATCCATTGTCACCCAGTTTTATACTGGGATGTCAGGACATCATGAATAAACAGTTTACATGAGACGCTGTCTCTAAGTGCATCCTCAGAAAACTGCCATTGCCCTTTGCTGAGAAAGTTAACATCATAAAGTGAAGGCTGCCTCTGACCAAATGGGAATGACATTGCAGATTAAGGGCTTTTTAAATTATGCATTTAGTTCAGACTCCCGGGGAGAGAGTGTATGTGATAAAGCTAGCAGACTTACTGTGCTGTGTGCCAATGGAAGAAAAAAATAATTAAGAAAATGTTTTTTTGAGTAAAACTTCTGTAGATGTAAAAAAAAAAAAAAAGCAGCTGTGTTTTTAAATGTATGTTTTATTCAAGGCAGGGACAGAGACAGGTGGAAAAAGGAGAAAGGGAGAGAATTTCCTTGTGTGAAGGGGGTTTTAGTGCAACACAGTCTTGATTTCAGGATACTGAGTTGTACACAAGTCTCTGTTATCTGAAGTCGGGTGATGTTTCCCCAATAACTGCAACATTTTTCAGCAGCCTTGATTATGCCAGCTCCTGGGGCTGCCCCTAGCACAGTCCATGGCTCAGTGCAACACTGTGTTTTGTACCCGCCCACCTGGGCAGAGCTAGAAGTTATGTGTTCCTTGGTTTGCATGCAGCCCCGTAACCCTGTACCTTCACACTTTCATTTAGCACAGCTTAAATTGCAAATTCATGTTTCTTAAAAGTGCTATAACATCATAAGTGGGACAGTTTTATGACAGCTCTGAATTACCAGACAATACTGACACATGCCGCGTGCACTTACTTTGCCTACCAGTTATGGCTGTATTTATCTGTCCATATGTCACTCTATGTCTAATGCATCTATTTACCAAGTTGAGATGGTGCTTCCGTAATGGAGGTCTCTTAGTGCATTTTTAGAATAATCATAATCATAATTAATAATAATAAACCCCAACTTGTTCCTTTGTGAATTTATTTTGTGGGTTTTTTATATCCTTGCTAGTTCTTGCTTACATTTCTATATCTGCTTACAAGGGTTTTCTGGAAATACTCCACATGAAATCCTGGAAGGGTCTAATTAACTGATGTTAAACCACAGCACATTAGCTCACACAAGTTATCTATAGATGAATTCTTAAAAATAGGGGTAGTCAAGTTGGCATGCATGGAAGAAATTTATTGACCGTGTAAGAAGTCAAGCGGGATCTTCATTGAGGCACTGGAGTTCTGTCTACTTTACTTTTTCCACCCTATGGACTCAGTCCTGAAGGCCTGCTACTGTCGTTTTGTGTGTCCCAATGACATCTGTTTGAAAAAGACAGGTGGGGTGACCCCCCCCCCCGCCCAGTGCCAAATGGCACACACTGTGTCATACCTGCAAGATCCAGCATACAGGGAATACTGGATGCAGGAGAACATAAGATCAGCCATACTGGGTCAGACCAATGGTCCATCCAGCCCAGTATCCTTTCTGCCGACAGTGGCCAATACCAGATGTCCCAGAGGGAGGGGACACAGCAGGTAATACTCATGTGATCCCTCCCCTGTCACCCACCTCTGGAGAAACAGAGGCTAGGGACATCATTTCTACCCATCCTGGCTAATAGCCATTGATGGACCTAACCTCCATGAATCTATCTAGCTCTTTTTTTGAACCCTGTTAAAGTCCTAGCCTTCACCACATCCTCTGGCAAGGAGTTCCACAGATTGACTGTGCGCTGAGTGAAGAAAAACTTCCTTCTGTTTGTTTTAAATATTAATTTCATTTGGTGACCCCTAGTTCTTATATTCTGGGAATATGTAAATAACTTTTCCTTATTCACTTTTTCCACACCAGTCATGGTGTGGAAAGGGTGTGAATGTTCAGTCTCAAGGGTGTTGCAGTCAGGGCATAGTTTACAGCAGCTCTGAAGCTGCTCTGAATTGTGCTTCCAGAACTGGTGAGGTACAGCCAACTCCTTTGTAACTCTTTGACCTCTGGTGAACCCCTCAGAGGCTCTGTTCAGTAGAGGATTCAGACCTCTCTCTGTGCTCTTCAGAACAGAATTATAACCTGATGCTTCTGTGGGAGGGACTGTTCTATCTGTATTTCTAAAGAAGGCAAGAAGTGAAAGTGCCAGAAGATTTCATAAGGCAATCAATTTAGCGGAATCAAGAAGTCTGAATACACCCAGATGTTTGAGTGCTGGTTGACCCATTACTTCTAACATACTATATATGCTTGCCATGCTACTCTGAAATTTTTATGATCAGAGTTAATGACAATCTTACATTTACTAGTAGACTGAGACAGTATGGTCCAAATCCTGCATGAGTTTTAACTGCAAGATGTAGCTCTGCTTGTGTTTCTGAGGAATCACTTTCTGCAACACAGGAGGGCTGCCACCTCTGGAAACAATGTACCATCATTGGGCACCAGATGTGAAATTTATCTTCTCCAATGGAAATCAGAAGAGAAATGTAGGTTTTAAAAAAACTGGTTTAAAAAATATTTGACTTGAATATGAGGGTCAGAGCCAAAATCTTTCCTTTGTGGAAGCTTCCCGAGAATAGTCAATAATCACAAGTGCTTGGGGACTTCTCTCTCTTTCAGAAACTGGCATCCCAAATAACACAAACTACAGGCTTTGGGTGAAGATTTGGTACTGATTCTGATGACTGCTGCTTCTTAAGTCAGGTACCATATCATCTGCTACCCTACTGAATTTTTTATTTTTCATTAGAGGTCTCTCAGGCCATGTCTACACTAGGAAACTATTTAGAAAGTAGTAAATTTGATTTAATAATTCCTATTTTAACAAATTTGAACTAGTGTGTCCACACTACGGGGGAAACCTTGAAATTAGTCCAAGGCAGGCTCTGTTAATGTGAATGCTCTACCTCGGACTTAGAGCCCCAGGAACCACTGGGGAGTTATTAGTTTGAATAACTCCGGGGAGTAATTATTTTGAAATAGTGGCACCAGAGCATCCACGCTACCGTTATTTGGAAAAAACTATTTTGGGATTAGCATTACTCCTGATGGAAAGCAGGAGTACAGAGTTTGAATTCCATGACCCGTTATTTCAAAATAATGGGCTTGATAGTGTGGATACTCCACTTATAAATTCAATCGGGTGTGCACCATTTTGAAATAAAGTCCTAGTGTAGACCAGGGCTCATACAGACCTAACTTCCAGAAAAAGATTTAAAAAAAGATTAATTAAACCCCTTCCCACAAAACAAAAATCTAAGCAACATCCCTATTCCTCAACAAGGAGAAATCCTTGACTTATTTTTCCTTCTGCTAGACAGGTAGGAAAATTATTCTTTAAAGGAAGAAGAACAGCATTTGTAGTACCCGCTTAATCAGTACTTGCAGCGTATCATCAACTTTATGATTGGAATAGTAATAGCTGTTTGACAAGTAGGAATAAAAATGATATTCTTCTGAAAATAAGACCACAATCTGGTTTTAAAAAATTGCCTGATATAAGGTGTCTTTTAATTTAATTTGATTCTAGGATAACAGCTTGCCCCAAAATGTCTTCTGCAACTCATGCACAGTATTTCAATCTGTCATCTTGTATTGACCTAACATGGGAATATATTGTTCTGTACTTTCATCAAGCTAGCAAGGATGTTATAAAAGTTAATAATTCAATAGCAGTATTTTAAAAAAAATATCTACTTGTTCTGTCACATACAGAATCAGAAGTTCACCCAATGAAAAGAACCTACACTCAGCCCTGCTCTGTACTGCATGTTCATTTATGGAGGGAGCATAGATGGGCTTGCTATAGAATGAGTAGGATTGCATGGCCTAAACTTCTGTGCCTGAAGGTTGGATGTAGAATTCATCCTCTATAGACTCAATATATGGGAAGGGAACAGAATAAGTTAATTTTATCTGGACACAGATAATTATATCAGCATGTACACAAAAGGTACCTCTACACAGAAGGGCTAAAGTTGAATTAAGCTATGGAACTTCAACTACATCAATTGCATAGCTTAAGTCGAAATAGCTTAATTCAGCTTTAAGTGCTGTCTACACAGCGGGAAGTCAAAGGAAGAACACTCTTCCTTTGACTTTCCTTACTCCTCATGAAATGAGGATTTCCATAAGTCAGAGTAAGAAGTCCTCCAGCTCAACATTATTTTGAAATAAAGGCTTGCAGTGTAAATACGCTCTTTGTTATTTTGGAATAACATTAGTTATTCTGAAATAATGCTGCTGTGTAGACGTACCCTAATATATTCTATTGCCTTGTTTATTTGGACAGACCAAATTTACTTCAACAATTGTGGCATCAGATGAAAAGAGTTGTTAAAAAAATTATACACTCAGTACCTTCACACTTATTTCCTTAGACTTGGGACTGTCTTGGAAGTATTACTTCAGTGGCTTTGGGTTATTCAGTTGCTCAAAGTAAGGTGTGTGCAATGACACCAATTACTCGGTATAAATTTGAAAACAAGTTTATCTGAGTTATATTTAAGTACCTATCTTCATTCAAATTTAAAATGAAATGTTTCATCCATTCCATCTCAACATTTGAAAATGCAAAAATATTGTAATAATAAACTTTAAAATGTCATTTGCGACCATTCTTCTGCCTGATTACTACAAAATACTTTTCATATTATGTATTAATATTTAGGTGAGGGCTAAAATGTTTTTTTCATATTTGTTATTATACTTGAATTCAATAATGGAAAATATGCATGGTTTCTGATTTTTGATAGGTAGAGTAACTTCAGCTTCCAATACAAATATTCCTATATTTATGAACTAAAAACATGACTTTCCATGAATTTTCTATAATATTTGCTAAAATGTTTTGTGTTTCTGAGTATTCCTGACAGTTAACTTATTAGACAGGTACAGTCAAAGCAAGCACATTAAAAAATCAAATGAATATTCAAAAACCAATGCTTTCAGTATTCATTGACAGCTAGCTATTGATTAATAAAAAGGGATTACCATTATGTTATTACCCAAACAACCTCCTTATTCTTGGAAACCTGCAGTCATTACTTAGTCCTACAACACATTTGGGTCTATAAAAATTCTGAAGTAATTGTAAGGAACAAAGTGTTGGTTTAACTCAGGGGAACAATCATTGATTTCTAATTGCAAAAAATGAGTGGTCAGTAGTCTGGTCTTTAGCCAGAGAAGCAGATGACCTGGTAGATTGCATGAGGGCTTCTTCACTACAACAATAATTGGACCTAAAGTGTGCAATTAACAAATACAACTGATGATGGGAGAATCTCCACAAGTATGAGGTTTCATTTCCATTCATATAAGTAATGGGTCCCAACAGTTGAGATATTTATTGGCACTTCAGTAGTAAAGAAATAAAATTGGGATTTTTGCAGCTATTAGTATCCTTGTGAATTTCCCTGTGTTTCCTGAGTCTGGAGTGAGTTGGAATTTGTTTTATAACAGGTCTACTTCTCATGGTCATATTGACTGGAAGCCTTGTATATTGCTTATCATACCTGCCACTCTTCCATCAATTCTAATGGAGCCCAATAGATTCTTGTTGAAATCAATGGGAGTTTTGCCATTGATTTCTATGGTGAGAACAGAATTGGGGCTCTTAGCGCTTGGCCATCTCTCTGAGATCTTGACAAGAAGAAGGGACCCTTCACCATCATAGAACAGAACGGGGTCAGCTGCCTCTGTAGTAATACCCTCCTTGCCTGGATGGCACAGAAAGGCGTTTATGGAGAGTGGACTTGATAGACATCATCCCTCATAGAAGTCTGTGGGGATTCACTAATCAGAAACCCCAATTCAGCAATGGGTTTAAGCTTGTGCCTATCACTGCTCACATTCTTAATGCTAAGAACATATTTAAATACCCGAGGTTTAATATCTCTACTTTTGGACAAAAGAAGTATGGAGAGGTGCAGAGATCAAAACAAACAGCAGCTACTTAGAGTTAAAAGAACTGTTTCAGTCCTTTAGGAACAGGTTTTCATTGATTGAAAGTGAAAATTTATGCCAGTTTTTAAGTTTTTGTTTTTAGTTATTTGTTTATTTATTATTATTAATTATTATTATTATTAATAATAATAATAATAATTATTTATCTGAATAACAGCAATGAAGGTTCCCAGAAAAACCTACATTTAGAGAAGACTATAGAGATTTACAAAAATGTCTGGCTAAATAGGTTGGCAGTCTTGTAATAATGGTGAAATCAACTATACTCCATCTATAACTAGGATTTTCAACATGTCTGTTCATACTGGCCTGTAAGTGTCATTTATCATTATTAGTTATTTATTACCGTTGTGCCTAATATCCAGTCAAGTTCAATCACCACTCGTGGCAGGTGCTGTACAAATACATAAGAGAGTTTCTGTTCTAAAGTTCTTCCAGTCTAAAGAGACAAGACAGCAGTGGATGGGAGAGAACAGAGCTACATAGAGATGAAGAGACTTGCTCAATAGGTCAAAGGCTGAGTGAGGAAGCTGTTCTGAGTCCCCACCCTACCTCTTCCTCCCCCCAATTAGATTTGCAGGGTTTCCCAAAGTGTGCTCTGTGGAGCCCTGGGGCTCCATGTGATGGGTTCAGGAACTCTAAGAGAAAATATTAATGACAGTTGTATGACCCTGTTATTTTGTTACTAATTTTCTGATAGTTTTTTTTGAAAAATATATAAGAATTATACAAGAAATAACAATAGAATCCCCAAACCTTATCTATTTGTATACCTGCCAAATGTTCAGGAGCCTGTAGGGATTCTGTGGCTGAAAAAGTTTTGGAATTCTGGATTAAAGAAAGACTAATAAAGATTGACAAACACTTAATTTGAGGTCCCAATATTTTATTAATCAATAAAACTGCAATACACTTTGGGCACATTGGTTCACAACATTATCACATGCATGTCCAAAGCTAATAACATTGAAATGCATTCAAAACATGGTAATGCAACAGGGTACCTAATCCATTCACATGCGATTATCAGAAGTTCAGGAGTAGGAACTGCTTTTGTGCAGATTCTGTGAGTATTTTAGCCAACATGTCTTTAAACATTAATTGGTCTCCTGTATTTCTACACTATGTTACTGTAGAGCAAACAATGCCAGAATATTTGAATGGTCCATTTCTTCCTGGGGTGATACTATACAATGCTTACTCATGACTGCCCTGAAATTTCTTCTGCTTTACTATCTTTTTTTTCATCTGACGATTCATGTCTGTTTTTCGCCAACATGCTGCTGTGTTTTTTTATTCTGATCAATAGTTTCAGTGTTGTGAGTGGCAGTTTCACTAGCATGACAGCATGTCTCCAATATAACATGGGACCCTTGTATGTGATCTCTGGTCATGATAGAAAGGTGATCTCTGAATATAGCTGACTTGCAACTTAAAACCCTTGGGGGATGTTTTAGAGAGGGGCTTTTAAGATAGTGATTACCTAATAGGCATAACCTCTAGTACAGGTTCCAGAATGGCAGCATTTCCATCTCCATAGCTTGTAATGTTCTGAATAATATTTTACATCTCATGCAGTTCAGCTTCCTTTTTTGCCCCCCAGCTGGCTCTGGTCCCTTGGTTGTTTGTGTTGTGTCACTGTGAGTGTGCATGGAGCAGAGTTATATGGCATCATTTGGAGAAACATTGTGTTAATAACCAGAGTTCAAGGGCAAAGGATATAAACAGAGCAAATTATAAGTCTAACCAGATACATGGCTTTTGCTAAAAGGGATATGGGCCGCTGCTTTATTTACCGGGTGCTGGTGCACTTGCAAAAGTGTTCAAGAAAAAAGAAAACATGAAAGCATTTTTAAACCTCTGTGGTATTGCTTAGGAAAACAATGCAAATACACAGAGTAGTAAAGGGGCTGAAAAGAACTGTGATTCTCTGTTTCCTCAAATGTACAATACCCCAAATATAAGTGTGAGCTTATACTTTTCTGAACCTATTTTCTAGCATGTCCACACACTGCATAGAATCCAAATTAATCTTCCATCTGGGGTTTAACATTATTAAGACAGACATTAACATCACAATAATATAAAGTTCAGCCCAACATTCTCCCCACCTTGGCTACAACTAGGTTCCTCTTTTGGACAGCTCAGCCCACACCTAGATCCTCTCTCCTCTCCTCCCTTATATCAGGTGAGCCACCTGCCACACTGAGACAGCAGAAGACATTTGTAACATTCCTAGAAGGATCAAAGCCTGCTAACAGGATGGAACATTTCAGGCAGACGCTGCCAGCTTGCAACAGGGTGGGATTATTTTATTTCACAGCCCATAATTTCATTACCACTATTGGACATGGTAATAGCTTAGTGGAACATTTTATTTATCTGATCTTTTGAGATCGCAGAGCGCCTATAGATTTTATATTATTTCAATTTTAATGTTGCATTGTTTGGATTTTTTTGTAACGTGCAAGTAAAACTACAGAAAACAATATACTTTTTGATTATTTTTAGACATGCTAGTCACAGAACAAAGACACTGGATAATACAAAATGTGAAGAACAATAAGACGTGGTAGAAAGATGTTCAAAATAAGGCCTGTTCTGACTCATTTTTTGTGCTTCTCTGATTTGTCTCCTGGTTGTTTTCCTGTAAATGTTGTTTTTACAACACGCTCTGCAAATTTGCAAAAAAATCAATTTCTGAAATGAATTTTCTGGAAACATCTGTTCTCATCCCTTGTCAGAAAGCCACAGAGAATATTGAATATATTAGATTGCCTATGATCTCTGTATTAAACGAGCTCTGAAAATATTAATAAAGGTTAATTCTTGTGTCATTAGTGCTTTATGGTGCAAACTGGATGCAAAATGCATATGCAGAACATAAAGAAAAAGAGAACATTCTTAATCTTTCAAGGAAAAAGAAAATTGACTAGTGTGGATTGTATTTCATATAATCCCCCTGAAAATATTCTAGAGTGTCATTCCTTTCCTATACTTCTTGAAGTTTATGGGCTAGATTCTCAGTAGATAAGGACCTGGGCCCATATTTTTTCCACAAAAATGTTATTTCTTATCATTCTAATATAATATCAAATCACTGACGTTAATAAGCACATATGAGTCAGATTTAGAAAAATAATAATGGACATAATTTTCTCACAGCACAATTTGATTCAGAGGTTTTTATCTTATTGTATGGATCATAAACTACAGCTAGGATCAATAGAGTTGTTTTATAATCGATGTAAGCATCTGGTTCCTTGGGATTTTTTCTGACTGTATCCTGATTCCTCAGATGGCAAAACCAGTTTTGAAGAGGAATAATTCAGTTTTGTGGAACACTAAGCCTATCCAGTTTCCTACACAACACATTTTTTTCTCCCACTGGGATATAATGGAAACTAATCTTCAACATCTAAACATTCCAAGTCAAGTCCTTTTGTTAAGTCATTTTATTCATTTTGTTTGGTCCTGTTACAGCTTTGAGACCACTTGTATTTACATATGAGGAGAACCCTGCGGCTCCGAACTCTCCACTCACAAGACAGGGTAATTAATCATTCCCAAATCCTCCTGCCGCGCACTCAATGACTCCGACAGCAAGCATAGCCAATCAGAAAGTGCAGGTGGGGCTCAGACCTGCAGGAAAGCTTTGCACCCTGACCCAATATCACTGTGCCTGTTTCCCTTTCAGTCTTATCACTGTGTAAGAATAACACCATTAACCGTGTCCTTGTAATCAACTCACCATACTAAATTCAGAAATGGACAGGTAGGTGCCTCGTGATTTGGTAAGGCCCTCTTTTTGTCAAAAATTCAAGAGGAGAGAGAGAGAGCGACAGAGCTGACAATAGTGGGTGCATCTGACGAAGTGGGTCTTTGCCCACAAAAGCTTATGCTCCAATAAATCTGTTAGTCTATAAGGTGCCACAGGACTCCTCGTGGCTGTTGCAGATTCAGACTAACACGGCTACCTCTCTGATACTTGAGAGCTCACAGTGTAACTTGCCATAGAGACAGACCTAAGAATTCCCTCCAACCGTTTCCATTTGTGAGTAAAATGTGGCTCATTGGGTTTGAACCTGCATTCCTTCTACGTCCGCACATTATTTGAAAGCCAATTAGATATTGTGGTGTAGCAATAGTATAAGGTAAGGCTGGGGAGAATTGCATGCCTGGTTTCAGATTCGGGTGACTAGAGTTTGACACTTCAATAAATACCTGATTTTCCTTACTCACTGGCTTCATCACCCACTGAAGGAGACTGGCGGAACGGGTATTATTCAGATGCTAGAAATACTATGCACTGCTTTTCTTTCTGTTTGTTTTCTTTGTCCTGTTTAAGAGTCAACCGCTCTGCACCCACTCTGACTTAGGGCTAAGAATCCAGCCAGGAAGGGCCTTAGGAGTAGCCTGACAGTACAGGAAAGGCCCCAAGCAGAAAGACCTGGAAGTAGGGAGAGAAGCAATTGTTTTGTGTCAGATTTTGTTGGTCTTTAATTTAGGACTTGGAGCTTTATTTTAGGGTTTTTTTAATGGTAATAAACCCACAACACACACAAAAAGCGCTTGGGTGAAATGTACTGAGTAGTCCCAAAGAGAAAACAGAGCCAAGGAGGCGTCTCTGAAACTACCATGGAGTTCTGGGAAGTAGTCACACATTCACAGATCGCCATTTTAAAAGCTTGTTCTTTTTCCACATAGAAGATCCGGTCTTATGGCCAGTGAAGTCAAAGGAAAGGCGCCCATTAACACAAATGGGCGTTGGATTAGGTCAATAGTGTTAAGTTTGCTACCGTAGTTACCATAGTCTCCTTTTTAAAAATGAGAACACTTAGAATAGCACCCAAAAAGGCAAGTACCGGGGTGCAGGGAATGCCAAGTTTTAGGATGTGATCTCTGGAGCTTCATCCATGCACCTCCATTGATTGAGCTAAAAGCCAGCTGGCTCTCAGCTAAGGCTGAAGAGGAAACTTATTCTTTCTCTCTGTAAGTTGTCTCAGTGCCACTACACAGGACGGTACGCCACACCACACCCAGCAGATGTGTGGGTTATGCAACTTTTTGTTAAATCTACTATCATGCTTGCAAAGTCAATCCCACCTCTTCCTTCCAGAACTTCAACTATTATTTTCTGGTACTATATTTTTCCTTTTCACTGTTCATCTGTAGCCACAGACCCTCTAATGTCAGGGACATAGAAAACTTTATCCTAAAACGTGCTGTGGGATGAAATTTGCTGAGCCAGGAAGCAGTTGGTTTTGCCTAATTTCTGAACAGCATGTCAGTCAATTTTAATTTGCACAATGGCAAAACAAGCTATTTTGTGCTTATGCAAATTGAAAATGACTTTTAAAAAAATATAATTCCTGATCCTAGAGATCTCTTTTGGTAGAATTTCATGCTGTAATCATTTCAGGCACTTTGGGAAAAAAATGACTGAGACATCAAATGTTGCTAGATGGCTTGTAATTATTTTGCAAAGAAATTTCAGAAGTATACTGCTTCAAAACTCATCATTGCTGTAGCTTAAAGAGAAGACACAGTCTACTGAGTAAATAATATGCACAATTCCATGAAGAGGCAGTTTTGAGAAGGTTTTTGAGATCCACTGCTATGTTATCTTAGAATGAAAACAAAACAAAACACCTAAACCAAGAAAATATTAAGGGTAGCAGAAATATGTGGCCTGAATAAACAAACAGCCACATTGTTCTGCGTTCCCTTTCTTCTTTCCAGGAAAGACAGTCATCAATGGTCTCTGTACTGTCCTTGCTTATACCAACAGATTGCTGTTTTCCTACAGAGAAGTTAAGGGGACATCCTGTAAACCTGACTGTGACGTGTTTCACATTATACGCTGTACCAAAGAACAAAGCCTCAGTCCTACTTTTGGGCTTGATTGTGCATCCTTACTCATGTGAGTAAACATTGGCTCCCACCACTTGGCCTGTGGATTTCGGTCATCAGACAACTCTTGTAACTGCTCATAAGGATTTCAATCCAGTCCCGAGTATTTAACCAGTTCAAATGCACAGATCTAAAGCTTGGAACACTTTAAGGCTCCAGAGCACACAGTGTGCATCTTAAAATGTCTATAAAAATGTGACTTTAAAATCTGACTGTCTAATATGGCTTCCCCCACTCCTCCCTTTTTTTCCCCCTAATGGTTCTGCAAGCATCTTCTGATCCAGATCCAGAGCCCACTGAAAACAATGTGGGATTCCTTCCAATGCTCTCAGTGGGATTTGGATTAGGACCTAGGCAGGCTACAGAGCTTTAAAAAGGTGTTTGAAACATAGTCTGTTCTGACTGGTTAGTGCACACGTCGCTTGGAACGGGCAGTGGAAAGGTGAAATCAGTAAATGAAATCAGCTAAATTAAATACACTGTTATCTGCAGCCTTTCAAGTAAATCACAGCCTGGCTGTCTTTGAGCTGAACCCCAAAAGAATGTGTCAAGAAGCCATGACACTGTAGAGATGTCATGCTGGCTTGGCCCAGCACATCCACAGCTGACTATCTAGAGTGCTGAAGCTAAGGATCATGAGCAAGGAAGCAGAGGAAGTGCTGGGAGCTGATTGGTTGGGGGCAATGTATTCTGACCATTTCTCGTGATCTTTATGCATGCTTCAGAGCACTGTTCCATGCTCTGCTGAGTACCAACTCCTCAGGTTTTGGAGGAGAGCTAATCAGAGAGCAAGAGTTGACCTATATAGTTCCATTTCTAGCCATAACTTTTAGCGTGATTGTCTGCTCTTAAACCAGGATGGGTCCCTGTGGGTTAGGTAACCATAGTTTTCCAAGGAGAATTTCACCAAGGAGCAACCAGTTCCGTAGTTAGAGTGCTTGATCTGTTACTTTCATTGCCTTCTCTTGCTTGGTTTCAGTAATAGCAAGCACATCTTGAGTCAAACTGGAATTCTAGGGAATTTGGCCCACCTCACTCTTACCATCTGCTCTTGTGCTTTTACGACAAGCAAGCATGTGTACAAAATGAAAACTGCTGCAGTAACCAGCTCAGAGTCTTGCCAGTGGTCATCTTCCTGCCAGCCTTTCTATAGAGAGATAACTTTTTCTTAAAAAAAAAAAAGGGGGGGAGGGCTTTTTTGGCATCACATTTGCTTAATCTCTAGCCTCCAAATCATAAATCATTCAACAAGATAGAAGTGACGCCAGCCTTTGAGAGTCACTTTGTTAAATGCCCAAACTTGTATAACTGAAAAAGAAGAGAAATTAACATTTGAACCATATTGTTTCTGAAAGATTGGGAGAGCCATTTTGAGTCTCAGTTCTGTTTTAAGAATGTAACTCCTGGACTAAGAAGAATTAGCCCTGAGCTCAGTCACCCCAGTTCAATCTTACTGTAGGAATAATCCATTTAGTCAGTTTTAAAACCAAATTGGAAATGAAAAAAAGAATTCCTCCTCATCTCTCTTAGCATTAAATTCACTTAGCATAGTTCCTTCTTTAATATGGATCTCCTGAGTTAAGCAACCCTATATTTTAGATTTGTGTTGCGTGTACAATTATGTGTTGTAATAGGAAATTTGTTTCCAAGTCTTGCCCTCCACTAATTATTTATCTTTTCTCTGATTGATTATCTATCTATCAATCATTCCTCACCCCAGATGCTGCACTAAATTGAATTTGGGGCTATTAAGCCAAAATTCTGAGGTATAATTTAATACTTGTTTTTAAGAGATGCTGCCAACTTGAAATATAGTCAATTAAAAAAGAAATGTTAAAAGTACTTTCAGTGCTACACCTAACTCTGCCAATTTTTTTTATAGATTTACATTTTCCTATTTTAAAAAAATGTTTTTCTCTCTCCTGTTGCTGTGCAAAAGTCCCTCGGAAACAAACAGAAGCTCTGAATTAACTGACTATAAAGGGCAACAGTGAAACTGAGGTATGTCTACATTACAAGGATATTTCAAAATAAGCTATTTTGGAACAATAACTCCCAAAATAACTATTTTGAAATAGCATGACCACACTACAGGGAAGCCTCAAAATTAGTCCAAGGCAGGCTCCCCTAATGTGGACGTGCTACCTTGATTTAGAGCCCCAGGAAGCACTGGGGAGTAATTACTTTGAATTGCCCTGGGGAGGAGCTATTTCAAAATAGCAGCAGTGGAGCGTCCACACACACCCTATTTCAAAATAGCTATTTTGAAATAGCCATTATTCCTTGTGAAATAAGGGTTTATTATTTCAGATATTTCAAAATAATGTCAAAATAATGGGCTTCCTGTGTGGACACTCACCTTGTTATTTTGAAATAACTCACATTATTTTAGAATTAATGCTGTAGTGTAGATGTGCCCTTTAAACTGTACACAGCATAAAGCAAATTGGGAAAATAGATTTCCCCCCAGTTCCTTTGAGTTATAACAACTTTCATTGTTACTCATCATCAGAAGAGTTTTAAACAAAATCAGAGAGAACTGTGACTTTGTTTTTTTGAATTAGTGTTCTGAAAAATCTGATTTTATAAAAATGATACAGGAGGCCCCCGACTTGCGAGTTCCATCCCCCTGCACTTACAACCATTTTTGTAAGTGAGGAAGGGGACAGAAACTCCTGACTTATGTCCTCGGCATGTGTTTATGATGGCACACGGTGCCTATCATAAATGAGGGTTCAAGTTACGACACCCTCAACTTGGGACGCTTCCCCCAGAACCAATCGTGTCGTAAGTCGGGGGCCTCCTGTACTGAAAGTATGACTTTCTTCTTCCATTCTTGGCTTCATTGTGATTCAGAACTGGTAATATAGGGTTCAGACTTTCTTCCATGGAAATCAGTTGCAAAATTGCCACTGATTCCCTATGGGTACATCTACACATCCGCGTTATTTCGGAATAACTGACATTATTCCAAAATAACAAAGAGGGTATCTACACTGCAAGCCTTTATTTCAAAATAATGTTGATCTGGAGGACTCCTTACTCCAACTCATGGTAACCCTCATTTCATGAGGAGTGAGGAAAGTTGAAGGAAGAGTGCGTAAACAGAGCCTTAAGCCTAATTAATCTATTTTGACTTCAGCTACGATATTGACTAGCTGAAATTGTGTAACTTAATTTGACTTTAGCTCTGCTGCGTAGATGTACCCCAACTGAGAATTAGGTGTTTTTCTAGACATAAGAACAGCAACAACAGAAGTGGTAACAGTTTGCCTTGATTACAGTACTTTTCATCCAAACATTGTCAAGCCCTTTATTATTATTATCTCTATTTTATAGACAGGAAAACTGAAGCATACAATAAACGTAGCTTATTCAGCAAGTTTAAGTTGGAGCCAGTATCTAAGCCAGTCCCAGAGCCAGAAGCAGCAGTAACAAAACTTCTGACTCTTCCCTGTTCTAACCACAAACCATTCTAGTTTCTTAGAAACAATTCCAACCTGCGAAAAGTTCAGTCTCATCTTTCTCTTGCAATGTGATATTTTTGATGTGTTGGGGAGGGACGGGGGAGAAGAGAGTCATGTGAGCAGACAAATTCTTGCTAATCTCCAAATGGGAAACTGAAGGTTTTTTTCCCTCCCTCCCCCCTCGTCCTCCCCGCCCTGTACCTGTTTTGCAGTTCTGTCTTGGGCTGCACACTTTTCCTTCTGAGATAGATGATCTGTTCTTTGGCTGGACATCCTGACCTTTTGTGGGTGTTAATCATCAATCTCCATCCAGGCAGCAATAGAAAGCTCTTGCTTCTGTAGAGAGGTGCCTATCATTGGCACCATGGGAAAATTCAATTTTCACCTCCAAATATAGAGGATGACAGAACTCCTGAACAAGGGGATGGCTGCTATTGTTTTACTTTTATTAAGCAAGACCCATCTACTGCTTTCCACTCTTAGCTTTTACTTAGAGTAATCAATGTTTTCAATATAACTGGCTATTACTATTGGCCAGATATCGATGCTTGATGGTGCTTAGACATAGTGTGTTGCCGTGAAGTATCTTCCCCATACTTTCCAGACAGATGGGTAATAATACTACACATTAATACCTCCACATTGGTTTATGTGTGTTTGACCATCGTGCTAGCATAATTATTTTTCCTCAGTAAAAGCTATTAGAGATCTATTTGGTAGGTTTTACGATCAATAGCTCCTGTGATATTTGTGTAGCAGGCACAGAATAATCAATTGAAGGTCATATAAAGTAAATTACCATCCTCCTATAATGATTCTTTTTTCTAGATGAGAATGGGTTTTATTATTTCATCAGGAGAGCCCTCATGATGCATGCCCTCTCTCTTTTTTTAGAAACAGAGAGGGAGAGATAAATGTTGTTGAGTGTATGTTGAAGCATGATATTAGTATCTATTACCTGAATTTATATTATCGGGTTATTGACTTAGGGGATGGCAATGCTTGGAATAATTTTATATGATTGGTGACACGACTAAAAGCCAGTTGGGGGAAACAGAAGCCCTGGCTGGTATGTTGTAGGAGGTGACTTTGCCAAATTCACTGCCTGAATTTAATATTGGCGTATACTCTGACAGTTCTGAAGATAGGGTCCCTCTGTTTAGCCACAAGCTCTGCCATGTGGAATGTAGCAACATAAGTTTCCTTCATTCAATTCCATCCATGTGCCTCTTCCATGACCTGCAGTGGCCACCTCTAGATGTAAAATAGTAACTCTTTCTCCGTGACCCCTTCTGTCCTTACCAAAATAAATAAGTACATAAATAAATAAATTAAATAAAGGAATCCTGTGGCTCCTTAAAAACTAACAATGTATTTCATGAGCCACAGACCAATTCATCAGATGCATCCAGACCACAAAAAGCTCATGGCCAAATAAATTTGTTAGTCTTTAAGGCGCCACAGGATTCCTCATTGCTATTTGCTGAAGCGGACTAACACGGCAATGCCCCTGAAGCGTCTGTCTCCACACAGCAATCTAATTGGTGCCAGCTCTGATCTGGAATGTGATGGGTGCCTGTCCACCAATAACTCAGCTCATAACCAGTAACTCATTTCACACAGGCCACAAACTAGATATGAGCTGGCCCTTAAATTCTCAGCCACTAGCAAAGCAGACAAGATATGGCCAATGTTCATAGAAGTGAACAGCTTAGTGACTAGCCATTCCTCTGTCCCATCCAGTGCCATGAGCTATGTAGGCTCAACCTGGTTATTCCCATGCTTTGTTTGATCACACAGCACAGTTCCTCAAGATGACTGGAAGAGTGCAGCCACCATTTGCTTTCTTAAACATGCCAGCAGGCCTCTTTACTTCGCACACCGCGCTAGCAATGCTTCATTCTGACTGACATTGTACACAGTGTCCTAATATCAATGAAATTCAATCTGGCAAAATGCTTTCAGCATTCATTTGCTGGGGTCTACGTCACCATGAAACAGGGATGCTTTTAGTTTTATTTCTGTACCTTTACACTGTTAAGGCCACTGTCAGCCTGTGGAGAGAACAGCCGTTTTATTCTCAGAGTTGCTACAAACTGTTCCAGTGCAGATATATGCTGAGTGTTTTCTCATGGAGAGTTTAGTGGGTTGTTTGTTTGTTTTTTCATTGCCTTCTATGGTTTTCCTTGACTTAGAAAAAAAATATGTTTCACTGCAAGTATGTTCTCTTTATGTATGGGAAAGCTGTTTTTTTATTATATGTATTCTGGTAGCTCCTAGGGGTCATAGATGATGTCATGGCCCCAGCGATTTAGACACTGTACAGATACTTGGTACAAGTCTCTGTCCCAGGCCTTACAGTCTAAGTAGAAAAGACAGACAAAAATCTATATCTACCGAATGAGCTAGAGGTGTGATTCCCCTGCACACATACATTTACTTCTAGCTCTCATCAAGCTAGTGCAACTGTAAATAGCACTGTAGCTGCCTGGCTTAGCCATTGCAAGTGCAAACCCATGTGGAAATCAATGGCTATGCAGTCAGCACAACTAAGCTGTGCCTCCTCTGCCATTGTGTTACATATACTCACACTAGTTAGAGGAAAGTAGGCTAATGAAAGAATGTGGAATAAAACCCATCTCCTGAATTTTCTTCAGTGCTTTATCCATTGGTCCACACTGCCTCTGAGGCACAATAATAAAAAGGCGCAATATAGTCCAAGTTCAGCTTTGATTTTTTTTTTTTTTGGTATCCCTGTTGGCTATAATGCTATGCTCCCATCTATAGATTGGGTATATCAATCCAGTGATGTTATATTACAAACAGGATCTTAACGGGCTTTGCCCCCATTTTTCTTCTCTGCATACAGGTGGGTTGTCCCTTCCAATTCAATCATCCACAAGATAAGCAGGAGTTCATAAATGTGGCATTCCCACTAACTTTTCCATTTAGCAGTGAATGGTAGATATGTTGCTCGTTTGTCTAATCATATCTGGCAGGCTCTGTGTTCTTAAATCCAGTCCAGGAGACAGATTTTAAATCCCAAGCTTAAAACCTGCTTCAGGAAGGGGCAGAAAAAGGAATACCTGAAAGCTTATAGGAAGAAAAGAACTTAGGGAAAAAAGAGAGAAATGAGAATTGTTTACCTGGTGCTAAAATGGTCCTGATTACCATAGTTTTTCTGAGTGCCTCACAGTCAATAATGGAGAGGATCCTCACAACGCCCTTGTGAGAATGATAAGTATTAGGTCCATTTTACAGGTAAGGGAACTGAGGTGCATGGTATATTAAGTGATTTGCCCTACATTACACAATATGTCTGTGATTGAGGCAAAAACTGAACTGTGATCTCTCAAACCATACTCAGTAGATCATATTTTCTTCCAAGACAGTGACATCAATGAAACAAACTTTTCAGAGTAGTTTGCATTGATATGATATACTGATATGATAACTAACTAGTTTGCATTGGATATATAAGACTAGTTACTGATAGAGTGGACATTTCCTAGAAAACACAATCATGATAGATAGATTCTGATTGGCAAATTTTGACAAAAACAAAGTTTTGACAAAGAAACAGAACTGAAATGTCCCAAAGTTATTTGTGATGGTAATGTTTATTATTAATAGTAATTAACAAAAGATGATCCTGTGAATGAAGCATAGGACATTGGAATCAGAAGATTTTGGGTCCCTAGGTCACAGATTGCTTGTCCAGTTTATATAGGAAAAATCACCCATTTGTGCCTCAGTTTCCCTGCCTGTGTAATTGGAAGAATAGCAACCCATTTTTAAAAAAAAAAAATTCTACATGTCTTTAGATGAAGGAGTCTACATATGTATAGCATTACCATGAGTTTTGCACTTTTTTCAAGCATTACCTTTCAGTAAGAACAATGGAAAACATGAACAGTTAAGATCCAATACTCCTTTAGCCTCTAGTTGCGTACCATAATGTATTACAATATATCTATATTATATATTCCAGCTGCATGGCTGAGTGGGCCCAAGGGCAACCTAACAAAGAGGAAAAGGGACCAGTATAACAGCCGAGGCCCCAACTTGCTGGAGTTTTATCAGTGCTGCATGACATCACTTTTCACATGACTTCAATCAGTAAACCCTCTTCTTCTCCCCCTCCTCCAATTTATTTTTAAAAATATCATGAAGCTGGTTATGCCACACACAGAAAGAAAAACCCATTAGCTGACTCTAACCCAATGTGCTGCACAAACAATAATAACCGAAACAAAGCTCACAGGAAACATTTGCACACAGCATCTGTTATGATCACATAACCACCAGACAGATGTTTAATCCCAACTGCTAACATAAGATCATTTGTATGTTTGAAGAGGGAGAGATCCCATTTGGGTCCCCCCTCCCCGCCATTTATTTATTTCTTAAAAACAGAAGGGAAGAGATTTTCTCAGCTGTAGGAATTAATTTTTGCTCTCTCTCTTGCCCCACTTTCACCATCAGCAATTGGAGAAAAGCTGTGGTGCAGCCTCTGGCAAGGAGGAGAGACTGAGAACTGTGTGGTCTGCTAGTTGAGGAGTACATGGTCTTTTTCAAGCTGTGGGACTAGCGCTCATCTTCCCCGAAAGACTCATTAAATAATTCTGATCAGAGGAGGCGAAGGGAAGCCCACACATGAAACAAGTTTGGTGGTCTCAGCCAAGTTCCTGGTGAGTAAGACCAAAGTTTCCCAGCACCACCCCATCAGCCTCTGTGAATTTCATCTCCAAACATGAAAACAAACTCATTAGCTCTGAATTGCTTTGTGAGGGTCACAGAAAGATGTCAGCTTTTTGTGTGGCCTTTTCCATTTAGCAAACAGCTAGACACCCAAGGAAGGGAAGTTTTCAGCTCTGCACTGTGGATTGTGGATTATTTTAGCTTTGAAGGATACTGGCAGGACTTTAGATTCATGCAGATGGGAGATACATGTTAATAATAGTAATATGTTGCTCTTCTGTAGCCCCTTCCATTCAGGATTTCTTAATGAACTTTACAATGAGGAATGATTGTACAACTGGTCTTTACAATTAATCTTTACATATCTCTAGTTAGGAGACTGTCATTGGATTAATAGGTAACTGTTGTAGTTAGCAAGACTAGCCCAGGATGTTATCCTTCACTCAATGAGCCTAGGGTCAGTTTCTTTCTTGCCATAGACTTCCTCTGGGATCTCAGATAGGTTACTTAGGCCCAGCTCCTCAAAGGTAGTGAGTCACTTAATGCCTGCTGATTTCACAGGCTTTTCTCTCACTGTGTCTTCCTTTCCCATCTGTAAAATGGGGATAATAGCACTTCCCTATCTCATAGATGTGTTGTGAAGATATGTACATGAGTGATTGCGAGGTGTTCAGATCCTATAGTGATAGGAGCCAGATAAGTACCTGAAATAGAGAGATTATCCCATGTGACATGCAGGGAAGTTGAGGCACAGAAATATGATGTGACTTGCCCAGGCTTTTTGGTAGTATCAATGCTGGGAAAAGAGTCCCCAAGCTGACAACTCTCCTCCCTTGGAACTGAAGTGGAAAATGTGTGAATGATGACAAAGAAAACAAGAGTGTCCCAGTGCTTCAATATTTGTACACTGTCTCTGAGTATCAGCGGTGGGATTAGAGGATGCTGGGGAAAAGAGATTTACTGAGCATTATTAAGGTAAATAGAAATGAACCAGAAAATCATTTGGATCTCATCGGCTGACAAAAGAGAAGACCAGGCAGCTGCAATAAAAAAGGGTTAAAAAAAATCCAGAAGCCATTCTCCTGTCTGTGTATTTGTACTGTGCACAGAAGAAATGCATTCACCTATAACATCCTCTGGCAAAAAAAAAAAAAAAAAAAGCAGCCCTGCCCACAATGAGGACAGTTGTCCCTTTAGATTAGGAATATTCATCTTAATGTGCAACTTCCGCTGCACGGGTCAAAATTGCCAACAGCTTTAATGGGAGAAAATGCTCTGTTGACTCATTCATTTCCACGTTTTGTTCCTGCTGCTAGACGGGATATCCTGGAAGGTGGCGAAAAGGGAGGGAAAACCGGCGCTATATCAGTTTATGATTGACCATTATTATTATTGTTGTTGTCGGGATTTTTTTGTGTTTGAGGTTTTTGATGGTTTTAAAATTTGTCTGCAGCAATTCTTGTAACTGTTTCCCCCCCCCCCCTTCAAGTGGTGACAAATAACATCTCCTAGCTTGTATAGAGAGGCCCTGGCTCTGGAAAACAATAAATGGTGATACATTGATAAATGCTGCCTTTGATCTCCCTGCAATCTTCTCTCTTCTTTGCTCATTGATACCTTGTGTTCTTAGGAGTGCACTCTGATGTACAGATAGTTACTTCCCACATGATAAGGTAACCCACTGGTCAGTATATTATAAAGCCCCCTCTGTACTCAATCATAGTGATGATGGATTTGCTGCACTTTCGGCTAGGATGACGAGACGTCTTTAACTCAGCATTCATGCTTAAGTTGTGGGTTCAATCCCTTATGATTACCAAAATGCCACTTGTTACAGCATGCAGTTATACAACTGCTAGCCAGTTTGAACTTATTGGTAAGGGTTGCGCTTTCTTCTGAAACTCTTCTATAGACAGGCAGCATGCTGTTTCCACAATCCTATGAAAGTTTCCACTCTTTTGTCAACAGTACTAGCTTGTTTGCATATGCATACACTATAGTGGCTCTTCCACTGAGATATATGTGGAAATCTGAAAGCTGGACTGAGCCAGACTTCTATACAGTATTTGTTGTGACTCCTACATCCAGTTTGTCCCTCACTGGTCCTCCAGCAGTTAAGAATGCAACTCAGATAATTCTTTTAGTCCTGGAGGACCACCTGAATCATCTAACCCTTTTCAGCTACTAGGAAGGTCTTAAAACAGGCTTTGACCTGCCTATTCCAGTGTCCTGCTCCTAAAAGGAAATAATTCAGAACTTCATTTTGAAGAGGAAGCCAAAGTACAAGTGATTATTGTTCATTGCTGTATCATGAAGCAAAAAGGCTCAGAAGAAATTATTGGAGGTAGAGCAGAGAACAGAAGAAACCAATGGGGAGGGGAGAGAATCATCTGTTTTACAGCTAAACAAATATGTGTGTAGTGTAAAACATAAAGCTACTGGGATGAGTGGAATCAAACACTGCTATTCCTATTTCCACCAAAAAACACCCCCCCACACACCAAAAAAATACAGTTGGAAAGTCAGTTACAATGTATAGAGCTATCTGGCAATGACATTTCTAGCCCATGGAAATTCATGTTATTTGTTTTCATCCCAAAATAGGACAAAATTGAATTATAGGAAATTTTGAGGATTAGAAAACATCCCACAAATTTAAATTCAGAAATTAACATATTTGACATTTTCTGTGAAACGTAAGCACTCCCTTTTGAAACAAGAAATCTGAGACATACTGTTGGCATTCTGAAACAGTGACATTTTGGACTTTCTGACATTTCAAAATAGCAAAATGTCAAAAGGCTCCTTCAAAATGAAATGTTTCATTTTGAATTTTTATGATGAATAAAATCAGAAAATTTCTTCAAAGCTGATATATTCCCATGAAAAAATGTAGATTTTGATGACTCTCGTGTTATGAGGAAAATGTTTTATGTTGAAAAAAGTCAGTCAGCTCTAAAATTGTAGCTTTTGAGCTGACCATCAACTGCCACTGCAATGAATGATTCTATCAGTATAATCTTAAAACACTTCTCTCTCTCTCTCTCTCTCTCTCTCTCTCTCTCTCTCTCTGTGTGTGTGTGTACCATTTCCATGTCAACCACCACTTTGACCATAGGAAAAGCAAAAACAAAACAAATGTTCTCCCTTGCGATCAGATCCCATCAACAGCATCACACTGGAAATGTGCCATAAATATTCTGCATTAGTTTACAATCCTGGAATAAAAGGCCCTTCTAGGAAGTTATTATCAATGACTTTAAGGAAAGGGGTCAGACCCTCACTTCCTCCTTGGACCTTGGGAGTCATCCCAGCCAGCAACAGTACAAGTGAGGCACTGGTCAAGAAATCTTTTCTCCTCCTCTGGTTTTCCCAACCTCTGGTCTCTGAAGAATTTTAAGGGTTTCAGAGTCACCAAATGGGTGCCGGACACAAAGGAGAACAAAGCAACCAACACAATGGCTAAGTCACATAGACAAAGCCTGCGATGTCCTTCAAGCTGATAATTAAAAACCTTCAAAAGTACCTCATGCCTACCCTCTTGCTCCCTCCCCCCTCCCCCCCAGCAGAGCATTTCATTGTGTAAACTTGCTTGCTGAAGAAAAGTTAACTTGGCACTCGTCTTAAGTATTGACTATCTGTCTTGAGGGTGAGGGCTGTAAATTCTCCCTCCCAAGATCCAAGTCGATTTGTTATCAAATCAGGCATTGAGAAGCTGATTCATTGCTATTCAGCGCTATGCTGATTTATATGCAGAATGTAAAACAGATGCCTTATGTGATACATATTTATGGTGAGTGCTGTTCTAGGAAGATTTATTGCGGATTCCTTTGTCGGGGTGTGCATGAGCAGAGCCATGATGACTTGTATTTCCTCTCAGCTGCCAATGCCAAACTCATTAAAAAGAGGTGTGACTATTAATATACATTGTAATACTGACAGGCTCTAATTTATAACACCCTGGCTGGCTGGAGTATTCTCCTGACTTGAGAGGTGTTTTCTGCATTTCTTCCTCCGCCGTTAAATGGTGCAAATAGAGATGTGTACCTATACATTCCCCTTTCTTGCCTCTCTCTCCACCTCTCCCATCTCCTCTTTGTTTCCTTGGTCGTCAAAATAAAGCTGGCAATAGCTAAATGTATGGCAGTCACTTTTTCTAAGTCAAATACGCTGGGGATTTATAATAGTGTAGAGTGTTTCTTTAATGGCCCTGTAAACACATGTTAACAGTCTTGTATTCTGCACTGGCACAGCATCTCTCCAGGCTAGAATAAGCAATGAAGATGTTTGGAGAAGGGCACCTCAAGCATTCTTGACTGTTGACATGGCTGCAAAGAGACAGCAGAACATGTGTTGCCCTCTACCTGGCAATTGGCAATCCTCTGCCCAAAGGACAAAAGGAAGGGAAAAGGCATATGACTAATAACTGGGATCTGCAGCAGATGGAGGAAGTTAATCCGGTGAAGCTACAGCCACATGGAATGCTGCTACCTGGTATGGAGCACGTGGCAGGAAGGAATGAAGACGTGGGAATGAAGAAAAGTGAGGACGTGGCAAGTTATTCAGTGGGAGGGCTTAGCCTAGGATGGTGTTTCACAATATTAATGGCTTCAGACATCACTCAAACAAATGGCTGTGTAATGTAGGGATCAACTACTGAAGAATAGCCATGTAATGGTGGGATCGGTTACTGACTTAGATAGAAGAACACACAGCAGTGTCATTTTTAGCCAAAGGTGCATAAAAAATCAGGTATAGTCTCCCGCAACTGTATCTGCTTGCATTTGCCATGCCAGGCAATTACAAATATGAGTATGTTTTAAGAACTAATATTCATTTGCCATACTCACATTAAATGCACAGAAACATGATGGCAACTAGTTAAAACACTAGGCCTTTGTATTCATGTTCCATAAGACACCTTGGTATTCCATTTTGTTTTCACTGAGCTGTTTCAGGGGCTGCAATAACAGAAGATCCAGTGGCCTCACATTATTTCCACCTTCTGGGAACTGAAATATAACAACACAAGCAGATCTTGTTATTTTGATCCCAGATATGGCACCTTGAGGCAAGAAAAATGGACTGTTAAAAACACAAACACAAATAAATATACAGGGACTCACCCACTGAAAACTGTGGCCATGCACAAGAGAAGGGATAATAAAATAAAACTTTGAACTGACACTGCATTCCTATCTCTGAAAATCTCAAAATGTTTTAGGTTCTTATTACATTTCAGCAACTAAACATGTGCAAAGATCTTCACAGAACACAGGAAAATTAGGTCTCTGTCCAAAGGTTCAAGCATCAATGAATTATGTTTCAGAACGCTAGTGCTTGAAGTATCATTGCCATTTTATAGATGGGGAAACTGAGGCAGAGACCTCAGTCGCACAGAATTGGTGTAAAGGCAAAGCCAGGAATGAACCCAGATATCCTATTCTTCATTCACCAGATAATTCATCTGGATTATATTTTAAAAAGATACAGAATATATTTTCTCAGCCAATCTCCATAGGGTAACTCATGGCATGGACTAAAAAGCCTTAAATTATAAACTGTAAAATTGCATAAAAAGGCCAAGCACTGAAAAAACAAAGGAAGAAGTTAAGAGATAAACAGGAAGGAGGAAGTGATACCATCCAGAGCCAAAATCTGAGTGCTCATCTGCATCCAGACCTTGAATATTAACCATACTTTATGTGTGCACAACTTCTTTTAGTTGAGGAGAGCAGAGTACATTCATAGGTAGGTTCTGTCTTTCCCAGAGACTGGAAACTAAAACCAAGAGATCTCAGCTACACTAGGAAATTTGCCACCTGGGTCACAGTGCTGATGCAGTTGCACTGCTATTTCCCACAGTAGATGCAGTTAGAGAGGTTAAATAACTTACCCCAACTCACACAACAGCCTGCTGGTAGTATTGGTGTCTAGGGGTATGTCTACACTACATGGCTCCATCAACGGAGCCATGTAGATGAGGGTTGTAGACATAGCAAAATGAAGCGGCGATTTAAATAATCGCCACTTCATTTACATCAAAATGGCTGCCGCGCTGTGCCGATCAGCTGTTTGTTGGCACAGCGCAGTAGTCTGGACGCTCGGCGGTCGACATCAAAAGCCTTTGTCAACCGCCCCGTTATGCCTCGTGGGATGAGGTTTACCGGGGTGGTCGATAAAGGCTTTTGATGTTGACCGCTGAGCGTCCAGACTACCGCGCTGTGCCAACAAACAGCTGATCAGCACAGCGCGGCAGCCATTTTGATGTAAATGAAGTGGTGATTATTTAAATTGCCGCTTCATTTTGCTATGTCTACAACCCTCATCTACATGGCTCCGTCGACGGAGCCATGTAGTGTAGACATACCCTAGATGTCTGACCGCTCCCCTGAATTGACCATTATATGTGCTGGTTTTAAGCACTATTGTTGAAAGGAGACCTGGTGCATCCTAGATTAGCTATTATTTTTAATTTGGAAGTCAGTTTCTGGAAGTCATATGTGGCAAGAAGAACTGTATTATTTATTATTGTAGTCCTAGAAGCCCTAGTCATGGACCACAATCCCACTGTGCTGGGTACTGTACAAACAGAACAAAAAGACATGATGCTTTGCAAGCAGTGACTACTGTCTTAGGCTATATCTATACAGCAGGGAAAAGTCGGAAAAAAATACGCAAATTGTGAACCGCAATTTGAATATCTTTTTCTGCTTTTCTTCTGAAAGAGGCCTTTCTGACATTTGGAGCATCTACACGGGGCCAAATGTCTGAAAAAAACCCATCTTTCAGAACATCCCTTCTTCCTTGTAGAACGAGGTGCACACGGATGCCAAAAAAACGCGTCTTCTTTTCTGACATTTTTTTCAAAAAAACCAGACGTGTTCCTTGGAGGTATCCCAGAAAAGCTCTGCTGTGTAGACATAGCCATATACTCTGGGCCAGATCCCAACACCAAACACACTGGCCCACCTTGGTAAATTACCATCATTCCATGAAAATCAATTGAACTAAGCCACTTTGTGCCAGCTGAGGATCTATCCTGGTACATATTTCAGAGATCTCATCTTTGATACATTTCTCTCTGTGATCCAATAGATACGACCCTGATCTCAGAATCAGGACATCTGGGTCCTTTTCTTTTCAGCTTGGCCACTGACCTGCTCTGTAACTTTGGGTAAGCCATTCACTTCCGAGTTGAGTGGCATAAAGCTCCTTACTCTCCTTTGTAAAGTGGTATAGATTTATGGTGGAGTTATTAGTGGCATGCCACTTCTTTCCCTAATTAAACACCCATGGGAATAAAGCAAATTGGAGAGTTTGGGGCAGAGTTTCTCGGGATCTTGGTGTAAAAGCCAGATGCGGGAGAGGAAAGCCTTTTTTTCAGATTATGTCCCACTCTCGAAGTGGAAGGAACATCCCCATGACTAGAACAATAGCTCAGACTAACAGATAGTGGGACAGAGGGGAAAGAGCTCTGGCTAAGATATAGGTACATTGCTGAGCCCATGGGGAATGCAAGTCTTATGTACAGTATAAAACTTATGTATTTACAGCACAGCTAACACATGTTCCAGAAAAAGAACTATCAGGGAAAATTCATTTATAATAGAAAATGAATTTTCCCAGTCATGGTTCTTTTTGTGAAGTTATGTGTTAGCGCTATAGTAACCAAATCAATTTAAAATATCTCCCCTGGAAAAAATGCATTCTTTATTGTCTCATAACTTGTACGGCCAGACTATACATATGAAATCATCTCTCTATATATGATGAGTCAGTTTCACGTAGTTATGATGAAAACCATAGAGCCTTGAATCCAAAATCCAGGCACAGATCCCCTCCCTGAAAAATACAACCCAAAGGTTTCCTCAGACACAAACAAGGTTTAGCTGCATGCAGAACAGTGATGGGAAATCTAATGTGGGCCAAAAGAGAATCCTGTCTTTGTCCACGTGGCTGATCACTACTTGACAGCTGGAATTTGCATGGCTCCCTATTCAATAAACTCGCCAGCCTTTGCTGCATTCCAGCATCAGCAACACAATAGTGGCCCAGAAGCAAACTGACATGTTACACACAGTCCAGCTGTCCTTCAAATGTACTGCATCCCTTCCTTTTTCCTCCAAATGGGAGCGCTCACATTTTTTGGTTTTTTACTATAACAATGTAAGGGGTTACACTGTTATAGTAAATAATGAGAAATAATGCACATCTTCTTCCCCTCCCCCCTTTTGTAAGATGTCTTACTCCTATTCCAACCCTGGAGAAATTACTAAGGTTTCCTCGTAGACAGATATTGTGTTGCTCGTGTAAGTGACCACAGAAGGGCTGTCTCTCTTTGTAGTGTATTTGTACAGAGGGGTGCCAGTCCATGGCTGGGATCAAGGTTCCAGGGTAATAATTAATAAAGGACAAAATGCCTTCTACAAATGGTCTATACTTAGTTCAGGTGTGGGGCTTGATCTAAAAGAAGTCAGTGGTAATTCTGGCTTTGCTCCTGCAAACTTAAACATGTGTGTAACTTTACACAGAGCTGTCACCCCATTGGTTTCAGTGGGATTACTTATATGAGTAAAGTTGCTCACTTGAGTAAATATATTCAGAAGCAAGGGCATATTCTTTGGTACACCACATGTGGACTAGCGACCTGAAACATACATGAACCTCCAAAGACTGGAACAAAATCATCCTCTCTCCATGTATTTATAGAACATGTGACGCTGTGATGTGTGATATATTATCTAGTTATCTGACCCCACCCCATTTTTTGGGAGGGAGGGGTGGATTTTCAGCCCATCAAGAACACTCTGCCTCTGTGTTCAGTAGAAGATTGGCCAGGTTGAAATCCAAACCGGATCCACATTTTGTAACTGGTCCCTATAACAGACAGAACCAAAGTCTCTGATCCAAACACCCTCTGGCTCTTCTGGGAGGAAAGGACTGCTCAAAAATGGGATCTGAATTTTGTGGCCTGAGCCCTCCTCTACAGCCATAAATGATGTATTTAATTATAAAGAGCTTTCAAAATCTCTGCCATGAATGGGGGGGAGATCTGCTTAGTAAATGACCCCCACAAAGAGCATTCTCTTTAGAATGGTACACAAACCAGCATGTTAGGACCCAGCAATCTGGAACGTATTAGGTTTTCCTCTTCACCACAAGGAGGCAGGCTGTTTTTCTTTACCTGAACTGACTTCTTGGCAAAAACCCATCACATTGCTGCAAAACTGAAAACACTTCAAAAAGATTCAGATGTTTAACTACAGTAGGAGTGATCATACAGTCATAATGGACTGCAGGCCAAAAAAAGAAAAAAAAAAGAAGGGGGAAAAAAGGCAAGACACTTGCCTCTGAAATGCTATAAAGTGCTGAATTCTACCTTACAGCAAAATACTCTTTAATGACAAATTTCAAAGGCTATATGTACGGTATTTTCATGAAAAGCAGAAGACCCTACATATATTTGTTTAACTGGAAGCAATTTTCCTTACAAAACAGCATCATTTATTGTGATGCTGCACATTTTGATTTCTTTTTCTAGTGCTATGAGCTCAGAAAAATAGGTGTGAAGGGTTTTTTTTTTTTACTATTTTTGATATGAGGGAATATTTGCAAATAATATTGCTGCCACCTTTGATAGGTTCCAGGGAATACTTTTTGGGGAACGGTTATTGTGTACTGAGGACACACAGTGTTCCTTCTCAAAGCCTTGTGGTGAGTCAGATGGACAGAGAAAAATGATTTCATAAATTGTATGATGGTGTATGTTGGGATTAATCATCACATTTGAAGAGAAGACTCTAATAATTAGGAAGTTAACTTAAAAAAATCTAAAATGCAAAATTAGAAAATAGATATAGTTTTTGCTGCACTGTTTATCTATTGACTGATCTATCTGTCATAGGGTTTTATATTCCCACCCATCTCCACAGTGTCAGAGTACCTTCTACATAAACTCAAAAGCAATAGAAAAATCTGTTTCAAACGTTATGAAGTCTCTGGCCCTTCTCTTTTTTCAGGATAAAAAATTATTGGGTTTTTTTGCGGGGGAGGGTTTAGTAGAGGGAAAAAGGTGTCAGCATTGTGAGTATCATTCTTATGCAGCACAGATCCTTTATTAAATAAACAATATAATTAAATAGAAGAACAGGACCTGATCCTGCATGCACTCAACTTCAAGACCCCTCATCGACTTCTGGGGCTCTGTAGGGTGGAGAATTGCATTTACAGGATGGCAAATTTTAGCTCGAACCTTAGGCCCACAGTAATTCATTATTGCCAGACAGAAACATTCAAATACCAGGAAATAAAATGTGTTCTTTTAATCTCTTTCTTTATGTTCTTTTATTTTTCCTCCTGGGTTTTCAGCCTTCCAAGCTCACACTTCCAATTTTCCACCTCAAAGATGAGGGCTAGATATGTGCTTTTCTGTGTCAAATGGTAGCTGAAATACTCATGTAATCACATGACTCAGGGAGCTGGTGCTTTCAGAAAAAATACTGTGAGAGTGGGCAACACTAGTAATTATTTACAAGAGTTTAACTACAATGGGTAATGGGAGGAAGGAGCAATATGTCCATATGCTCTTGTATTTTCTTTACGAGAGCTAGGGGAAATCTGGGCCAAAGGAGCAAATAAGAGTTACTGAACATTCTCGCAAATAATCTCAGTGAATGTGATTCAGTGTTACAATCCCCCATTCATGGTCGTGGAGACAGGCGAGCTTTTGCTCTCACCAGTGTCCAGGAGAAGTTCATTTAGTTCATGTTCAGATGTGTGTACATGAGTCACACAAGAAACAGCTAACCTGAGAAGTCTTGCAATCAAGAGGCAGAAATGATGCAATGTAATTTCAATGTCTAATCACATCACTTGAACAGTGAATACAAGGAACAGTTACTCAGCCATAGATAGGCTGAAGTTTGGTTGCTAAAAGCATTTGTAGAACAATGGTGAATAACAAGCAAAGCCAGAAAAATCACAGGGCTATGTCTTGCCATGCTTAGCAAGGCCGAGTAGCACCCTACTCAGTAGCCCCAGAGTAAGATTCCACTCAACATGAGTAAAGGTGTCAGACACAAGCGTCTAACCAACAATCTGCAAACAGAAAAACAAAACAAAGAAGGACTCCATTTGTGGAATCCATATTTTCCTGCAGAGAGTCTGTCAACCCTCTTTGGCTTTGTTTTCTTTAAAATCCTCACCGTGCAAAGGCAATTTAAAAACACAGGCCGTTGTGCTTGGGATGTAGTTGTCATCATCCTCACTTGATACTTTGTTTTCAAGTACAATGCAGTGTTCTAAATAGAGAGGGACATGGGGGGGGGGGGCACATCTTCCTTTTACCAGCAGGAGTGTTATTTGGTTGGTATCAATATTTCCTGTCAGCACTAACAACGTGCGCGCGCAAGAGAGAGAGAGGCCTCATGTTACCTTCAGCCTGCAAAATATCGTTTGCTTAAGTCAGCTCACTCCAGATCCTTTTATGCTCCCTAACAGTTGATTGGGGGAAGGCCCACTAACTTTCTTAAAGTGTGCAGCCATCCATTCAGTCAGTGCTGAGAGTTCCACATGAAGTCCTCTTTAGATAAATTAATACGTACTGCTCAGGGTGATTGTAGCCCTGCCGCTTCACTTGTCTTAAAAGCAAGACATCCTTGATCAATGAGGGGGCTGAAGTTGTCTGCTGCTAACCAGCAAGCCTTCAGTCTCCCAGGCTTCGTGAAGACGTAGCCAAAAAAGAAACTCTTTTATTCCCTCCCCCTACTCCCGCAAATGACAGGCCAAGCTTCACATCCTAATCCTTGAGGCTTGTCTTGGTCACTGAAAGGCTCAAGCAATGTCAAAGGAACCAGCTGATAACACTCTTCATGCCAAACCTAATGTCTTCATTCCAACAAGAGACTTTCACATTAAATTCCCTCCCCCCCTCCAGCCTCCCCAGCTTCCACTCCTGTTTACAAAGACAGGAGACTTCCCTGCTGCAAAATAGAAGGAAACCAAAGCCACCCCCTCTAAGCAGTAAAGGCTGCACAAAGCCAACTGAGACATGGTCAAATTAGAATATTATTATTACCTAGGGGACATTAGAAATAAAGTTTGTGACTGGCAGTTCCTGTTTCCATAAAGACTTGTTAATAGCTGAAATTTAAAGGGTGCCGTTCAATCAGAAAAACGTTATTTTTCTAAGCAGCCCCGTGTTCTCACCTGTTGCTGCCGCTCCGACAGCTGTAGAAGTTTGAATGAGGCTGTGTTGCTGTGGCTGAATGTTAGCAATTTGGATGTTGGTTGGGGTTATTGATTCTCACTGAGGGGAGCTAGCTTTTCTTTATGCCCAGGCTGTTGGAAGGCTGAGAGGTGTTTCAGGGTTATTTGGTGGGTATGAATTTGTTTTTAAATGATCCTAATATGTTAGAGATGAAAGGGATACAGTGAATACAGAGGTGGACATAGAAATAAGACCCAGATCAGAGTTTTCCACAATATAAGGAGAGAATATTGTCTGTTACACACAGGCAATAGACACAGTGGGCTGGATCCTTCCCTTGCTTAAGCTACGTCTACACTGTAGCTATGAGCAACCCTGGGTAGACAGATTCATATAGGCAGGGCTCAAAATAGCACACCCAAAAGATCAGTGTGGCTGTGCAGCTTGGATTCTCCAGTTTATCCAACCCCGTGGGTCTGAACCTGCGTGGTTGGCATGCACCTTCACTGAAATCATTACTATTTTTATCATGTCAGCAGGAGTCTCGCAATCCTGATTCTCTCTATCCAGGCTGGGAGATGCACTCTCCAGCTAAAGTGTAGACATACCCTCAAGGACCCTGTCTTACTCCCCTTCACATCAGGGGTATAGCCTCAGAACTTTTGTAAACCTGGATTAACTCCATTGTGGAGTATCCTGGATTTACACTGTGATGTGACCGAGAGTAGAATTTGACACAACAGAAAGGTGTTATCATTTGTGTATTCTCCATCCAGATTATTTATGCTTTGCAGCAGGGTGATTCTTCCATTCTCTAATGGTATGTTTTTAAAATCCAGCAAAGAACTGACAAACAACAAAAAATATTTTTGTTTGTTTGTTTTTGTGTTTGTTTAATTCCTCCAGATGAGGTTGCTCTGCTAGTTAGGATTTCAAGGAAACTACAAAAAAGCAGTGCTGACATGTATTATATTTTGGCCAGAGTAATGTCTGCAGGAAATGTTTTGCAAAAGCCCTAATATTAAATGGCACCTAAGTTTGCTAATCAAAACAGCAACATGTCCTATTTAAAAATCACTATAATCATAGGGCGTGGAGATGGGAAAAACTTGACATGTTATGCCTGTCTGTGTGTGGATTTATCGGTGTATATGTGTACACACACACCTCCGAGTAATTGTATATAATATGAACGGTTACATCTGCCTATAGTTTTATTATAGGCAATTAGGTATGTA
This sequence comes from Pelochelys cantorii, assembly GCA_032595735.1. Lineage (NCBI taxonomy): Eukaryota > Metazoa > Chordata > Testudines > Trionychidae > Pelochelys > Pelochelys cantorii. The sequence goes on along the minus strand of CM064338.1, from coordinate 35,455,113 downwards.
ATCTAATTCTAAAATGAGCTATAAATACTGAACATCTGATATGTATGTGTTATATAAATGCAAGCACCTGGCAATACTTCATGCTCATAGGACCATGGGGGTCTACCAGGTCTTAAATGTGTAACATGCAGCACTTTTAAAATGTATCATGAGCAATGAAAAGATAGAGAGGAAGGAAGCTTGTAATGTTCCCCAGTTTTTCAAGTTTCTTGTGTCTTTAGTTTCCAGATTCAGCCTTTGAACATGTCTATACTAGGAAATTATTTTGAAATAACTAAACTTGAAATAATAACTCCCAAAATAACAAAATTGAAATAATGTGTCCCCACTACAAGGAGCCTTGAAATTAGTCGAAGGCAGGGTTCATTATTGTGGACACGCTACCGCAACTTAGAGCGCCAGGAAGCACTGGGGAGTAATTACTTTGAATTACTCTGGGGTGTAGTTATTTCAAAATAGCATCAGCGGAGCATCCACACCAATGCTATTTTGAAATAAGCCTTATTCCCCGAGGAAAGCAGGAGTACAGATCTCAAACGGGCTTAGTAGTGTGGGCACTCCACTTATTGTTTCAAAATAAGGGAGGTTATTTTGAAATAACTCCATCGTGTAGACCAGGGCTTTCTGAGCTCACTCATTATCAAGGTGGCTGATGGTAGCATTGTCTAATGGTTACTACACATGGTGGGGACTCAGGCGATGGCGGGTTTCTTTTCTAGTCGTCTAAAGACTCATATGACTTTGGAGTCACTTAGTCTTTCTGTGCCTTAGTTTATCCATCTTTAAAATGGGGATAGTAATAATGACCTGCCACCTACGATGAGAGGAGAGATGCTTTAATTCATTAACGTTTGCAATGCACTTTTTGATCCCAGGATGGAAAGTGATAGAGACGAGCTGAGTGGTGTTATTGTAATGAGGTGCAATCGACTCTCAGGTGCACTGCAATCTGGTGCAGAAAACAGGGTGGCTGTGTTTGGAAAGAGTCCCTATTCTTGGAATGGTCATATCCAAAATGAGCATCAACCTCAACAATAAACATCAGCAGCTGCAGAGAATACTACTAAGGACGTTGCCAAAAACAGCAAGAATTTGTCTAGCTTGGCCAACTTGGATTTTCTCAGCATAAGAAAGGGGAAAGGGAAGGGTCTGGCTTTGGCTGGGCTGACTTGCATGAGCAAAGCCAAATTGCCTGAGTAAAGGCCTGTGGGATCATGCCCAGGAGTTGCAGCCGCCTGCAAATTTCTCAATTGGCCTAGGCTTCTTCATCCATCGTTTCTGACAATCCCTTTCCCTCCCTTCATCCTCCCTGGGTCCCCAAGCCTCCCACCCACCCCTCTCTCCTTCAACACTTTTGTTTTATTTACAAATATGTTCCCGGAATTCAAATGAGTTATCTATTCTGTGGCCGCCTCACTTTCCCACAGAAGGCTCGGCCTTGCCTGATATAGGGTCCAGCAGAAACAGAGAGGAAAGAAAAGGAAAGCGCAAAAGAATTCTTTTCAGGTTTTTTATTTTATTTTATTTTATTTTTCTGTTGCACTCACTTCTCTCGTCTCCCCTCCCCCTCAGCCCCCAACCCAGGCCCTTGGTCCCACTTTAGCCCCATTTATGTTACACGATTGCTCAAACTGAAGTCCAGGAGGGTTCTATAGACAACACATATGATCCCTGAGAGAAAAAAAAAGCCCCCCACAAGCTATACACCAGATGTATAACGTTATATGGTTAAATTGGCAAACACAAAAGCTGAAAAACAAAAGAGGTGAATTAGGGAGAGGCATTCAAAGGCGTGTTTTGAAAACAGCCCAGCCAAGTGGCTGGGTACCCTTCCTGAGACTAAATGTTTGAAAGAAAAGGTGCTAAATAAAGAAAGAGAAAGGGGGAGGGGACAGTATGGGGGGAGTCCATTTTTCTAATTAGCTGAGGCCTAACAGGCCCTGAATTTTGCAACTTTTTTTTTTCCAACGGACTGTGGTTTGTGAAACTGGCAGTGGGGGTGAGGATTTTTCTTTGAAACCTGCAACGTGTTTCTCCTGAGCCAAGGCTACAATTAGTCCTTGGGCATTTTTCCCCACACTTCAGTGCACTCTGCCTTTCTTCATGTCACACTCCCTTTACTAGATCCCCACCCCCATTACAGAAATATTAAAAACTTCAATGTGGTTGGTTGGCAGGGAAGGGAGTCTTTGTTGGTTTGGTGGAGGGGTTGGGCGAGAGAGGGGTTGCACAGCACTCCTTCACACACACACACACACACACACACTCACGCATGGAATTTTTCCAAGGCGGAGTGTCACCCCCCTCCAAGAAATGTTCTCATGACTATAGCCTATACCTGTGAGATGCTGAACACCCTCCATTCCTATTTAGACGTAATTAATTCCGCTGAATGCCACACACACGCAGGGCTTGGGGTGCTGGCAAAATGTTGAGCAGCTTCACTCCCCCCCCCCAGGATGGAGTCCCTGGGGATGTTTTTCCATCACATACCGGTACTGAAGTTAGAATGACCTAGAAATGTAGGGTGGTCTGTAAGAAGGGTGCTGCTATGGCTGCTTCACTTGTGGCTAAGGGCAATATTTACAAAGACAACTGAGAATGCACCTCACTAATGCTCTCAAAGCACTGTGGGCCAGCTGTGCCTGCCTTCCTCATCCATACCCAGTAGATCAATGGGGCTACTAAGTGAGGAAGGTCCTTCTCAATGGGGGGTAAGAGTGCCATTCTATCCCCAATTAGTTGCTCTCAAGATTCAAATGGGAAAATGGCTATTAGAGAATCCCCTCTCCCCCTGCCCCCATGTACTGCAGCAAAATTATGTGAAGTGGTTAATACAGATTTACAAACCTGCAAGAAAACCTCGGGACTTTTTTATTGTTGGGGGGGGGGGGGGAGCCACAGGCTGAGGCTCAGTGGAGGAGAACAGGGAGCAGATTGCATTTGCAGTGGGTAGGTAACTTTAATTGCCACCCTGTCTAGCTTGCAGGCATGTGGCCTTGCATGGTGGGTTTTAGTAAAAAAAAAAAAAAAGCGCCTGTTCTAATGAATTACCCCAATTGGGAGTGTCTCATATTCTCCCAGGTGAGCTTGTCAGAGCATGTGAATACAACAGTTTCTCAGTGCTACAATAGCGCTGAGGTCTGTGAGACAGTTTTCTCTGTATTTTTGTAAGTCCCCTACACTACTCCCCCTCCCTCAGATGTAGAGACACAAGAGGACTAGCGAAGTATTGAGCCATCCAGTATATATCAAAGGGTTGGCAGAATTACCATGCTGAAAATGTGCAATCACAGGTGAACAATTCATATTTTAGTTTCTTCATCTGGTGGCACACTTTTGTGATATACTTTGTGGCAATGGATGAAACAGATTCATTAGCTTTGATTAACCTTCTTTAACTAGAGTTAAAAACCTGCTGTAGACATCTCGGCTACCAAAGCAGCCGTTAAGATGCTTTATCATGTTTAAGACCCAATTACTGTTGTACCAAATAAGAATAAACCATCACAATAAAATGTGGCTCACCCGGCCACGTTAAAGCTTGTAGCAAATAATCATTAATTTATAACAGCAACTTCCCCGTTTCTATAGTTTTATTGATGGCTACAGTTAATTCAAGTTGAAAACAATGTAACTTGACACTGATCAGCCCAACTAGTTCTTGGGTTTATTGACTCTTGCCTTTTTTTTTTTTTCTGCTATGTGTTTGGAGTCTCAAATGGCTATTTCTTAACATGCCCACATAAAAACAAAACAAAACAAAAAATAGGCAGAGAACTGCAATTCTCAGATGCAAACAGCTTTGAGGGAGAATTTCAAAACATGTAGGTACCTAACTCTTGTTGACTTTCAATTACCGATTCATTTTTTCAATATAATTTCAGAAAAATTCAGAAGAAAGTTCAGTTTAGTACAATTATTATGTGTGAGTGTAAGGAAGGCGTGTCTGGAAATTATCAGGATTTAAGGCAAGAAAAATGCCTTCTCATGGATGATTTCTTAGAAACTTTTCTTCAGTTTGTCTTCAAACCACTCACTTCTGCATGGAAGGCCAATACCTTTCCAAGAAGAATTTGATGATAAAAGTACAAAAGAAACAAGGTGGGGGAAAATAAACTTGTCTCTGCAGCATTTTCATTTTCACCTAGAATCCAATCATGTAAACACTTTGAACACATGACTAATTTTATAAATGGTCCTGCAGACCTACACATGATATTAAAGGTATATATGATCCTCAGCCTTTTGTGGAATCAGATGGAGGGATCTTCCATGTAGTTTGCAGCTGCAGAATGCAACATGTTAATTTTGGACAGGGTTTGAGTGAAGTGGGAATAATAAACAGGGAGATGCTGCAGCTTTCAGGCAAAACAGAGTAACAACAATTAAAAAGAAACAGACACACACCAAGGAAAGAAGTCTGCAGTGAGTTAAATAACACAAGAAGCTTCGTGTTCAACACAGATGAAGCACAGGCCACCAGCATTGCTTGCTGCTGTTTCAGAGTGGAAAATGTTACAGCATTTGCAAGCCAACTCTTTGCAGGCTTTCCTAACCATGTTTTCTGAGCTGGGAAACATTATCCTAGTTCTATACAGAAGTTAAGTAAAAAAGGGATTCTAGGTAGACTGTATACACCATTTTCCCCAGACAATGAGACAAAATTCTCAACAATGTGAAATGTCAGTGTAACAAATTAAAGTCTCGCGGTGACAAATTAAGAAAGTTTGGGTTTGAGAGAAAGCATCTCGATATATTTATCCATAGGCCAGGGTCTTTGTTCCTATTAATTTCAATGCAAGCAGGACTGGGACCTTGCATACCAGGCTTTTGTACTCACATGAGCTCAGAGAGGTGAGAAAACTGACTCAAAACTTGTGTGATCTTCCTGTAGCTCTTCTGAGTTCAAGAGGACCCCAGGCCAGATTTTCAGGTTGGTGGCAAGTTCTCATTCTAGTTTTGGACCAGCTTCTTTTTCCCTTACTCATTCATATAGTTCCATTGTCTTCAGTGGAATTATTCCCATTGTGAATGAGTTACTTGTGTGGACCAGCAGAATCTATCTGGCAGTCCTTTAAGAATAACCAGTAAAAGCAAGCAAGGCTGAATATTAAGTGGAAAACTTAATGTTCACCAACAAGGACCCACTCCTGAGCCCACTGAAATCAACGAGAGTTTTACCAAAACTCCACTAAAGCAGGAGTGGGCTCTTAAATAGCTCCATTTCATCTTTAGGATTGTCAATGTTGGCAAAGAAAGCCAGATACTAGACTGAAGTTAAAACATCTTCAAAGGAACCCAGATTTAATATTTCATCAGAAGAACACAGAGAGAGAGAGATTTGCAAAACATCAAAGAAGCACTAATACAAATATCTTCTGAAAGCAAGTAAGTTCTGACAATCACTGAATACAAATATCCCCATTGACATTACTGGTAGGTGTCTATGGGCTTTTTGTTTACACTGTCACATCATGAAAAATAAAATACACTCAAACTGTACCTCTTGTTAAAGATGTGCTTTCCTCTCAGGCTCCTGAGTCACAAACAAACCATTTCAGCTGCATTCTTGTGCCTGATATTTTCACCAGAAAACCCTTGAGAAAAGTACAGCTTCGGCTGCACAGTTGGGTGCAGTTTTGTTCACTCTTTATGTATGCCCCCCCCACCCCATGACAGAAAGGTAGGGAAGTGACCGTGCCTGTCACTGCAACAGACTGACATGTGTCCTTTTGCCTATTTCTTTTCTTGCTGTTATATGACCAGGCCCACCGACGGGAGGGCATGGGACAGCAAAGGGGGCAGTGGCCCCAGAGCCTTACAATTCAGAGTGGCCTGGGGTTCCTGGTGGTCAGAGCCCCGGGTCCTTTAAATCACCACTGGAACACTGCTCTCCAGACAGCTCTGAAGACTGGGAGGAACCTGGCCACGGCACACTCTGGGGCCCCTCTCCTTCCACCCAAGACCCTGCCCCTTCTGGAAGCACAGAGCCAGCCCCTCCCACACCTTGCCCAGGAGCTTGGCAAGTCTGGTGGCCACCCTGAATATCACTCATAGAGGAAAGATACTCCAATAGTTAAGCTAACATGAGTATTGGGTGAACTGGGCTCACTTCCTTACTCTGCCACATGCTTCCTGTGCAATCTTGGGAAAGTCACTTAGGGCCAGATTCCTTAAGTATTTAGGCATTTAGGTACCTAACTTCTATTGATTTCAATCCGTGTCTTTGTTCCTCATCAGCAAATGCTGATTCTAGAACTTCTAACATTGCGAGTTTATATTACAGCAGTGTTTCTTAAACTTTTTAAGACCGAGGAACACCAAACAATAAATTTTTTTTTATGAGGAACACCAAGGATTTTTTGTTGAGCCAAAAAAAAGGTCGCCTGCCCCTTTAAGGGCAGCCATTTTGAATTCTGCTATTCTCGGCAGCACGCCTCCGACTGCCTTGTGGCACACCGGTGTGCCGCAGAACACAATTTAAGAAACACTGCATTACAGTGGGTGAGGTGCTCTGGTACCATGGTGATGGGAGCCGTGTAAGTATCATAGCTATATTGTGTTTGTGTATATATTATACAAACTAACAGCTTCCCACAATGTACAACATGTTGTGTATGTGCAAAATAGTTATAATAATAGTCTGTATTTAAGATACATAATTAAATATGGAAAAGTGCTTCAGAAAGCAATTGAAAATCACTTTTTAATAATTTACCTCAGTAGCCTTCTTTCCAATATTATTCTCTCACAAAGACTCAATGTGTTATATGGGGACCCATCCATGGGCGATCTCCTGTCTTTGACTCTTCCCTGTACACCTCTACACCTCACAGATGGGATTCCTCAGAACTGAAGGAAGGATGGAGGAAGGATGGCAGGGAGTCTGTGCTTTCTCCTTCCACACACGTTAGTCTACAGGAATTATAATCTGCTTTTAGGGGATTAAAAAGAAAGGCAGTTGGAAATGCTATGTAGCATTCTGCCTCAATGCCTAGGAAGAGGGTTCAAGGAGGGTTACCCCTACATCAGGGACTGTCATATAGGATACACTTTTTTGTGTGAGATTTGGTTAGGGAGCACCTTGAAAAGTGTCATCTCAGCCTTATCGACAGCAACCCTAGGTTTATGAGAGGTCTTGCTCAGTTAACTTGCTCAAGTCCCTTGTGGAAGTTACTCCTAACTCCAATGAGGGGAATTCAAGGGGGTATTTTATGCTAAGAAAGTAAAACAGACAAAAATTGGCAAGGTGCCACATGAAAGTGAATTAGCTAAGGAAAGAAGCCATGGCAGAGTGAATAAAACATCTTCTTAGACAAAGTTTTTAAAAAAGCAAGAAAGAGCAAAGAGTTATATAAAAGACTACTTTGTATTCATAGAATCATAGAACCATAGAGCTGGAAGAGACCTCAGAAGGCCATCAAGTCCAGCCCCCTGCCCAAGGCAGGACCAATTCCAATTAAATCAACCCAGCCAGGGCTTTGACAAGCCGAGACTTAGACACCTCTAGGGATGGAGACGCCACTACTTCCCTAGGTAACCCATTCCGGTGCTTCACCACCCTCCTTGTGAAATAGTTTTTCCTAATATCCAACCTGGACCTCTCCCACCGCAACCTGAGACCATTATTCCTTGTTCTGCCATCCATCACTACAGACTTTCTCCATCCTCTTTGGAACCTCCCTTAAGGAAGTTGAAGGCTGCTATCAAATCCCCCCTCACTCTTCTCTTCTGCAGACTATATAAACCCAACTCCCTCAGCCTCTCCTCGTAGGTCATATGCTCCAGCCCCCTAATCATTTTGGTCACCCTCTGATGGACCCTCTCCAATGCATCCACATCCTTCCTGTAATTGGGGACCCAGAACTGGACACAATACTCCAGATGTGTCTCACCAGAGCCAAATAAAGAGGAATAATCACACCTCTGGATCTACTGGCAATGCTCCTCTTAATGCACCCTAATATGCCATTAGCTTTCTTGGCTACAAGGGCACATTGTTGACTCATATCCAGATTCTCATCCACTGTAATCCCCAGGTCCTTTTCTGCAGAACTGTTACTTAGCCAGTTGGTCCCCAGCCTGTAACAATGCTTGGGATTCTTCCATCCCAAGTGCAGGACTCTACACTTGTCCTTGTTGAACGTCATCGGATTTCTTGTGGCCCAATCCTCCAATTTGTTTAAGTCAGTCTGGACTCTATCCTTACCCTCCAGCATATCTCCCTCTCCCCCTAGCTTAGAGTCATCTGCAAACTTGCTGAGGGTGCAATCCATCCCCTCATCCAGGTCATTAATAAAGATGTTGAACAAAACCGGTCCCAGAACCGAACCTTGGGGCACTCCGCTAGAAACTGACCACCATCCTGACATCGAGCTGTTGATCACTACCCGCTGGGCCCGACCTTCCAGCCAGCTTTCTATCCATCTTACCATCCATTTATCCAATCCACATTCCCTTAACTTGCTGGCAAGAATGTTGTGGGAGACCGTATCAAAAGCCTTGGTAAAGTCAAGGTATATCACATCCACTGACTTTCCCATATCCACAGAGCCAATTACGTCATCATAGAAGCTAATCAGATTGGTCAGGCATGACTTGCCCTTCATGAATCCATGCTGACTATTCCTGATTACCTTCCCCTCTTCCAAGTGCTTCAAAATGGATTCTTTGAGGATCCCCTCCATGATTTTTCCAGGGACTGAAGTAAAACTGACTGGCCTATAGTTCCCTGGATTGTCCTTCTTCCCTTTTTTAAAGATGGGCACTACATTTGCTTTTTTCCAATCATCCAGGATCTCTCCCGATCTCCATGACTTTTCAAAGATAATGGCAAAAGGCTCCTCAATGACATTTGTATTGGAAAGGTACAATCTGTAGGACCCAATAAGGGAGGGGTTATGTTATAAAACAGTCATTTGACAAGAATTTCAAAATCAATACCATTAAGTGTGATGATAACATGAAATAACCAGACCCATTTGTTGTATTTTCTAGCCTTGGTCTTTTATAGCTGTTGCCTAGGGAAGAGTGAATATCCTGAGCCGAAATTCAGATACTACCATCATAGTGACAATATTGATTAGACAGAATGAATCTTGGATCTGAATGTCAGATCTGGATCTGTAGTCAAACTTCATATGGCTATAATGGACCAAACGAAATCCTTGCATTCAAATAGAGCCAAATCTTAAAGGTTGAAATTATAATCCTATATTTTTCAATTTACAGGGTGCATAAAATCAGCCATCATATTCAGTCTTCTATCAAAGTTGTTTCTCAATATAATCCTGAGTTTTAATCTGCCTTTCAAGGAAAAAACTTAAGCCAAAGAATATAAAGGCATGGAAATAGAAATCCACCACAAAAATGAATAGAAATTGGATTCTTTGGAGGTATGGAAGGTTACCAATAGAAATGTATGTCCAACTAAACTACCAGAGAGAGAGAGAGAGAGATTAATTAACCTTTTCAGAAAGGATGTTCCATTTCTATTTTAAATCGAGAAAAGGTACAGTGTATTGATTTCAACTTACTTTTAGAAAGCCACTCTCTTGGTACAAGCCCAATCCAAGTTAAAAATAGAGGTTCAATAATACTAAAAGACTAGGTAGTATAAATGAAAATCATGCTTAACAGAAACTAGCTATCATTTCTGTTACAGAATATCATAGATTAAATTTGGAGTAAACAAAGCCATCATAAATCACAGCATGTTGCAATGTTCTATAAAAAGACAAATATGACTGCATTGAGAAAGTCAAAATTCTAACGCATATGTTAAATCAAATATAACTTTTACACTATAACAAAAAGAAAAATATCTGTAGTGTATAACAAAAGTATGAGATGAAACGAGACTTGTAACCAAAGGCTCTGATCTTATAATTGGCCCTGTATGGAGAGAACTCTGCATTTCTGAGACTCCCCACCAATGAGTTAGGGTGATCCAGCAGATAGGGCACTGGGATGGGACTCCTGGCTCTTCCACTGGCCTGCTGTCAGGCAAGTCATTTAATCTCTCAGTGCCTCAGTTTCCTTTCTCCCCTTTTGTCTGCCTAATGTATTTGAACTACAAACTCTTTGGGGCAGATTTCAGAGAGGTAATTGTGTTAGTTTGTTTCAACAAAAAATGAGAAGTCCTGTAATACATTTATTATGACCAGCGCTGTAATTGGGTATTTTTGCACCTGGGGCAAAATATTAATTATGTACCCCCTCTCCTTAGGTTAGCACGCATCCAGCTCTTTACTTTTTCAGCTTATTATTTTTACTTATAGTGTCTTTGTGCCCTTGATTATGATGCCTCAGGGGTGAGCACCCTGCTTGCCCTGCCCTTATTACAGCCCTGATTAAGACATGAGTGAGCTTCAGCCCATGAAAGCTTATGCCCTAATACGTTTGTTAGTCTTTAAGGTGCCACTGGACTACTTCTTGTCTTTAGGGAAGAGTTTCTCTTTTATTATATGTTGGAGTCCCAATCTTAGCTGGAACCTTTAGTCACTGCCATAATACAAATAAATCATAGTTGGCAACCAGGGCCTTAAATTGTAACATAATAAATGTAACATGGGGGATTAGGATCAGGTGATTTTGTTTTGTTTAGTTTAAATCCATTCTAAGTTCTTCCAGCAACAAAACAGAACTACTGTGCTAACCTTAGCCCATCATTTATAGGTCCCAGTAGTTCCACAAAAATGTAGCAGCAATTAATTCTGAATTAAAAAGAGAGTGCAGAAGAAATGCACAAGTATTCACCTTTATAACATGGCCACATTGCAGAGATATAAGAGTGCAGCTGTTCTAGCCTAAAAAGGAGAATTCCAGGAAAAGAGAAGCTGGGAAAGAAGTCAACAATGGGCCTGGAACTGAACTTCATGCTCAGATTAATTTAGAAACCACTGGGAAAAAATGCAATGATATGTGTGATTTAAATCCAGGGCCTGAAGCAGGAGTTCAAAAGCCAAGCTCCTGATAAGCCATAGGTCATCTCGGTTGTGCAAGCAGAAATGGAAGCAGGATGCCAAAATGAAATCAATCCTGAAAAATCAAAACCCAGGAGGTACGCTTGGATTCCAAATGTATCTAGTAGCACAACTGGAATATCTAAAAATAGCATGAATCCATGAGGTCGTAAGGAACAGAATGAGGCCTGCTGTCTGGGAAAGAAATCTGAATGCCAGAAAGGGCTTCATCTGGTGTATAAAATAGCCTGGTCACAAAAGCATTAACGTGCAACATTTTTATTGATAATCTTGTGTAATTTATTAGCGAAGTAAAAGCAACTAAAAACTGTACAGGAATTGGCAGGACTCTGAAAAGAACAGAAGGGTAAACTGAGAAACCATTTGCTGTAAAGTCCCACTAGCTCCCAGGAGCAATCCAGGACACTGTTACCAAATTACATCAACCAATCGGTTCATGCTTTTCCATCATGTACAACAGAATATAATGGGCCAGATCCTCAAATCAAAGGCTCCATTGTACATGCACTGAGCAACTCCTAAAAGGATCCAAGGCTGGGATTTTCAAAGGTATTTTTGGCATCCATCTCCCATGAGAGTTAAGTGTCAAATCGGCCTATTGAGCGAGGGGAGGCAAAATGGGCTGTTGCCCAGGGGCCCGGTCATTCAAAGGGGCATAGGTCTCTGACGGTAAATCTCTGCCATTGGCTCCGCCTCTTCCACCCTTAGCCCTGCCCCTTCTGGGAGTGCAGAGTTTCCCCTTCCACCTTGCCTGGGTCCCATGGAGGCTATCAGCTCTGCTGGTTTTAAGTACCTTTGAGGATCTAGGCCTGAGTCCTTTTCATCTCCCAATGAAGTTAGCAGGACAAATTCTCATCTTGAGATCAGAAACTGATCCAATAGGGCCTGATAGTTCTCAACACTTTGCAGGTTCCATCCTTAAAGGAAATTCAAAGAGAGAAATGCTTTAAAATTATGTTGGCCTGCAGAAATATCTTCCATGTGCCACCTACCCTGTCTTCTTACTTAATATTGAACATCTCACTGAACAAGAGAATTATCTTTCCAACTGTGTCATAGCAGGTTCCCAATAGAAGGCTCTAGTCAGTCCATTCAGTCGAATAATCCCATGTGCAAATGAACTCCAAGAACGGTGCTGCTGGGACATTGCATTTTCCCTGCTTCTAGTTTGTGTTAAAGGGGACTTTGTTATTAAGTTGCTTTCATAGTCTAAGATATAGTCACAATTGGGGAAGGCACTGAAGAGCCTATCACTTATTGGAAATCTAATCAGACAGGCAGCTCAAAGCTCTGTGAGTTCGGAATTAATTAATCCAGGTAGACCAAGCTTGAATCCTGGCTACTGTTATGTAACAAAGCTGTGTCCAAAAGCCCTTTCAAAGTCTCTAAGAAAGTAGTCTTTGTTAGTGGGACCAGTTGAATGTGACTCAGTTACATCCTTTGACACACTGCAGGATTATGTAACGCACCAAATGCGATGTTTAAGTAAGGTTAGTGTTATGTTATACACTCTAACAAATAAAAGGATGTTTAGAGTGAAGGCTGACATTCCATCCTTAACTTTTTGTACCTTTGTGTTACATCACACCTCAAACATAACATTGACCCAGGGCCCCTGCCCTGGCAATATCAAAGCACAAGGAGATTAATTACAGTAAATACATTAACTTCAATCTTCCTTGCCTTTGTTGCTGAATTAATCCCAATCTTGATGTTGCATTAGCTTTTTGTGGACCCAGTTTTTTTTTTAAATAAGAAAATCACTGGCCTTAATATGGAAAGATTTTGATACATTGTTCCTTTTAAAACATTTTTCTCTGGTCATTAGTGGACAGATTTTCAATGTTGGGTGTGTATAATTGGACTCATACCCTCCATTCATGCATACAAGCTTAACTGCAGTGTGTAAGTACCTAACATGTACATACACTTCAGGTAATTGTGTGAATAAATTAGGCAGGTGTAAATAAATACACAACACTGAGCAACAGGAAGTGCTTATTACAGTTACCTAGGCCTTGGAAGGCCTAAGTTCAAATCTCTTCCTCCATGATTTTGGGTAAACCAGTTAGGACATGACTATGTTTACCACAAGATCAACGCTCCAGAGATTGAGCTTCTGACATTCAATTTAGCAGGTCTAGTATAGACCCGCTAAATCGTATGCTGTGGGCAGCTCCCACCAGCATTCAGTACTTCTCCTTAGTGAAGAGTAAGGGAAGCCAATGGGAGCATTTGCTTCTGTCAGCCTCCCGTAGTGTAGCCACTGCCAAGGCTTGGCTTAAGGCAAGCTGACTCCAGCTATGCTTGTGTACTTTAAGCCAACCTGCCTGATCTAGAGTAGACCAGCCCTTAGTGATGCTGTTCCCCAGCTGTACAATGGGTTGAGTAGCACAGCCCAACAATTGAGGGGGTGCGTTAAGGTTAAGTATAGCAGGGATACTCAACTTTGGAAGCCCCGGAGGCCACATGATACTCACAGCACATGCCAAGGGCCGCAACTTAAGTGTGGTTGCATATACATGCAAATATATATGCAAATATATGCAAATAGCTTCTTTCACACTGACAAGCATGGATACAAAGATTAAGGCAAGACTACAACACGCAGGCCCCATTTAAGTCAGTTCTGCTGATATTAATAAAAAGCAATATTTACCAAATTTCCACCCATATGACAGCACTTTTAATGAGCAATGACAACCAGGAATTTAACTACTAAAACGCATATCAACAGAAGACCATTATACTGACTACTTTTTTATTTTGGCTCCCACCCGCAGGTTGAGTCCCATGTAAATCCAAACCACACCGCGGACTGCAAACAAACGGCTGGCCTCATGTTGAGTAGCCCTGCTAAAGAGAATGCAGAGCTTTGAGATCTATTGATCCAAAACTCAGTCTTTCCATTGACTTCACTTGGCTTTAGACCAGGCCCAATGCCCCAGTGAGATAGGTAGGCATTATTATTCACACTCAAAAAATGAAAGAATAGAAACCTCCACCCCCAGAAAGAATCGGTGACATAAGAACCAGGAATTATATCATTGTTAACTCTGAAAGCTGGCCTCACTTTTTCAAAGTCAGACGATTCTGTTGATGAATCCTGGGTTCATTTTTTCTAACCGAGTTCATTTTCAAAGCCTACATGTTCAGAAACAGCCATTGTAGGGGGTTAAAGGGAGGAGGGAGGCACTGTTTACACTAAGGAGTTTGGGGAGGGAGAGATGGATGAGAAATTGAGTTGCTTTCCTGAGACAGTAAATTCTCTAGTGATTAACAACTCTTTTTTTTTGTGACCAAGTTTATAAAACTTGCAAACCTTATTTCATTATAATAGAAATATGTCTCAACTACCTTGTACATTCCTCCAGTTTCTTTCAAGATTTCTCAATGGCCATACAGTTGTCTGATATGAATCCAGTGTGATCTGTACAGTTATTTTAGTAGTAGTTACAAATTGGTTGGCTTGCTTAGGCTGGGGAGTGACACTCCCCATGGGGCTGTTATTTGGTAGGGATTTTAGAGTGAAATAAAGCAAAAGAAAATGTTTTGCCCTGTATCAGCATCCTGCTGGTACCCAGCCAGACGTGCGGTGCTGAGAACTGCATGAGAACAAAAGTCAGGCTTCTCCCAGGTGACCCTCTCGTTTCACAAGATAAAGCAAAAATGTATCTTATAGTTATTATTTCTTGTTCTGGGAAGGGATATTGTAGCTGACCTCAAAAAAGGTGGGTGGAATCAGTGTTACCTGGAATGGACAAAGGTCATTTATTTCACTTTATAAGAATGGATTAGAGATTTTAATGTGGGAAGGGGATCAAGAAAACTCTGGGGCCCTCATTTACATTGACTTCACTGGGGCTATTCACACAAGCTGGCCCAGCCGTAGGGCAAAGTGAGCAAGGCAGTTGCCTTGAGTACTGTGCCTTCAGGGCCCCACACTGCCTGATGCCTGCCGCTTGCCCACTTGCTCTCTGCCCTGATTAGGAGGCACCAGCTGCATGGCACAGCCAACCACAGCATGCCACCTTCGGCCCTGAAAAGTCTTTGGCCGGGCCTGCACACAAATAAGGGCTGAGTTGTAGGCCTGTCTCCATTACTAATTTCCTCCAAGGCCATAGGCAAATAACCTAACTTCTCAGCCTCAATTTCTCCATCTGTACAAAGGGAACCATTTTACCCACTTGACTTACAGGTCTTCCATTTGTGTCATGTATGTGGAGTATCTTGAGGATCTTAAAAGCTTTTAGGGCCTGGTCTGAAAGTTGCTGAGTGATTCCTGTGAGGCATGTGACATTCTGTATAGAGATTGTGAGTTAAAAGTTCTCAGAATCCTTCAGGATTGGGTCCTTATATAAGGCAACTGATCAGCACACTATGGGGTGGCGTCATTGTGCCAAACAAATTACTGAACTTCTTTGCTCCACCCCATCTGCAATAACGAGTGAATCCAAAGGCAGTGGGTAGTTTTTACTGAACCTAAGTAATCTCCTAAGGTATTATCTGAGAGGCCAGATCTCAGTGTCCATTCATCCTGAGCCTCAGTGCCATTCCGGGGCCTGGTGAAGCTAGTTCAAACAGCAGAGTTTTGAGCATGTTCATCTCCCCTCCGCTGGAATTCTTTTCCCTAGGAGAGTTTGCTCATCAGATTCAAAACCTCCTCATTCATCAGAAGGCCTTTTCTTTCTGACCATTTCCAGGTCTTTGCCGTTTTAGACCTTATCTGGATGAAGTCGATGCTAGTGTGCTCTACAAGCTTCAAGCAGTGTCTCACTTGTGTGTTGATTTCCTTTGAACTAGTATAAGACCGGCAACAGACAAAGAAGGGGGAGCTCATGGACACCATGAGCCAACATTGGACAGCTGGTGGTCACACTGATTCTGTCACCTTAGGGTTGAGCAACGGCAGAGCTCAACTGGGGGGAAGCCTGCATTAATGCCATCCCTGCTGCATTTGCCCCATAGAGAAGCATCCATTTGACTTGCCAGTACTGTTAGTTGAGCCTTTTTATTCCCGCACCAGTACAAAGAAGCTGGCATTGCTACTTGCTTAGCTTTTTGATGGCTCAGTTCCATCATTAATATCATTCTATTAGGCCAGGATGATGTAAAGCCACAAGAGGACAAATATCAAACAAATAACTCTTTTTTAAAAAATGCATTGGGGAAGAGGGGGCAATTCAAGCCAGGTTCCTGGAACTCAGCAGAGTTGAACTATAACTCCCATCTCTGGGCCTACCAGCTAGGGGTTTGTTTGTTTTGTTGCAAGTGGAATGAAGTGTTAAAAAGGGTTGGATCCAACTTCCATCCAGATGTACCCATGATGCCATTCTGATGCCCTGTGGCTGGAGACTGGCCAGTGAGAAAGGAGCTAATTTCCAGGGGTTACATTTGCTTTGAATTTAACATACATGCTTAACGTGCAATCGCCCTGCCAAAACCAAAGAAACACACAGAAAGCATCGATGTGGCTCTGTTATAATAGTGATGTAAAACTAGCAGGAACCAGATCGGCCTGAAAGAAGTTTTAAGTGAGGGAGGAAGTGATGGGTGTGTATAGAGGAAGGGAAAGTAGGAGATCAGAACTACAGCTTAGATTCCCTCCGGGCATTCCTTAGTGGATTGCACAGTCATTTGTAAAAATCGACTGTGACTGTAACACTCACACTCACACTCACTCCTTGTTGCTTTATTCCATATGCGGCCCCATATGTTTTTTTCCACCCATACGTAGAGTTTTAGCTCTTTTGTTTGGACTTGCCAAGGAAGAGGCTTCAGCTGACACAAAGGGCTTATCAATAACACTGAACCTTCTTTGAAAGCTGTTTTTACTTCCCGACACTCTTGTCGAGAACGGGAAAGGGGGCTGGAGGCGGGGAAGGGAGGCAGCCAGTTAGCTGCATGCACTGTGCACTCCAGACAGACCTTGGACTATCTGCTCTCTGCTTCATTCCTCACATCAGCTCTGAGGTTTCCCCTACCAGACAAACTTTTAGTTCATTGAATAGCAAATCTGTTGCTTCTTCATTCTAATAATTAGCCTAGCAGCTGTTAGAAGGCTGGGGGACATGCTTCTTTTTATTAAAAGAATCATTTCTATAAATGAGTGATTCCCACTTTCACACTCTCTTTCCCTCTCCCCCCACCCCCATGCATTAAATACACATGCAGCCAGTGTGACTTTAGGCATGAAAAATCAGTAATGGGTATATGATTCTCAAATCTAGTAGAACTGATAAAAATCAAGGTTGCTGTCAGCTGTGTAAATTGAGAGCTCCAAGTGAATTCTGTGACTGGCCTATCAAAGGATTATTTTGTGCTGGTGACTTGCTCCCCCTGGTGGATAGTCAGCTGACAAAGTTTGAGTTTCCCGTGCTGGCTAAGGTGCTGTGCTTTTTTGGAGGTGGCTGCTTAGGTGCAGCATGAAATCCACGGATGCATACACTCACACAAAAGCTGACCCCGTGAGCATGGAAAACACCCCAGCTCTCTGGGTCCTGTGCCAGGAAACTTGGCTTGCTCAGAAGAAATCCTTAGAAATGAAAAGAGTCTCCCCTCCCATAGCCTCATTATTATTGCCTTATGCAGTCTCATTAGTTTGGCTATTTTGAAATCCTTGCACTCCACTGATCTGGTGGTCTTGAAAAGGGAGAGACATGTGAAGCTGAGAAGTAGGGTTGGCTTTTTTGTGTTGTTGTTTGTTGGCCTTTTTCCAGACCAAAATAAAACCTGGTGGGAGTAGTGAGTGCTTCTGAAAAACTTTCCTTTTCTGTCTCTCTATTTTAAAGATTTCCACTATTTTTATGGTTTCGATAATCAGTCCCCTTGTGCCATTCCCTGCCTATACAAAGTGGCCAACTTTTCTTGAATCCCACAAGTATGATTATTCTCCCAGGATAATCACGTGCTCTGGACCAGACTTTTTTTTCTTCTACTATCAAGAGATTTTATTACAAAAGAAAATATGTCCTGTATTTCCTTGCACTGGAAGGATATTATCTTGGCAGGCAGGAGCCACTGTAGCAATTTTTAGTACAGTGATGTGGTTACATGGTTTGATCCACAGTAACTCTTCGGAAGGCTCAGTGACCCATCAATCCAAACAGTTTATACAATAAATAACAAAATGATTGTAAATATTTATTTAATGAGACATATTTTGAATAACCTACATGTGCAGAGCCTTTGTAGAGAGTCTATTATTACTATCAATTTGCATGGCCTGATACAGTGATAACTACCAGTTTATATCTCTGAAAATCATAGAGAAGAATAAATCAGTGATACTAGGTCACCGTTAAGTTAGCTGTACCTGATGAAGGGCTGAGAACACTATGTTTTGCAAAACTAAACACCTAAATCAGGGCAGTGTGGATTCAAATTATATTTTCAAAGTTTAGGGGCTTTGGAGAAAAAAAGGACCAGGTTTACTCTTTATCATACTGTGAATGTGGTTACATTATGCCAGTACTGCTATTACAATGTAATTACATGATTATTGCACCTTTTTAGTAAATAATTACCAATGAGCAATAGAAACACATTTTATAGAGATTAATTTCCTAATTCTGGAAGTTTTGATACCACAGTGATTAATGACTCAGTATTATCACCTGAAGAAAATATATCATTTTATATAGACAGAAGATTAATTAAAATAATAGTTACCCCATTGGTTTTATAATTTGTATTCCTATTTTTAGAATCCAGATATATGTATTTACATGGTAACTGCCTTCATTCATGTATATTTGAACCTTTTGGTTAATATAAATTAGAAATGATTACACAGCAAGTCTGTGAGTAAGCTAGGAATTGAACCCAGGACTCCTATTTCCCAGTCCTGTGTTCTAATTACCACACAAACTTATGCCTAAGTGTTTAATTTAGTTCCTTTGCACTGTGAAAAGGCTGATGAGCCACTGGTATTGAACTCCCCAAAGATTCTGGGCATATTCCACAAACAATTTTTTTTTTTTGTCTTTACAAAGTAGTCTCCTTTATAGTCAGTTAAAACACTACAAGGATGAAGTGATTCCTCTAACTTTAATCTCTAGGGTAACAAATATTAATCCTAGAGAATAAAATGTGGTCTTGTTTATTTCTAAAGTTTTAGACTTTCTTTGCAATAAAGTCCAAGAAACATGCAGTAAGTCTTTAATGCCTCATTTCTCAAAGCAGTTTGGTGCATACAGTTACCTCCATTGTTTTTAAAGTTACCTCATTTCTGTGTTCAAATCTGGGCAGAAACCAGAACTGGCCATTTACATGCACATTTCCCCAATTTACACACAAAAGAATAGTAAATACAGGCACAATGTATGTGAGCAGTTGAATGTTTGTTTGTGCATGCATTTGCCCTCCTCAATATTTTAATAACCTTGCCCTTTTTATTTCACTTCTGTTGTGATTTGTGTGTGTAGAATGGACATGTTTAAGAAGCTAGCTATAGCTACAAACAGAGTGGAAGTAGCGGGATGGAAATCAGCGCTAAAAGGATGTTATTTGGTTGTGTTTCTGCTAAATTACATAAGATTGGAAATGATTCATGGCACTTACTCAGGTTACCCTCCAGGTCACCTCATGCTAGCCAATAATGACATAAGAAAGCATGAAATTCCTCTTTCTGTCATCTTTTTTTCCTCAGTAGACCTGGGTCCTGAAACTAAGATCCTTCACTATATTAGCAGTAAAAGGTTTGATCTCTTTCTGACATGATTTGAATATCATAGTAATCACTTTCTCAAAAGTCTGTGGGATAAGGCTTGATTTCCGATGGATATTTTTTCCTGTAAGGTACATGTGCAGATAATTCAACTTACTTCACTTTTAATTTACTAAGTCAATGGGACAATAAAACTGTCTCTGATTCTGTAGGACCAAAGCAACTGTTTCTGATTCCAAAATTGTATTAAACCTATTGAAGTGTTACCAGATTGATGGTGAGTATTTTATATGCTACTTCACTATACCATGCAGACACATGCATTCAATGTGCCTAGAAAATATTCCATGCCTTTTAAAAAAAATATTCAGTGCCCTAAAAGATATATTTATTTAACCTGAGAGAAACTGAACGGTGTAAGCAAGCATGGAGTCTGGAAGATCATGCTTCCAAAAGTGGCAAGGTTTCCCCAGCCCCCTGAATTCCTTTTTTCTTGAAGATCTTTAATTACTCCCATTTCTGAAGCCTGATGATCGTGTGTATTTCCAGTAGCATTTTCACTTATGAGGATGAGCATCTCACAGTAATTTTATTTTAGTTCTTAGCAGTTGCTCAGAAAAATGTGACAAATATGATTACATACTCATGCTTGCTCTCTAGGGCTATGTCTAGACGACGGAGTTTTTCCGGGATATCTCTGGTATCCCGGAAAAACTATGCCATGTCCAGGCAATGCATCTGCTATTCTGAAATTGTTTTTGGAAGAGCAGACACGCTCTTTCGGAAGCCCTGTAGTCCTCATTTTATGAGGAAGAAGGGCTCTTACAAAAGAGATTTTTCCAAAATTTGGGCTAGTGTAGATGAGCCAAATTTTGGAAAAGCCTCTTCCGAAAAAAGAATTGGAAAAAAGTACACAAATTGCAAAGTGCAATTTGCATACCTTTTTCCGAAAAAAAAAAAAGCAGCAGTCTAGATGTAGCCTAGGTGTAATGTTTTGGTTTGTTTATCATATATTCTTTTTAATGAGCAAGATTTGTCTAGTATCCCTAGTCCACACAAGGGAGTTATTTCAAAATAACCCCCCTTATTTCAAAATAATAAGCAGAGCGTCCACACTACCATGCCTGTTATTTTGAAATAATTGGCTGGTAATTTAGAAATCTGTACTTGGGGAATAACACTTATTTCAAAATAGTTATTTAGAAATAGTGCTAGTGTGGACATTCCAGTAGGGTTTAGCGTGGGAAATAGAACTCCTGTATTCTATTCAGGGATCATCCTGTGATCTTGGGCAAGTCTTTCAACCTTTCTAGCCTTTAATTGTTTTCAGGGGTGTGAGGCTAACTCAAGTAGTTTACTTTCATTTACTTTTTAGGGTATGTCTACACTGCACATTAATCCTGGACTCTGGCTCTAGTTTTGCTTCACCGCTCCCCACTCCTCCCTTTGGTCCACACACAAATCAGTCTGACTCAGGTCATTGCATTCAGGACTAGGATACTAAGACCCTGCTAGAGAGGTGGTTCAGAGCCCCATTCTTGCTGTGGATATGGTCCAGGCCTTGTCATTGTGCAGTGTGAATGCAGCTTGAGACACAGACATGAATCAGAAGTTCAGCATAGAGCAGTGTGGACGCATTTGCATGGCTGTGAGACCCTGAGCCAGCATCTGTATATGGTTTATGCAGTGTGACTGATCAAGCACAAGCATGAAAATCCCAGGTCCCAGAGACCTGGGTTCACAGTGCAGTATAGACACAACCTTATAGTCTAACACTGTAAAGGGAATGGATGTACCAGACACTGAGAATCAGTGGACAGATGCTTTTATATTTCACAACTTGTTCCTGCCATGCTAGGGAGCCAAGGCTCCTGGGAACTATCTCTGAACCATGCCTATGTTCAAGAGGACCTGTTAACAGCCTGTGCTGAGGAAGAGACAGTACGTTTTTGTGATGTCCTAAGAAAACACCAGATATCATATTGTGACTCATAGTCTTTGACTAGGGGTCCGTTCCTATGTTCCCCACTTGACCAGGGAGGAAGCACTCCTCTGTTGGTATTTCCTTCTTCTGTCACATGCATGGGAGAGGTGGATGCAAGCATCTGCCCACACTCCATTCCTCACTGTCCACATTCATAGCAGAAGGAGCAATTGCTAATCAGTAGGGCAGCATTTGACTCTCTCCTGGGTAGCTGCCCAAGCACTCAGCTTACAGGGAACGCTGGCAAAGAGTAGTATCAGATGCAGAGTGGCCCCAGCTCCCCTGGATGGCAGCATGTGTTTCTACTGGTGGTGCATATCTGCCTTAGTGCACATAACAAAATTTATTCTGCACATCAATGGAAAAAATTAGAGGGAATATTGCTTGACATGCGCTGTTGCCTGTGATATGCATAGCTGAAGCAGATCTAAAGGTGTGCCTTAAGCCTCCTAACTCCACTGTGCCGTCATGAAGGATGACTCATAATATCACCCTCAGCAACGATACATTATAGTGGAAATTAATGTTAAACCCCCCAATCAAACAGGCCAAATCGAGGCTGCTTCAGCCCATTCAGACTCATTCCTTTTTAGTGCTCTATTTCCTAGGAATGATCCCAGTGCCTTTACTTTACAACCTTGCCTGATAGGCCATTCCACACATTTATTATCCCTGATGTGAACAAGTGCTTCGTAGCGTCTGTTCCAAATTTGTTTTAATTTCCATTTGTGCTCCATTGTCCTATAATCTGTTTGGCGCTGCAAATGCAGCCAAGGTCTGAGCCTCTTGCAACCCCCAGCTATAAATTTTATTAGTATTTTTGTTTTCAAACATCACAACCTTTCAGTAAATAAGAATGCTTTATGGGTAAAAATCACCTCCATCCTCTTCTGTTCTCCTACCCATCCACACACCTTTATAAACTTTAACCAATATCATTGTCAGGGTTTTTTTCCACCCTTTGATTCAATTTTCCCTTGGTTAAAGGAGTAAATCAATTACATGAATATTAGAAATGGAGGCAGTTTTGCATGCCAGCAATGCATCTCTTTCACCAGTGGCTGATGGAGAAAAATACTCTCTCAGCTGCTCAGTAAAGCTCTTTATTTGCCATTTGAAACATCTGGTTTGTTTTGTGCACAATCTTTTGCGCAGCTTATTTGCAATTCTTTATTCAAATTGACTTTTTACTTCGCTTCCAGGTAGAGAGGCTTACCATGCTTTGTAATCACATACATATATATGATTTAAAAGCATATATATATAATTAGTAATTAGATTTCAAACATCAGAACCCGGGGGGAGGGTAATGGTGAGTTCCCCTCAATGACAGACACTTTCAGTCTGAACTGCAATCATAAGAGGAATGCTCCTCTGAGTCACCATGGCTCAGTCCTTGCCAGGACTGATATTCTTCCAGTACAGGGCATTTATTTGTAAGATTTCAAAAAGGAAATCCCTCCTGGCATACTGATGTTTCGCTCCTTACGTTGATGATGGTCAAGAATGTCAAGACACTCATCCCTTCTCTCAGAGGAGGAGGAGGAAGAGGAGGAGATGATTATTTGCATTTCTCAGCAGCAGTTTCTGTTGGGATCTGAAGATAGTGCTCTCTGGTCTACCTGGCAACAGAAGTGATGGTTGTGACATTGTAGGCTGGTAGGCCTCCCGGAGAGGTTCCTCCTCCTCCAGGTCAGTGGGCGGCCAGTCCGCCCCACTGCGCAGCCTCTTAAAATAGTCCCCCAAGTCTCTAGTCCCACAGTCTGGCCTTGCCCAGGACCGGGAAAGGGGGTAATCAATCCAACGCCCGGCCTTACTCCAGGTCGGGGCGAGAGGCAACTAGTCTTGGTGCCTGGCCTTGCTTCAGCTTGGGCTGAGAGGAAGCACACCCACAAGTTCCAGTCGAGGGGTCAAAATACCCAGATGAGCCCTGGCCCTGAGTCAGGGCGAGGCAACAAACCAACAACCCCATTAGTCCAGGCTCCAGCCCGGATTCAGGGCGGGCCTGCAGGGAATCTCACAGTTAACAGCAGTTCAGAGCCCAGGCCCTATGGCAGGGCAGGGCACCCAACAAACAGTACAAGGAGCCCTGGCCCTGGGGCAGGGCGGGGCAGCAACCACGCACAGTAAGTAAGCCCTGGCCCTGGGGCAGGGCAGGGCAACAAACAAACAGTACCAGAGGCCCAGGCCCGGTTACCGTTACCGGCTGGGCTGCAAACAAGCACATGTTTGGGGAAGCTCCTTGTTGAGGGGGAGGGCAGGTAGTTCACCTGCAGCGGTGGTGCGGGGGAGACTGCCACCCGATAGGTGGGTGGAGGGGGGGGGGTCACAGGCCCACCCACTCCACTGCGCCCCGGCCCAGGGCCCTAGATGCAGCAGGACAGCTGCTGCTAGCTCAGCGGGGGCTGCAGCCCACAACACTCTGGCCTAGGGCTTTTACCAGTCCGTGCTATCCCCTGGGCCACTTCCTATCTCCCCCTCAGTGGGTACCTGTGTCTCGGGCAGGTTCCATGGGGAGTCAAGGAGGGTCTCCTCCGGCAGGAGCCCCGGCGGTCCGATCCAGGCTTCGGCAGCTTCCAGGTCCTCCGGCTCCAGCTGGTAGGCTGGCTGCAGCAGGCAGGGCTGTCTGGGCTGGTCCTCAGGGTCTGGTGGGTCTGCGGGGTCTGGCAGGTCCTCTGGATCAGGCTCATCTGGCAGGTCCTCGGGGTCCCGAAGTGCAGGCCAGCCCCAGGGTTCAGGCAGGTCCCTCGGGTCAATCAAGTTCTCCGGGTTCCCAGGTACAGCCAGCGGGGCCTGCAGGTTTGGCAGGCACTCATGGACCCGGGGTACAGGCGAGCATCAGAGCTCAGGCAGGCGCTCACGCACCTGGGGGACAGGCAGACATCAGGGCTCAGGCAGGTCCTCAGGTCCTCCAGGTCAGTGACCCTTGGTGGCCCGGGCCACGCCTCAGTCTCCCCAACCGGGAGCACTGGGCAGGCCTCGGGTTCCTCCGGGTTGGAGGCAGGCCTGTTGGCGGGCCGAGCCAGGTCTCTGTCTCCCAGTCAGAAAGGTCCATGTAAGCCTCGGCCTCTGAGGCTGTGGGAGGCCCGTGCCAGGTCTCAGTCTCTGTGGCAGGGAGCTCTGGGCAGGCCTCTGGCTCCCACTGAGGCTGGACACAGACTGAGCTTTCAGCCTGGCTCTTTATAGGTCTAGCCCTGCCCACTGCCTTCCAGTCAGGTGATGAGGAGGGGCTAGGCTGTGCCCAAAATGGCTCCCGGAGGGCTTCCTCCGCCTCAGGGTCAGTGAGCGGCCAGTCTGCCCCACTACAGACATCATGCAATGTAGGCTAAGAGGGAAGCTTGGGGGGAAATGGTAGAGTGGTATATATAAAATTTATGAAAGTGTTTGATACTGTCTCGCATGATCTTCTTATCAATAAACTAGGAAAATACAATGTAGATGGGGCTACTATAAGGTGGGTTCATAACTGGTTGGATAACTGGTCTCAGGGAGTGGTTATCAAAGGTTCACAGTCATGCTGGAAGGGCATAACAAGTGGGGATCAGTTTTGGAACTGGTTCTGTTCAATATCTTCATCAATGATTTAGGTAATGACATAGGGAGTATGCTTATAAAGTTTGCAGCTGATACCAAGCTGGGAGGGGTTGTAAGTGCTTTGGAGGATAGGGACATAATTCAAAATGAACTGGGAAAATGGGAGAAATGGTCTGAGGTAAATAGGATGAAGTTTAATAAGGACAAATGCAAAGTATCCCAATTAGGGAGGAACAATCAGTTTCATGGACACAAAATGGGAAGTGACTGTCTAGGAAGGAGTACTGCAGAAAGGTATCTAGGGGTCATAGTGGACCACAAGCTAAATATAAGTCAACAGTGTGTCACGGTTGCAAAAAAAGCAAACATCATTCTGGGATGCATTAACAAGAGTGTTGTAAGCAAGAAATGAAAAGTAATTCTTCTACTATGCTCTGTGCTGATTAGGCTTCCACTTGTGTCCAGTATTGTGTCCAGTTCTGGGCACCACATTTCTGGAAAGATGTGGAGAAACTGGAGAAGATTCAGAGAAGACCACAAAAAGGATTACAGGTGTAGAAAACAGGTCTTCTGAGGGAAGACTGAAAAAATTGGGTTTGTTCAATCTGGAAAAGAGGCGACTGAGAGAGGACATAACAGCTTTTAAGTATCTAAAAGGGTGTTACAAGAGGGAGGGAGACAATTATTCTTCTTAGCCTCTGATGATAGGACAAGAAGCAATGGGCTTAAATTGCAGCAAGGGAGGTTTAGGTTGGACATTAGGAAAAACTTCCCATCTGTCAGGGTGATTAAGCACCAGAATAAATTGCCTAGGGAGGTTGTGGAACCCCATCATTGAAGATATTTAAGAGCAGGTTAGATAAACATCTGTCAGGGATGATCTAGATTAGATAGTTCTTGGTCCTGCTGTTAGTGCACGAGACTGGACATGATGACCTCTTGAGGTCCCTTCCAGTTCTAGTATTCTGTTTTTGTTTCTATGATTACATCAAAACAGTCTTTAGTAGAAATGGGCAATGGATCAGATCTGATTCTAGTTTAGGTGTAGACTGGAAATGGACTTTGTTGTCGAACCAGAGTCAGTGATCTGGCTGGGGTTGATGGCATTGAAATCCTGTCCGCTATTCTGATAAGATATTAACCCATTACTCCTGAAACTTCAAAACGTTGTAGCCATATGATGATCTCCCATCTTTGCATCCAAAACCAGATCCAGAAATAGTGTACTTCTTGTTCCAGAAAGGGTTTATAGGCCTTTATATAGGAAAGGGTTTAGAACTGATGACTCAGGGAAAGTAAGGAACACAATGAGAGAAAAAGAAAGAATGGAAGACTGAAGTATAGTCAAGCCTGTTTAGTGTCAAAAATTTTGACTTGAACAAATGAGGTTCTTTTTTTAACTTTTTCTTGAATCAGTGGTTTTTTACTTTGAGCATGCTGGAGTCATGCCCAAAAACCAGTGTCTCCAGGTTTGATTTTTCAGTAGGTATATTGCTAACTGACCAAGTCTCCATCTCTGATTATTAAGCCCTGGTCTATACTAGGACTTTATTTTGAAATAATCCCCCCCCCCCGCAAGGTCTAATTTATAAGTAGAGCATCCACAAAACATAGTACCAAGCCTGTTATTTCAAAATAAAGGCCACGGAATTCAAAATCTGTACTCCTGCTTTTCATCAGGAGTAATACTAATTCCAAAATAGTTATTTTGAAATAATGGTAGTGTGGATGCACCAGTACCACTATTTTGAAATAACTGCTCCCTAGAGTAATTTGAAATAATTACTCCCCAGTGCTTCCTGGAGCTCTAAGTCGGAGGTAGCACGTCCACATTAACGGAGCCTGCCTTGGACTAATTTTGAGAATTTCCCATAGTGCGGACATACTAGTTTAATTTTGTTAAATCTGGAGTTATTATGTTGAATGTACTAATTTCAAAATAGTTCCCTAGTGTAGACATGGCCTAAGTAACAGACATTCCAAAAGGGTGATAAAGAGAAGGATCAGCTAGGCAGAGAGGAAGGATAATCCACTGGTTAGAGTGTTAGCCAGAGATGTGGGATTATATCCCTGGTCCCATCACAGACTCCTTGGGAGATCTTGGACATGTCCCTTAGTCATTCTGTGCCTTAGTTCCCCATGAGGACAATAGCACTGCCTTTCCTCACAGGCATGTTATGAGGATTACATTAAAAAGGGAGGAGGGGAATTAAAAGATGAGGGAGGCATCGGACACCAACAGGCGTTGAGCCCCTAGTTGTTGTTGATGATGATGATGAAGGTGCTCAGACACTATGGTAAAGGAAATACCTTAGATAAAGAGGCATTCCCGTGTCTGAATTCTTATACATGCCAATTAGTAAAGAGACAAACATGGAATGGGAACAGGAAACACAGAGGGAGTAGGGATGAAGGCATAAAGGGGAACTCTCACTCACTTTCTGTTGTCCACTTACCCATGGTTCATTCCCCCTATTTCCATCTTGGTTTCTTTTCAGGGCTCAGGTCCTGCACCCTTAATGGGAGCTTAGCAATTGACTCCAGGGAGCACAAGACCAAGCGCAGCTGGTCCTAGGCATTGAATACTTTGTTAGCCATTCTTCTTTCATACTTACACAGTGAATGAGGCCAGGTGGTTCAGAAAGAACTAGAATGTTCCAAAGTTCAAGCAGGAGCCTGAAAGGGATTCAAGACTTTCTCCGCCTGGCCGTCACCCTCATTTTGTCTCAATCCATCATTGCCAGGGATGCAGTAGAAATTAATGGCACAGCTTACTCTGCCACATGTCAAACTTAATTTTACTTTAAATCAGTCTTAATTGTGCCAATGAAGTTTATAGTTTTAATGGAAAGAGCCTGTTCGCTAAAACTCTAACATTTATTATAAGGAGCTCGGAAAGATTTATAGTCAAATTAACTTTCCAAAGTGGCCAAGTTTGGTTTGGAGATATTAATTTCTAAAGCACAAACTCCATTTCTTCTAAAGCAGCTGGTTTTCTGACTCCTGGGTTCTGATTCCCATTGATTTTGAACCCCCGATTGCTCTCCTGGGCAGATATAGCAAACACAGAACAAACCAAAAAGAAAAAAAAATTGTAGACAAAGCCTAAAGCACTTGAAGACCAAAGAGAGCATTAGCTGAATTAAACTGCTCACCCTCTATACATCCATGGTTGTCCCAATTTTCTACAAACTAATCTTGAAATTGAACTATTTTCATGAAGTGGAGAGAGAAAAAAGGTAATTGCAGGAATGTTGCTCTCCTGCCATAGACTGATCCGTAAGGTCAGAGGATAATACAGATCAGCACAAAGTGTTTCAGCAATAAGGAAGGTTTCAGGTGCTCACAGCACTATAGCTGCCGCTCTCTCCCACTGGTCCCATTCTTTTACTTGTAGATGAAACATAAAAGTGAGGGCCATCAAAGATCCTACATTTTGCCCAGGAATTAGGGTGTATGGTCCACTTTGCATCGTGTCTCTGTTCCAGATTTTATAAGTACACTTTACATCTGTGCCTAAAACTGGAAAAAACCACTTTGCTGTGTGAGTGCTAAGTGGCAGCAGCATTCAAAGCCATTTTCATTTCAGTCATAGGACAATGACCACTCTATACAGTTTATTTAAAAAAAGGGGGGATCCCTCTGGTAATGTACAGTAACTAAAGCATCATTCCTGGTTCCTCCAGAGACTGTAAAGATTCTAAGTATGTAATTCACTTAATTCTTCCAAGCCTCAGTTTGTTTATCTGTAAAACTGGTACAATAATATTAAATATTTTATATTGTGTCTGGGGGGTGCATTATCTATCTATCTATCTGTCTGTCTATCTATCTATTATTTTTGTTGTTCATTAATTGTGTATTTTATTGGCATTAATAAAATAAAATTATGGAAAGTATTAACTTCCCTTCTGTTTGCCCTCCCATAAAAAAGTAAGAAATAGATAAAGATTTCAATACACATTGTTTGTGTGGGGGTTCTTTGTGGGTTTCCACTCAGAAAACAGATGGTCCCTCCTTACTGACATTTCCTTACAGTTTTTAAGGAAACTGTGGTAGGGGAGTGCTCAAATGTTCCACACAGTGCGGTACAAACTCTGTATAGGATCATAATTAAGAGTATCGAAATGCAGTTTAATGCAATTTTTTTCCTTGCCATGGTCTTAAGCTAAGCCATAATGAACACATCCCTTCATGTAGCATGAACTGTTTCCCCTGGCCGTGACTCTGTGGAATATTTAGTGTTTACCTTTCGTGATAATTAAAAGGAAGGGAAATGAAGTCTAAAGAAAGACTGAGTGACATTTAATATTCCCTAAAGTTCTCTTGTTTCTTTAAGTGATTGCTATTGCCAAAGGAGAGCCAGAGGCCTCTTATCAGCAGCCAGGTCCTGACCTGCAGGCCAGGGAGCCTTCCCTGTAACTTGACCCCCATACCAGGTGTGTGCCTGCCAGTCACAAGGCTGAGAAAACATGCAGTTGCAAACAAGCCCTTCTAAAGCACATTGTTGCTTTTAACTGTTTCAAACCCAGTCCATGAGTATGTGCAATTGCACGTTTCAAACCTGGTCCATGAGTATGTGCAATTGCACGTGCACCTCTGTACACACCCATGTACCTGCATATGGATACATATGCACACCTGCTCACGTGCAAGCTGCTACACACATGCACAACCAGTCAGATGCCTATAGACAGCATTCATGCATATACTAACACCCTGCAAACACACGCACCTGTTTGTATTAATGGAAATAAGAGCCAGGTCCTAAATTTGGGCAAAATATCTAATGAATGGTTGCTTGGAAACAGGTAGGAGTCTGAGAGGGAGGCACATAGTCCGTAGAACTGGAAGGAACCTCCTGGGACATTGGATCCTGTCCCCTGCTGTGGCAGGCAACATGTTCATGGCATATAGGAACTTCCTGTTTCCTTCTAGTTCACAGATGTGCTGATATTTCACAGGCCTTTATCTTTTTCTTAAGAGCAGTGGGGAAAAAAAGGGGGGAAATGACCTCAGCAGCTTAAGGCCTGAAGCAATATGTGCAGGCATCTATGGCGGAGTGGATACGCAGAATCCACATCGGTAACAATCAGGCCCTGGAGGCAGGATTGTGTTGGGAGGATGTTTAATCTTAGTGCCTTCACCTATCCCTTCATAAATCCTGTATTGCAATCAGAGGCCTCTTCAACTACATTCTGAGTAGCTCCAGGGAAACTCTCTCCTTGCATGATAAAAGGAGATAGACTGGAGGATGAGGGAAGAGACGCTAGCCTCCTGACTTTGGTTACATCTAGACGGCACTCTTTTTCCGGAAGAGGCAATGCAAAGGAAGTGCCCATTAGCATTTCTCGTGCTCTCCTTTGCATATCCTCTTCCAATCCTTGTTGTGGAAGAGGTTTTTTGCGCAAAAAAGCCCCTTTTGCGCAAGAACCTGTAAACCTCATTTTTTGAGGAATAATGGTTCTTGCGCAAAAGGGTTTTTTTGCACTAAAAAGTCCCGTCTACACGGGGCTTTTTTGAGCAAAAACCTCTTCCATTAAAAGGATCGCAGGAGGATATGCAAATGAGAGTGCAAGAAATGCTAATGAGTGCTTCATTTGCATTGCCTCTTCTGGAAAAAGAGCACAGTCTAGATGTAGCATTTACTTAGATTGAGGGGTGTCATCTGCAGCTCACTTAGGGGGGCACGTCTAGACTGCCCACAGCTTTCGAAAGAAGATATGCAAATTCAGTGCAAATTTTGTGCAAAAAAGCAATCTAGATGCGGTTCTTTCGAAATAAAACACCTTTTTCAAAAGAACCCTGTACACCTCTTTTTTTTAGGAAGAAGGGTTCTTTCAAAAAAGCACATACTTGTGCTAACTCCAGTTGTTTTGGTGTGCTAAAAATAGTAGCATAGCCACAGCAGAGTGGGCAGCAGTGAGTGGTGGCATGGGCTAGCCACTCAGATATTCCACCAGGTAGAGCCCTGCAAATCTACAGGCATCTACTTTATATCCACAGCCTGTCATGCTTGTTGGTTGTTGATGGATATGGATCAAAATTTTGTAACTAGAGCCCTGCAAATCTGTGGGTATATGCTTTATACCATAGTATCATGTTTGTAGATCGTGGGTAGATGTGGATCCAAATTTTGTACCTAGAGCCTTACAAATAGGCAAATATCCACAGACCATATTTGAGGATCCCAGATTATATGCAGATATAAATTTTGTGTCCAGGCAGGACTCTACCAATAGGCTTATTCCTGCCTATCCTACCATATCTACACTATAGTATTAATTCAAGCACACGCTCTCACTGACAACTCACATGAGTGTGTCCATATAAGCTGGGAATTACACCTCCAGGTCCAAGTAGAGACATACCTATACACCAGGGCTACGTCTAGACTGGCAAGTTTTTGCGCAAAAGCAGTAAAAACTTGCCAGCTGTCTACACTGGCCGCTTGAATTTGCGCAAGAACACTGACGATCTAATGTAAGATTGTCAGTGTTCTTGCGCAAATACTATGATGCTCCTGCTCAGGGATAAGCCCTCTTGCGCAAATGCTTTTGCGCAAGAGGGCCAGTGTAGACAGGTAAAAACTGTTTTGTGCAAAAAAGCCCCGATGGTGAAAATGGCGATCGGGCTTTCTTGCGCAAAACCACATCTAGATTGGCACAGATGCTTTTCCGCAAAAAGTGCTTTTGCGCAAAAGCATCCGTGCCAATCTAGACGCTCTTTTCCGCAAATGCTTTTAATGGAAAAACTTTACCGTTAAAAGCATTTGCAGAAAATCATGCCAGTCTAGATGCAGCCCAGGGGTGCGAAACCTGTTTTGGGTTAGGGGCTGCTAACCCACAGAAAAATCAATCGGGGGCCGCACACAAGTAAGAAGCAAAAAACCCAAAAGCAAACCTTCACTTATGTGGCCCCTGACAGAGAAGGAGAAAGACATTCCCCATTCTCCTCACACACCAGAACTTCTGGGGGTCCAGCCTAGTAGACTTTGTGTGCTCCAGTCCCACGGTGGGCTAGCAGGGTGGATGGAATGCCAGTGTGGGGGAAGGCCCTGAGCTCTGGGAGCCAGATCCAGGCAAGCCAGGGGCCACATTTGGCCCCCAGGCCTTAGGTTCCCCACCCCTCAATACACTGAGGCTTTGTCTACACTGCAGGGTTTTTGCGCAGGAAGCTTTTTGCGGAAGAGATCCTCCGGAAAAACTTCTTGCACAAAAGCACGTCCACACCTCAAAAGCGTATCGCAAGAGCAATGTGCTTTTGCACAAGAGAGCCTCCATACTGCATGGATGCTCTTGCGCAAGAAAGCTCTGATGGCCATTCACAGAATGGCCATCAGAGCAACTGTGCTTTTTCTGATAGGCTCTTTTTGCACAAGAAACCCCCGCAGAGCATCCACACGTGCCTTTTTGTGCAAGAGCTATAGCACAAAAAGGCATTATTCCTTGTGGGGAGAGGAATAACTCTACCAGAAAAAGCCCTCTGTCCTGTCGATTTACTGTATTTTTTTTTTGGCGCAAAAAACGCGCTTGAGGTGTGGATGCTCTGACGGTTTTTGCGCAAGAACAACTAACTGTTTTTGCACAAAAACCTTGTAGTGTAGACATAGCCTAAGAATGCGACTAGATATAAGCACTAGAGTGATAATGTGTTAGTTACAAACTCTATTGTCAACTGCTCAAAAATCATGAGATTAGTTTAAAATCATGGGACTTTTAAATAACAATAAATAACTGGATTTGTCTATTCACCTTCTGATTTTTGTGTCCTTTAAGATGGCCTGGAGTCACATATTTAAACTTTTCTCCATAAAAGTTAGAATTTTTTAAAATTAAAACTGAAGTTTCACAGGAATCCAAGAGCTGGAGCTTTAAGCAAAACCCTTTAATGCTACAAGATTTTGTGATAAAATCGCAAGAGTTGGCAACACTGCAAACTTCTTGTGAAAACAGTTACCAGGATCTGTAACATGCGTATACTTTTAATAGCATTCAGCAGCAATGGAGGGGGAGATGGATAATAAGAATGTTCTTTCCAACATTGGAGTCCATTGTGTCCGATGTGACATCACTGAGTAATAAGTGTAACATGCATTACATATGAGGAAGAGAATCTAGGCACTGGGAATGATCTCAAGCCCATGGAAGTCAGTGCCACTGTTTCCATTGATGCCAGTGAACTTTGGTTCAGGCCACTGAAGTATAAACTCCCATTGGCACTGTACAGGTTGGATCTCCCTGGTCTGGCACACTGGGGACCTGAGAGGTCCTGAAGGAGGGATTTTGCTGGATCGGGGAGGTCATTTCTGGACTCCCTGCTACCAGATCCTCAGCCTGGCTCCGCTCCTGGCTTGGCCTCCTGGCTGGCTCCCCACATGCCACCATTCCTGCTGCCCTGCCATGAGAGGCTCCCACTACTAGGGCTCCCAGCTCTGCCTCAGCAAACCACTGCCCCACCAGCAGTGTTCCTGGCCAGCTCTACCAGCCCTGCCATGGCAGCCAGCCCGCAGTCTTGCTGCCGGGACTCCCTTACCCTCCGTAGCCCTGCTGCGGCAGCCTACACTCCCACCACTGGGGCTCCTGGTCCCACTGCAGTAGACTGCTTCCCCACCGGACCTTGATGGCATTCTGGCCACTCTACCACCAGTTCAGCCGGACTCCGGCAGCAGGGCTCCCTGCTGCTGGCCTTCCTGAAGCCAGCCTGGCTGGGTTCTCGGCCCCCACAGAGCTCCTGCCTTTGGCCCTCCACTGGGTCTCTCTGGTCCAGCAACATCCATGGTCCTCCTGGACCAGGGAGTCCCGGTTGAAAGAGGTTCAACCTGTATTTGCATTCTAATAGTCCCATAACAATTTGTTCAGCAAAACCATTATCAAAAGCCATTAACTATACTGATATTTTAGATCTATCCTAAGGGGCTTAATCCACTCCCGCCCCATTTCATAATCAAAGCTATTTTTTCATCTTTTAATGAAGCTGGAGGGAAAAAAATGCAGCTAAATTCTTTCTTTCTTTCTTTCTTTCCTGATAAATAAATAAAAGCCAAATTCATTTTATATAAGCCATTTGCTTCCAGCCTGAGCTCATATTCACCCCTCACTAACTTTTATTGCAAAGTCAAAAACTCCCAAAGAAGGGGCTGTATAAAATTCAGGCAGACCTTGCCTTGGGAAATGTGTGTGGGAGGGGAAATTTCAACTGAGCTGTGTAACAGATCAACTCCCTCCCCAGATAAAGGTGCTAGAGATGAGCAGGCAAAGGGCTGCTAAAGTACAGTTCACTAAAGGCTCTGGATTGATTCTGCACTTAGCCCAAATTCAGTGCTGAAGATTTATCACATCCCCTGCCTGCCTCCAAACTTGATTCAAAGTGAAATTCATAAGGAAGTGATGAAATGGAGACACCTGCACAACACATGAAGCAAACTAAGCCTTCATGCTGCTTTATGGGAGCTTTTCCTTGAGTTAAACTTTCACACTCTAACACACACATTTTAAATACACAAAGCTAACTTCAGCATCATGTCGTCCGACAGGCAGAATCAAATCTGGGGGCTTAGAACATGAGCCCCTATCACAAAAAATGCTGCCTATTAGCTGAGGCTGTAGACCAGACTCATTATTCTCTCAGTAAGTGGTCTCAGTGCTACTAGATGGGACAGTATCCCACACTCAGAAGATGTGTGGGTTACAGGCACACCTGCCCGCCTGCAAAATAAAACTGGACAAACAGGCTGACTATTTCTGGCAGAAGGCTTCAGGTACTGGCAGCTCTGTGGGAAATCCTCCAAAAAACAGCTAAACCAGACCAGCCGCTTTGCTCTTCCATTTGTGGCCATGGTGCCTCATTTGTGGCTCATAAATACAACAGAGCTCTCACTAACAAGGCATAATGAATTCACTAAATTCTGTATCAGAGCACCTAGTTCTAGGAAACATTCCCGTTTTTGTGTGATACAAGATTCTTCCATGTAGAAACAATTGCATTAGATCCTTTTTGTGCTATTTACTGGATGATTTTAATAAACATCATGTCAAATCCCTGAGTACTGAAGAAAAGTGGATGTTAGTACTCCAATCTGGATGTCTATTTTTATTTTTTTAGGAGAGGTAGGAATGGGCTGAAGGAAGCAACAGAAGTCCAAAAGAATCCTACTTCATCTGCTACTCAGAGCATCAAGTAAAGAATTGCAGAGGGTGAAGGATGAGACTGAGGCTGTGTCTACACTACAGAGTTTTTTCGGAAAAACAGCCGTTTTTCTGAAAAAACTCGTGGAGCATCCACATCTCAAGCACGTTTTTGTGCAAAAAAATCAAAAGAACAGAGGGTTTTTTCCCGCATAGGTATTCCTCATTCTACGAGGAAGAACGCCTTTTTGCGAAAGAGGGGGTTTTTGCACAAAAAGAGGAAAGAAGAAAAAGTACAGTGCACTGGTGGCCATTCTGTGCATAGCAATCAGAGCTTACTTTCCAGACAGCGTCCATGCAGTCTGGATGCTCTCTTTTGCAAAAGCACATCGCTTTTTCGATGCACTTTTCCAGTGTGACGTGCTCTTGCACGAGAAGTTTTTCCTGAAGATCTCTTCTGATAAAACCTTCTTGTGCAAGAAACCTGCAGTCTAGACATAGCCTGAGTGAATGATTTCAAAGTGACTTAACTTGTAAAAATGTAATTGTGGTTTCACATTTTCCACCAAAATGTTTCTTCAAAGAGGATGGAGAGAAAGCTGTTCTCAGTGGTGACAGATGACAGAATGAGGACCAATGGTCTCACGTTGCAGTGGCTTGACAAAGCCCTGACTGGAATGATTTAGTTGGGATTGGTTCTGCTTTTAGGATGGGGTTGGACTCAATGACCTCCTGAGGTCTTTTCTAATCCCAGGATTCTATGATTCAGTGGAAGACTGGGAATTGGGGTAAATGAAATTTTTCAGGGAAAGTGTTGTCTTTCCTCAAAAAATGTTGGCAGTTCATTGGAAATCCTCCAAATCTTTCAAACTGAGAAATTTCAACTGAAAACTTATTTTGGCAGTTTCCATCCATAATCTTTTGGTTAACGTTTTCATTTAAAATTAACATATTTTTAGTTAAAATTATTTTTTTATTTTAATTTCTTTGGGGATGGATATTTTCTCCACCAGTAGCACATTACTATTTATTATCATTACTGTATCCTTATGTATCACATTTACTAGCACAGGTGCTTCATGCAATGAGATAACAAAAACACGGTCCTTGCTGCATTGCAATTACTGTCTCACACCCTGATCCTGCACAAGTGACTGAATTTAGAGGCCAAAGTATAAGGCAGGCTTTAGAGACCACACTGACTTGCAAAGGATGAATATCGCTTTTTTGATGTAGCTTAGGAACAGCTGTCCAGGTAACTTCTGAATTCTCTTTCATTTTTCTTCTCACCAGCTGTGGCATATTGCTGTGCTCTGAGTCTTCCTCTATTCCCCTCTGCATCTGGCACAGCCCACACTGGTATTCTCTGGTTTTATGCATTTGTTTATTTAGCAAATCACTTTGTGAATCCTGGTAATAGGTAATTTAGAGCCAGAGCTTGTGGGCACCTGCCCAAATACCAGCAAAACCCCATATCTGCAATAGAGTGCAATTCACTCAGTGCCTATCCTCTCTGTGCAACATCGGTTTCTGGAACTCAACCTCTTTTGTGACTCAAAGCCACACACAAGATGCTCTGGGTTCTAATCAGCTGTTTCAGTGCTGAGGCTGGCACAGCTGTCACCTGATGTTATTGGACTCTGAGAAAGCTGCTGGCTTGGGGTGGTCTAGACTGAGGTAAAAAGAGGGCAAAAGGGGGCAAGGGATGTCTGATTTCTCTTCTCTGCTCTGCCACCAACTTTACTACAGAGCGTCCCCGCTATAAGTTGCCCTGGTATACATCCGTTCCACACTAAAATCATTGATGCTTGTAGGAACTGATGTGTTATAAGTCCTCCCAATTCCCCGATCTTAAGTCGTGCAAAAAAAAAAAAAAAGATTTGCGCAAATGGAAGTCAGTCTCAGGAAAAAAAAATCCTGTTTTAAATTGTTTTGCTGTAAGTCCAAGTTTTTTGGAATGTATCTTGGACTTATACTGAGGACGGCCTGTATGCCAACTTGGCCAAATCATGGATTAACAGTTATGCACTGTATTTTGTTCATAATCTATATAATGGATATAACCACCTTGCAACAGTGTTGTGAATCTTAATTAATTGGTGAGAGTAAAACACTGTAAGATCCTCTCATCAATGTAATTCAAATAATAATGTAGGGGGACCATGAATACACTTAGCAAACAATCATGAGAGAGCTCAAACATCTGAACCTCCAACACCAGGCAAGTGAACGAGTTCAACTTAAATAAATAAATATTAAGCCAAACATTTTTAAGGATCAATTTCCCCACATTTCTTTCCTATTTGAATATACACACCAATAAGACACTTACATGTAGTTCCAGACCTGTATCCATCCCTATGTATGAGTGCATGGGAGATGAGTAAATGGGTTATTATTTTCTGCACCAATATGGCTAGTATTTCATGTTCTAACAGTCAAATGATCTCATCCTGTAGTGGTAGGAAACCTGAACGGAGGATATAAGCAAGGTGTTGACGCTTTGCCCAGGGCATACCCAACCTTTTTTCCCTTACAGTCTTAGGGTATGGCTAGACTGCATCCCTCTGTCAGCAAAGGGATGCAGATTAGGCAGGTCGACATTGCAAATGAAGCAGGGATTTAAATATCCCGTGCCTAATTTGTGTAAAAATGGCCACCGTTTTTGCCGACTCAGCACTTTGCAAGGAGGTTTACAGGATCTGTCAAAAAAGGCTTTCTTTCTCGACAGATCCCCTCTAGGCTGCTGCTTTTTGCCGACAAGTGCTGAGGCAAAAACGGCAGCCATTTTAATGCAAATTAGGCGCGGGATATTTAAATCCCCGCTTCATTTGCAATGTCGAACTGCCTAATCTGCATCCCTCTGCCGACAGAGGGATGCAGTCTAGACATACCATTAGTGTGTCTGACTGGATAGAGCATTAAACTTGGTCACAGGAGACATGCATTCAATTCCCAGCACTAACAGTGACCTGCTGGATGACTTAGGACAAGTCATTTCCTCTCAATGTGTCTTAGTTCCCCGGTGTATGAAAAGTGATCTGTAAGAGCTAGGGATTATTAGGTGAATTGTATCTGCTTAGTGCTGATTTGAGAAGTGGACCGCTAGGTTTCAGTTCTTGTGCCCTTGTATACCAGAACGGAGGATCTTATTGTTACAGCATTAAAGCAGGAGTCAGGAGATTTGGGTTCAGTGCTTGGCTCTGTCATAGACTCCGTACAATTTTGGCAAACCTTTAAATTTCTTTTGCCTCCATTACCCATCTTTTCCATTACCCATCTTTCCTCTATCCCTTGTCTGGTGAGTTCTTGGGAGCAGGGGCTGGCTCTTATTATTGTTGTGTGACTGACTTGCACAATGAGCCTTCACTTTGGGTCAAGAAATCTATTGTAATACACTATTATTATTATTTTATTTTATTTTCTGAAAGCCCAGAGACAGAAACAGGAACAGGGACTTCCATAATGGACATTATGTGCCCAGTGTTTGCCAGCCCATCGGAGTTCTTCAGGTTTCAAGTAAATAAAGTACATCCCTTGGCTTTCAGGGCTGATGCAAAGCCCATAGGAGGATTCTCACTGGCTTTAATTGGCTTTAAAATTAAGCACTCCCTACCTTAATCTCAATGCAGATTATTCATAGATAGCAGGAATCATCTGCTGGGGGTGGGGCATTGCCTCTCAAAATGTGGAACACAAGCAAAATAGAAACTCTTTGGCAGCGTATGTTTGTGGCTGTTTTGGAAGCACTGATGCAGGAAGACAGAATTTGGCAGCCCAGGAAGAGTTTTCCTTGCATAGTATCATGCATTAGGTTTCCAATCAGAATCTGATCTCCTAGAACCTTCTAAAAACATCTAACCTCTTCACCCTGTACTCAGTTCACTATTTGCCAATTGCCCCTTGAGAGGAACTTGTGAAGAGAAACACCATATAAGCATATGCATTCCAGTGTTTTCCTTAAGACAAAATAATAGAGCTTGAAAACAGTGGTTGAAATGTTACAAGTGGAGGAAGGAAAAACAAATCTCAGACAGAGAGACAAAACAAGAAACTGCTCAAAGGATTTGGCAGCAAATGCAACTGTCTCCTGCCCTCTGTCCATTTGGAATCTGGTTCAGCATGTATTGGTGGTGGAGCACAGTAACAGCCACACTGCAGTTCTGGCAGATGCTTCTCTCCCACTAGCTGCTCTTAAAATCCATTTTCACAGCATAACGTGAGAGGAAGCAAATATGCGAGAGTGAGCACGCAGTCACAGTATGAAAATATCTCCCCATGTAACAACATTGCTCTCAACTCATGCTATCAGCATGGGGTTGTTAAGAAATATTGTGAAAGCTAGTGAGAAATTTGCCCTAAAATATACAGTAGTTGCAGCTATTGCTGCTTCTAGCTGTGCTGCCCTTCAGGTTTTCTAAGCTCACTGGAGTCAGAACTTGAATTGCATTTACTCCTAAGGAAAAATCCTGGGTGATACAGGAACAGTAGTATTGGACAATTCAGTAGTTGGCACTCTTCCCTCTGGATCATTAATGAGCCAATATACCACTGTGAACTACTGAAGGTGCCATCTTCTGGATGAGATATAGGAAAGGATCCCAGACTACATGTAGACATTCATAATTTTTTGTCACATTTTGTTACTGTGATGTCCTGGCCAAAAGAAAGCTACATTCTACTATCCTGCATATATACTATAGTCATTTCCTAGTCTAAGCTGTTGAATAACACTGTGTACTTTATCAAGTTGTGACTTACTCCAGAGGCAGCTGCATTTCATTGATGGAATGTGATTTTTTTTACATATATTTGGGGGGGGGTTACAAAAAAACAAAGCTTGTAAAGTCCTTTGGAGTCCATCTGGCAGAAGAGCATTATATATAAATGTAAGATCATTATCATCAAAAACACATTCAGTGTGGTGTTTCCCATACATTTTTGTTCATTTCAGTGAACCAGTTCCTTTTAATGAATAATTTCCATTGGGAAGCTTTGTTTTCCATGTAACATAAAGTTTCTTGGTTTCAAACCCTTGTCTGTTTTTCATTAGTTTTGCAATGAATTAGCCAAAAGGGCTTTTCCTTTCAGTTGGGTTGGGAAAATACTATTAGTATGTGTCTGTCATTTGTGGGAAAGTGTTTTTCCCCCTTATTATTATGATCTTCAGTTTTGTTTGCCAAATGCAATAGACCCTGGGGGCATCACAACAAGTTGTGCTTTGCAGAAGTACTTCTGTACACTGCTATGCTGTTGCTATCTACAGTTTCTATTTATACTGCTTTATTAGGGTGTAGATACATAAGTATCCTAAATCATACAATTTCCATGGACCCTATAATACACAGATAGTAGTAATGAAACTGGTTTTGAACTTGTATATACATGTATATGTTTGGTGATCTGAATCCTCATTCCCACATTTTCCCTTGTTTGGTCACCTCTGCATATATCACCACTAGTTTTCTACAAGCAACTTGGTGATTGTCTTGCTCTGTCTCCTCAGGTATGCATCTCCTTGGATGTGATAAACTAGTCAAGTTATCCAGAGTCTGGATAGCAAGAGCTGGGTTTGGGATGATTATTTTTTTTACCATGAAACAGGTTTATTCTCTTTAATGTATCCAGGCCTCATGTCCCCACCACTCTCCTCAGACATTATTGCATGAACTGAACGCATTCCAGCATCTTAATACAGCTACTCCCCCTTTTCTTAGCAGTAGAGTCCACTATGTGTTCACCATGCATCAGAAGAACGAGTTATGGGTCTAATGTGGTTTCCTCCACTGGCTCACAAGCAATCTACATCTGCGGTGCTCTTAGTTACTGTATCCGCTTTGGCTTCTGTGCTGCAGTAGAATACAGATGTTTTTTCAAGACTTCAGTGTTACATCCGTGTAAGAGCCTCTCCCTCTGGTGACTCAGCATCAGACACTTGATGGTTCCAGATTGTTTATTTAAAATGTTTCTCTACACATTTTATTTGTACCATCAGTATGAGAGCTTCTCATCAAAATAATATATTTTAGGTTCAATTTTTATTTAGTAAAACATCTCCATTGCACATTAACTGTAAATAAATAAATAATAGGACACCCACCCACCCATCATCTTCCGACAATCTCAAACCAACTAACCAGCTTTTTGGACAACATTTTCAGCATGTGTTTGCATTTTGAATTGACTATGCCTGCAAAAGCAGACACACACGTAATGTTGCACAAAAATCCATTTGCATGAACCAAAGAGCTGTGTGCCCACTCTGTGTCCTTTGCACATACACAGAAATGACTGCACGAAAATAAAGATGCCAAGGGCTGAAAATGGGTCCCTGAAAAGAAATCTTATAAGGCCTGTCT
Organism: Pelochelys cantorii; assembly: GCA_032595735.1. Taxonomy (NCBI): domain Eukaryota; kingdom Metazoa; phylum Chordata; order Testudines; family Trionychidae; genus Pelochelys; species Pelochelys cantorii. The sequence continues at coordinate 35,413,453 of CM064338.1, read as the reverse complement.
TAAAAAATGACAACTATCAAGGTAATTACAAACTACAAAAATTAGTCAATTGTTTGTTCATTGCTAGCATTTATCAGAGAAATGCATATTCAAATACCTCCTTGCTCTTCCAAATTTAGAAGAACATTTTCCTGAAAAACTGCAGGGGATGTGGAAAAGAAATTAAAACAAATACATTTTAAATAATGTTACATAATGGGTTGTGCCACATTTTACTTGGACTTGAAATGTTTTTATAACCCTCTTTACAGCCTTTCTATTTGTGAGTTTGGGGTCTTGTTATTAACTAAGTGGGAACATATCCTGCCCTGTCCCAGAAGTAGCCCCTTATGAATTCCCTCGCTCATAAACTGAAAGGATCATTTCTCGCTCTCTCTTTTTTTCTATAAGCATTTTTTTTTTGCACACACCATGTAGTGAAGTTACATGTCTCCTCTGGGCACCATCCTTTGCACATATTAGCTTCTAAAGATAGACACACTCCTCACAGATGGGCAGCAAGTTCTCAGACTTGGGCGAAAGCTGTCTACTTTTGTGTGTGAAGCATTCTCATAGTAAAGCTGCAGTAGACCCTGGATAGAATACGGCCTGTGTGCTTGCTTCAAACAGTTCTATAACTTTTAAATGGCCAATGTCATAAAAATGAATATGAATTACGGCCTGGCAGCCAGCTTAGTATTTTCATCTGCAAACTTTTATTACATTGTTCAGCGCTGACGTGAAATACTGTGGCAATCCCCCTGCTGCACAATGAACCCTCTGTCCCCATTGGCACCAACGCTTCCAGCTGTTTATTCACTCACTGACAGAGAGCCCTAAGCATTTAGAATTTCCAGGGCACACAGGTGGCATAGTGGTACCATGCAACAGGTGCTTTCAGGGCATGCAGAGGGACCTGTTACATAGTTGGAATCCTGCTTCCCCAAGGATCATGAAACTGGGGGCCTGATCTGAAGCCCCCCGAAGTCAGAGGGAAAGTTACCATTGATTTAAATGAGCTTTGGATGAGTCTGTAAATAGACTGCAGAAGCTTCTTTCGGAAGAAGCTTTTCTGGAAGAGAGCTTCTGAAAAAACATTTTCCAAAAGAGAGCGTCCACACTGCGAAAGCAGTGAATGGATGCTATCTCGCATGTAGCTGTGATTACTATGGGTGGAATGGTCACCAGGGCACCTGTGCTTTTTCCTCTTTCCTCTTCTTGCAAAAGAACTCCCTCTTCCCCGTCCACACATGCCTTTTTCCGAAAGAGCTCTTTTGGAAAAAGGCTTCTTCCTTGTAGAAAGAGGATTACCAACGCCGATAAAACTCCCTCATTTCTTTCATTTACTTTTGAAAGAATGTGATTGCTGTGTGGATGTTACTCAGGTTTTGTCGGAAAAACGGCCTTTTTTTCTGACAAAACTCTGTAGCGTAGACATACCATTGTGGTCCATAAGGGAAAGAGGAGAAATCAGCCTCATTCACTCTCTCCCTGCTGTTCTTTGAGAAGACCAGGTTTCCCACCTGCTAGCCAAAGAATAGGGCTGTTGCTACCAAGCAACCCCATCTGCCTGTCAGAAGAAAGATGCCTCCAGTGCTTGTGTTAAAGAGGAAAGGAACAAGGCCCTACACAGTGATGGTGAATGGAATTCAGTTTGAAGTACTTCTATTGTTAAGGAAATCTGCAAGGAATTCTAGTTCACCACTGCATTGGTCTGATCTCATGTAATCACAGAATACTGGAACTCAAAGTGACATCGAGAGGTTATCAAATCCAGTCCCCTGCCCTCATGACAGGACCAAGCACCATCTAGATTGTCCTTGACAGATGTTTATCTAACCTGCTCTTAAATATCACCAATGATGGAGAGTTCATAACCTCCCTCAGCAATGTATTCCAGTGTTTAACCTCCCTAACAGTTAGGAAGATTTTCCTAAGGTCCAACCTAAACCTCTCTGCTTATTCTAATGTAACACCACTGATTTCTAAAGGGTTTAATTGGGACTGAAGCAGTGAATTTAAATTTTCCTTGTCCACCAGTTCAGAAAGGTATATACAATTTAAGATCCACTGAAGCTCCCCATTAAGTTTTAAACTGAGGTGTGCATGGGAAATGGTATATAACTGGAATTTCTGGTCCAGTCTGAATCCTTAATTGATAATTTTAAAAAGTGTTGCTTTCTAACTTTCTCATTCATGGAGGACTTCTTGAAGCCCCATATCTTCTTGTGGCAGTCCATTCAAGATTTAGTCAAGGCAAGATTTAGCCCAAGGAATGTGGGACTCAGGAAGAAAAGGATGTAGCAGAGGAAAGAATATTTTGAACTCAGTGTATAATTTTTGAAGTTTCTAGAATGTTTCCAACATTCCAGAGATTTTCCTGAAACCTGAACTCCCTTTCCAAACCCCAAATATTTTTTTTCACCCATGGCCAGATGTAAATCTGTTGGGGGGCAGTTCATTTTGTGAGGACACAATGGAAATCTTGATAAGGAAAACATTTTATACTGAACAGATACAAACATGATCCATTTCAATGTGCTTCTTTCACCCACCCATAATGATCAATAAGTTTTGTGCTTCTAAGGTCAGCTCTCTCAGATACAAAACCCATTGTCAAAGCAGCACTGGGGGGAGAGTAAGGGTTAAACACCCTGCAGCCCTCCCACACAGTGTTTTGATCAATGCCTTCAGCTGCAGGACAGACAAGTCTTTGTTTTACCCCTTTAATATCCAGTTCCCAGCTCCCTGGGGTAGATGGTGGGCCTCAACAAACCTCCCCTTTGTCTCTCAAGAAAGATGCAGCTCTTGCTTGGTTTTGCCTTCATACTTGAGAAAACACCTGCTTGAGGGTCTTGATGGCTAATGGGGAGGACAACACAGAGTCTTCTAACTTCTAGGGCTTCATTTTAGGTCTTGTCCAGATCATAAATTGGAAGTTAGGTTGTGTCTGTGAAATAAATGTGGTGTTAGCACAGTCTCTACTGGAAAGTGGTTCACATCTCAGAAACTACTAGCAGAACTGGTACAACCACTTGGAAGCCAGGACATGAATTGGGGCATAATCCAAAGACTACTGGAGTCATTGAAAAGTCTCCCGTTCACATCAGTGGACATTGGAACAATCTATTGATGAGCATAAAGATAAAACTTCTCTTCTTCATCCTGGAATTCTCCACATCTGGGTTTGTGTATATTGGAGTGGAGGTGTGGAAGGAACGATCACTGCCACTCTCAGCACCAGACAGGCTTGGGAGACAAATAAATTCCAGATTCACATGCCAAATCAGTATGGATTGCTAAAGTGCCAGGACAAATGTCTTACTGACATACTGAACTTATTAAGGAATGGTGAGGAAAGACATATCATATGGACGTGCATAATGGGGGACTTTAAGAAGCTGAATTCTTTCATGCTTATCTGTGACTGAAGTAGAGCTGAGGTTTAGCCACCATGACTTGTTCCCATAACTTAAAGAACTAGGCAAAAGATTTAAAACAAACAAAAGGAAGTACTTCATGCAATGCACAGTAAACCTGTGGAACTCCTTGCCAGAGGATGTTGTGAAGGCCAGGACTTTAACAGGGTTCAAAAAAGAGCTATACAAATTCATGGAGGATAGGTCCAGCAATGGCTATGAGCCAGGATGGTTAAGAATGGTATCCCTAGCCTCTGTTTGTCAAAAGCTGGGAATGTGTACCAGGGTTGGGATCACTTGATGATTCCCTGTTGTATTCATTCCCTCTGGGGGCACCTAGCATTAGCTACTATCAGAAGACAGGTTACTAGGCTAGATGGATCTTTGGTTTAATGCAGTATGGACGTTCTTATGACTTCCCATAACTTGTTCACAGGAAGTCGTTCCAACTCGATAGATCCAACAGACTTGATGGGAGCAGGAAACAAAGACAAGGAATCACAATTTTGTTTAAAAGTCAGTTAGTGAGAAGTAGGTCTTTAGCTTATATAAATAAAAATGAGGAATAAGAAATAAAAAGGAGGAATAAGAAATAATCCCTTCCACAATCAGTTTGTTTAAAACTTTACAGTAGCGTTTTTTTCTTTTGTTTCATGTGTTAAACCTCATGTTTATAACGAGAAAGAAAGAAAGAAAGAGATTAGAGTTGATTATAATCAACAATAGAAACAATGGACATGTTGTGTAAAAATCTTACAGCAGCCTGGAAATGCATGAAGGAAAAAAAAAAAGACAGAGAGGTTTCTTATGCAAACATATTAACTGGTTTGCCCGAAGTCTGGATTGCATAATTGGAAAAAGAGATTTCTGTAAGTGCGAATTGCTCTGTGGTTGTTTGGGGATTTTGTGTTGTGTGGATGTTTTTCAGAAGAAATATATATGTATAAAGCAGTTCTCCCAGTAACCTCTGACTCTTTCTCACCATCTCTCTCTCTCTTGCTTTCACTCTTGTTCTGTTTTTATTTATTCCCTACAAATACAATGGAGAATAAAAATGTGGTAGGACCTGCTGGCGGCATCTATGGCCTCTGGAACCAAGCTGACAAAAATGTCAAGAAACTGACAGTAAAATATGCGAATAAAATCCCTGTGAACGAGAACAAAACCCAGACTGTTAGCACCACTCTCTAAATTATGGCTTTTGAGAAAATCTCTATCTGTAACTCCATCTTTTTTTTACTTGACATATGTATTCTCTCTAAAACCTTTAGTTAAAATTTTACACCGTTCCAAGTATTCAAAGAAAACAGGAATGCAAGCAGTATTAATGGGCTGGCAGATCAACAGCGTACAGATATTTGCTGGTCAGACAGACAATGTGCACAGAAGTGCCAGGCAGCTGGACCCTGTGTGTAGCTGCCAGTCAGATAGACCTCTGCTGCTCTTCTCTGTGATCGTACGTTCAGGGGGAATCAATAGCGAAACTGGCTAAACAAATCTAGTGATAATGTCACACTTTCATGCCTGCTGCATGAGAAGGATCAAGCAGAGGCACTCCCTGGTGAGAAATCTGTTTTGCAGAACCACAACCATAACATGTAATAAAGAATGAATTCTTTGTTAGAGGTAGATCTTCTGCTTTGGACAGGAGAGGCAGGAGAGGCATGTCTGTACTTCAGAGAATATCGACCCTCTGGAGGTCGATCTCCTAGCTTTCGATCACCAAATCAAATGCTGAGGGCAGCCCCCGCCGATATCCTGTACTCCTCATTCTGTGTGGCCTCCCACAGTGTAGATGCTTCAGTGGCTTAGCTTAAGGTAAGCTGAATCCAGCTATGCATTTTGAGTAGCTGGATGGTGTACCTTAAGCTGACCTCCCTTGTCTAGTGTAGATCAGGCCTAAGATAGCTAGATAGAGCCTTTTGGTTTCCAAAATAGATATACAGTGGAAGAAAGGTCTTGCAATTTGGGAGAGCACAAGGTGATTAGAAAATCTGGATTCCCTACTTAGCTCTGCTACTGACTTCCTGTGTGCCTTTGTACGAGACACTTCACTTTCTCCATCTGAAAAGTATAGGGGATGATGCTTTTCTATCTCACAGGGTGTTGTGAGGGTTAATTCAGTTGATGTGAAATCCATCACTTCAGAAAGGCAACAGAAGGCCTAGGCACCACTTAAATGTCATTTAAATTCTCAAATTAGGCTTGAGTGGGATTTAAGTTATGCAAAGGTATTTTGCTGGCTATATTTCGATGAGTGAATTACACCCTACTCTCTGCAGCAGTCACTGACCAGTAGATTATATCAGTCCTCATCACTGGCAAAGGAATGTCCATTAAGTTATCTGTGGTCAAAAAGGAACTCTCCTGAAAGAAAGTAACCTTTACAAAATGTGTTTTCATAAAGTTGACTTCACATTGCAAAAAAACAAGACATTTACATTTAAAGCATCATAGCTCATTTGTGAATCTATGAATGCATAACAGCATGAAGTGGGGTTGGTATACCCATGGAAAATCCCTCTGCTCACTGTTTAGCAAAGATATATTTCAGAAAATGCAAAGTCTGTTTTATATCAGTATTAAATCCTCTATTCATCAGGTAAAATTCCTCCATCTTAATCGAATGTTGACATAAAAACATGGTAGCATATTATGAGAATGTTAGAAATTCACATCAAGCCCACTGAACTCAAATTCAGAGACTGTTGAATTATTATTAATCATAGTTGCTTGTATTTGTATTAGCACCAAGACGCTCCAATTACATTGTGCTAGACATCTAGCTAGCTACCTAAAAACATTGGCCTTTCCCCAAAGAGCAATTTAAGGCCATGTCTTCACTTTGGGGAAGATCGACGCTGTTGTGATTGATCTTCTGAAGTTTAATTTAGCGGGTCTAGTAAAGTCCCGCTAAATCAAACTCAGAGGGTGTCCCCATCAGCAGCTGGTACTCCTGCTCCTGTGAGGAGTAAGGGAAGCAGCTTGGAGCATTTACTCCCACTGGCCTCCCACTATGGGGATGGCGGGGAACTCAGATTAAGGTACATCAACTCCAGCTAAGTAAGTAACCTAGCTGAAGTTGCGTGTCTTAATTTGACTTTCCCCTTTAGTGTAGACCTGGCCTAAAACATGAACCTACAAATGCTGGAACAAACTGAAGTGGAAATAGAGGAAGAAAGAGAAAGAAGGTAATAGTGATAGGACATTGCTTGTGCAGCTAGGCCAGCTACACAATCTAATTATCCATACTGTGCCCAGTTATTGTTTCCCATCGCAAAAAAGATATATGAGGATTGGAAAAGGTACAGAGTATGGCAACATGTGTAGGGGGGTGGAATATTTTACAAGAGAGATTAAAAGGATTGGGATTGTTCAGTTTAGAAAAAAGATGACTATGGAGATCTATAAAACCATGAATGGTGGTGGGGGAAGACAGGGATAGTGAATGAGGAATTCTTATTTACCCCTTCACATAACATAAGAGTCAGAGATCACCCAATGAAGTTAACAGGCAGCAGCTTTAAAACAAACACAAGGAAATACTTCTTCACACAGTTCCCAGTCAAGCTGTGGGACTTGTTGCCAGAAGACGCTGTGAAGGCCAAAAGTGCCTCCTAAAAAGAATTCATGGAAGATCAATGGTTATAGCTAGATGGTCAGGGATGCAAGTGCATGTTCTGGGTGTCCCTAAATCTCTGAAGCTGATCAGCATGACAGGGGATAAATAACCACTTTGATTCATTCCCTCTGAAACATCTGGCACTGGCAGATGTAGAAAGACAGGATTCTGGACTAGGTGGACTATTTGTCTGACTGTTATGTTCTTGTGTACATACAAAACTTGATGAGTCTGAGGCTATTTTTTTTTACTTTTAAATTGCAGGTGATAATTATGATGGTTACATATTTATATGGCTGTAGTATCTGCTGGAACAAGTCCTGTTATGCTAGACACTATACAAACATATAACAAAGAGACCATCCCTACCCCAAAGAGCACAGAAAAAATAAGGAAAGTAATGATATAAAATAAAGAAGATAGCAAATTCTCCTTGCCATCCACCCGGGCATTATAAACTGGATAATTTCCCACAAGCATCATAGTAGAAGTGGACGATGAAAAAGATATGACGATTGTTTGAGGTCCACAATCTTAGCTCATGCGTAAGATAGTAGGGTTGAGGAATATGGGGAGGATGCAGAGGTCCCTCGGAATCATTGGTGTGAACACCATGTTGCATCTGCACGGGTATCTAGAGAATGATTTTCTGTTAGCTATGATGCACCATAAAATCTTGGTGGATTACACAGACTTGAGACAGGACTATATGGTTTAATCAACCAAATCACTAAACTAACTTCTTTCCCAAGCCTTTTTAATTGATGGTCAGTGGCTTGGGATATGGTGGTAGCAGAATTATTCCTTCCCCCTGCCTTTGTTCTTATAGATTACTGGATTTTTCTCTCCCTAGGTCCAATCATCTTGCAAATGAACCTTTTCTCTCGATTGCCGTTTCCTGTAAGTAATCTAGTGGGCGCGATTTCAGATTAAATAAGAAGTGATTGCCTCTGCCGTTAACCTCTCCCTGACACACACAAACTTGTTGGCTGGCAGTACTGGTAGAAGGACAGGAGACACTGGATGTGGTTTAATTAGGCCACAACTTTACCAGAAGATAAAAGTGGGCAGTGAAGGTAATTCCATGATCATTTCAAAATCTACCCAGGGCCTTCCCTCTCTTTTTCCCATCCTGGTCTCCAACTTACCCACTGATACGACCTTACCATCCCCACTTTGAATGAGCTTTAAGATGGACTATAAATCGTGGATTGGCTCCCTGCAATGCAAGTCAGAGAAGCCCCAAACACTCCCTGTTTCCACTCCTTTAACAAAGACCACCTTTGAATCTTTTGACAATTCCATTACCTGAATACTGTACCCTTTCCAGCAATGACACTTGCCCCACATTTACATAATGAGTTACAACATCATAGCCTAACTTCCCATTGCGTGTTCACCCCAACTAAACCCCCCTTCCAATGGATTATGGGTAAGACTAAAAAACCCACCGCTCTGTCTAGGCCAGCCTAGCAGTGAGGGGAAAATTCCTCCCCAGCCCTGCAAGAAAGGAGCCACTAACTCAGTGCCCACAGTGGATCCTGACCAATCCTAATATTTTTGCATGGGAGGAAGAGTGGGTGCATCTCTGCCTCATGTGGGCTTTATCTGCTGGCTTCTGCTTAAATAACCTCTCTCTTCCAGTCGCCTAGGTGGGAGAGATGGGGGAAATGTGTCATGATCCCAGTTTTGACCCTCTCTGTGTCTACCACAAAAATCAGTCCATGCCTCTCCACACCTTAAAGAGGTAAATGCCTTCCCCCAATAATACAACAATGTCCTCTCCCATTTAAAGGGCTGTACAAGTAACCTAAAATGTGTGTATGCAGCAGCTGCAGGGTGTCATCTCTTTTCAAAACTTCTGGGAAAATGTTATTGTCCTTCTTTAACCATCATCAAGTTGAAGAAAGCCAGGCATGAGCAAGAGTTCAGTGTAGCATTTGATAGAGGGCAATGTAGGAGAGACCACACTGTCCCATCAACTCAGAGGTAGAGAAGCCAAAGAATGAAAACTCGTATCTGTAAAACAAAGGGAAAGATAGATCTGACCTTCCACCTCTTTCCCTCCACATACATCTCTGCAGATGAATGGAAGGCATCTGCGTAGAAATGACCCTCTGCATTGTTAAGCGTAGCCAGTATAGCTGACCCTCCCAGTCAGGAACATAGCGCAGCACATTTGCCACTGAAAGCTCTTTCAAACACTGTGACACAACGGGCATGATTCTCTTGGCAGATGCTTGACGCCAACAGGAGAGAGGTCTCCCATCAGCATTTCTCCACCTCTGAGAGAGGCGGAAATTCTGTTGGTGAGAAAACGTCTCCAGATGACATCGTGTTGGTGTGGACAGTGCTTAGATTGCTGTCATTTTGTTGCTGGGGTAGGTGTCCTTTTCACATCCTGGAGCGACATAAGTTGCATTGACTTACGTGGCAGCATACACTTACCCTCACTCACCTGTGCCAGTGTACATCAAGAGTAATTCCATCAATGTCAAAGTAATTACAGCATCATAAAATGGGCACAAGTGAGAGGAGACTCAGGCCTAATACATGGAGGTCCTTTCATCTCCTCTGCATGTTCCCTAATTTGTCATTACTAGAATAGTTGCTGTAACTATTCTGATGAAAATATAAAAGAGAGAACTTGCATGGCCCATAAACTCAATGAACCATTAAATAGGTGACAATAATCTTGATAGAAGTTTGGAATATTTAATTAGCACAAAAATACACTTAGTGAGTGCCTTCAATTGCTACCATGGGCACTCCTCTAAATAATAGCCAAAGATTTTATGTGTCCATGAAATGCCTTAAAAGACATTTAAGAAAAGAAACAGACAATAATTCATTTATTAATTGAAGAACAGACATTTACCTGCCCAGTAATAAAAGTTTCCAAGCAAAGTTAACGTGGGTCTCCAAGATTCCCAAAGGTGACTTCACTGTAAATGAGGTGAAAGAATGCTTTGGCAGCTTTGCACTTGAAGGTGGAGCTCTTAGGTATATAATTGCCAAAGGAGATAGATGGACTACCATCACATGTGGAAAGATCAGGCAACTGGAATTCTGAACCGATGTGCAGCCACGGCCTACATAGTGCTGCTTGGTTCTACCATGACTACAGGGGACTGGACTTGATGACCTCTCAAGGTTCCTTCCAGTCCTATGACTCTATGGGCTTCAAAGATTTTTGTTCTGAAAGGAATTGTTAGGAACAGAACTGTTAGCCTATATCTATACTACAAGCTAGGGATTAGTTTGTAGTGTTATTGTAAGTAATAGTGTAGCCATGATACCACGTCACAGCAGCGGAACCATAGCTTAGCCAGGTCAAGCACAAGCCAACCCAAAATTGATGTGTATGAACTCAGCATGTCATAGATATGCATCCTCTGCCGTTACCTGTGAGTATGTCTAGATTACATGCCTCTGCCAACAGAGCCACGTAAAATAGGCTACCCGACATAGTCAAGGAAGCCGGGATTTAAATATCCCCGGCTTCATTAAAATAAAAATGGCCGTCGTGCTGTGCCGGCTCAGCTGATCATCGGCACAGCGTGGGAGTCAAGACACGGATCAGTTGACAAGGGAAGCCTTTGTCGACTGCTCCTGTAAACCTCATTTCACGAGGCATAAGGGAGTGGTCAACAAAGGCTTCCCCTGTCGACCGATCCGCGTCTTGACTCACGCGCTGTGCCAATGATCAGCTGAGCCGGCACAGCGTGGCGGCCATTTTTATTTTAATGAAGCTGGGGATATTTAAATCCCGGCTTCATTGACTATGTCAGGTAGCCTATTTTACATGCCTCTGCCAACAGAGGCATGTAGTCTCGACATACCCTCGACATACTCGACATAATACTGCTGCTGCATTGCTGTGTATACCAGATTCCTTCAGAGTCAGGAGATGCCAAAACTTTTATAGGAAGGGATGTACCAACTCTCCTTGTCAAGATCTTCATTCCCATCTGAACTGCAAATTCTGTTAGAGCAGGTATCATATATACCAACCACATATTCAGTATTATTTTCAGAATCTTACAATACCTACATTGCTGAATGATGTTGCCTCCTTCATTCACTGTAATTGTTAAGGAGTAATTTTTTATTTCAGTGAGAAAACAGATTAATAGGTTTTTCATTTCTCCTCTTGGCCCATCAGCAGTACAAGAGTTTTATCACAGAATCAGGAAGAATTTCATTGGAGCCCCATGTTTTCACACTGTCAAAATTCTTGAGTGTATGCATGCGTACACACGCGCATGTATTTATGAATTTGTCTCTTTCAAAGCACTGAACACACATACAAAAACAATTGTGAGCTACATCATCTGGGAAACATAAAAACATGACTAATAATTACACACTGCTTACCAGGTATCCAAAACGCCACCACCCTACAACTGAGAATAAATGAAGTATATCCATATATCCATACATACATTTGCTTTAGTGAGTATGTGAAATCTTCAACAAACCACAACAGTAATAATACCTCAATATATGCATTATGTTAACTTACCCTTTTTTTCATTTGTCATATGGCTCATGATAGAAGGTCATACTAGATATCACAATAGTTTTTTCTTGTCTATTGTCCATAGGTAAAGAAGGAGGGTGAAAAATAAGAGTGGGTTCATAGAAAAGTTGCTGTAATGAGTAAACAACTGGAAAACATGCCAGACAGTGGAGTTCAATCTACTTAGTCTATCAAAGTTAAGAAAGTTAGGAAGTTACTTGATCACAATCTAAAAGTGCCTACATGGGAACATAATGCGATAATAAACAATTCTTCAATCTAGCAGAGCTATGTCGAGAACTAATAGTCAGAAGTTGAAATTATACAAATTCAGACTAGATATAAGGTGTTTATTTTTAACAATGAGGGTGAGTAATCATTGAACAACTTAGCATGGGTTGTGGTGAATGCTCTATTATAAAAAATATTTTTAAATTCAGACTGGATATTTTTTTACAGATAGCTTTTGTTCTACTACTGCTATTGGACTTCAAGCAAGACTGAATTCAGGGAATCTTATGGCCTGTGTTATATAGAAGGTCAAACTAGATTATCACGGTGGTCTATTCTGGACTTAAAAATTTAGGCATTTATTAATTACTGCCTACCAAGTGGAGACATGGCACCCAAATTATAGCACTCACTGTTCTAGCACATCCCCAACAGAAGAGATTTTTATTCTTGCACAACCATCTTCCTTCAAAACACCATTCTCTTACTGACTTTCATACCATGCCTACCTTATCCCTCTGGCTATGTCTAGACTGCAGAGTTTTTCCGGGATACCTCTGGTAACCCGGAAAAGCTTTGCCACATCCAGGGAACGTGTCTGCTTTTTTGGAACAGTTTCCGAAAAAACGGGTGTGTTCTTTTGGCATCCCTGTATTCCTCTCAGTGAGAGGAATAAGGTATGTTCCAAAAGAGTTTTTTCCAAAATGTGGCTCCATGTAGATGGGCCAAATTTTGGAAAAGCCTCTTCCAAAAACAGCAGAAAAATATGCGCAAATTGCAGTTTGCAATTTGCGTATCTTTTTCCGATAAAACTCTGAAGTCTAGACGTAGCCTCACTCACAAGATTTCCAGCCCAGTTTTGTATACCACATGGGCAGAACTGATATAGATACAGGTCAGATAAAACTTCCAAATGGTTTGCATGCTTGTGCAAACCAGGATGAACTTCTGTGTCTTTTGAGTTTCTACCACCGCGGCTCCTGCAGTAAGGGCTAAGTTGTCTCTTTGCTCCGTCGCCTCTGAACAGCATGACTTTAGGAAGCTGAAAATTCAAAGCTTTTTTCCATCAGAATGTTTTTTTCTGGAAAAAAAAGTTCTTCCTAAGTAAATGTGCCTTTTTTTCTGCATGAGCATCTCAGTAACTGCATTTTCCACTTTATATGTATATATTTTGCCACTTGTGTGTGATAACCACCATAAATCTTCAGGATGACTTTTGGCAGTCAAATTACTGCCCCATCTTTGTCTATCTACGTTATAGGGCTTACATGATTATTCATGGGTTTGGAAAGACTTTTCCCCCTAAACCACAGCATTGCATAAATGTGGTGTATCGGAGGTTGGTTTGTTTAGTGAGTTGGATTTACCTTCATCTCTTCTACCACATCCTAGTCACTTTCCCTAGAAGGATGATACAGCTAACCAATTGTGTAATGTGGCATGGCAAGGCCTGCAGTATGTTCCTGTGTTCATTGTTAGGTCCTCATAATTAGGTTACTTGATGATTAGCAAAACCTGTTTTGCAGCTGCAGATTTAACTAAACAGCATCCCATTTGGTTCAGTCAAACCTGGTTAGTCTATAAATTGAGCTATGAAGTTTGATTTGATTGATTGATTTAATTGATTGAGTGATTGGAAATGGAGAATGCCATGGGTGCCAAAATAACCCCAACTCTTTTTCTCTGGTGTATGCCAGCAGAAGAACTGTGTGTGTGGCATGCATCAGTTCTAGTTAAGATCTCTCCTGATGTGTTCACCTGAACTTATATTGATCCAAATAAAAGGAGTTTACAGACACTCATAGGGACTTGCATGTTTCAATTGCTCAGCCACAGGGATAAGAAAACAAGATGGATATATGGTACTTTTTCCTCATGTTTGAAATACCTTGGGATTTTCCCTAGTCACTTAGAGCAATGCTGTTCCCGGGGTGTCTAACTAAAATACTTTAGGGAAGCAGAGATGGGATGAACTGCCGACATTACCTAGGTATGATCTTGAGGCTGTGGCTATGGGAGCTGGTGAGAAATGCCATGCCTGATTCCCAAACGAAGGCTTTGTCTACACTGGCAACTGAACAACAAAGCGTTTGTCATTCACAAGTGTTTAAACCCCTTATCACAACAAGCACTAGTGTTAACAGTGCTTTGTCAGCAGGTGTACTCCCCTACCAACAAAGGAAATGCCGATCATAGAGGGTGAAGCTTTTTGTTAGTAAAAGTACCAACAGTGTTCACATTGCCTGACTTTTAACGACATGGCTGTGTTGACACCGCTATGTTGCTAAAAGCTGTGTAGTGTAGACATACCCTAGGAAACATAAATATGTAGAGAAACACTGAGTAATAAACACTCCCACTGAAGTCAGTAGGGGCACGTCTATACTTATGAGAAGATGGACACTCTGGAGGTCAATCTTCTAGCGTTCAATTTACGGGTCTAGTATAGACCCATACATTGAACACTGACGGCAGCCCCTGTCAGCGGTCAGTACTCCTCTTTCTGCTAGGAGTATGGGAAGTTGACAGGAGCATTTGCTCTCATCTGCCTCTCTCTGTGTGGACGCTGATGAGGCTTGCATAGCTGGAATTGTGTACCTTAAGCTGACCTGCCTGGTTTAGTTAAGACCAGTCCTGGGAATGTTGTTATTGATTTTGAGGGGCAAAAGATGGGGGAGAGGCTTATTGTGGATACTGTGATTCTGTTTGTGTTCTTTTCATACCACATTTCCAGCAGTACAACAGAGATTTCACTTTTGGTATTAAAGGTGAAGTTACTAAGGCAAATTCCTTCCTCTAATGCAGTCTGGCTTTTATTCTGAAAGGTTTCTTTTTTAATGACTTTCTTTTAAAGTAATGTAACTTATGTGACGGATGTTGTGTTTAAAAAATAAAGAGGGGGGACAGTTCACAAAACAACATGCATGATTGATCTCAAGTCTGCTCCCTGATCCAAAGACAACACAGCACAGCAGTCAAATATACATTTTATGGGCTTTTGTCTGTTTTGCAATAACACCGGAAAGCATTCTTTAATTAAAATTTAAAACCGTAACTGATTAATTTTCTGTGTAAACAATCCCTGTAAACATGGAATGTCAGCATTTTAAGGGCACATGCGTATAAATTTTACTCCTTCTTTTAGATGCTCTCAGGAAAGATGGCAAGAGGGGAAAACAAGTTCAGGAAGGGATCCGGGAGAGAGGAAAAGTTCAAGGCCCTGGTGTTCTGTACTTAGAGTACACCAGCTGCAGGATCTCGTCTGCTGCCCATTTTTCTGTGTAGGAATGTTGGCTTATGCTTTCACTGTGGCATGATTGACTTTTCTCCCAATTGCTAATGGGTACTGTGGGGCTGATTTAAAGAACACCTGTTCCCAACATAACGTGATCTAGTGGCAGTGATTCACACACTGAGACATGTGGGTTTTACAGAATCAGAACCAAGCTTTTCTCTTTTCTGTATAGGCATCTTGATTCATAGGAGCATTTTTAGAAGGATTTCTTTAGCACTCTCTATATGAGATTCAGAGAATACATTGATGGATTAAACCTCTTATATGCCTGTGAGTTTGGTACATATTATTGTTCCTTTTGTGGGAGGCAGAAAGGTCCAGTGACTAACAAAGGGACTCAAAATCCATAGACCTGGATTCTGCCACTTAATCTGTGTGACCGTAGGTATACTTTGCAAGGAATGATCCAGAGATCACTGAAGTCAGTGAAAAGACCCCATTGATCTCAGAGGATGCTGGATTAGGCCTTTAGAACCCAGTTGTGCCCCTTTTGCTCATGTTGACTAGTAGTTTTCTCCATCAGCATTTCTTCCACCCATTTCAAGGATCACTTACTCATATAAGGGTATGTCTACACTACAGAGTTTTTGTCAGAAAAACAGCTGTTTTTCCTATAAATCTTGAGGAACATCCACACTGCAATTGCGTTCTTCCACAAGAAAATCGAAAAAACAGAGGGGTTTTTCCGACATTGGTAATCCTCATTCTATAATTTTCTGCACCAAAACAAGCAAATATGGGCTTTTCATCTTACTTCCTTGTCTTCTCAATGAAATTAACCTCCCCTAACATTTCTGTCCTTCCACTTCAACCGGCCTGCAGCAAAACTCCTTAAGGCACTTGGGACTTAAGAGCATGTACAAGGCTATCTCCTCCCTTCCTCTCCTTGGAGAGCATCTCAGACAGGCCTTGTGTTTATTAGGTGAAATCTAAACTCCACTGAAGTCAATGGAAAAAAAATTATCGACTTCAAAGGGACCAGGATTTCACCACTGAATGTTCAGGCTACATGGCAGGCTGATATTATGATCTGAAATCCCCAAGGTTGCTGACTTCCCATGTTCTCACCTGTTAACTTCTATAGGCCTTGTGGTTTTATCATATTCTTCTCTCCATGTGTCCATTTAGTACTACTAGTAGTAGTAGTAGTAGTAGTATGTAGCATACAATGAGGTTCTCAGAGGAAGCACAAAACACAAGCCCTGATCCAAAGCCAATTGTACCAATGGAATAACTCCACTGAACCAGGCCCTAAAATAGCTTACAAACTATTTTATCTGCTAACCTTACAAAACCACATGTGCATGATATGACTTCAATAGGATTGTGGTTATGAGCAAAGCATGTACATAAATCTTTTTTTTAGTTTTGGGGTCCAAATTCCTTCCATCTGCATCTCTTACCAGGAACATTCATGCATCATGTTTTCAGAGCTGATTAGGGTTTTGATCACCAGCCCTCCTCTAAAACCTGCTGAAGTCAGATAGTTCAAACCCAGGAGAGGCTTAAGTGGGCAGTGGAAATCATCCTTGGGCAGATGAGAGCTTGCACTGTAATAAGTACTTTGTTTCAGGTGCAGTTGCTCACAGGTCAATCAGTGATTTTGGGGCAGGTGGGTGGCTATCTACAATCTCATGATACCCAGCAGCACTCTCTGGGGAATTGTTGTTTCCATAAAACATACGGCTACAACCGGCCTCCTGGGAATATAGAGGTACTGCGTAACATGAGGGAAAACAACTCCACTGGTGTGGAGAATCTGCAGGATTCAGTATTAATAATAAGGTCGTCTCAGGGCTTCAGAGCACTACACAGACTATTAATTAATAACACCTTGGAAAGACCATGAGAGAGGCAGAGAGGCATAATAATAACCATTGTGCATGTGGGCAAACTGAGGCACAAAAAGGGCAAGATTATCCAGCCATTTGAGGCAGGATTCCGAATAGAACCTGGGTGTTTTGGGTTCCAGTTTTCTGATGTAACTTCTAGACCCCCCTCATATTACCAGGTGTGCAATACTCAGAAAAGTTTCACTATCAATGATGCTAAGTTGAGCCTCTCCCTAACCTCTTCCCATCCTTCATGTTCCCCACAAATCATTTGATTCCTGTTTTTGCTATTTTAATTATGGTTTATGTACCGATAAACAACTCAAACATTATTCACCTTGTCAGCCTTGCACTTATAGACTGAGGTTGAGTTCAAATGAAGACCAGTAGGTGAATTAAAAGTCCTTTGCATTATCCATCAAGTCACTAGTCCTGCTCACTTCCCAAAACTTCCTTTGTTTGTTCTTTACCACCCGAAGGACCACAGTGCAGCACTGAGAATGCGTGCAGAAATCACTGTCATTAACAGTTGCATACATAGAATATAACTCAGAAATGTTGAGGACCTGTCTGTCTATGTGGGGACAGAGCAGAGTTTCAGAGCAATAGGTGGGATATTTCTCCTTTTCGCAGCATACACTAGGACAGTGTGGGGAACCTAAGGCCGAGAGCCAGATGCAGCTTCTGGCTTGCCTGGATCAGGCCCGCAAGGCTCAGGGCTACCCTCCCTCCCCGCTGCAGCATTGGGGAACCCGCATTAGTGCTCCAGCTCCCCACCCTCCCTCGTGGGGCTGCAGCACGCAAAATCTACTAGCCGGGGCCCCCCTAGGCTTTGGTGTGAGGGAGGAATGTGGGGGGAGTGACTTTTTCCTTTTCAGTCAAGGGCTATGTCAATGAGGGTTTGTCTGTTTGTTTTTGTTTGGGTGGGGGGGTTGGGGGTTTTTTTGTCTCTCATTTGTATGCAGCCCCGACTGATTTTTCTGTGGATCAGTGGCCCCCAACCCAAAAAAGTTTCCCCACCCCTACACTAGACAATTAGAAATAATCGGACCTGCTACAGGGTGGAGCAAAAGGGACAGTTGCCTTGGGATTCTGGGGTCAGGCTGCCACTGTTGTTGCTACAGCAGCGTTCGTGCCTGGAGCTCTGAGCTCTTTAAATCTCCACCAGTGTGCCACATGGTATGCTCCGGGAAGCTCTAAGGGCTGCCTGGGGAGGGGGTGGCACTGTGTGCTCCAGGCAGCCCTGTGGGAGAGGGCACTGCAGTCTGAGCAGCACTCCTTCTGCCTGAGGCTCTGCCCCTGCCAGCAGCACAGAGCCGCTCCCTTCCACTGGGCCCAGGGGCCCAGTGTGGCTGTCGGCTTCCTTGAAAATAGTTGCCAAATTACACAAACCTGCCAAGGTTGGAAAGCATCAGAAAACCCAAACCAGAATGGGTATACATTCCCAAGGATTGGCACTTCCACAGTAAAAGGGGGTTACTGTAGCTGTTGGAAAAAACATCTGTATTTCAATAGAGAAGAAGATTAAACAAGGGAGCCTATTCAGAGCCAATGGTCACCTAGAAGATCTTGGAAGCATTCCTGGGCAAGAACATAGCAAGCCAAAGCTCCAACTGAGGTTTGCAAAGCTAGCTTTGCTTGCCCAAAAGTACCAGGAGCTGTTCCCATCCTATCTTCGATTTGGCACAAGTACTCTTTTAAATGTCAGTGAAAGGAAATATTAGCCAGGCCCAAAAAAGGACAATTACATTATAGTTTTGCACTAAAAAGCCAAACTCACTGGACTGAAATGCATCCTGAAAGGCACAAGAAAAGGGGGGAGAGAGTGAGCAGAGAAAAAAGACTTCAGAACCTTGGGCATTTGCTCAAGAGCTCTTATGTCTCTGAATGGTGCTGTTTCTCTCATGCTACAGAGACACTAAGTTGTCCCCCGCCCCCTTCCTTTGGCAATGCGAACGAGATCATAAACGTCAGATGTAGTCTTGTCGCTTTAATGGTCTCATGGCTATGAATAAAAATGGCACGGTAACAGATTTGTTAATTGACTTTCTGTGCAACTGGCATACATTAGGCAGCTCCGTTAACACCACTCACCAAGCTGGATGTG
The DNA here is from genome assembly GCA_032595735.1 of Pelochelys cantorii. Classification (NCBI taxonomy): domain Eukaryota; kingdom Metazoa; phylum Chordata; order Testudines; family Trionychidae; genus Pelochelys; species Pelochelys cantorii. The sequence continues at coordinate 35,394,446 of CM064338.1, read as the reverse complement.
TTGCTATTCTTTCCCGTCACTGGTGAATTAAACTTTTAACAGTTGAGAGACCAGAGGGTTAAGCCTAGAAGGCTGGAGTGATATTTTTGCCATCTTTGATGACACACTAAAATAAAGATTGGCTCATTCGGCAGCAGAACAGCGAGTCTGCGAAGCCGATGTACATGTAGTTACTATTTGCAGAATTTGGCATTTTCTATGAATAGCATAAAACAGGCAGTGGATCAGCTGTCATGTTTTGACAGGGTTGTCCTTTTTTCCCGCATGCCATTCTTTTTTTTTTCCTTGTCTGTTTTTCCCTTTGAACAGCAAATCCACTTTTCTCTTGTTTTCCAAGCAGCTAAAATCTGATGACTGTTATATTAAAAGACCAGCCTGTGGTTGTGGGTTCATAGGCCAGGCAGAAGGAACCTAAAAAGGAAGAAAATCCTCCCTAAAACCAGTGATCGGGTGCCACAGCGAGGAATCTTGCCCTCTGTTGTAGGGTTAGTGGAGCACATTCTTTGAGGCAAGCAAAGGGGACCTATTCACAAGTCCTCAAAGACTGAAGGATTTATTCCCTTTCATGTCGTTTCAAAACAGTGAGCTACATTATGCCATAATTTCACAATCTTTAGACCAATAAAGATTGGTCCAATAATCTACAAGGAAAAATACTCTGGGTTTTTCCCTTCTGTTGAAATAAATGCCGTTAGTTTCAGGCCCCTATGCCTAATCTAACATTAACAAGTTATCATGGCCACCCTTCCATCTATCCAGCTCATGCAGGGCCCAGGACTGAGTTCAGACATGCAGTCTGGGGAGACACTTCTAAAATGTGGGATTTCAGGGCACAGAACTCATTATAAAGCTCTAATGCTCCTACACTGCTGGTTCTTTTTTGATTGCAGTGATAAGGGCCAGCGGCTGAAAGAATCCAGGCTCTGATTTGGCTCATTATAAAGAAGTGGCCAACCACACAGTAGAGACTTTGGTAATTGTGCAGTCACTATTGGCAAATGCTGATCACGTCCCTGTGTGTATAACATACCCACAGGCCAATTAGAAAGTTAATATTACCAATTCTAAGAACAGGAACATAGTAGCTGTTAACTAATTATTACTTTATTTAAAATGGGTGTGAATATGTACATACACATGTGCATGGTTGTCTTTATATGTAGATAGATGGATGTGTGTGATGTGTATAACACGTACACATACATAGCACACACGCCCAGTATATGTGCATTTACACACCCATATCCATCTGAGAGTTTCACAGATAATTGATGCTTGTGGTATCTTAGACTCCCTCGACTGCACTTTGTCCCTTTCCATTAGCTTGAATTCTACATTCTAAACCTTTAGACAGCTGCGCACAGCTACCATCTTTTATACCTAGCACTGAAAAGTTTTCTTCCCCATTTATGGATGACAAAGCACGATATAGTAGCTAAGTATTATTATTTTCCCCCAAATAATCTGGAGTGAGTCCATCAAAATGATACTGGACTGCCATAAAGGGGGATAATATTCCATTTTGGACTAGGGACACATTTATGAATATTTAGGATTGTAAGGGTGCATCTACACTGCAGTGTTATTTCAGAATAACTAATGTTATTCCGAAATAACAATGCAAGCATCTACACAGGAATTCCATTATTTCAAAATAATATCAAAATAACGGGTGGCTTATTCCGACTTCTGTAAACCTCATTCCACAAGGAATACTATTCCGAAATAGCTATTTCGAAATAGCTGCAGTGTGGACGCTCCACTGCGGCTATGTCGAAATAGATCCTCACCAGGGCCATTCTAAGTAATTTTTCCCCAGTGCTTCCTGGGGCTCTAAATCAAGATAGTGCATCCACATTAGGGGAGCCTGCCTCATTTAATTTTGAGGCTTCCCTGTAGTGTGGATGCTCTATTTCAAAATAAGATATTTCGGAATATATCTTCCGGAATAGCTCATTCTGAAATAATCATGCAATGTAGACATACCCTAAATGAAGAACCAGATTCTACTCTAAAGCAAATTTGAGTAGATCCCAAGTAACTCCATAGACTGAAAGGCTTTCCAAAGATCAGAGGAATGGAGGGTCATGCCAAAGGTGATTGAATCTGAAACTTTGTGCTCCCTCTGACTCATGAAAGCATAGTCGAGTATTTGGGTCTATAAAAAGGAGCATGTGTAAATATTTACACTGGAATCAAGGTTGATTTAACATCTCAATTCTTGGGGAACGTTCCATAGGACTGGTAATGACTGCAAGCAGCCTGGAGTCAAAACCTTAGTTTTATATCCTCTAAAAGACAATAAGCCCCTTCAGTACATTGTCCCACAAAAACGTAGCATGTGAAACCCTGAGTTCATTGTAGTCAGCAAGAATTTTGCCATAGATTTAAGTGGGGCTAGGATTTCACCCAGTAGAACTAGAACTCCTAATACTTAGACAGCAACCCCAATTCTTGAAGCACTCTGGGTTATTCTAGGGGAGTTAAAACTACATGAATAAGGACAGAGTAGAGAAACAGAAATAGGAGATATAAACAAACTGGTCATTTCTTAAAGTGTAAGCTCTATCAGTTCCATCTGTTCTGTAAAACCTCCTGGGCTTTTCCTTCCCCTTCATGAACCACAACCATTGCTCATCCTAGTCTGAACTCACTAATATTTGGGATGCCAGATTCTGACACTGGTTGTAGTCTTTGGTATTATGTCTCACACAAGTGTCTAATAAAAGTAACATGCACTGGACTTTCTTTCTTTCTTTCACATATTCTTTCACATATTTGATGAGATTCAATCTTCTGTCATTTAGAAGCATTGAAGAAAATACTCCACCTGATTTGACAACTAATTTTCACCTCACCTTTCTCCACAGATCAGGTGATTACTATCTAGTAATCAATAACTCTCCCCCCTTGGATGTTGCTCTCCAGTTCCACATTCTCTTATGCAAACCTTTGTTGATAATTTCTTGCGGTGGTTATGGTCCACGAAATGATTAAAGCATATGGACAGCAAGGGAGAGGCACAGAGGAAAATATCTTTGTATGGCGTGACACTTCTAGGCATTGTCTTTGGAAATCAAATGATTCTCGTATGGGAAATATTTAAAACCAGGAGAGGTGCACACTCTATAAGGCATTCCCTTCCTTTCTAGCCTGACAATTTTAGCTGATTTTTTCAGATCACATGTGTTAATAAAAGCATATTTCATTCGAGAGTTAAAAGGTCAGTTGCAGATTGATCATGGAAGCTCTTAAACTCTCTTACTGACCTGGAATTAGTAGATTCAAGCAATTTTCCAACATACCCAGTACACCATAAAATATGTGCTTTACGCTACACTGGTATTGCTGGCAATGCACAAAACAAATGTACTGTACATGAAATGCCATGACTAGAGTTTGATATAGTTCCTGCAAGTTAGATAGGTAATGTGTGTATATGGGCTTACTGTACATACAATTCATCTATGTGCCCTCATGACATGATGCTCTTCTCTATAGCAATAATGTTCTTACATTTCTGTTCCCAATTTAGTTGGGGGCTAATGCAACCTTTCCTTCACTGCCTGCAGCTGAATACTCCCTGCTAGTCAGGGAGTGGCATTATATGCTTAAAAATGCATAGAGTCAAATAAAATGACAAACTCAAACGTATCAAACTGTACCATAGAATCTCTTTGGATAGAAATTCCATGCTTGAATAGTAAGAATATAGCAGTAGGAATATTCTTCCAATCACTTGACCAGGATATGACTCTGAGATGCTAAGGGAGGTTAGAGAAGCTACAAAAGCAGAAAACACAATAATAACGGGGAATTTCAACTATCATCCTATTGACTGGGTATGTCACCTCAGGGTGTGAAGCAGAGATAAAATTTGTAGACACTGTTAAGACTGCTTCCAGGAGCAGCTACTCCTGGAATCCATAAGGGGAAAAGGCAGTTCTGGATTTAGTCCGAAGTGGAGCACAGGGTCTGGTTGAAGAGGTGACAATAGCTGAACTTCTCAGTATCAGTGACTCTAATGTAATTAAATGTAACCTCCTCATGGGGGAACATATATATTAACACAATACATATAAAAGAGAACTACACAACAATAAGAATGCTAGTTGGATGGAAATTAAAAAGGGAAGTCAAGAATAACATGCCTGAAAGAAGCATAGAGACTATTTTAAAAAAACCAACATAATAGAGACTTAGACTAAATGTATTCCCCAAATTAAAAAAAAGTCAGTAAGCGAGCCAAAAGAATGCCACTGTGGCTAAACAGAAGAGTAATGGAAGCTGTTTGAAGCAAAAATATATGCTTTAAAATTTGAAAGTCACATCCATTTGAGGAAAATATGAAGGAACACAAACCCTACCAAGAAAAATGTAAAAGTCTAATAAGGAAGGCCAAGAAAGAATTTGAGAAGCAACTTTATAAAGATGCCAAAACTAACTGTATTGGTTTTCTAAGTATATCAGAAGCTGGAAGCTGGTAAAGAAGTAGTACAGTGGTGGGCGATGTGCGAGCTTTGTTATCTGGCACTGTGTTAACGGGAAAACTTGGTTAAGCACCCCTCCAGCCACAGTAACCCCATGTCTTCAGGTGTGTGTGCCTGACTCTTGCCTATCCAGACAGATAGCTTGATGCCACCAGATGTTGTGGGGCTTTTGACAGCCGGCACTGCCAGCTGACATCATCAGCAGGCACCTCCTTTCCCCTTAGCCTGCCTCGAGTTGCCAGGAGCCAGATCTGCCGCAGGACTCTCAGGCAGCTGGCCCACTCATCTGCCTGACGCATAGAAGGAGGACACAACAAAAATACCCTGAGTGAGCGAATGTGTGTGTTGGAGGGGAGTGGTCTGCTTCCTCATTTTTCAGACCTAACCCTTTGCCTTCAGAACTAACATTCTGAGTAATACCCGAATGGCCAGGTGTTTCTAAGGGGGTGAGGTTTGGTCGCCGTGGCAGGGGACAGGGACAGAGCAATAAGCTTGAGTATTCAGCACATTCAATTAACTGGAAACCCCCATTCCCCATGAGTACCTAATAACAAAGCTTTCACTGTACATAGAAAATAATCCTAACTATCCATATACAATGAGGGGTTTTAAATTTTCTGTAACCATTATCTGTTCTCTGAAAAAGATCTACACGGTGCACAGAAGCAGTCAAAAAAGCTAACAGTCTGTGAGGAAGTATTAGGAAAAGGATAGAAAAATGAGACAGAAAATATCATATGGTCACATCATATAAATCCATGTTCCTCCTATACCTTGAATACTGTGTCCAGATCCGGTCATTCCACTTCCTAAAGGAAATTAAAGAACTGGAAAAGGTTCACATAAAGAGAACAAATATTATCCAGGGTATGGAATGGCTCCCGTACAGGGAGAGACTAAAAAGATTAAGACCTTTCAGCTTAGAAAAGAGAAGACTAAGGAAGGATATAATAGAAGTATATAAAATCATATATGGTGTGGAAAAAGTGAATACAGAGCTGTTATTTACTCTTTCCTACAGTCCCCAAAACAGGAATCATTCAATGAAATTAATAGGCAGCAGGTTTAATATACACAAAAGGAAGTAATTTTTCACACAACTCATAGCGAATCTGTGGAAGTCATTGCCATGGGATGTTGTCATGGCCAAAAACATAACAGAGTTGAAAAAAAAAAGAATTGGACAAGTTTATGGAGACTCGGTCCACCAATGGCTATTAGCCTACATGGTCAGGAATGCAACCTCATGCTTGATATAACCCTAAACTTCGTACAACTAGAAGCTGAGTGTGGAAGAGCTAGGTGGATCACTCCATAATTGCCATGCTCTGTACACTCCCCCTGAAACTCTGGAATGGGCCACCATCAGAAACAGGATATGTGACAAAGTGGATCATGGTCTGACCCACTGTGATCATTCTTATGTTCTTATGTGTGTTTAAGCTAATACTTCCTTTGAATGGCCAGATATTAATTTTCCAGCATGCACAGAGCCTAATATTTCTCAGTGGACTCTTGCATCAAAAGCAACAACCTGCACCAGATAGTTAGGAGTACATATATGGTACAATTTTAACTTTCTCTACTGAACTTGCCAAAATGAATAACTGGTGCCTTTAACTTCATGATTTTACATCTTCATTCAAGTAGCTGGAGATGATAGAGGGCAAAAATTTGCCCATAATTTCATTGCAAACACATGAATGTGGGTACACATTTTATTACATAAATTATACACAAGAAAGGGAGGCTTCATTTAAAATATATTTTCTTAGAGTGACACAAATTTACTGTCCAAGTTCAGTAAAAATAGTATCTAAAGACAATAAAAACTTCAATAACAAAGAACAGACCTGCTTCCAAATTCTGCCTGTGACCTGCTAGGTGATCTTGGGCAAGTCAATTCCACCTTTCTTAGCCTCAGTTTCTCCATTTTTAATATGGGGACAGTGATACAGGTCTTTGAGATCTACTCATGGCACACCGAATTTAGTTGTCCTAGCTCTTACCATTTAGGAGGCGTTCTTGAACAAACAGACAGATAGACACATGGACAGATAGATGCACAAACAGAAAAACTCTCTCAAATATATAGTAGATTGTTACGAGTGTAGCAAATTTTTAATGCAAAAGTATTACACTAAGGATAATTTTGGGCCTCAGATCATTATTCATTTGGGGACCACAGGAATTGCCACACTATGCCATACCACAGGCCCGATGTTTAGCTTATACCTAGATCTTAGCAGAAAAACTTTGCTGGCAACATTTTCTGTGGGAAAATTCAATTCGGTGAAAAATCTAATTGCTTCACAAAATCCTTTAAATACCACTAAAATTTCATTTGATGGGAAAAAAGTTCCGCCAATGCTGTAACCTCCCTTTAAATATTTTTGGAACAAAATATTTCAGTTTATCATTTTGTAGAGACTTTTGGTTTTGATTTATAATGTTGCATTATATGATATATATTATAAAAGTCAAAATCAAAACATTCTGATTGATTCTTGGGAGTTTGGAGTTTTTAAAAATTTCGTTCACGGAGAATTTCAACATATTCAGGTTTGGTTAAAAATTAGAATGGAAACAAATTTTGAACCCTCCAAATCCTTCCTCCATTCTCTGTTCTACTTTACTTTAGCATTTGGGTTTGTATCATTTCCAAATAATTGTTTCTCTTTCAGCTGGGTACCTATTTCCAAGAGGGATCAAGCCCTATGATCCTTTCACCACTTTTGCCTGAGAAAGCAGACAGAGAAAATGCTCTGTCATCTTCTTACCTCAGGAAAGATCCCAGGAAATAATGTTTATATGACTTTTTTTAAAATAAAATAAATTGTTAAAGCCACCAGTGGTTGGTTAACGGGGAGCCGAAGTTTCTTTGTGTGTCCTATGTAATCGCAGTTTATAAATCAGGACTGGATTTTCTTCTGCAGGTTCTTCTGACAAGCAAATGTCTGTTTCAGGAGACTGGGCAGCAAGAGGTGACACTTCTACATGACTTTCCTCCAGCACAGAGACCTTCTAATCCTTAATTGAGTTTCCCCTGAGTCAGTTTTCAAACATCTTTATTCTTCACCCCATTTCAGATCCCTCAGCTAGTTTCGATATACAGATACAGATATAGATGTAGATATATACACACACATAACTACCATCACTAATCAAAGGGGCCTTCCTGTTTTTTTTTATTTTTTTCCCACTGTGGGTCCAGCTGGAGGAGAAAGGGATTGAACTGGGGGAGGGGGCAAAAGCAGTAAGAGGAAGAGTGATGGGGGAAGGTTGTCTCCTCCAGGGAGGCAGTTCCTGTCTGAGAGATTACAATGGCTGTCATTTGAATGATCAAAAAGGAGGGAAGTGCTGTGCAAAGGATGAGGTTCCACAGCTGTGAAGGGCTGTTAATAATAACACCACACACACACACAAGTCCCTGAACAGCTTAGAAAAGTCCCTGAACAAATTGACATAAACACATTTCCTCTAACCAGGGCACCACTGGTGCAGGATGGCCTCACAGGTCAAGAAGAAAAAAAAAGACTATACTTTTTGCTTCTTCAAGATTTTTTTAACAACAGAATATTTGGGAAGGGAACAAGTATTGCTGCAAAAAAAAAAGTGTTTATGAATAATGGAACATTTCAAATCCATCTGGTTTCTGAGACATTTTTTAGTTTCTTGCTACAGCCAATTATATAGCATGCTTGAGTGATAACTGGTTTTATCCTCCGGCTCATTCTGCTCACTAATTTCTACACTGATAGTTGCTACCAACCTCTGAGGTTAGTAGCCATATGGTAGTTCAATATGGCACTTAATACTACACTTGTTATACAGTAGGCAGTATTCCGGCAATCATAAATTCACATTGTAGTAGGCACCGTAAAAAAGCTGTGAGTCCTTTGCTGAATGTTGGCAGCAATGGCTATTTTTAATTTAATTTCAAGGACATTACAGAATCATTTGTAACTCCTCTCTCTTTTTTTGGGGGGGAGTGTTCTGTTTTATTGCTGATGAAAGTAAAGTCAAATTGCTGGCACCAATCCTTCCTATAAATGCCGTTAGTTCTTTTCATAGCAGAGGTTCTCCTAATATGGATGCCTCTATCAAGAGGATCAAATCCAATAGGAATGTGTACATCTCTTTGAAATTGCTAAACAAATGGCATTCATTGGAAATAGCCAAACGGTATTTTGTGGGCTGTTCTTGAGTACGTTGGTTTTGCATTAATTGGAGGATTTCCAAAAGCTTTTGTTAAGGAAAGGGGACTCACCGCACTCCTGTTAGGATAGAGTATTACTGTGCCCCCTATATTGTTACTGATGAATCATCATCAATGTGCTGATACAGATGGGTAAACTGAGTCTTATACATGGTAGGGACTTTCCTAAGGTTATACAGTGAGTTACATGCAGGTCTGGGAAGAGAATCCAGGTAATCCCAGCTCCCCTTATTCTAATCAAATTTGGACAAAGTGTTTTTTACCCTTGAAAGCTTATACCCAATAAATGTTAGTCTTTAAGGTGCCACAGGACCCCTGTTTTTTACAGATACAGACTAATACCTCTGTGAGATTTTATCAAAGGACTTTCATAAAGGGGGAAAAAAACCTCAGATGCTATTTTTATAGAGAATTGCATAGGAAACTCATCCTTCCATCAGCCTGTTCTCTTTCCTGTATTAGATTTCCTGAAAGGTTGGCAAATCTGGTACAGAAAAGCATATGTTTTTTTTAAAAAAAGCCACTTCAAATATAACTGTTTATTTTTTTACTTTACTTCCTACTGGTGTTTTTTTCTTTTAAAGGACTGTTATCTAGAGTAGCTGTTATTTTTTCATGATCATTAGGCTCCATCCACCTTAAAGAGTCTGTTTTTTTTTTTCAATGAATGTATATGTTGTTTAACAAAGCAGCCAGTCTTGCATAAGGACTTGATTAGTAATTTGCACCTTTGCAAAAAATAATCAGCAGAGCTCTCTCAGGTTTTCATTTCTGATTTGGTTCCCAATTTAAATTTTTTAGAGAGATGTGACCTTTCTGGAGCTCCTAGAATTCTGTCCCATAGTTCTGTCTGAACTATCTGCTGAGAGAGAGACTAATTCCAATGTGTCAGAAAGAAACAACTCTGTCTCTTGAGAAATTTTTATTTATTGAAGGGTGGACAAATGTGAGCTGTGAACAGATAGATTTTCAGCCTAAAGACAAAGGAAGCCGGAGGGGGTAGTATGTAAAGTCTGTAAGTCTTGCCTCTGGCAAAGGAGTTGACGGAGGTCTTCAGGGACATGCATTTGATGGTTCTGGTCTATTTTGCCCAATGGGCAGGTACTGACATAAGATGGAGAATTAACAGCTCCTCATTCCAAAGGTCAAGACCTGAGACACTGGGAAAGTAATGTGGAGAAGCTAAGTAAAGTAGGAATCAAGTTAAAAGAAAAATAGCAGAGAGAAAGAAAAACTACAAGGTAAAGAACAGCTTTGTTCTCATGTTCTTTAGATGCTTTTCAAGGTCCAAATACATCTCCTTCATGAGGCCCTTTTTCAGTTCTTACACAGCCACTTGGCCAGACCCTCAGTGGCATCTGAGTTCTGCCCTGTGCTCTTTGGCAGTATAGGGTGGGGAACATGGATGGCCTTCCTTCAATTATTCTGTTCTCTACTCCTTGTACTGGTAAATGTAGTAGAGATTACAAAGACCTAGGACACCATGACTGGAATGAATGAAAGACTGAATGGCTTTATTTCCTGCTAACTTCTTTGCTCTATATGCCTTCAGTGGCCACACAGAATAGTGACTCTAAATGTTGACAATTAATACCACAAATACTGAATAATTATAGCAGGATTTGACAAAATAATGAGAAATGCTACATAAATAATGATGGACATTTTTAAAGGATTTTCTTTAGCAGTGTTTATAGCTTTATAGTGTATATCCCTGAATACCAGAGAATAAATAGTTTTAAATTTGTCAGGAATGATCACCAAAGCCAGGTCTTTTAAGTGACTGACTACTGCAGAATATTTGCAGAAAGTGCCCCACAAGCCTTTTTCTAACAGTTATTACCATCCAACCACATTGTGGAATGAACTATGTGCCCAAGCATAATTGGCAATACTGAATACTCAGCTCTGGTCTCAGCTTTGGGGCATGCAAATGATTATGGCTGCAAAAATGGGTACGCATCTCTTTTGTAGTTGTAACAACTATTTGTCTAAACAAATCAAAGCACTCAATATCCAGTTGCCTGGCATGTGTGAACATAAGAATGGCTATACTGGGTCAGACCAATCATCCATCTACTTCAGTATCCTGTCTTTCAGCAATGGCAAATGCCAAGTGCTTCAGAGGGAATGAACAATCAAATGATCCTTCCCCTGTAGTCTACTCCCAACTTTGGGCAGTCAGAGGTTTAGGGACACCCAAAGCATGGGGTTGCATTCCTGACCATCTTGGCTAATAGACAGTAAGCCCTAGTCTATACTAGGGAGTTACTTTGAAAAAAACTCCCCTTATTTAGAAATAACAAGCAGAGCGTCCACACTACCAAGCCCGTTATTTTGAAATAAGGGGCTGCTTATTTTGAAATAATAAGTCCTGCTTTCCACGAGGAATAATACTTATTTTGAAATAGTTATTTCAAAATAGCAGTAGTATGCATGCTCCACTGCTACTATTTTGAAATAACTACTCCCCAGAGTCATTCTGAGTAATTACTCCCCAGTGCTTCCTGGGGCTCTAAGTCGAGGTAACACGTCAACATTAAGGGAGCCTGCCTCAGACTAATTTTGAGGCTTCCCTGTCATGTGGACACGCTATTTCGAAATAGTTATTTCAGGAGTTACTATTTCAAAATAAGTTATTTAGAAATATAGTAGCCCCATGTCTGAGAGTCTGTAACGCTGAAATGCTGGCTGTTCCCTCTGGGTGGTGCTGTTGACTCCCTGGCTGTTCCCTCTGGGCGGCACTGTTGCCTGAGTCACGTCTTTCGCCTCCCACCATGGCGCTCGGCTGACTTCTGCGCTGCTCAGCTGGGCCGCTGCGGGGGAGCAAGTGGCGCAAGCGGCCATTTGGGCGCCGCGGACCCCATGCAGCACGGGGGTGCTGCATGGGGAGCGCAGGGCCCAAATGGCCACTTGCGCTGCTTGCTCCCCCGCGGCGGCCCGGCTGAGCAGCGCAGAAGTCAGCCGAGCGCCACGGCGGGAGGCAAAGGGGGGCGGGGTGGTGATGTACACGGCCAGGGGACAGGGCCTGGCCATGTACATCACTGCCCTGCCTCCCTTCGCACCCCCCCTTCGCCTCCTGCTGTGGCTTCTGCGCCGCTCAGCCGGGCCGCCGCGGGGCAGCCCAAACGGCCACTTGCGCTGCTTGCTCCCCCACAGCAGCCCGGCTGAGCGGTGCAGAAGTCAGCCGAGCGCCATGGCGGGAGGTGAAGGGGGGCGGGGCAGTGACGTGCGGCATGACAGCAGCTCCAGGCCCCACCCCCTGACCGTGAATGTCACCGCCCCGCCCCCCTTCACCTCCCGCCATGGCACTCGACTGACTTCTGCGCTGCTCAGCCGGGCTGCCACGTGGGAGCAAGTGGTGCAAGCGACCATTTGGGCTCTGCACTCCCCATGCAGCACGGGGAGCGCAAAGCCCAAATGGCTGTTTGGGCTCTGCGTTCCCCCGAGTGAGAGGCAGGAGAAGAGAAAGAGAGAGACAGAGAGAGAGGCAGGAGGTGGAGGAGAGCTGAGAGAGAGAGAGAGAGAGAGAGACGGAGTGAGAGACCGGAGGCTCAGGACAGAAGACCAACGTGGAGGAGAGACCTGAAAATCCCGTCTTATGACGGGCTTATTGGCTAGTTTAGGAATAATTTCCTAGTGTAGACATGCCCTAATAGACTTATCCTCCATGAAGTGTGCGTTCACAGGTGGGCCTTTCATGTGCAAAAATGGGTGTATAACTTTATGAATGAAGTCAGTTGTGCTCAGATAAGTGGGTACCCAAACTGGAGGTTGACTTGAAGCTTGAAAGCTTGGTTCTTAGCAGCCAAGGAAATCCACTTCCGAGCAGGCTGAATGTTAATGTGATTTCTACTTCTATGGCATTTCAGGCAAAGCAGACTTTGATTCCGCCAGACCTTGCCCTGTGTGTTCATATGTTTATACGTCTGTGTCCAATGAGGTTGTTTTACATGTGATGACATTGTTTTAAACAAAACAGTAAATAACTCTTAATGATTGTCTATACTTGGAAATTAACCAAATTAGCTATACTAGAATATAGTGGATTAAGATAAACCAGAAAAAGATATTCTTAATCCAGAATAAGAGTGTTTAAACAAGAAGTGTTTACACTTAAATAACTATTCCTGAATTTTCTTCTGGCATAGCTATTTTTTAAAATTTCCAAATATAGGTAAGCCTTTAGAAAAGTACCCCTGATAGCATTGCAGTTGCTCCACTGTTAAAATCCACACTTCTCTTCCTTCCACTTTGATACATAATTGGTAACAAATACTGCATTCAGCAGATATCCCCTTTTTTCTCTATTCATAAATTGTCTCAGCTTGATTTTCTCAGATCCATTTGTTACCCGGTTTGAGTCACCAATTTTGATACACAGTTATCACTTCTGTGGCTTGTCCACTTGCTCATACATTTCATTGCAGGTATATACTGTTGGAAGTTCGAAATGATTTGATTGGCCTTGTGGGTCATGTGTTGTGTTTCCAACCCTTGATTGGAAGTATATGCTGGAAGCTGAGAAGGCAGGGAGCATTCTCCCTTGCTAAGAGAGCCACAGAAAGCAAATGCTTAAAGGGCAGCAGACAAGGTCTTCGTGAACATGTTTAAAAACTGAAGAAGATATTCATAGAAAATTGTTTTCATTGTTCACCCAGCTCTCTTCATCACTGCGTCCCTTGACTTTGGAATAGGCCCACCTAAGGGCAGCACACTGTACACATTTCTGACAGATGTGGCATGTTGCTCACCTTTCATGACATCAAGGTTGTATTTTGACAATCCTGCATAGAAACACTAGCAAATGTATGCAGAGAGAGCTGATGCCAGCTCCCATTCTCCTCCTGAAGAAGCTATGCCGGCACTGCAGAAAAGCAATGCATGAATAACACAGAGTCTACGCAGAAAATGAGTACATTTTAAACAAGTCCCCTGGAAAAGAATTAGCAGTGAAACTGAAAAGAACCATATGCCAAATAGAGGGGAAAGTGACTCAAAGTGACACACTGTAATAATATAATTGAGTTAGGATGAAATTGCACAAGGATAAAAGCAAGGACGGAGCTAAAAAAAGGTAGTGACTGCGACATGAGCTGCCTTGTTAAGTGGGAGATGGTCAACAGGAGGGGATTTTCCTGCCGTTTTCCTTTCATTTATAATTAGGCAGCGAAAGTAGCAGGGGCATGTCAAGCCAGTGGAGGACTTAAATAAAACAGCACTTCCCTGAACTATCCTAGCTCGGTACCTCCCCCCCCCCACCGCCCCATTCCTTAGAAGCAGTGGGAGTCTCCAGCTCTCTCCTCTGCTGGGAAACCCTCCCTCTAATTGAGAGAGCATCCGGACCTTCTCTGCATCCCACCCTCAACCCGTATTGTTAAGACCAAGGGAGGGGAAGGATGTAGGACACCCTGAAGAAATCCTCTGTTTATTTACGAGTTTTTGCAGGCGGGGGCATGAGGGAAGATCCCCAGCTTTCTCCTCTATGAATATATTCCATTTAAATTGCTTACAGCACCATGGACTAATTAGGACTAGAGTGACAGTTTTAGGAGAAAGACTGAACCCACTTGAACTCCTGGAGTTCAGAGTTCATGCATGTATGGGGAAGCCATCTTCCCATTTCTTTCTGCAAACAGACTGCACGTATTCTGGTGGTGTATCCCAACAACTTCAGGAGTGCAGCTAGAAGGATGTAACCGCATAGATTTAAAATTGGAATTTTAAAAAGTTCTGCACGCAGAATTGCTCCTGTTTAAAGATAGTATTTAAAACTAGCTTAGTTTAACCAGTTCAATAGGCTGTGAGGATTCTCTGATTTCACTTTAAAGCAGACTTCTTTCAGGTTGGCTTAAGTCAATGCGGGGAATGGATTTCCTGCACTGCCATGTCCACATGCAGGTATGCACTGATTGAACTACAAAAGGAGCAAGTGTAAACGAGGCCTTGATGTTGTATAAGTTTAGTGCCTCATACAAACCTGTATTAAAAGACAATGTTTGTCATTACCTATGTCCTGATAATATTTACAGCTTTTTCAGCCATCTGGCTCATGGCATTGTACAAAGGTGAGAAAGAGTCATTATATAATGTATCATGAGCTTTCGTGGGCAAAACCCACCTCTTAGAAATGGTTTTTGCCCAGGAAAGCTCATGAGACCATCTACATTTTTTGTTAGTCTTTAAAGTGCTATTAGACTCTTAGTTGTTGTTTAAGTTTTTGCTGTTACAGACTAACTCGGCTAGCCCTCTGAAGCTATATAATGTATGTTCTGCCTACAAACTGGTCCTGATTTAGCTAAATCAGTCTCCTAAGACTAATTTTCTTATTTGGGAATATAGATCAGAGGTGAGCAAGATCTGGCCCATGAGCCGGGTTCATTCCGCCACACCTTTCAATCTGGCCTGTGGCCCATCCTGCAGAACTATCAGGCACTGAGCAGCTCCATGCCATACAGAACAGCTGGCTCTCTGCATCATATGCTGACGGGAGGGGGGGGGGGCGGGGGGCAAAGCCTCCCCTTTCTGGTGTGCCACATGGAGCAGACAGCCACTTTGAGCCTGGCGTAGTGGCAGGCAGGGAGCCTGCCTGAAGGTCCTGCTAGGTTGCTGGCTGGGAGCTGCCGAAGTAAGCACCTCCCAGCCAGAGCCTGCACCTGGCACCTCACCTGCTCCCTCACCCCAACTGCCTACCCTAAGTCACCACCCCAACCCTTTGTACCCCTTTTTCCCCAGGTCACAGCTCCCTCCCAGACCTTGCACCCCCTCCAATATCCTTCCCCAAGCCAGAATCCTCTCTTGCACCAATATCCCCTCCCCATTCCTGCACATGCAGAGTGTTCTCCATTCTTCAGCACACTTCACCTTCACCTTCATGGCATAGTGAAAACATGTTAGCTTTTGAATATTTGTCTAGCTGAAGTCCTGGTCTGTGACTTGGGTATCCTAGAAACTATAGTACTACTACAACAATTATTATTAATAGTAGTAGTAGTAGTAGTACATTTATGTATTTCTTATTTGTTTAAGCATAACAATTAAAGGGAGCATCCATCCATATACTCTAGGTACCCCAGATGTTACCTAAAAATGCCACACAGTCAACACCCAAACATAAATGGCATACCACAGCACAACATTTGTGGGGTCGGTCACACAGAAAAGCTCTCTATGGCCAGAGTTTAAAAAATACGCATCCTATAAGCTCCCAAATCTCACCCCTAAATCTCAACATTTGTAGCTCAGGGTTAGTTCCACCTGCTCTTTAATGCAATTGATCTGGGGGCAAAAATGATGTTAAGTGCTCTGTGGAAATTAGATCCCCTGAGACTTACAATATTGGAAGCCATTTTGAAGCCTGAGAATGGAATGTGTAAAATATGAGTAAGGACCACAGGGTTTGGCTGTATCTGTATAATCATGGAGGGTCAAAATGTAGAGTCATAAAGAAATGGATGTGAGGGCTGGCTCCATTCTGCACATCTCTATCACACACCTCAGACACAGGCCTTTTTCTTTTTCACTGTTTGTGTTTTTTAAAACAAACTGGATTGGTGCCACCGCTGCCTGTGGATTATGGCCCTCAACGTGATAAACACACTATGCCATCGCTATTTGTCCCATGAGATAAACATTTCTGATGGATTTTTCTGACAAAGCCAAGAAACCTAATAATGGCAAACGTCAGGGAAAAAAAGTGAAAACTGATTCAGTTTGATCCCCAAAGGAGGGGAAAAGAGAAGCAAAAGGAGACACAGTTTTGTGAGCCTGAACTTGTCAAAACTCTTTTAGAATGCTTTTAAATAAACACATCCGCTGGGTATTATAAACAAAGACACTGGACAGTAATTTGCATGGATTAGGGCTGTTAATATTTATCAATTGCTGGATTTGAAAGAACTCCCAAATTCTTGATAGTAGTATCTCTTTGTAGTGAAGGATTGATGGTGGGAGTGAAAGAATCTGATGAATTTAAAGCTACAGATGAGAGAAAGCAAAGCCATCCAGATCTAAACTGAGATACCATTAGTGGTTCCCATAAATCAAATCATGTTTATAGTAAGGATATAGTTGAATTACCATCTGGACTTTTTAACCTCGACATTTATTTCCGAACCCTCCTCCAATATTGAAAGTAAACTTAACCCTTCCTTTCATCTCCAGCACTTTGACTTGATGCCAGTTCTCATGTCGAAGGAATGATCTGATTTTTTGTTGGGGCAGGATGTAATATGTGGCATGAGTTTTGAAGGACTCAGGAATTTCTTATGCAAGACAAAGTAATAGTCTTTAAAAAGATCAGCTTCAAGGAGGATCACCCCGAGAATGAATTCAGCAGGCAGATAAAGAGAGAAGGGTTCATTTTAATTCAGGTGAGGATACAGATGAGAACCAATCTGGAAAATATATGTATATATACACTCTTTGGAGATTTGGGTGATAATAAGTAGGGATGGATGGGTCATGGACTTGATCCTATTTTCTGTGGAGTCAACAGCAAAACTGCCATTGACCTTCTTACTGAAGGAGTGGATCTCTAGGTCTAACACAATAAGAACTGATCTGAACCTTTACCAAAACCTGATATCAAATCCAAATCAAACCACTCTAACATTCAAAAAAAACCGTTGAGCTGTCTGGTTCCTGCCCCTTTATTTTTAGGCTACGTCTATCCTGCACAGTTATTTCAGAATAAGCTATTCCTGAATAGTTATTCCAAAATAGCTCATTTTGAAATAGCACATCTACACTGCAGGGAAGCCTCAAAATTAGTCGGAAGCAGACTTCCCTAATGTAAATGTGCTATCTTGATTTAGAGCCCCAGGAAGAATAATTTAGAATGGCCCTGGTGAGGGGCTCTTTCAAAATAGCAGAAGTGGAGCATCTACATATGCCTTATTTTGAAATAGCTATTTCAGAATCGGTGTTATTTTTCATAGAATGAGGTTTACAGAAGTCGGAATAAGCCATCCATGATTTTGAAATTATTTTGAAATAACGGAATTGCTGTGTAGACACTCACATAGTTATTTCGGAATAACAGCCGTTATTCTGAAATAACTTTGCTGTGTAGACACACCCTTATAGGCTTGCCTTTGCACTGACTGATTAAGTTGGGTGTCTAAATGATCTAAATGGAACTGCTAATGGAGCTGGTAGAAGTGTATATTTGTGGTATTTCCAGCCCAGACTGAAACAGGAATGAGCAGAAATCACATGAGAGTACCTGTTCTCACCAAAGTACCAGCCCAGCTCTGCAGACTCCAGTTTGGGGAATATGGAGGAGCCATGCAGATTTCATAGGTGTTTCTTCAAATGTAACTTGGGAACATTTTTTACGTTTGTTGCTGCACATGTCACAATTTTAAGTGTGTGTGTGTGTGTGTGTGTGTGTGTGTGTGTGTGTGTTTAATGGCCATAGCATCATGAGAGTACAGCAGGTCAGAATATCCACCTAGATCTTGGAGACCTGAGCTCAGTTCCCTGCTTTTTTATAGATTGCCTGTGTGACCATGGGCAAATAACTTAGTCTCTCTGTACCTCAGCTTCCCACAGCAGGGTTGTGAGGACAGACGCATGCATGTTTGTGAGCTGGGCCAAGTCAGACGACATTAGGTGCTGTAGGCTTCGATATAACAGTACATGAAGCCAATACAAGGATTTGGTGTTAAACCTCTGAGGCTAAACCTGTAGGTATACCAAACACCCTGTGGGGTGGAGGAGGGAGTGGAAGTTGTCCCCGCTCTCTTCCCCCCCGCATATTACACGGAACTGAACACATACACAAATCACTGAAACTGGTTTGCCTTAAGAAAAATGGTTTCCTAACTGCCCTCAAAGGTTGTCCTGATAAGTGACTTTGTGTCATATCTTTCAATGTGTGTGGAAGACTTTTCCCCCAGCCCTTATTAGAGATGACCTAACATTTTACACCCAAGCTGGTGCCAGAGTCCTCTTAATCTGCTGGTGAGGTTGCTGGTATTTCCTCTCTCTCTCTTTCCTGAATTTACCTAACCCAGAGCTCCGGCCTTTTGTTGAAATGATTTTCTGCCTTCCGGTCCTGCATGTCATGTGTCAGATTATGCGCAAAAGGTTGCAACCCGCTTCCTCTCACTTTAGACACAGGATGAGGAAATGAAGAGAAGAGAAGTTACTGAGTTGACTTTGGAGGTCAGGGTAGGTCTTTTGCAGGGTAAAAGTGGTGTTTTCAAGAGCTTGGGCTGCTGCTAGGTTGTTGTTTTTTTAACAAACAAAAAACCTGACAATTACTCATGCCATCAAATCGGAAACACTTTTCCAAAGAGCTGACAAAATTAACAGGAGGACAATAGGCTAACAGTGAAGGCATCTATATATCAGAAACAAAATGAAGCTGTCAAGGAGAGACCCGGGTTCACCTTTTAGCCACCCAAAGGACAATTTGAGTGCCTTCATTGCTCAGGCATTCTCTTGTAGCATTATACAGGCTCAGAGTGTGCTAACCCCTACTCAAAAAAAAAAAAAAAAAGTAACTTGGAAAGGGTAAGTGTCTGAAATAATGCCAGGAGAATGTAGTCCCACTCACGGGAATCCCAAACTTTTCCTAGTTCAGGGCAGGCTGCACTGGCACCTGACCGGAAACCTGAGGCCACACTTAAAGTGCAACTTAAAAGAGCAGATTTCAGAGGTCTCATCCTCCGTCTACCCCCTGATTTTTTACATCAGAGAAATGACATGCAGAAAACAGAGAGCCCAGCATGCAATGTTCCATTATGGCTTGAGTGGTCTCTGCTGGGGTGGAGATGGAACATTTCAGTGGAGGGTCTGTAGTCTTCACAGGCTGCAACCCTACATTGGAGATGAAGGCAGCCAGCGGTCAGAAATAGTGAGAGTTGGGTGCCCAATTTCTATGAACTCCTTTTGCTAATCCCAGCTCGTACAGCTATCCATTTTAGCAGAAACAGGCAGCTGTTCTGTGGGCATGGGCTGATCTTGCATCTGGGTGGAGTCTAGATGAAGTACTTCTCCTTCCCTCCCTTACTGTCAGATGCCTAGGTAGAGGATTTTATGCTGACATGTAGCCCTTTAACATAAGTCATGGAACGGTTCCAAAGTGCACATTGTAATCTGCATGCTCTAAATCTGCATGTTCTTCCCAGAGCTTCTTGAACTAATGGAAAACTGGAGGGGAAGAGAGAGGGGGCAACTTCCACTCCTTCCCCCACCCCTCAGGTTGTTTGGTATACCTAGCGTTCTAGCGTTGGTTTTATGTATGCGTCCGGAGTACGTTCTCAGAGGAGTATCCTGCAGTCATTTCTCAGCGAGTGTGAACAAACTCATTAACAGCTCCTTTACTGGAATGATAAGTTGTTTCTTAATGAAGGGAAAAATAAATACCCTTGCTAACCCAAGCTCCATCACTAGAAGTCACACATCATTCTTAAAGACTCCTTATTTCCCACCAGAGACATTTATGTTCAGCCCTTAGACAAAATGAAAGAGATTATTTCTCACTCTTCTGATACACTCCTTCAGATGCTCATATTCTTGAGGAGCTTTCACTGCTCTTGGTAGTGCCCTCTGGATACTAGTAGTTTAAATAAAATAAATTAAAAAAATGACCTGAATCTTCACCCAGTTAAGAGGAGGTTTATAGCATTGAAAGCACAGGACTGGGATTCAGGAGATCCAGCTTGAATTCCTGGTTCTACCATTGACCCGCTGTGTAGTGTTACCTTGGGGACCTCTGTTAAGCTCCCTGTGCTTCAATCTGCCCATCTGTGAAATAGAGATAACAATGCCTGGCTCACAAGGGGGTTGTGAAGGTTAATTAAATAGCGTTTTAAGGTGCTTTTCGTTCCTCAGATGGAAAGGGCTACAAAAGTGCTAAGTATTGTATATTAAAAAAAGTGATTGGGAATTTTCAGGAAAAAGCTCCACCCACCCACCCCTTTTTTAAATCAGAGCTATATATTTTTATCCAAGGTGAACTAATTCTATTTGAATCTCAGGAATTTGGGGATATTTTGAATTTGTTTTCCTTTGTTTTTACATGCTTTAAACATTTTTATTACCCACAGGAACAGCCAAAGTTTCAATAGTAAGGATTTAAAAAACCCTCCTTAAAATAACATTTGGGAATTCCAACAAATTGTCATGCTTCAGGGCATTAAACATCTTCTAACTATTGAGAGTTAGGCAGAAATATTCCTTGAGGCCAGATTATCCCATAACTGCCTACTGGAGGAGTTCTCGTTTCCTCTTAGTGCATGGTACTGGCCACTGTCTGAAACAGGGCACTGGCTTACATGAACCGCTGCTGTGATGCAGTCTGGCCATTTCTAAGTCCCTGATTCCTGGTTCCTCCCAGAGAAAGAAATGACAGAATGTCTTGGCCAAAACTAGGAACTATTTACAAACCAGCAATCAACTAGTGTGAGTTTTACAGTCTGATTTTAACATACTGGCACAACTGCTCTCTGATGGACCCAAGGAGACCTTTGTCATAGACAAAACCTATTCTCCTTACTCACACAAGTCATCTTCTGTTAAATTACACACATAAGTCAGACAATCAAGGTTTGAATGACCTTTTGTAGAATGACCTTTTGGTGGACAGCCTATAAAAGATAGACTAGCACCAATACTTTTGGGTGGTAAGAGAAATATAAAATAATGGGGAAGGAAAAATTATTCAAGCTCCCATGAGCCTGCCCTAAGTTTGAGTCAGGATTTGAGATAAAAGTTTGAATGGGTTCTTACTGTGTCTGAATCAAATCTCCCATCCCATAACCATAGGAAGGCAAGATGAAAAAGAGCTATCCATTCATCTTGTCAGCCTACTCTGAAGAGTTAGTGGTGGACTAGGGGGCACAGTAAGGAGAGAGGAGGAAGAGGCTTAGACCTCACCTCGACCCCTGACTGGAAATGGAAATTTGGACCAGCCACCCTTCTGGCCTGATAGAGGATTGACCAGACCACATTTGAGTGGTGTTGTGACCCCCTTGCACTAGGTCACAATGCCACTCAATTGAATTTGGTCCAGACACCTTTATTTTAGGACAGAGGGGCAGCCCAGCCAAATGTAAGAGATGCTGTGACCTCATGTGACTGCATCACCCTCACCCCAACCCACCTATGTAGTCCTTCCAACACCCATGGTCACCAGGTGTCCCAGAGAGAAATGGAGCCAGAGGCTCCAAAGGATGGGAGGACCAGGTTTGGGATCTTGGTGCTTCCTGGGGAAGCGAAGACACCAAGGGATGATGGAGTCCGGTGACTGGTTCTTGGAGGATATGGCACTCTTCAGCCTAACCACCTGTGTGGGTAAGAGCTCAGGGTGGATGGTGGAGGAAGGAGATAGAGCTGGGTGGAGAAGTAACAGCCTAGAACTTGGTGCAGGTTAATGTGAAAGGAAGAGCACAGAAATGAGGTGAATGTGTGTGGAGCTGGGTGCAGGTCTAGATGCAGAAGCAGCATACGAGAGCTCAGGACTAGCTATTGGTTAGCAACAGAGGAGCACTTGAGGTTGGGTGTGTGGAGCTGTGTGCGTGGGAGTGTCAGAGGCTGGGCGTGTGGGGCTGTGTGCAGGACTAGTCACAATGTGCTGTAGAGAACATACATCAGTGTTATATTTAGAGCACTCATACTAGCTTATCTTGAGCTCCTCCTCCTTCCCCTACACCTCATGTGTAAGGGACCTTGGAACTTATCACAGCCTGTACTTAAACTGGTTGACAAAACAGAAATTGAATCAATCCCTGAAAACAATAGATTTAACCCTGGTAGTCCTCGCATGCTCTATTGACTGCTCATGCTGTGTATGCTGTGTATGCCCTCCAGGGATTCCCCTAGGATGTAGCTTTTAAGAAAAAACATATATAAAACTACCCACTGTGTAAATCTAACAGCAGTTAGTGGTTTCCCAAGTGCAGCTTGTGGGACTGCTGGGTGAGCCCCAGAAGAGAAAATTATTCACTGCTGTGAAGAGAGCTTTGCAAATGTGGGGGGGGGGGTTGGGGGGAGGAGAGGGAAGAACCTGGGAAGACAAAAAAACCTCTTTAGCAAAAACAATGGAAAGAACTTGATTTTCCAGCCGCGTAACTGTTTTCTCTTCCCCTCTTCCCTCCACCTCCCATTATGGGGCAGCACTGACGGAGCTGTTTCCCTGTTATATGGTATTTACCTAGAGACTGAGATTCGTTCTGACTACATAAAAGCATCCAACCTATGTTCTGGGTACCCCAAGAAGCTCTTAAAATACTATTAATACATAAGCTAACACTGGCAATTACCTCCTGACAGCAACAAGGACAGGACAAAACTACAATAAACCACACCAAGAAAACCACCACGCAAGGTCCTAACCTCACATATCTTCCAACTTACTTCAGGGAAAATGAAAGGTACCAACATATTTGGGCTGTGATAGAAAATGGGTGCTGGTAAGGTGTTCTCTGCTGAGGCTCTGTGCTTTTGCAACTCCTGCCTTGGTCTGTCACTGGAAATGTATCTCATACATCTCTGCTGACCACATCTGTGGTGGTATCTCAGGCCACATGGGAAGGATGACACCCTTCTGGCTCCAATTCCCTCCAAACTCATTCTCAGGAAGTACTATGGAGCCTTCCTTTACTGCTCCTCTCCAGTGTAAGACTGGATTTTTTTTTAGTTCATTCTTTCTCTGCAGTTGGTTAGTGTAGAACTTTGCATTCATACCTTATCCTACCATGTTGGGATGCTAAGAAAACTTTAAGGGACAAATTCTGGTGGCACCTGGTGACCGTATGGTGGACTCAAAACAGATGTGTGCTACAAAGTGGTACTGAAGTGTTGTGTGGAGCTGAGTGAAATTTTGTTGGACTAAACTTTTTCTCTTTGGAAACTGCAAATGCGGATTGACCAAAACAGTTTATGTGAATTTATTATGTGAATTTCAAAAGAAAACGGTTTGACATTTTGAATCGAAACAACTTTTTGTTACAAATTTTAATTCAATTGTATTATATTTTTTAAAAGTTAAAAAAAACCCTCTCAGAAGCAAAATGAAATGTTTTGTTTCAGTTCAAACAAAAGATTGTGGGGTCTTTTCAATTTTTTGGTTTGGCCACTGAATGGAAAAAAAATCACTCATTCTCTCAGCATTAGTCCTGAATACTGATGGCTATTGTATATCTCCAGAGACAGGTCTTTCCAGTTCTCGGTAGGAAGAGGTTAAAGCCAGAGGTAATGTCAGAATCTGGAGGCATACCTTCATACCCCAACCCATAGGCCCATCATTCGGTTCTTTCATAGAGGGCTTCAGTAGTCCCTCTATGTTCCTTTCAGAGAAGGCCTAAAGAATAGCTTCTCTAAAAAGATTTTGAAGGAGCCAGAACAGAGATGAATACTGGCTGCTTTGCTGTGCTGGGTGCTAGCATGGGTTTCCTGGTGTATGTCTATGTATAACTCCACCCAGAATTTAGGCCCTAATATAGATTGCTCCTTTTGGGCATGATTATTCCCGTGGGGTGCGTCTAGACTGGCAAGATTTTGCACAAAAGCCGCTTTTGCGCAAAAACTTGCTGCCTGTCTATACTGGCCGCTTGAATTTGCGCAAGAGCACTGACGTTCTACTGTAAGAAATCAGTGCTTCTTGCGCAAATACTTTGACGCTCCCGCTCAGGGATAAGCCCTCTTGTGCAAGAATACTTGCGCAAGAGGGCCAGTGTAGACAGGCACCTTAATTTCTTGCACAAGAAAGCCCAATGGCTAAAATGGCCATCGGAGCTTTCTTGCGGAAAAGCGCGACTATACTGGCACGGATGCTTTTGTGCAAAAGATGTCTTTTGCGCAAATGCATCCGTGCCAGTCTAGACGCTCTTTTGCACGAATACTTTTAACAGAAAAACTTTTCCGTTAAAAGTATTTGCGCAAAATCATGCCAGTCTAGATGCAGCCCTTGTGTATATCATCTAATCACAAATACTAGATGAACTCCTGGCCTAACTTAAGTCAATGGGAGTTTTTCATACTGACTTAAATTGAACCAGAATTTCACCCATTATTCCCAAGCTTTAGAAAGGTTCACTTTCACCATATTTAATCTTTGTACAATTGTTTCCTCTTACGGGCTGTTGTTTTTAAGGTAGCTTGAAATTAAAAGCTTTCCCCATGGATGTTTTTGCCTTCCATGCCCTCTCACAAGCTTTGCTGGAGCCTGGAAGCTTGGTTGATGCCATTGGCTGGCATTAACTGATATATTGATTGATTTTAGGTGGGAAAAGAGCATTGACGTGTTAGCTTTGTGAAAAATATCCCTATAGAGAATTGTACAGACTTTGTAAACTATGGTCAAATGGGAGGTCAATTTTTTTGTCAATTCTTATGTGTGTGCGCGTGGAGCTATGTGTTACAGAGAAAAGACTATCTATGCTTCTGCTAAGGAATTTACCCAAAAAAAATCATTCTTTTTGGAAATGAAACAAATGCATTCTGCCCAGCAAGCATGTTCATTAAAAAAAAAATGTTGTCCATTCTGGCAACAGTTAAAGAGTTAAAGAAAATGACAATTAATCTTGAAAGGGCTTGTTGCACCAGAGTTGGTAATCTGAATTTGCATCTGTTCAAATGGAAAAGGGGTTTACAAAGTGATCTGGATTATCATGATCTGACAGTTGCTGTGCTTACAGACCTCCACCACACTGTAGAGAAGGGAAATAGTTTCCTTTTCCAGTCTTTGACATTCCCTGTTCAGAAGATTTTTTATTTTAACCCCAGTCCTAATTGCCCTTCAGTATCAAAATTAATTGTGTTTTCTGCTAAAAGGCCAGTGTAGCTTAAGGTTACTCTAGGGTCCCAGCAGCCAATGCATCTTCTGTAAATGGCTTGATTGCCGTCTGTGGAGAGGAGTGCTGGGAGAGATTTGCTTGACCGAGGCTATACATTACAGTCCAATTAGTGTGAAGATCACTACATGAGTCTTTAACTTTATCTAGTAACTGTCGGAATCTCTAATGGCGAGTACAGAGCCAGGGAAGAGGAATGCAGAACCCTCCCCCATCCCCCAGACTGTGTTAGCAATGCAGCATGGATTTCCCAAATTCCCCCAAGCTATGTCACAGGCAGAAGAGTAGGCAGAGTCAGACACCATACACACTTGGCATATTGCACATCTCTTCCTACAAATGCTAAGGCTCCTTTCCTTTAGTAGCTTGATACCACTAACTGAATGTTTTATTAGCATTTTTTCCTGACATTTCCTCTTCTCTGTCTTCTCTCCTTTCCTCTTAATCGCTACGCTCCTGTCAGCATTTGATTATTTTCCTTCTCCACTTGGCATTCAGCTGATCTGGAACTTGTCAAATAAAGTCAAAGTCAGGGTCTCCCGGGCTTTACAAGGTTGCACAATGGAGGTGGAGGCCACCAGGAACCATCCCCAGCAGCCCTTACATGGCCATGTGAGGGTCAAGCAGAATTGCAGTCCCAAAAATGAGTTCATCCCTGCTCTCCTGGGAATACATAACACTTCAAATGGGCTAAAGGGGCAAGGTCATGGCCTCTCTTGCTCACCCACCAGCCCCCAGGGTGGGTCCAATGTGTACGAAAAGCAAGTGGCATCTCATCAAGGAGCTTCACAATAGACATGCTCTCCCTGGTAGCTGAGAAGCTTCAGAAAACCTCCTAGGCTATGTCTACACTGCACAGTTATTTCGGAATAAGCTATTCTGGAATAGTTATTCCAAAATAGCTTATTTCAAAATAGCACGTCTACACTGCAGGGAAGTCTCAAAATGAGTCTGTGGCAGGCTTCCCTAATGTAGACATGCTATCTTGATTTAGAGCCCCAGGATGAATAACTTAGAATGGCCCTGGTGAGGGGCTATTTCGAAATAGCAGAAGTGGAACGTCTACACATGCCTTATTTCAAAATAGCTCTTTCAGAATAGGTGTTATTCTTTGTAGAATGAGGTTAACAGAAGTCAGAATAAGCCATCCATTATTTTGAAATTATTTTGAAATAATGGAATTGCTGTGAAAACGCCCGCATAGTTATTTTGTAATAAAGGCCATTTTTCCGAAATAACTTTGCTGTGTATACACATCCCTAGTTTGTCCCCAGAAGTGGTTGTGGGTTGTGCATCCAAGGCATAATAGTGGTGCAGCATCATAACTGAGTTCAGGAAAGTCTATAATACTGTAACTAGGTATGTTTGCAAAAAAGAAACCCTGTTTTATGGCTTCTCTTTATATTGTACCTACCCCATTCTTTTTTTCTCCACTAGTTGAAAGAAGATACTAGTGACAAGGATATAGGTATTTAGGTGAACTCCTTCTTCTTCATCTTTCTCTTTACCAACGTGAGTCAGCATTCAGTTGTCTCCTCCCATGATTGAGGGCAAGTGGATAGTGGGTCCCTAATAAATGCCAACACAGCCAGAGTTTATTCTCAAGTGCCAAGTATTTCAGCTCCCTGGATGCAGCAGGTTCACATACCTGCTCAGGGTTTCATGCTCCTTCAATTCTTGAGGCCTTTTACAACAGACCCCAGTGCCCAAGTGCAATAGTATATTTACCATTCTCAGAGATGGGGGCTTTTCTCTCTCAGAGACGTTGTGGAGTCAATACAGACAGTAATGGGCTGAGAGATGAGCCTCTCAGCATTTGCTGCCTTAAAGGATCATACCTTGATGTGACTGTGAATCACAACTCTGTAATCTGCTTTTTGGTCAATCCAGACTATAATTTATTCTCATTCTTATTCTCTGAATTACTGTACAGCCCAGAGGCCTCAACCAAACCTAAAGCTCCATTGTGTCGGACAATGTAGAAACACATTATAAGAGGCAGACCTTGGCTTGGGAATCTTAAAATATAAATTATGCAGAAAGGGTGAAGGAAATACAGAAGCAAAAAGTGGGGAAATAGCTTGATCAAGATTACACAGATGTGTAAGATCCAGGATTAAATCCTGAATCCTGTAATGGAAGATCCAGGAACAGAATAGAGGTCTCTAGACTCCAAGTCAAAAGAACAGCTATACTGGGTCAGACCAAAGGTACATCTAGCCCAGTGTCCTGTCTTCTGACAGTGATCAGGTGCCCCAGATAGAATTATCAGAACAGGTAATCATCAAGTAATCCATCCTCTCTGCCCCATTCCCAGCTTCAGACACCACCCCTGTACAGCCATTGATGGACCTATCCTCCAAGAACTTATCTAGTTCTTTTAAAACTCTATTATAGTCTTGGCCATCACAACACAAAGTCCACTCTGCTAAACTCTAGATTACAGCAGTCCAAATTCAGGGCTCAACACTGAGCGGTCATGGATGGAGGATTGTATTTAGGATTCACAATGCACAAAGCGCACACGCTTGCAAAATATATCTGGGAAGGGTTCCAGAATACTGAGTCTGCACCTTCCTTTGTATCTCATGTTCTGTGTGGCTTCTTTCCTCTTACTTTCATCACATTTGTAATATCCTGTTTTTGCTTAAAGATAGTCTCCTTTTGTTATATAAATAAAATGAAGTCAAACACCCTTCAGTTACTGGTTTAATAACATTCTCTCTCACTCTGGTCTGGTAGATAGAATTTCCACGACCGTTTCCTTTCCCACTCATAGTCCCATTGCTAAGTGAAATGTATGGATTTGATCTGGAAATTGATTTTTATATGATACACTCCATTCAGGAAATCAACCAAAAAATTATATGCAGGAGTTTTCTCTCCACAGGGTTAATACTGACTTTTGGGTGTATTAGAGCCATGAATTCTGTGTTTGGTCATTCAAAATATTTTAAACTCATCCTGCATTATCATTGTTCAAGTACAATCTCTATGCCTATCCAGGACATTCCTATAATACAGTGAGCATGTTAGGTTTAGAAGGATAATATTAAGAGTATGGTACAAATGCAGCTACTACATCCCCTTTATCCATGGGGATTGAATCCAAGAACTGCAGTACCCACTCCTGCCACTTCAGCTAAAGGAGGAAATCCTTTAGATAGAACCAGTAGAAGGCTTTTATTTTCTATGGGTACGCCTACACTTGCTCCATAGTTCGGACTAGGGATGCAATAATGAAGCGGGGATTTAAGTATCCCGCGCTTCATTAGCATAATCTCGTCCGCACATTATCCGCTCAACAGCTGATTCGAACCAGGAAGTGCGCTCCAGGACGCATTAGTTCGAATCAAACCTCCTGGTTTGAACTAACATTACTCCTCAGAAGCAATTTGATTCAAACTAATGCGTCCCGGAGCATACTTCCTGGTTTGAATCAGCTGTTGAGCGGAATAACAAGTGGATGAGATTATGCTCATGAAGCACGGGATACTTAAATCCCCACTTCATTAGCAATTTCGGTCGGCTACATTTGCATCCCTAGTCCGAACTAGGGAGCAAGTGTAGACGTACCCTATATGGCCTAGCCACTAGAGGGAAACATGACTGATGTACACACAATCAAATCAATACTGGGAAACATGCTGGGTAACTCTTCTGTGGCAAATGGACAAATTGGATGATTGAGCCAAAAGAAATCTGATGAGGTTCAACAAGGACAAGTGCAGAGTCCTGCACTTGAAACGGAAGAATCCCAAGCACTGCTACAGGCGGGGGCCAACAGGCTAAGAAGCAGTTTGGCAGAAAAAGAGCTGGGGATTAAGTCGATGAGAAGCTGAATATGAGTCAAGAATGTGCCCTTGTAGCCAAGAAGCTTAATGGCATGCTACAGTGCATTAGGAGGAGCATTGCCAGCAGATCTAGAGAAATGATTATTCCCCTTTATTTGGCACTGGTGAAGCCACATCTGGAGTATTGTGTCCATTTCTGCCCTCCAACCCCATTACAGAAAAGGTGTGGATGCACTGGAGAAAGTCCAGCAGAGGGCAACAAAAATGTTTAGGGAGCTGGAACACATTACTTACGAAGAGAGGCTGAGGGATTTGGGCTTATTTAGTCTACAGAAGAGAAGAATGAAGAGGGTATTTGATAGCAGCCTTCAACTACCTGAAGGGGGAGTCCGAAGAGGATGGAGAGAGGCTGTTCTCAGTAGTGATAGATGACAGAATGAGGAGGAATGGTCTCAAGTTACAGTGGGAAAGTCTAGGTTGGATATTAGGAAAAACTATTTTACTAGGAGGGTGGTGAAGCACTGGAATGGGTTACCGAGGGAGGTGGTGGAATTTCCATCCCTAGAGGTTTTTAATTCTCAGCTTGACAGAGTCCTGGCTGGGATGATTTAGTTGGGGTTGGTTCTGCTTTGGGCAGGGGGTTGGACTCGATGACCTCCTGAGGTCTCTTCCAACCCTATGGTTCTATGGTCCTGCAGGGCTGCTGGCTGGGATCCACCTAGATAAGGCCTTCCAGCCAGAGCTTACCTCTGGCGCCCCAGACCCTCCTTCCCCCCAGCTCCCTGCTCCAGGCCACCACCCCCTCCTGCCCCAGGTCATCACCCAAAACCTTTTAACTTCCCCTCCCCCAGGTCACAACTCCCTCCCAGGTCCTGCACCCTCTCCTATACCCCTCCCCCAGGCCAGAATCCTCTCCTGCACCCATATCCCCTCCCCAAACCTGCACCCCCTTCCCCTGCCCCAGATCATCACCTAAATCCTCTTCACTTCCCCTCCCACAGGTCACAACTACTGTCCAGAGCCTGCACCCACTCCTACACTCCTTCCACAGGCCAAAATCCTCTCATGCATACTCCCTCCTGGACCCTGCACCCCAAGCTGCTGCCCCAGATCACAGCTCCCTCCATTCAAACTCCCTCTTAGATCCCACACCCTCTCTTGCACCCCAGTCTTGTACCCTGAGCTCCCTTCTGTACCCAACCTCTGTCCCAGACCCTGCACCCCCTCCATAGAAAAGTGCAGTGCTTCACTACTTACCAAAATCTTGGAGTGGCCCCCATCAAAAATTATTGCCCACCTCTGTTGTAGAGCAATGGTGAAGCATAGAACAAATGGAAATATGGAAGTCAAAATGAAACCCTCCCTCTTTCTGTAAAACTGAAACAATAAAATAATAATGGCAGTTTGCATTTGTATAGAATCTGTCATCCTGAAATACTGAAAAGCACTTTGGAAATTTTACAGACTACTGCATATTAACAAGACTCATGTCACACACTCACCTATAAAAGGCAGCCTCTGCTATAAGCAGATAGAACACATAGCAACGCTACACAAAAATTCTCAATTCAGTTACATCCTGATCTTGAGAGAGTCACTGCTACTCCTACTGAAATCAGGGGCCAGATCCTCTGTCAATTAATATGAATCTCCATAGCTTCATTAACTTCAGTGAAGCAGTACCAATTTACCTCAGTTAGCAGGTGCATCATCTCTCAGGATCAGGCTCTTAAGGAAGAAGAAAACTGGATGTAGGTGAAATTGTTGCTTGATTCCAATCTGTGAAATGAGCAGAATGCTGTTCAAACTCACAGCACACATCATTCTGGTCTGGATGAATAATTAGGGATTTGAATCATAAAGGTGTCTCAAGTTTTCTGCTAATGCATTTGATATGGGTGCCATACGACCGATTGCCAGCCCCGCTCATTTGAGGATGTCCACATAAAAACGGGTGGTTTTGAGCTTTTTCAAATCAAAGTCAACCTCTCATAGACTTTAAGGCCAGAAGGGACCATCACGATCATCCACAGAACCTCACCCACCCACTCCTGTAACAGATCTTGTAAAATAACCTTTGCCTGAATTACTGAAGTCCTCAAATCGTGATTTAATGACTTCAAGTTTCAGAGAATGTACCATTTACCCTAGTTTAAACCAGCAAATGGCCTATGCCCCATGCAGCAGGGGAATGTGAAAAAAACAAAACAAAACAAAACAAAACCAAAAAACAGGTTTCCTGCCAATCTGGCCTGAGGGAAAATTCCTTCTTGACTTCATATCTGGTGGTTGGTTGGGTGTGTTATTTCAAAATAACAATGTGAGTGTCCCCAATTATCACCTCTAATATCATTATCTCATAGACACTAACCTCCTCTCCTCACCCCCCTCTGTTCTAAAATCTGATTTGTCAATTTTATATGTGTTCACTTTTTTTTTTATTGTATCCCTTTGGTATATATGGTCATGCCAATTTTCTTCCACAATTTGATCTGAGGAAGTGGATCTGGCCCACGAAAGCTCATCATCTAATACAGCATCTTGTTAGTCTTTAAAGTGCTGCATAGTCCTTTCTTTTGTTTCAGCAAGACCAGACTAACACGGCTACATCTCTATTACTAGCATCTACAGCCATTCTGTTATCTGTAAACCTCATTCTGTGAGGAATAAGGCCTATTCTGAAATAGCTATTTCAAAATAAGGCATGTGTAGATGCTCCACTTCTGCTATTTCAAAATAGTCCCTCACCAGGGCCATTCTAAGTTATTCCTCCCCAGTGCCTCCTAGGCCTCTAAATCGAGATAGCACATCTACATTAGGGAAGCCTGCCTTGGACTAATTTTGAGGTTTCCCTGTAGCATAGACGTGCTATTTTGAAATAAGCTATTTCAGAATAACTATTCCAGAATAGCTTATTTCAAAATAAGCATGCAGTGTAGATGTACTCTTTGACCTTGAGCATATGAGACCGATCAGCCCGCCTCTTGGGAAAGAAGTTGCTCAGAGTCCTCTCTATATTCTGTCCCATATCTGACAACTGGAGATATTTGCTACTGTGAGTAATCTCATCAAATCATCCTGTCCATACATTTAGTAAGCTCAGGTTTGAAATGTTAGGCTTTTTTCTCCCCCACCAGTTCCCTTTGAAGACTCTGATGCTTAGAAAGCTTTGTCTAATTTCTAGCCTACACCCACTGATGGCCAGTTTACATCCATTTTTCTTTTCTGCCAACATTATCTCTTAACTTGAATAACTCCTCTTTCTCCCTGTCATTTATGCCTCTGATGTATTTATAGTGACTAATCATATCTACCCACAACCTTCATTTGGTTCATCTAAATATGCCAAGCTCCTTAAATCTCTTCTCGTAAGGTAGGTTCTCCATTCCTCTGATCATCCTAGAAGCCCTCCCCTGGATCTTTTCCAGGTTGAATTAATCTTTTTTAAACATAGGAAACCAGAATTGCACACAGTATTTCATATGAGGTCTCACCAATGCCTTGTACAATGGTAATAACACTTCCCTGTCTCTATTGGAAATGCCATGCCTGATGCACCTTAGAACTGCATTAGCCTTATTCATGGCCACATCACATTGGCGGCTCACAGTCAACCTGTGATCGACCTCTTGTGTCTATATCTGTGCCATCTTCTTTGTCAGGCAAAGTGCGGAACATAACTCATGAGGTTTAAAGGTCAATGGAGAGTGAAGGACGCTGATTAAATTTTTCATTGCTATTACATGTTTCACCTAGAAAAATCATGCTAGATAAGTGCAGACTATGATTGATAGGGCCAAATTCTGTGATCTTTAATGGAGCAAAATACCTGTTGCCTTTTATAGAAGTGGTGCTCCATTAGGGATCCCAGAATTTGACTTTCACATATTAATTTTCAAACTGGTTGCTTACTCCTGTGGGTCCTTTCACTGAATATATATATATATATATTGGTGAAATAGCATTGTTTATGCACTGGAGTATCAATTTTAAAGCATCTGTCTAGCATCTGCTAGAGGCTGCAGGAGGAAAATGAGTAGGATTGGGAGTATATAGCAGAAAAAAACCCTGTGGTTCAAAGTAAAGAAGTTTGCCAGAAACCTAGAAGCCCACCTGGACAGATACTCCTGAATCCTTGCTATCCTGAGTCACTTTGCCTATCCTTGCAAAGTGAGGAAAAATGACATTTAAATAACTAGGATCCATCTCTCTCTCTCTCACATACACACATATGAAGGGAAGAAACACATTTCTCTCTTTTTTCCTTTTAAAAAGCCATTTCATTTTTTCCATGACACTTTTGGCAATTGTCACATTCCCATTTCTCATACGCAGTTCCACAAACTTCTTGGTATGCTGCCATTACTCTTGCTGCAATAAGCAGGCTCACTGGCAGGGGAGAAGACAGACCACATGGTCACTATAGGCCCCCACTTATGGCTCCTCCTAACTGAAATAATTCTGCACATTCCAGGAATGCCTGGGATGCAAACAGAGTTTGACATGAGCAGGTGCTCTCTGTTACAACTCTCAGTAATCTCTGATTCAGTGTCCAGAAAAGTATATGGAAATTTCCCTTGTCCCTATCTCTGGTATTCTATTTGGCCTTTGACCAGATTTTGTGGCAGCCAACCAAATTTAGATTTATTATCAGCTAAGGGGTGGGTCCTAGAGGAACACAGTTCCTCTTTTCCTTCCTCCCACCAAACTATGCCATTGTCTGGGCTAGTTATAGGGAGGTGGGGAAGGGAAGAAAGGACATGTGCCATTTTTACTGGCATATAGAGCGGTGGTTGCACAGGTTAGCACTGAGTATCAGATTCCTGCACCACCAGCTGGCAGCAGTGCAACATAAATCATATGCAATGGAAATCAATGTCTGAGCAAGAAGCCCCAGACCACATCTATGAGATAAACATATACTCTGGTCATAATTAGAACCAAATGAAGGTGAGGTGGGTGTAGCATGTGCTTTTATAATAATGACCTCAGCATTAGCGTTCCTGTTATAGAAGTAAACTATGAAAAAAGACTCCAGTAGCCACTTGACATCTTTGTTCTAGACAGGTAGGTATGGATTTGTATGTCCCCAGAAGTCCTGCATAGGACAAATGCCTAAAGAGTAAGAGTAACCATGTGAAATTAAACAAACAAACAAAAAAAAAAACCCAAAGCTGTGACTCCATTCTGTGGATCTACAACTACCATCGATCTCATCAGGTGCTCAAGAACTGACCTCAAATCAACATTACGACACGTAGGCAATGTTTAGAACATCATAGCCACCTTTTGGAATTCTTCACATAAGATGAGAGAATCTCCAACCTCTCCAAAGACTTGATTCCCAAAATGGTAGCCGCAATGTTGCAAATGGATGAGATGAGGTAGGAATGGCCATTTTAACAGCAGAATACTTCCAAGATTGAGTTATGTTGTCCTATAAAAACAGCAATTTTCACTCCTGGAAAGCCTTAGCCCTCAGTGTCATATTTGGGATGAAGCTCACAATGTTTATTTCAGTTCAAAAACTCATAACTTAGGTTGCTTATACAATTTAGTGTGACATTTCTGAAGGCACTGAGGGGACAAACTCCTATTGTAAATCAGTGTGTGTGCTTACTTTCCTTTTGAATGTTTGACAATCTCCTGCCATACTGACTCAGTGCATGTTATAAACTGAATGGCACAAGCAACCAAGTCTTCAAGTGTGAGACTTCTTCTCACACTTCCTCTTGGGGTCCAAGACTGCTAGTTCCCATGAGTTGCTCCCTCATTCTGTCTACAGTTGAATAAGGCAGAGGCATATGTTGCCTCTCCAAATTCCTTGGTATATTGTCAGTAGAATAAAGTAGTCTTCTCCACTTACGGCCTAACTTTTATTTCAGCTACACCAGTTTCGCATTGGTGTTGCTAATTCCATGGACTGAAGTGGAGTTACTCATAATTTTCAGCTGTGTGAGGGTGCTTCTATCCAGCACCCTTAGCTCAAAATAAGCTACTCAATTTGTGCTATGCAAATTGCGTAGCTTATTTTGACTGTATTTTAAAATATCTTATTTTGTAATTTGGCGCTGTCTACACAGTGCCAAATTTCGAAATAATTCGCTAGTCCAAAATTCCCCTTAACTTACCAGGATGTCAGAATAAGCCACCTGTTATTCTGAAATCTATTTCGAAATAACGGGCTGTTTCAATAGATGTAGAATAGCTATTTCAGGAAACTTCCGGTAACCTGAAATAACTCCGCAGGATAGACGTACCCTAAATGACAGGTGCGTCAGTCCCTTCCTGTCTTACTAAGCCATTGTGTAGTGTTACTGGTCAAAGTTCAATTGAGTCTGTGTTCTAAGAAAGAGGTGGATGAAGATACTTGTGGGTATGTGTATTCTGTAAGGCTGTGTCTACACTACCAGGTTATTTCGAAATAATAACTCCTGAAATAACTGTTTCAAAATAAGCTTATTCCGCTTTACAAACAGGAGTTATTTTTTCTATATAACAACCTCAATATTTCAAAATAACAGTCTTGGTAGTGTGGACACTCGCCTTTTTATTTCGAAATAACTCCCCAGTGCTGACAAGCCCTAAAGGACTTTAGAATCCATGTGACTGCAATATAAGCTAGTATTAAGAAAGAAAAAAAATACAAATATGCCACTAGCTTCAATTGGGGACAAACTGTTGGCTGACAGGTGTTTAGAAACTTTGGACAAAATGGAGTGAAGGTTGACCCTGTTTTTGACAGAGTGACCTTGGAGCATTTCTCTTGACTGTTATTCTCTATCCTGGGAACAAATGACATGAAATTTTCCTTTTCCTCATCAGCATCACTCTTTAGGATAACCCAGTTGGGTTGAACAATGACTTAAAGTGGGAGCTAAGCAGAGAATATATCGAGTATTTGACCCAAAGGCCAATGAAATGCAGTGTCATCATAACCCAAAGGGAGTATCATTAGTCACTGAGGGGAGAGGCTACATGCATGCCTAGAGAAATCAATAGAAGGTCTTTGCCTGGTAACAAAAAGATAGCAGCACAGATGTTTATGTCTTTGCCCTTCACATACTTCGTTCTTCCTTCCTCTCCAGTCACCAGTCACCTTTTCACTTTCCTGATTCCTAACTAAGTAATAATGAATCCCTGCACTAAAAGAGACATATTCTGCCATCTAGATCCTTGCTCAGACAAAATTCCTATCAAGTCCAAAGTTTTCATTTGTTGGTGGACTGTTCTTTTTGGCTGATGATGACTCGAAGCATTTGTTATGTCACTGTTTATCACCATCAACTCAGTTTAGTCAAGACCTGGTTCAGCACAATATGTTGTTCAATCATTGATACATATAATCATCACAGCAAGCACTTACTGTACACTGTTAAAAATGTTTTTAAATACTGCAATTAAATAAATGGTCCCACGGAGCTTATCATCACACGTGTAGATATGGAATCTGTGGACACTCTCATCTTTTCACATGGAGTCTATTTGACTGATAACTGATAATTCCCTCTATGAAAGATCAACAGACTGTGATTATGATTAATAAGTGAGAAAGATTTTAGATGGTGTTGATAAGAATAAAGGACTGCAAATCAGAACTCTTTGGTTTCATTTGTAGCCCTGCCACTGACATGTTGTGTGAACTCTAAAACTCCCTGTGGTACAGTTTACCTATCCCTAAAATGGGTGCAGAGTTATTTACCTTTGTACTGAGGTTATGGGGCATAATTAATTAAAGTCTGTGAAAATTTTCAAAGTCTTTAATTACAGGCTCTACACAAGCAAAAAGTATTAGTTAACGAAAGATGAAAATCTGGTACATGTTTCCAGGGTTACATGAAAGAACCCTGTGGTCTCTTCTGGCCTTAAACTATATGAATTTAAGAGCTATGAATGATAAGCACTGTAACTGGTCATTTGTTCTACCTAATCTGATTTATACGCATTGTGAAGGAAAAAATCTTTTCATACTCAATTAGATTCATCCTGAAGTTGGCCCTGATTTCTTTGTACATTGGACATTGACTGGTAGTGTTATATACAGTGCCCTGATATCAAGGCCAATAATAACTACATGGATTTCTATTATATGAATACTATTTAAAGGGGTGATAGAGGTGGGATGAAATATGTTTAATGGTCTAGATGTCTTATTTATAAACAGATGCGTTTAAAGAATAATAATTATGAGGAAATAGACTCCTTGACCACAGTTTAGAAGAGCACAAAAGCATGTGCATACAATAGAAATACACAAAGAAGGAGGAATATGTGCAACATTATACATGGACTGAACACATCGGACCAATTCCTCACCAGCATATCTCAGCATTATTCCATTGAGCTCAGAGAAACAATGTTGATTTACACCAGCTGAAGATCTAGCCCATCCTGTTAACTACAAGAGGAAGAGTTATAAATGTGATGCTTACCTGGGGTGCCTTGTACTGAGGGAAGATGTCCCTCATGGCTATTTAGAGGCTTTCCAAGGTTCTGCCTCATTGGAAAAAGTCTATTGTGAACTGAAAACCCTGAAATAGATTTTTTTTTCTAGAGACAAAAAAGCTCTTAGAACTTCAGAAATGACCTGGGGAATCCTTCATTCCATTTTCAAGATGGTTAACATGGCCTCCCTCTAGTCACAGCAAAAAATGATAGATACAGTTTTCAGGCAGCCAGTGGCCTGATCTGTATATTCTCCTATTAAGTGAGTAAGTGCCAATTTCATTGCCAAAAGTGGAAGTAAATGGTCAGGTTTTAAGATTTGACCACCAGATTTAGCTCTTCATTCAGAGGCTTGTTCTTCAAAATGGCCACCGGCAGTTGCATGGAAGGAGCTGGACATCTTCCAGATTTAAAGGGGCCACATTATATATGGTAGCTAATGGCAAAAAAAATCCTTTAGTATTTTTACATGCTATTTCACAGCTACATACAATTATTCCAGTGAAAAATTACTTTTAAGTCACTCGGTGACAGTAGGTTTTGGCTGTTTCCATTAAACATGTACACCAAACATGCCAAGAGTCTCATAGTGTTGGAATATATTATTTGGAATAATATTATGTTTCAGCACTCGTATGTCATCACTTCTTATTCCTAACATGATGTCACCACATTTACAGAATGTCTTTGCTTTTGACAGTTTTTAAGTGAGCTTTTTATTAAAAATGAAAAACCCCTAAAGCTGCAATTTTTAATGCAAAATAAAAACTCACCCTTGATGGTTCTTGGAGAGCGACAATCTCTGTGTGTATGCTTTTTTTTAATGAAAGTCTTTTTGTACATCATTTAGAAGGAGAATTTCTTCATTCTATTGCAATGTATTTGGTATCTATGAACTACACGTATAGATGTGGTCATATTGCAAGCAAGCATCATATTCCATATGGTCCATATTCTCTTCTGATATCTGACCCTTTCTCTTCACTCAGTGACATTAAAGGGGCCATATTTTGCCAGCAAAGAGTCCTCCTGGTATAGTGATATTCCCTGCTGGCACATCAGACACATCAGAACCAGATCCACACCTACACTTCTCCCTCATTCCCACCCCAACACAGGATTCTGACAGAAAAAAGCTCCACCACACCAACCTTCCACTGAGGTAAATGTCCATCACCACCATCCTAATGGTGACTCTTACAGGTGCCAGAATAACCTTAAGCACCATTTGGGCTGGGGCTGGCTCAGGAATTTAGGAAACTAGACTCAGCTCCTTGACATCCTCATCCCTTTTCTGCTCTCAGAGGAGCTGAAGTTTAGGAGAGAATCTCTACTGATATTCTAGTCTATTAAGTACCACATTCTCAAGTGGACAGAACTTTATCTAGCCCCTGAAATGGCAAGTTTGCTGTAGCCTCTAGGGGTAACCTGCTTGCTTGCCTATAGATACATTTTCTTATAGATTTGTTATTTCCTTATGGTTTGATTATATGATTGACTAGGTTACAATAGGTATATATTAAAGTAGTTTGGTTGTAATGTAAGGAACCTCCAGGTCACATCCTGTATGTTGAGCTCAGGCAAAATTGACTTACGTATTCAGGACCTTTCACCTAGCTAAATAGCGGTAAGATAAAGCAACCTTTAATGGCACAGGGAGCTTCCAAGAATACCCTCAAACACACCATCACTTGGAAAAACCTGAAATAACCAATTAAGACAGACCAAATAACTGGCTAGGACAAAAATGACAAATGTGATACATAACCACAAAAGGGACCATAGTAACATTATCGCATGTCAATTTAAGTTGGGATCAATAATATACTGACATATAAGAAAAAAGACACTCCCCCATTAATAAGCTGAGGAAATAAGGAGAAAGGGAAATAATCTCTATTGAATGTGTATCAAACATAACAACGTCAGCATAACATAATATACAGTGGCATCCTCGCCTAGGGGCAGCAAGAGAAGGAGATGTAGTCCTTGGTAGATGCAGAATGATGGCCACTGGTGACAATGGGGAAGGTGATGGTGATGAGAAAGATGATGGATAACACTTCAGGTTGTTCTAAAAGAAATAGTGTGAGTGTATATATATATGTGTGTGTGTGTGTGTGTGCATGTACATTCTCTATCTATTTTGTTAAATTGGTGTGTTTGTGACTGTGTTAAATGTATTAATGAACTGCATTTATAAATATACAAGAGTTCCTACAGTGTTTGTGTTGCAATGGTGCACATCAGTGTTCCCAATCATTGAATAAGTTAAATACTGGGCCTGATCCTAGGACAAAGGATCTGTCAATCTTTATAGTAACTGGAAATTTATAAGTAATCTTTACAATTATACATGTGGAGGCAGGGAAAAGGGAATAAGGAAATTTGTGTGCAGCCATCTTAATCTTGTTAGCAAGAGAGCAAGAGTCAGGCTAAGTTTGTGGCCTGACAACGCGAGAGCTGTAATAAGACTCTGCCTTCGCCTCTCGCCTCCATAAGGAGATAAGGATAGAATGCTGGCTCTGGCAGGGACCTTGAGATAAGGAGCATCTGGGTGGAACTAAAATAACTGTTAGTCACTGGTGTTTGTAATGGGAAGGAGACTAATTGTTTAATGTTATTATATCTAATGGATAGTATATAAACTGCTTCATAATTGCTTGTATTTGAAGATCTGCCTGGGGGGGGGGGCTTCCCCCCCCCCATCCGAATCAGTTTTTCCCTTGCTGCAGCTTGTAATAAAACTGTCTCTGACTACTTGTTGCTTACAAACGCAGAATGAGGACAATGTTTTCTTCCACATACACAAGCTAAAGATGAGGCAGCACACCTTTGTGCACCTCAGGTTTTGAATACCCAGAAAATGTAGATTTAGGTGCAGGAAAGATCTGAGGTTTATCCAGTAACTTCTTATTCACATGAGCCTCCCCGTTGTCCACAAAGAGGCTTCTTCTTGGAGAAAGGGTTATTTGCTTGATCAACGGTTGCAACATCTGATGTTACATTTTTACTCACAAATCAGGGCAAATAGTCAGTGTGGTGTTGTCCTAAGGAAAAGGACAGGATATTAGCAAGTGCTGAGGCAGAGGCAGAGAAACGTTAAGAAGAGGCTGGAGTGTTTTTGCTGCTGATCTAAATAACAGGGATGTGCTTAAGGATGGGATATAGGATGTGACTAGATGAGGGGTGAGGCAAGGCACCAACATGCAGATGAACTGGAAGGAGATTGAGAATATGGCCTGATGGGGCGGGGAAAAGGGAACTAGTAGATAGCCTGACAGGTATTGGACTGGATGGCAGAGATCGTAGGGCATTGTAGGCTAGCGACCAGGCCACATGAGTGGCTCTCCATCTCAGTGGGCTGCAAGATTGTCATAACCAAGATGGTCTCCTGAGACAGGGTAGTTTTGCTAACTGCACTTGCATACCTAGCATTTGCGGGATGTGCCAATTGAACTATAGCAGCTCTTTGGTTGAATGCACAGGGAGCACACAGCTCTCATAATCTTGTGTACAATCAGCACACTCCTCACTTCATTGGCCCTTGCTTTAAGTGCATTTCTCTTTTGTAATACCAGTAAGAAAAAAAATTGCGATGAAAAACAGCAGATTCCAGCAACCATGTGCTCAGGCATGAGTAAACAAAATGTTTCATGGGCCACACATAGAACTCCAATGGGCTACATGTGGCCCTGAGGCTGCGGTTAGCTCATCAGTGTCATAGGGAAAATGCTCTAGGTGGCTAGTAGACTTGAATCCTTCGAGGCCCTTCACTAGAAGTGGTGGTATAGCTGAGTAGTAGAGCCTGTGCCTATGATTCAAGCAGTTGCTGGTTCAAATCCACGTGGTCTCTTCAAAGATGCTTTCCTATAGGGTCTTGTGAAAACCAAGACTTTAACAGGGTTCAAAAAAGAGCTAGTTAAGTTCATGAAAAGTGAATTCATCAATACTTATTGCCCAGGTTGGGTAGGAATGGTATCCCTAGCCTATGTTTGTCAGAGGCTGGAGATGGAGAGGAATCACTTGATAATACTCTGTTCTGTTCATTCCCTCTCAGGGCATGTAGCATTGGACACTGTCAGAAGACAGAATGGACCTTTTGTCTGACTCATTAGGGCCGTACTTATCTTCTTATCTAACCTAACCCCTTGCA
This sequence comes from Pelochelys cantorii, assembly GCA_032595735.1. Taxonomy (NCBI): domain Eukaryota; kingdom Metazoa; phylum Chordata; order Testudines; family Trionychidae; genus Pelochelys; species Pelochelys cantorii. Next base: position 35,352,537 of record CM064338.1, on the reverse strand, counting down.
TCATCAAGGGCATCTGTGCCACAGATTTCTATTATCCACTGCACATGTAGGGTCCTGCTCTGAACAGTTGTACTAGTGAGGGAACTGAGCAAGATGACTGGATAGTGAGGCCCTCATGGCTCGATGAAGGAAGGAACATGTGGAGACCATGTTTGCAGTGCCACATTGTGAACACCTTCACTATTGGCTCACAGGGCATGTCTAAACTACATCCCTCTTTCAAAAGAGGCATGTAAATTAGGCAGATCAAAAGCACAAATGGAGTGGGGATTTAAATATCCCGCACTTCATTTGCATAATCGCATCACAGCGTTCTTTCGAAAAAGGATATTTTGAAAGCGAAATCGCCGTCTAGATGTGGTTCTTTCGAAAAAAAAAATGAGTACAGGAACTTTCAAAAAAGGGGGTTTTTTTTCGAAAGAACCGCATCTAGATGGCGATTTCACTTTCGAAATACCCTGTTTCAAAAGAACGCTGTGACGCGATTATGCAAATGAAGTGCAGGATATTTAAATCCCCACTCCATTTGCGCTTTTGATCTGCCTAATTTACATGCCTGTTTCGAAAGAGGGATGTAGTTTAGACATAGGTTCCGCTACTGGAAACAGAGCATTTGCCTGTGGATCAAATTCTGTGTATAAACTTGGTCTATTTTCACCTGTTTGTATGGCAGATGTGCCTGTAATAGAATTTGCCTATGAAAGTGGCTAGAACCAACCATGTTTTACTTGAATTAAGTTCCTTTTTTAGGAGTTTTAAGGAAATCTGGGAGGGGGGAGTATTTCTACATTTAAATCCAAGGATCAAATATATATAATTATGATGGCTCTTGACTATTATAAGATTTATAATATTCAGTACTGGTATTTATTAATGTTGTGAACACTTTACAAGTACAGACAAATAGCCAGTCTCTGCCCTGAACTGCTTACAGTCTGAAAGACATATAATGGGGAAAGGTTACATAGCATTCAAGCAGAAAGGTCAGATTGACACCTGACACACACACTAATAGTTTGATGGTTTTTGTTTATTTGGTTACTGGTTCTTCTTTTTTTAATAAACTATCCCCAAATGCCCTCCTGCCTAATGAGTATTATCTGGTTAATTTCCCGTAGGCTTCAATGCAGAAGCAGGTCAGTTGGTTTAATTATCAACTATGGAGACATGAAGGAACTTGAATCAAATGAAATATACAACGGTGATTTTTTTTTCTTGGAGCCCTTTACATTAGGAAAAAATGCCTCTTAAAAGAATAGATTATCTCTTCCATGGCTTTAAAAAGACACAATTCCTACCCAGCCAAATAATGATAATATTCTTGTCCAATGCACACAGTGCATTTACTCTGCATAACAATAGTCAAAAGAATCTAAAGACAGACTTAGGACGGCTTGGCTTTTCTTTCTCTATTTGTTTTTAATCATTTAGACTGACTCCCAATACTGTCAATTCATCACTGAATTGACCCCACATTATGCTTGGTGAAGTTTTCAAGTCTAAAAATCCATATGACACCACTCAAGCCAGTGGCATCTGCATGACTGCAACACACACGGCATGCAACACTTACTTCCATCGATTGGCTCACTCACTGGGAGATTTTTTGGCACGAGGGAAAAGTTTTCTTTTCAAATAGGCTTTTTCTGTGCCCTAGATAAAGTGTGATGGAGGCTAAATAAGCAAAAGTGGGTTGCCATGCCTCCCAAGCTCCTTGTTTTGTTTTGTTTTTCTGGGAGTTATTATTGGCAAGTCTTTATGGGGAAGATCGGCATGTAGAAGCAGCATTCATAAGGAAGGAAATCCAATTAATTTTGTTAGAAATCCAATAGTCTCCAAAGTGAACACTCACTCCAACCACAAATCTACAAGGTTATAGAGCTGTGAAGGCACTAGAAGCATCTACACAGCAGAAAGATTGAGCTCGCGCTCGATGCGGCCAGAGTGATATCTGTAATATCCCATAGAAATCCATTGAGAACACTTATGAAAGTGCAATATCCTTTAAATGTAACCTTGGTAATGAAAGGAAAGGGCTCCCATCCCTAAATAAAAACAACAAGCCCCGACAGGTCCGAATTGATACTAGCATTTGCTGCTGCCTTGAAACACCCACAGAGAGTCAAGCCGGTCAGGAGGGTTTATTATTTTTAACCGTTGGGTAATTGTCAATCTTTAAGGAGAGGAGATTTTTTTCGGAGAGTCAATTAATAAATAATTGTAAAAAGCTTATTGTTGTTTCAGATGTCTGGATAAAATATCTCAGGGGTTGGGGGGGTGAATGAACAAAGGAAACTGAAAGAAGAAAGCAGAGATCAGAGGCTCATTTTAGACAGCACAGCTCAGAAAGCCTTGTACTGAGGGGTTTTATATATAGCACCACATTGAGTGACAAAATGGTAGCTGTCATAATGTGCCAGTTAACATGTCCAATATGAGCCGATCGTTTAGTGTCCCCTGGGATTAGAAGACAGAAACATGACAAAGAACAAAGAACTTGGATCAATAATGCTTGGGGAAATAAGACAGAGAAGGTTATTTACTCTGCATTGATCCGTTGCTGCAGTCGCGTAAACTTGGCCTGTTTTTCTTTTGTTAACCTTTAAGCTTGAGTATACTCACAAGCAACTAGGGAGCCAACTAACAGGTGTAGATTAAGGATCGAAGGAGGTCATCGTACCTCTGTCACCACTAGGCACCCATGTAACAACATCCCTGAAGAAATTTAAACATCAATAGCTATAATAAGGGCAAATTTATCAAGCTTGGCCTACTTTTGCTGGGAGCCTGGTTGTGTCCAGTCAGTTTGCCCTTGCTACAGCTCAATTGATTTGGACATTCTTTTACTAGAGTTGATTATCAATTGTGACACAGCAAATTTGTTAGCTTCCAAGCGCTGAACTTGGTGTTGCCACTGGAGCCTCTGAAGTGAAAACACCTGGACTTGCTTCATTTTTAACCTCACTGGAGGGGGAGGGGGCAAAGAAGAGTCCTTTTATGATTTTTTTTCCTGGGTAGCTGCTTCACAGGTGATATCTGCACTTTGCAGCAGGCACACTTGGCCTGCCATATTTGGAGGAAAAAAAAAATTAAGAGCACGAAGGAAATATGAACATAAAAAACAACATTGTGAAAAAAGAAAAGAGGCACAGAGTTCTATGCTCAACCTTTGCCCCAGCTCTAACAGGCGACAAAATGAGAACTTTGAGGAAAAGATGAGTCAGGAATTTGCTAATAGGACATGGAATCTTCTCCCTTAAATTATCTCCCCAGTATGAATTTGATCAGCTCCAGTGTAGACCTCTCTGAATTATTCATTGTGAATAAAAATATTCATTACAAATGTATCCCTTTCTTCTGTTTCTGAATATATCCTGATTTTGGCAGATTTTATTTGTTATAAATAGGTAGAACTGTTGGAAAATTATTTTCTTGTCCCAGGAAAGTATGTAAAGTTTTTTTAAAAATCCCATGCCAAATAGGGCTGAAAAGTGGAAATCTCAAATATTTTTGCAAACCAACAAAAATTGAAAGAAAAATTGGTTCAGGTCAGTCAAAATATTTGTTTTTATTTTTAAATGAAACAATTTAAAATTATTGAAAGTACTGGCTCAAACTGCAAAACAAAACAAAGCTAAAAATAAAGAGGGAAACGATTTTTTCAGTTTAAAAAGTTTCTACAGCTTTGATCCATTTTTTCTCAACATTTTTTCTAGTTGTGAAATTTGTTGAGACTGATCCTTTCCTGAGAATGGTTCCCATTTTTATGAATAATTTTTCACCAGAAACATAGTTTGCCAAATACTTCCTGACCATCTTTAATATGATATTTCCTGATTCATCATATTCACTATATTGAGATGTTCCCAAATTGTTCACTCTACATCTACACTGCAGCACTATTTCGGGAAACCTCTGCTATACCAAAATAGCTATGCCTCATCTAACAGCAAGCCCATTATTTCAAAATATAATGGGCTTGCTAGTCTGACATGCCCATAAACTTCATTCCACAAGGAGTAAGGGAGGTTTCAGAATAGCAAGTTATTTTGAAATTGACTCAAAATGACCTACACAATTTGCATAGCTCAAATTGTGTAGCTTATTTTGAGCTACGGGTGCAGCGTAGACGCACTCTTTGACTCCTAGTAATGATTAACTATTCATCATCTTGTGTGGTGTGGTTTGCCACTTAAGTCACATAGATTTATTCCTGTTCCCTGGTTGGGAAAATGAATTATGCGTAATTGTGAGTGATCCAGTTTACAGCATGATTATTCAGATAAATAATCATTCATGCTCAAGTTCAGGGAACTTTCTTGAATTTCTGAACATGTTCACCAATACCCAGTAGGTGTGATGATTAAAATACTCATGCATAGTGAATTATAAGATCTCACAAACTCCAAAGGAAGAAAGCCAACTAATAAATATATTAGTTCATCTGGTTTTTGCTTTTTCGTTTAATAAGTGCTAGGCAATAGTACCCAACAGTCGTTACACAGTTCGGTCGTTGTATGTGATATGAATGCATGCACGGGATTCTATTCCTAGAGTGCATTTTATGGAATATTCACTGTCACAGCTGGCATTCGTTGGTCCCTTAATTGGCAAATCCAGGATTTTGAAAGGAAACAGAGGAGGGGTTCTAGGAAGAATCAGTCCAGATCACGCTTATAATGTATGCTATTTGGCACAGTTGGAAGCAAAGTTTGCACATATGCTATCTAGACTGGCTTACAGATAAGGGACTTTGGCCTCCGGGGTTATCAATCTGGCAATTAGGAAATTCTAAATTGACATAAAATATGCCTTATGTGTCTTTCTTATATAGATATAAAAATCCGAGACAAAATGAAAAGCACAGAGTGAGAATCAGATATTTCTTCCCTTGCAGAGATGGGAAATCGGTTGTTTGCATCTCTTGGCACGGAAAGATTCAGTGTGTGCCCCTTGCCCCATCACCTATAAATGTGTGGTGGTACTTAAGAGCACAGGAGGGGGAAGTCAGCAGCTTTTAGGGCATCAGAAATGACAGCAATGAGCATCGGACCAGGCGCGTAAGCAGAGTGCATTGAGGCAGTTCTCCTCTGAAATCAGTCTAGGGCAGAAAAGAAGCCACTGACAGTCTGCTTCTCTGCTTGAGAACAAGCGGCAGAGGGCACAAGACTCATTAGGATACGCACAGCTCAGCACAGTTTGGTACTAACCAAAACTGTTCACCAGCTAATGTGAAATGGCTTAGAGCTCTCTCAGCTCTGTTGGAATTCTAATAAAACATCATCCCAGTTCGCAGTGCTTAGCATGCTCTTCCCAGAGGCTGGAGAGTGAATGACCTTCTTGCCCCTAGAGATAGTCCTGCTAGGTCAGGGCTCAGGTACAGCGAATGACTAGTGTGAGGGAAAATCTATGGATTCAGTCTCCTGGGCTGTTAGTCCTGCACTTTAATGACTTCAGTAGAACTATGTTGATTTACTGCTCAGGATCTGGTCCTAATGGCATCTTTAAGGCACTTGTATGTATTGTATAGGCACCAGTCCTCCCTATACAACCTAAACCTGAACCCTCATCTGCTCATTACCAGCACATCCTGGAGTGGAGGAGGTGTCCTGGCAGCTAACGTGATGCTGGACCATCTCGTTCTGGCTGCACACCCCAACCTTCTCTTTCCCTTTACAGTGATGCCCATGGAGGAAGCAGTCCCTATGTGCCTCCCCTGAGCAATCGTGCCTGGCCCGAAACTCAATTAAAAAGTGTTCAAAGAAACCAAAATGTGCATGGTTCTTAACTCAGTCAGACAAAGGGGATATTTCCACTGTGATCTCAAGCCTGAATTCATTTTCAAGGCTGCCCAGTGGCAGGTGTGCAGACATGTCACTTTGAATGCCCTACAGGAAATGTGAGCTGTCCAATTGAACCTAACACATCCATCTTTCCATGTCAACAAATTACAGACCCTCACAAGATGCCTTTTCCTAGGTGAATTTTTGACCCACACGGGGTGCAAAAGACTGGTCATATTAACAAGGCATGTCAATACATCTGGATCCTGTGCACCAAGATCTATTTTCCACGGGCACAGGGAAAAACACAGCAAATGCTGTTCAGAACAGAGTAAGGAACCAACGTTGTTAATGGAAGAGGAAACATCAGGTTGAGATGCAAGTGCATTGACAGGACCGTGGGCAACTTCCATGGTGCTTAGTGACACACCGCAGCACCGACAGCTTCTGCAGGCCCCTGGGTAATGTGTGTGGAGGGCGGAAAGGGGTCAGCAGACGAGCAACTCTGTGCTCCCAGAAGGGGTGGGGCCAAGGACAGAAGGGGTGGGACCGAGGATAGCTGGCCCTCAGTGCAGCCCAGAGTTCCCCTTTTCCCCCGCCCTTAGCGCTGCCTGGAGGAGGGCATGGCTCCATGCTCTGCCAATGATTTAAAGGGCCCAGGGCTCCAGTCACTGATACTGCCGCAGTAGCAGCTAGAACCTTTGGCCTCTGTGAATCACCAGGCCCCAGGGCAATTGTTCCCCCCGCACCACCATCGGTGAGCCCAGTCAAACATGAGCCTAATCCCAATTCCAGTGAAGTCAATGGAAAGACTCCCAGTGATTCTGATGGGATCTGGATCAGGTTTTCTATTAGCCGCTAGCCAGGGTTATTCTCAAGACAAATAATATCCAGGTCCTCTCAAAAGAGGAAAAAAAGGAATAAAAAACAAAGGAATCTCTGCCCCCCCCCCCTCCAACCCTACTCCTTCCCTCTCCCTTGTGTGTGCTGAAATGCATATGTAAAGTCTCCGGTTTACCTTTTACAAGGACCCAAAGGACTCAGGCTACACCTTTCACACATGGTTCTGCAGCCAAAAGTAAAAATTCTCATGATCGTGCTTTTAGACACCACATTTCCTGGTTCCTTTGCTAGCAAGCCTGCCTCACCCAGAGGCCTTGTCCATCCTGACCCCTGCACTTGTATTGGCCAATTGGCTGCTTGGCTCCCTTCCCAGCAGTCACTGCTCTCCAAGCATGACATCGATCATTGCTGTCGTCAGGAAGATGGCACTTACCTGATGGGGTAGGCGGAAGCAGCCTCTCTTACCATATGCTGGGAATTGTCAGTGGACACTCAAAGCCAAGACTGGTGATTTCTCATGCCAGGAAACAGGCCTTTCCCAGAGCCTGCCAACAAAATAAAAAGCCGCCTTTTTGCAGATTGAGTTTCCCACTGAGCAGTTTTATAGCAAGCTGGGTGGCACCAGGAACTATAGGTCACTGTTTCCTTTGGCTTCTGGGGACTCAGAGAGCAGACAGTGAAATAATAGCCACTATGATGGGGATGAATGTGAAAGGAGAAAGAAAGGGGCTTGTGCTGCTTCCCTACAGAAACCTAGAATTTATCCTCCCGAATCAGACCATTGAGACATTAAGTCTAATGTCCTGCCTCCCACAGTGGACAATCCTCGATGCTTCTGAGGAAGAGGAAAGGGTGTGATCCCAGCCAGTTGTGGGAACCATCTTCCTCACCCTTACAGTGAGCAGCGTTGCTGACATTTGATTGCTTCTCTCATGGGTCCAGGTTGCAAATGGAGCCCTCCCTTTTACCACACACCACCCGCTCTTCAGACCTGAGCATGGGGCAGCAATCAGTGCACTGCTTGTGCTCCCTGAAGGCACAACTCAGGAATGGTGTCCCTAGCCTCTGTTTGTCAGAGGCTGGAAATGGGTGACAGGGGGAGAGATCACCTGAAGATTCCCTGTTCTGTTCACTCCCTCTGAGGCACCTGGCATTGGCCACTGTCAGAAGACAAGATACTGGGCTAAATGGACCTGGGTCTGACCCAGTATGGCCATTCCTATGTTCTTATGTTCTTATGTAAGTGTTAGCCTCACCACCAGTGCCAGGCAGGGTTAGGTGTGGGGTCCTGGCCCTGCCTCACTTCAGCACCAGGACATGGAACGAAGCAGGCATGGAAGAAACGTATGGGTCACCTCCACAAAGGAGGCATAAGAATCGGATTTACTGTGTAGGCAAAATGACTCTGGAACTGGTACACGTTGGATGACTTTGCCACCAGTCCTGGCTGGGGGTTGACTTCTAATGCCACAATGGAGCTTGTAGCTTTCACAACTACAGATGTTATTACTGGTTGTAAAATAATCCTTAAAATGCTGCTATTATCCTCCAAGTTTGAGGTCATTCCAGATAATCCTCAGCATCACAGGAGCATATGATTTATTCTATCGGATCAGACCAAGAGTCCAGGCAGTTCAATATTCTGCCTGTAGCAATGGCCAGTCGCAGATACTACAAAGGAAGACAGACGCCCTTCTTATTCAGCTAAGCGTTGTACAGAAGATGGGGTGGGAGGCCTGTGGATGGGGTGGTTTCTGCAGTGCTGAGAAAATTCTATAATCTGACTCAGTGGAAAAGACCTTCCTCAAAGGATCCCCCGCCCTTTTCAGAAATGTTTCTTTTTTTCGTTCTTCCCCCATTTGGTGGCGGAAGGGGGAAAAAAGGAAAGAGAAAATATTTCCAAACAGAGAGAGGAGATACCTCCTTTGAATCACAAATTGCATGGAAAGACCTTTTTCTTCCAGTCAGGGGGTGGACCTGAATCAGTGGAAATCCAGGCCAAAAGATTACTTCACATTTCTTCCAAGGCATGAAGCCTTTAAAAAGAGAAAGGTCTATTTTTTATTATTCTTTTTTCCTTCTTCCATGCGAAGTTCGTGTTCTTTTTTTTTATTACTTTAAGTGTTTATTACTCACAGTCTTACACACACTCCCACACACACAAACTACAGAGCTCTTTACGGAAAGAAAACCAGGCCAGCTCCTCAAAAATGCAGAGAGGATCTTTTGCTAAAATAATCTCAAGGTCAGTTTTGGGGGTCTTTAGGTTTCTATATTCAGTCCAGCCACGTTTCATGTCTCTGCTTTGCTTGCTTAACTTCCTAGAAGCTTGGGCACAATTCTGCTTGTGTTGGCAGTTTTAAGGTGTGGATTCATGCAGGCTATTTACAAGATGCCAAGGGATGTCAAATCCTGAACATGTGTTTTTGTCCTACAGTCATTCTCTGACAGCAGAAATAGTCTGCAGCTTATCAGATCCATTTGCTGATATTTAACATCTTTTTTTTTCTGACAAAGGTTTGGGGTGAGATGAATTTTAATGTTTCTTCTTGCTGAAGCTGACAAAAAAAAAGCGTTTATACATTTGGCTCTAAGTTAGACAGAAACTAGAGTTTTACATTTAAATGCAAAGAAGGCCAATTCCATTTTATTATAAAACTCCCGCCGGCTCCTTTCCACCCCAAAGATGCTGTTCTGTTTGTTTTGTAACACGCTCAGTATTCTCTAATCACTGAAGTGAATTAAGATGCACAATCATTTAGGCTCAAAGGTATTAAAGTGCCTTACTCCCAAGGAGACAGGCACCTGTATACCTTTGAGAATTTGTGGCCTGGTGACAGACATAGAAGGTTTTTGATCTTTTTTGGGGGGCAGAGAATGTGTCTTAATTTATATTGGTGGTAGAACTGATAGAACAATAATAAAAAAAAGTCTGACTGCAAATGTTCATAGATAAAATGCCAGAATTGGGATTATATTATTTTACAAAAGTTTCACATTATACGTCTGAAAAATCACACCCAAAGTGCATTAATTAGCATTGTTTAAAGGGTTTAGTCATTTGGGAAAGGAGCAGAAATGATGTCATGCAGTGATCAATCACCCAATATTAGCAAATAGTCAAATTGAGCAGTTTAACAAGAACCACTAGGCTTTCAGTTCCTAGGGTCAGATTCTAAGGTAATATGGTGATGCTTAATCATATAAACCAAGAGATGGATATTTGGATATCTATTTGGTGAATATTGGTACACAGGGAACACATCTGAAGGACTCAGGACTAGTTTTGCAAAATATTTGTTTACCCCAAAATTGGCATTTTTTGTTAATACTGGTCATATTGAAAACTTTGATTTTTTTTATTTTGCAGGGCACCATTAGAAGGTACATTATTATAAATTATTATAATAATAGATTTGTCATCTCTGTTCTCTTCAGGCATCATTCTCTTTTGAGCTATTTTTCTCCACTAACCAACAACATCAATTTCTATATGTTTTAGCATGTCCAATACTGTGAGATCATGCCTAAAGGTGTTATACAACAGAAATGAGTAAACAGACTCTGTGGCTAGTTTTTCTGATACTCAGCCCCAAAGTTTGGAGGCACAGTTGAACCCTTTCCCAACCATCCAAACTGCTTCAGTTTTGCAAAATTAGGACCATAAAAACTCTTGTTGTATGGATGTCCCTGATGACTGCGAAGGATGGGCTTTCTTGTGAGTTTTCCAGTTATTCTTGCTTCTGGCCATATCAGAAACCCAGTCAGTGATTTTAGCTCCTCCACTTCTGGATCAGTATTTGGCAGTCAGAGCATGGGGAGAGTAAAATGAAAAATATATATATATTTTTAATAAGTGCCATCTAATTTTTTTGAATGTCCAAAAATGTTCTGTTTTTTCAGTAAATGTTTGAGTCAGTTCTAATTATAGCTGAACAACATTTCCCACCAGTTAAAAGACTGATATGTTAAGCTTGTGGTCCACTCTAGGTTGTAGGAGTTCTGGTCAGTTGAACTACCAATGCTAATGCTAAATCACCACAAAGTACATGGGGTCTTGGAACCAAGGTGGGTCAAAGACCTTCACTTGTTTGCCGTTTCATCTTCTAATTCTAATCCATGCCAGACATCACCCTCTAGTTCCTATGGAACTTTGCTTCTGTGTATATTTCTATTCCACTAGGCTGTGCCCTATACTTTGTTGGCAAATAAGGTAAATGACCCCTTTGTTGGCTGCACATATATTGCTAGCAACATTAGTTTTATTTAGCAAACTGTAGTGGATGGCATAGGCAGGTGCCAGAGAAGCGAGTCCCCACAAACCCAGAAAATACTGCTGTGACTCACCACAGCACCAGGCTGAGCAGCAGCCGACATCTCCTTAGTTATTGAGCGGAGCAGCTGTGTCACGTTCGGTTAGTTTACATCATGATCTAAATCAACCATGAAGGATGAAGATGCATCAAAAAACAACAAACAAACAGAGTGATGTGATACATTCACACAAGCTCTTAAATACACCATGTGCTGCAGTTCAATCCCAACTGATTAGTGTGATCGTGCTCAAGGAGGAAGCTGTATGGACTCGTTTCTGAGAAGGCGACAACTGCATAGTGCCAGAGAGGAGAGGAGTATCAGTCTTTATGAACGGATGTTTCTATTATTATTCTTACTCCTGACTCAGACTCTCTCTGATGCTCCCCAACAAATCCTGACTTCTTTTCCTAGATTGGAGGTATAAGTGAGGAGAGGAGGAAAGGTAGCTAGACACTTAGCCTAGGTCTACACTAGAGCAGGCAGGTCAGGCTAAGGTATGCAAAATGCGTAGCCGGATTTGACTTACCTTAAGAGACTTGGCAATGTCTATGCAGTGGGAGGCCAATGGGAGCAAACACTCCCATCAGCTTCCCTTACTCCTTGCAGAATGAGGAATACAGGACGCTGATGGGGGTTGCCTTCACTGTTTAATTTGGAGGTCTACTCTTGACCCACTAAATCAAACACTAGAAGATCAACCACCGGAGGATAGTATAGACATGCCCTTAAACACATGGGCTGTGTCTAGACTGGCCAGTTTTTCTGGAAAATCAGTTGCTTTTCCGGAAAAACTTGCCAGCTGTCTACACTGGCCGCTTGAATTTCTGCAAGAACACTGATGATCTCATGTAAGATTGTCAGTGTTCTTGCGGAAATACTATGCTGCTCCTGTTCGGGCAAAAGCCCTCTTGCACAAATGCTTTTGCGCAAGAGGGCCAGTGTAGACAACGTGGCATTGTTTTGTGCAAAAAAGCCCCGATCGCGAAAATGGCGACTGGGGCTTTTTTGCGCAAAAGCGCATCTAGATTGGCACGGGCGCTTTTCCACAAAAAGTGTTTTTGCGGAAAAGCGTCCGTGCCAATCTAGACGCTCTTTTCCGCAAATGCTTTTAATGGAAAACTTTTCCGTTAAAAGCATTTGCAGAAAATCATGCCAGTCTAGACGTAGCCATGGACTATATTAAGTAGAAAAAGGCTAATAGCTGAGGGTATGTCTACACTACAGCGCTATTTCAAATTAACTTATTTTGAATTAGTTAAATCGAATTAAGCTGATTTGAAATAACACATCTAGACACAAACTAAATCGAAGTAGCGTTTTTCTAATTCGAAATAGCGCATCCACATTGAGTTGACCCTAATTGAAGGTAAGGCTGGCCGGAACCAGTGCCGGCAGGGCATCAGGGTCGGACTTAGTGTGTGGGGCTGCTGCCTCAGGCTATCTGAGGTCTGTGCTTAAAGAGACCCAACCCCCCATCCTGGACAGACAGTTCTCAGGTTTCTCTGCTTGCTGGTCTACTTCCCTGAGGAACAGCAAAGCATTTGTGTCTCGGCGTGCTCTGCTTGCCCTCACTCGGGACACCACGGCACTCTGCAACATGGAACCAGACCTGCCCCTGGGGACTGTGCTGCATCTCGTGGACATGTTGCCAGCAGCCTGGCTGCACTGTCTGCAGGCTGCCATCCGGGAGGACCATCGAGGGGCTGTCAGGATCCAGGGGGCCCTGCGGGAGAGCTTCCGCCCTAAGGAGTGCTAACAGTCTCCCCGGTCTTCCCCACTGGGGGCTTGTGCCCCATTCCTCCCTCTCGTCCTTCCACTTACCCTTCCCTAGCCCCCACTTCCCAATGTCAAATAAAATACACGTATTTTCAAAAATAGAAACTGTCTTTATTTAACACAACTGGGGTGGGGGAATGAACCTCTGGGGAGACTGGGGAAAGGAGGCGGGAGAGGGCAGGAGAGAGGGTGGGAGAGGGGAGGGAGAAAACTTGGAAGAGGGAGCTGGAAGGGGGAAGCAAGGGGAAGAAGAGGGAGGGGAAGCTCAGCATTCAGGGGTGGGGGTCTTGCTGGGCCAATTGCCTCCCAGCACCACGGGTGCGGGGGCCTCGGTGTCCCCGGGGGGATGGGGAGGAGGGTGCGGAGGTTGAGGTGGGGGGTGTGGAGATTGAGGAGGAGGGTGTGGAGATTGAGGAGGAAGAGGCGGGAGGGGGGGCAGGAGTGGGAGGAGGAACAGTAGCTGGGGGGGCAGCAGGCGCAGGACTGGCACAGGGCAGCACTCTCTGCACCAGGGCCTGCAGATGGTGACAGATGGCACGACCCTGGGCAAGCAGCTCCCGCCGGAACTCCTGGTCGTCCTGCACCCACTGCTTCATGATCTGGGTCTGGGCTCGCAGGGCCTGCAGGTGCTGTTCTCTGTACCCCTGCCGCGTGGTGGTGGTCCTGCTGAGGCCGCGGGTGCAGGAGCATGTCCCGGGCGGGGTGGTGCACCCTGCACGAGCAGCTGGTGCGGCTGTAAAGAAAGAAGAGAAGTGGTCAGTTCCCCCTGGGGACACAGTGGATGATGCCCAGCCCCCCCTGCAAGGTGAGGGCAACCATGCCCTGCACCATCAGAGTTGATGTGCTTGCACAGAGGCCATGGTCAGCATGTCCGGCTCTGCCCGGGAGTGGGAGCTGCCCTGAGACTGCACCTGTGCCCCTGTGCTGTGTGTAGTGTGGCCGGGGCGGGGGGGAGATGTCCCCTGCCCCTGTGTAGAGGGGGGCATCCTGCTGTGTCCCACCCCAAGGTCAGGAGCATATTGGGTCTCTTCACACATGTGTGTGGCTATTGGGCCAAGGCCCCTGTGTGGCATGCAGCTGGAGCCACCTGCCCAAGGGTGGCACGGCACATGCCTGCACATGCACAGGTGGCTGCGTGATCCGTGGGAGGCATGGCCCACGCGTGCGGTCCCTGGTTTCCCTCCTCGCCGCCCCCCCGGTAGGGGACAGTGCTGGCACTTACCTGGTATGGCCTCCCCGGATGACCCTGCTGACACTGGTGCCGGGACAGCTGGTGGTGGCCCCTCTGCTGCACCCGGGTCAGGGCCCTCAGCTCCCAGTTCGCTGCCCCTCGGGCTGGCGTGGACCGCCCCACCCCCCAGGATTCAGTTGAGGGCAGGGAAGTAGGGGTAGGTGGCAGCCCCTGCTGCGGCACCGCTCCTGGTGGCCCTGGCATACACCTGCCGCAGCTCCTTGACTTTCAGGCGCACCTGCTCCTGGGTGCACCTGTGTCCCTTGCGGGACATGGTGGCTGCTATATGGTGATAGAGGGCAGCATTCCTCCGACTGGTGCAGAGATCATGGACATTGGGAGCCTCCCCCCACACCTCAATGAGGTCCATGATCTCCGCCCCTGGCTGGCCCCTGGGTGCTGGGGGACTGGGCAGGGGATGGCTGGCTGCCACTGTCTGCCATTGTGCGGCCACTGCGTGAGGGTCTGCAGCTGCTGGTAGGCCTGGCTCTAGCACGTGCCCAGTGGCCAGACTCTACCCCTTTAAGGGCCCTGGGGCTGGGGGAGAGGAGAAGAGTTTTCCTGGTTGTGCCCAGAGTGGCCACCAGGGAAACTGGGAAGGGCTGGAGGCCCCCTAATTCAAAATAAGTGTCTACACAGCACTTATTTCGAATTAGCTATTTCGAATTTGGTGTTATGCCTCATAGAATGAGGTTTACCAAATTCGAAATAAGTGCTCCACTATTTCGAATTTATTTTGAAATAGCGGTTTGGCTGTGTAGATGCTATTGAAGTTAATTCGAAATAATGGCTGTTATTTCGAATTAACTTTGTAGTGTAGACATACCCTGATAGAACAGGTTAAAAGGGGAATTAAACCTTGGTTCCAGTGGCAGATTCCATTTCTGCTCAGAGTTTGGCTCTCAGGCAGTGCATAGCCTGACAAGAAGGATGTGTAATGAAGGCTCTGCAGAACTGCTTCACCTCTGGCACATCAGGAGGTCCCCTGCACCAGCACTCACCAACTGAGGCAGTGGCTAATGGGAGACAGTGGAATGAGGAAAATGTAAACAATGGAAGGAATCAGTTTGGCTAAGGTTTGTGGTCTGGGGCCATTTATTCCAGTGACAAGAGGTCAAGGACAGTGAGATTTCTTCAGAGTCAGGTGCTTCCTAATTTTAATTTAAGCCAGGGATGATTAAATGTTGTTACGTTCCAGGTGCTCAGCTCTGGTCATGATGAGCATGGTATATATGCATCCAGAAAGAAAGAGAGAGGCAGATGGCTTGTTTCTCTTTATAGTGACGTTCATGTTTGTTTGCTTTTTAATTTCATAAATGGGTAATTTAATCATTGAAACTAGCTCCCTCAGGCAACTCCTGTCTCACAGTCTGTGTGCCAGTTGGCAGACATGCCAAAGTTAAAGTAAGACCTGAGGGAATAACTCAAGTAACTCAGCAAGAGGGGCAGGGTAGGGTCAAAATAACTACTTCTATGCAGAGGCTCAGGGCAGGTGGCATTACTGGTATGGATCTGTCCTTTAAATCATAACTAGTCCTGGTATTTTTCTTTGCAGTACATGAGCTGTAAGACACATCTCAGCCAAACTGCATCGCCAACACATATAGCAGAGATGGTGGGAGAATGGGTGACAGCCAGAAGGAGAATCAGAAGGTTTTGACTGCAGATACAGAAGCTGCTGAACAGAGCTGAGGGGTTCAGAGTGATATATTTGGATGGAGGGTTCATAAAGAAGTAGATGCCCCAAGTAATCCCTCTCCCCACGTTGAAAGATCAAAGTGGGCTCTGCGGGGTGTAGGTGCACATGGTAGAAAGATGCTGACAGTGTAGGTAGGGACTTATCCACGCACAGGTCCCTTCTCAATAGGTCCAGGACAAATGCCATGGCCTGTCCTGCATTTAGACCCCCACTGACATCAAAGGGATCCGGAAGAGTCCCCACACGAGACCTTGTCCCCATAGCTGGAGCTCACTTGCTAAAAAAAAAGTTGTCTCCTGACTTACATGTCTCACTTGTGTGAGGGCCTCTGGGGGACAGCAGTCGTAGACTCTCACCCCAGCCAGCTTCAACAGAGTGCAAACCATAGGAGGCAGGTCACTCCATCTGCAATAGCAGAAAGCAGCACTGCACAGTCGTGATTTCAGTTCATTTTGTGCTGACACTGCTTCTTAAGATAAAGGATGAAAAGCTGCTGTGGTTTTTTGCATTTCAAGTCAGTCATGCAATCACCTCCTTGATTGGAGCAGGGAGATTGCGCTGGATTTGGAGGGCTATCGCTTTATATGCCTCCCCCCCCATAATAAGTTTTAAAAGTGGGCTTTGTTTTGTTTTCCTTTTGTGTGACTCCATTGCTAGTGAAGTCTGCAGAATAAGGTCTCTATTTTTGCATAGCCACAGTACAGTCTAGGCAGCAGCTATGCAGTGATGTCCTTCCATTTGCCAGTGGGATTTGGTCCTAAACTAGGGATGGGGATGGAAGTTTAGTTTCCATGCCCCCAACCTTTCTACAATGATTGCCAGCAGAAATGGTTTGTACCACTTAAAACATTACCCAACCCTGTGGTGTTATACGTATATATGTTCTGGGCAGGATCTGCTTTGAGGAACAGCTCTGAGCAAAGAGGGATGCATAAGCTTCTCCACAACAAGGCGAGCTCCAAGAGGCCTTAGAAGCACCTCTGAGTCACAGTTCCTCTTCTTCCTTGGTGTTTGCCATTGGCCTATCCTTGTAGCAAATGACTATTCCCCCAGTGCTAGCCAGCCAGTAGAGGGAAGGGAATCAAGGCTCTGCCCTTTTCCTGCTCATCTGCTTTGGTGGATTAAGCAGGGCTGGAACATCCTGCATGCTCATTTCCACACCCAGCTGGCCCATGTACTGGAACAGGCTAAGGTGACCTCCAACTCCCCTACATGGGTGTGCAGTCCATGTCACAATCTAGCCCAGGGTGAAAAACATGTTGGGACCTGGGAAAAGGTCACCAGCTCATCACCCCATTTTGTTTCCAGAATGGATACTAGTGCCGGGCAGACTGGGCTGGAGCAAAAGGCATCCTCACTATTCAAAATGGAAAGTATGGTCACATCCCATTTTTCATTCAAGTTGCAGACATGGAGGCAGGGAATGTGCAAGCCAAATACCTCTCTCTTTCCAAGCACAACACATACTCACCCTTCTTTCTTCAAATGCAGTTCCTTTCAAATCTCTATGGAGAACAATACAATAATCAACCCTCACAATCTAATTATGCCCTTCCCTTTACAAAAAAGACTCATATTCTTAAATAACACTTCCTGGCAGCAAACAGCTTTGTGGCTCACACTGAAAGAGAGGGGAAAACAATGCAACCCAACCCACATCTCTTGAGATCATTAATGCTCAGGGAATTGGGTATGTAATCCTTTCTTAGCTTCATCACTGATGAAAATAATACTTACCCTTAAGCGCTTGGCTGCATTCACATACCGACCACAGACAATAATCTAATCAGTTAACGATTCTCATTTTGTTGATCATTTTCCTGTGAATTGTTCCAACAGCAAAAGAAAAAAAATTATATATAAATAAGGAACTCCTTTTGCTGGGAACACAAAGGCCAGGCAAGACTTCATTGCTTGGCGTACTGCTCCTAGTCATGACTCTAATTTTCCTCCCCACTGGGTCAACTGTCAACTTGAGATTCAGTGGGTTATCAAAGGGTCTTCACATTGAGATCTTTCCCCCTACCCAGAAGCATTCCACAGCATAAGCAAAGCTCCAAATCACCAAGGTTCAGCAAGAGCTCCTGGTCTACATGGGATCTTCCCTTTGTCTTTTGCTTTAGGAGTGTGATTTTAGTTTTAATATAAAGAAATTTGTTCCTCATGGAGTACACTTCAGCCCCAAAATATATGATATGTGTTGCACTTGGTGTACGCTCCCTCAGGCAAACCAAGGGATCTGTAAGTGGTACTATTTTTCCTATCAGCCCTGGAGAATAGTGTGGCAGCCCTGTGTGTTATTAATGGATAAAATCTGAGCAGCAGCCAACCCCAAGGTGAACCCTATGCATTTAAAACATTTCATCAGACAGCTAAGTATTTTTTTTCTTCACTACAGAGGATATCTCTACTGCCACCACTCAATAGATCCCGATAGAAGAGAGCAATAGCCGGACTCACTAATGTGAAAATTGATAGTATGAGCTCTCCAATGAAATATAAACAGCTCTGTGTTTCTTAAGTGTCAATATAACGGGGGGCTGGGCTGGCAAGGCGGTGTGGTGGATTAACCCTAGAATTATCTGGGAGGGGGGAAGTGGTAAATGGAAAATCTTTGTCCAATCAGCCAGCCACTAGAGTTCATTTCTAAGGTGCATATGATGGTCTGTTGTTGACTCCCAGACGCTGTCACCTGGAAACCTAGCTGCAGTGTATGACTCCTGATATTGGAATGTTTCTGAGGTTGGAGGAAGAATGGCAAAAGGAAGGTCAGACCAGAGCTAAAACTGCAAGAAAAGGGAGCACACATAATAGAGGGAGAATTATGTGAAAATTGGGAATCCAAATTTGCTAGATTACTTGGGCCATAGGTACAGATGTATGACTGTAGGCCAGAGATGGGCAAAATACAGCCTGTGGGCCACATCCTCAGCCCAGCTCCCCTCCTGCCCCATCCCTCATGATGCTCAGAGCAGTTTCTGACATCTGCAAGCTTGGGGAAAAGGGGGGGGGGCTTCAAGTACTGCCCCCTCCCAGACCCTTTCTCCTGGTCACAATCATCTCCCAGACCCTGCACCCCCTCCTACAGCCCTCAGATCAGAATCCTGTCCTGCACTCATATGCACTCTCAGATTCCACACCCCATCCTGCACTCCAATTCTTTACCCCAAGCTCCCTTCTGCACTGAACCTGCATCCCAGACCCAGCACCTCTGCCATCAATACCATGGAGAGTGCTGACCTTGACAACTTACCAAATTCTTGGAGTGCCACCCCCCATCAAAAATTATTGCCCATCCCTATTGTCTAGCCAGCTTCGACTCTGTTTATCAGAGCAGCAGGTTATTTCTGAGGGTAAAGCTGAGAAACATGATACAACAACTCTCTGCTGAAATAGATCTGAGATCTTTCAAGCTCATGACCCTTATGGAAGCACTTGGTATAACCAGTGGCTTCTTGACAGGAACACTGTCAGGTCGCACCCACATTTGTAAAACTTGAAAGGATTTTACTTTTTTTAAAAAAATCTGCACTGAAAACGGGCTAGTCACTTTTGACTAGCCTCGCTTTCATCCTCTGGTTCTCAAATTTCAACAGAATGTTTGAGTCGCAAACACTCTAAGAGAATGTTACAGCTTGAAAGAATAAATCGTTGGCATGGAAGTTTTAAAAAAAATTATGTTGATAGGCCTTTAAAAAAAACTAATTTAATAATAAATGTGGATGCTTAAAGTGACCTCACAGTCTTCCTTTAAGAGAAAAAACAGGTATATGTATTATTTTGCAGGGACATACACCTTAACAATTTTTAAATAATAAGATTATTAAGCTAAATATGGGCACACCCAAATAGATAGCCGATAAATTCAGTGCTGGTTGTGGGAGGAGAATAAAAAGAATACAACAATACATAGCTACACCATACATCATTAAAATGACACTAAAAAAAGCAAAAGCCATCCACATATATATATATATATATATAGATATATATATATATAGATAGATAGATAGATAATTTATATATGTGTGTGTGTGTGTGTGTGTGTGTATTTATATACACATACACACATGTGTGTGCATGCACACACGTAAAAGTACTTTTCTTGTCTATGTTTTCAGGGATTTGGACTTCTTATTTTGAGTTTCTCTTCTTAGCTTGTTTACTAAATTTTCAATTTGCCTGTTGAAGCTTAAGGATCCTTCTACTTATGACTCAACTGTGGAATCAAAGCAAGCAGGAGAGGATCATACCTAAGTTGAGGGTCCTTAACCCAGAGCTGGCAGACTGAAGAGTTAGTAAATAAGCCAAAGAAAACTCCAGATACAGTGCTGGAGCAGCCACAAGGAAAAACAAAAAAAAAGAAAGAGAAGCACATAACGAGTGAAATTACTGATCAGCAAGGCAATTAATGTGCACAAGTGACCTTCCCTACAACCCCTCTCAGATAAGCACACACATTATAGCCCACTCGCATGCACATTCTTTCCATACAATAATGGGAAAAGGAATATCATCTAGCCACAAATCAGCCAGAAAATTCCCCACTGGAGGAGTTTCCCTTCCAGTGAAAATGTGCAGCTGCTAAATCCTGGACTTTGGGCCCCTCCCCACTATCCAGCATGGGGGTTGTGTTAGATTTCAGACACTGCATACTGGAGCTCCACACCTTTAGTTCTCCACTGGTATGGGGCCCAATAAGGTCTCAACATAAATGGCATAATTTAGAGCTGTCTGGCAAGCATCCTGAAATGTGCTAAGGCTGGGGTTGAAGCGAGCCATCAGAAGTCGGGAATCATAACTGGGTCCCTGAGACCTATCCGCTCCTGCAATGCCTGTTTTAGAATAGGAGATAATCTGCTTCAAAGTGCTTCAGATTTTTCCAGCCAAACTGGTAGTAAATTCCACGTCAATCAAAGAGGTAAAATTCTGCCCCAAGCTTTGAAAGCTAAGGGTAAATGAGAGAGTGGACAAGTGAAAGCTTGCAACACACTGTTTATTTCAGGTTGGAATATGGACACCAAACCAGTCGGGTTTCATACTGAACTTTTCTGGGCTTGTGACTCACACTGAAACTTTTTTGCCCTCTTCATGGATTGCCCAAGCTGTCTACAAGCAGGTTTTTCATGAATTTGGTTCTACAAGGAAATTCTTTACTTCTGTTATCCTAGAACATGTAAACACCCATGAACATTTACAAAACCTCAAGAAACCATAAAGAAAGCAGTGCAAAGAGTTTAGTGAATGTACTATTTTATTTTAAGTTTCCCCAGTGACTTTTTGGATTAAAATCCAAACTGAGCTAGAGAAGAGAGAATCACAAATATTTTGCCCATTTTCCCCCATTTGAAAACTTTTGACTAAACCTAAAGCTGATCAAAAATGGAGGGGAAAATCACAAATGAATTATTGGAGTGTTTTCCACATTTTTGTAATAGTCATTGTGAAATGTTAGTGTTTTTTTCCTCAGGAAATCCACATTTGGAAAATTTCAACTAGCTCTGGGTAAAAGGAGCCTGAAATTAAAAATGAATTCCAAGATTCACTCATACACATGTGCATGCACACACACATATGAAGATATATGCACGGAGAATATTTGTCAAAGCACACATGACATTGGCTTAAATATAACAATATATAAAAAACAATCATGTCGTGCTTGTTTTACTTGCTTTCTGGGTTTTTTTTTAAGATTTTAATTTTTAATTTTTTTTCTCTGCAGCTGGTCTGGAACCATTTTGGTTTTAATGAAAAATGATATTCTCATATAATAACATGACTCCAGGAATTGGGGCTTTAAGAAAAAGAGTCAATGACATGAAACTCGTCATGATCAAGTGTGAGCTGCCAACACTGCAATGAGATTCCCTTTGCCCTCCCAAAAATTTTACAGTTTTAGTTTGAAACTGATAAGACCATATATTTATGCATGCAGACATGATGTGAGCGTTTTCTTGGAAGACTTTGGCCTGACAGAGCCTGAACTTGATGATTTTCAGTGCAAAAATGAAATGGGGTATTTAAAAATATTTTGTGAGGTAGGGGGTAAATCTGGTTGGAAAAAAATGCACATTTGACTCCATAAAAGGCAAAAGTTTTTGACTAAATGTGCAAAAAATGCCCTGGTTTTTGGCCATTTTCAGAGGGGAGGGAATCCTTGTTCCTGTGTTAATTAAAATTTTAATTAACATTGTTTTATCTAATGAATACATTTTGTTGTTATGTATACTATAAATGCACCAACTGCACTGACAGCTAATTTGGAACTGCATCTTTCAAACAAAAAAATAACTAGTGATCTGAACTGTCTAAAAATTTTTTTTTCTGACTTGCAAAAGCACACAAATCAAGAAACCAAAAAACTCCCTGGAAACATTTATTTTTATATCATCTCAAACTTGTCACCTTTTAGTTGCATGGGAAAAAACTGTTGCAAATTCACCCAAATTTGAGGAGTGACGCTGCAAATTCACTGACACTCCCTGCCTCTGAGAAACAATTTCATCATCAGGAGGCCCCATCTCATGAGGATCAGTAGGGTGAAAGAGAAGAATGGATTGGAAAAAACACCAACAAAGGCAGTAGGCTGAAAAATGAAAGGGAAAAAGGATCATGGGCAAGAAAGGAAAAAATGCAGGCAGAATGAGACAGAAACAGTGATTGAAAACACGGCAGTAAAAGTAGATACAGGGATGCACAGATAGCTTATCTTCATGGCACTGCTGTTCCTACCTGGGCAAAAGCTAAATGGTATTCTAGGCTTATTGTATCATTTAGAATGTATAGACTGAGGCCCAGAATAATATTAAAAGAAAATAAAGCAGGCTCTGAAGCAGCTTTGGCCACCTAGGTGTTATCTGGTCATTCTTGAAACCCTCAGCATTTCTGGTCTGATAGTGAGCTGTTGCTTTGTGCTCTTTGGCCCTTAGGGAGCTGAATTTTCCCTAAGGCAGTAGGCAGTTGTGCTCTTCTCTTGGACACATTAGGGGCAAAGATCCTTTAATATCTCACCCAGTATGGCCTATGAGTCATAGAACTGCCACCCTTATTGGCACAAGCTTCTACCAAGAGGAAGGATGGGAGCAGGAGTAATTTCTTTGGCCCTTGACTCCATAAGGTCTATTGAAATTCACAACTCATGGAAGGCTCAGACAGCCAGTGATTCGACAATGCCATGGCAGGAGACAGTGCCAGACTGCCCCCATGGTTCATTAACACATACTTCTCTCCCTTTCCAGTTTTGTTTAACCAAATTGTTCCAGACCTATGAACTTCTAGACACAACCCTACAACATGGCTGGTTCAGCTCTGGAAGAAATAAAAGAGCAGCAGCAGGACTTACTAGGAAGTTTAATTAACTAACTATTCCCCTCGCCAGTGGAGAGATTAGTACCTCTGCAGCAGAGAGAAGTGCACTAATATTTGAACCATTTGAATCGATTTGTAGAGCCCTGCAAATGCATGGGCAGCCACTTTATATCCACGGACATCCGCATCCATTTGCGGCACATTTTTGTGGATACAGATTTGATATCCATGCAGCGCTCTAAACACTTGTTGATAGCAGAGTGGTCAGATTATATGGACTGCATCGGGGAAGTAAAATGTCAATAACATTTAAGTTGCAGGTGGAGATGGAGGCAGCCAGTTTTACATTCCCTTAGCGAGTCAGTATCATCCAAGGACACAGAAGGGTGTAATATGCACAATGTGGAAAGTTTTAGAGGCATCTCTCTTCCAACAAGTCTGTAAAAACGCTGATCTGAAAGACTTAAAGCAGCTCACTTGAGACTCATTTTCAGTATGTCTAAAGTTCTGAAACCCAGACTGCAAAATCTCAGGAAGCAGCTGGGTTCCTAATTAAAACAAATCGTTAATAGATTTAGCAGGCCAAATTTATGCTTTTCAATTAAAAATGCTATTGGGCTTGGTATCTGTGTGTGTGTGTGTGTGTGTGCGTGCCCTCACTTGTTCACGCAGCATATAGGTGTATGCCACAGGCCTAATATGCAAAAGTTTCAGGTCCAAACCCTAGTCAACTACTTGTTCTGAAGGATTCAAAACATTGTTGTATCTTCATCTCACCTCACCGTGTCATGTGCTTCAGCAGCAATTTCATACAGACTAGAATGTACCATACATTTTGAGAAGGATGGCATGTGTCAAGATGTATACAGTGTCAGGGACACTGGAGCTGCTCTTTATGAATTTATTTCCTGACCATATTTAGTCTGTCCTTCAGCATGAAAGCAGTTGGACATTTTTCTTACCATAATTTGTTTTCATTTGGAAGGTAGAAATGTTTCGGGGCCAGAGCAACGGGTGTGAGTCATTCAAAATCAAAATTCATGTAGGAAGAATTTGTCCTTAAATTATCCTTCTTTCTACATCCCCCTTATTCTGAAGCTATCCCTTTGCTTAACCACAGTAGCTGCCTTCATAGACTCTTGATTATACTTTTGTGGAAAAAAAGAAGGTCCTGTTTTTTATAAAAAGAAACTACACTCCCATAACAACCAATTTGATAAAGTAATTTATTTCAGTGTGCAGAGGCAAAAACAGAGTATTTGCTTAGAATCATAGAATCATAGGATTGGAAGAGACCTCCGAAGATCATCAAGTCCAACCACCTGCCCAAAACAGGACCAACCCCAACTAAATCATCCCAGCCAGGGCTTTGTCAAGCTGGTTATTAAAAACCTCTCGGGATGGAGATTCCACCACCTCCCTAGGTAACCCATTCCAGTGCTTCACCACCCTCATAGTAAAATAGTTTTTCCTAATATCCAACCTAGAACGCCCCCACTGCAACTTGAGACCATTGGTCTCATTCTGTCATCTGTCACCACTGAGAACAGCCTCTCCTTCCTCTTTAGAGCCCCCCCTTTAGGTAGTTGAAGGCTGCTTTCAAATACCCATTCCACTCTTCTTCTCTTCTGTAGACTAAATAAGCCCAAATCCCTCAGCCTTTCTTCATAAGTAATGTGCTCCAGCCCATTTTTGTTGCCCTTCACTGGAGTTTCTCCAATGCGTTCACATCCTTTCTGTAATGGGAGGCCCAGAATTGGACTCAATACTCCAGCTGTGGACTCACCAGTGCTGAATAAAGGGGAATAATCACTTCCCTAGATTTGCTGGCAATGCTCTTCCTAATACACCCTAATATGCCATTAGCCTTCTTGGCTACAAGGGTAAACTGTTGACTCATATCCAGCTTCTCATCCACTGTAATCCCCAGGTCTTTTTCTGCTGAACTTCTGCTCAACCAGTCAGTCCCCAGCCTCTAACAGTACTTGGGATTCTTCCATCCCAAGTGCAGGACTCTGCACTTGTAGTTGTTGAACCTCATAAGATTTCTTTTGGCCCAATCCTCCAATTTGTCTAGGTTACTCTGGACCCTATCCCTACCCTCCAACATATCTATCTCTTCCCCTAGCTTAGTGTCATCTGCAAACTTGCTGAGTGTGTAATTCATCCCCTCATCCAGGTCATTAATAAAGATGTTGAACAAAATTGGCATTAGAACTAACCCGTGAGGCACTCCACTTGATAGTGACTGCCAACCAGACATCAAACCGTTGGTCACTACCGGTTGAGATAAAAAAACTAGCAGGCTTTCCATTCACTTTATAGTCTCCTTATCCAATGCATACTTCCATAACTTGCTAACAAGAGTACTGTGGGAAATTGATTCAAAAGCTTTACTAAAGTCAAGGTACATCACATCCACCGCCTTCCCCATGTCCACAAAGCAGGTTATCTTGTCAAAGGAGGCAATCAGGTTGGTCAGGCATGACTTGCTCTTGGTAAATCTTTGTTAACTATTCCTGATCACTTTCCTCTCTTCCAGGTGCTTCAAAATGGATTCCCTGAGGATCCTCTCCATGAGTTTGCCAGGGACAGAGGTGAGGATGACTGTTTTGTAGTTCCTGGGATTGTCCTTCTTCCCTTTTTTTAAAGATGGGCACTGCATTTGGCTTTTTCCAATCGTCTGTGACCTCTTCCGATTGCCATGAGATTTCAAAGATGATGGCCAAAGGCTCTGCAACCACATCAGCCAACTCCCTCAGCATCCTCAGATGCATGAGATCTGGCCCCATGGATTTGTGTATGTCCAACTTTTGTAAATAGCTCTTAAGCTGTTCTTTTTCCACCTCCTTCCCATACTCTTTGGCTTAGTGCAATAGTCTGGAAGCTGACCTTGTCTGTGAACACAGAGGCAAAAAAAGCATTGAGTACTTCAGCTTTTCCCACATCATCTGTCGCTAGGTTACCTCCCTCATCCAGTAAGTGTCCCACACCTTCCCTGATCACCTTCTTACTGCTAACATGCCTGTAGAAACCTTTCTTGTTACTCTTCACATCCCTTGCAAGCTGCAATCCCAACTGCACTTTAGCCTTCCTGATTACACCCCTGCATGCTTGAGCAATATGTTTATACTCTTCCCCAGTCATCTGTTCAAGTTTCCACTTCTTGTAAGCTTCCTTTTTGTGTTTAAGCTTGCCAAGGATGTCACTGATAAGCCAAGCTGGTCACCTACTATATTTGCTATTCTTACTGAGCATTGGGATGGTTTGTTCCTGTGCCTTTAATAAAGCTTCTTTAAAATACTGCCAGTTCTTCTGCCAGCTTTTAGCCATGTGATGAAAGGTGAAATCCAGGAAACTAGGATCCACCAACCCTGACTATATATTATTTGCTTTTGAGCAAAAATAAGCCCAAAGCCTGAATTCATGGTGGTTGTATTTCTATGAAACATCTCTCATTCGAATTTTTTTATTTTCTGTATCACTCAGCTTATACCTACCACCATCCTCTGATGGAAAAGACAGACTCATTCCCCAGTTGTGTCTTTCCAGATGACAATGGGATCTCCTTTTCTCCTATGTTTTCTGAAAGTCAGTTGTAAACAGGAAAAAATGGGAAGAAACCAAGGTCTAACAATACTCATTCTCCCAGTTCAACCACGGGACACTGACTGTGGTCATGCCCCAATTTTATCCTTGTGTAGCAGCCTTGCTTAGTGCTGCAAAGGAAAGCAACCTTCATCCCCTTTCAGTCTGTGTATGTATACCGGACCCTCATCCTCATCCCATCCCCATCCCAGAGCAATGATTTAAATGATGCATGGACATTTTCATTTTATTTTCCAAAAAACAAAAAATAATTGAATTAAGGACCTGAGCAATGCCAGGTAAATCTCCTAGTTGCATCATAAATCTTCATGGGCAGGAGGGTTTGTGGTAGTTGATCCAGACACAAGATCAGGCTCCCCTTGGTATATAGACATTTCTAACAGGAGAAGCTAGGTGTAAGCAGTTGTTAAGTACAGAATGGCTGCTCCATTTGCCTACAGATTTGTTGCAGTGCCAGTGTTTAGTACTTTCCTTTGTAAAATGGTGGGCGTTTTTTTTAGATCCCTCAACTATGAACAAAACAAATTCTATTCCAGCATATGGTAATGCACTGAGCTGAAGTGATTTATTCACACTACAAAAGAGGGGCATGGTGAACACAGAACATTTTTGCATATCCTGAGAACCTGACAGCCACAGGGATGGGGTTGGGGTTGTCAAGGGGAGCATAACAAATTCCATGTTGCTGCATTTATACCCTGAAGAAAACTCATTTAGTAAGAGATTAAGCTCTGGGACTAAATCTAAAAGTGAGCCAGGAGAGGGAAAGCAATAGAAAGCTATGAGATTCTACTGCTGACTATGGAGGTCACATGACCCTGACACATAACTTTTACTGAGTTGACTATATCTCACTTCCTGTAAGTGCCTGTCCCTCATGCTCACTCTCAAGGACTTGGCCAATCTCCTTTTGTAAATAGAACAATGCTTTATATTTCTCTATTACTCCGGAGTGCCTATATCAATAATGCAGGAAAGGCATCTGTCCAGCACAATGAGATTATTTTTCTGATTTCGGTTGACAGTTATGGTAATAGTTTGGCAAACAATCTACTCCACCATCAATGACCACAGATTACAGCTGTTTTTAAAAATCTCAGCCGCTCCTGGAAACTTAGAAGATTGATTGCATGGCGGGAGCGAGCGAGCGGGAGAGAAATACGGCATACGCTTTTATGGCCACAACTTTTAACGCTTTTTTTTTGTTGTTCTCAAACTTGATGTGTATTCCCTTAGACGCTGTATGTAAGTACACAGCATAATGAGAGGAAGGGGAAAACAAATTATCATGCTTTGAAGGCAATTCAGGAGCAGCTTTGCACTGAAGCATTCAGAAACCAGCCTGGGGATTGTAAAATAACCAGGAAGCTTTGGTGTTCCCCTTGGGGCAGGCTTTTACATTGCTCAATTTCCAGAGTTTTACATACTGTTTTCACTGTAGTATTAGGGCCATGTTTTAAGTATGTCATGCACATGGCTTTAAGCAGCTGAAGAGACTCAGCTAACAATGAGACCACTCATATGCTTTCAGCTGAGCCTGTGGTAAGTGGTTTGTTGGACTGGAGCCAGAGTGTTCAGCAACCCAACAGGATCAAGCACTTAACACTTCAGTTAGACCTGGATGGAATCTATCTACCTATCTATCTAGCCCTTAACTCCCTACATATCTTTACCTAAAAACTGTTTCCCCTGTATTCATACCCCTTTTGTATTCACTTCTGGCAAATATTGTATCAAACAACATTTACTTGCAGGAATATTCAGTAATTGAATATAGTCGTGATTTTTAGAAGGAAAAATTGCAGTAACACCCAGAGACACACTAAAGGTGAAGTCCTGCCCTACAGAGCTCACAGTCTAAATCAGGGGTGAGAAACCTTAAGGTCCAGGGGCCAAATGCAGACCCCAGCTTGCCTGGATTTGGCCCCAATGGATCAAGGCTCCCTCTCCCCCCCCCCCCAAATGAGGGAGCCCATGCTGGTGCTCCTGCCCCCCTGCCAGTCTGGAGCACACAAAATCTACCAGCCTGGGCCCCCTTATTCTCTGGTGTGCAAGGGGAATGTGTGGAGTGTCTTTCTCCTCAGTCTGGGGCCACATCACTGAGGGTTTTTTGGTTTGGTTTGGTTTTGCTTCTCACTTATGTGTGGCCCCCGACTGATTTTTTGTGGGTCAGCAGCCCCCAACCCGAAAAAGGTTCCCTCTCCTTAAACTAATGGCTTCGCAAATGCACATAAGCACAATGGAAATGTACTGTTTAGATTTATGCTTCTCCCCCCCGCCCAAGGAAAGAGGAAAATGCACTGTGTGATCTATGTGTCCAGTCCAAACTCGAGTTAGAATTTCAGATTCTGAAAACTCTTAGGAAATTGCTTAGGGAAAATATGTAGAAAGAGAATATTATTAGACCTTATTCAGAAACAATGTTTAATCTGACTCACAAGGAAGAAAGAAAATTGTAAGCTGCCTTGAACAGAAAAAAAAAAGCATCAAGTAAAGCATTCCCTGTGAATTGTTCGCTTTGTTTTCACTTACGTATTATTTCTGGTTGCTCAGCTTCACTACAGAGGTTGGTGATAACAAAACAGTGTCAGTTTTTAGGCTTTGACATTAATGGGAATAGAATCCCAGAGTTCAGCAGACCTTCCCCAGAGGTGAATTTGGTCCAATATGTTTTTTTTTCTCACTGGCCATGACATTGGTCTGTTATCAGCCATCACTGCCCTGAAACCAAGAGATACAGTCATGGCTGTTCCCCAGAAAAGACAGATAATTATTGTAACCCACTGATACTCTTTTTCCTTCTTAGTCAAAGAGCTAAACCTGACACGCAGCAAACAAGACAGAATATGGCTCAAACTGTTCAAACCCTCAAAATTCAGGTGGGTTCATTTATCTCATGAACTCTTCACCTAGGCTCCGATTAGTATTATATTTAACCCCACCCCCCCTTCAGTATGGGATTGCTGTGATCTTACAATAGTCCAGAATGCTCTATTAGCTGCCTCATTTCCTAGCTCCATCAGATGAAAATGTCTGCTGTAGGTCATTCGATAGCATTACTTGATTAATTCAGCAAGCTGTGTTGAATGCCCAAGATGTCAGCCAAGAATGGGCCACTTACACTGTACGTAATATACACTTGTATCTCTATATTACAGGATATGTAAACAGAACTCATCCATGCATGCACACATAAACACAAATGCATAGATATATGCAGAACAAGAAGAGAGAATACACAATGATGCGGTGCAGTCCAAAGTATTTATGACAACTGACAGGATTTTGGGATGGTCTCAGGAGTGGCAAAGGACTAAGACCCAATCTGAAGACTAGCAAAGTCAATGGAAAAGCTCACAGTGTCTTCACTGGGTTTTGGGTCAGCCCCCAAGTAAGTTAAACTAGTCATTACCTATGAATTAGAGTTAACACCTTTGTACTTTATCCCATCATATGTCATAATTTACAGGAAATATTTTTAAAACATTCTTAAGAGCAAGACTTTCCAAGGCACTTAGATGCCTAAAGATACAGATTGCTCTACAAGGAATGGTCTCGGGACCAGTCTCATTTAATATTACTGTGGCGGCACATTGGGGTTGCCCCGCCTCCTGCACCCCCGTAGTGGCACGAAGAGACTCCACCAGCCAGTAGAATAGAGGGAGTTTATTGCTTCTCCAGGATACAGCACAGCATAGATGTAATCTGGTTACGGGGCAGGCCTAGGATGCCTCAGCTCCCCTTGAGATGGGGGAGACTGGGCCCCTAAATCCCAGCCCCTTCCTTAGGCTGCTTCCTCCATGATACCAGACAGAAACCAAAAACCTCCTCCAGCCCTGCCCTCCAGCCCTGCCCCCCAGCCAAGGGCTGACCTCGCCCTCCTTCTTTTGTCTTTCCCCCGGGAGGCAACTGGTTGGACAGGTTGGGCGCCCCTTGCATAATGACTCATCCCCTGTCCTGCTGGGCCATGCTACAGACAGCAACCAGTGGGGGTCACCCACAGTCCCAGCCTAGCAACCAGCAAGGTACCAACACTACGTCACAATTACCATGAATGACCTTGACACAGAGAGGAGTATTAAGGAAAGCAGTGGAGAGCACAATGTTGAGAGGCATTGCCAGTGAAAAGGAAGATTGGAATATTATGCAAGCAGAACTGCATGGCCTTGAGGACTGAAGCAATAGAAATGAGATGAAATGTAATAGTACCTAAGAACATAAGAACAGGCATACTGGGTCAGACCAGAGGTCCATCCAGCCCAGTATTCTGTCTGCCGACAGTGGCCAATGCCAGATGACCAAGAGGAAGTGAACCAAATAGGTAATGATCAAGCGATCTCTCTCCTGCAATCCACCTCCACCCGCTGACAAACAGAGGCTAGGGACACCATACCTAGTGCAAGATCATTCACACAGGGGGTAATAAAAAGAATTTCTGTTGTCAACAGAGGGAGAAAAAGACCTGGGTATATGATCCACAAATGTGACATGGCCATGAAAAAGGCAAATTCAATCCTACATATATCAGGCTAGGTATTTCCAGAAGGGGTAGAACAGAAATAATCCCGTTGTATGAGACACTGGAAAAACCTCATCTGAGAAATAGTGTGTACCTTTCTGGTCACCCATGTTCAAAAAAGATTAATTCAGACTGGAACAGGTCAGACAAAGGCTTACTGGAGAAGACTAAAAAAATGTGGCTCATTCAGCCTAGGAAAATGAGGGCTGAGGGCATTTGATTGCACTCCATAAATACATCAGTGGAGTAAACACCAGGCAGGGAGAAGAGCTATTTAAGCGAAAACCCAAAAACAAATGGGCATAAAGTGGTCTGGAATACATTTTGTTTGAAATGAGAAGGCTTTTGGAACAGCCTCACAATAGTTGCAAACAACCTAACCAATTTTAAGGTGAAGCTTGATAAGATTATGAATGGAATTACAGGATGGGATTGCTTAAGAACAGGGGACTGGACTCAGTGATCCCACAGGACCCCTCTAGGCCTATATTGTATGTTCCTAATGTAATATTTAAACACTTTAGGTGCTTTTTGAACATCTCACTAGGCACATAGCTGCTGTTTGAGACAACAAAATGCCTTTAAAAATAGGCCCTCGTGCACTTTTGAAAATGGGTCTAATTTTTAAAAGCATTGAGATGTCATACAGGTGGCCGACAGACTTTCTGGGCCTATGGGCAAGGTTAGAAGGGGCTCTGCTCTGGGCCCTCTGGAAGGGGCGAGGCCTCAGACAGAAGTGATGGAGCTAGGGGCTAGCCTCACCTAGCCACCCTTTCAATGCCTTCAGGACTGTGATGTGGAGTTCCCGGGGCTTTGGTTGCTGCTGTTGGGCCGAAGCCCCACATCCCTGGGGCAGTTGCCCCCTTGTTCCTTGCATCAGTGGCCCTTGGGGTCATTACACTGCAATGTAAACTCAGGGTTCAAATTCAAGTCTAGCTTTCCTTCCAACTACACACAAATTGTGATAAACCAGAGTCTGAGGACCCCACAGTGTTGGAGAGTCCAAACCTGAATCAAGCCAAGACCCAACGTTCAAGCCCTATATTTTTTTCTATGTAGACACAGCCCCACTTGGCCCTTGCTCTGGGAGCCCACCAGAAGTATCTCACAATCCATGGGCCTACTTTCTTTGTCGTCAATTTTGATGGACATTCAAGATTTCCCACCCTGCACCACCAAAAGTGGCCACATTTTTAGAGGGCTCTAAGAAATCTGGGATATGGATGGTTGAACTCAGGCCAGCATAATGCAGGGTAGACACCGAAGCCCCAGGCTGGGACCGAGGATCCAGCAATACCTCTCTTGAGTTTACAGATGAGTATAGATTCTCAAGACTGGGTAACAAAAACCCAGAGTCTGCAAACTTGATTTCTTCTTACATTACAGTACAGAGTAGATATACCCTCAGGTTTGTAAGCCACACGTTGCAGTGTAGATGTATACTTAGGCTCCTAACTCACTTAGGCATTTCTGAACATGTTATCCAAGGAATTCACTATGAAACGCCACAATACTAAAAAAAGCCTTCAGTTAACCTGTCGTATTTTGCCACTATCCCGTACAACTCTTTGGTAAATAAGTCTTGTGCCATTTCCCCCCCCCCCCCCCCCCCCGCAATGACTAGCTCATTAAATATCTAATCTGTTAGTAGAGATTTGGCTCGAAAAAAGAGTTGTGAATTGCTACCTTTTACAAAAATAAATATGTAAAACCCTATTATATAAAGGCCTGCCACAATTAAAGAGATTGAATGCAGAATGTGTGTATTTATGTCATTGAGCCAACTGAAATGTACATAAAGACAATGAAACTTCAGTAGCCTGAGCTGTTGATTTTGAGTTTCAGGTCAGAGACAGATGACATCATGCTGAAATTTATTATTAAGAGGCAAAGCTTTGGAGTTTGTGTCAAGCGGGACCTATCCATCATTGGAAGAATGCTGCCATAATATTCTACTGTCAGATCCCATCTTCCCTTGATCAATCTATCAGGTGGCCTACTTAGGAAATTGTAAGGAAGTCCAGTATAATCTGATTAGACATCTAAAACCATGGCCAACGGTTAATCATGCAGGAATATTATAGTGTGCTATATCTGATTCCCGTCTTACAGCATATGATAGGCACAGGGATAAATTCTCAGATAATCTTCTACAGGTTGGATCTCCCTGGTCCAGCACCCTCTGGACCTGACCAGTCCAAATGAGGAAATTTGACGGATCAGAGGAGGTCCCCTGCCACTAGTCTCCCAGGATACTGGCCCTCCCTCTGACTGGCTCCAGGCCCACTGCCACTGGGCTCCAGCCCTGCTGCTACAGGGCTTGGGCTTGGTTTGCTGCTGCCAGCCAGCTGGAGCTCTCTGGGGATGGAGCTCCCCAGCCACTGTGGCCCCACTTCTGTCCCCACTCCCCCCCCGCCTGAGTGTTCTCAGGGGCAGGGCTCTGCAGATGCCCTGCTTCTGTCCCACCCAGGACTTCCCTGGGACTAGGCCCTGCAGGTGCCCTGCTGCTGCCGTGCCCCACAAGGGCTCCTCTGAGACGGGGCTCCATGACTGCCTTAGTGCTGCCTCACTAGGACTGGGCTCCACAGAGTGGGGCTCACCGGTCCCACTGCTGCCCCGATAGGGCAGGCTTCCACAGGGACAGGGCTCACTGGTCCCGCTGCTGCTCTGCCTGGCTGGGGCTCTCCAGGGATGGGGCTCACCAGTCTGATGGTGGGGCTCCCCTCCACTGCATTCCCTGACTGGCTCGCATTCCTGGGCACCAGGGACCTCTGGTCCAGCAACATCCATGATCTTGCCGGACCCCGGATGTTGCCGGACCAGAGAGTCCCAGATTTAAAAGGTTCGACCTGTACCTGGTGCATAACCACTACTCTTTTGTGCTGGCACCTGTACTTTGGTAATGCAAATATCTGCTAATAATTTTAACACCACTGAAATAGTGTAACACCTGGGCATAGGCATTAGAATTTTTATTCATAACATTCTTAACTCCCAGGGTGTGTCTAGACTACATCCCTCTGTCGGCAGAGGGATGGAAATGAAGCAGTTCGAAAGTGAAAATGAAGCAGGGATTTAAATATCCCGCACTTCATTTGCATAATCACGTAATGGCGCTCTTTCGAAAAAGTGCTCTTTCGAAATTGAAACAGCAGTCTAGATGCAGTTCTTTTAAAAATGGGGCGCTTTTTTGAAAGATCGTGTAAACCTCATGAGGTTTCGATTTCAAAATAGCGCTTTTTTGAAAGAGCGCTATTAATGCAAATGAAGTGCGGGATATTTAAAACCCTGCTTCATTTTCACTTTTGACATGCTTCATTTACATCCCTCTGCTGACAGATGTAGATGTAGCCCCAGCTGGTTTTGCAGGTGGAAATATTGATTCCTGTGCAAGTATAGGTGTTAGCATGCACCCTTTAAGCAATCTAATGTCACTTCACACGAAAGTAATTGCATCGGCATATTATAGGTTCAGATATATGGTCATTTACATTTGGATATGTACATTTGGAGACTGTACAACACACACACAAAAGGCCATAGCCTGAAGTGTCTCTGAGCTGCAATATTACACTTGAGTAGAGGGTATAGGAAGTTTCTTCTTTCAACCCTCTAAATCCTACTCCTCCCTCCCACCCCCCTGAACAAGTTAAAAGTGGCCTCAGGCCTGTTCTAACATTCACCCATGGTAATGACTACCTGTGGACCATTCCTCTGGCCCAGAATTCCTAGAGGGCAACGTGCTCTGGCCAGGTTCCATCTCATCATGGAGGAGGGGTCCCCTAAAATTAGGAACCATTAGAATACATGGCTCCGATGCCTTCATTGACAGCCTACCAGCCCTACGTTGTTGTAAGGAGCAGAATGAACACAACGTGGTGTTCAGAACCCAGATTGGGGTTCTCACACATAAACGCAGCAGAATTGATATACAATCTCTCAAGAAGAACAAATATGGAACCCCACAATGTCATCTTTACAGAGTAACTATGCAATCGTGTGAATATTGAGAGCATAAAAAGATGTATCCATTTGACATTAGTGGAATTGTTCTAGTCCTCAGGGGAGATCCCAGACAGAACAGCCCAGATCAATTCCAGCTTTCAATTCCAGCTCCACCAAATCTTTTGTGTACTTGCTTCTTTCAGTGCACCCAGAGCCATAGTCTGGACTTTGAGCTGCCAGGTTACAGTGTCTAGCATTCCCCAGTTAGTAGCTGCTGCTGAGCTACACTGTGGTTGAGACATTAAGAAAGATGAATTCTCCAAAATGAGGCAGACCAGTGAACTGTGATGGCCATATAATTCCATTACTTTCAAAGGAGTTGAGTCTGCTTTCACCAGTCAAGGGTAACAATGCTGTACTTTAAAGAGAGAGAGAAAAGAGGAGAAGTTGCAATTTTATTATTATTATTATTTCTTCAGTGCAAGAGCACCAAAGGGATGGAGAGCCATACAGAGTAAGTGGCAGAGCTGTTCAAAGAGGAAATAATTGTGGCTCTTTTGAGATGAAAAATGAGCTCTGACCTGGCTGAAAAAGTGGGTGCCTGTGGGGCACATAAGGAAGAGATCAAAGGCTAAGTTTGGAAGTACTTCATTCCCCAGTGCTCTGCCTGCTAAGACGCTGCCTTCCGTTGCCAGCTCTGGACTCAAATTTCTCAGTCAACAAAAGGCTGAAATTCATAGGAATATCTAAGAGGAAGACATCAGGTGCAGTATGGGATTTGCAAAGCTCCCTGAAGGAACTGGGTGCCTAACTCCCATTACAGTGAAACCTAAATCCCTTAGGTGACCTAAAAAAATCTCTCAGTTGTTTGGGCATGAAAAGTGATGCTAATTGTTCAGACGTAGAAGGACCATGGGACAGTCTATGGGTCTTGTCTGAAGTTTCCTCAGGAGAGGTGACCTGGGCCCAGGCCACTGGGTGGGAAGGAGGATATTGCTTCCTTCTCTTTCATTTAGTACCATGTCGTAATTCTGCCCTGTGTTCAGGATGCACTGGGACTCTAACATACAGACTAGATGGGAAAGCCATTGCTCAGATAAACACATGACATAGGTTTAGCTAGAAAGGAAGAGGCGGGCAGAGTTGAGCAGTGGTGACAGAGAAACATACTCAGATAATAACTTTGTGATCCTCACTTAAAAGGTACAAAGCGCTTTGGGTATTAATTAATTCAGCCTCATTTAGGACTAGGCTTTACTTCACTCATTTTACCATCAGAAAATTTGTGACACAGAGAAGGTTCAATGACAGGCCCAAGATCACGCAGAGAGAGTCAGCAGGAAAGCCATGAACTGAACCTCAAACTCCGGACTCCATTCCCTGCGTTAATCACTAGAAAACACTCTTTCCCTCCTGTGAGTGAGGAAATTCATTATGTGGAGTTCCCCAGGATGTGAGTGTTACTTATCCAGCTCCTTCCTTCCTATTCCTCAGGGTCCATCTACACAAGAGGGTTAAAGTCAAATAAAGCTACGCAACTTCCGCTACGTCAATTGTGTAACTTAAGTTGAAATAACTTAACTCAGCTTTTGGTGCTATCTATACAGCAGGAAGTCGAAGGAAGACCACTCTTCCTTTGACTTCCCTTAGGGTGCTTCTACACAACACCCTAAACTCGAAATAAGATACGCAATTTGCGCTATGCAAATTGCGTATCTTATTTCAAAACTATTTCAAAATAGCTTATTTTGAAATTTGGCGCATCTACATAGTGCCAAATTTCAAAATAACATGCTATTTTGAGCCATCCCTTATCCCTCGTGAAACAAAGTTTACCAGGATGGCAAAATAGCACTCCTGTTATTTCAAAAAATAGTTTGAAATAACAGGGATCCTGTGTAGACACAGGGTTGCTATTTCGGGATACCTCCGCTATTCTGAAATAGCCGTGCAGTGTAGACGTACCCTTACTCCCCGTGAAATGAGGGTTACAGGAGTCAGAGTAAGACGTCCTCCAGCTCAACATGATTTTGAAATAAAGACTTGTAGTGTAGACGCGCATTATGTTATTTTGGAATAATGTCATTCACTCTGAAATAACGCTGCTCTGTAGACATACCTTGACAGTGTGTTGCATAATGCAAGCACTGGAAACACCATGAAAAGGGCTCAGCTAGGAAAACAGTGTAAATATTTATACGATTCCACAGCCTTTGCAACACCAAGCTGTTTGGAAATACAGCAGGAACATGCACTGAGGTTCAGCATCTATGTTGAAAACTACCAGGGGGAGGAAGGAGGGGGAAGGCGAGCCAGGGACCTTCTCCCAGGAGCCCAGCTCTAAAATGCCAGGCTTTAATGATTTGGAAAGAAACACATTTCAGCACTCCTGTGGCACAAGTGCATCAGAGCTGTAGTGAGGAGCAGCAGCAGGTCTTTCTCCTAAGTACCTAAGGGGAAGTTTCTAACCACTCAGACCCACTCATGAACCTCCCCAGGGCAGAGTGTTAACAATGCAGTCACATTGCTGGGGTCAGGTGATACAATGTATTACATCACCAAAATTGTACAGAAGAAGCTACTGGGAGATTAGCTTAAAGTATTTGACAGGTGCAGTTAGACTGCACTTTACTTTTACCGTTGCGGGTTGAAAATGAATATCAAGTCAAGCATTATTGTTATATGAAACCATTACCTCAGTCCTGGGTTACTGACAAGACAGGCTCTGCTCTGTTCAGGGAGCATGCTATCTGGAAGTTGTTGCAATGGCTCCATTATACCAGGCCCTGTGGTGGTGATTGTTTTTAACCCTCTCACTAATCGTCCTTTCCTTTCAGATTTTTTGGATTTGTTTAGCCAGCACAAATAGAGGCTAAGGAGGGTATTGTCTGGGCATGCGGCTGATTTGTTCTTACTGTAGGCGTTGCTGATCTGGCCTCTGGAAGTTTAAAATAGAGTGAGAGCCAGCCAGGCACAGGATCATATGTGCACTATAAAAGTGTTTGAACTCTGGGAACATTCTGAATGACTGGGCAGCACATCCTTGAGAAGAGGATTATTTCAAGTATGTTCTATGTCTTTTTGATAAGCTTCCACTACTAACACCTTCCCCTACCACTGCTCAACCTCCCTGGCACCAGGACAGGGCACTATGTAAAATGTCATTGGAAAGAAATGAATGGATGCCAGACATGCCTCTCTTCATAGAACTCTTGCACAGTTCTCCTCCACCATTTTTTTTTTTTTTAAAGCTTGCTCAGGGTTTTCCTGAGGCAAAGAGTGCTTGGTAATACCCTGGGTTAACAAATGGCCTTTGCTGGTCTCTCATTCCAGTTCATAGCAGGAATTTGTTGATGGTATGTTATCAAATGGAAACATCACTCACTAGTACCACGGGCCTTTCTGATGGCACATATGTTTGCTTTGCAATGCTGTAACTCCACTGACATCACTGGAGTTATTCTTGATTGGTGGTTTAAGGGAGAGCAGAATCAGGCACATCAGTGCAATGGATTTTATCTGCTCACAGGTTGCACATGATTGATTCATGCCTGCCTCCACTATACCCTTCTCTCATGTTAAAGGAGCCTCAGTTTCCCCAGAATGCTGCAGAATAACATCAAGTTAGGAGATGGCTTTTCTGTTAATATTTCATATACCAACACAGTTTTCTGTTCAAGAATCTCAGTGTATTTAATATACATCAATTTCTCTTCATAGCCCTCAGATGAGACAGGTAGAAAATTAGTATTGTCTCCATCTTACAAATGGAAAACTGAGGTACTCGGGGTATGGCCAACATTTTCATGTCTTCCTACAGAATGCAAGATGAGCTAGAGGTGATCAATGCCTCTAAAACTAAGGCTATGTGATGCCTAAATTTAGGCACTCATATTTGAAAATATTGGCCTAAGACAGTTACCTGCAGGTAGTGGGGGAAATCTGGGTGAACATGCCTTTTGCCCTCCCCGTTCTTTGCCTTCCACATCCCTTCTCCTAGCTTCCCTTTTTTTTGTTCCAGTGCTCACATGGCTTTTGTCTCTTCCTGGACTATCCAGAACACACTGGCCTCTCCGTCTATGGGTACATCTACACTGCACAGCTATTTTGGGATACTGGAGGTATCCTAAAATAGCTACCCTGCATCTACACAAGCCACCCGTTATTTCAAAATATTTTTTAAATAACGGGCATGCTATTTCATCATCCCGGTAAACCTCATTGCACGAGGGATAAGGGATGGCTCGAAATAGTGTAGACGCACCAAATTTCAAAATAAGCTATTTTGAATTACTTTCAAAACAAGACACACAATTTGTGTATCTTATTTCAAATTTAGGGGACACACCCTATATGGAGATCACTAAGCTACTTGAGGTTTTGCATCAGCAGAGAAAATCCTAGGCCACCTTTCTCTCCCAGGCCTTTTCCCTCCCATGCTATGACAAGAAGAATTCATCTTGGTTTGGTATTAATCAAACCCAAGAGCAGTAGTGGGCAGTTTAAAGGGAAGATGCTGTAATAACGAGATAATCATGCTTCTGGAGCTTGGTGGCACTGTGCCTTCTGCTCTCCCAGAGTGAGATTATCAGCCTCGGGAAATGTTAAAACCATACCAAGGGAATTGGCATCCCTTCCAAGCTAGGAGCCCATTCTAAATGGGGAAGTTAATCTAGATGACTCGCCATCTAAAACCTTTGGCAGCTGAACATAGAAACCTGGTGCCCAGACACTTTCATTAGAAGAAACAGGGCAGAGCTATAATACAAATTTATTGCTAACTGTACACATTTAGGAAGCATGTTAGGTACATTCTTTGCTGGGTTTCATTGATGTCTTCCTCATGGTTAATTTTTTTATGTTAATTGAGATTATGAGGGGAAAATGCTTAGAAGCAGAAGAGAAATGCACTCCAGAGAGCTGTGATGTGGGACAGAAAAAATATCTGGCCAGTTGATAACTTTCAAATAGATCCTGAAAAGCCTTCTCATAGAACTGCTCACAGGAGTACAGGCAGGACCTTGGTCAATGCAGTAGACACAGAAGACAGAGTCAGAATGACCCTTCCCACAGGAGGTGTAGCCAGAAGCTCATCTCAGCTTCAACTCCTATGGCCTGGGGAAATCCACTTCACCTCTGTCTGTGTTTTGTTGCCATCTGGAAAACGAGAATAAAAATAAATCATGCACTTATCTAACTATCTCCTGGGGTCAGTGTGGGAATTCAGCTAATGTTTATGAAGCACTTAAAACATGAGCCATGCTGTGTAAATGCTAGCAATTATTATTAGGCCCTTCACCAGTGTTTCCCAGAAGAATCACCATTTGACAGGAGATTATCCCTCCGCCAAGTTCTTCTCTCTGTTTTAGGTTAGGCTAGAGGTGATGGACTATAGGGCACATGACAAGGATACAGCAAAAAAGTTTGCAAACAAAACCTGCTGATTCACTTGGCAGTTTGGAGTGGGAGGACATGGGTTTTGGGGTAATAACAATGGGTCAAAATAGATGCAAGCTGACTTTTCTCCACATCATGCCCGGCTTCAATTTCACACCACCAGAACCAACCCACTTCT
This sequence comes from Pelochelys cantorii, assembly GCA_032595735.1. Lineage (NCBI taxonomy): Eukaryota > Metazoa > Chordata > Testudines > Trionychidae > Pelochelys > Pelochelys cantorii. Next base: position 35,311,929 of record CM064338.1, on the reverse strand, counting down.
ATTCCAGGATGCAAATACTGACACCTTTCTCAGCCACGATTGCTGTGCTTACCACTCTTTGGGACACCATCACCAATCCCTTTCAATGCTAAGAATTACTGTAACACCAACACTCCCAGCCTTCTGTTATATAACTTAGTATGGGAATCCCTCAGACAGTCAAGACACTTCTAATGCATGTATCACCAGAGTAAGGGTTACAAAAGGCAGTGATACCCAAAAGCTTTTTATACCAATGCTCACTGCTTTCTAGGTTCAGAATGGCAGAGCTGAACAAACCTTGTTGTGCCCTTCACCTCCTCAAACTGCCTTCCAGAACAAACGGCTACTTGCATTGCCAGTGCTCACTGACAACCATGTGATGAAGCCTGTGTTAAGGAGTCCAATAGCCTGTACTGAATGAAGTCAACCCCACCTTTCCTGCATGAGTCTGCATGGTGTCCAACATTTCCTTTAGGAATTACATTAAGAAAAGGAGCTGTACACTGGCTTCCGTGTCCTGGGTGCCTTCCCACTTCTTATCTGAACACATCAGCACACACTGGTGAGGTAAGGAACATTTACAATCCAAATCCAAATCCAAAACTGGGGACCAAGTACGTTATAGCCCAGAGAAAATTACCAACACGAGACTCTTTTTTTTTTTTTTTCAGTGGGGAGAACCAAACCTTTTAATATCCAGAATACGTCTGACCCCCATCACTGATTGTCCCTATTTTTCATCAGGAGAGCTTGGCAGGTCGGGTGACATTATAGAAAAAGTCCTCCCAAAAGAGCACTGCCAATTTCAGCTTTAATTCCATCAGTAAACAACTTTGACTGTGTTGGGAAAATTCCATTAATCATTCATGTTCTGCAAAGAATGATACACAAAGGAGCTGTCAAAATCAAGCAGCTACTCTCCATTTGTTTGGTAATTAAGAAAATCCCTTCCATTCTAATGGTGCGGGGAGGCAAATTCCATGCCTGGTAAGGACCACTGGGAATCAAATAATACAGAATTACCTGCACTTAAACTCCAGAGAGCAGCATTTGCAGCTTTACTTCTCTTTTTGTACCCACAATTCTGTGTGGTGCATTTAAGGCCACTCACACACTCATTGCATTAGCTGCCCATCACATTACTTATGGGCCTACCTCTCAATCTGCCAGGGCCAAATTAAAAATAAAGTATGTGACAAAGATGAGGGAATGCAAAAATATTCAGGCAATAAACTTAAAATGTCATGGGATTCATTCCCTCATGGCATAGGACACTTTTATGTAACTGCAGACAATTACATTATATATATTTTTAATTCCAGATGTAAATAGTTAGTCAAGTAACAAATATATGGGGAACACAATTCATTGAGAGACTAAAATGAGTGTTGCCCCTTGAAATGAGAGCAGACTGAGGTGTGTGGTTGTGGGTGTGAATTAAGCACACGGGTAGTTGTTTTCACAAAATGGTGGCCATCAGATGAGAGACTAGGTTGAGAGGGAAAGTTAGACCCTAAAATGTCACACAGCCTTGTGTACTCTTTTGGCTCCATTTGAGTAAGCACCACAATACTTTGAAAGAGACAGTGTGAACTTCTTATCTATTAACTCTCTATATGGAAAACTTCTCTCTGTTTCTGCCACCCTTACTCATATCAAGTGGTGCCTGTATCATTAATAACTCCCCTGAAATCAGTGGGACTACTTGTGACATAAAGAACGACTCAGTGTGAGTAAAGGTCAGAAGAATATAGCCCTGAGACATCAAATAGCAGCTGGTTTTTGGCATAACTTAATGATGAGTATTTTTAGTGTGGATCACAGATGTTTCCAGAACTCAAAGTGTGAATATAACATGGAGTGTATTTTTATGCATGATTTTCATCCAAGTTTTTGCAGAGACTTGAGGCCCTAATAAATCCTGGTAACAGGTGTATTGGGCCTATTACACATAGATTTGGATAAGCATCTAAAACAGGGGTGGGGAACCTTTTTTGGGTCGGGGGCCACTGACCCACAGTCGGGGACCACACACAAGTGAGAAGCAAAGTGAGAAGCCCTTAAATGAGAAGGAGAAAGACACTCCCCACATTCTCCTGCATACCAAAACTTGGGGGCGGGGGGCAGGCTAGTATATTTTGTATGCTCCAGCCTTGTGGGTCAGTGGTAGGGGGGCTGGAGCACCAGTGCAGGTTCCCTAATGTGGAGGGATCCCTGAGCCTTGGGGCCCAGGGCCAGGCAAGCCAGGGGCCGTATCTGGCCCCTGGGCCTGAGGTTCCCCACCCAGATCTAAAACTTGGGATATGTATTTGCAATTAACCCTTACCTGAGCTCAAACCCTGCTGTTAATCATGTATGACAAATTGACAAGTATAGATTCTGCAGCTCTTTCTCCAGTAGTAATTATCCATACTAATATGCCCCCAGAAGACAGTGAGAGTGAGTCCTTCTTGGTATGAATAGGATTTGCAGAATATGGTCAATAAAATTTGTAAAATTATAATTAAGGTATTATTCAATATGAGTATGAGTGGAAGAACAAGGTTCTGATTGACTGGTCGATTTAAACAGAGACTGTCTCTACTGATCAAGCTGGTATGAGATACTTTACCTAGAGTCAGAAATGACCTCTGGTTTTGCAACATTGAAAAGCTGAAGGTTCAACTGCAGGTACAAATGCATCCAACAACAGCTAGGTGTATAACTATAATATCTGGTGCTCACAAATTGGGTAGTTAAACTCCTAAGTGCTCTAAAACATCCCTGTAATTACTTAAGAGGGCACAATTAGATGCTGAATGCAAGCCCTTCTGAAAATCAGTGCCTGAAAGGTTATTTATTAGTCCTCCACTCGACTTGGCTTTCTGGAGCTGAAGGTGATGTATTATTTATGAGATTATTATTAGATCAGGAACAGCTATCAGTAATTCACCAGTGGTGTTTGATTCTGGGCAGATGTTCTGGAATCAAAGATGTTCTGGGAGCTATGTACATTGTCTATTTCCTACACAGAGGGTCATTTGCTCTCTCAGACATTTCAGCCAGAAGGTCATACTGAGGAATGCACTACAAAATCCTCTAGCATGATGATTCTCCCTTGACCTTGTACCTCTTTCTTCCCCTGTTTTTCCCCTATCTGCTTAGGCTCCGTCTAAATGTCAATTAGAGATTTCTATAGACAGAGCTAACTGGAGTGAAAGATTCCATCCAGGTGTAACTGAATGCTAGCAAAAGCCTATAGTTCTTTTTTTAACAAAAAAGATTTAATAATCCCACTCACTTATTAAGAACACAGTACCAGAAACATGACCCCTTTCTGACATTTAAATGTGACCTTTCCTTAAAACCACAATGTACTGCCTTGCTTACATGATACTGGCTTTGACATTCTTAACCCATTTATACTTAGACCACTGCACTTCAGGAGAATCCAATGACTTTAACAAACAAGAGTTTAAGAGGCTTTGATATTTTCAAATATTTGGAGCTCACTTCTGATCTCTGAGGCCCTCTTAAGCACTTCTCTGGCTTTGTCAACATGAAGTTTAAGTGTCGGCTTTAAAACTTCAGCCATTTCTGAGAGAGAGAAACAATTCACTAATGTTCAGACTCAACTAGCAACAGCCAAGCCAGGCTTTTTCACCTTCCTTTCTATCCCAATACTGCCTACACTAAACATCACTAAAAGTCATAAATCAGGCCTCAAAAAAGAAATCAGGAGACTGGTTTAAAAACCACAAGATTTGAGAAAAATAATGACCAAGTAGCTTCTTTTACTTTGTCTTCTGGTTTTTTTTAGCCTTTAGGGTTCACATGAGGCATGTTTCTAAGCTTTTCTCTACTACCATGTTGGCTAGACACTTTTTTAAAAAAAAATCACTCATTTCCAGGAGTGGGAACTTTAAGTAAAACAACAACAATTGTGAATTTGTGACACAATCATGAGAGTTGGAAACACCACCATCCTGTTGTAAAGGCTAGGGCAAGTGAGGTTACTGGCCCACATTTGAATTCATGGCAGTGATGTAGCAGCTCCCTCCCCCCTCCGCCATTAATATCCCTCGTTAATCTAGATAGACACCAGTTTAAGAGATGAAATATTTAGTTTTGTGTTTTGTCCCTGCCTTTCATATTTTTACCACATAACTAAGTAACTAGAAAAGTCAACAGGTCTGACCTGAAATATGCTGAGAGGACAGATCTCTCAAGCAAAAAAGTGGCATTTTTACAATCTCTTTTCTCCTTTGACTGCAGAAAAAAAAATAATTTTAAGTTCCATGTCCCAAAATGTTCTGGAGTTTCCCACCTGATGTTTTAGTATATTCATTTCAGTAAAGCAGCATGATCAGCTTTCAACACCTGCCTGCATAATAGTTTTCAGAAGTTTATTTTTATACTCAAATCAGTCCATTCGATTACTTTTTCCTCCTCCTCCAGTTGTCACTGCTGTGATTGGGTATTTGCAGCTTTCTGTTGAGCGCGGGCAGGCAATAAGCCGCCTGCAGGCTGTTTGTGGTTGTCCAGGATTAGCCCCTAGTGAGCCACCATTTGCTTTATTTACCTACATATCCACAGGTTCAGCCACTTGCTGCTCCCGTTGGCTGCAGTTTGCCATTCCCAGCTAATGGCAGTTGCAGGAAGCAGTGTCCTGATCTGTGCTGTTTCCTGCAGCTCCCATTGGCCAAGAACAGCAAACTGCAGCCAACGGGAACTGCAAGTGGACCATTAAGGCTTGGAAAGGAGAGGAGTGTGAGACAGAGGACTGATAATTCAAGGATGCTAGAGACAATCAGGGAAAAGGCAGGTGAGAGCAGACAATATTTCCATGGGTGAGGCTGAAGTCACAGAGAACAGCAACAGACATTTGCTGGCTAGCCTCCCCCCAGCCAGAGAACCAGGGCTAGAGGGCTGAAGATAACAGGAGCAGTGGAGGAAGGACTCTTCAAGGCTAGGGCAAGTGAGGTTACTGGCCTGGTGAGTATGAACTCCCGGCAGAGAGGCTGTGGGGGTTTCCACTGGGATGAGCGGGGTTGCACTCTGGATGGAAGCATTGGGTAGCTGTTCTGACACAGGAGGAGAAGAGGACCGACAAGAGGTCTAGGTACAGACAAAGACACGGAGGGTGATATGGAAAGGACTCCCAGCAGAGAGGCCGATGAAGGTGCCCACTGGAAAGACTAGGCTTTTATGTGCACTGGGGTGTTGAGAGTCATGTTTTGAACTATTTGCATCTCATCGTTCTGTAATAAAGCTGCTACAAGGGGGGGGGGGAATATTAATGCAAAAGAGCCTTGCATGGAGTCGTGGGGCTCCTGAGGAGGAAACCAAGGGAGAAGCACCTGTTGTGTAGAGTTCTGCCACCAGAGGGCACTCTGGGCAGGGTTGTCTTCTTGCAACTTGGCTTTAGCAGCAACTTCTCATTTCGTACCCACAACTTCAGGGCTGCAGATTTAAATGCAATAGATTCCAATGACTAGTAAATCTGATAACAGCAACTTGCACTGAATGGCAACATAGCCAATAAACAATCCTGTCTCATTAACATCAGTGCTAATGGAATCCAGGTAGGGTTGCCAGGTGTCTGGTATTCACCTGGACAGTCCGGCATTTTCACCTCCTGTCCGGTAAAAAAATTCAGAGAATACCGATACCTAAAATGTCGGTATTTTCTGATTTTTTCCCCAGCCAGGAGGTGAAAATGCTGGGCACCTGGCAACCCTACAAACACTCAGCGCCCGGCCTCTCCCCACCCCGAACCCCTCCCGGCTCCCAACACCCCCAGCTCCCCGACCCCAGCCCCCATGCTTACCTGGTTCTTCAAGGCTGCCAGCACAAAATGGCTGCCGACCAAGGGGAAGTAATGCTTCCCCTGGGCCTTAGTCCTCAACAGCTCCCCTGTTTCTATCCCTGCACTCACTCTTAAAGGGGACATGCTGTTTTAATGCTGTTTTATTTTAATTTTTTTTTTTGCTCAACAACTTTGGTCTCCCCCAAGCTTTTTTTTCCTTCAACAGAATTTTTCCCGGTGTTTTTTTTGGGGGGGCAGGGGGAGGAATGTTTGGTATTTTTGTTTCAGCCATCTGACAACCCTAGATATTAGCCACAGGCACGATGCATAATAGCAACTATTTTACAGGGGAAGTCCTACCTCTAATCAGTTTCCTGCCTCTGACAATGAGCGGCTGAGAACTTCTGTTGTGCTATAGCTCCCAAACACATGGACCTGTCTCTTACCCAGAACATTTGGTCCTGGAAGTAGTATGTGAGCCCAATACTAGGTGAGACTACTACTAGGTGGTTTAGTTTCTCAAAGTATGTGGTTTCTTGTGTTCTGTAAAGGAGCATCACAAAGCCAGGCTGCAAGCACCAAGGTGAGGGAAAAGAGGTAGATCTTGGTGAAGGCCTGCGGCTTTTGTTCCAACGTAAGTGTAACCCTTCTGCCGGGTAGGCCTGGCAGCAACCAGGGCCGGGTTCAATATCTAGGGGTCCATCTCACACAGAACCGGCTCGAGCCCCCACCCAGTAACCTGGGAAATTCACACACCCCTGGGTGCCTCTGAGAGGCAATGCTTCCCCACTCGCAAGCACAGAGTCTGAGTGTAGGAAAGAAACATTTAATGAAACAGAGAGAGAAGTCATACAGCATTAACTTGGGAAAATACCACAAACAGAGTTCATAGCCCAAACATGAGCTAAGCCCCCCCACCCCCCAGCCAAGAATCACCCGAAGTCCCAAAGTCCAACACCCCAAAAGTCTCTGTCCCTGGTCAGTGCTGCCCAGAGTCCAAAAGTTCACCTGCAGGGTTTTACCTCCCAACCTGGGTAGAAATGGGGGTGGGGGAATAGACAGGGGCACCTTATGTGGTCCGAGAGCGACGGCCCCACCTCTCCATAGGGTCTGCTGCAGTCTTTAATGGGAGCCACTCCACCATGCTCCACCAGCTGTCTCGTCCCACTCCACCGGACGCTCTGCTGGTCGCCTGCCGCCGCTCCTACCAGCCGCGCCATGCCGCTGGTCGCCTGCCACTGCTCCTTGCCTGCTGCTGCTCCTACCAGCTGCGCCGTGCCGCTGGTCACCTGCCGCCACTCCTCACCTGCCGCCACTCCTACCAGCCATGCCACTGGTCGCCGCTCCTCACCTGCCGCCGGTCCTACCGGACACTCTGCTGGCCACCGCAGCTTCGCTGGCTGCAATGGGTCTGGCGCCCAGCCAAACCGGTGATTTCAGCGCTTAGTGATTTCAACTCTTTAGCCACCACCTAGACTGGCAAAGGATTCCAGCTTCCACTGGACTAGCAAAAAGACTCCTCATGGGCTGTGTCTACATTGGCATTATTTTGCACAAAAGCAGCTGCTTTTGCGCCAAAACATGCTACCTGTCTATACTGACATTCTAATGTGTAAAATCAGTGCTTCTTGCGCAAGAACTATGATGCGCCCGCTCAGGGATAAGCTCTTGCGCAACTGTTCTTGCGCAAGAGGCCAGTGTAGACAGGCAACATGAATTTCTTGCGCAAGAAAGCCCGATGGCTAACATGGCCATCAGAGCTTTCTTGCGCAAGAGAGCGTCTACACTGGCATGGATGCTTTTGCACAAAGGCACATCTCTTGCACAAAAGCACATGACAGTGTAGACGCTCTCTTGCGCAAATACTTTAACGCAAAAACTCTTGCATTAAAAGTATTTGCGCAAAATCTTGCCAATGTAGACGTAGCCAATGGAGTCTGCTTTAGGTCTGTCCTTAAAACAAAGGGGGGGGGAAGGGGCAGGTTGGGCCAGTCTTACAGCTCACACATGGCAGGTATGCCACAGACTGACTCAAGCCCTTTAACCCTTCCCCCCAGCTCAGTTCACTCAACTCTGGAAGGGGGAAGTCTTGTTCCTCAGAGACCTCTTACAATGATGGTGTCTCTCCTGCAAGCACTGGTGTCATGCTTTACAGTTCCCACATTTAGGGGTAGCATGATTTGTGACCCCCACAACAGCCCCAAATTATTTACAATACACCACATTCCAATCCAACACTGATCCTCCTGCCCTGGCTGAATTGGATTTACATAGCCACACCTCATATTCCCTTCCCCTCCTGGCATAAGCTGTATTTACATATCAACAGTTAACAGTTAATTATCTTGCAGAGCTAAACAATTGTAGTGGGCACACCCACGCCCAGGGCAGCTCTCTCCTTTTAGCTGGCTGATAGCAAGCAGCAGTTCAGCCCCTGCTTACATCAGTTTGGCCAATGTGCTTGTGTCACTGAGCTGCCACTGAAACAGAGAGCATGTCGGCTGGTTTGCAGAGCAGGGGGAGGACTTTAATCCTGCAGGCATTGGGGGAAGCCTGACACAACATGGTTCCATGTAAGGAGCATGGCAAGAAATAAGGTACTGACCTTCCAACAGCTACTGAACAGGGGCAGACACCCCTGGCAACATTCTAAAGCAATACCAGCCACATGATCTTTTCACTGCTGATGAGACTGGGGGTTTTCCTGATACAGGTCCTGGCATACTGAAAGAAAGTTTTGCAAAAAGGGAAAAAATGCTATGGGCTGCATCCTATTGCTGTATTGTGCAAATGTGGCTGGGACAGAGAAATGGCCTCTTATAGTGAGGAGAAAAGAGCCCTTGTTGTCTTCCTAAGGACCACTCAAAGCTGCTCCTGCTCTACAGAAGCTCATCCAGTGTCTGGATGACTAGTTTGAAGTGTGGCTTAAGAACTGGAACAGGAGCTGTAGATGTGTGTGCCTCTTAATTAACAATTGCCCAGCTCATTCGGCTAGCATACAGCTGTCACACATCATGTTAAAATTCTTGATCCTGAATTCCTTCCTCAGGCAGCCAGAGGACACAGGCGTCATTAAACACTTCAAAGGTCATGGCTATGCTGGTCTTAATGCACATGTTACTGCCTGTCTGGGTGCTGACCCACACCTAACAGTGGTAGATGTAGCCAAACAACAATTCTGATTGATTCACTTCAACTTGCGAAGGAGCCATGGGCCTCTCTTCTCCCACAGACTATTCTAGACTGCTTCAGAAAGGGAGGGCTTTCACCAACAACAGAAAATGATTGTCTGGTGGACATTACTGTGCTGGTCAACATTTCTGTTCCTGAGAAATCTAACTGCCCCGGAAATCTAACTTTGAGGCCATTGTTGAGTTTGACAGTCATTCAGAGCCAGAAGGGAAGCTTCCTGATGCAGAACTTGTGGAAGCAGTAGCAGCTCTAAAGTACCCACAGGGTGATTGGCTACAGGAGGACTAGTGTATCTAAGGATGAACCCATAGAATGTTCCCCTCACAGGGCAGTTATGGGCAGTAGACATTTTTCCCCCCACAGCATATGCCAGAGTCATGGGTTTGAGAATGGTTATATGGGCTTCATGAAGAACTATGAAAGATTTAAAAGTGAAGGCATCAAAATGTTAGAAAGCAGACAACATTGAACAAAATTATATTATTATATTATATTATAGTAAAAGGAGCACAAACTAGAAGTACAGTACTTTTCAGCATAGAGAGACACTTTAAGTGTTTAACAAGCTTTTTTTGGGAGGCTGTTTAAAAGCAGGGTCTCTATGCAGTATTTTAGAATTGTGTTCTGCTTCGCAGCGTTTCTTGTGACACACAGAAAGCTGAAAGTCCCTTAAGTTCGGTCTAAACAGTGTGGGGTGCTATACAATGGATCCATTACTGTGTGTCATGTTTCCTATTCTTTAGTACAGAAAGTTAATAAACAGTTTCACAACTACTGTTCTGTACAATGTTTTGTGTTTGTTTTTCCTATGTATCCCCCCTGAAAATAGTGCCTTGTGCTTAACAGTAACTTTTGGCTAATAGCAACTTGTAGCTGGGAAGTCAGAGTTGCTACTAAATGGAACCTACAGTTGTCCAGGCACAACTGGTGTCAGTCAACCATCTAAGCACCAGTGTGTACTTACCAAAGAAGCTAAAGACCTAAAAGCCAGCTTACTCAGCATGAATAAGAATGAAAGAATATCTTACTCCAGGAATAGCCCTAATGGTTTCTGTGGGACTACATTTGGAGGATTACTCAGAATGTGTAAATTAAGCCCTAATTGACCGTTGTGCCCATATTTAGTTGCCCTGGGGGATAATAAGGTGAAGGTCTAATGCTAAGTCATGCACTGAGGTCTTCCACCTTGAGTAGTACATTAATGTGCAAATGGTCAGTCAACAAATGAGTGGTGGCTGAATGGATGGACACAATCTCTTTGCAGAGAATCAACACAAAGATCTGTGCACCATTTAAGCTCCATGTAGAGGGGCTTGCATGTGTTGTACAGTGGTCAATTTTACCAAAGAAAGGGCAAAAGCAGCCTGTTAAAACCGCATAGATGCTTTGGAATGTTATAACCTCATTCAGAATACTCCTCACCCGAAATAACTCCAGTTACTTTACACCAACCCTGCCTTTTGTTAGGCAGAGAGGTAAAACTGTGATTCTCATTTTAAGTGTCCTGTTTTCAAAGGGGCAACTTAAAGGTCACACAAGACATTTAATAGATTTTAATGCAGGCAGCTGTGGCGATGAACAGATTTGACATATTTAAATAAAACATTCTAATGGCGTGTTCTGGCCTTGAAGGCCTCAGGCAGCATACAGTGTATTTGTTAGACACTATGGCTTAATTACTCTCATAAATGAATTATACCCGTTTCAATTTAAAACCATAAGTGTTGCATTTGAACTAGGGTCAAATTAAACTTTCTGTCAATTATGCAGATTACTTAAGCAATTATGTAAATTGTTAATAAATTCTTAAGTGGAGGGGATTTTTTCTTGCAAAAATATATATTTGATGTGTTACTGAGCTTAAACACTTGCAAAGGGACAAAGGCACAGAGGCAAGAAAAGTATAGCTTTAAATAGGCACCCTGGGAGTTACCGTGGTGACTTCCTCCACTCTCATATCCTGGCAGGCAGGATTCAGCTCCATTTGGGTTGACACGGGAAAGTTAGGCCAGTGGGGCAACTAACACTGTGTTGCAATCTCTCCTGCTGGGTTTACCTGGCCCAGGAGGTACCTTTGGATCCTGAGCTAAAGACACTGTGGGCTGCTAATTAGATGAGGTGCTGGAAGACTGGAACAGTTTGGTTCTCTTCTGATCATAGTGAGCCACTGCATGATCTTACCTTTTGTCTGTGTGTCTTTCCTACTAGAGTGTAAGTTCCTTGGGCAGGGACTGCCTTCCTTTATGTTTGTATAATGGTTAGGGTGACCATCCATCCCATTTTTAAAGGGATAGTCCTGTATTTGAGCCCTCCTGCAAGTATCCTGATTTTTTCCTAAAAATGGGCAACTTGTCCTGTATTTTCTGCCTCTCCACAACAGTACTGGTGGGTTCTGCTACTGTCTGGATCCCTGTTCACCAGCCAGACACCCACCACCCAGGTCCAATGCCCAATAATGAAGGAAGATGTGCCAGACTGGTGGTGATGGAATGATGCAGTGCATGGGGCTGGTCATTCTCCCTGTTGGTCATCAACACAGTCCCGCACTTGACCAGCATTGCCAGTGTGAGCTGCTGTGCTTGGTGAGTGCAGGCAGGCGCCAGACAGCAGCCACTTACGTGTTGCTTCTGCTGTCCACCCACAGGCCCTTTATGTTCATTCACTCTCATTGTCTTCTCTCTGCTTTGTCCCTTCCCCCTCCACCCTGCTGCTTTTCCATATCCTGCTCCCAGCACTGTGCAGAGAACCAGCCCCTGGTTGGAGTGCTGAGCTCCACAGCAGCCTGGCTGGCAGGTTCCTTCCTTCTCCAACTATGTCTAGCTAGGCTAGCACTCCGGGAAAGCCCAAGGACGTGGCCAAGAAAGAGCCAAGCCCAACATGTGCCAAAGCCCCGCACATTGCTGACATAGGGAAGCCTCTCCATTCCTCATCTATGCTCTGGACAGGCAGGAGAAAAGCAGTTTTCAGTTTTTTCAGTTTGTTCATGTGAGCGTACATGCGCACACACACACACACTACACACACGCACGCACACACAGCTTTGGGTCTGGCCCCCCAGGTAGCACAGGGCTGCTCTGTCCCCTCTGGGCCACCTCTCTGGCTGAGTTTGATGAAACCCCTGGAGTCAGGATTCCTGGGGCCGGGTGCACAATGCAGCCTTAGGGTTTAACCCCTTCCTGGCCATGCTGTGGCAGGAGGACAAGAACTGGCTGGGTTACATAGGTGGCCAGCAGCAGCCTAGAGGTGTTAGCTTCCTTTGGAGACACTGTGTGGGCAGGAAGGGACAGCTGCTGCCAGTCACCTGGGAGCAGGGAAAAAGATGATGTCTGGAAAGACACAAGCCAAGGCATTCCTTCCCTTCCCCCCCCACATTTTCTTGCAGTTGGAAGTAGCTCCCATCCCTTCCCTCCCATACATTACCAAAGGGCTGCAGCTGGCCACATTCTGGTGTGAGCTCCAGCAGAAATGGGGGCATGTGACTCTGCGTGCTCTCCTCCCCAAACATATTGACTTGGGGAGACAGTTCCAGGTACCAGGTGAGGCTTGTCTGTCCCAAGAGCCCAGCCAGGCATGGAGGCAGACAGTGCTGGAAAGGGTGAGTTGGGGTCGGGGTCTCGGTCGCTCTCTCTCTCGCATTCTCTCTCTCACACACACACACAGTGAGAGAGGTGAATGGGAGTGTATGTATGTGTCACCATCCCCACGTGAACACTAAAGCCTTAAACAGAAGAAGGTAAATAAAAAGAATTCAGCTACACGGTATTTCTTTTTAACAGGGGCTCAGTCAACTTGTTGTTCATTTTAACATGTGTATGATGGACTGCCCTTGAATTTGCTTGACTATGAGTTGCATTTTACCAGGTGTCCCATATTCAGGCCTCATATTATACCACTAAGGTCAATGGGAGTTGTCCTTCAAAGGTAAGTGGGAAAGTGATTGTTATGTAATCAGAGGTGCAGCACTTCCTGGACATGATTTCTTTGTCTCTGCCAGATAAGAAAGTGCCCAAGATGGAGCACTCAGCTGGTGGGGGGAAGGAGTGGGGAGTTCTCAAGGCCACACCTGCCAAAGCACAATGAACAATGGCCAGAAGCATACTTATTAAGTTCACTCACATCATTGAAATATTTCAGTAAGCGACACCTCTGATAACATAACAATCATAACAATCCTTGGGAGTCATTGTAGCAGATATCTCATTGCTATGGATAATTGAGGGGACATCGACTACATGTTTGTGGCTTCTTCCTTGATCCCTGTGCTGCTTACATTTGTGCCACTTTGGTGGTCCCTGCATAAGTGATTGCTGAATGGTACGGGAAAGTTTCCCACAATGGGGGAACGAACAACGCAGCTTTGCCAAGTACCTCCAGGAAATGTTCCTAGAGAGCTCTTTGTAGGATTCTCAAGAGATCTCAGTAAGAATCAACACCCTACGGATTAGCTGTGCCCGAATATGTCCTGCACCCAGAATCAAAGCCAGCTTTTGACATTTCTACACCCTGAACCCACTTCTGCACTACACAAACCAGAGCCACGTACCAGGCAGCTCCTCTCCCGGGTCTTGCTTCCTGGAGAACAATGGCTGAGGTCGGCTAGAAACCTCCCGAGTTCCTAGCTGCCTGCTCCATCAGACAACCCCAATAAGTAATTCACATTGTCATCTCACTTCACTGGTTCATCAGCAACTTCATCCTCTAGGTTAGCTTCTCTTTCTACCGCCTCCAGCCCCACTAAAGCATCCAAGGTAGGGATGTAAGAGTATAGTAGATTAACCAATTAACCGATAAGCAAAAGCTTCCATGTTTATGATATAGACTACACACATTTCCCCCCTACCTCTTGCCAGTACATTTTTTAGCAGACTGGCCAGCAGCCCAGCTCAGTCCTTACTTGCACTGTGTCCTGGACATACCCCTGCTACAGCTCTGCATTTAAAGTGTATTAAGAGCCAGGCGGCCAGGCTTAGTTCTAGTTCATGCCGGGTCTGAGAGCTCAGACCCTTCTCCCCGGACAGGGGCTGCCCAGGGACTATAGAATAGTCAACTAACCGATAAGAATGCATGAGGTTAATCGACTATTCAATTAACCAATATTTAACATCCCTCATCCAAGGGGCTCTTGGCAAGGGATGTGGGGTTGCCCCCAAGGATAATGTCCAGCTCCTTATAGAACAGACAAATCTTAGGTGCAGAACCAGAGCGATGGTTTGCCTCTTTCCCTTTATAGTATGCCTACCTCATCCCCTTTATCTTCTCTCTGCACAGCTGTGTGTCCTGCTGGAATAAATTACCTAAGGGGGTTGTGGAATCTCCATCAGTGGAGATATTTAAGAGCAGGTTAGACAGACACCTGTCAGGGATAATCTAGACAGTGCTTGGTCCTGCTGTGAGGGCAGGGACTGGACTCGATGACCTCTTGAGGTCCCTTCTAGTTCTAGTGTTCTATGATTCTATGATTCCTCTTTGTGCAAGCCTCGAGAAATTTGCTCATAGGTATCAAAATTTCAATGGCTCAGCAGCTCCATAGTTGTTCAAGTGGGAGAGCGGTTGCTGTAAGAAGCTACCATGGTCACCTGGGGAGATGCAATGAGACCTCTCCACAGCAATCTAACAGGAAATGGAATTTCAAAAATCCCCAGGAATTCTAAGGGGGAGGGACTGATATTTGTTTATGTGGCTGCAGGGCAGTGGAGTTCAAACTGCTGACCAGAGTGGTCAGGATGGGCATTGTGGGACACCTCCTGGAAGCCATTTAAAGTGATAAAATCAAGCCATAGGGTCAGCACTGGCACTTTGCTGTCCAAAAAAATTGAGCAAAACCTCTTAATGTCTCTTATTGGAGTGGTTTTATTTTCTCGCCAAAAGGGGGCATTTTTGCTGCCAAAAGTTACATTGCCGTGAGGACGCATTCACATTTTGTCAACAATTTGAAAGCTGCCTTTTGTCGACCAATCTCCGTCTTGTGGACAAGGCCTCAAAAAATGTCAGACTAGTAGAAGTTACAATTCTTTGTCACTCACACCCACTTTATGACCAGCTCACAAGTCACTGTTGTTGGATTCTGCTGAATTTGTTCCTCCCCTCGCCCCAGTTTAGCCATCAAATCACCATGGAGGTTTCCAAGTTGCTATTCAGAAATATCGAAGGATTTATAAAACCTGGCACTTGATGCACAACTCCTTTGTACTGTGATGCAAATTGTTCCAAAGCTGGGAGGAGACAGACCTGGAAATTCTATCCGGAAAAACAGGAAAGTAAAACAGTGGTTGGAGGTAGAAGTTCAGTTGCCTTTAAAACGCAGCTTTGGCAGAGATTGAATACAAACCCAAAACCTGGGTGTTCCCAAGTTTGCCTGTGACTAATTGAAACCCTAATAAAGAAGAGACCTCTGACCTTGATCCTCTGGGCCACTTACCTTGTTCAAATTAACATTTTAACATCAGTCATAAAATGTGCTACATCACTGAAGGGAGGGGGGGAAGTGAGGGGGCAGGAAAACACAGCCAATGCAATGAAATATGCATATCAAAGCCTAAAAAGGAATGGGAAAATTCAATGAATGGTAATGAGGGCTGTCTTTGTTAAAATCTACATGGCAATATCTTTAAACTCCAGAGTATTCTACCAAAGGCATGGGGGCAAATGTACCTGGCAATCCTTTACTTTTTATTCTTTGCGGCACAGTGAAAATAGTTTCTAAAATATTAGATGAAAGGCCCCTTTCAAAATTACTTTGCTTTATAGTGCTTTTCTCTCAAGCTGTTCTGCATACTTAAAAGTCAGAGCCACCTTGAGTGGATTACATTTTTTTCAGTGTATTATACCTTTCTCTCCACACCCCAGTAGTGCTGCCCAACCTGCCTTCCGAATGCCTTGTTGTCATCATGATAAGCATTTTCTGTGATAGCAAGGCAAAAGGAATCAACCTTTTTAAATACACACACACACACACACACACACACAACTCCCAATGCTTTGTTGAAGCAAGTGGCAGCCCCAGCTCACAGGGATACACAGGGCTGTAGACAGAAAGCTATTTAGAGCATTGAAAACAGGCTTATTACCCTGCCATTTTTTTTGTGCACAGAGGTTTTTTTTTTTTTTTCCATGACATTAGAGAGTCCGAAGTGACATACATTTTTTATAGCTTCATAAAGTCGTCTCCTGACCGGGTCACCCTTCTCATAACTAGGGAGCAGAACGCTTGAAAAAAGCCATTCATCAACGTGAAAGGAGCCGCTGTCTACTGGCTCCAATATGCACACAGTCTGGCAAGATTCAGCTCAGTGCAAATGCTAAGTTACTCCTTTGCTAATGCCAAATGACCCGCTCACTTCTATTAGCACACAGAAGGGGACAAGAAGGGCATGGTAGCTGTCCGTGTCTGCATAAATGCCTCTCGAGATACAGACCACGAGCAACCCTTCTTGCGAAATGTACTGAACATGGAAAAAAATAGTTTCATATTTATATCAATTAAATATTCAATTAAACAAAGATAAAATTATGGTAAGAAAATTTGTTCTTGCCTAATGGGGTATGTCAGGTTTATTGCATTTCCACACATAAACCATTAAAGTCCCAGCAAAGGGATGTGGGATTGTTACTCCCAGGTTATGTCTTCTGCAGCTCCCACACAGTTCTTTGTTCTGATGTGCTTGTTCAGAATTGCATCAGCAAAAACCAGACCGGGGGACAAATCGACTTTTTTTTCATCTGAAGGGAACATTTTCAGTGCAAGAAGCGTGTGTAAATTATAGACACATATTAAGGGCTCATTTAAAGGACTACAGTAGTACACCAGATTATAGGAATTGCCAAACCAGTGAACCATGTAGTCCATTATCTTGTCCCAATGTTGGACAGTATCAGCTACTTTGGGAGAATGTTCCAGAAAACCGGTAGTGGACAATTCTGGAAAAACCTGTCCATAGGGGAAATTTCTTCCTGACTGGTACCAGTGAGTGGTTGACTTATGCCCTGACACAAGAGGGTTTATATCCCTGCTTTAAAAAAATCATTTTCATCCTATTCTATGTAACTGTGGGGTGTGGGTGTTCTTGTCTGCACAAATGTCAAATCCTTTCTTCAGTACTCCTAAGCTCTTGGCTTTCATGATATCTTGTCTCAGCAATTTCCACAGGTTAATGAGGCACTGCGTAATAAATTAGTTTCCTGTATGATACCTAACTCTTTTCAGTAGATCTCAAAGCATTCTACAAAGGAGCCCCATTTTACTGATGGGGTTACTGAAGCATAGAAAGGTGACATGCCTTGCCTGGGCTATGAATTGAGCTCAGACTAGTGCACTGTGCATTAGGCAACACTGCCTCCCCTCAATATCCCTCATTACTTTTGTGCTACAAGAAAAAGGATAAATAGGGGCACCTGCTTTACCTTCTCTATACTCTCATTATTTTGTATATTTCTCTTGTTCCCCTTGTTATTCTTTCCCCCTCCAAACTAGAGTCCTAATGTTTTAGTCTCTTTTTATAAGATAGTCTTCACTGCCTCTTTCTATGTTTGACACCCTTCTAAGAACCCCTATATTTTTTTTCAGCGAGGATGACCACAATTCAACATAGTATATCAGGTGAGGGAATACCATTTGTTCAATTATATCATTTATTGCATTATTATCTAATTCTTGTTTGTTTTTTTTCATTGTTGCTGCATGTGGAGCATCCATTCACCTGTCCATGAAGTCCAAGTGCCCCCCCTTCCCTCCAGGAATAGAGACACCAACTAACCTTTGTACACTCCGAGTCCACATAACTGGAACTATGTGCCTAAACTGCATTTTGATTTTAGGAACTCTGAAAGTTTTGTGACAGGTGCCATCTCCATTGGCCTTTGAAAGCAGAATGCTTCTTGGGCACCAATACACTGAATACACTTACCTAGAAAAGTCCAAGTTCACTGTTGAGTATTTTGTATGTTATTCCCCCGTGCTAACTGGCTACATCCCTCTCCCCAAAGGCAACCCAGGCATTTGAACACTATTGCTATGGACAGACTCTTCTAAAGGACAGAGTGAGACTATATGGCTACCTCTAGACTGCAAGCCTCTTTCAAAAGAGGCTTTTTCGAAAAAGAGCATCTCGACTACAACCATTACTTTTGAAAAAGCAAGCCACTTTTTTGAAAGTGAGCACCCAGGCAGTCTGGATGCTCTCTTTCGAAAAAGCAGTTTGCTTTTGTAATCATAGCGCCTTTTTTCAAAAGAGAACTTACGAAAAAAGGCGTTATTCCTCATAAAACAAGGTTTTCCGTGGTCAAAAAAACTGCCGCATTCTTTTGATTTACTTTCGAAAGAACGCGGCAGCAGTCTAGATGCAGGGGCAGTTTTTTCAAAAAAAGGCCACTTTTTTTTAAAAAACCCTGTAGTCTAGACACACCCTGTTAGCAGCATGTGGCTCAAGGCCAAATGAGGTGTAACAGCAGGAATATATGGAGAAAATGGTGCCCTGCTTTTCCATGAACCCCAGCTGCAGAGCAGTGGCAGGGAGGGGCTGTTCTAAATCAACACTGCTTCTCTATTAGAAGACCTCACCTCCCATAGACCTTCACCTAGATCTAACAGTAGAACCATCTTTCTAGCTCAGCTTCCCAAATTAAAATGGGAATTCAGTAAAGTACACAAGGATGAAGCTGGTGGAAAACCTGACTCACGTTTTTTTCCCTCACAAAAATTGTTGTGTTCCAAGATTTCCAAAGGAAAGTTTTGAAGTTTGTATTAATTCATTTTGCATTTTGTTCCCTAGGAATTGCAGCCAGAAATGTAGATCTTTGACCTCCTTCCATCAGATTTAATTCAGCTGGAAAACTGGTTGTAAAATGACTTTCTGAGGAACAAATAGCCAGTCAATGTTGTGTCCCAGTTAGGTTGTAAGATCCTCTGGGCTGCCAGCACTTTCCTCTAAATATAAGTCCACAACAGCCTCCATTAAGGATTCCTGCTTCAGGAAGTAGTAGAGTGGGAATAAGATACATAAAGAAATTTGGGTGTCAAGGCAAGCCAGCTGTAATTGCCAATTATAAAAAGAGGCTGTGAGGCTGCGATATTGATTGAGTTTTTGGAGGAGAAGCTGAAGTAAACAGGGTATATTTTGCAAGCATCACATTTAAATATGCCAACCTAGATAAAACAAGGCCAAATTATTTAAGCTATAGAGGAAGATGCACTTCAAATGCTCCCATTGGCATCTTAAAATCTTTTCTCTTGGGGGTTTGTTTCTTTTAAATACAGTAAGCTGCAATACAGCAGACTTGCAAACAAAAAACAAAAAAAAAATCTCTGTTGGGTTTTGAAAGTCTTTGTAAAATCCCATTTGGTCTCAAAGTAGTTTGGAGAACATCTATGAATTTTTGTCATCTTTGGAACTTAGAGTACAGATAATCTTGTACATGGGGATAGAATTCAGTCATCTGTGGTTGGCCCTACAGCATTATTCCTGATTTATCAGAAAGCAACCTTTACACTCTGCAGACTAAAACAACAAATGGTCTGGTAGCACTTTATAGACTAACAAAACATGTAGATGGTATCATGATGAGCTTTCGTGGGCTGTGTAGATACTATCTACATGTTTTGTTAGTCTATAAAGTGCTACCAGACCATTTGTTGTTTTTTTCTGTACAGACAAACTTGGCTACCCCCTGAAGCGACTCTGCAGACTATCATTACAAGGGTTTGCTAGATTGTGTGGTGTTAAACCTCTGCCTGGGCCTATGAGGTCTTGTCTGCACGGTGGGGTAATGCACTCTATGGTGTTACACATTAGTGTTATGCTTTTATAAATGGTACTATATTAAAGCACATTGGGCAACCTTTAGTGCCCACCAGCAGGGTCTACCTGGACCAATTAAAGCATACGGACAGGATCTACACAGGACTGCTACCAACATTTTCATTTGCTTGAGAAATCACATTGTGTATAGTGAATTACCCCATTATATAGACAAGGCCTAAAGTAAATAAAACGTTACTTTTACCTGTACTGCGGTAGAGTCCTTCACTGTCTAGGATAAACTAGCTCTGATTAATAGATCAGGTGAGACTTTTCTGAGGATCAGAAATTGTTTTTCCCCGGTGAAAAGCTCAATGTTTCCTGACTTTGTCCAGGGCTAGTTGATGAAATGCCATGAGAAATGTGTTCTTTGTGGGGTCTCAAACCTCCGTCAGCATCCTTCAGTTGGTCTCATTGGGGTTCCACATGTTTCCCTCTATTTCTACTGAACCACCAAGGTCATGCAGTAGTCAGTATACAAGTAGGCAACAGAACCCAGTTCCTTGATCTAATCACCAGGCCACACCGCTGAAACAAAGCTGCAAAGGAGACATATCAATAGACCCATAATGTCTTCCTAGTTCGCAGATAAGTGCTCGGTAAACTGTCAGAAAACTCAAAAAATCAATTTGGAAAAGGATTGAAAAGTTTAGTAGCTTATGCCAGCTTCTTTGTAACTAGGAAGTACTGGGAATCTTACAAAGAAACATGTTCTCAGGAGATTTTCAGCATACACACACACACACACACACACAATACATTCAAGTGTATATACACAACTTCCTTGGACTTCAGTTTCACTTCGGATGTCTACACGACAGAGTTTTTTCAGAAAAAAGGCCGTTTTTCCAAAAAAGCTTCACTTACATCCACACTGCAATCGCATTCTTCTGAAAGAAAACTGAAAGAACAGAGGGGTTTTTCTGACATTGGTAATCCTCATTCTATGAGGAAGAAGCCTTTTTCCGAAAGAGCTCTTTCAGAAAAATGCATGTGTGGATGGGGAAGAGGGAGTTCTTTCAAAAGAAGAGGAAAGAGGAAAAAGCACTGGTGCCCTGGTGGCCAGTCCGTCCATAGTAATCACAGCTGAAATTCAAGATAGTATCCATTCAGTGTGTATGCTATCTTTCGAAAAAGCAGATCACTTTTTCGGTGCACTTTGGCAGTGTGGACGCTCTCTTTCGGAAGAAGTTTTTCCAAAAGATCTCTTCTTGAAAAGCTTCTTCCGAAAGAAGCCTGCAGTCTAGACACAACCTCACAGATGTATCTGTGGGCAGAATTTGCCCCTAGAATAATTTATAGGAACAGACAATGGACTTACAAATGGCTGCTGGGGAGCTCTGCATTTGCGGAATTTAGGAACTCTTCAGGACTTAGATTCAATTAGTGGATATTAGGAGTCTGATGGGACTCACATCTGAATCTTCAAACCAGTAGAGTTTTAGATTATGCAAGAAAGCTTTAATGAATGCACCTGGGGTCCCCAGTGAACTTCAGCCGATGCAGAGTTTTGGTGAACCTGGAATTTGGCAGACAAGGTCTGCGATACACCGGTAGCTGGAAAATTGGTGACAGAGCTATCTATAAATGCAATGTATATTTTCTTATTTGGGGCCTGATTTAATTCCTCAAAGTCAATGGAAAGACTTTCATTCACATCAGTGGGCTTTGGCTCAGACTTTTGTCCCTCACCTTCCATACAATATGTCCTTATTTTCTCTTTATCCTTTCTTCCGAGCTCTTTTCTATCACGCTATTGCATCCCGTCTTTTCTATTTAACACACCTCATTAAACTTGGATACATCTTCTGTTTCTGATTACAGCTTTGCCCAACTTCTCTTTTCCACCGCTACCCTTGCCTGCAGCTTCCTATCCTTCCTTGACATGGCGCCCTGTTTTGTTTTCTCCTCTCTTTCACATCTTTCTTTCTGATCACTTCATGCTGCATCACATTTGCATAGTGAATACCACAGTAGACAAGATAACCAATGCCATGGGATGTGACCTGCCACACTCAGATTGAAATGCACATTTTTGGATCACTCACCCTAATCCCAATTGAGATGAAATGCTTCTGAGCCAAAATTTTGGCAGATGGCTCGCAGATCAGGTGTTCACAAAATTCCCCAAAAGTGAGAGGCATTCGTGTATGCTTTGTAAATTCAAATACTCCCCAGGCGGCAAGAAGCCCAAACCTCTGATTGCTTAGCCAGGTGGTTTGGTTTTCGGAGGGTTTCCCAGAAAAGACTCACTGTTTTTTAACTAATCCATTTTGATTCTTGGAAAGGTTTTTTATTTTTTTCCCTATTTAATTTTTGGAGCTCACCTAAGCCCTTGGCTCAGTCGCTGGTAGATAATTAGCTGAAATGCCATCTTCATCCCCCATGAAATTAGACAGCACAATGTCAATGGCAGGTAGAAGGGGATTGAAATGAGAAGCGGGGGGAGGGAAGGAAGAGGAGCAGGGGAGAATGTGTGTCTTTCAGTTTGTGTTAATAAGAACACATTGAACTATATATATTAACGTACAAGAGAGAAAACACTCGGTTCACTCAATGCAAAAATCCTGTTAGATAGACTATACAGAATCTAGGGGCAGTGTTCCGTGTAAGCTGGGGGTTTGTGCGGCCACTCAGAAGAAATTCAAATGCTGAGTAGCTGAGCACCCACACTAAATTTTGTATTTCTATTGGTGGTGCACATTCACACGTGCTTTGGTGCACATAAAAATTATTCCATACATGAATGGGAAAAAAATCTGTACATGGATGGAAAAGATTAGAGGGAACATTGCCTAGACACTATGCAACCAATATCAGTTGGAATCTCTTACTCTGAAACCTTTCACTAAAAGTTATTCACTGCCTTGGGTTTGTTGCCTGCCTTCTGACTAGTGGTACATATACCAGCCGGAGATGGGCTAAGCAGCTTTTAGAAGTTCAAGTTGTCGGTGTATATTCAGTCAGGGTGTGTCTATACTATGGGAGAAGTTCAAATTAAGATATGCAACTTCAGGTACATTAATTGTATGGCTGAAGTTGAAGTATCTGAACTTGAATTTTGGCGCTTTCTACACAGCAGGAAGTCAAAGGGAGCACACCCTCTCAGCATCGACGGGAGCACCCTCTCAGTTCAAATTAACGTGTCTTCACTAGACCCGCTAATTCGACCCCTAGAAGATTGACAGCAGCAGCTTCAATCATCTCTGTAGTGTAAACGTATCCTCAGTCAGAGTTACAGCTGATGATATAAGACTCCTATCCTATGTTCGGTTGGTTGAGCGCACTGTTATAATATCTTCCAGTGAGAGTCATACAGGATGGAATTCTGCAACAGATCAGGATATTTCTGCTTCATTCTGCTCGTGAAACTCAGCTAAATTAAGCTTCTTAATAAAGCAATTTTTATTTTTCTGATTGGTCTCCAGACTCAAGTACAACAGACCTATGTTTTCTCCTGTCTCGCATCAGGGTAAATTAGGCACAACGCCAGCATAGGCAGGGAGTTGCACTGGTTTAAAACCAGGGGAAGTGAAATAAGAATTGCATCCTTTTATTCCAACCACTGCACTCTTCTGTTTCTTTCTTTTCTGCTTCCCATGCAGAAGAAAGCTTTCTATCCCTGTTACCCCCAATAGTTTATAATCTCACTGCTTTCCTGGCTTGTTGCTTATCATTTCAATAGAGAATGGGCAAGAAAAGTTTACCACAGCCCCTGGTCACTAAGGAAAGAATACAAATCCTCCAGGGAGTGGAGAATCTCTTGTAAGCTGCTGAATATATTCCTAGTCATTGTAAGGCCAGGTCCTGATTCTGAAATGATATGCATGCCTACAGGCCCCTATTCACTGCAGGGTACTGTAGGTGCTGATCCCACCATAGGATCGGGGCCGTAACTACCCCGCAAACAAACACCATCTCTTTAGAGCTATTCAGTGCGTGGACAATGATTTGTTAAATTTCTAGGTATGACACCTCTTCCCTGCCTCCTCCCCTTAAGCATCGTTGAACTTTAAAGGGCCCAGGAGAAAAAAAGAAATAAGACTTTAAATAATTTATTTGGAGAAACAGCCAGTGAAGAGGAACAAATAATGTTTCACTAAAAGAAGCAGGACCTTTGGCACTCCCCTTTTCGCTCCGATACCTGGAGCCCTAGCCGGATTGCATTAGTGAAATTTTCATTTGATGGCATTTTAATATTCTGCCTTGATGACTTTTTAGCAACATTTACTTTCAGAGGTCTTGAGTGCTCCCTCGGAGGAAATGAAACATGTCAAAGCCCATTACAAAAATCAAAATTTAAATACCTCGGCCACGTTGGGGCTCACACACAATCCCATCAGCGCTTAAGCTGCAGCTCACAACTACTCATTCACTTGCTTACTCGGTAATGAGTACATTTGATGAAGCATTCTGGGGTCATGGAACATACGTTAGTGATCTAACTTAACCCATTGATTGCTTAAACACTGAGGATTGGTGAGGGATTTTATTGAAATGTTATGTTAGAATAATTTCCAAGCGTGCTGAAGAAACTGATTTTTTTTAAACAATCACTGTGATGAATTGGAGTTTTAATAACTGTGATGGGAGGGATTTATTTTATCTGGGGAGGCAGGATCTAGCTTGGCAATATAGCTCACTCAGTTCAGCTGGTCAGCAACAGAAAGGAGGTGAAAAACAATATGGAACCTCCCCTATAGGGTCTTGGTTAGAAATCCTCTTCATTTTCCAGTTGAAGTACTTTTACACCGATCCATTTTTCTCAAAATGAATTTAAAGAGGAGGAAAAAGAGATGAAGCACCCAACAGTAAGCCAATAGGTAGCAGCAAAAAAAAAACCAAAAAAACAAAAAACCAGAAGCACCCAAACAGTGGCACAACTAATTGTACCAAGAATTAAGAATATATATGTTACTAGCAGACTTACCCTGTGTTTCCCGGGTCCTTCAGGGCAGAGACCCAGTGTGTGTGTGGGGGGGGGGGGATGGATGAGGGGTGGGATGCAGGAGCCTAGGTGCCTGTTCTCTCTCCCCCACCCCAGGTCACCCCTCCAGCCTGCCTAAGGCCTGTTTTCTCCCCCCAGGCCACCACCCTAGCCTACCCAAGGCCTGTTCTCTCCCCCACCCCAGCAGCACTACAGCCAAGGACGAGGAAGAGGGGAAAGGGTTTGAGGTTGGGGTGTGGGGGGGAGCTACACACTCAGTGTGGTCTCCTCACCTCAAAAAAGATATATTGGCATTAGAAAAGGTTCAGAAAAGGGCGACTAAGATGATTAGGGGCTTGGAAAGGGTCCCATATGGGGAGAGGCTAGAGAGACTGGGACTTTTCAGTTTGGAAAAAAGGCGATTGAGGGGTGATATGATAGAGGTATATAAAATCATGAATGGTGTGGAGAAAGTGATTATAGAAAAATTATTTACCTTTTCCCATAATACAAGAACTAGGGGACACCAAATGAAATTGATGGGTAGTAGGTTCAAAACTAATAAAAGGAAATTTTTCTTCACACAGCGCACAGTCAACCTGTGGAACTCCTTGCCCGAGGAGGCTGTGAAGGCCAGGACTCTATTAGGGTTTAAAAAAGAGCTTGATAAATTTTTGCAGGTTAGGTCCATAAATGGCTATTAGCCAGGGATAAAGTATGGTGCCCTAGCCTTCATAACAAGGGCAGGAGATGGATGGCAGGAGATAAATCACTTGATCATTGTCTTCTGTTCTCCTTCTCTGGGGCACCTGGCATTGGCCACCGTCGGCAGATGGGATGCTGGGCTCGATGGACCTTTGGTCTGACCCAGTATGGCCATTCTTATGTTCTTATGTTCTTATGTTCTTAGTGTGCTAGTAGGCAAGATGGCATTCTAATATATATATATATGTATCAGTCCAATACATATAGTATGTGCATGGCGTATTTGGTCCCATTTCTGCTTGATGTCTTTGCTCTTCCTTTTGTTGAGAAATTTGGAACAAATGCCACCACTCCTCTTTCTTTCTCCCTGCCTTCTGGACTCTGTTCTTTGCTGTACATCGCCTCATCCCAGAGGATTACCAACGACACCCATCTCCCATCTCACATGTGCGATGTTATCATCTGCAGCATATTACATGCCATTCAGCAACTCAGCACTGGTCTCAGGAGGTCTCCTGGTCATTGATCTTCCAGTCACATGCAATGCAAGCCACACAGACATATTGCTCTTTGGCATCATAGTGCAAACAGCAAAAATCCAATTTGGTGCAGTTCATGATTGGCGTTCCTAAGGTTAGTAAGGTTTTCTCTTCTTCCAGAAGAATACTATTAGAAATCCCACCCTCCACAAAAACCAAAAAATACCCCCCTTCCCCCAAAATAGAGCTGCATTGGCAAGAACTATATGCCTGAAAAGAACTGCATTCCTCAAAGGATTCAAGCAAAATAATGTCTCACAAAGAATGAGGGGGAAACTTCAAACTGTTCAGAGGTTTGACTCTGGTAAGAACCACTAAAATCTGAAGGATTATATAAACGACTGAAACAAGAGCCAGACCCAAATCAGACTCCACAAAACCTGATCACCCTTACATTTGGGGAAAGTTCAGATCCAGATCTATTTCTGAAATGCCCTGAACCAAAATACTAGGTCCAAGGATGACCTCAAATCTGAGAAAAGAAAGGAACTTTGTAGGCTAGGCCCAGCTCTCATTTGAATCTCAAGGGCCCATGCAGCTGATGAGAGCATCTATATTTCCAAAGGTAACCACAGTCAGGCTATGTCTACACAGCAACATTGTTTCGAAATAACTAGTGTTATTTCAAAATAACATAGCCCGCGTCTACACAGCAGGCAGTTATTTCGACATAATGTTGAAATGCTGTCAGGTTAGAGGACTTCTTACTCTGACTCCTGTACCCCTCATTTTAGGAGGAGTAAGGGAAGTCGGAGGAAGTGTGCTCTGTTTCGAAATAAGTGCTATGTAGACAGCACCAAAACTCGAAATAAGCTATTTCAAAATAAGTCATGCAATTGACAAAGCTCAATTTGCATGTCCTATTTTGAGTTAAGCCCTGCTGTGTAGATGCACCCTTAGATGGCAATCGTGCTGCTACAGAAATTCCCAATAGCAAAACAAAATGAAGACATTTATGGGGGTAGCTGGTGTATTAATAAAAAACAGCATGAACAGAGCAGCATGTGTATTAGAGCAACTTCTTCCAATATCTTATGGGGTCTATTGTTTTTAAATGAAAGGCTTATTTATAATTGTGTCCTAAGGGCTACAAGAATTCCAAGAATTATAAAGAGTGGCTGGGAATTAAGGCATATCAACCAAGTAGTAAACCCCACCATGGAAATATTATCTTCTGGAGTGGTTTGCATAGAGTAACTCAAACTGGACTCTTCATACACAGACTGAAACTTCAACAGCATGGCTTTGGGTGCTAACTCAGCGTTCATCACTTCTCAGATGTTATGGGTATGAAGTGATGTGATCGTTATTCATTTGAATCAGGCCCATGGTTTTGTTTTTGTTGTTGTTCTGTGCTCTGAATTAGAACAGATGGAAAATGGAACTCCTTCACGGCTGAAAATTTCGTTTTTGAGGGTGGGGACATCCCAAATTGGGATGAGAAGTTTGCAAAATCAAGATTTTCCATGGGAGGAAAAAGATCAGCACAACCAAACTGAAATCTGGGTCTTGCTTCTGGCTGCCCAATGCCCCAGGCAGCTGCTTCTTGTACATCCCAGATCCCCAGAGCACAATCGGATTGGGGTGTTGGGCAGCTGGCTAAGCAGTCACCTGGGGATTCACAGAGCCAGGGGAACATGGACTGTCAGGGAACCAGGCAGACAGCCTCACTAGTGAGCTCACCTGTCTGCCTGGTTTCTATCAAAAGTTTCAATAAAATCAGTATGATAAGCTCATGGAACGTATCAGTTCCTTCAAATCAACACGTACTGATGGAAACGTGATTGGTCTGAAATTTTTGGCCTAAGCCTACTGTGAATGATATAGACTGAAGGCAGCATGTTGACTGTAAAGCTAGTTTCTGGGATTATGAAGGGCAAAAGGGGTCCAGTACAAATGGCTGGCCTGGGGCTTTGGATATTGCAGAAAATCAAATTGCAGCCTTTTACTAATTAGTGTGGGTTGCACCAACAGTTGGCTTGGAAGGAGGAGGGGGTTGGAGGGTGCAGAAGTTTAAATAAAAAACCAGTAACCCTAATGATTTTTATATGAATTCTCACAGAGTAATGTATAAATCATAAGGGGTACGGTGGCAGAATCTGACCCAAAATGAAACTGAATGGGTTCAGTTTGAAACTCTTTTGTGTCTGTTTTCTGGGAACTTTCATGCACTGAAATTTTACTGGCAGGAATGATGCAAATTTAACCACATATATTCAGATGACTTTAAATTTATGCCCTCATAATCAAGGAAGAGAAATGACAGCATGCAACCTAATCCCCACTAAACCACAGTGCTTACATTCCAGAATTCAGATTTCAAAGAGACAGCCTCCAAGTTAACAAATTGGGGGAAATTCCATTGATTAAGTTTGGATACATTTGACAATCCAGAAAGAAGAAAAAGACACAAAAATTACTGAATTCCGAGTGGAGTTTTTGCTCCACTCTCTCAAGAAGTCAGCAGAATTAAAAGAGCAATTGAGCCTGGTAACAGAGGAAGAAAAGAAAACGGGCTTTGTTGTGCCATTCTGACTCACATTCAGTAGCTCATGACTTTTGTCACTGCAGAATTGGGCATTAACTCCACTAGAGAGTCAGGACAAAAAGTTCCTCTGAACATGCTGTACCCTGGAGTTCAGTGGGCATCCAAAGACAGACTCCTTGGCTGTGGACTTTTTCTTCTTCTTTTCCTTGTCCATAGAAAACCAGCAACCAGGCAATGTGATATATAGCCACTCAGAGACAACATCATCCTTCGAAGGCAGCCTTGCTAAATTTGCCCTGGTTCTGCCAGTCTGACGCTATGAATTCTTTGACCCACTTCTCCCTCGATTTGATGCCCATCCTGCCACCACATACACTATAAATCCATTGTGCAGTATGCTGCACTACTCTTCTGTAACATGAATTTATGCTAATGGCTGTCTGCATATGCTTATATCACATATCTATATTAAACTTAATAGCCTGTTACATTGCTTCTTAACCCTGTGTCCACACATGATTAACTTTTCTGATTTCTTTCAAAACCATTATTAACACAGTGCAGCATTTCACTCAACATGTCACTAACTTTCTCTGCCTGGCACTGGAGTTAGGGTAATTATGCAGCCATACAGCTTTTACAAGTAAAACCATACGCAAGGAGTTATGATTTTATTCAAAGGGTTGATGGTTTGATTTTTGTTTTGTTTTGGGTTTTGCTGTAGTTGTTCAACCTAAAGAAGTTCACAGGCACTAACAAGAATCAAAAGATCTGTTAAAGGAAGGTGATTTTCAGACTGCTTTTAACTGAAGAACAATCCCTGTGAGTTCAGATCTCAGAGCACATCTATAATTACAAGAAGATCAACACTTCAGGGGTAGATCTTCTCGTGTTTGATTTAGCGGGTCTAGTACAGACCCTAAATCAAAGGCTGAGGGCAGTCCATCCCAGCATGCAGTACTCCTCCTTCTGAGAGCCAATGGGAGCTTTTAATCCCATCAGCCTCCCAGTGGGTAGTGTATGGATGCCGTCGGCTCGGTTTAAGGGAAGCCAACTCCAGCTATGCATTTTGTGTAGCTAGAGTTAAGTACCTTAAGATGACCTTTCTGGTCTAGTATAGAGCAGACCTCAGTAGAGGAAGAGAATAGTAACAGGGATGTGTGAAACCCAATTTGAAACAGAAACTTGATGACAGAGAATAAGTTTATTATTAATTCATTAATACACATTTCATTGAAACCTTGTCTGGTAAAAATTACACTATATTACTGTGTGTGTGCATGCACATGCATGTGTCCATGATTGAATGTGTGTGTAAGACCCAAATGCTGGTGAAAAGTACTCTCTTGCTCTCTCTTGGACTTATAAAAGACATCCATTTACCCAGAAGGCAGCAAGCAAACTTTTCAACCTTGAGCAGAAGGGGTCATCACTATGCATGAGAAGGATGTTTAGTCTTCATGTCTCATTCATTCCTTGGCCTCTCCAATGAGCCCAGAAACAATCAATGCCAGCTGTGATAGAGAGTCTTGTGATGGGGACAAAAACGTATCCCCATTTGTAAAGCAAAACCAGGATTTCAGAACAGAAAATTGTTGGGTTTGCCTCTCCAAAATCTGACGGCCTGCATTTTCATGAAAAATATGAAGTGAAAAACAGTGTTTTAGGAATTCCTGAAACCCTGCCCTTGTGCCTCTGGCAAGAATCCCTACCTGGTGTAGCTCAGGCTTAAATGGAAAAGTTTACATAGTTATTTTCTCTTGTTCTAACTCCTATGGAGAAATCATGGTGCACAGACACAAATAATCAGTCTCCATATGCTGAGGACATTTCATTACATACGAAGTGCATGTGGCATTCGTTATTTATTGAAAGTCAATGGGCTCCAAGCCTATGATTTGCTGAACTGGGGCCATTATCCCTCTAGATGATGCAATTGAGGTAAAACAGTCTCCCCAGTATTAGCCAGCAAATGAATGGCAAAAGCTAGCTTAGAACGCAGGAATTCCCAACATCTGCCCTCAGATTGAATTCACTAGATCACGTTGCTTGTATATGTAACACATATGTGGAAAGTATGTTTTCTACAGGTTGAAACAGCAGCTAAACCACTTGTAACAAATACTTGTAATAAAACAATATGCCAAAGGCTTCTTAATATATAGCCCTATAGATAGATGTGTGGTTAGCCCTGAAAATTTTTAGATCCTCCTTCTTGAAACCTCAGTGAGCTTGGCCACATGTGGTTTTGATTCACTCTCTGCACCTTTATCACTCTGAACCTCCTGTGTGCTCTGCATGATTTCATGCAAGACAAATGCTCTTGAGAGATTTTTCACACAACATTGCATTAATAGGGCCATAACTTTTCACAGAGTTTTCAAATGGCTGCATGCTAATTTGAAATTGTCTTTCACATCTCCTGTTTATCTTTTTTTTAAGCCTTTGGACATCAGCACTGGATAGCACAAAATAAAATAATAATAATAATAATGATAGCGGTGATCATTATAATGGCACAAAATGAGACTCAATAAAAGCCTGTGGATGTTCAGCCATTGCCTGTCGTGTTTAATACATTTAAATCTAGTGCTTATGGTCATAAAGCTTACTTATAATTCACACAAGCAATAGGTTATTGACTAGGGTAATCGGAGAAGGCAGTTCAAACCACTGTTGCCCGGAAGAATGTAGTATCACAGAGTTGTTGCATTAGAAGAAAATGGCTCTTTGCTTTCTTAGGGCATGTCTACACTAGGGAATTATTTTGAAATAACTCACTTTGACATAATAACTCCCCAGATAACTGGTTTGAAATAGCGTGTCCACACTATGGGGAAGCCTCGGAATTAGTCTAGGCTCCCTTAACGTGGATGCGCTACCTCGACTTACTGCCCCAGGAAGCACTGGTGATTAATTACTTTGAATGACTCTGGGAAGGAGCTATTTCGAAAGAGCAACAGCGGAGGAGCCACACTACCGCTCTTTTGAAATAACTATTTCTAAATAAGCGTTATTCCTCATGGAAAGCAGGAGTTGTTATTTCAAACTTGGTAGTGTGGATGCTCTGCTTATTATTTTTTTTAAAAAAGGTAGTGTAGACCAGGCTTATAGAGCTAATGCATGGAACCCTCCTACCTGCCTGTCTCCTACAGTTTTAAAGAGTATCCCAGCAACAATATAAACCCATATGTTGCTGTCTAGGAGTACACAATCACTTGCCCTAAATGAACTCCCAAGTATGGCTACATTAGGAAATTATTTTGAAATAACTAAATTTGAAATAATGACTCCTGAAATAACTATTTTGAAATAAGCTTATTCCCCCGGGAAAGTAGGAGTATAGATTTTGAAATAACTAGCCCATTATTTCCAAATAATGGGCTTGGTGGTGGGGACTCTCCACTTGTTATTTCAAAATAAGGGGAGTAGACTATGGCTTAGTGCCTTGGAACAAGAAAGAAAGATCATTATGGAATTTCATCTTTAAATTGAGATTTCCTGGTATTCATCCACTTAATTGCCAGGAGAGAGAAGCACTATTCTGGCAACATGGACAGTCATCTTGTGTTCTGAAAAATGGAGCATTTATTCTACCTGCCACTTTGCAAGTCTGCACTGAACTTCTCAGAGAGTTCTGCCATGTTACAAGGACATGACAGGACCCAATGGGAAGCAGCAGGTATGTTCACAATAATAATTACATTAATGCCAAACTATTGGTGCTGGTAGTGGTTTAATATGGGTATAATCATTGTACCAGGTTATAGATCGATAGATAGATAGATAGATCACAAAGACTACTTTTGCTGAGTGGGGAGCTTGAAAGGTTAGCTCTTGAAAAATAGCCCTTACCAAATACAACTGGCAGAATGGTTTTCAGAATAAAGCTTTTATTTACTTTGGGGTACTCCTTATCCTGGCCAGAAGTGTCAGCCATCTTGTTGCACAAAGGTTTGTCTTCTGATTGCCTAATATGCACACCATTTTGTGAGTTGCACAAGTCCTACTGTCCTCTTGAAGGAATCAGTTCTGCCTTAGTATTTGTGCTTTTTTTTTTTTTTTTGCTTCCATTACTGTCCAGCAAGAAAGATAAGCTTTAATATTACTGAACAACATAGATTCTACTGCTCTGTCACTTGAACTGGTCTTTTAGGATTTGAGAGAGACAGTGTGAGACTTTTAGTCTTGCAGTCTGCCTCTCCTGCCTCCCCTGCTGTATGCTACAACTGGTGACCATGCAGTCATGGATTCATTACAGACAGAAGGCTAAAACATTTTCTGTGTGGTTTTAATACCAGTGTACTCATCAGAGATGAAGAAACTTGCCATTAAAATTGGAGATGTGCTTGATTTAAGATGCAGATAAGAGTTCTGATGCAGTCCAATGTCATATTTAATTAGGAAACAAGTTAAAGTAAAAATTGTATTTGCGCAATAAGATATGGAGCCGTCTCAGGTGTAAAACATACAGCTATCATGAAACCAGACTGGGGGAGGGAAGCCTATAAAAGAGTTTGATACTAGACTGCTCTGGAAATTGATCATATCACATAGGTGACCAAGGAATGAAAAGGACTTACACCAGTGGGAAAAAATGACTTGGCAACTCTGGGACATATTAGCACAGACACCAGAATAAAATAAATAGGGAACATTTTTCAGGCTGTGGGGGACTGACTGTAAGCAATCAATCTTCCCTCAGCTGGACCTGCATCACTCTTACCCACAGCTCCCTCTAGTGAATTAAAATCTCATGGTAACTCAAGCCATAAACAACGGAGGTAGGCTTGAGCAATGGGCATTCAGCGAGGTCTCTATTCTAATACGTGATGATAAATCCCCAAGCTAATGCAGTGCCATGATTTTCTACCTCTCCCCACCAGTGCTCCGGGCTGTCTTCCCATGTCTTTGACCTCATTCTAATTTTCCATTGCATTCAGTTTGCCAGTTGTATTGTTTTCTAAAAGCAGTTTGCTGTGGTTTTTTTAAACCCCCAGGAATACTGAACCAAGAAGTACTACTGGCATATTTCAGCTGCTCAGATGGAGCTCTAATGTCTTCAGCACAACTGTGCATCTGGCCCATTGCCTTTTACAGGGTCTTCCTTATTGCAAAGGCTACCCTTGGGCCTCAAAGTCTCCTGAAGGAAACATTCCTCTTGAGTTTGGAAGATGGTAGGTAGCATCACCTAATGGTTTGAGCAGTAGTATGATGAGTTTTGAAAGAACTCCCTCATCCCCATCCACACATGCATTTTTCTGAAAGAGCTCTTTCGGAAAAAGGCTTCTTCCTCATAGAATGAGGATTACCAATGTCAGAAAAACCCCTCTGTTCTTTCAGTTTTCTTTCAGAAGAATGCGATTGCAGTGTGGATGTAAGTGAAGCTTTTTTGGAAAAACGGCCTTTTTTCTGAAAAAACTCTGTCGTGTAGACATCCGAAGTGAAACTGAAGTCCAAGGAAGTTGTGTATATACACTTGAATGTATTGTGTGTGTGTGTGTGTGTGTGTATGCTGAAAATCTCCTGAGAACATGTTTCTTTGTAAGATTCCCAGTACTTCCTAGTTACAAAGAAGCTGGCATAAGCTACTAAACTTTTCAATCCTTTTCCAAATTGATTTTTTGAGTTTTCTGACAGTTTACCGAGCACTTATCTGCGAACTAGGAAGACATTATGGGTCTATTGATATGTCTCCTTTGCAGCTTTGTTTCAGCGGTGTGGCCTGGTGATTAGATCAAGGAACTGGGTTCTGTTGCCTACTTGGCTACTGACTACTGCATGACCTTGGTGGTTCAGTAGAAATAGAGGGAAACATGTGGAACCCCAATGAGACCAACTGAAGGATGCTGACGGAGGTCTGAGACCCCCACAAAGAACACATTTCTCATGGCATTTCATCAACTAGCCCTGGACAAAGTCAGGAAACATTGAGCTTTTCACCGGGAAAAACAATTTCTGATCCTCAGAAAAGTCTCACCTGATCTATTAATCAGAGCTAGTTTATCCTAGACAGTGAAGGACTCCACCGCAGTACAGGTAAAAGTAACGTTTTATTTACTTTAGGCCTTGTCTATATAATGGGGTAATTCACTATACACAATGTGATTTCTCAAGCAAATGAAAATGTTGGTAGCAGTCCTGTGTAGATCCTGTCGGTATGCTTTAATTGGTCCAGGTAGACCCTGCTGGTGGGCACTAAAGGTTGCCCAATGTGCTTTAATATAGTACCATTTATAAAAGCATAACACTAATGTGTAAATAATCCCCGCTTCATTAAAATAAAAATGGCCGCCGCGCTGTGCCGACAATCAGCTGATCTATGTCGGGTAAACTAGTTTACATGGCCCCGTTGATGGAGCCATGTAGTCTAGACATACCCTCAGGGCCTGACAGAGAATCTGCTGAACAATCTGAGGACAATATTGTCCAGCAGGATTACAAACACTTCCATTGCTTACTGGACTCTTAGTCTTCTGTGCTCTCAGAAGACATTTTAGGGTAAATTAGAGCTAACTACGAGCCAGGACCAGTGGCTGAAAACAAACTTTATGGAACCACGGGAAACTTAGCCTGGTGTCCACTTATCATGGGTGTGGCTAGCTAAAATCATGACAGATCACTAACATTACTGGACCAGAGAGTGCCAGATTAGAGAGGTACCAGACAAGAGATGTAGCTTTTTGGGCCTTCATTTTCACATTGGTAAAATTGGGATGAGAATATCTCCTTTATGAGTCTGATGTATTATTATTAATAATAATAATAATAATAATACTCAAGGAGCCCACCTTCAACCAAGAATGTTTGTGAAGCTCTGTAAGACTCTTTAGTGATGTACTCTATAACTCTAATCCTGGTTGATATCTATCATGCGATTGGTATGCAAAACCATTCGGTGGCCTGTGCTGGACTCAGAGCATCTAACTCAGAGCTACTAATGGGGTCCATTATAATAGAACGAGCAGATGTGAAATGAGGCCACAGCCCGGAGAGGTCCACCACTTCCCTGCACCCAGGGATCAGTGACTGAATCATCCCAGCTCTGTTTTTTATACCACCCTCACAGATGAAAGTGAGCAGGGGTGGGAGATGGTAGAGAGAGATGCAGCCGGGGGGAAGTGAATGGTGAGAGGGTCAGCTGCAGACCGCACAGGCAAAAATCAGCCCTCTGTAATGGCCATAATCATCCAACATTTCTGTCAAAAGATACCATGACTCGCCCCCTCTTTCCTCTCAGCCTGCTCCCCATCCTTTCCCATAGTTCTTCCCTCCCTCCCCGTCTCTCCACACACCCTCCAGCATGTGAATAGTGAGAAAATGACTGGAAACAATGTGCCAGTTTACAGCACTTTACACTGAGCCCCTTTTCTCTTTGCCTCTGACTCTTGAATGACGGAGAGTTGTTTTATTGTAAAAAGTTTCTCAGAGAAAAGAACTTTTATTTTACCGAGTAACACAAGAATGGGGCCTTGTTCCCAGCTGACAGTCAGGCCTCCAGCTCTGGAATTGTTAATGGGGGTTTCTATGTTGCTGGGCACTCTGTCCAGTTTGGCTCCCTGCTCACTTGGCTGCCTATCAGTGAGGGTGAAATGCTTCACAGATAAGTCAGTCTGTTGAATGTAATAATTCCACCTTTAAATTTGTCAGGAGACATATTGGGGGGAAGGGTGTTAGCATCAAACTGAGACATTCAAAAGCTGACTACTCAGTGCAAGAAAGTCCAGAGGGGGTACTCAGCAATTTGTCCCTTCAGGTAATGAAAAGCTGGGAGATAAGAATGAGAGAGAAGGAAAAGCTAACACAGGTTGCCCATGTTAAAAAACATTGCTTGAAACTCTTCTGCACTTCAGTTGCTGATTCATACTCATAAATGCCTGCATTTACAGCTTAATTAGGTCTTTATTTAACACTTTCTTATCTGAAAGAGAAGCTGAGGTGAGGAAAAGATTCACAAGGGCAGTAGGATGGGCAAACTAAAATATGAAGCATGAATTAGGCAAGAAAGAAACAAAGAAAGAAAGAATTGGCTACCCACAGATTTGATGTTCTCAGCAGCAAAATATAGTGTGTGCTCTTGACACTGAGAATTACGAAGAAAAGAGAGATTCTTGTATGTATAGAGCCCTGAGCAGATGTGGATATCCATGGACAGACATCAGTATCTGCTGCTCCGCAGGGCTTTACTCCCAAGAGACCCTGCTGCTAATGGAGAGAAGAGTGCTCCTGTCACTCTGAGGAGCCAATGCCCAATGCCAGCAGCTCCTCCAGGCCATGCAGATGTACTGCCCCCATCTGGTCTGTACAACCACAGACAGGTGACACCACATCCGGAGGACTATCAGGGGATGTACAACTCCTCCGCACAACTGGGAGGAGCTGCTGGTGCAGGACACTGGCTCCCAGGAGCAGCGGGCCCGTGATGCTTTCCATTGGCTGTAGTATCTTTTGGGAGTAGAACCCTGTGGATCAGCACATACCAATATCTATCCATAGATATCTGCATCCATGTATAGAGATTTGTATCCACGCAGGGCTCAACATATTTATTGTCTCTGAAATATGCAAAGATCATCCATCATTAAAAAAGAAAATTGTTCTAACTCACTTTATTTCATTCTTCTGATTAAGAGTGGGATTTTCAGAGCCTAAGGAAATTTGGCACGCAAATTTAATGTGTCATGGCCACCTTCCTCCTTTTGAAAAGCCCACCCCAATTGTTTTTTGCTTGGATAAGTGCATTAGATTTGTCATTATTGTCATCATGATAATAGGTGGCTAGTAGATTTTATACCTGAGTTAGCAAATATTCATGAGAACTTTTCAAGTCTATGTATTATATTACTGTGGCATTTCACCCCCATATTTTAATGGAAATATGTTTTTGAATATGTATGTGCATAACTCAAATATGCTTTTTGCAAAACAGATCAAGAGCCTGTGATTCCATGAACATGTATATTCTATTTGTGTGCATGTATCATTCTGGTATGTGAAGGTAGAAATATGAAGTGTAAACCTGCTTATTAATCTAGAATTACTAGTGAGAGCCATCAGTGGTACTTAAGGGACTTAATCGCCTGGTGCTCAAGATAATGATCTGTAAATGGTTTTGTTTGTCCTGTAAGTCAAACTCTGGTTGGTCCTACAAACACATGTGACCATGCCACCTGGTTCTGGAATCCATCTTGAATTTGGTATTTTTCCATTGGGAAGAAGGTAAAAAAAATTTCTCATCTTGGGGAAATTCTATTTAAGGGATAGGAAGCAATCCACAATGGTCTTCAGCTGTCCTACCCTGTCTTTCTTCCTACCCCGTCTGCCAGGGCCTGCTGTGTCACTGGACCCAGAAACTGAGAACAGAAAGACTATCTCTCCTTAGCTCTCAGTACTCCCCTGCATCACCCAAGCTTCAAGGGAGGAAAAAGAGGAAGCTGCCAGACTGGCATGCAGTGGATTAAGGCCCAGGCACTTGGAGAGGGAGGGTGGCTTGTGACAACCGGCCAGTTTAAGGCCCAGAGCAACTACTAGACGTGTCACAGGCTCCAACACCACTTGGGACCTGCACAGTAACCCAACAACCGAAATTAAACCAACATATTACAGCCCACAGGAGACTAGGCTTTTATATGACCCAGGCAGAAAACATGAGGGACTGAGGTGTTGATGGGAACAATGCTTAAGGGTGACAGAAAGATTGAATTAGTATGAACAAAAAAGGTCTATGGATACGGCTCAAGGACTGTGTTAAGCTCATGGCTGGCAAGCAAGGAAAGGAGTGGCACTGGCAATCAGTGAACCAAAGCTGGTGTGTTAAAAATTAGGCCTAATTTGTGGACAAAATAATAATGAGATAAGCTATTCTACTGATCACCCCCTTTTGGGATCCTCAAAAAGCGACTTTGGTATTTGGGGGAGGGGAAGTTAGGTAGTTTAATGCTGACTGAAAGATTTTTTACCTTCTCTTGTATTTCCCAGATTTCAGTCAATCAAGATTTGAGGACTTTTGTAATTCAGCCAGAGGTTATGAGCCTACTACAGTGTGTGGGGGAGAGGTTCTGTGTCCTACAATGGGCAGGAGGTCTGGCTAGATGATCATGATGATCTGTTCTGGCCTCGGTGAATCTGTATTAGTCTCAAAATTACCTTTCCCCCCACATACACTAAAGGAATGGATCCCATCACGTTTTAAATTTCCTGACTAAATAATTTTTTGTCTCTCATTTTGACTCTTTTCATGCATCATGTCAATTTCTGACAAACACATCCCCCCTCCCCCATTTTGCCACCACATCTAGTGCTTTTACCTTGAATGGACATCTTTCAATGTTTTCAATGAGTCTGTCTGAGTAGAGGCTGAGGTCCGAAATCTCCAGCTGCATTTAGATTGAAGTACACTTCTGAGCATTTGCGCCCAACCACCTGATCAAAGGTGCTGGCAGCTAGTTACAACTGGTGCTCTGATTTGAGCTGGTAACTCCTTTCAGAAATACAAAGCAAGTTGATGGCTTTTACCATAGCTAGAAACGATACCATCTACATTTTTTGTTAGTCTGTAACTGGAAAATCTTAAAAAACAATACATAGTCTTGTAGCACCTCAGAGACTAACACTGCTACCCCTCTGAAACTGTAGGCCACTATCTACAGCTTTGTGTCCACAGAGGTACTGGAGACAGTAGGTACCATGAATTCATATTAACCATTGACACTGTATCTGACACATTTCCCCAGGTAAAGTCAAAGCTTTGGCCTCGTCACTCTTCCTTTCTTGTTCATACTTGTGATCATTTCCACAGAGAGCTTTTAGTTAACTGTTGCTGATACTGTAACTCACAGAAGCAATTCATACTGTAAGAGCAACATTTCAATTATACGAATAATCAAATTCAAAATGTTATTTGAATAATTTGAGTTCATAAATTAAGCAAGCTTTTTTTTCTTTTTTCAAGTGAACTATAAATTACATTTTCCGCTACATTGGCAATAAACGGGTAATTAATATCTCAACTTTTCCTTCTTAATGTTGATTTAAGAAAAAAAAAAGAAAATAAGCCTGCAACTTAAAATTGCCTTGTGATCATAGCTCAGATATTATTGCTGCTTCTCTCTTTAGCTAGCGCTTTCTCTTCCCGGGCCAACTTCTGTAATATGTGCACTGCAAGTCAGATATGTGTCCCTGCCTTTCAACTGACGTAGAGGGGATGGAGGGTGAAGGTTTAACAATTTCTCTGGTACTGCCAGAGAAAACGACTTTCTACCTCCAAGCTAATCAAATTCCGTACGGTCCTTCCCAGCCAGAACAAATCATGCTTGGGTTAATATGCCCCAAACATATTTTGTCAATTTTCCTCCACAAAACAATGTGGCTAAGTCTACACTGCACACTTATTTTGGAGTAAGCTATTCCAGAAGAAATACTCCAAAATAGTTTATTTCAAAACAGCACATCCACCCTACATGAAAGCCTTGAAATTAGTCTGAGGCCAGCTCCCCTCATGTGGATGCGCTACCTTGATTTAGAGTTCCAGGAAGCACTGGGGAGTAATTTCTTTGAATGGCCTGGGGGAGGAGCTATTTCAAAATAGCAGCAATGGAGCGTCCACACTACTGCTATTCTGAAATAGTTATTTTAGAAAAGCCGTTATTCCTCATGGAATGAGGTTTACAGAATTTGTAATAAGCCGCCTGTTCTGTCGATATTATTTCAAAATACTGGAATTGCTGTGTAGATACTCGCAAAGTTATTTCGGAGTAACGGACGTTATTCCGAAATAATGTTGCTGTGTAGATACATTCTAATTCTCCACATGAAAAACATCCAAACCTCGTTTTTGCAATTAAGTGGACATACTTAAAAAATTTGAGCCAGATCTTCAGTTACTGTAAATTGATTTAGCTTCATGCATCCGGCATTTTATTTTGATGCACTGAGGGACAGTACGTGTAATTCAAATGGAATATACTGGAAGATCTGGTCATATCTTTCAAACCGGGGGAGGGGAAAATATTACTGGTGTCTAACTTGTACAGCAATACAAATAAGAATTAGCAATGAAATGTTCTTCATCCAGCTCTAAAACTCTAAAAACTGAAGTGTTATTTTTAGCCCAATTGGCTGACTATTTCTAAGATACTCTGCTGCCAGACCTTCACTTTCTTAAAAGTGAAATGTGTCTCTAGTGTGAAGACTGGAAAGTTGGTGCAACACCCCCCCCCCCAGTCCCTGCTAGAGCTGGATTTTATGAAGTTTCACCTGTGTGACAAGATGTTTAAAACAGAGAGTACTGAAGTGCAATAGAACATAACTTTAGAACTTGTAGAAACTGAAAATAAAACCTTGCAAAATGTTTTGAAATTTTGAAATTGTGCCCATTTTGCATTGACCCACTTTTCATTTTTTTCACTAAAATTTATATCAAATGCCTTACTGAAGCCATAAATAAATGATCTGTGCCTTTTTTGTTTAACTTTTTTTTTGAAAAAATTTTAAAAAACCAAAAATGCTTGATTTTGAAAATTGAAGCATTCTAATAGCCATTTTATTTTTAAAATGTTGCAAAAAATTCAGATCCTTCCCTCAATCAGCTTTTTGTGATTTTTTTCTATTAAAAAGCCATTTTTCAATTAAAATACTTTTCATTCAAAATTTTCATCCAGTTCTAGTTACAGTCCCACACTTCATCACACAGGCTGTATCTAGATTGCAGGCTTCTTTTGGAAGAAACTTTTCTGGAAGAGATCGTCCACACTGCGAAAGTGCATTGAAAAAGCGATCTGCTTTTTCAACAGGTAGTGTCCACACTGAATGGATGCTATCTCACATGTAAGCTGTGATTGTTATGGGCGGAATGGCCACCAGGGCACTTTGGTGTTATAATCTGACTAGGAAATTTATCCAGTGTTGCTCGGGTCCTTAACTTGATTAATTTTCATTTTTTGGAACACAAAATGAAAATGTACATGCTTCATTTAAATCGTTGCTTTTGGGTGGAGCTGGGGATGATGGGGTTTGGTATGTAGCTGCCCCAGGGAGAGAGGACTACCTCAATCCTCTCTAACCGCAGCAGCTTGGGGCTAGGTGAGAAAAGCCTCCCCATGGCCACTACAACTCCAGCAGACACAGCCAGGGAAGGGGTATATGTCCTTCAGCTGGGGTAGACCCAACTTCATCTGCCCCCCTGTGCTCTCTAGCCAGAATAAAAAATGCAGCATTTCCCCTCATTCCCTGATGAAAGGGAACAGCCAGCAATATTCCGGAATAAATCAGGGAGTGGGAGCTTCATTCCCCCTTGAAATCCCTAAAGGACACCTAGGGAATGGGAGGCTCGGGGCTGGCTGGGAGATGGGGGATGGCATGCCCCCAGCCACCGTTTTCACCTGCCTGATGAGACTGTCTCTTTTCTGTATGTTTTTATGAGAAACAATCCCATTCCAGGCACATCCTATTTTCCTGGCACAACCAAACCCTGTAAGTTATAATAAGAGGATACTGAATACTGCATACTGAATTTGGTGGT
Source organism: Pelochelys cantorii (assembly GCA_032595735.1). Classification (NCBI taxonomy): domain Eukaryota; kingdom Metazoa; phylum Chordata; order Testudines; family Trionychidae; genus Pelochelys; species Pelochelys cantorii. The sequence continues at coordinate 35,269,996 of CM064338.1, read as the reverse complement.
CCTAGTTCTTACCATTAAGAGGAGTTCTTGAACAGACAGACAGATGGGCAGACAGACAGACAAACTCAAGTATATAGTAGATTTAATTGTTTATATCTTACATGCCCCCTTTGGTTTTGAAGAACTTCAAAGAAATCCTCAACTTCCTAATAGTCTGGTCATTTCAAGAGTGCTAGATGTGAGATGAGCAAGGGCCCTCGTGAAGATAACACAAGAGAGCATTCAGAGGTGTATGTTGATAAGCAGTATTATTTCAGTAATCAAGATTTTAGGTCTATGTACAATGCAAACCATTTCTGAAGTTGTTCGTTTCTTTCTGACAGAACCTAAGTCTCGTCTGAGAATGGGCCTAGCAACAAAATGTAAATCAAGATTCTGAACCTTCCCTAGTGCTGCTTTGATCTAGGTTTTTAATTTTTTGTTAATATGCCCCATTGTAGGGGACCTAAATTTCCGGTTGGCAGAGCTGCATGCTACCCGGCACGTCTCCAGGTGGTGGATAGGAGGGTGGGGGGCCTCTTTTCAGAGGTTTGCTGCAAAATAAGTGCACTTTGTCGTGCGAATATGCAGCCATGGACCAACAGCGGCAACATTACCAGGGTGTGATGGGACATTGGGTGGTATCTGATGCTCTGACTAAAAGTCACAAGTGCCTGATGACGATGTTGTGACATGGCAAGTGCAGCCCGCTATTAAATAAGGCTGCCCTATCCCCTCACTCTGTTGGTTGAGGGTCTGGGATACTTGGGTCCCTGGTTTACTTTGGATAATCCGATTGGTGTATGAACCATGATTGGTCACCAGCATCCAAGGGATAGTGACTCCTTACGTCACCCCAGGGAAGAGAACCCTGACAGAAAATTCCCCACTGCCTTGTGGGTAGGTTCAGGAGATCCAAAGGCTATGGGAGTAAACCCAGACAGATAATCCGGAGTGGAGACCCTAAGGCAGTTAACAGTGAGGTTTCATCCAATCTGTTTTTCCGGCATCTCCTGCAGTCACCTCAGTTCCTAACGTACTGGCTTTTGTCTTTCTTTTGGATCTAACTGGGGTGACCGAGAGGGGGATAGTGCCGCTTCGGCAACGCACTTTCCTCAAACACTAGCCCAGGCAATGCAGCGCGCAGGAGGAGACACTTAGCCACACACAGCTATACACAGCTACTACAGTCGATACAATAAGCCAACTTGCCTCCGGCTTGGTAGCTGGAATGTGCCGACAATGTGTCCTGGACTTGAACCTGATCATGATCTTCAGAAGGAAAAAGTCTCAGACTCATGAAAACGGAAGTAGACTGGCACGTAGCTATTGTAATCGACTGTGCAAATCCAATATTGGACACATAAGCCATGAAAGAAGTTGCAGATCCAGGCACAACTCATAGAGTGTCACTGCCACTGCTTACAACCGTCTCTCGAGATGAATGGGCCATATATATATATAAAAAATTCTGGTTTAGCTTCCAAATCAACCTGAGATCCAAGTTGTTTAACTCCGATGTTTTGATTTAACCAGAAACAAAATGATAATGAAGATCCCAGGTTTGAGCCCACACAAAGTTTAGATATGTTCAGCTGGAAAAATGCTGGTTCACACGAATTTCTAATTTCTGCTTAGTGTGTTGATGGGCTTGTCACAAAAACAATGAAAATGCATAGCAAGCATAGTATGTGGATAAAAGTAGAGGATATGCTAACATTGCATTATAATACCTTCCTCTTTATCTTTCAGGGAGATCTCTTACAATGGATTTTATGTTTTTCAAAAATTGTTTGTTACTTTATGGTATTGATAATAATAATACCATGCTCACTGGAAATGGTCGAAGTGTCTCTGAAATTAGTGCTCTGCTACCAGCAGTGGAAGAAAGAAGATTAGTTGGCGAGATATATCAGAACGCTGTATTTGGCCACCACATGTACATTTTAACCATTTCACTTTGATTAATACAGCTATGTAAGGGAAGTCCATTTCCCTTTTTAGAGACTCTAGGGAAAAGGCATTGTACTTGCCACGCATCAAAGGAACATTGTAATAATTCATTTTAATACCTTAGGTAGTGAAATAAACCTTAAGAAAATCAGAATGTGTACATGCCTCACTTCCATTTAAGGTCAGAGAATGAGAGACAAACAGCTGAAAAGTCTTTGCTTGGGTTTTCTGCCTCTCCCTCCATGCTTTAATCTGACATTAAAGATCAGCTGTGAGGTTTGTGCTATCTGTCCCTAGATATGTGTCTCTGGGAGCTGGGGGTCAAGGTGTTCTCAGTGGAAGGCTTTCAACTCTGAAATTCTTTTCCCTTCTTGGCTCAGGTTTGTTATCCTTCAAAGCATCTGGCGGGGCTCATCTGTTTCTTCAGGCTTTCACTGGAGCTGAGAGCCAGGATTGGTGGGTTGGGGAGCTCATTCTGTTTTATTTTAGTTTTTAATATGGGAAGAGTGGAGTAAAAGGGAGACTGTAAGATGAACATCATTATTGACCATTCTTATTATGTATTATTAGCTGCAGCTTTGGAGGAACAAGTAGTGGGGAGCAGCAATGGGCATATCTGGATGGGGCTGGGAGCTTGCCTATAGCCGAGATCAGCTTCCACAGGGCTTAGGTACAACAGGAAAATATGACTGTAGTTTTTGGAAGGAACAACTGCTGCTGCTGTCCTGCATACACCTGGCATTCAGGAGCTATTGGGATATCTCTTACAGGCATCTTCTATCAATGCTGAAGAAGTAAAGGGGCTATTCCCTGTGTTCACATTTTCACCAGGCCATAATTGGCCCAGTGGGATAGACTCTGATGTCAGTTACATGATCATAAATCTAGAATAACTCCTTTGACTGTGTGTGGGTGTGGGTGTGTGCGTGCGTGCATGCAATTCTCACCCCTCAGAAGTCCACCAAAGTTTTGCTTTGACCTCAACAGAGCCAAGCTTTCATCCCTTGGTAAACTGAGTCCTTGTTCAGGAATAGTAAATAAATACATGCCTAACTTTAAGCATACGAGTCATCCAATTAAAGTCAATGGGACAACTCATATGCTTAAAGTTATGCACATGATTAAGTCCACTGATAATCTGGGGTCTTGTCTTAGAAAATATTTTATAAAATGTATGCCCACCTCCCTCAGTAATTAACACATCATCAATGACTACATTATATTCATTACTCTACTAGATGTATAGAGGGTTTCATAACATTCATCAAATAAATTAGTCTCATTTTTTTCTATTGATCAGCATGTAGATTATATTCAGATGCTTTCAATTATTCAACCAATTCTTGTCTTTAGTACTAATATATGGATGCCCCTTCCTCTTGGGCCAATGCACTCTACCTAACTAACAGTGGATAGACAACTTTTCTTGTGTACATTAATTATTTTTGTTTTTTTTAAAGGCCAATTTTTATTTCATCCTATACTTTTATTCTGTTTTCCATCATCAAAAGGCATACAACTTTGCAATTTGGCAGTAGAGCCAATTGGGCAATGTATTCATATTACCTTTGCTATAAAAGGTCACTGTTGTGCCAAAGTGCTTTGTTTCGTATAATGCAGCATAAACCTTTTAAACTAATTGTGTCTGCTCCCTTGTTCTGCATCTTGCTGCTTTCAACAAGTACAGAAATGTTGCTAAATTCATGCCCTCCATGGCACGGGCAAGTGCTTTGCAACAGTGCAAGTTGGACGGCAGTTTTCATACCTGAGAGTTAGTTGCTCAGTCAGTGGGCCTGCCACTACATTTGGATTAGACAAAAGGTACAGTGGTACCTATCTATGAATTTGCATTATCATTTCATAAGGCAAAACAGAAGGTAATATAAGCCCACTGCCATTCCTTAGTTTTTGACGGAACATATTCATCAAAAAAGCATGCAGTCCCCTGAGCTTGCAGCCATATGCTACAGGAAAATGTCACCAGTTAAAGATGTATTCATTTGCTGTTTTGAAAACTCTGTTTGATATTCATGCATTCCAAGTGTTTTGACCTAGATTTCTGTAGAGGCATTAGATCCAGTACAGAACAGGAAGCTAGACAGCTGTTGCTTGTGTAGTCAAAGGAAGAATCTAAAGGGGGGAAAAAAAGAATAAAAAAATGAAAACATTTATTAATGCATGCCAACATTTTGCACAGCCAATATGTTTAATACTAGATTAACTAATATAAGCATATGGGGATGCATTTGTTGCAAAGCTTTAAAGAAAAGAACAAAGAAAAAAGTTGGATGTATCTAAAGTTCACACAGAATAGAATTTGCTCTTTCTCCTATAAATGAAAGCCTGGTGAAATGGCAACATACTTTAATTATAAGATACTTGCTAATGTCACAACATTTAGATTTTTTCAGCTACATTATATTACAAGTCTCTCTGCACACATCCTGGCTAATCTGAAAACCTGCAGGTAACAGAAAATCCTATGGACTTTCGCAACCATCACAACCTACTCCATCTCTGAGTCTTATTGAAGGATTTGTTCCTTGCAGTTATGGATTCATTTATGGACAACCCAATTACAAGAGAGATATTATATAAATATCTGTGCTTGTGTATTAAATATTGGCATTAAATCTATAGCAGTTGTATGGAGGATTATATCATTGATTTATACAGGTACAACTCCAAGTTCAAGTAAAATTAGAATTCTGGGTGTTTAAGAATATTACCGAGACAACTATTAGTGGCCAATGCTTTTCAAAGAAATCGCTGTACATAAGAGTTAAACACACCACGCTGAATTATTCATTGGCAGTAGTATTTTTGAACTGACAAGAGGTTAAAATTTGCAACGAATTCAAAAGTAAAGATGTTCTAAAAATGGGAGAAAAAAATTGCAAATATTGTCATGAAAAATGTTTAAAATGTAAAATGTAAAAATACTTTCTATTTTAGAAAAAGTGTAGATGGAAAATTTCCAATAAATTCTAATCATAAGTATTCATCTTTTTTTTGAAAGGTAGATGAGGGTGGCCAAACAAATATCAGAATATGGTTTATTTGCAAGCTGTTGAGGTCTGTTAAGATGTGTGATTGTTCACATAGTTATCTTTTTTTCTGGATAATTCAATTTATTAAACAGAAGAGTAATGAATGAAGGGGTACGTCTACACAGCAGCATTATTTCGGAATACCTTATGGTATTCCAAAATTACTATGCAAATGTCTACACAACGAGCCCATTATTTTAAAATAATTATGAAATAGTGGGTGGCTTATTTTGGCGTTTGTAAACCTCATTCCACGAGGAATGATGCCTCTTCCAAACTAGTTAATAGTGTGGATGCTCCACTGCTGCTATTTTGAAATAGCTCCTCCCCCAGGACATTCAGAGTCATTACTCCCCGGTGCTTTCTGGGGCTCTAAATGAAGGTAGCGTGTCCACATTAGGGGAGCCTGCCACAGACTAATTTCCAGGCTTCCCTGTAGCGTAGACGCACTATTTCGAAATAAGCTATTTTGGAGTATTTCTTCCATGCAGTGTAGACGTAACCAAGAAGACTATAGAATTAATACTACAGTTCTTGGTGATGTTTTGGGTGAATAATCAGTTTTGCTAAAATTCATTAAACTTTTCAGAAATGCAAGTATTTTCATGAATGCTAGCAATATGATAAATATTCACAAGTAATAATATACAAAGTCAACATTTTACTTCATTTAGAAAAGAATTCTAAGAATTGCCATTAATATCATTTGAGCAACTTTGCTAGATGCCTCATATGCATTGTGTTCTACATAAATGCACCCTGGAGATGGTCTCAAGTCACAGAATTTGGATCTGAACTAGAATTAGTTCCAAATCTAATGTGCATACATTTAAGTTCAAATTTCTTATTTAGTTCACTAGTGATACAGGCCTGGGTTATGAAGTGTGGCTCTGGATCTGAATCCGGATTTGAAATTTCCCAGAGTTTGGCAGAGGGAAGCTTATCTGGAATTCAATTTGAGGCCCATCTCTCTCTGTCACAAAGTATCTCTAAACATGGTCTAAGTGCCATCAGAGATTTTATATTACATATACAGCAAATGGAGAAACACTGAATGACGGCAATTAAGAAGGGCCATACAAAGGTCACAAAGAGTATGGGGAGGGATTGAGGAGTGATGAGAAAATAAGCTTTGGAATGTAGGAGTTTACACCAGGAATGTTAAGAACAAGTAAGGTCATTATTTTATTTTTGCTTAATTTAAAAAAAAATTATATGCTATAAAAGCATGTGTGTAGCTTCATGGGAAATGCTCTCTTCTCTTCTTGAACATTGCCAGGATACAAGTTTTGGAATCTCCTCATTCAAAGTGATATCTTTGCACACAGTCCTTAATCCTGTATAATAGCAATGCTAAAGTTTTCTCTGTACAGAGCAGTGATTACTCAGTGGCAGTTTGACCTATATGTGCAAATCAAGTGTGTGTTTCTATTCTCTCTCCCAAATCATAGAGCAAAGTATATTATAAATTGCCATCTCTTCAGTTTTTATGGTCTGCATTTGCAAATTCTTCCATATGCTTAACCTTAAAATGCATGGAATATATAGATGGTTGGTCTGGCCTTTGTATTAATCCAAAACATGTCACTGTGTCAGGAAACACTAAGTCCTGGTCTATACTAAGGAATTGTTATTTTGAAATAAGGGGACTTATTTCAAAATAACAAGTGGTACATCCACACTACCAAGTCCATTATTTCAAAATAACAGGCTGGTTATTTTGAAATAATAATTCCCACTTTCTACTTGGAATAATGCTTATTTCAAAATAGTTACTTCGAAATAGCGGTATTATTCAAAGTAATTTCTCCCCAGTGCTTCCTGGGGTTCTAAGTAGAGGTAGCATGTCTACATTAATGGAAGCTTCAGGGGGTAGCCGAGAGTCTGTACAGGATAAACTTAAAAAACAACAAATAGTCTGGTAGCACTTTATAGACTAACAAAACATGTAGATAGTATCATGAGCTTTCGTGGGCACAGCCCACTTCTTCAGATGCCTTGGACTAATTTCGAGGCTTCCCTGTAGTGTGGACATGCTATTTTAAAAGTTATTTCAGTTATTATTTCAAAATAAGTTATTTCAACATAATTTCCTAGTGTAGCCATGCTCTAACTGTTTACAGCAAAAAGGTTAGCTGAATAATAGTTATAATTCTTCTCTAATAACAGATCTTACACACAACTACTACAGCCATGTACCAGCATAGAGCTCAGTGTACCGCAGCCAGTTTGGAAAGATGGATTTAGAACTGTAGAGTCAAACATATTTCATTTTGGAATTTGTCTGCCTAATTTACTCATGTTACTGTTACAGATATACCAAGATAGTTGATGAAGCTGTTGTGTACTGTATTTACTCTCTACATTGCTGCAAACAGAAGTGATTCATGAAATCGCAGGAGTTACAGATGGTAGAGCCATATTAGATCATTCAATCCATCTCCCTGCTGATGCAGAATTGCTTTCTACAGCTGCACTACATTTTCTAGTGTTTTGTCTGGTCTAGTTGTAAAAGTCCCCTAACGTGGGATTTCCACCACTTCCCTCGGGAGACTACACCACAGTTTAGTAATCTTCAATTCTCATCTTTCAAAATTGCCACTGTCAAGAGAGAGGCTGGAGAACTAGATGGACCATTGATTTGTACTTGGATGGTAATTCCTCTCTTCCTAATCAGTAGTGAATGCAGTGTCATCAAAGTTGCCTGTCGCTCATGGACACATTTCAGCCTCATAGTATCAGAAGCCTCTTTTTTTCTTCTTCTAAGCTATACTTAGCCTTACAAGCCTAACAATTTATATAACCTCCACCTCTCTGGCTTCCCTGATACCCCACTCCTATTTATATAAAGGATTGCCACTTGGCTTATCTTCCTGACAATACCATCCCCTTCTCTGAATCCTCCCACTGATCCTCTACTCCTCCAATGCATCAAGTTCAAGTGCCTTGTCCTCCCATTCAAAGCCCTATAAACTTTAAACTTAAAAAACAACAGTCTGGTAGCACTTTAAAGACTAACAAAACATGTAGATGGTATCATGAGCTTTCGTGGTCACAGCCCACTTTTTCAGATGACCAGAAAGCTCATGATACCATCTACATGTTTTGTTAGTTTTTAAAGTGCTACCAGACTATTTGTTGTTTTTTAAGTTTATCCTGTACAGACTAACTTGGCTACCCCTCCGAAGCTAGATAACTTTGTCCTTCTGTCCCTTTTGGTCCTTGTCTCCTTCTGCACCACTCTGTTTGCCAGTGCTGGTAGCCTTGTTGTCTCTTGTGTCTACTTCTACAAATGCCTTTCTGTGTTCTTCCATGCACATAGCACGGTAAAAAATTTCCGAGGGGTAGCCATGTTAGTCTGTAACTTTAAAAACAACACGCAGGCCTGTGGCACTTTAGGGTATGTCTACATTAGCTCGTTAGTTCGAGCTAGGTAGGCAAATGAGGGCAACCGGAGTTGCAAATGAAGCCCGGGATTTAAATATCCCGGGCTTCATTTGCACGTTCCCGGGTGCCACCATTTTTAAATCCCCCTTAGTCCGAACTAACTGACCACGGCTAGACGCGGCAGTTAAACGTTAATTCGAACTAACTCCTTAGTTTGAATTAACTGTTACTCCTCATTCCACGAGGTATGTAGACATACCCCTAGAGACTAACAAATGAAAGCTCACAACCTAATACATTTGTTAGTATCTAAGACAACACAGGACTGCTTGTTGTTTCCATGCATCTATTCGTCATGGAACAATTTTGTGTTCATTCACATCTCTTCTGAAGACCTACAATGACACCTAAAAAACCCTAGCTAATACTGACAAAAATGAGAAGTAATTGGGAGCAGTCCACATACTGATTTATCTGAGGCTATGTCAACACTACAGAGGTTTTTTTTGGAAAAATGGCCGTTTTTCTGAAAAAACTTCACTTATGTTCACACTGCAATCATGTTCTTTTGGGAAAAAAATTGAAAGAACATAGGGGGTTTTCTGACATTGTTAAACCTCTTTCTACGAGGAAGAAGCCTTTTTCCGAAAGAGCTCTTTCTGAAAAAGGCGTGTGTGGATGGGGAAGAGGGAGTTTTTTCGAAAGAAGAGGAAAGAGGAAAAAGCACAGGTGCCCTGGTGGCCACTCCATCCATAGTAATCACAGCTTAAATGCTAGATAGTGTCCAGTCAGTGTGGACACTATCTTTCAAAAAAGCAGATAGCTTTTTCGATGCACTTTGGCCGTGTGAACACTCTCTTTCGGAAGAAGTTTTTTCAGAAGACCTCTTCTGGGAAAGCTTCTTCCGAAAGAAGCCTGCAGTCTAGAGGTAGCCTGAGTATTAAAAAGTATTACTGCCATACATGGGGTATTCAAGTCCCACTTTGGTCAGTGGGAATAGTTCTAAAGGGAAAACCCTCTTAGGTAAAATAGGAAACAACTCAGCTTTTGATGCAAACCCATCATTCAATAAAATGAAATTTGCATTAGATAGACAGAGAGACTGATAGATTAGATATGTCACCTCTGTACTTCCAAAGGGCCTGGGCTAGAAGTGGAAACACCAAATAGCTAAAGAAAGACAGTGCCACCAGTCATTCCAGTACATCTGGGAGTAATCAGTCCAACCAATCACTCGATACATCCTTATCTGATGAGATTTCCAACCCAATTTTGTACACTCAAGAGGTTCAGAGAGTTCAGATTTGGTTTGGCTGTTGAATTGGTTCTTCTCCCAGCAATCCTCCTCCCCCAAGATTCACCAGTCACTAGTAATAAATGAAAGTCTTTACAAAGTGATGGTTGTTTTGTAGACTGTGTGAAATAAATTGGTGGTGCCAGTCCAGGTCCTGGGAGACAAGTGGCTCTATCCCATTGCTAACAAGCTACTGATGGCTATCTCAGCAATGGATCCAGTGACAGAATGTACATGGAAACTCACATGATCTCTCAATCATGATGGTGCAGGGCCACATACGTTGGTGTTGCTGTATGTATCCTGATACTAAGCGGAGAGAGAATTGCTGTCTTTAGGGCACCGTTTTAACAGACCATTCAATGGGGCTGTCAGGAAAGGGTGAGTTGATTGGAATGCAGTATGTACCATGAGACTGCATCCATTCATCTCTTCCCCGCTAGCTTGTTCACCTGCTCTGCCAGGTGTTCTCATTAGCCATATGTACAAATATTTGTCTAACTTTTTATCATTCTGTTTGTATGTGTTTAAAAGGAACTGGAGCCAATCTCTGTGTGAAAATCAGCTTTTGAAGGGTTCCTTTTCACTGCTGGTAGCTAAAGCCTATTTTAACAGCCTCTGTTGTAGTTGGCTGATATCTTAGAGACACATTTCTTAGAGCTAAGAACTAAGCTAGTGAAAAAGTGGGGTGGGGGGACATATGGATGAGTTATTGACCTTCCACATATTGGATGTTTGGCCAATATGTATGAATGGAACAGATAGTAAGGACCATAATCTCCCCTCAGTGGAACAATATGAATCTTGCTAGCACTCAAGGGGAGGATAAGAAAAGCCTGTCCTTACAGTTATGCGAGGCACAGGACTACCCCTGAAATCAATGGGAGTCCTGTTAGTGAAAGTCATGCTGTCTCCAATTCTGAAGTCCTGTCACTAACTGAAGAGGCAGACTGATAAGATTCAGAACCAGCTGATGAATAAACTTTTATATATAAACTGAAATGGAATCTTAAACACTCCTAAAGTTTGACTGCTTATTCAAGGCTTATCCAGATGTCTTTGGTCTGGGAACTGGGGAAAGAAACAAGCTCAAACCTTCCAGTAAGATGTCTAATATATGCTGAGTTTCAGCCAGACCAATAAGAGAACATGGGAATAGATTCTGAATAACAGCAGGAAGTTCAGAGGGACAGGAGGTTAAATGGACTTTTACAAAGTTCTAGAGAAGTGTCGCATCTCAGTTTTAGTCATCATTCCTCGCCTGTCTTTTCCTACTAGAACCAATTCACTCATCCAGATTAAGCATTAGCTGGATTCCTGTTCTTTTCCTGAAGTTCCTAATGCCAGACCATATGTTATAACTCATGTGCAGAAAGCTATATGGCATCTCCTTTGCTCAGCAGAGTTCATTTCAGCCCTACAGTGAAGGGAGCAGAGAGTCATGATCCTTTGCTCCTAACTCAGTCCCTGAGGCTACATCTAAACTGCCTCTTTTGCCAGCAGAGGGTATGCAAATGAAGCACTCATTAGCAACTTCTGACACTTCATTTGCATAATCTCTGCCCAAGGCTTTTTGCGCAAGAGGTTTTTGCGCAAAAACAAGCAGTGTAGACGGGTCCGTTTTGCGCAAACCCCCCCTTTTGCCCAAGATCCTTATGCCTCAAAAAAGGAGGTATAAGGATCTTGTGCAAAAGTGTCTCCATCCACTGCACAATGTCACAAAGAAAACTCTAAAGCTGCATTATGAAGGGGTGACCACTCCCCTGTGAAGAGCAAAGAGGTAGATTGTCTCCACAGTGGACAGTATACAGCAGCGATGGGCAACCTAGCCTAGTGAGTGAGCTCCATTCGTTCACTGACACAGGGATGGGCCTGCTTCACTGCTGTATCCCAGCGCAGTTGGTCATAAAGTTCGAGGAGAGTGGGGAGGCAAAAAAGGCTTTGCACCGCCCCTGAGCTGGGGCTGGCCAGTGGGCCACTTTGGCACAGGAGACAGCAGGCTTCAGGCTATTCTAACCTGCAATCAGCTGCCTTTGACCCCAAAGGTCCATTTCAGCAATTGCAATAGCCAGAGCGCAGTAATGCTCTGACCACACCCCTTTCCTTCAGGATCACCTCCGGCAGTGTCAGGGCTGAGGAGTGATACAGCACCAAACGGGCAGCTCTATACCACTCAGGTTTCCCCCCACATTGAGGGAATTTCCAGGTAGCCGAACCCTCCCACCTGATTGCCCCTTTATGCCAGCCAAGCTAGTATAAAGAGATGGAGGGCACTTAGATAAGGACCCTAAGAGCAAGGGTCTCAGACTCCCAGCCTGTGGGCCATTCCCAGCCAGAGCAGTTGCCCAATCCAGCCTGGGAGGCTCGGCGAGCTGGGGAATGGAGCTGGCATGGGGCAGCTTCAGCTTTTGGGCCACCCTGCACACCCTGTGGCACACTCACTCTGCTACCCCGCAGCTCCTGGGAGGGAGATGGAGGGGCACGAGCACTACCACTGTCCTACATCAGGCCCCCCAGTAATCCCCGAAGCTTTACTTCATCTCAGTTGGCTGCAAGATTATTACAATTCAGGTGGTCTCCCAGGAGAGGGTAGTTTTTCTAAGTTCACTTGCCTACCATAGAATTTCCAGGGCATGTCGAATGAACCATAGCAGTGCTTAGGTTGGATGCAGTGGGAGCTCACGGCTGTCACAGTCAATGCTGTGTGCAATCAGCACGCACCTCACTTCACATGCCCTTGCTTTACATGAATGTCACTTTAGTAATACTGGTGGGAAAAAAATTACCGGGGAAGAAACCAGTGGAGCCTGGCAACCTTGCATGTGGGCAGTGGTATACAAGGTCTCATGGGCCACAAATAGAACCCCAATGGGCTGCATGTGGACCATAGGCTGCAGGTTGCCCATCACTAGAATAAAGTGGCTAGCCGAAGACTACATGGCAGTGGATTGGCTTTAGCTAATTGGCTAAAACACTGGACTGTTAGGCTTAGTAGTCTATTTTCATCCAGGTGCCTCAGTCTATGTCTACACTGAACAGTTGTTTCAGAATAAGCTATTCCGGAATAGTCTACACTGCAGGGAAGCCTCAAAATTAGTCCGACGCAGGCTTCCCTACTGTAGACGTGCTATTTACAGGAGGAATAACTTAGAATGGCCCTGGCAAGGGGCTATTTTGAAATAGCAGAAGTGGAGTGTCTACACACACCTTATTTCAAAATAGCTATTTCAGAATAGGCATTATTCTTTGTAGAATGAGGTTTACAGAAGTCAGAATAAGCCGTCCATTATTTCGAAATTATTTTGAAATAGTAGAATTGATATGTAGACACTCACATAGTTATTTTGGAATAACGGCCGTTATTCTGAAATAACTTGGCCATGGAGACACACCCTAACTGTTCTACGCAGCAGAGAGAATGGGGATTCATAGCAACATAGTATAGGTAGCCCCAAATCCTCTGGTCAAAAGTTTCAAACCTAGATGTCCTAATTTAAGGAGCTAACTCTAGCACCTTTGAAAACCAGGCTCCTTTTAAGGTATCTAGTGGGGAAATTTTCACAGGGAAGCTAGCTGACCATTATTTTGCAGAATTGGGTGTTAACTTCCATTTGATCCTTCCTTTGAAAATCTCCCTATAAATCTGGATTTGGGTGCCTATTATTAAAGAGAAATATTGTGCCCCTCCATTCACTGACCGGTGATCATTTTGTAATGAGTGACTGCAATGCTTCATTCTCAGGCTTTGCAGTCACATATACAGACAGCTCAGCATCATGGGAAGACAATGATGCTCTTAGCCTGCTTCCTGGTTGTCTGTGAAAGGCTGCCGTCTGCAAAGAAAACACTGTAGTGATTTTTTTTCAGAGCTGCAAGGAACTAAATAATTATCTTCACTCCCATAATTTATGCAGCATGTGATTACTGGGTGAAGTATCAAGTCTGAGAGGTCAAGTGGCCTTCCAAGCAGCATTTCACAGTGATGTATCAGTCAGTATTTAGCACAGAGTGCTTTCTAGAAAATGAAGCACCCCTAGCAATGGTTCATCTGAAATTTTAATCTTAAGAGCTCTAGCGCGGGATTGGCAATTACACATTTAAAAATTATATTTGCATCAACTGCAAGGCCCCTTCCATTGCTGAAGTGCCGTAAAGCAGCATTAGTGTAAATAAAAATATGCCCTTCCCTCCCCCCCAGTTTTAGAAAGTGAGCTCCATTTGTTCACTTACGCAGGATGGGCCTGTTTCACTGCTGCATCCCAGCGCAGTTGCTCATAAAATTTGAGGAGAGTGGGGAGGCAATAAAGGCTTTGCACCTCCCCTGAGCTGGGTCTGGCCAGTGGGCCACTTTGCAAGTTAGAATAGCCTGAAGCTTGCTGTCTCCTTGCCAATCAGCTGCCTCTGACCCCAAAGGGCCATTTCAGCAATTGCAATAGCCAGAGTGCAGTAATGCTCTGACCACACCCCTTTCCCTTAAGATCACCTCCTGTAGTGTCAGGGAGTGATACAGCAACAAAGGGGCAGCTCTACACCACTCAGGTTTCCCCTCCAGAGCAGTTGCCCAATCCAGCCTAGGAGTCCTGGCGAGCTGGGGGTTGGGGCTGGCATAGGGCTGCAGCAGTCGGACACCCCTGCAGTCCCCGTGGCAGTAGGAGCTGCAGGGATGCTGAGTGCAGTAGGCGAGCACACTCACCCTGCTACCCTGCAACTCCTGCCAATGTGGGAGGGAGGTGGAGGGCCTGAGCACTGCCACTGCCCTACACCAAGCCTCCAGTAATCCCTGAAGCTGCAGCCTCGAGGCATGAGGTGCCATAAGGGGGAGAGGGCAGGGAAGTGGTGAGAAGGAGTGGGGCTTGGGAGACAGCCCATCAGGACTCTCAGGCCAGATTGCACAACTGCGCCAGCTGCTTATGGCCCATGGTCTAGGAGTTTGAGACCCCTGTCTGAAATTTGTTCATACAAATGAGAAAAAATAAACCTGGTTTTACAGGTGGATTTTGCCTGTGTAAAGTGCAGCATTTGCGTGCATATCTGATGGACTCTGTCACCTGTCTATATATGAGATTAGTGTTCAAGAAGCACACACAGAGAGGTATATTCAGATTCACAGGTATATTTGCAACACTGGAGGCTACTTTGGGAAATCAGGTTCTTAGATTACCTGTGTTAGATTCACTGATCTCTACTGGCCATTTCTATTCCAAAATAACACCCAGCAAGGATGACTTATAGACACTGAATTTACAGATTCATCCGCCTACCAAGATGGGAGGACACACTTTAGTCAAACATGAGTTATTGGGATCAATACAGGGGTAACTGGATAAAATCCTATGGTCTGTGTTATGCAAGAGGTCAGACCAGATCATCAAATGGTTGCTTGCGGCCTTAAAAAAATGTGAATCTATGAACCAAGCCAGTTGCCAACAAGAGCTGAGCCTCACTTGTTTGTATACATGAAGTTTACATATGCATGTGTGTATCAATGAAAACTTGCTGAAGCTTGCTAAATTACATTACCCTTTGCAATGTTTTGAGATAGTATATCCAGTTTTTCCTGTATTTAGAGTAGCCACAATCCTACCCTTCCTAGATAGGTAGGAGCTATATAAAGCAATTGCATTGTTTTCTTTAAAATGTCAGCATCTTCAGAAGAAAAAGGAAGAGTGAGAAATTAAAAGTGTCTGGCCAAAAAAGGGGAGGGGACAAGAGAAGGGATGTATCAGTCATCCTCGCTGGAGAAAATCTTCTGCTTTGCAGATAAGAGAGGAATGAAAGACTTCCGTAAAAACAGAGCACAGGCCGCAGAGGTGGGGCGTTGGTTAGGAAGTGCCCAGTGCAGTAGAAATGCTAACAAACAAACAGGAACGTGGTGGCAAAAACATAGGACCACAGTGTCAGTGATAAGGCCAGAGAGGAGCCAATTCTCCTGGCCATTCTGCAGTGTCTGAGCTGACGGATTTCACAGGTCCAGCAGTCACATCAAAACCACCCTCCTCCTCTAGATGAATGAGCTGTTTGTTTTTCTTGCCGATGGCTTGATAAGAGGTCACAGGATATGTTCCTTTTTTTTTTTCTTTTTCTGATTTTTTTTTAAATTAAACAATAGGTTAAGAGAGAGAAGCCTCAGCCCAGTCCCAGCAGGTCTCTCTGTCCCCCCATGCTGCCTCATTTCCTGCCTTTTTGATGCAGACATCCCTCTTTTGTTTTCCCACTGCCTGGCCAGCGCGTGTCGGTACGGCAGCCACCAAACAAATATTTTTTTGCCAGCCGCACCCCACAGCCTATCCCGCCGCCTGCCACCACTCACGGATGGCTTGCTTCCTGAGGATGGGAGGCCACTGCCAAGCCGCCGCCACCCACACAGGAAAAGATAGAAGGCCTGCGCCTGTACGAGCGGAAGCGACGGGAAACCCCTGCAGCTGCCAGATTGCGCTATTCGCGGTCGGCCGGCAAGCGTCCGAGGTGTTCCGTAGGGCTGCAATAGAGCCTTCCTGTCAGGAGGCCTTGGCCCTGCCACTGCTAGAAATTGATGACAGGCTAACTCCTACACACACTCAGGGGAAGTTCTGGGATGAAAAGATAAGCCCTCTTTACTTGATCCGACACAGGGCTTGGCTGCTTGAACTTCTCTGACACTCGAGTGAAAGTTGGAAACAAAGTGAGCTCACTCACCAGTTCAGCCCATCTTGGCGGGTTGAAGCTTCATCCACCCACCCCACCTGCCCACCCATTCTTTTTCCTCACCTGCACGGCAAAGCATGACTACAGCCCCATGGCAGGAAGGATAGGAGCCTTCATTTGGGCTTAAATACACGAGCGTCTCCTTTCAAACACAGTTTTCAAGAGACTCATTTATTTAAGGCACTGAAATCAGAGGCTGTGAAATTTGGACACACACACACACACACACACACACAGTATTATCAGACTAATGTGTTTGATTCAGCCTGCTCAAAACAATTGGGAGCATATGCAAAATCCAGATCAGATCTGGGTTTGAATTTCTGGCGTTTTGGTTCAGGCTCCTACCTAGAATTTTTTTTTTTTTTTTTTTATGGACTGTCCTGCTAGCTGTCAGGGCAGCGAGTATGTCTTATAATAAATCAAGACTCCTCTTCTATGGCAGTGGTGGGTAGGGTGCCCTAGCAGGGGAGCTGGCACACTTCTACAGTACATGGTGGGAAGGTGGGATAGAAGGAAGGCACAAAGGTTGCAGGTGCCCTGACTGGAAGGGAGCTCTGTTCTAAGGGAGCACCCTTCATGGCCATATGCAGGGTTGCCAGGACAGTCTGGGGGAAGGGTGCTAGAGAATCTGCCTCTGCCCGGATCTTCTAGCTAGGTGAAGATTGATGTGGTTACCCCATATCTCTGCAGCCTGTCAGGGGAGAATGTGCCCTGCAAATCTGCCTGAGGCTAGATCCTAGCCATGCCCATGCCCATGCCCTGCATTTCTTGGAAAGGAGCGAAAAGCTGTTTCCCCCAGAGGCTGAAGACACATGTGAAACCAGTTTCCTTATATTCAACCCTCACCTGCAGTCTCATCACTATAGTCACCTCCATCAGGGTAGCGCATTGTTTTGCACAGAGCTTGTAATGTACATCCATGGGGTACTGAAGGAGTTAAAGGAATTATTCAGCTAGGCAAATCATAGGAGTATAATAAAACCATCTTCCAGAGATCAGCATCTCTGCAGAGCACAGCAGAGGAAGAGGTGTAGGAGTCCGATGCTGATTAAGATACCCCATGCTGAGCAGGTATCAGTTTAAGCATTTTACACTGTTACCTGCTCAGCAGGAGGGATCTGAATTCACACTGGGTGATTAGGCCATATTTATGTCTCAGCTCAGCTAGACTCTACCGAGGGGCCTGATGAGCAGATTGTATACAACTCACACCAGTCTCTTCATGTTAACCTGAGGAGTGATGAAAGTTTTTACAGGTAATTTTGATTTCTGAATATGTGGGTGGCCAGTGCTGGTTTGTCCAAGGATGTATTATGGGTAATTGACAATCCACCCACCCTGCCTCCTTACCCATTTTAGATGAGTCATGCAGCAAGTAGAGCCACATTTAATTAATACTCTTGTTTTAGCACAGACAAATGAAGTAATCTGGTTTCTGAGGAAGGGAAATTATGTGTATACATGATTACGTGTGTGAGTGTGTGTGTGCATACATACACACACACAAATACATGTTTGCCTCCATACACACCTGATAGATAGATAGATAGATAGATAGATAGGGCACATCTAGACTACATGGCTCCATCGACGGAGCCATGTAGATTTGTTTACTCGGCAAAGGGAAATGAAGCGGCGATTTAAATAATCGCCGCTTCATTTAAATTAAAATGGCTGCCATGCTGTGCCGATCAGCTGTTTGTTGGCACGGCGCTGTAGTCTGGACGCTCCACGGTCGACATCAAAGGCATTTGTCGATCTCCCCGATAAACCTCATCCCACGAGACATACCGGGGAGGTTGACAAATGCCTTTGATTCGACCGCGGAGCGTCCAGACTACAGCACTGTGCTGACCAACAGCTGATCGGCACAGCGCGG
This sequence comes from Pelochelys cantorii, assembly GCA_032595735.1. Lineage (NCBI taxonomy): Eukaryota > Metazoa > Chordata > Testudines > Trionychidae > Pelochelys > Pelochelys cantorii. The sequence continues at coordinate 35,251,767 of CM064338.1, read as the reverse complement.
CAGCCATTTTAATTTAAATGAAGCGGCAATTATTTAAATCGCCGCTTCATTTCCCTTTGCCTACAACCCTAATCTACATGGCTCCGTCAACGGAGCCATGTAGTCTAGATGTGCCATAGATAGATAGATTAGTCTGCATAACTTGTAAAACTGTACTTCCCATTTTCCTGGCACAGCCATACCCTGACCTTGCTTGAAGTTATGACAAGAGGAAGCGCACATCAAATTTGGTGGTCCTAGCTCTTACTGTTTAGGAGGCGTTCTTGAAAAAGCAGATTCACAAACAGACAGAGAGATGCACATTTCTAAAATATATAGTAAGATTAAGGTAAGGATGCAGGAGATTTGTTGTTTTGTGTGTGTGTTTATTGCTGTAGGCAATGAGGCTGATGCGGGGGACGGGGGTCAGTCAGTGATGGGGGTAAAGAAGATGATCAGGATCAAGAAGCAGTGGCTGATACTGGTGGAATTCTGACTGACCCCCATCAAAATTTTTCTTGGTTGTCTATGGGAGCAGCATAGGGAGGAGCTCCCCTACTCCTGATCCTGGGCCAACCCGCCCTGGCTAATGCAGTAGGAGTATAGCTGCAGCCCACTGATGCTGGAAGTATTGTTAGGGTGGAGTGCTGAACAGCACATACCCCTCCCCCCGACATCTGTTCATGCCCCCCAGCGCACCAGGTTGGGATCCCACTTTGGGTTGCCAGTTCTCCCAGACTGGATGCCATTGCCGCAACTGACATCCAGTCCATCCAGTTTAGGAGAGCTGGACACCTAGCCATGACTGGAGGTGGTTGTGGAGCGCCAGGCCGGTGATGGGACCCCAAGTGGCAGCGAAGCCTCCAGGGCCAGTGGTCTGGACCCCGGGGATGGAGGGCTGCAGAGATTGCGGGGATGTGAGTGATGGGATCATGGGGGTGGGTGAAGTTGCAAGACCCCAGAGGGGCCGCCCAGAGCCCCCCTGCACCTCTGCTTCCCATGCCTATGCTGAGACCTCACCTTTACTGTGCCCCTTGTTATTCTAAGTATTCTAGTGAGAGTCTCCAACATAGGTGGGAGCAAAAGGTGAAGAAAGTTCCCTGTTAGATCTCAGGAGCTGTGAAATGAAAGGGATATTTTGGTCAAAATCCCCAACTATCCCAAAGCACTGAAATAGGAGCTTTTCTTGAGGAAGGGTTTAAATTCAATGAATTTGACAATTAGAAACATTTTTGGAAACAAATTTGGGAAAAAAAACCCATACCCTTCCTTATGGCATTTTTTCTATTGTGAAATAACCACATTTTAACAGGTCTCCTTTATACCCAGGCCCGCCAATGGCAGGGCGTAATAGGGGCAACTGCCCTGGGGCCCAGCAGTTCAAAGGATCCCCAGCCTCTCCACCACGGCTGCCATTACTGTGGCAGCGGTGGTAGCCAGAGCCTCAGGCCCTTTAAATTGCTGCCGGTGCACTGGGCGGCATGCTCCAGGCAGTGCTGACAGCTGGCTGCCCAAACCCCGCCCCTTCTTCCCGAAGCCCCGCCCTTTCTGGGAGCGTGGAGCTGGAAGCCCTGCAACCTTGACCTGGGCCCAGAAAATCTGTCGGCCCTCCTGTTTATACCTCTTTTCATGCTACTGTGAGTAGAAACAGGACTTGTTTCAATAGCAGCACAATAAATGTGCCAGGAGGGTCTTTCAGTCAAATTGCACAACTGACCAAAATTTAGTACCTCATCAAACCCTCAAGCCATAAAACATGATTCCTTTCCTTGCCATGGGTTACCATAATGACAGAACAGGATCCCTATTTAAAAAAACAAAGTAACTTCACTGTGATTCTCCTTCTACCCGCCTGGAATTGGTCTCTCTTTCCCTCTTTTACAGACCAGCATTGGAGCCTTCCATCTCACCATGATACGCGCCAAGTCTTGCAAACTTGTGTCCTGTCAAGGATTCTTTGTACTCTAATTTTACTTTCAGTGGAGTGCTGAGCGTGGGGATCATCCATTAGGATTAGTGATGGGCCAACCTCAAAGCATACAGAGAGGACTGATTTGTTCTGATGATTATACAAACCACTTTTGTATGCAGGATCCTGCTGGAGATTCCTAAGGAACAGCTGTTACTAAGTAGTGGGTGCTTGTGTCTTTCAGTCAGGCCAACGGTTCAGTATTTCAGCACTTCTGCTTTCAGTCCCATTGAGGACTGAATAGTGCAGAGGTAATCAAAACTGACAAATAATGTGTGGGGTGGGGGGGGGGCACTGGGAGAGGGACCTGTCATTTCAGGATCAGTTTAATCTGCGGGGAGAATTTCCTAAGGGGGAATCTCATTTTATTGAAATAGTTCAAACTGGTCCAACCATCTCCATTTGGTATCAGATCAGCTAGGGTTTGCCTACTGTACATTTCTTCTGATTGCCCAGGACACATTGATATTGGCCCTCCTGTCTACTTCTATATTTGTAATGGGCCAGATTCTGAGCTCAGTTACATGGATGTGAATGCTGAATTCAGTGACTGCACAGAATTGCATGAGTTCAGAACCTAGCTAAGCACCTTCTAAATAACACGACTGTGTTTTATTCAAGGAGAAGCAGAAATAATGTGGTTTAGTAGGTGGTAAAATCTCTCCATCCTTTCAGCTACATGCATCCCAGCTATGTAGACGCCTGTATCCTCTCTCATACCTCCATTCCATCATACACACACTATCACCACATCGTCAGGAAGCCATTTGGTTACATCTCTCCACTTCCAAAAAACCCTGTGCAGGCATCACAAAACTATAGATCAAATCTTGAGGCCTTTACCCATCCTTTGCCTGATATCAATGGCTTTTTAACCCAAGAGAGGACTGTGTACATACAGTTTTTTGGGATTTGGGCTGTAAGGACATGATCCACTGTCTACTGGCTTTACAGGGCCTTGTGACAGACCCTAAAAGAATACTTCTTACTATGAAATATCAGTTTACCTTCGAAAAAATCAGCCATTTTAAAACTTCAATCTCTGTGCAAATTGTTGAGAAACTCACTGCTGACTTGCAGCTCTCTCTATATTCTGAACGATCCCAACTGTTCCCAGCTGTGTGGTGCATCTCTCGCTGTAGCCCATGAGACTCTGGAAGGTGCTAAGCAATAACCTATAAAGACAGAAACAGGACTCAAGCAACATGAGGATGCAAAGCAATATTTTCTCTTGACACTCAAGGTCATGACATAAAGATACATGGAACAAGGGAGCATCAATTTTCATTGAGGATGCAAGGTACAGTGCCGTTATACCAAGCTAACAGAAATAAATTAATATCATGGCAAACTTGAAGTCTCAAAGTGTGTTTGTGGGGGGAATGATGCTGCCTTGTATATTTTCCTGGCTATCATAAAAAAAGGCATAACAGTGTTAAAGAAATATATATTTTAAAGATAATCAACTAGCTTCATATGTAACTTGAATAGTGACTCAAAATGTTGGCAAGGAGATCTGGAGCAGACAGCGGAGGGAAGCAGGTTAACTTTGGTGCCACATACATAAACTACATGGGACTGGCCCAGTCTGAAATAATTGGCAACAGTTACCCAAAACATCTGTCCAAACTGAATGTTGGTGTCAAACTCAGCTGTTATGTATGGCATGTAAATCTGGAACAGCTCCACTGTTTGAAGCTTAGCTGGTACTCCTTCATATTCTCAGACCAACATGATGGGCGCCCTATACAAAGGGGTGGGCAATAAGTGGCCCGTGGGCTAGATGAGGTTCACTGGGATTAGCCTCTGGCAGGCTGCCAGCACTTTATTTACCTGCGGTTTTTCAAGTATGGTGGCTTGCAGCTCCTGTTGGCTGCAGTTCACCATTCCTGGCCAGTAGGAGCTGCAGGAAGTAGCACAGACCAGAACACCACTCCCCTCATCTCCTATTGGCCCGGAGCTGTGACCCATTGCCAACGGGAGCTGCAAGAGGCCACACCTACAGATGTGCAGGTAAATAAAGGGCCAGCAGCCTGCCATGGGCTAACTCTGAAGAACCACGTCCGGCCTGCAGGCCTTTTAAGCCCACCTCATTGTACACCCACAACTACTAAATAGACTGGACTAGAACCAGAGTAACTTTGTTGATTTGACTGGAATTACAACAATGTAAATGAGAATGAAGTTTGGTCCCTTCACTTTGGGCCTGATCCACAGCCCACTGAGGTGAATGGGAATTTTTCCATTTATTTCAGTGGACCTTGGATCAGGATTTTAAATGTTATCAAAGCAGCTCAAGAAGCATTAATACTATTCACCATATGTCTCCAACTTACTTTAATTTCTTTGCCTAACATTTCAGAAATGTAGCCTGTAAGGGAATATTCCTTTATAGTTTAGGAAAAGCACAGGGTGCTTAATTTTAATAGAAAACTCTTTTTTAAACACAGACTGATCCTGCTGTGTTTGACAAATATGTTCCAGAAAGATGCTCAATCTAGATGTTCTGTGTAACTTTATCTTATTCCCTTTTGAGCACTACTGTTCTTGCAAAGTGATCTCTCAACTGCCCAAAGTCATTACACTTTTTCCCTTTCACATCGTACCTCTGTAAATGTCAGGCATAACTACATTTTTATTTGCAGAGATACCACTGCTATGAATGAGCAAAAATGTTCTGCTCCCCCACCTCCCTCTCTTTACCCTGTGCGCTTTCTGCTAATATGATTTGTTGAACAAATTGTTCCATTAATCTGGGGCTGTTTGACAGAGTGAGAAAATAAGTGCCAAAGTGAGAAGATTCACAAGAATCGGAAATCTCAGTCCCTCTTTCTCAAGGTAAATAGTTATTATATCAGGGTGTCAGACTGGTGAAATGGATGTGCTTTCCTTCTCAGTTTGTAAATGTCACTTTTCCTCAGCCCATCAGGGTGACAAATGAGGTGTGGGTTACACTAAGAGTTCATTCCTTGACAAAGTTCTCACTGGTTTATTTCAACAGGAAGGTATCCCGCTCTCCTCTACCTCCTCACCCCGTCCAAAAAAATTGGGGGGGGGGGGGAGGGACTTCAGGCTAAGGAAAGAAGACAACCAGGATTTGTACAAGCCCCACCTCAATTTGGCACTCTGGTGAATTGAAATGTAACAGAAGAATCCTCTAAAGGCCAATCATACTGCTGGAGTCCTTTGTTTGTCTGTTTTCTCTTTGTAGTTGTTTTTATGTAATGCCTGTTTGACATACTTCTACAGATGTCTATGTCAATATTTATTGAGCAAGTGGTCAACTGTGAGCTCAGCTCTGAAGTGCTTTTGATAATCAGTTGTTAATTGTCACATTGAGACTCATTAGCTAGCAGGCACACCCTTTCTTCTGACAGATAATTGATAAGAGATCAAGAGGCCTGATTCCCGACACCAAATACACAATGGCTGCTTTTATTGTCCCATAGATCTAAGCAGATAGGTAAGGAGTTCCAGACACAGAGCATATGTAGAGACATGTCATAGGTCCTATGTAAAGACGATGAATGCAGGATTTTTCTGAGCTGACCAAGTAGGCACAGCTGCTGCTACTAACTCAATACAACCACATCCTGGGCCTCTGAGGGACGTTCACTGAGTGCACTTGTGGCTTCTCTATGTTGGCTGAGTAGCCGTAAAAATAAGCTGGTACAATCTGAAACTGGTATCCTCTTACTGGTGGTGGGAAAGACAGACAAATGACAGGTGAAGAAATCATTTACTAGATGGATTTCACCCCGATTTTTCTGTTTGTGGATGTTTTTATTATTCAAAATTATTTTCTGGACAATTATTGTAATTAATTCTTAGCCTTTAGGTTGTTTGTGAGGCGGTCACTGTATTTGCTATGCATAAAGCAAATTATTATGACTGTTCACATGGGTGGGTGGTCGTCAAAAAGATTGAATCTCTAGATCCACAAGCAAGAACATCTGCTGTTTGAGCTGAAAGACCTAGAGCTTTGTTAACACCATGACAGTAGGAAGCTCATGGACTTTTATGTGAGGTCCGGCCACTAGAGAGAGACAGAGCCATATTGACTAAACAAGGGTTATGTGCTTCTTTTCTATAACTGAAGAAACGTCATGCTTATAATTACAAGTGCCGTTGTAATGCTCATAGTTCTGAAATGTAATGTTCTTTATTTTTGCAATTTTATACAGCATTTTCTTTAAATTGGCCGTTTCCTTAACTATTCCTGCCTTTGAACTTCTTTTCTAGAATATGTGTGAGAAACGAACATTACAAGTATATGGACACAATCAATCTAATTCAAGATGGCTGAAAAATTTCTAAAGAAACATTTTTTTCTGTCAGAAAATGTGGTTTTGTCAAAATCAAACTTTCTGAAGGAATGTGTCAATTTCAAACAAATTTCATTTTGAAGTGTTCTATTTTTTCAGAACAGTATATTTCAATGTTTTTGTTTTGAAATCACTTTTCACTTCCAGATTTATTGGCATCAAAACTAGATATTTAGTTTTTATCAAAACAAATGGTTCCTATGAAACCCAAATAATTTTTCCATAAATGTTATTTTACAGGAAATTTTCAAAATTTTATCTTTCCTTCCCATTTACAAAGAAAACAAATTTCAAAATCAAAGTATTTGCTGCACCACTGTGTATCTGATTTTTCTTTCTGTATGTGCATTTCTAATGTATTATCTCTACAGTATCTAGGCAGAAGATAACTCTGAGTTTTGTGACATTATATTCATTTCAAACAGATGAGAATCTTGGAGGCATGGGATTATGTTTTACAAGAAGGATTAATGAGGAAAGGAAGCTGCATTGGCTAAAAGTCCTCAATTACAGGAAAATCTCTGAAATAATAGTAAAGAGAACACACAAAAAATCCACTCAGTAAGCATATTTCTTTTTATGCAAATGTTCTTTTTCTTCCCAAGCTTGTTCTTGAATATAAACCATTCTTTAAAGACCTATTTTCTAAAATAAGAACAGTTACAGTCAACAGAATATGCTGCCCACTTTCCCACACCCTTCATAATTTATGTCTAACCTGGATAGGAAAAGCCCTTATAAATTTCAACAAATGTTTCATTAATTAACACCCCATCTCCCTAAGCCTCAAAGCAGCTGGTGAGAAGAGTTGTGTAAGTTGAATCTGTAAATATAAACTAGGTCAACACAAGGGATCCATACTCACTATTGCAAATAGATATCCCTTTGTTATGAATAGCGGTTACTGAGGTGTTTCATCTTAGAACTCAAGACTATAAAGTCAACAGTATAAAGCTTCTGGGTTTTATAATTGTTCTGGTTACTAGCTCCCTTTTGCTTCACTGCTTGGTACAATGGGCCAAATATAGAAATCCTTATTCATAGTTCAATCCTGCTCATATTGTAATCAAAGGGAATCTTTTGGTTGGTTTCAGTGGGAGCTGTTTTGGGCTCCCTATTAGTCAGTCCTGGCTCAGACAAATTCGTTCCTTCATTAGTAGTACACTGAATGTTGATGGAAATTCTGAGACCCTCTCTAGCTCTAAGTCAATTCCTACTCAGGCAAACTCTTATTGACTTCAATACAACTTAGCTCTTGGTTCATGCCACATCTAATCAGTACACATCTTGGCTACGTCTACACAGCTCCCTTCTTCCGCAAAAGCCTATGCAAATGAAGCACGGATTAGCATATTGCAGTGCTTCATTTCATTAATTAATTAGGAGCCTTTTTTTGTGCAAGAGGTTTTTGCGCAAAAAGGCGCCGTCTACACAGCACCTTTTTGCGCAAAAAAACCCCGCTTGCTCAAGAGCCATTCTTCCTCATTTTTTCAGGAAGAATGGCTCTTGCGCAAAAACTTCGTGCACAAAAATGGCTCCTAATTAATTATGCAAATGAAGCACAGCAAAATGCTAATCCATGCTTCTTTGCATAGGCTTTTGTGGAAGAAGGAAGCTTTGTAGACGTAGCCTCTGTGTCCAACAAATTTATTATTTTATAGTTATACATGATGATTTACAGATAAAATATGATAATATATATATAGATATCTTTATGGCCCTATAGAACCCCTAATCTGAGCAGTACAATGGGAAACCAAAGAGAGAAGGAGAAAACATGTAGGAAGCATTTTGTTTACTCTCTTTGTTCTGCATGTGGAAAAACGGGCTGCCATCATTTGACATATAACATATGCCTCATTCTTGTGGTTTTTATATATCAACTTTCAATGTATCATGGTCACATACAGAAGTGGTAAGGAAGAGTGCTTGTGTGGAGGTAAATAGTGGAAAACTAGCTAAAGGAACTGAGTTTTAAAGAAGGGTCTGATTGTAAGAATGTTACTAGACACAGAAGCAGTTCTTTTAAGGAGTAGTATGAAAGAGGAGATGGAGTTGTGCGGGTGACAAAAGGGAACATGAGAATGAACATTTAACAGAACAGAGGGAACACATAGGTAGATAGTAGGAGATGAAGCAAAGAAATTTGAGGGGGCACAGTCATAAAGTGCCTTGAAGGAGAAAATCCTTGCTCAACCAAAGTCAATGGGTATCTTTGCCACTGACTCCAACATTTTTGGAGTACAGGATCTTTTGAAAAAGGGTTTTATTTTCGAATAATCCCTGTCTAAAGAGCCGTTTTTCTTTCGAAAAGCCCCATATTGAAAAAAAACCATGGCCACCATTATGCAAATGAAGCACGGAAAATTTAAATCCCAGCTTCATTTGCAATTTCAAAGTGTCTAATTTGCATCCCTTTTTCGAGAAAAGGGATGTAGTCTAGACACAGCCCTAAAGATGTAACTATACAATATTCCTAATCTCGGACTTGGCGCTTGGCTACAGCATCCAATGCACCAATCATATCTCTTCAAGCAGATCCAAAGGGGTTTGGTATCTGTGCATCTTCCCTTCAGAAACTTGGGACCACTGGTGAATACAATAACCAAACAGCCTTCTTAAACCAAGGCATAGTTTAATCTTAACGGTAGGGACAAAGCAAAACATAAGGGCTGCGTCTAGACTGGCATGATTTTGCGCAAATACTTTTAACGGAAAAATTTTTCCGTTAAAAGTATTTGCACAAGAGAGCGTCTATACTGGCATGTGCCTTTGCGCAAAAGATTTGCTTTTGTGCAAAAGCATCCGTGCCCAGTATAGACGCTCTCTTGCGCAAGAAAGCTCCGATGGCCATTTTAGCCTTCGGGCTTTCTTGCGCAAGAAATTAACGTTCCTGTCTACACTGGCCCTCTTGCGCAAGTATTCTTGCGCAAGAGGGCTTATGCCTGAGCGGGAGCATCAAAGTATTTGAGCAAGAAGCACTGATTTTGTACATTACAAAGTCAGTGTTCTTGCGCAAATTCTCGCGGCCAGTGTAGACAGGCGGCAAGTTTTTGCGCAAAAGCAGCCGCTTTTGAGCAAAATCTTACCACTCTAGACGCAGCCAAGGGGAAAGGATTTTAGAAAAACTAAAGGTTTACATACATGTCTATTTTATTTAATAATTCTAGGCAGACCTATTTTACCTCAGTTCTCTAATCTTTGGGGATCCAGGAGTTAGTCAGGTCACCAGAACAGTTCCCCAGTCATTGGACAAAGAGAAGCTTCAGGGAGTAGCCCAGTTAGTCTGTACAGGAATAAACACCAAAAGGTCTGGTAGCACTTTATAGACTAACAAAACATTTAGATGGTATCATGAGCTTTCGTGGCACAGCCCACTTCTTCAGATGACCAGAGTCTGACTCTGGTCATCTGAAGAAGTGGGCTGTGCCCATGAAAGCTCATGATACCATCTAAATGTTTTGTTAGTCTATAAAGTGCTACCAGACCATTTGTTGGACAAAGAGAGTCCATTTTAACTTCTTATAGTCCTTTTGATCTCTTTGTTCCCTACATTTGCAAAACACAGGGTGTGATTCCTCTGGAACTGGAAGGTAGAAACTTCACAGTTAATAACTCAGGCGTTGTCTCTCCCATTGTCTTGTAACAACACTGAAGGGTTTGTTGAGTGATGGTTTATATTATGTCATTGATTTGCCTTCCTGTTTTTCCCCAATAGCTTGCTATTGCATTTAATCAATGTAGTCATATAGTAAATATTCTAATACCTGGGTCAACACATAATAGTCATAAAATTTTTACAGGCCACTCCAAAATCACATGTAGTAAGAGATAGGAAGTTTGAGCAAAAGCCTGGGGGAATGGTAAGCAATTTGTGGGACTTTTGTCAATTAAATTCTCACAGGGATAGGAAAATGAATGTTAGTCCAACTGGAATCAAAGACTGTAGGAGAAAAGTGCAAGTATCTCCAGCGATATAATAACTAAGGCCAAGTCTGTACCGGCAAGTTACTGTGAAATTAAATCAGCCCCCAGCGCTGTAACTTTTGTGGTGTTCACACTGGCAAGGTGCTTAGTGCCTCCACAGCTAGTAAGCTCTAGGTAAACCACCTTTGTGAGAAGCATAGAGCTTGCTTCACTCTGGATAGTATGCTGGGGTGACAGTGTGGACACCGTAGTGCATCCTGACTGGTGTCTGGCACCCTTCCTACAACACCTGTTCTGGCCTCTCTGGTAATCTGTTTGAACTCTACTGTCCTGCTCAAGTGACCAACCAAGTGACCAAGACCTGCCCTTGTGTTCCTTTTCAAATTTGAAAGTCCCTTTCCTGTTTGCTCGGTGACACCTGGTAAGTGGCTTGGAAAGCACTCAAGCAACTTGCCGGGAGCAAGGAGGCTGTGTTCGGAGTGATACTGCTACCAACAAAGGGCAGTGAGATGGTGAACAGACGGTTGATGAAATGTCTTACATCTCCGTATTTTGCCTCACAGGCCTCATCAAAAACTTCATGCAGGTGCTGTGCCACCCTTGTCCTCAAATTAGCTGGCTAAGCAGGATTCTGCAGCAAGGGGTTCCCCTGCCCTTTCCACTGCCCACCTGCACAAACGGATACCCCCACCCACGCTACCAAAGCACGGATTTTCCTGGCCCTTTCCCCTGCCCCTCCGCCAGTGCTGAGTCTAGCATTAGCAATGGGCCACTACCAGCAGGGCAGCTGTCATTTGCATGTCGTGATGCTGCAAGGAGGCTGTGAGCTCAGTGCACAGTCCCATGAATGTGGCTTTCCTCATCTGACAGTTTTGCAGCCACTGTTCGTCATCCCAGACTTGCAGGACAATGGGATCCCACCACTCAGCGCCTGTTTCCCGAGCCCAAATGTAATGTTCCATTGTGGTCAGCACCTCTGTGAATGCCACAAGAAATCTCATGTTGTGTGAATGCTGCCTGGACTCCTCCTCATCACTTTGCAGCCTCATGAATAACTCGACTGCCATGCATGATGTGTGAGTGAGACTTATCAGAATTTGCATCAACAGCTGGGGATCCATTCCCGCAGATCAAGGAGGCAGAGCGTGCTGCACAGAAGCTATTGAAAGATGGTGCCAAATGCGGACAGAACTGCAGGGGTTGCTAGGATGCAAAGTGATGCACCATGGGACATATGGACAGGACACAAGAGGCCCCGCAACTCCCCACAAACCTTTGCAGCAGCAGAAGGAGAAGCAGTGCTTGGTGGGAGAGTTGCCCAGAATGCACCACTCCGAAAGGTGCTGTGAGTGCCGTGTGTGTGGTGTGACCACCAATGCGTTGGCGGCCGACAATGTGGACACCCAATGGCATTTTGTTGCGCTCCGTGAGCCGCACTGTAACTGCCAGGGCTTTACATCTGCTAGTGTTACACAGCCCTATGTATTTAATGTAAGGAGTGGTCTGGTGATACAAATCTGATTAATACAATACTTGAACTATATTGGACAGCTCCATTAAATTGGTTGCTGTGTCATTGCCCACCCAGGAGAGGCATGTACAGACATGTGGGATCACAGTTTGCTGGCCATATTTTGTCATCCCACTAGAAAATCACTTAGGGCCTGATCCAAACTTCACAGAAGTCAATGTGAAGATTCCCATTAGTGGGTTGTAGGTCCGTCTTTTAAATTACTGGTAGGCAGTTGAATCTGCCACTTCCTCAAGCGTGCATAAATTACCTGGAGATCCCCAACACACTGCAACTTTCCTGCAACACCTCTCTGACAGGACCAGAGGATACAATGAGCAAGACTTACAGAATTACATGTAAGTTGTGAACATCAGAGCATTACCTACCATTGCTGATGCTGCGATAGCCAGTACATCCTATTACTAAGAATCCTTAATCAGGGATGGTGCTAAGATAAGAAATGTAAGCATCCTGTCTGGCCAAACAGATCATCTCTCAAAACATTAACCGGCTGCCATGCGACTGCTTTTCTGCAATCTGAGTCATCCTCGTCACACATTCCTCTGGGTTTTAAATGATTGGCAGGAGAAGAAGCTAAGAGAAGCAGCTATTTCTTTACACTTAGCTGGTTTGTCAAGGCATTTGAAACTTCTGGATTAAGGAGAAAATGCTTAAGGATTAAGCGGAGGGAAAAAAATCTAAACAGCCTGGTGCTGTGAATTTAGAAGTCAAACAGATGGGCTCAGAGGGGTTAGTGATATCCTCATCGATACACTACATCTAACCAAGAGTATCATTTAGAGTTTTAGACTTTACAGAGGCAAAAACAACACTGGAAAGTTTCTTCAGACAATGCCGTAACAGACAAAACTGACAAAGAGGCATTTAACAAATTCTATATTCAGAGGTACACAGTGTATCAAGTTCATAGTCATGATAATGGACCAGTCTTCACAAACATGGCCCAGAAATGACCAAACACAGGTCGGAGAGGTATGAAGGAGAGCTACTAAAGGTTTAGTTCTGCCATTTAGGCATGGCGTATATTAAGGATCATACAGATACTACTGGGGAATTGTGCACCACTGAGCATGCGTGGAATTTATGACCCTGCAGAATTCTGTGGTTCTCCTCAGGGTTTAGATATGAGCTGGAATGCAACCTTACCCATAACGTGTTTTGGGTTCCCGGGGCAGCCAAAAGAGGGTAAATCACTGTGGAGCATGGGTTGGAACTGGGAAAGAACCAGCTGGTGGCTCCTACCCTGCTCTTGGTTCAGCTGCTAATCCCAGCTGGGTTGAGGAAGACAGGGACTTCCTTGTCCTCTGCATGGCATCTGGGGCTGTGTCAGAACAACCCCCAGAGTTCTCCCTGAACTGAAGGAACTCTCCCCCACCTGCTTCCTGCACCCATCATGCCTTGGCTTCTAGAGGAAGGATCCCTGTACAGGGAGCTGCTCCCCCATCTGCCCAAGTCCTGCGCATCCAGACCCTCCTGCCAAGCATCACCTCCCCTGCACTCAGAACCCCCACAATGAGCCCCACTCCCCTGGCACCTGGAACCCCAATGAGCTAACTGGATCACCACCCTGGTGAGCACATATTGGCCGCACCTGAATCCCCACTCCACTGAGCCCCACTCCCCGAACATCTGGACCCCTCACTGAGTTCCACACACCCATATCCTGTTTCCAAGCTCTATCACCCCCATACCCAGCCCCTCTGCTGAACCCCAACCACCTTCACCAGGACCCTCCCTGCAGAGTCGCATCACTGTTGCTTTAGAACCCTGAACCAGCCCCTCTGCATCCAAATCCCCCCACACTCAGATCCTCCACTGAGCTGTCCATACCCAGATTATCCCACACAGAACCCTCTTAACCCACACCTGTATCCCCCCCCCCACACACACACTAAGTCCCTCCACACTTGGATCCTGCCTGCCCATACCTGGTGCACCTGGCACGGAGGGGCAGGGCCCTAGAGTGTTTCTGGGGCAGACCCAGTTCTCGTGCTTTGTCAGGGCTCGGTGCACGATCACCACTGAATCTGTGTTCTGGGGAGTAGCTGCACAATCATCTCCCTTCTCTGTGCAGCCAGTGGCCTGTGGTCCCCGATTCCATGTGGGAGCCACCACCCAAATTTGACAAATAAATTTTGTAGAATTTTAAAATATTGTGCACCGTAGTTAATTTTTTGATGCAGAATGCCTTTGGAAGTATACAGAGCTGCACTTACCGAGAGAGACCGAGAGAGAGAGAGAGAGCACATAGAGGAACCATAAAAGTTATATCTGTACTGAAAAAGGGAGACTCCTGTGATCTGATTCTTTGTTTGCTGGCTAGTATGACCTTTCTGTGTGCAGTTTAGTGGTCTGTAGAATGCTGAAATTCCAAGCTATCTGTATTAGAGCAAGCGTAGTCTTGAGCCTAAAAATCAGGAGTCAGAAAACATGGGTTCTGTTCCTAGCTCTGCTATGGACTCCTTGTGAGACCTTGAGCACATGCTGTTCCATACCTCAGTTTCCCCATCTGTAATAAAACAGGTGACAATATTTGCCTATCTGGATTAATTCATTCACGTTCGTGGAGTTCTTTGAGTTGGTGGAGTGCCTTCCACTTACTTACAGATCCACATTATCACAATTAGCTACTACAATCCTTCTCTTCAGCCACATGTCTGATTTTTCTTCACTTTCAGTTGAACCAATCTTCAGGCACATAAAGTAATATATAAATAAAGCAAGTAGGACCAAATTTTAAGCATGTCTGAAATGTCATGGAAAGTTTAAAAAAAAATTAAAAACAACATCTTCTTTTGAGGTTATTGGAATTGTAAACACATTAAAGTAAACTGAATAGAATGTTAGTTGTGTCAATAATTACTTTAAAACAGCTTATGGGAAAAGAGAATGTTGCATAAAATCTCTATGGCTGACAGCTTGCTAGCTAATTTCATCATTTCTATGGGGGGAAAAAACAGAAAAGATCTGAAATGCTTAGCCTTGAAGGAGGTACAGGAAAGTCTTGGCAGGTGGCAGAAGAAGAAAAATCTACTTATTTTCAATTAACCATGGAAACACAGAAGAGTATAGGAATTCTGAAGGGAGCTCTTTCAAATTATATTTAAAAAAAAAACAGGAAGGGAAAAGGCCTAAAAAAGCATCCACATTAACACTTTCAAGATCAGAGCTGTCAAGCAGGTACCACTTGAACACTGCGATTCATGAACAACTTCATTTTTGCTTTTGCTTCTTAATGCAGCTCTGTGCCAGTTGCTATCCTGGATAATTTGCATGCTTTCATGCTGGGATTGAAGGCACATTTGCGACCATAGTAATAGCATAATAATAAGATTTGTGATCATACTTAATGCTTTTCATGCCGAAAGTTCCCAAGACACTTTACAAACCAGTATTCAGCTTCTACTGCACCCACTGGTGAAATGTAGACACTTCTGGGGAGGACACAGCAGCTATTTAACTGCCTTACGATTTTGGACAGTAAACTAAGATGCAATAAAAACATCCAATTGGAAGCATAAGAGCTGTTTCTATCCAGGAATACTCCAGCTCTCATTGTCCTGTGTTTTGTCCCCTATAAGTACTACCTTTGGGCCTGGTCTACACTAGACCAGTCAGGTCGGCTTAAGGTGCAGCTGAATTCGGCTTACCATAAGCTGGGCCTTCGAGGTTTCTACATTGTGGGAGGCCGACAGGAGCACATGGGTCGGTCTTCTCTGTAGTATAGACATGCTCTTCAAAAGCAAGGTGGTGTCTTAGGCGGTATGTATGGCAGCAGATCAGTGTTTTTGGTGTGCAGTGCAATCTTAAACAAAAGTTGCCACCTCTGGAAGAGAAAGAACACAGCAGTATCCCAGTGGTTAGAAAAGAACATGGATAACAATCTATCCCAGTGTTTCTTAAACTGTGTTCCGTGGCACACCAGTGTGCTGTGAGGTAGTCGGAGGCGTACCACGGAGAACAACACAGTTCAAAATGGTCGCCCTTAAAGGGGCAGGCGACCTTTTTTTTTTTTTTTTTGCTCAATAACTTGCCCCCAGACCCTTTTGGGGGGGGGGGTCAATAACTGTTTCCCGCCCCCCCCCTCCTTTTTTTTGCTCAACACCAAAAAAAATCCTTGGTGTTCCTCATAAAAAAACCATATTGTTTGGTGTTCTTCGGTCTTAAAAAGTTTAAGAAACACTGATCTATCCTCTTCTTTAGAGCTGGGCACAAGAGGGCTTTTTCTAGCCTGTGAAAATTTTCAATGTTTCACAAATGTTTCCTGTCTGATGTGAGATCAAAAGTAAAAAAGTTTTTTAAGAAGTGAATTTCAAAAATTTAAAAAAATCAAAAGTCTCTCCTACCCCCCCAAAAAAGTATTTCAATTGACTTGAACCACTTTTTTCTTGTATTTTCAGTTCATGAAAATTTTCTAGATTTTGACTTTTTGTGTCAGTTTGGGAGCAGACATTCTGACATCAGGGGAGTGGTTGCTGATTCATACTGTTGTCACTGAGATCGAAGCTACCTCTTCAGTTTCTCAGTGGAAATCCCTTAATTTGGGAATTTGCTTTCCCCCAGATCAGCAGAGCCTGATAAATTGGTTCTGGTCTTCTGAAGTCTGGGTTGAAATGTAAGGAACAGCAGTAGACATGCTTATGATTAACACCAGGGCATATGAGTTAAGAAGCAGAATGTCTTTTTATGGTCCATCTTTTTTCTCAGATTTTAGCTTGAGGGCAGGGGAGTGAGCTGTATGTGAGCAAAAGATCATTCACGTTTGTTTTTACATATTACAATAGTGT
Source organism: Pelochelys cantorii (assembly GCA_032595735.1). Classification (NCBI taxonomy): domain Eukaryota; kingdom Metazoa; phylum Chordata; order Testudines; family Trionychidae; genus Pelochelys; species Pelochelys cantorii. The sequence goes on along the minus strand of CM064338.1, from coordinate 35,235,246 downwards.
AATAGATAAGATTTAGGTAATAACTTGACAAAACAAAAGAAAACACTGGGATTTGGGAAGATTATTTTGGAATCTTCCACAATATGTGAACCCTCCGCATGGAGATAGGACACATGACCTTACTCAAAACCCAAGCAGATAACTGTTCAAAGCACTCTATAGACATAATTTATTATGTAGTCAATCCTTATAGTAATCTAAGCAGGTCATGTATCTTAGCATATTATACCCCATTTGCAATAGGTTATCTTCACTCAGATGGCCAAAAGGGACCATCATGATCGTCTGACTTGACCTCCTCTTCTTTACAGGCCACAGAACTTTCCCCATTCCTGTAATAGGCCCGTAACCTTGGGATGTGTTACTGAAATCCTCAGATCATGACTTCAAGGTACAGAGAATCCATTTATCCTAGTTTAAGCCTGCAGGTGACCTATGCCCCGTGCTGCAGAGAAAGGCAAAAACTCACTGTGGTCACTGCCAATGGGGGAAAATTCCTTCCTGCCCCTCAATATGGTGATCAGTTAGACCCTGAGCATGTGGGCAAGCCCCACCAGCTAGACAGTGGGGACAGAATTCTTGGTAGCAGGCTCACCAACAGACTCACCAGGCCCCTGGGAAAGGTGTGGAGGGCTTCTAGAAGTGGTGAGGCCTTGGGCTGAAGGGGCAGTGCCAGAGCAGTAGGCCCTCAGCACCGCTGGAACCGTGCCCCCCACGGTTCCATAGTGCCATCCAGATTGCACCACCTGGAGCTGTGCAATGCACCACCTGGAGCTCCAGTAATGATTTAAAGGGTCTGGAATTCTACCCACCACTGCTACCACAGTGGTGCCACAGCTGGCAGCTGCCACAGCCCAGGTCCCTTTGAATCACTGGGCCTCGGAAGAGTTGCCCCCTCCCGCTTGGGTGGGCCTGCTCAGTAGTAACTCAGAGCCCTCCCCATCTAGTGTTCCATCAGCATCTGTGGGAGATAGGTAGACTCGGTGTATGCCTCATTCTAAATTCTGCTATCTTTTTGTACCTACAAAATATGTGCAGATTGAGTTAAATTTAGTTGTGGATGTACCCATATATCAAATATTTAGCCATTTACACTCATTAATTTGTTTTTGTTTAAACTAAACTACAGGACTTCAATTGCCTGTGCACTTAATTGCAAAATCGCATCCACAGTTAAGTATGGCTACAATGTTAATCTAGATTTTAAAAATGAAGCTGTCCTGCTAAATCCACACAATGAGTCTATAGCACTTTTGATCCTGAGATTTCTCAGCAATCAGGACACAGGATAGCCCATTCCACCTTAGTTTTGCCTCTCATGGATTAACTACCGTGCTTCAGTTACAGGCTGCACAGTAGAAAATTAAAACATGTTGAAAGACTGGAAAGTTATTAAGCTCCCTTCCGGTGTTAAACAAGGGATTTACAAGAAATTGCTCTCCAGCTTTATCAGGGATATATTTACAATATTTGAGTAAGTGTGAATATTGCTCACAGGAGATATTTAGTCACATGCTGGATCTCTCTGAAGGGAGACCATATTGCATTAAATGTCTCCACCATGTTCTGTAATTTGAAGGATAAATTCTTGAGAATAGATTAGTCACACATTTGATATATCACATCTATTATTTTGCATCTATAAGGAAAGTTCCATCTCTCTGTTATAAATTTCTTGGCTCTCATAAAGGTTTTTCTCAGCAGCCATCTATCATCATCATAACTGGGACCCCTCACCTTGTTATTGTTAAATTTCCTTATGTATAGTGCCAGCATATGAAACTGAAAGTGGCGGACGTAAATCCTACTTATATTAAGTGGTTTAATGTGGGTTGAGAACAGGAATAGGAGCCAGGAATGTTTAAAATTTCAAGTTAGTTTTTCCATTTACTCACTTTGAGGCCTTCAGAAAAGCATTTAATTTCACTGTCTCTCACTTTCCATATGTATAAAATGGGGGTAGTAAAATTTTCCTCTCTCAGGACTTGTCTATACTTTCCCGGAAGGGCAAATTAATATACACAACTCCAACTATGTTAATTGTGTAGCTGGAGTCAACATACATGAATCTGACCTTTGGGGCTCTCAGTGGAAGGAGATGGAAGCAAATGCTCCCATCAACTTCCCTTACTCCATGCGAATCAAGGAATCGATGGGGGGCACTCTCAACATTCGATTTAGCAGGTCTTTACTCGACCCACTAAATTGAACTCTGGAAGATTGACTGCTGCAGTGTTGATCTTCCTGGCATTGAAGATGTGGCCTTAAGAAATAATATTATATATAGTGCTTCTCCCAAAATTATTAATATAAGTAGAGTCCAAAATTCTCAAATTTTGGTGTTCCTTGTGCTATGCCTTCATCCTGAAGAGTTTACATGTGACATAGGAGTGAGACAAAAGGGATAAAATCAAACTTATTAAAGAAAGGGTAATCATCAGTCAGAAGGTTAATAGCAGGATTGATCATAGCCCATGTGGATCTGCACAGTGAGAGGATTCCTGACACTACAAGACACTTAATCTGACATCTGAATCCTATAGCTGTAAATGATACTTAGAGGGAAATAACTGGAAATAGGGAGCAAATTTTAAACATTCAGAGCAATTAGTCATTAGAACAGCTAACTAAGACATCTAGTAAATTCTCCAACACTTCCAAGTCCTTAAATCAAAATTGGAGATGAGATTTTAAAAAAACACCTTTGATTTTGGGGACAAAGACCCAATACTTTATGACTTAATAGAAAGAATCACTGAGACAAATTCCAGGGCCTGCATTATGCAGGAGATCAGACTCACTGTGGTCCCTGCTGGCCTTAACAACCATGCAACATGTACTCTCACTCACTCTTACTCTGTGTGTATATATTTATATATATCTTTCTTATCAATAGAATAAATGTCATTTATCCCCATCTACTCACAACATAATGAAGGAATTATTCCCTCCCATACAATTCTAGAACAACAAAATAATTCTATGTGTAACAGTGGAACCCTTGGGATCCCCAAACCTCTTCATGCAAGGGGATTACTTCAGTGTTTCTGAGAAGATGGAGATGCGAGACTTTGATTTATCTATCGAATAGGCAACAGCATGTGCACCCACATTGTCCAATTAAGTGCCCTGATTATATGTTGGATGGACCCCCTTCTAGGAGTGAGAGAGTACTTCATTCACATTGCTTTTTCATTTCTGTGCTCAACCAAAGTGACAGCCAACAGTAGCGATACTTGTGGAGGAGTTTGTGGGCATGATGTGATCATGTATCTGAATAAGATGAACAAATAATTTCTCCTACAGGCTTTGAGCATTATCATGGGCTTGATCCAAAGCATAATGAAATATATGGGATAATGGTGTTCGATGAAGCCCCAGGAATTAAGGCAGGAAGGGACAGCTATATCATGTAGTCTGACCTCCAGTACAAGGTAGGAAAGGAGCCCTTCTCAGGCGAACCAATCCAAAATTCAAGACCAACAAATCTTTCTGCTGGGGAGGGGGAGGCGGAAAGGGGCCTGAACTTCTATTCCTTTAATTTACAATTGAATGCACTGCCCCACTGAAAGGATTTTTACCACCTCTTTTGTGCATTAGGCAGGATTTGAATCTGCCACCACTTGCCTACATTTGCCACTGTTCCCCCCAACCTCTTGCAGAAAGTTTATGTAAGCAATTTGTATCACAACAGATCTGGAGCAGCTACACATCAGTAAGCCCCTCACTCCCCCCTTCCCCCCACCCCCGCCACACACACCACAAGCATTGTGAGACCAAGCATCTGTGAAAAATCCTAAACTGAAACCTTGCCATCCGGTGTCCTTGGTATTATGCAGCAAAGGGATGCACTGATCTTGCTGAATTAATACAAAGTGCAGGAATAGGAGACCTTAAACCTTTGGCTGCCTGCATCAACCCCCAGATAAATAGAAATATTTAATCAAATTCAAACAGCCGTGATCTTGTTTGTACAACTTGCTTTATTATCCTGTGCGTTTTAACCACAATCTGCCTCGTTCCTAATGCGACCTAAAGAACCAATCAACATTTATTACAAATGCAAGGCAATAAGCTTCTGGCTCAGCAATTAATCACTGACATGGAGGAATTTCTTCTCTCCAGGTGGGGAATCCATCCTAAAACTAAGAAAAATAATCAGGCTAATTAATTCTTATCTGCAAAGAGCAATTAGATAAATGACCTAAAAACAGGCCTGTCACCCCTAGTGAGGTGCTCGGCGTCTAACTAGAATAATGTCTCTTTGCTGGGCCATCTCTTCTGTGAAATGGAGATCACAAAAATAGGGGGGGAAAAGCATGTGGGAAAGGGGTAATGACAGGGGAGTAGGTTAATTAGAATTGAGACCAGCCTATGATAAAAAATATAACAAAGCTGTGCACTCAGATAGATTTGATATGATCCCACCACCTTCACAACTAGGCCTTTGTGCATCTAGCGGTACTAAAGAGAATGGAGTCAAGTCTCCAAGCCAGTTAACAAAGAGCAATACTGCTCCCCATGCTTGCCCTCTATGGCGCTACATTTCACAATGGTAAATTCCATCTTTAATGCTCCAATCTATTAACATTGAACCACCCGGTTCCCCCTTGGCACGATGGTGCTGAAGTGAGATGCAGGATACTGTATTTCAATTAGTTTGCTTCATCACTTTTCCTTTTTTTTTTTAAGCTAGGGGAAGTGCAATGCATAAATCTTTCCAGTGAACCCAGGTAATCAAAGTGGCATAGCAAACAAACTCTCCACGCACTCTCTCTCTATAGGAGACAGCTGCAAATTTTGACAGAGAATTCTACAGTATATTTAGACATCAAAGCCCAAAATGGGACACCACTGGAGAAAAATGAATATTGATCCAACCTGACATTCAGAATTACATTAGTCCAAAACCTTTCACCAGTACCAATATTCACTTTCCTACTTGTTTGTACTGAATAAGAAATCAAAACAGTGTTCCCTTATTCCAATGTAAGTACCAATGTTTGTAGGCAGTTGTTCCCTCTGATTTTAACAAACAACTTCCTTGTTCCATGGGCATGAAGTATCATATCTCTGATCCCACTCTTCTGCCTGCTTATATTATGACACTCCACCATTTCTGATGATAGGATACAAAGAGAGACACTGGAGTAATTGATTCAAGCTTATCTAAGCATTTACAGATATAAGCCTGAATGACTGGACATAAAATACTCGAGCAGTCAGATTAAGACAATCCACTCCAGTTATAGTAAATCAGGGCTTTTGCCTCCAAGGAACTGATTTCAGACTAACAAAGTGTTTTCCAGTCACCAGCCCCCATCAAATCACAGTGCTTCTGCCACAAAGTCCTTAACACAATACCAAATGCTAATGTAAATAATAAGTCAGCAGGTAATTCATAGATTTGCTCTGTTACAGTTAAGAACCAAAGCCTCTTAAAGTGAAACAAAATCACTATCCTAAGAGCTATGGCTGTTAGTAAGAGGACCTTTGTCTCTCATTGAAAACTTGCATGACCACAGTTAGTATATTTTACATAGAAACAGATCCCTATTTAAATGCTTTCCTTACAGCTGTCATGACTGCTAGATCCAAGCAGTTAACGATAAATTATGAGTAATGAATTAAATCAAGATTCCTGAAAAAAACTGCATTTATTAGTAAGAACTCCACTTCTTCTACACACACACACATACACACTCTGCCAAAAAACAGGCAGGGGAAAGCGATAATCATGTTAAGGAGTTTGAGGCTTATATAGGATGTGATGCTAAAAGGCATACAAAACCCAAAAGAAGCAACCATCTGGGATAAAAGGAGAGGAGACCAGCAACTTTATTTAAATTTGGGGTTTTATTTCTCCCACATGATGAAATTAATACCAAGTTTAAACCACAATTGAGTGCTTTCAGATACCCATAAGCATCACTCCATAAGTTCAGTGAGATTGTATGTGCGCTGAAGATGGGCTTTGAGCACAAAGCTAAGATTCAGATCTGAATTGCCTCTGGGTCTGATGTTGTTTAGATAATGGAGTTGTAATTTTACTCTTTACATCAAAGAGTAGCCAAATTCAGATATAGTTTCAAATATCCCGAAAGTTCATGGATGTTTATAGACACGGTTTTAGGTCCAGATGATCTTTTGTGTATACTGAAAATGGTCAAACCTCAAAAGGTGTTCAGACCAGGGATGTAATAGTGTAGTCGATTAACCGATAAGCAAAAGCTTATCAGTTAATGCTATAGACTCGGGGCGACCCATGTGTATAGGCCGACTTGGCTGTTGCCTAGGGCACCGCGTTAAACGGGGCACCCAATGATGTCATCACGCCATTAAAGGCTGTGGAGGCGGGGGTGCCGATCGCACATTCCACTGGGGCGCGGGGGTGCCGATCGCTCATTCCGCCTAGGGCGCCAGCTGCCGGCAGCCCGGCTCGGGCCACCCCTGTATAGACTACACACATTTCCCTCCCCCGTGCCCTTGCCAGTAAATATTTTAGCAGGCTGGTCATCAGCCTGGCTCAGTCCTGGCTTGCGACAGGTCCGGGATCTACCCCTGCTGCAACTCTGCATTTAGAAGTCTATTAGGAGCCGGGAAGGCAGGCAGCCTGGTTCAGTTCCAACTCTCGCAGGGTTGGGAGATCAGACCCCATCCCCCTTAGACAGGGGCTGCTGCCACCCCATGCTGCTATCTTTATCAGAGGCAGCAGCACAGGGCAACAGGCAGCCGGCTTGCAAGGGGAGCTGGTTTTTAAACTGGCTGCCCTTCCAAACCAGCTCCCACCTGGCACCCTGCGCTTCTGCCTCTGATACAGAGGCAGCAGCGTGGAGTGGTAGCAGGCTCCTCAGGAGTGGGGTCAGAGTGCACTGGCTGCTGGCCCTGACATCAGTGACTATAGAATAGTCAACTAACTGACAAGAATTCATGAGGTTACTCGACTACTCAATTAACCGATATTTAATATCCCTAGTTCAGACCTGGGTTGGATAAATTAATGAACATTCGGATGCTCTGTGTTAAGTCATTAAAATACAATAGGAAAGCCCTGATGAACATCCTTGCCCTGCCTAAGTCCAAACCTACTGGAAGCGCCAGACAGTGGAGCTGGAAGGAGAGTTTTGAAAATTAGAGTGAAAAATTGAAACATTTTCAGTGAATTTTTGGAAGATTTCTTCCCCTCCCCCTGTTTTTCCCCCCAACCAACTCTTTTGCATTCAGTTTGTTGATACTTCTTCTTGGAGGCTTGAATGTACAAGTGCGGAGTGGTACAGATCTGAACTATAGTGAAAATAGTTATGCTGGTAATTTTAGAAATGCATTTTAAAAGAAAGTTGAACTGATTTGTGGAAATAAGCAAACCTGAGGGGAAGATGTTTTTTATTTTTTCCAGATGTTGCTTCAACCTTAGGCTCTGTGAGTTGCTGAGTTTTGGGGTGAGGGTGTGTACCCTAAAAAGGAGAAGAAAATAAATGAGGAAGCTAACAGCTAAATGTTAGCTCTTCTATTAAAGCCTGTCTGGCCTATTTTTGGACATACACTACCGAGCACAGAGAGCTAGCGTCATATCTTTTATTCAACCAGCTTCTGTTAGTGAGAGACACAAGCTTTTGAGCCACACGAAGCAAATGAGATAGGTACGACTACACTATATACTAGCAAGCATAATAATTTGCATTAAAGGCCTAATCCAAAGACCCCCATTGAAGAAAACTCTCATTTACATCAATGGGCTTTCAGCTAGGTAACAATTTTTTTGGCACCGTATACAGCCATTTTTGGTGGAACCTAGAATTCCAGAGGTGGCTTGAAACACAAAAATAATGGGGTGAGGAAGGGAATTAAGCTAGGTTCTGCAAACATTTGCAAAAGTTCAGGATGGGTCTTTGTTTTATGTAATGGTTTGGGATTGCACGAGAGAATGCTTATTTAATCTGAATCAGGTCACTGATGTTTCCTTTATGCTGAAAGTAGGTGCACCCTCCTTCAGCACCAGAAATGTTAGGGTGTTTTTAATGAATAACTTATAAGAAGCAGTCACCTGCTAACAGGTCAGCCTCCCTTTGTGTTTCATTTCAGTTTCATTATGCAAGAAAAAGACCCTTTGATTGGATGAAGGGAAATAAAACCACAGGGACTACATTATAAAGGACCCGGTGGTTACTTCTACCAGCTCCTGCTTCCAAATGGACCCACAATTTTTATCATTGCAGCTTCAAAACTTTGGCACCAATGTGCAGCTGTCCTGCACTCAAACGCAGAAGAGGCTTTTGCATTAACGGGAACCACATTTCATCCTCACTTCTACATTTATGAGCTGATGAGGCTCTGTTTATCAAGGGGATTGACCTCATGTGATCTCTGTGTGGTTTGGAGAGCTCTGAACAAAAGCAGGTTGTTGACTTCCAAGAGGAGTCTTGTTTTTTTTTTTCCAGCACAGGGTTATTATTTTATTTCACCTTTTTTTTTCCTTGGTGGGACTATGCTTCAGTAGCTGAAATGATTGGAGATGACTCAAGCACTACAGGCAGGCCTCAGAGCCACATGCTCGGTATAACTTATGTAAACATTGTCCTGGATGACAGCATTTTCCTACCCCAGCTGCAGCTGCAAGGGAATCCATTATTTTTCCAGTCTCTGGGGAGGGAAAGTTCTTGGGCATCATTACTCCTAGGCAAATGTAACTGATGCTGCTGCACACCCCTAATTTGCTTGCCATAATTATAGGTCACTCAACCCCTTTGCTATTTATTTAAAAAAACCCACCCTTTATTTATTTATTTATTTTGTTCATATCAATAATAAATGAGTCCAGTGGCTCGCAGGGCTGCAATATTTAAATATTGGGAAAATGCTAATAACAAGGGTACCATAGGCAGTAGCACCCTAGTCCGATCAGCTGCTCTATTAAGCACTCAGTGAGGAGTTCAAGCAAATTGGTTTTGTTAATGCACTTGGGAAAGATGAGGATTTAGCAATTATTTTTTCCCCTGACTGAAAGTGGGCAGGGCAAAAATTACATTGCTCCTTCTCCATGGGCTTAGGCACAGAGCAGGGTGAGGTGGAAAAGAAAGCTTTTCCAAAGAACTTTCTGAGGTCTAATTGAATGGTGCTAAATAAGGACTGGAGTGGGGAAATAAATAAATAAATAGAGCCCACAATAATGGGAGAGCAACGTTCTTCCCCATTCATTCAGCTGACAGTGCTTTTGCAACTTAAACCTGTTTTATTAATTATGTTTGACATTTCCTTAATTAGTTTCATTTACATCTCATCAGCCCCTACCAGACGATCGCCCCATACATCATTTCACCAGAGGACTAAGATGCCTACAGAATTACAAAAAAAAAAAAAAAAAAAGCCAACAACAACAACAAAAACCAACCAAACAAAAATCCAACACACCATTCCCCCATGTAATTTGCACAGAACTCATGAATGGGCACAATCCACTTGTCTCTTCTTTATCTGGCTGGAGGTTTGTTTTTTACCTCTACAGATTTTGGAATAAATTTTCAGAATCAGCAATATAAAAAGGAGCCCAGCGTGGATTTATTTTTACTTATTCTCAGATGCTTTGTTTTGCTTCCAGGTTTACTCCCTCACAAGGATATTCTGGGGTCAAAAGAAATACATGCAACATGGACACCCCAGAACAATGTTCCCTCTAATTTTTTCCATCCATATACAGATTTTTTCATCCATGTGCAGAATAAAGTGCATGTGCGAATGTGCACCATCACTAGAAACAAAAATCCCAGCTGTGGATGCGCTGCTAATCAATCTCTCTTGAGTGGCCACACAACCTCTCAGCTTACAGGGAACGTTGCACAGGAAGACCCTGATCCTTACTTTGGATTAGGCCTTAAAAAGTCAGCTACACTGAGCAACTTCTGAAATTTCCAAGAACCTTTTCCATAGTATCCTCGTGCATAATACTTGAAATAGGCTATAAGAGGCAAAGCTCCTGTGCCTATCTGCTGTTGTTGGTTCTGCTCAGTTTGTACTGTCACATACACATAGATGTCCATATATTGAGTGTTCCCCTCACCACTCCTTTCATATGTTGCTTATCTTGGTAACAACACAAAGAGGGAACCAACAAGCTGTGTGCTCGTATCACCCACCCTCTGCCTGCATGTCATAGCCTAAGCCTTTGCCCATTCCTGGAATCCAATGCTTTGTTGCTCGTGTACTTTGTGTAGTAATTTAAAGCAGTGCCAAATAGGCAGGAACCATTCCCCTGTGGATCTGGGAGGGTTTTATAAGCACTTTCTACTCACTGTACACTGATGGAAATGGCTTGGACAGGCTTAGGACAAGGAAAAGTCAGATCCCTTGTGCATTTGGAATATACAATGTTGAAGGCGGAGACTGTGTCTTGCATTTTGTACAGATCTGAGCATAAAAAGGCACTGCTTGTGAGAAAGTCACAGGCCTCTTTTGAGGTCATCAAGGTTTGGTGCCATGGCAAGGTCACTGCACTGGAGGGTGACATCAGTGAATTTAATTATGCAGGCAGAATAAGTTTGTTTGCCGGAGACAATTATTTTTCAGCCCCTTACTAAGCAATGCTAAAAATAAAACAATGACCAAAAAAAAAAAAAGTCTCACAAATGATATTCATCATCTTGGTAAACAGTGACCTTGTGGCACATTTTCTGTTAACCACTGTCTCCCAGAGATGCTGCATTGCACTGGGGGTGGCTACACATAGAACAGATTCCATTACTGGACTGGCAGACATGGGATAAAAGGTGAAGCTGAGTGATTGGAACCACTGGCATCACTTATGTATATGGTTAACTTTATGCATTGCAAGGGCTCAGGCCCACTGGAGTTATGGGGATTTCTCACAGCATGAATCATAGAGCTGGAAGAGACCTCAGGAGGTCATCAAGTCCAGCCCCCTGCCCAAGGCAGGACCAACCCCAACTAAATCAACCCAGCCAGGGCTTTGTCAAGCCGAGACTTAAAAACCTCGAGGGATGGAGATCCCACCACCTCTCTAGATAACCCATTCCAGTGCTTCACCACCCTCCTAGTGAAATAGATTTTCCTAATATCCAACCTAGACTTCTCCTCCTGTAACCCTACACACAGTTACACACCTATATAACTCTTAAGAAGATCTGGCCCATAGTATTTATACTCCTTAGAGAGGAGGGACAAACACACACTAACCTCTTTGCCATGTGGAGAAGTGAAACCATAAACACCAGCACATGGGATGTTTAGCAGAAGGGTCCAGGTTTGTATGTTTTAATTTAAGATTTTTTAAATTAGATCAATTTGTTTCATTTGGCGGAAATAAACAAAGCTTTTACAATCTTACTAATGTTCTTTATTTTTACTAAAATAAACATTTGGGCCCAATTGTTTGGTCCAGTCTTGTCCACAGAACTGGTGAGAGGCCAGAGGGGGAAAAGGTGACTTCATTGTCTGTACATAGGATCATTGCCTTTTATAGCCAGCCTACAGATGTTGAAACAGCTTAGGAGTCACTTGAACATAGAAACATAAGAACGGACATACTGGATCAGAGTAAATGTCCATCTAGCCCAGTATTTTCTTCCAACAATGGTGAATGCCTTGTGTCCCAGAGGGAATGAACAAATCAGATCATCATCAAGTGATCCATCCCCAGTTGCCCATTCACAGGTTCTGACAAACAGAGGCTACAGACACCATTCCTCTCCATCCTGGCTAATCGTCATTGATGGACCTGACCTCCATGAATTTATCTAGCTCTTTTTTGGACCCTGTTATAGTCTTGGACTTCATAACATGCTCTGGCAAGGAGTTCCCCGGATTCACTATGCGTTGTGTGAAGAATTATTTCCTTTTATTTGTTTGACACCTGTTCATTTAATTTGGTGACCCCTACTTCTTGTGTTGTTTTGGGAAGTAGTAAATAACTCTTCCTTATTCCAGTAAGATATGCTCTGTCTTATTCTCTATCCCTTTTATAATGATTCCTGTTTGCTTTTTTGACTGCTGCAGAACGCTGAGTGGCACTTGGGGCCACCAAGAACTGCTCTAACTTACATCTATGCTGCCCATTGCTGCAAGCAGCTCTTATAGAAGTGTGGACGGGGGCAGCTAGATATAGCAGCTTCCACACCATGTCACTGTTCCCCAGTTACACATCTTCCAGTAGAGGCCAAGAAGGGTGTGGCATAGGAGCCACTATATTGACCTTCCATCATTTTAGGATTCCCCCACCTATCGGGGATTTCTCTTCTTACGAGATCTGTAAAGTATAGAGCTATGTTATGGTGGCAGATTGGCACTAAACAGTCACAATGGAGGGTGCATGGCTAAGAATGCCAATGACATTCCCTTACCCTTTCCTTCAGCATGTGAAGAGAGGGTGAATGAAATCATAAGGTATGGTGGGTTATGGAAGAGACTTTAAATTGTGCATGTGGCTCTATGAAGATGGGGTCATGGAGAAGACAGAGCAGCGAATAAATAGCTATTTAGAGGACTGCCGGCAAATGACTATGGATGTGCGAGTTCAGCTGGAGTAGAAGATGTAAGAAAAATCCTCCTTGGGACGGATGAGAGGAGAACGTGCATCCCCATCGGCACTGTTGCCAGTCTACCCAGGACCAATGCCCCTGATTTACAGATAGATTGTCTGCCAATGTGATGGGAGTGAGTCTCAACTTCAGTGCTTATTAGAGCTGACAACCATACTTGAACATTTATGTATACAAAGTCAAAACATAAAACTGCTCCACCACATGGATAACGATAAAACCCTTCCAGCCCTCAGCCCATCCTCTCCCTGAAGAAGATCAAAAGACGGATCTTGCAGCATGCCTGAATGATTAAAAGTCCATGCTCTGGTGGACCAAAGGAGAAAGGGGCATGAATTCCAACATTCAACAAGGAAGACAGAAAACTCTTGCAATTTGTCCTTAGGTGGAAGTTCTTAGCATATTTTTGAAGCTTTCCAGGCAAAGCCAGGTCTGGGACTTCATCCAGATTTTCTGCAAGGCATGGGTTGTTTTCTTTTCCAGATCATCTCCATTCACAAGATCAAAGGAAGCTTGATTTTAAAAGCAGGAACTCAGAATTAGCAAAGAAGACAGTTTAACTTTGCTGTGAATATGCACAATTCACAGAAGAGGAGTTAATGGAAAAGTTTAGAGTATTTTTTGTGGTTTGGGTGTTTGTCTCTTTCTTCCTTCCTTTCCTTGTTTTCTCTTATCTTTGCTAGGACCATTTCCCTAAGACACTGTGAGAACACCATGTGAGATGAATACAAAAACAGATTGTAGAAAAAGCTGATAAGATGCACTCAGCTGTTGTTGGTTTTTTTCCCCCTAATACGAATGCTGCTTAGAAGCAGTTCAGAAGAAATTTGGATAGATGAAGACAGGGGATGTAACACATACCCCAGAGGGACCACAAACAGCTCTGAATCTTGTTCTGTGGGCCCTTGCTTCAATAGTGGTTCTTTTTGAGTTAGGTCGGCTGCCTTTTAATAATGTCCTCCTGGGTCATGTGCTTTCATGACAAGTTAACCTCAAAGGGTTTAAATCCTGTTTGGATTCCACTACAAACAAATGAACAACAACAAAAATCCAACTGAAACCTTCGATTCAATTCTGCACATTTAAATATTTCCTCTAAAATAAACAGGGTAGATTTCACAGATGTTGCTGGGGTAGAGAGAGATCTGAAATAGCATCCAATGGTCAAAAATCAAAATATTTTGCTGTCACATGCTGTCATACACTGTCAGAATAGCTTGTGCGATAGCTGCAGTGAAACTGAATCTGATTAAAAGATCAGTAAACAAGGCAGGTTTAGGAGAATTTGATCTCATCATTGCTGAGTCTGGAAATACCTGTCAAATTCTAAGTTGTCCTACTCCATGACACTTCTGCTTATGCAGTTTGCCAATGGACATACTTGGTGACATTCTGTGTAAGAAAAGGCAGAGGGATGCATTCCAATTTTTATTTCCAAGTCCCGTATTATTATTCCACAGAGATCAAGTCTAAACATAAATACCAATTACCAGAGCTTCATACAAATGAATAATCTGATGTAAAACAGTCCTGCTTTGTTCAAGTGGTAGTAGAGGTGAAATTAGCGCTACACAGGATATTATGTTAAAAAGAAAGAGAGAGAAAAAACACTTCAAAATGTCTAATTTTAACATAACGTTGTTATCAATGATTAAGGATTTCCTTGGGTGTATAGTTCTGAGAAAATGCAATGTAATCATTGTACATATTTGATTAAATAGCTTAATTTGTGTTCATTTAAAAAATAAAATAATGGCAAATAAGCTAGATAATGAGTAGGCGTGTTGTAGGAAAAGCAGATGGAGTTTGAGGCATTAGTTGTGTTCAAAAGAAGGCACCAATTTTTGCTTCGGGAATATTTGCGTACGAAAGCTGATATTTTCTGGAAACATTCCTGAGTAGGACACAGAGGGAAATTCTGCCAAATTCCACTCTTTTTAATGAAGACAACAAAAATACCTCCATTAAATTCCACTCATTGACAAATTCTACTTCATATGAGAAAAAATATTTTAAAAAAGGAAGAGGGAGGCTGCTGAAAATTTGCCCTGAAATGTTTTTACTTCTGACTCACTGATAACAAAATTTCCATTTTCTGGCTTCCCCTTCATCGGTGGAATTCAGTACTTACTCCTCTAAGTGATTATACAGCAAAAGACATGCTTGTACCAACTGAAATTAATGGGAATTTCTTTGTGGGTAAAGCTTGTAAATCACTGTATTACATGAATGGACCAAGCTTTAATGTGGCTAATAAACCCCACACATCCACTGTATCGAGCAAAGGAAATTTTTATGAAAATGGTGAAATAAAGCTATAAAAAAGAAGGGGCTTCCCCTCTGGGTTTATGAGCTCTCTCGTTACACATCATGTATGACATACTGACTGGCAGGATATATGATGGACTGTCATACACTGCAGAATGACTTCAATTAGGGTGATAAGTTGACAAGTTCCCATTGTTCATATCTGTACTGGGTTGGGGTTTTTTTTTTCAGTGGGGCTCTGGGTTTGACCTCTTTCTTTCTACCGTTTGATATTGAGTGTAAAGGGCCAGTTAATGTCAGAAGGAGCAAAAACTGACTTGCCTCAGTCTTCCCTTTTTTTTGTTTGTTTGTTGCCTTGTTTGTTTTTCAGAGTCATAACTCAATCCTCTACAACTATGGAAAAATAACCATTTCTAGCCACACAACCTGCATGAGCATTCCAGCTATAACAAACATGAATGCAACCTTGTGCTCATGAAGAAACCCACAATCACACAACAGTGTGTGTGGTTAATTGCATGCAGATAACCTTGCAGTCACACAACAGTGGGCACAACCCTGATGACTAATCATAAGATCATACAACCCGACCTTCCTGCAGCACCACGTTGTAATGACCACACACCATGTTTCTACATGATCTCAGAAATGTATTTATTTTCATAAGGAAGAAAGTGGCATCTCTTTAAAGCTTCCAAAGTGTTAGTAGAAAAACAGAGAGGAAAATAATGTAATTAAAATTATGAAATGTCCAATCTATTTCCCAATGTATTCTGGACAGTAATGAGGGAAAACCTAAGTTCGAACCCTCTTATAGGGGAAATAATTCATAGAATCATAGAACATTAGAACTCGAGGTCATCAAGTCCAGTCCCCTGCCCACACAGCAGGACCAGTACCATCTAGACCAGTGGTCCCCAATGCGGTGCCCATGGGCGCCATGGTGCCCGCTGGGGCATTTATGTGCACCCGCCTAGTGACCAGGGCCGGCCCGAGCCATTTTTGTGCCCCGGGCGCAGGGCACATGCATGGTCCCCACCCCGGGTGTGCGGTATAAGCCCACTGCCGCCCCCGGGCGCACGGTGTATGAACAGTCCCCACCCCTGCCCCCAGGCGCCCGGCAGCCCCAAAAGGTTGGGGACCACTGATCTAGACCATCCCTGATCTATGTCTATCAACCCTGCTCTTAAATATCTCCAGATATGGAGATTCCACAACCTCCCTAGGCAAATTATTCCAGTGCTTAACCACCCTGACAGTTAGGAAGTTTTTCCTAATGTCCAACCTAAACTTCCCTTGCTGCAGTTTAAGCCCATTACTGCTTCTCCTATCCTCAGAGGCCAAGGAGAACAATTTTTCTCCCTCCTTCTTGTGACACCCTTTTAGTTACCTGAAAACTGCTATCATGTCCCCTCTCAATCTTCTCCTTTCCAAACTAAACAAGTCCAATTCTTTCAGTCTTCCTTTGTAGGTCATGTTCCCTAGACCTTTAATCATTCTTGTTGCTCTTCTCTGGACCTTCTCTAATTTCTCCACATCTTTCTTGAAATGCGGTGCCCAGAACCGGACACAATACTCCAATTGAGGCCTAATCAGTGCAGAGTAGAGCAGAAGAATGACTTCTTCTGCCTTGTTCACAACACTCCTGTTAATGCATCCCAGAATCATGTTTCAAATGGAATCATGAATTCAAAAGAAGACCATGTTGCTCCAGGAAGCAGCAATGACTTTGGCCAAATTAGGTGTATGACCATCCAATTCAGGAAGTAGTTTCATCCCAGATGGAAGGATGACACTTCGGACTGCCGAGAAAAAAGGTAGAAAAGGGAAACAGGAGGATACTTAGGGATTTGCTGGGGACCTATGAGATCTTTTGCATACACTCTCTAAGAAACAAAATATTTAAAATGTCTTGTTAGTATCTTTTAAAGCTATACAGTATATGTGTCCCATTGGCAACAGACAGCAGATATTGTTCTCCTAGAACCTATATTAATACAGGATTAATCATAGTCAACACATTTTCCCTATAGCAGAGACTATAGAGAGAAAATGATATAGGGTAAAGTGGACTCTTTGGTGGTTCTGATCCTTTAGAGCATCCCTATCCTGACTTCTGGGATGCTCCATGAAGCCAAGAAAAATATAGTAATTTACACCATCTGAGGCTGTGACTCAGAGATCTGCATGTGGGTCATAGTTTGAGAGACTCCATTGATCTGGAAAAGGTACATAGGCGAAGATGAAATATTGTCCATGTGGCCCAGTTTGTATAATGAGCTGTGTTACCAAAGGTTTGCCTTCAAGCCCAAATATTGTTGCCTATGAGATTGAAAATTAATCAGCCAGTGGCCAAAGCAGAATAGTGAAGGCACTTCCTCTTGAACAAAGATATGTGCTTGGTTTGCATAAACGCACGTGGGAACAACCCCGATTGAAGAACTGCCCTGTGCAGTGCAGGGTATGTCACCACTCCAACACAGATGTACTAGTGCAAAGAACAGCACTCAGACAGGGTCACAAATCACAGCCTCTCCAGGTGGAAACTGAAAAGCAAGGAATTATTTGAATTATTTAGTCCTGGTGACTCCCAAATGTGAATAGTCACAAGTCAGAATTTCCCTGGCATCTATCTCCTGAGATAAAGCCACTAGTGAGGGCAAAGCCTAAGTTCAAATGCCCTGTGGAGGGACTTTAAAAAAAGAAGAAAGAAAAGGAAAAGAAAAGAAAGGGGGGGGAGGGAAAAATCCTGCTGAGTGTAATCTGAACAGTGTATCCATCACCAAAATGATACAAATCAGCCATTACTGGATCATGCAAAAGCAACTCCACTACCTATGATCCCTCCTTTGCTTTCTAAACCTCTTTTCAGCCCAGCCTAATGAATTGTCAGAACTGTCAGACAGCTCTAAGGAATGACAAATGTCTATGATTTGCTGCTGCTGCTGCTACTTTGCTGAAAACACCTGATGTATGTAGTCTTGAATTCTACTGTTTTGTATTTAAGACAAGGGAAGGCAAAGCAGCCTGTATATACATAGTGTTATTTTCCTTGGGCATACATTTTACTCTTTTCCTTAGACTATATAAGAGAATGTTACGGTTGCATGGTAAAGCACCCGAAAGCCAGGAACTGAGAAGACAGAGGCCTGCATCTGCAACCTTAACTCTGCCCCATTCTGCAAATGTATTTTAATACTACTTTTAATTATAGGATCATATAATATTCTTAAATGATTGTAGAGAAGTTAACACACTGCTGCAGCACCTCCTGCTGGTCACCCTGGGAATTAGCTCTGTCCCTCAACAAGGCACCCTCTTCTGGCTGGTGTCTTTCCCATTATGGCTCTCCACTCTGATGTCTCCACCATCTGGACCCACATCACTTCCTCGACTGAAGCATCCTTTTTGGGACATTGCTTTCTGGCAGTGCCCACCACTCCGTTCTCCCCACTTCCAAACGTGTATCAGCAGTCCTCTGTCCCACACCTGCCACCGTGGCCAAATGCAGCCAAGGTCTAGCTCCTCACCTCAAGGGCATGCCACAGTCTATAAAGGCCATGATCTGTGGTGGTTAGATGTGGTGCGAGGGGGAGGACTGCCGACTACTCTGCATCCCAATCCAGGGACCCTCTGGTGGCTATCTTGTCCTGCCTTTCTTTACTCCCCCTTTATAGCTCACGTTCCCTAGGCCACTTCCCCATAACCATTGCACCTTCTTGGTCACATTGCAGCTTCTTGGTCAAGGCCACATCCTGGCAGGTACCAGGCCAGAGCCTCTCTCTCTTTTTCTCTCTCTCTCTCTGCTCCACTGAGCCTGTCCAGCACTGCTCCACCTTCTCACAGGGAAGTACCTACCCTGGTCAGGACCCAACTGTCCCTCTGTTGCTGAGCAGCTTCTTATAAACATGGCTGCCCCAGCAAGCCACCCTCTGGTTGGCTCCCTAGAAGCCTCTCCCTGATTGGAATTGGTTCACCCAGGCTCCCTCCAACCTGTTCTTAAGCCCTCACTGTCGAAGTGCAATACCCACTCCACATCATTCAACAAGTTTTATTTCCTATTGCCTGACATGTAAATGGGTAGCAAAATGAGATATATGTATATTAACTCATTGAAGAAAATATTAGCAACATTAGTCAAATAATGATTTTGAAAAATAGTGCCTGAGTCAGGATGGTTCAAGACATCTTTTGTGAGCCTACATCCAATGTTGTGCATGTTGGGTGAAATCCAGGTCCTACTGAAGTTAAAGGAAATTTTGTTGTTGACTTTCAGAGCTCTTGGTTTTGCTGACATAAATCCTGATGTATCACCAGCCTTTGTGGTCTACATTAGATTGGTGCTGTATTTAATGTATTTGCCACACAGCACTTCCTTTCTGTAAGGATCCCTATGCATGCCTAACTAAAAATACTAGCAGGTAGCTATGTGTTAATGGGCTACAGAGACACACATACAACTGTGCGGTTCTGGCACACTGATGTCTGAAATTGTATTTCCTAATTAATCAGTAGTCCAATATTGTTATGGACCTGGAAAGGAATATTATTGTCTTTCCACCAGCAGGTAGAACTGCTGCAGCTGACATCAGTCAGCAGATGTTTTCATGAATAGCTCGGCTTCCAACTGTTTAGATGGTTTCCAGGATGGCACTATGTATGGCAGGGAGCCATCTTGAGCCAGCAAAAGGAGGCAGGAGAGAAATTCAATTAGTTCTCTGGGCCTGAGAAGGAAAACTAATGGGTAACAGATTTTAAACAAACAAGAAGAAGTATTGCCTTACACAATGCACATTCAACTTGTGAAACTCCTTGCCAGAGGATGCTGTGAAGGTTAAGACTATAACAGAGCTCAGAAAAAGAGCCGGAAATATTCATGGAGGATAGCTGTTAGAGGCTGGGAACACCATTCCTGGCCATTCAGGCTGTTTGTCAGAAGCAGGGAAGGGGAGACTGGAGATGGATCACTTGATGATTACCTGTTCTGTTCATTCCCTCTAAGGCCCCTGGCATTGGCCACTGTTGAAAGACAGACTATTGGGCTAGATGGACCTATGGTCTGACCTAGTTTCGCTATTCTTATGTTTTTATGAGCCTAGCCCAGTAAAGGAAAATACCATGTTAGGCATAGAGCAATTAGGAAGGGCTCATGAAAACAAACTGAAAAGGAAGTGCTGGGAGGGAGCTTCTGGGGAATCAGGTAAAGAGCCAAAGAAATCCAGAGAAACATTAGGGCTTAGATTTGGGGGACCAGGTTCAGCTGAGGAACTGCTGGAGGCACCAGTTCTGTGTTACAATTTAAAGGACAAAGAACAAGCCCCTGAGAGGCCCAGCAAGGACTAAGGTGGAGGAATGCCCTACACCAGACAGCCTGGTTGGGGAGGAGTCTCCTAACTAAGGATGTTAAGGACTAGTTGACTAATTGATTCCCCCCCATTGCTGCCTCTATTATATAGAGGCATCAAAAGGCAGGGAGGAAGGGGTACTTCAAAGTGGTAGCACCGCACAGCTAATCTCGGGATCAGCTGTGCGGTGCTGCCTCTTTTAAACGCAAAGACGGCATTCAAAGGGGCAGCACCTCACAGCTGGTCCCCGGCTCAGCTGTGCGACATGGCCCCTTTGAATGCCCCCTTGGCGGTTCAAAGGGGAAATGCCGCGTGGAGCCCAGGGTCAGCTGGGGACTCCCCAGCTGATCCTGGGTTCTGCTGGGGAGTCCCCCGCTGACCCTGGGCTCTGAATGGCATTTCAAATCAGCAGCGCAACATGGAGCCCGGGGTCAGCGGGGGACTCTGAGTCCTCCGCTGACCCCGGGCTCTATGGGGGCACTTCCGCTTTGAAATGTTCAAGAGCCCTTGAACACTGGGGACTCTTGTACATTTCAAAGCTGGCATGCCTGCGTGCAGCCCAGTTAGAGGGACTTCCCATTGGCCCCAGCCTGCACACGGAGTTCCGCATTCCTCCTTTGAAATGTATAAGAGTCCCAGCGGGGGGCTCTTCTACAATTCAAAGCGGAAGTGCCCCCATGGGGACTCTTGTACATTTCAAAGGAGGAACATGGAACTGCCTATTGACTAGTTGAGTAAGCAATAGAAATTCCATCGATTACTCGACTAGTAAATTATCCGATATTTAAAATCCTTACGCCTAACCAATATGTGTTCCTCCTGACCAGCACCTAGATTCAGGGCATTGGAGGCACTCTAGAGCAGAAAGTAGCTCCTTCTCTCAGAAATTTTATTGGAATTACGATCTTTAACATTTTCTGTCCCAACTTTTAAAAGCCTTCTTGGTACCTGTAGTAGCACATCTTATCTTTCTCTTGAAAACAGTGTCACTGAAGGTTCATATTTCCAGAGTGCAACTGGGTACTTTCCTCAGTTTTGCACAAACAAGCACAACAGAAAAAAAATGAAGCCACCAGCTAAGCTTTGGTGTAGGAAGGGAGGGACAGAGGGAAATACATACAAGAAGATTACCAGGTTCCTCAACTGTAACTTGGCAATGATCTGGCGTTGAGAACTCTTCAATGATTTAGCAATAAAAATTCCACTCTAAGTGGCTTAAAATTCGCTGCTATATCATCACTTGCTGTTGTCAAATAAATAATCACTGAAATCAGCTGCAGAGAAAAGTCTCCTGTAGAACAGAGTTCATGCCTGACATATGATATATCTCTTCAAAGGGACAGATACATCTTTCTTACAGCCGGCATGCAGTTTCCTTCAGAGCACCTTCCTTCCCATCCAAATCACCTCAAATAAATGTGAGTTCTGCAGCGTTCACAGTAATTCCTTCATTTTTAAACACATAATGGAAATGTATAACTAGTCCTCATAAAAATTTATATCTCAATTCGTCCCTTTAATTTATAACAGACCCTCCAGGCAGTTATTATTCAAACATTAATAAAATGCCTATGGATCACCAAAAGCATCCATTTCCAACCTCTCCTCCTATTTGTACATATATAAAGCCAGATTAGAGCTCACGCCTCGCCTGTGTCTAGCAACAATTACACCTTTAATAAGAAAGGAGCAAATGATATATTATCTTAATCATGTTAGGAATTTGGGTTCCTTTCATGAAACAAAGTTGAATTTTTTATACCCTTTCTGACAATTGTTACTTAACAGCCTATGTGTTTGGATATTGCAGTTTATGCAAATGTTCATGTTCTATAAATTTTAGATTTATCTCCATTCATCATTCCATACGGAGATTATAGTGTCTGCATGTGTTAGCATGGGCTAAAATGTGATTAAAACACATTTCACTTCTGCCAAATGCTAAAAGATGGAGAAAAAAATCCCTTAAAGAGTGGATTTTTCTGTACTAGAGGTCAGACCCTCCGTTGGTGTAAACCAATGTAGTTTCATTGGCTTCAGCTGAGCTACACCGATTTACATCAGCTAAGGACTGGACCCTGCATTGCTAGCAATGCAGTTTTAGATAATTAATACTTCAAAATAACACCCAGATATTATTGGGTTTTCTGTAAGCAGTTGCCTCTTCATGGTACACACAATCATGTAAATCCTTGTCTATGTGAATAATCCTTACACAAAGGAACTAATCCACGTAGTTCAACAGGACAGCGCACCTGAACTGGAGGTTATAGTACCTCCCTGTAGTCTTATTTAAGAGTAATGACTTGGAGGTCCATAAAGATTTGCTCAGAAAGAATTCCTGGAGCCTTTTAATCTTCTGAGACAATCTTTAAAAATCTCTTGAATCTGAGGAGAAAACAAAAAATAGTTTCTGGGTCATATTGTGAAAGTCAGTATTGTTCAATCAGCATCCAAGGAGCAGTGATTTCTGCCAGAGGTAGGATCCATGAAGAGTCTTAGGCATTGCAGCTCTGAGAGTTACTGTGCCTAACATTAAGGAGCCTACAAAAGTCAGAGGAGCCACACTTTAACCCACAAAGCTGAGCTAAAACACCTATGCTCCCCATACCATGAATGGGAAGAGATAGGTGCCTTGGAAGGTGGAGAACCATCTAGGGTAGCCAATGGGATACACAACAGAGATGGGGGGTGCTCCCCTCCTCTTTTATGGAGGCAGCTATCTCTGCTTGTGATTCACAAATGGGAACCCACCACCTGGAGTTACGGGGCTTACATGCTTAAGCAACTTTTGGTGGAAATGAATTTACTGCCTGTTTAATTTCACAGAAATTGGCTGTGGAGGAAGCCACTTATAACTTTTAGCCCAGTGGCCAGTGCATGTGCCTGGGATATAGCAGGGCCCCGCAGAGCCGATGGCATCTGCAGGCCCCCGAGGAAAGTGGGGTGGGGAGGTAGGGTTGGCCCTGTACTCCCGGAAGGGGCTTGGCCAAAGACAGAAGGGGCTAGGCCAAGGACAACTGGCCCTCAGCACTGCCTGGAGTGCATGGCATGGTGATCCAGCAGCAATCTACAGGGCAGCAGCTGTGGTGGCCAGAGCTACGGGCCCCTTTGAATTGGCAGGCCCCAGGGCAACAGTCCTCTCCCCCCTGCCCCTGCACTATTGGCAGGCCAGGAGGAACCCACATTTTGTCAGAGGGAGGGAGGAAGGAAGGAAGGAATTGCACTAATGATGAGCTGTGCAATTTTCTGAGGTGGTAATCCCTCAATGATTCCTGTTGAAGTTGTTTCTCTGTGGCCAGACCCACTGATGAGAGGGGGTATAAAAAGGGCTCAATTGCCCTGGAGCCTGGCTATTCAAAGGGGCCTGGGAGTCCAGCTGCTGCCTCGGCTGCAGTAACAGTGGCGGTGGCCAGAGCCCAGGTCCCCGTTAAATTGCTGCTGGAGTGCCACTTGGAGCACCACACTGCACGCTCTGGCCAGTGCTAAGGGGGGGGGCACGCCATGCTCCGGGCAGTGCTGAGGGCTGGCTTCCCTTGGCCCCACCCGTTCTGCCCTCAACCCCACCCGCTTCAGGAGCACTGGGCCAGCACACCCCATATCTTGCTCAAGGGCCAGTGGAAGCTGTCAGCTCCACTGACTGTGGCTAAATAATGAAGGGGTGATTGGCATAAGGGAATTGGAGTGATTAGAGCAGGGTCTTCCACCTCCCAGGACTGAAGAAATATTGGTACCTGTTCCTACCAACCCACAAATGAATTCTCACTCTGTTCTAGGCACTATAGAGAACACTTTTAGGATCTGGACCCAACTCCGTTGAGAATCTGGGATGTGTTGTGAAGCGCCCTCACCCTCCCACTACCTCAATAAACAATAATCTTATGCACTTAATATATTATTAATAATGAATTCAATTACTCTGATTTCTTTTGTGGATGAATGTGTAGCACCAGCATCAGGCCCCCCGGCTGACAGAATCTTTGCTTATAATTGACAATGTGATCCTGTACCTTTAAAAAATCAAACTCCTGCTTCATTCACTTTATGTCTTTGCAACACTAACTGTCTTTCCACTAATTGGTTCTGTGTAAATGAAACAAGCTGAAAAACACTCTGGCACCAATAAATATTAATAAGTTATTGTTTGTTTTCTTTACCTTGCTTATGAATTCATACAAAGACAGTGCTAAGACATTAACTCCAGTCTATTAATTGCCACCTGATAATTGCCACCTGATACTCTTCTCCTGGATAATTAGGTACCCATTAGTTCTAATCAAGTAGTTACTTAATTATTGCAGTAATTAGTCTAATGGACTAGCAAATTGAAGCTTTATCACTTTTGGATACTTAATGTTCCTGACAGAATTCTTCACAAGTGTCAAGGTTCCTGATTCAGCAACCTGTCATCAGTGAACCCCCCTGCCGCCATCTCCACCCCACTCACATTGTTGTCCCATCCACTTTCTGCAACAACTTTGATATGTGAAGTGAGAGGCAACATAAATTCGAGACCTTCCTCCCTGATCCCCATCTTATCTTTTCTGCTTTGTTGTCCTCTTCATTCCACAGCAAACCAACTTTGTTGGGAAATTGAATAACATCTTGGCATGGAGATCACAATCATTAAACTGCACAGCAGTGTGAATTGAAGAAAGGAGATGATATTGGCAGGTGCAGAAAAAAAGCAACCGTCAGGAAAAAAAAAGAATATTCATGAATGCTTAAGTACAGCCGGACTTGGGAAGCAACAAGGTGCAGAAGTCAGCTTGTTTATGATGAGCAGAGGCTTGCTAGAAAGTTCAGGACCATTAATGTGCTGCAAAGCCTTTCATCTCTAAATTAGTAGTTCAAATCCAACCCAGGCTTTTGGTCACCAGAACTCATGTCACTTCTAGCTGAGGGCTATTAAGATAGCCTATGTAAAATGAACCTCCTAGACATTAGTATCACAGTTGTTGACAAAAAGAAATAGATAGGGAGTCTGAGCTGCCCTCTTCTCCTTACAAGAGGATGATAGGTTAGAGTTTGAGGACAGAAGGAGAAATCTTGTATTGCTTTGGCCCATGTTCTCAATATCTTCTGGATAAATAGAAGGTTTTAATGTGACCACCTGTCAATCTTGAATATTACACCAACCTAACATTTACCTTAAGGAAAGGCCTTAGGACATCTCCCCACTTTCTCCAGTTTCTGCAATCCACAGAGTGCCCAGCGCTTTGTTGTAGGTCCTAACACATTTCTAAGATGAAGATGAAAAACACACATGTAGCTGTAGCACAGTGTCATTGCATTAAGCCAAGACTTTATCTCTCCCATTGATCTGATCCGGATTCTTTCAAGACTCCTCATGTCAGATTTGTATTTGAATTGATCACCAAGACTTTTGAAAAGTGTCAGCTGCTGCATGTATTGCAATTCATAACATTTAAGGGCCTATTGACCTGGAACAAAAAGCTAGATCCCATATGGGACTAAAGACACCTATTCCATTTCGCACCATTCGACAATTGGCCAAATACATGGTAGGATTACATTTTCTGAAGTAGATGTATAGATCTTTTGCCCTTCTCAACCTGATGTACCAGAAATCAGTACGATGGGCTATTTTTATTGTCTGTATTTTAATAATGCCGAGAAGTCCCAATCATGGGCTTGCACCCCATTCCACTATGCACTGAACAAGCACAAAACAAAGAGACAACCCCTGCCTCTCAAACCTGAAATTTTGGAATCTGTTTCATAGAGTGGAATTTCTTTTATATGCTCGGGATTATTAGAACAGGGCTGCCAACTGTTTTCTGAGGTTATTTAAATAAACGAGCACTATTGCCTGTGTCACTCTCCTTACTGCATGAAGGATGGGGGACTCTTTCACACTCTGTGGGCTTCCACCCCCTTCAGTAGTCGAGAGGCAGCAGATAACTAGAACTGGGACTTTGCCTTCTAGCTTGCCTGCTAAAATTGCTGCCACATCCCACACAAAGTGGATTGTGTCCACCACCATGTTGTTTCCTTAAAAGCGGCTGTTGAGGCAGCCATCAAAAAAATTCCAGTCAACTACTGAAAAAATCATACAGCACAAACTGCTTCAACACCTGTTTGAGGCCACTGAGCAATGAAGTGCCTGTGTATCAGAAGCAAAAATTATTCAAATTATACCTGGCCCATTAAGGAAATATACTACTTTAAATTAAAGTACCTAAGTAGGTACATAATTTTCTCCCAGTGCCAGCAACATCAGCAGAGAGGTGAAAGACCATACAAGGCAGGAGGGCCCAGATTAACTTCAGTGTAAATGCCGGCTTCTGAAAGCATAGGAGGAAGCTGCCCACAATGGAAGGTCTGCGCTAAGGAGATTTATGAAGGTGGAAAACAGCTATGTCTCCCTGCATCAATGGCCAGAAGCAATAATTGCCCCCAAAAGCCATTGGAAGAAGGCAGAATAACCAGCAATTGCACTGATTCAGTTTAATCAACAGGAGACTTATGAAACCAGACTTTAAAGCTGCCCTCCTCCAACAGCTGTCTTGTGGGTGGCCAAAAAGCAGCAACATCATCTGCTCTCTACAATGGAGGGAATTCCTTCTCTGGGTCATGAGGGTCCACATCAGCCACACCTCCTTGCACCAGCTTGAATGAATGTAGCTCAGAGATTCAATCACCTTCTCCCTTGCAAGACAGAACTGACACTTATTAATGATCGTGAATAGTAGTGGCGCAGTACTGCTGCCTATGCTGCATCTGTCCTCCATGCTGTAACTACTCGGAGGCTAAACAGAAAACTTCAGACTCCAGAGCTATTGATCTACCACAATACATTCACTTTGAAGAAATACATGATGAGAGGGAAAATGACCCACACTTGACAGATGTTAGTCACATCACTTAATGTACTACTTTAATGACTCTTGTTGCAGTAGTCTCCGAGTGCTTTCAAGAGCCTATGTAGAATAGAATATGTAACCTTCCATTTGGAGTCTGACAGCCTCTAGAACTCTGAACTGAGCCTCCTATTGTCCTACCCTATGCACTACAACACTAATAGCTACAAATCTAGAGTCTTCTGGGGCTATGTCTACACTATGGAGTTATTTTGAAATAAGTTATTTCAAAATAATAACTCCTGAAATAACTATTTCAAAATAAGATTATTCCTCTTCACTCGCAGGAGTTGTTATTTTGAAATAACAAGCCCTTTATTTTGAAATAATGCGCTTGGCAGTGTGGACACTCACTTTGTCATTTCGAAATAACTCCCCAGTGTAGACATATCCTGACAGCCCTCACACCATGCTTCTAATCCAGAATGGATTAGAAACTCCTTCTGAGGACAGTAGTGAGGCTTCTGAAAAGGGTGATACGGACAACCAGCTTGCTGGGCCACCAGTGAGCCAGGGCTTATCAGCCCCTTCAGGGCATGTCTACACTATGGGACAAGGTCAAATTAAGATACGCAACTTCAGCTATGTTAGTTGCATAGCTGAAGTAGTAGTAGTTTAACTCAACTACTGTAGGAAGTTGAAGGGAGAACACTTTCCCTTCGACTTCCCTTACTCCTTGTGGAAGCAGGACTACCGGCATCAACCAGACTGTCTCAGTTCAAATTAGCTGTCTTAACTAAACCCACTAATTCGAACCCTGGAAGACTGACAGCAGCAACTTCAATCTTCTCTGTAGTATAGACGTACCCCCAGTGGCCTGAGCCAGAGGCAAAGAGACTAGTGGTATTTCCCATTTTGAGTATGCAGCTGAGGGGAAGCAGAGCAACTCAGGGAATGTCTAACGAGCCTTCTCACCCTGCCAAGGATGTCTTTGAACTGCTGTGGGATCTAGTGCAGGGGTCAGATAGTTCCAGCCCCACAGAGACCACTGCCTAGCGTGGCAGAGATTGGAGCCAGTGAGATACCTGTGCAGATGGCATTGACAGGATGATATTGTCAGATTCTGGGACTCCAAATAAAAGACCCAAACACAGACTCACCCTGGAGCGAAGACACAGGCAACATCTACACTACAGCAGAAAGTTGACTTAAGCTATGCAATTCCATCTATGTAAATAATGTAGATGGACTAAACATACCTTAAATCAAGTTACCCCCGGGGTCTACACTGAGGGAGGTCAACAGAAGAAACTCTCCCAATGACTTCCTTTACTCTTCTCGTCTGGGTAGAGTTTCCAGGCTCACTAACAGGAGGGCCAAAGGGGGAACCTGCCCCAGAGCCCGGTGATACAAAAGGGACCGAAGTTCCCAACTGCTGCCACTGCTACTGTGGCCCTTTAAATTGCTGCCGGAGCACCACACGGTGCATCTGGGCAGTGCTAAGGGTTGCCAAACCTCAGCCCTGCCCTTCTGCCCAAGGCTCTGCCCCTTTCAGGGTTGCGGAGTGCTCCCCGCGCCCCACCTTGTCCAGAGGCCCATTGAGGCTATTGGGCCCACTAATGATACGTCTACACAGCAACATTATTTTGAAATAATTTAGTCTGCATCTACACAGCAGGCAGTTATTTCGAAATAATGTCAAAATACTGCCAAGCTGGAGGACTTCTTACTCTGACTCCCGTAACCCTCATTGTACGAGCAGTAAGGGAAGGCAGAGGAAGAGTGTTCTATTTCAAATAAGCTATTTTGAAATAAGCAATGCAATTGATGTAGCTCAATTTGTGTAGCTTATTTTGAGTAAAGCCCTGATGTGTAGACGCACCCTGGGAGTAAAAGGGTCAGCGGGAGAGCAATCTGCAGTTGATTTGGCAGGTCTTCACTAGGCCCACTAAATCCACTACCAACAGATCGACCTCAGAGCATTAGTCTATGCTGTAGTGTAGATGTAGTCCAAGTAAGGGGACCTATCATTTTTGTTTAAAATGGCCACAATTCACAGTGCTTCAGCACTTGTCTCTGGACTCATCCCCAGAGAATCTTCTGCTTAGAAAAGTGCCTGGGAGGGAGTTGAAGGTTTGGAAGGGTTGGGAAATTTGTTGATGTTTAGTACTCATTAGTAAACCCCAAACCTTTCATTCCTCAGATCCTGCATTCTTCCTCAGTGAAGTCCCAGTTTATTTATTGAGGGAGAATTAAATGTCAAATTATTCGTTACACCAAATTTTCCCCAGGGATTTGATTTCTAAGCATCTATGCCTAGCAATTCCATGGCAACATGAAGATTAGAAGAAAAAGTAAGAGTGCATTGGATGTTCCAGAAACCTCTAAAAACTGTCCAATGGTTATTCACAGAGTGATGCAGAAATCATTATGACAAAATGGTTTGGAGTGTGCAACAGTTGATGTTGATCTGGTGGGGAGAGAAGGGAGGAATACAGAAGCACATTCCTGCTCTCTGGTTCACAAGCTATGTAGCAATAAATTTTAGCTTGTAACGATCCGTCAGTTTAAGATCCCTGTAATAGTTTAGACCACTGCTGTTCAATGGCTTCTGGAAAAGACGACATGTTGTTATGCAGAGTGGAGGGAGTTCAAGGAAAAGAAAAGAAATTGGGAGAATCAGTCTGATTCGGGTTTATCCATCAGAGTCTAACTGTTCTAATTTAGTATTGGTTATTGTTGGGAAGGATGCACTAGTGATCTTTTTTTAAAGTTCAATTCTCCAAGCTGGATGCTTTACCTCATTTCAGTCTCTTTTACACACGGGCACATATGCCAATCCACCTGACACCAGAGATAGGGAGCCCAAAAGGCAGTATTCAGACTTCCATTTCTGAAGAAAAAGGAAGCGATATTAATGGGACCAATCTTGTATCCACTTGATGGCCAAAGTCTGTGGAATTCAAAGGGCATAGCAGCTGTGCAGCATCTCTGGAAATCGGTCCATTTGCTCAGATCTCTACACATGGATTTAGGTACCTAGTTCAGGCACTTGAGTTTGAAATGTGGCTTTTACTCTCTGTGCCTCAGTTTCCTTCAATAAAATGGGGAAGGATCCCAATCGTCCTCACTTAGATTGTAAGCTCTGTGGGACATCTTTTTGAGCTGTGTTTTTTGATCTAGCATAGAGAAGTTCTGGCTCGTGACTGCATCTCTATATCAGTGGTTTTCAGACTATGGGTCACAACCCAGTACTGGGTCATGGAATGCCAGGCATTGGGTTTTGTCGCTGCAGGGGATCAGGTGACCAGCGGGGGTGGTGAGGCAGCTTACTTCCTGTCCTAGCACCGCAGACTGTGCTGCATCCCAGAAACAGCCAGCAACAGGCCCAGCTCCTAGGTGGGAGGGAGGGAGGAGAGTGCACAGGGCTCCATGAATTGCCCCTGCTCTGAGCATTAGTTCTGCACTCCCATTGAGTAGGTACCTGCTGTTGGCTGCTTCTGGGGTGCTACATAGTCTACAGTGCCAGGACAGGCTGAAAGTCTGACTTAGCACCCCCTCTGCACCACTGACCAGGAGCCACTCAAGGTAAGCCACTCCTGACCCCCCAAAATCCAGAACCCCCTCCTACACCCCAAAGCACTTATCGTCAGCCCCACCCCACAGCTCACACTCTTGTAAAATTATGTTGGGTTGCGGGCATCAACAATTTTCTTCAACTGGGTCACGAGAAAAAAAGTTTGAAAACCACTGCACTACATTAATACAAATAAAAATAATAATATATAAAACGAATTGTAGAAGAGCAAGTATTCACCTGATAGAGGATAAATACCATCAGAGACTCCAAGACTCATTCCTCTAGCATACACAGGGCTGCCAGATAGCTGTGGGAATGAATATCCACAGCCCATCTCTACAAGGTTCTGTACCATTGGCCAGGTATATTACAGGGGAGAAGAGTAGCTCATTCACTTCCCCGTGGAGCATCCGTGCTGTCCTTTGCTGAAATCAGAGTACTGGGCTAGATGGACCATTGTGTTCCTGGCTAGGAAATTTGGTACCCTGAACACAATCCCTGTGCTATTCTTCCCCTCTAGGGCTCTCCTTAGCTGGCATATGGAGGGAGCGGGGGTGTTCGGCCATGGACTGGGAAGAAGGGTGTACACTCAGTGCCTCCATTCTGCTGTGACTCTCCAAGCTGTCATTCCCTAGGGTGCTGAACGTTCATGGATGGCTTTGCGTACTTGGCCCCATCTCTAGCCAGGAGTGGGCAAGGCTGGATCAGGAGTCACTGCTCTGGCCCAGTTGTCTCCCACTACTTTTGCAGGGGATTGATATCTGAAGCAGTAGCCAGGTCTGAGTACAGCAATACCAATTTTCGTTCCCCCCTCCCCTCCTGTGCCAAGCAGGATTGCTTTGGGGACAATGGCTGTGGAGTTTCTGCATAGAACAGCAATACCACTTGGTGCACTGGCACAGGGACCGTACCTCAAGGGAGCCCCAACTACTGGATTTGTGTGGGTGGCATTAGAACGGGCCAAACCTGGGTGGCGCTGCAACCCCATCTGCCACATTGCAACACCAGTCACTCAAATTCAGCTCAGATGTCCCTCTAGCTAGCCTGTAGGTTGGGGGAAAGAGAAAAGGAAAGGGGAGGATAGCAGTGGGGACAAATTTGAGTGTGAGCGACACTGTGATCTGAAGTGTAGGGTCACCATGCCACTCAGGATAGGCCTGGCCACCCCTCCAGCATAATGAGTGAGAGGGGAAGAAACCAGGACGAATTTGAGTGAGTGGCAGGTGATGGGGGAGCAGAGCAGCTGGACAGCCAGGAATAGTAGGAGCCACCCTAACCCAGGACAGACGCAAAATCTGGGGTGGGGTGCATTTGAGTGGCCAGGAAGATCCTGTGATGGTGGTTAAAGAGCTGGCAGGTGAAGGGCTGAGGGTGAGGAGAGGATGTTGAGAGTGCTGGGCTGAGTTGGAGATGAAGTTTGGGACCAAGATATGGGGGCTGTTAGTGACTGAGGTATTGAGAGCTATGGTGAACAGGGCCTGTCTCAGGACGACTGGGATGTGGGGGAGGGGAGCTGTCAGGATAACTGGTGGCTTATGGATTGTGGGGCTAGTTGTGGGGTTGGAGTGGCATGCAGGAGTCTGTGTGTAAGGGGTAGGCATGTATGGGGCAGGAGTGCTTTGCTGAGTGGCCCCTCTTCAAGATGCATGGAGCAAAGCCAAATCAGGGTTGCACCACCTCTCTGTCAGACAGGGGGCAACTGGGCCAGATTAGAGTAAAGGTGGGGATGGCCCCATTTTCATACTGCACAGGGCTCCAAGAGTCTTTAATCCAGTGCTGCCTTCATATAAATCCACTCATGTCTATGAAATTACCCTAGGGTTAAACTGATGTGAGATCAGAATTAGGCCCTTTGAATCATCATATTAGTAGAGGCACTGCTGGGTGTGCCAGCTTTCCTTGAAGCAGCCTTGCTTGTTCCCTGGGGGGTTTTCTTTTCCTTCTGGTTTTTTTTTTCTGCGTGGATTTTTATTTCTGCACTCCTTCGCAGCTGCCTGTCAGACTGCACCACGATGTAGCCCAACATCTTGCCAGAGACATAAAATGGAAAAACGAGCAACTCATCAGAAAAGGAGCAGCTGTTTTGCACCATCACAAAACAAAATCATCATACACTAAAAACTAGATTTAGCAGTTTAAAAGAGCTGCTAACACAAAATTAGCTGGAGACAAGAGCGTGGTTTCGTAAGTGACACAGCTTCAATCAAACCTCTTAATTCATGTAAAAACATCCTAAAAAACATTAAATGGCTGATGCTTTGGGAAAGGAGAGAAGCGTTCAGATTTTCAACTCCTGCCTGGAAAGAACATGCATATTTATATTGTCATTTCCCCCCCTTTATGAATTTTAAATAAGCATTGTGTCAAAAATGCCCCATCTTAAATAACAATGATGCCATAATCCTCTTGACTGAAGTGATACAAGGTTTTATAGGCACATCATGTGTATTTATTGCTGGCTGAGAGCCAATAAAAGGCCGCACAAAATTTTCACTACACATGAGATGCGACAATAAGGTCACACAACTATATGTGTATCACAAGCACAAGACCTGAAATCCAAAAGCTAGCTTGTCAGGTGCATTAAGAGCTCTCTTCAGACATAATAGCCGCTGTCCATTTCCTTTCTGGACTCAGACGCAGATGAGGTCTGGGATATTGACTGGCACAACACAGAGTCCTTTAGTCCAAGGGGTTATTCTACCAGCCCAGAGTGCAGCTTGCTCCAGCCACATCCCATCCCACACCCAGAAAAATCTCTGTATGTCTCCTATTCTGGTGGTGCTGAGAACAGGAGGAAAAGGATGAGGCTTCCTATCCAAGGAGAAAATCTAGCTGGTGTTCTGTCCCCCTTGTTCTGCCAAAGGGGCAAAAGGTTACCCAACAAGGCTGAGTATCTGTCACCTTAGACTGGAGCCTGGAAGTACTTAGGACTAGATTCTGATCTGCATGGTGTTTACGTAAGTGTCACTGAGGTAAAAAGCTGATCTCTTCCCTCTCCGCTCCTGAACTCGAGTATAGTCTCTTAGGGTATGTCTACACTAGCCCCCTAGTTCGAACTAGGGAGGCTAATGAGGGCGACCGAAATTGCAAATGAAGTAAAGCCTTTAATTCGAATTAGCTGTTAAACCTCATTCCAGGAGGAATAACAGCTAATTCAAGTTAGGGCTTCACTTCAAACTCCCGTTTCACTGCCGCGTATAGACGCGGGCAGTTATTCCGGGTTAGTCAATTTCCAAAATGGCAACCGCCCGGAAACATGCTAATGAAGCGCGGGATATTTAAATCCCGTGCTTCGTTTGCAATTTCGGTCGTCCTCATTAGCCTCCCTAGTTCGAACTAGGGGGCTAGTGTAGACGTACCCTTATTTCTCTGCCTGTGAAATGGAAACATACCCTTTCAGTGGGTGTTGTAAAGTGAATGTTTATAAATAGCTTGGAAGGCAGAAATATATTTATGTGCGTCAAGGAAGAACTATTATCATCCTGCTGGCCTAAAAAAATTCCCTGGGGCTTCCGAGCAATTCAGGTCTGTGCCATCTCCTTTCCCTGCAGCATCGTGTTACTGTGCCCTGTACCATGTTCCATCCCAGAACTGGCTCCATTTCATCTACAAATGCTGTATACGTAAAATCGGACTCTGCTTGCCTTACTCAGGCAATTCTTCCATGACCCGCGATGGGGCTCCTATATTACTAATGGGTAGAAGATTGGTCCCACAGGCCCCAGAACTGCAATTCACCATCCGAAAGCAAACTGTTGTGCATCCGCAGAACCCCGCTGACTCAAAACAAATTGCAAGGTCAGGGCCATGGTTCATAAAGCACTTTGGATTCCTTCAAGCTGTGAAGTGATATATTAATATGGGCCAACTTGTGAAACATGGATGCCTAAAGTTAATCACCTACATATACATGGTCAGATTTTTCAGAGGTAGTTTCATTTAGATACTACTATTTAATAACTGAAATAACATACACCAGCCAGGCTTTGGAAAAAGGGTTACAACTTTGCAGAGGGTCAAATATGAACTGTTCAGTTCAGGACTATCAATGCTTTTGACCTGAATTTACCTTAAGACTGAACTGAGCGGGTCTTTTTCAAAAGGTATAAGTGTGAAGGCTGGGATTGCCCATGGGACCCAAGGGATTTAGATACCCAACCTCCGCTCAGTGTAAAAAAGGATTTGGGCACTTTATTCTTTGTTTCCTTCAAATAATCCCAGTCTACAGTAAAACAATGCTGGGATCCAGCACTTTTAAATCTGGCAAAAATATGAGGATAATGGTGTTGACCTTTCTGATGGATCATTAGCAGACCCACCAATGGGGTGGGGAGGAAAAGAGG
Organism: Pelochelys cantorii; assembly: GCA_032595735.1. Classification (NCBI taxonomy): domain Eukaryota; kingdom Metazoa; phylum Chordata; order Testudines; family Trionychidae; genus Pelochelys; species Pelochelys cantorii. The sequence continues at coordinate 35,200,335 of CM064338.1, read as the reverse complement.
GCAGTTGCCCTGGGGCCTGATGAATCAAAAGAGTATGGGGCTTCTAGCCAGTGAGGTTACTTCAGGAGCAACAGCAGGTGGAGATCCAGGCACTTTAAATCGCTGCCAGAGCACTGCACAGCATGCTCTAGGCAGTGCTGAGGACTGGCAGCCCACAGCCCTGCCCCTTCCACCCGAGGCCCTGGTTTTTCTGGGAGAGCACAGCCAGCTCCACCTTCACCCCCATACACACAACTTGCCCAAGGGCCTGGCAAGTCTGTTCCACCCCACCACCCAATCACTCGGCAGCAGGACCTGAAGTGCCTCACATTGCGTCAAGGAACGGAGTCCAAGGTGGGAACCCAGAGGGAAGGGGTTGTTCTCTATCTGTAGCTGCAAAGCATGGCCTAGGGAGTGTAACCTGCAAACATTACTTGTGCCTTAAATGGGGCAGCGTGCATGCTGCGCTGAACACTAAAACTTCAGGGGGTCTTCTTCTCTTGAGAAGGTCATGCTCCCAGTGCCTGCCACGTTAAAAGCCCACCTCAGCAGTATCCATCAAGCCTGTAGCGGGAAGGCTTAGGAATTCCTCACTGACAGTGTGAAAATTCCGGCTCTGAGCATCAGAAAGCTGCCTCAGTTCAGCCACTGATACGGCCCTGCGAAAAGAAAGAGAGGACCTTGCAGCATGTGGGGCACAGCACTCAGCAGAGAGATTGACTGATCTTGCTGCAGATCAGATGGATGGTTTTAAATGACCTGTAAAGACATTCTCTGAGCCCTGGGCCACAACATTAAGAACCAAGACACCACTAGCACTTCTGAAGTAGTTATTAGTGACTGAAGTAGCACTTGTCAACCATGACTCTAGTTTCAAGTAATGGTTTAACAGCATCGACTTGAGGAAAGGTTATATTTCTGCATGTCTGATGTGCTCCTGACACTTAATTGGTAGATTTTAGAGTAGGGACAGATGCCAGCAGTAGAACAGGAGAGAAGGCTGGAAACTTGGAAGAAAACGACAGTGTTATTGTGTGAAACAGGAGCCAATGATCCCTCCTAAATCTCAGCATAACAGGCACAATCAACCTGTAATCTAATCTCCTACAGGGAGCTCTGTTCTCTTGCCTGTGTACCAGGCTGCTGCGGCCTTAATGAGTCATCTACAGTTGCAACTTGCAGCTCTATCCTCACAAAAAGAGGGAAAAAAGTTGCCCCTGCTTTCCTAAGCCCATGTAGTTCAGTCTCCAGCCAAGTTTTGGCTTCAGTCCAGGAGTGCACAGAGGAAATGTGCAGATATGCCCCGGGAGGAAGGGGGGGCATTAGAATCAGGTGATTAATCTCATTTACCTGTTGCTCTGCAGTGCGACTCTCAAGCAGACAACTTAGTGTGCAAATCCAACAGCCGCTGCGCTGTCATCGCTTTCCAATTAGCTGCATTTGATTTGGATGGGTGCTGATGGATTGTGTCGGCAGGTGAGATGGGACGTCTGGAAAGTGCTCCAGCTGCCATGGGATGTGGGGGTGGGGGAGGGAGGCAGTGCACATGCATATGGTTTTTCTCCATGCTGCTTCCTGGAACCATTCTGGCTTGCCAAAATAAGAACATTGCTGTTAGCAGTTGGATAGAGGGATAAATTCTGGTCTCAATTACTCCAAAGTGGTGTTATTCCTGATTTACAGCCGAGTATCTAGGGGCCAGATTCACCACTGTTTTATTGTGGTACAACACAACTTCAATTAACATAGTTCCACTGGTGTAAAGCCAAACCCACAGGTTGGTCCTTTGTTTCTGATGACTGTTCAATTACTTGTATAAAACCATACCTACATGCAGTAGCACCCAGAAAGACCAAGTCTGAACTTGGTGTCAAACTACCAGCAGCCCAGCTGTTATCAAAATGTTTGTAGGCATCATGGCAAAGGAGAATTTTAAGGATGGATCTGAAGGAAGGCAATGAGGCAGCTTTGAAAATGTTTAAAGAGAGAGCTTCCCGGGTATGAGGAGCGCTGGATGGTCACATGGTATGTTGTCAAATTTCCCTTTGATGAAATTGGAGAGATCCCATGCAGAGAGAGTAGTGGAAGCAAAAGGAAAGGATTTGAGGAGAGAGTAAGAGGTGAAAATGCAGCTGGCATTGCATGCAAAAGATTCAGTTCAGATGGAAAAGGAGTGTCTTGGTTAGAAAGATTGCAGAACTGTGGGAAGATAAAACAAATTTGTAGTGGGAGAAGTCACTGTGGTCATGGAGGCTATGTGTGCACTCTAACCTTGAAATAAGATACACAATTTGCGCTATGCAAATTGCATGCTGATTTTGAGTCTATTTCGAAATAAAATGCTATTTCGAGCCATCCCTTACTCCTAGTAAAACGAGGTTTATGGGGATGGTGAAATAGCACGTCCGCTATATTTCAGAATAGCGGACACGTTCAAAAGATGCAGGGTAGCTATTTTGGGATACCTCTGGTATCCTGAAATAACTTTGATGTGTAGACATACCCGGACAGTCCTCCAGAGGTGGAGGACACTGGTACCAGATTTAGTTGTTGGGCTGAGCCAGGATAGGGGCTGGCAGGACGGTCTTTGCAATGGGGGACAAAAGAGTCAAGGATTGAAAAAGTGAAGCATGGAATCAAGAACCATATCAGCGTAAGAAAAACAAGACAGAGCAAGGAGAAGGGGGCTGAGAACAGAAGAGAATTTATGAACGTTAACATATTTGAAGTCACAAAGGACTTATTCTGCTCTCCCTTGAGCTGGTAAAACTCAGTGGAAGGCCACTGGAGCCAGTTTTAAACCAAGTCACAGCAAAAGAAGAACCAGAGCCAATTTTTTAAAAAATATCTTGAAAGAGAATCATTGAACCATGCAGTAATTATTTCAGTTTCAAGGCCATTTGGACCGTAGAGTTCCAAGAAATCTGATACAATTTCTGAGCTTGATTCTGATCTCTTGTGCACCATCGTGTATAGCAGGAGAAATTCCAATGAAGTCAAGGAAGTTATGATGGTCTAAAGTTGAGTTGTGAGTTGAGACTCAAGCTTGGTGACTAGATTTAGTCTTTTCAACTCATAAACCCATATTTCAGAGTTGGAAGCTAAATCAGGGTGCCCAGCTCTGCATTCAGGTGCTTGAATACCCATGTAAAGTAACTAAATCAGACTTATTTTGGATAACACAGATGTATAGGGTTACATTCAGCCTTAGATTACGTGAGTCGCTTGCAACGTAAAGCTGCCCTCCTTAGACAGAGTGGGGGATAATGAGACACGGACTGCGACTCTGGTTGGATGTTAACCAAGAAACTAAATAATTCTCGGGAATCTTCTTTTAATTAACAATGAGCCCAAGTCATAACATTTGGAATTGAATTTCAGGTTATATTCAAACTCTTCCACCCTGGAATTTTCCAGCTGAACACATTTTGGATCAATGTAGAGAATCCACATTCAAAATTCCCCAAAGATGGAAGATTGGGGGATATGGATACAGTGGTGAAGTCAGGCACAGCTTTAATTACAACTTTAATTATCAACTATATATGTTAGAGAGTTTGTCTGTCTGTTTATGTGTTTGTCTGTTTGTTCAGGAATTCCTCCTAACTGGTCAGAGTAAGGACCACACAGTTAGGTATGCAGCTTCCTCTTATCATAACTTAAAGCAACTTAAGAGTTTGATAGTACTGGGGAAGAGGGGGAGCTGAAGCCCACCACCCCCACATTCATTGCTTGCTGTTCCCCTTCATCACTGTCAGGGAGTGAGGGGAAAGTGCACTGTCTGCTGCATTCCTCACTCTGGCTGGATAGGGCAGAAGGCAGGCAAGTTGTGCACGCTGCTCTCACTCGCTGACAGGGACAGGAAGGGGAACAGCAAGTGGTTGGGGGTGAGGAGAGGCTCAAGGCAAGGGGTATAGTGTGGGGTGTTCAAGGTAGGAGGTTAGGGAGTGCAGAAATCAGGACTGGGTATGAGGAGGGGCTCAGGTCACGGGACTAGGAGTTTTGCAGGGGGTACAGGTTTGGAAAATACAATGGAGCATGTACACTTTCCTTTTATTTTCCCCACACCCCACCTTAATTGAGTTAAAGACCTGAGCAACACCAGGTAAATGTGCTAGTTATATGCATTTTAAAACCTGAAAAGATGCCTTGAACCATATTAAGTTTCCTTCTGTGCCATCCTCAACTGGGCTCTAAGCTGCTCCCATCTTCTCAGACAGAATTACAACATGGAAACATTTTTACAAGCCCCTACCAAGGTGATTTCCATTCACATATTGAGACTTACTCATACATCACAACAGCTGGCTAATAATGAAACAGAAATTTTGCTTGGTCTTTACTTATGAAACCAAATCTAAAAGAATCAACTTAAGATAGGCCCATTCACCACAGAAAATGAACATAGGCACATAAGAACACACAAGAATGGCCATACTGAATCAGACCAAAGGTCCATCTAGTCTAGTATCCTGTCTTCAACAGTGGCCAATGACAGCTGCTCCAGAGGGAATGAACAGAACAAGCAATCATCAAGTGATCCATCCCCTGTTGCCCATTTGCAGCCCCTGAGAAACAGAGATTAGGGACACCATCCCTGCCCAACCTAACTAATAGCCATTGATGGACCTGTCTTCTATGAATTTATCCAGCTCTTGTCTTTATCTAAGCTGTTCAGATCACATCTGAATAGAGTGGATCAAATAGCCCCTGTAAACACAGATCAAACTTTGTGCCAACCCAAGGTGCGTCACAAACAAGATATTCACCAAGGTTGCGTGAAAGCTTCACCCTCACCTAGTGAATGCTGGGTACATCAGAAAGCAGGAAAAATTGGCATGAAAGCTGCACTTAGAGATGGTGAAGGTAATACTGAATATGACCCAAATGAGGCCTTCAAAACCAACCATTGTGTAACCCCATTGGAATATCCCCCACATAGGCAAAGATGTTTTCATAAAGACTAGTGATTATGGACACTTGAAACTGATTAAAAGCTTTGTTTATTCCCTGAAATTTTAAATTCATTGTTTAGAAAGTATACATTGTCTTCTTCCTTACAGCACTAAGAAAGAATATGGCATGAATATGTCACGCAAAGAAAAAAAAACAACGTCAAGAGAAATGCTGAGAAATGCTATTTTGGCGTAGGATACTTGCCAGACTTGTCGGCTGATAGCATCCATAGAGCTGGAAGACTGAAAATGAACTGCATTACAACAAACAGAGATTTCACAACTTGAAAGCAGCACGCTGACATTTATATTAGCTCAGTTTGACACAACCTGATGGGTTGCAATTGGATGAAGAGAAACTATCTTCAGTATCCACCCACCTCCTTCTGCCAGGGCTCCTGCCTGTACCTCTAAAGTGCATCTTTCAGGCCAGGCCAGGCTTGGATAGGTAAGAGATCAAATGAAAACACTGCCATTTTCAATGGCAGCTACTGGGGGAGTGTATGAACTTTTGGCCCAGTATGAGCTGAAAATAAGCCGGTGTGAACTGAAAATGTGGGTGCAGGGAGAGACACATCAATATGCAGACAGAATGAGTGTTTTATTTAAATCCTATGGGGCAGTATCCTCTGAGTGACCAAAGAGCACTCAGCTGTGGTAGGAGTTTACCAGGGTGGCTTTAGACATTTTTACCTCCCCTTAAGTTGAGGCTGTCCCCTGTGCTAGGCCATGCTCCTAATGCAAGTTAGAGGCTGTTTGGCAAACTGAAATTATTCACAACCTCCAGAGAAGAAACAGCATGGGCACAGCTGGGCTGGCTCTGCTGCACTACCCAGCCATGTGCCTCAACATTGAGCCAGAGAAGGTCACCTTTGGCAAGGAGAGGTAAGGTCAGCTTGCATGGACTGCTTTGGTTGCTTACTGTCACAATGCTTTTCTGTCACGTGCACCATTTGTCTGATGAGAGGAACTAAACTGAGAAGAGGCTCATTCCTCATGAGATGCTGGACAACCATAACATGCTATTACAGTAGCATTTAGTAAATCCTTGGTGGGATTGTCAAGACAGAGAGCAAGGGGCACTTTGTATTGACAGCATGAGCAGTCAGCTCAGTCTGTGTCTGCTCAGTCTCCTGGAAGCATGTAGTTCACCCTAAGCAATGCTTGGCACCTCAACACAGGGATTAACTCTTTCCTTCCTGGCTATCTACACAACACTCATGAGAGTATGGAGAAAACCACACTAGCATAGGTGGATTCCAAATAACCATGTTTGTTATCTGTGTACAAATGTGCAAGGCCTGGTTATCTAAGGACACTGCTGCTCTGGCTTCTTCAATAGATGAAAAGAAAGAGCTGCAAGATGGCTTCTAAACTATTTAAAAGGCTATTACTCAGGGTATGTCTACACTAGCCCCCTAGTTCGAACTAGGGAGGCTAAGGTAGGCATTCGAACTTGCAAATGAAGCCCGCGGCTACACGCGGTAGTTAAAAGTTCATTCGAACTAAGTCCTCATGGAATGAGGTGTAACAGTTAATTCGAACTAAGGACTTAGTTCGAATGAACTTTTAACTGCCGCGTGTAGCCGCGGGCAGTTAGTTCGGACTAGGGGGATTTAAAAATGGCGCCCGCCCGGGAACATGCAAATGAAGCCCGGGATATTTAAATCCCGGGCTTCATTTGCAAGTTCGAATGCCTACATTAGCCTCCCTAGTTCGAACTAGGGGGCTAGTGTAGACATACCCTCAGTTTCTAGATGCTACATTAACCTAGCCCCTCATATCCTGTAGTCATAACTAGACTAGAAACTTGGTCTCCAATTCAATATTATTCAGTTAGTCATATGTGTAAAAATCTTTACTCCCTCTTTTTCCTTGGCAAAAGAAAAGTTGCATGAAGACACAGATGATCTCTTTATCTTTCTGCACAAAATAGCTAAAGAGAGGCACAGTGATAAAAAATAAAACAAAAATTTAGAAAAAAAAATTTGGGGACAGATCATCAAAATTTAAACCTTCAGTGAAAAATGCCATGAACATGTTGAGTTTCATTTCTTTCAGCTAGTTCTAGTAATTAAATACAGACACTTTCTCCTATAGGGCAAGAGTCCCAATCCAGCCTCGGTTGTGCCTGCATATCATTACAATCTCAGACCGCTGTTCAGTACTCTGTGTGAGATGAGTTGGTGGATCTCTGATATTTGGCTGCCGTGTTATGGCTGTTGATGTGGACATCTTAGTACCAACAACTGGACAGACAGGGTGATGGATACATCCTACCTCCCACTTAGAAGGGGTTCAGAGCTGATACAGGAAAAAAAGATCAACGTTGAGACACCTCTTGGAGGAGCAGAATTGGGAAATTTTGCACTGTGTTGTGAGCCTTTTGGAGAGAGGAAGCCTGTGTCTAAGGCTGTCAGTTTGCCACATTTTCCCAGCAATCAATTTAGGCACACTATGTTTTAAAAAGAAGTTTCAAACTATTTGCTTCAACATTTTAACCAAAGAACGCTCTGAAAGGAGCATTAAAGCAAGAGGCCAGCTGGGTCAGGGGAATTGTTCACAGCTGGCTACAGTGCAGTATTTTGTTGCAAACACAGAAAATAACCTTGCACATCAGAAAGAGAAGAATGAAATCTATGAGGCACATTGACCACGGCAGCAGCCAGATCTATCCCTTTTTATATGGTCAGATATGTTTATCTTCCCTCTTTGATTACTCCAGTAAGAAGTTCTGCCTTATGGCACCGTATGAAACGTGGAGTTCCACAGAGCCCCCTAAGTCACACATTTGATTCCTTGGTTTATTGGGTGGCTGCAGGCTGCAGATATCCAGGGCAAGTGATGTGACACATCCTGTCTTCGGAGAAGGGTCAGTCAGCTGTACAGTGGTTTCTGCCCTTAGCAGGTGCTTCAATGTCAAAGGTATTAAAGCTCGTTATTTTCTCCTCTCTGCTCAGTGCAGCCTCGGTTGTATTTTTTCCCCCTGCTTCTAATTAAGTTTATAGCTAGTGACTGCAAGCTGGCCTAAGAGTTGAGCTGTCAAGCTGAGACTGTAGAGCCGGCTCACCAACCCTTCCAGGGGGGAAGAAAAAGGTTTTCAGGGTGGCCATATTGTCTGGAAATTATAGCTCTCACATATTTGCCAATATATCACACCACGCTTGCACACCCTCGACAAAAAGCATGTACTAGATTGTCCGGCTTTGGTGGATTTGCTGAACCAAGGTGCATCTACACAGCACTCTAAACCCAAAATAAGATATTCAATTTGCGCTATGCAAATTGCGTATCTTATTTTGAAACTATTTCGAACTAGTTTCTTTTGAAATTTGGCGCATCTACACAGTGCCAAATTTCAAAATAACTTGTTATTTTGAGTCATCCCTTATCCCTCGTGCAATGAGGTTTACCGGGATGGCAAAAGAGCACATCCATTATTGCAAAAAATATTGCAAAATAAGGGGCGGCTTGTGTAGATGCAGGGTAGCTATTTTGGGATACCTCCGGTGCAGTGTAGACATATCCCAAGGGTTGAATCATGCTGTCAGCTATCTTAATGCAATTCTGGGGTTGTACAAGCATGCCAGGGTTTGGTCCTGGATGTAAACATTGGCTCACGAATGACTCAGGAGGGAAGAGCACCATTTAATGAAGGCTCAGCCCTGGGACCTATAAAATTTTTTTCCCATTTACTTGATTTCCCATTTAAGACTATACCTGGCCTGTCCCTGCTTCACTTGTGAGATGTGATCAGGCTACAGCTCCCAAGGTAATGTGGCAGCCTGCCAAGTGAAGATATTTCCTACAGCCCATCTGAGCATAACGTTAGTAGAGCAACTTCAAGCCCGTGTATATAGTTGCCTGAGCTTTCTGCCGTGAAGCTGTAGACAGTATTGGCTGGTCTCTGTGTGGCACAGCAGTGGGCTTATCCACTTCATTTCCCATGTTCAGAAGGAAGGCAGATAATGATTATGATGAAGCTCTCCCATCCTGGGGCGGTTCATGCAATCCAATGGGAAGGGGTGCTTGGTGGGGATTTGTAATGCACTGTTGGACACATTCCAGCTGGCTTTGATAGAGGTTAAACAAACAATGTGATGGTGCTTTCAACACCACCTGGACAAGATGTTGCATTGCAGAATCCAAAATCGTTGCCACCATACGTGCACACGGAAGTTTGCAGGACAATAACCGAGTCTCAAATGCATGAGAGAGAGCCCTGCTAGGGAATGGATATAAGCACAGATAATCACCTGGACAGTTCCTATATCACTGTGATTCAGAGGACATATGGCAATGGAATTTCCCAGCTTCTTCATTATTTGGGGGCTAGATTGTGTGTAGCTGCACAGGGACTGATGAGTGAGCAATAAATATCCCCCTCCTTGCACAGCTGGGCAGGGTTCACACCCAGTAACAGTCCCTGTTTTTGATGGAGTGCAAAGATTGCTCTTCTTCTTATATGACTCTGAAAAGGGAGTGGCTACAATAGGCTATAGACCTGATGTTCCATCACCAGCCAACAGTTGGGATGGCGCAGTGGGAGGAAGGTTTGCCGACAGGAGGGCCAGAAAGGGCAATTGCCCTGGTGCCCAGAGATTCAAAAGAGCCAAGGGCTCTCAGTTGCCATCGCTGTTACTGTGGCAGAGGTCAGAGCCCTGAGCCCTTTAAATCGCCGCTGGAGCACCACACTGCCTGCTCTATGTGGTTCTGAGGGCTGGGGGGAAGGGATGCACCATGCTCCAGGCAGTGTGGAGGGCTGGTTGTCTCAGCCACGCCCCTTCTCCCTGAAGCCCTACCCCTTCGAGGAGCATGGAGTTGGTCCCTCCCACACACCTTGCCGAAGTCTTCAGAGAGACTGTTGGCTCTCCTAGTGGGGAGTACAACCTAATTCATCCTAGGGAATGGAGCAGTCTATGCACAAGGGAGCAGCAGCACTTGTGTTTGTGTCTCTTCAAGGGGCAGTGGCTCCAATGCCACAGTCTAGGCCTTTTTCTTGTTAGTGCAAATGGAATGGTAGGCAGGGCAGGAACAGAACTCTAATTAGGGGCATGCTCTTTTAAACAACAAAGGATGACAGTGTCCAGATTACATCACAGAACATTTTAAATCTTTGGTAGGGAGACCTGCGACAGCCCCAGATCCACAGTCATTTGATTTTTTTTTCAGAGAAGATAATTAACATGATAAAATATAGACGGCAAGGTACACCCGCCCCCAACCAGTGTGAGGGGCCCAACCCAAGGTCAATAATTGGAGTGTTCTGATGCTGTTAGCACAGCTCTTGCTTCTGCCACCTGGCTTATGCTCACAGTAAAGTTTTAAGGAAATGTCTGAAAGTCCTTTCATTCGTTGGCTTACTAAAAAGGATATAATTACCAATCCAAACTGTAATGTGTTTGATTTGCTACTAACCTTCTCAAGCACCTAGGTAGGTGGTGATGGTGGGGCGTTCGCTAACTGGTGATTACCAAATTAGTTGCATGATAAACCTTTTTCAGTACACTTTTTACAAAAATAAAATGAGTAATGAGTTGATCTTCTCCTCCAACACACTGTAATTTTTATTAATTTAACGTATGCCACTTTATTAGAACAGAAAGGGAGAGAGCAAAGTACCTGTGTGCTTTTCAGCTCACACTGCAGAGGCGCTGGCACTGAAAAGCAACGGGGAGAATGCCTGAATGTAGTTATATTTTAAAATCCACATTAATTATAGATCCACTTATTCTTCCAAAAGACAGGAGCTGTAGCAGTGCTGGGGGCAGGGGGAGGGGTCATGTATAAATTGTCTCCCAAGGACCCCACTGAAATTTCCATAACATTCACCATATGACACTGATGTGTGAAAATTGACATGAAGATTTGAAAATTGGGACCGAGGGAGACCAAGCATAAAATAACTTCAATTTTGCGCTCGCTCTGTCTCTCGGAGGAATAGTGCAGCGGACTGACCAACACAACACAAACAAGCGAAGGGGAGAGGAGAAAAAAAAACCGACTCAGGGAGAAGGATAGGAGTTATTAAAGAAAAAACACACTCCTCACTCTCAGAGAGAAAGGATGATCAATGGATTTAGTCACAGGGAAATTCAAGCAGAAAATTGCTGCTGTTTTTTATCTGAGAGGCATAAAGTTTAACCAAACCAGAATCCTTCCAACTCCCTGGAAGGCAAACAGTGAGCAGAACTCCTGGAATTTGGGAGCACTAGGCGTGGAAGTGGAGGATGGGTGGCACAACTTTGGGATAGCCACGGATAACCAAGCAACTCCATCTGGTAGATTCTATAATTGATTTAGTTGGGATTGGTCCTGCTTTGGGCAGGGAGTTGGACTCGATGACCTTGTGAGATCTCTTCCAATCCTATGATTCTACGATAATAACTATTTTTATGCGCTTTCTCTACCTGAGCCTCATCCTCAAAGAAAAGACTCCCTTTAATGATAAATCACTTCCCCCCTGATGATTTTAAAAGCATTGCCATCGCTGGCTCTTTTCCAAACTGGTTTAATTTATTATCCATAATCCAAAATGTGTTGCTTCCCCATTTAAGAATCTCCTGGTTCAATCTCTTCCACCTGCCATATCTGTGCTTTAGATAAAGTATCTTACCAAAGTTCAACAGCCAGAACTGAGATTTTGTTCTCATTATAGAATGAAGGCAAGTCACGTGACTGAACCTGGACCAGAATTTTAAAAGAACAGCTCTCCAAGGGCCCTTCTGTAGCAAAATAATGGATTAACCACATCTATTGCTATGGGTTGAACCCGAAAGGGCAGGAAGCAGAAAAGTTGCACTCAATAAGGAACTCAATGAGCAGCAAACAGAGAACGTCACAAGTATGGAGAAGAATGCATTGGACCTCATGTCCAAGAGATCAGGGACCATCAGCCAGTCCATAGCAAAACACAATGCCTGAGTCAGTACCAAACTAAAATTGAAACACTTCATGAAGATTCATTTGTGGATTCCTTTTCTGCCACTATTGTGATTTCTGAATGTTGGCCTTCATCTAGTGTTGCATTTGGTCCAGGCCTGAGCCCATCCAAATCACATGTTACTATATCAGTACAAAAAGAGAGGCATTTGGTATTGAATACAGTGAACTACAGGTGTGTGCCGGGGGAGGAGCATTATCAAAGCTTGAAGCACATCCAGGTACATTCTGCTCCAGATAGAAAAGGGCATCTAAACAAGCTTGCTTAGTGCAACTGGGTGGTGGCTCATTCATCTAGAAGTTAGGTTTAAAATACCTGGAATTCTTAGAACAGGTGAAAATCTTAGCATGGCCTGCTGAGCTGTTTCTTCCTGAGCTAGACAGATTAAGTATCATGCAGTTCAGCACCTGGATGTTTTCCAAATGAAACCTTAAAAGCCAAGATTCTGACAGCTCTGAATGAACATAGCTTCCATGTCTTTGGGCAAAAGCTCCCTTCTAGTCACCACTGAGCACCTGTTGGTTGCTGCATGCCTGTCACCCACCCCAGCAACAGCTGCAGTACAGTAGTACTATTGTAGACGTAGGCTATGTCTATACTATAACTGAGATTTATGCTCTTAGGGTATGTCTACACTGCCACCCTAGTTCGAACTAGGGTGGCTAATGTAGGCATTCGAACTTGCAAATGAAGCCCGGGATTTAAAAATCCTGGGCTTTATTTGCATGTTCCCAGGCGCCGCCATTTTTAAATGCCCCGTAGTTCGAACTCCCTGTCCGCGGCTACACGCGGCACGGACTAGGGAGTTTGAATTAAAGCTCCTAATTCGAACTACCGTTACTCCTCATTGCAGGCAGTTCACATACCCTTAGAAGGATCCACCAGTGGTCGATTTAGTGGGTCTTGTGAAGACCTGCCAAATCGACTAACCATTACTCTCCTGTTGACCCTGTTATTTTACCCTGGACAAGAAGAATAAGGGAAGTCAGTGGGAGAATTTCTCCCATCGACTCCCCCCCACTCCATAGCATAGTCAGCTTAATCATAGAATCATATAACACTAGAATTGGAAGGGACCTCGAGAGGTCATCGAGTCCAGTCCCCTGCCATCACGGCAGGACCCAGTACCATCTAGACCATCCCTGATAGATGTCTATCTAACCTTATTTTAAATATCTCCAGAGATTCTACAACCTTCCTAGGCAACTTATTCCAGTGTTTAACCACCCTGACAGTTAGGAATTTGTTCCTGATGTCTGACCTAAACCTCCCTTGCTGCAGTTTAAGCCCATTTCTTCTTGTCCTATCCTCAGAGGCCAAGGAGAACAATTTTTCTCCCTCCTCCCTGTGACACCCTTTTAGATACCTGAAAACTGTTATCATGTTCCCTCTCAGTCTTCTCCTTTCAAACCTAAGTAAGCCCAATTCTTTCAGTCTTCTTTCGTAGGTCATGTTCTTTAGACCTTTAATCATTCTTGTTGTTCTTCTCTGGACCTTCTCCAATTTCTCCACATCTTTCTTGAAATATAGTGCCCAGAACTGGACACAGTACTCCAATTGAAGCCTAATCAGTGCAGAGTAGAGTGGAAGAATGACTTCTCATGTCTTGCTCACAACACTCCTGCTAATGCATCCCAGAATCATGTTTGCTTTTTTTTTTTTTGGCAACAGCGTCACATATTTAGCTTGTGGTCCACTATGACTCCTAGATCCCTTTCTGTAGTACTCCTTCCTAGACAGTTGCTTCCCATTCTGTATGTGTGAAACTGATTGTTCCTTCCTGAGGGGAGTACTTTGCATTTGTTCTTATTAAACTTCATCCTGTTTACCTCAGACCATTTCTCCAGTTTGTCCAGATCATTTTGAATTAAGACCCTATCCTCCAAAGCAATTGCAACCCCACCCAGGTTCGTATATATGCAAACTTAATGAGCATACTCTCTATGCCAATATCTAAATCGTTGATGAAAAAATTGAACAGAACCAGTCTCAGAAGAGACCCCGAGGAACCCCACTTGTTATGCCCTTCCAGCATGATTGTGAATCATTAACTACTCTCTGAGAACAGTTATCCAGCCAGTTATGCACCCACCTTATAGTAGCCCCATCTAAGTTGTATTTGCCTTGTTTATGGATAAGATGATCATGCGAGACCGTATCTTAAGGTATGTCAACTCCAGCTACATTATTCACATAACTAGAATTGCAGAGCTTAAGTCAGCTTTCTGCTGTAGTGCAGGGATAGCCATAATTTTGCTCAAGATGAAAGCCACGATATACCTGTGCAATACTACTGCCTTTAAAATCTGTATTCTTCAAACTATTATAAGAAAATAATGCACAGCCCAAGGTCAGTGACAGCAGGAGAGGATGTACTTTACAGTACCGGACACTCCACTATCTCATCAGCAGATTCTTCCTTGGTCTGACTGACTTTATTTTATTTAGCTGTGTGGTGATTAGGTTCCTGATACTCGCTGATACAATGCTGTACAACATCGGGTGTTCACATACTATGGATCTCATTTATGAGGAAGCGAAGTATGTAATAGTGAAAAATAGCCCCAGCAATTTCATCTTTCTCTAGAGTATCTCAGCACCAGTATGGACGACTGCACACATAGCCATTCCATAGAAACAAATGGAGAGGAAATGGCAGTGCAGTGATTTAAGTTCCTATACACCTGTTGGATTACCAGGCGATGGGAGTCCCCTCTTTAATCTAGAAGGGCACTTGATGCAGTGGTCACTTTGATAGTATATGTGTGCCTAGGTGGAGAGATGATGGGACAAGAAAAGGCTGGGAAGGAAAAGGTTCCTCTATTTCACTGTTGGCAGCAAATATTTTTCAAAAGCACCTTGAGGTATTTCAACAGCAACCAGAGGAAAATGCCCCACAATCATTGCACATACAAAAAAGCTAACCACCTCAAGCTTGGCACACCTGCTGCACATTAAAACAGCAGTCCATGAGAGTTCACTTAGGACCAGGGCTTTAGTGATCATTGGGCAGAACAGAGTGACACAGAATGCAGGCTCATTCTAAACACCAGCACTCAGCCTTGCAGATTCCGAGGGAATGCAAGACCCATTCTAATCACCCACAATGAGCACTACAAAGTTTGTTTAAATTAAATTGTAATGTCACCAGGGCAGGGCCTGCATTACTGAGTATGTTTGTACAGAGCTCAGCACAATGGAGTCCAAATCCTGACTGAAGGCTTTGGGCACTTCACCAAAACAAGCGAATAATGAAAATAGTAATGATTTTGTGGTTTCTTAGCCTTCTGCTTTATAAGCCACTGCTTCATAAGCTAGGTGCAACCAGGACATCCTTCTGAGCATTTGTATACAATGAGCCCTAAAAATCTCACTCTTCTTTTAATTGAAAGCTCAATCATGTACTCCTATGACTTGGGGAGACATTAACAACCACTTATCACAAAACTTGAGATGAAATGGCAAGACTTAGCAACGGCTGTAATAAACATCATGTGATATACAATAAGCCTACTTCTAAAGAGCAAGGACACATTTTCTTACAATTTCAATGAACACTTTTTAATACCCTGTTGCACTATATTAGCTATTGTTTAGCGCTTCCTTGTACTAGGTTTCTGTAATCAAGGTCTAATAGGAGCTGACCTCTATTTAAAAATCTAAATCCTTTTCTGCAATGCCCAGACATGACAAGATTGATTCTTAGATCCCTTAAGCTGCTGTTAAGTTCAGTGAGGTTACACTTGATTTACACCATTGTGAGATCAAAATCAGGCCCAGTATTTGCATTCTTTCTTTTAACTAGGCAAAGATATATTTTAAGGATTCATTCTCCCAGTGGGAGGATGGCTTCTGTCCTCAGTTTTGTTTTAATGTTCTTGTTTCAAATACAGTTTGATGTTCTTGAATTTATCACCCGTAGATCCCTCTTGGCTTTTTTTTTTTTTTTGCATGATCTTTCTAAAAGGCCCAGTCATTCCAATAAAAAGGTGATTGTTAAGAGATGTTCTTTATTTTTTCAATCATAGTCCGGATTGTATTGAGTACTTTAGAATATATATATACAATGTTTCTGGCTGGTTTCATGAAATTTGGAAATATTGGTTACTCTGTGAAGTCTCAGATGAAAAAAATCTTACCTACGTCAAAAAAGATCTTCAGAAACCTGCTGCAGAAAGGTTGGGGAGGAAAGATATAGTAATTTGGGGGAAGGATAGGATAGTCACTGTGATTACCACCATAAAGAAGCGTGTTCAAGGTTACTTTTAAATCCAGAGGAGCACTAACAGATCAATTTGCCATTTGAATCAGAGATGTAGTAGTTTCAGCAGTAAAAGACACAACCATCTGGCTATAGGTGTAGAATAATTAGCCATTAGTCTGAGCTACAAAGTTTGAAATTAGATCCAAAATTTTCCAACGTTTAAGACTGGCTCTTGCCTGAATTCTGTCCAAGTTATCAACATCCTTCTTGAACTGTGAGCACCAGAACTGGACAACAGCATTTCAGAAGTGGTCACTTCAGTGCCAAATAGAGATGTTAAATAATTTCTCTACTCGTCCTTGAGTTTCTCCTGTTTATGAGTCTCAGATTAAATTTGCTCTTTGGGCAACAGCATCAATCTGGGAACTCATGTTCAGCTGAATTTTTTTTAACCACAGCTCCCAAGTCTTTTTCAGAGTCACTGCTTCCCAGAATAGAGCCCCCATGCTGTAAGTGTGGCCTCCCTGACTTCACAAAAACATTACCATTGTATGGCATCATTTACATGAATCATGAGACAGACACAGTAAAGAATCAAGATGTCAGTGATGCCATCACAAAAGAATTTCATACTGTGGGACATGATTACTGCCTTTCCCAATCCTTAGTTGGAGAAAGATCAGTGGAGGTCATGGAAACCTAAAACTTCCCTATCTCTGAAAGATGTTCAGAGTCCTGAAAAAGAAGAGGTTGGCACAGTTGTTGTCCATGGAGCACCTGTTCTGTCATTAAAAGAGGGCTTTAGGACCAGACTCTCAAAGGCATTTAGGTGTCTGATTCTCATTGAGTTCAATGGCAGTTAGGTACTTAAGTATCTTTGAGGAGCTAGGCCCTAGACTCCAAGGCTGTCATTTCATCAGCATTAAATCTTTAAGTGGAAAGTCCATTAAAATATATGCATTTCTTTACATGCTTGGTGCAGCAAAATGTGCATAATTCTCCAGACCTATCACCATTTCCTTATATTTTACAGTGGCTCTTTTGCAAGGAGATTTATGTGGGAAAGCCAACATGGTGCTCACATTTTTGTTTTTCATAAATCTGACCCCGGTTGGCATTTGTTCACGGCCTTCCCATTGCACGCATATTTTCTCCTTGTGCTCTGCTTTTTATTAGAGATGCATCCCAGCCAAGAATCTGGATCCAAAATCTCCTGAACTTTTTGAATCTTCACAATAACATTAAATCTATTTGCAAAATTCACATCTTGTGATGGGTTTAACGCCTCCCTACATTCAGGCATCTGTGGGGTAAGATTTTCAGATTGAAAGATGACTGGAAGCCCTGGGTCCTTTTTGAATCACCGGGCCCCAGGGCAGTTGCCCCTTTTGTCCCTACCCCTCCCAGTGGCAGGCCTGTCCCTCTGTCTTCCACTCTTTCATTCTAAGCAGAGATTTGGCACCTAGGAGAATCAATCAGTGGATATTGGAAATCTGGATCCAAGTTTTGTGGCTTAAACCAATCGATTTTATATTGAAACATACATATCTGTAACTGGGATTGTTCGTTCTCTATTGAAAGAAAAAAAATTATCATCTGTCTACGAAGGTCTGCTCAGTTTGCTATTTCCACAAATCCTCACGCTTGGATCTTTCTGCTTGAACCAATTCTTGTTTGATTTTTTCTTTTCGCCTTTATTCTGGGTGATTGCCCAAACCATTTCCCCTACTGTCACCGGGATGCTGCAGAGAGCTCTTCTCTGTTGTGTTCACTCTCTCCTTCGCCCCCGCCCCCCCCCGCTTTTAATCTCAGACCAAGGTGAGATGGACTGAATGATGATGATGAAGCTTTCAGGATGTTAGAAAGTAAACTGCTGGAAGAGGTCAGCAGGAGCAGAAACCAATAAAGCACAAGAAGGAAGTTTGCTACGTCTGAACAAAGCAATTGGTAATGATGTGAAATAGTTGGGTCAAATGAGGGCTGTGTAGAAATGAAAAGATTCACCTCCAAACACCTGGAAAGTTTACCTAACCTGCCTTTCCTTGGCAGGAGCCACTCTCTCACCATGAACTGCCGCTAACAGCTTTACGCTATGCTTTCATTTGCACCTCTCCAGAGTCCCATCTGCATCTGACTATCAAAAGCGGATTGGATTTTCTTCCACAGAGACAATCATTGAATCTAGTAGTGCTCCTTTCTCCCTCCCTATCCCCTCCACTGCTGTTTGTTAACCAAAATGTATGATTCAGGGCCAGCTTCTGACACCCTTACACAGGGTAGATCCAGGGACTGTTGGTGGTGTATGATAATATTCAACTGAAGGGTGTCACAATCAACCTGTCTCATATTTATTCAGGGTTCAACTGTAATTGCAGCTCATAAAATTGGGGAAATTGTATTAATTTACCAAGCTGATTACTCTGGTAAAAGGATATTTTTTGAGATTTGCTTCCTCCCTTGGGCTCCAGTCCTAGTTATTAACAAACAAACAAATAAACAAGGATTCAAGTCAGATCACTAGCCAATTCAGACAAACTTATATAGGGGATCAGTAAGATCCATTTTGGTTTTATTTAAAATATGTAGTGGGAAACTACATAGATATAACCATGTTATCTTAGAGACAATATAGATGAGGTAATATCTTTCATTGGCCCAACTTCTGTTGGTAGAAAGCACAAGCTTTTGAGCTTCCTGGAGCACTCTCTCTTATGTGAAGAAGGTAATCCAAGGATTCAAGATAAATACAAGGTGGGGACAAATTGTATGCATAAGGGACTGACAATTGCTTAACAGTGTTTGAGGAAGGGCAACAAACATGTGTCCACAGGTGATCCAATGGGTATTGTGTATTTTGACATTTGGAAAGCTTTTGACAAGGTTTCTCAGCAAAGGTTCTTACGCAAAGTAAGTAGTCATGGGACTGATCCAGGAGAGGACATTAAGTGCTTACAAGATAGGAAACAAAGGGTAGGAATAAACAGTCAATTTTCAGAACAGACAGAAGTAAATAGCAGGGTCCCTAAAGGATCTTCACGGAGACCAGTACTGAGCAACATATTAATAAATGATCTGGAGAAAGGGGCAAACAGTGAGGTGGTAAAATTTGCAGATGATACAAAATTACCCAGGATAGTTATGGCCAAAGCAGACTGGTTAGAGTTACGAAGGATTTCACAAAATTGGATGATGGAGCATCAAAATGGTGATGGGAGATGAAATTCAGTGTTAATAATGGAAAATAATGCACGTTGGAAAATATCATCCCAACTATACATCTAAAATGATGGGATCTAAATTAGCTATTACCACTCAAGAAACAGATCTTGGAATCATTGTGGATAGTTCTCAGAAAACATCCAATCAATATGTAGTAGCAGTCAAAACAGCTAACAATATTAGGAGCCAGGAAGAATGGAAGAAAGTTAATAAGACAGAAAATATCATAATGCAGCTATATAAATCCATGGTATCCCCACACTCTGGGTATGTCTAAACTACATGGCTCCATTGATGGAGCCATGCAGATTAGTTTACTCGAAAAGGGGAAATGAAGTGGCGATTTAAATAATCGCCGCTTCATTTAAATAAAAATGGCCGCCGTGCTGCACCGATCAGCTGTTCGTCGGCACAGAGCGGCAGTCTAGACGGGGATCTGCTGACCCCAGAACCCTTCGTTGGCAGATCCTGTAAGCCTCGTTTCACAAGGCATAAAGGATCTGCCGACAAAGGATTCTGGGGTCGGCAGATCCCCGTCTAGACTGCCGCTCTGTGCCGACAAACAGCTGATTGGCGCAGCATGATGGCCATTTTGATTTAAATGAAGCGGCGATTATTTAAATTGCCGCTTCATTTCCCTTTGTCGTCCTGCCTCATCTACATGGCTCCATCGACGGAGCCATGTAGTCTAGACACACTCTCTGGGTGTATGCAGTTCTGGTTGCCCCATCTCAAAAAAAGAGATACAATAGAATTGAAAAGGTAAAAAGAAGGGGAACCAACATGATTAACGTATGGAATATCTTCCATATAAGGAGAGATTAAAGAGTCTGGGAATTGTCAGTTTGGGAAAGAGACGACTAAGCAGAGGTATGATAGAGGTCTATAAAATCATAACTGGTGTGGGGGGAGTAAATAAGGAATCTATGCCTTCCCATAACACAAGAACTAGAGGATCACCCAAATAAATTAACATACAGCAGGTTTAAAACAAACAAAAAAAAGTACCTCTTCACTCAACACACAGTCAACCTGTGGAACTCCTTGCCAGGGGTTGTTGTGAAGGCCAAAACTATAACTGGGTCCAAAAAAGAATTAGATAAGTTTGTGACAGATCAGTCCATCATTGATGATTAGCCAAGATAGTCACAGACAACCCCATGGTCTCGGTGTTCCTAGCCTCTGACTGCCGCAAGGTAGGAGTGAAAGATGGGTAGAAAGGAGGGGTGGATCACTCTATAATGGCCTTGTTCTGTTCTTACCCTCTGAAGCACCTGGAATTGGTCATGGTATGAAGACAGGATAGTGGTCTAGACAGACCATTGATCTGACCCATTATGGTCATTCTTATGCTCTTAAGAACCTGAATAGAATATTTTATCTGCTCAAGCTGCCAAAAGCACATGCCTTTCCCCTATTCTGGGAAGGCAGCCAGCCTGCCAGCTGCAGTCTATGCCACCCCTTGGCAGACCTGTAGGGCATTTTTCTAGGCCCCAGCTAGGGCAGCCTTTATTAAAAAGAGAATTACAATATTAATAGGAAAATGATTTTTTGCTAATGACAAAGGACTCCATCACTTCCTACTTGGGAATGGTTATGTATCCAACAATGCCACTCTCAATATTATCTCAGATGGGTACTTGTTCCCTGGAGGCTCATAGGGGATGACCTTCTGTCCTCCCTACCTTTGATAGAGCACGGCTTGCATGCATATAAATCAATTAACAACATCAGTTTATGCAAATTTTGCATTTAGAAAGCATGGTGGAAATAAGAGGGCTGTTTATGCCTGTTTGAAAGAGCAAACACAAGCACAACCGCCCCGCCCCCGCTCCTCCACGTTGGGAGCAAACAGCCCACATACTAGAAACAAAGCTGTCTTAATTTATCTATTTGTGCTTCTGCTATTTTCTGTAGGAATGAAGAGAGGCAGCGCAGATTATCGAAAACAATGCAATGTATAAAAAATTCCTCGTGAGCCGTTGGCTGCTAGGCTCCACTGACATTAGTCACAGTGCCTAGTTTTTCTTAAGAATAATGCGAAGGGAATGGATAGTTATCAGTCTGGTCCTGAATAGTTAATCTGCTCTTGAGTGCCTCCGTCGTGCAATGAAAAGTGGAATTGCCAGATTTTGTCCATGAAATCTGATGACACACAGCTGGCTGGAGATGTACAAAGGCTTGGAGCCTTCAGATCCTAGCACAGGGCCAAATCCAATGGAAGGATTCCTACTGATGTCAGAGAGTTTTGGATTGAGTTTATGGTGCCCCCAAGGTTGTTGTATTCCAATAGCAACGTGAGAGGAGGCTACCTGTGGGAGGGTGCCATTAAGATAAAGCTCTTGGCATGCACAGAGAGGAGAAAGGGTCAAACTCAAGGGTCTTTTACTTGCAAAAGTGTGGACAGAGATGTGGCTTGAAACAGGATTCTGTTCACACCAATGAACAACTTAACTCCACTCTCCCTTCTTTGGTGTCATCTTCCTTTAAGTAAGAGAATCTTGATAGCCAATCAACATTCGTTCCATTAATTCAGAGACAGCATTTCCAAGTGATAGGGCACAGGGCTGAAAGCCAGGAGACCTAGACTTTAGTCCCAGCTCTCTGAGCCTCAGTAAATTACTCCAGCTCTTGGTACCTGTTTGCCCTGGTAGCTTTTGTCTGTCTTGTCTGTTTAGACTATGAGCTATTCAGTACAGGGACCGCCCCACACTATGGCTACGTCTACACTGCAGGTTACTTGCGCAAGAACTGTTTTGCGGAAGAGTTCTTGTGCAAAAAATCTTCCACAAGAGTGTGTCCACACTGCCATGTGCTTTTGCACAAGAGATGTGCTTTTGCGCAAGAGCATCCATGGCAGTGTGGATGCTCTCTTGCGCAAGAAAGCTCTGATGGCCATTTTAACCATAAGGGCTTCTTGTGCAAGAAATTCATGTTGCCTGTCTACACTGCCCTCTTGTGGAAGAGCTCTTGTGCAAGAGGGCTTATTCCTCGTGGGGAGAGGAATAACTATTCTGGAAGAAGCCCTGTTTTACTATGCTATACTGTAAATTTACTTCCACAAGAACGTGTGTGCAGTGTAGACAGCCAGCAAGTTTTTGCGCAAGAACGGCTGTTCATGCACAAGAAGCATACAATGTAGACACAGCCTATGTGTAAGTACAGTGTCTAACACAATGAGACCCCAATCTCAGTGGGGCCTCAAGGTACTACCATACAAATATTAATAATTTGGGATCAGGTTCCTCCATACACCATTATCTGTTGCCATCCTTTTACTCTTGCAGCACTCCACACATACCCAGTGTAAGATCAAGCCCAGGGGGTCTGAGTTGCATTCATATATCTGCTTGATTTGCACGTGTGCATTGAGTAAGAGTTGGATGTGTCATGTTTCTGCGTGTGTTGGGATGGGAACAAGATAATGGAGATGAGAGCAACAGGAATTTTGCCCAAGTATAAGGACAGGAGGAATCATACCCACAGAGTAAATTATCTGCAACTGAGGTACTCTGATGATGACTGTATTCATGAAATGGAGATAATTTCATCTCTACCTGATGAGAATGAGAAGAGGGTAGGTTTCCCTGCAATAGTACTGGAAAAGGATGAATGCGGCCATATTGTCCAAAGTACGAACCAAGTTATTTCCTTGGATACTGACATATTCATCAACACAGGGATTTTCTGATGATCTGCTTTAGTTGTCAGCACTGCCCAGTGTTCCCTGCTAAGACAATGAAAAACCAGACATGCCGAAATTTGGCCTCATAAACAAGCACTGGGCTCCTTCCTGTATCCTGTTTTAAATTGCAATCTACATTGTGTCTATTGTGCATGTCATTATTCTTCCCTCAGATATCTCCGGCATCTTGGCCTGATTGCATTTAACTGCTTTTTAAGTCATTATTGGATCTCATGTAATTATGTTCTGTTTGGTTTGGTGGTTACCTCCATCTCTCATTAGCCAGTGGACCCGTTTAGTCAGAGATTAATTTTATCCCTCACATCTGAGCATTTAATTGAACTTCTGTCCTCTCCACCATCATCCCAATAAATGGACACTGCTCCAGCATTTTCCCTCTTCTTGGGAGGCCAAAACATCCAGCCACCTCTGAGTCCACTGCCAGAGCTATTCCATGGTTGAGATATTCAAAGCATGGTTTCCGCTCAGATGCACCCTCGTCTGCAGACAAAGCATGCCTTTTTGCAACCTCTGCTGTCTCCATTGTCATTTCTTTTTCTTATCATGGTGTCAGTAAAGCACCTCAACCAATGGCTCAGAAAGAGTCTATCTCTGAACAATGTTAAAATGAGAATACCATTCTTTGAGGGTGTCTTAAGGAGATTTAAAGGCTTGTCTAATTACAGGTTCTTAAGACACCATAGGCTGTTTTTCCCATTCCCTGAGTCCACCAGATGCCATTCGATTCAGACATCTTCATTTTGTGACTGCTGAGGGCTAAAGTGTGCCTATCTCACCCAGCCACATGGCCATAGGGACATGTCCCCTTACACAATCTATGTTATGGCTCCTCAGAACTATACATGGGGGAGCAATGGGGCCATTACCAAGTTTCTGCTGCATATGGGCAACTCCTATAAAAAAAGGAGTGGGGAGAAGGCACAGCCAGGGATCTGCCCCTCTCTATGCCAGCCAAAAGAGGGGTTATGAATTAACCTTTTGTGGTTCAACTTGGAACTAGAGGAGGTCATTGTGCTCCCTCAAGATAATGCCTCGCCACATGGTAAGGCTTCACCACCAAAGCTTCAGCTAGGCTTAGGAGAAGGAAGGAAAACATCACAGCTAGAGATCTTACACAAGTAGAGAATGATGAAGAGGAAAGCCAAATCTTGCAAGACTGTGGATGTGGCTGGAATCTTTCAATTGTAACCCCTGATTTATGAGGCATCACTGAAAATATCTAGGATCATAGAGAAAGGGAGAAATAACCCCGGCTGTGCCTGCAAATACAGGGCTTGAGCCTAACAGACAGTTAACAAGTCTCAGATGATTTGGAAAATAAAAACCTTAAAGGATCAGATGTGATCCCAAAAGAATCACATTTTTGGTCCTGTACTTTTGGTCTAAAAGTCCTGCCACAGAGTGATCTGCTTTATGGCACCCCCTTTGGGTGAGACCTGGGATTTGGTCTGCCCAGATCAAAACCCACTTCCTTCTCTTTTACCTTCCACAGCTCTCCTTGCATAGCAGCATTGTGACTCAGCCCTCTGGCCAGGTCCCATGGTAGTTCCCTCCCTCAGGGCAGTCCATACAAGTTTTTCTGCTCCAGCAGTGTCAGGCAGTCCTCATACTCGCTGCCCTGACCCTGTCACTCTTACAGTGATCCCTTCACTGCCCCCAACTAGTGCTATTCTGCAGTGGTTGCTAGGGGAAACCAGCCTGGTCCCTACTCTGGGTTCCAATCCAGGGTCCTCTAGAAAGTGGCTGAGATCTGTGGGTATACCCAGATCTTTCTCTAGCTCCTGGCTTCTGTATACCACCATGTTTCTCCAATCCATTTAGGAGTCTGGGAGACCCAGTAGGCCTCAGAGAGAGGGGTTTCACTATTTCCCTCTTTTCCCCTCCCCTTTCCTTTTCCCTCACTCCTGGCAGAGAGAGACAACAAACTTGCCCACCTGCTGCATTGCCAGCCTCCTGGCTTTAGAGAAGCCCTTGTCTGTTCCTTCACAGGTGAGCTTCTTTCTAATCTCAGCTCTCCACACAGCCTAAATCAATCTAGTTTGCTCCTTAATTGGCTGCTTCGACCTGCCTCACCATATTCAGCTCTCTCAGGGCTGGTGTGGGGAGCACACCCAATAACAAGTCTACCAGGGACGGATCTGAAAATGAAATCAAAAGGGGAGGCAGGGAAATACTTAGCATGTGCCCAGCACTGTTTAACTTCAAAGCACTTTAACTCATTTTTAAGGTTAATCTTTGGGGGTTTTAAGCATCAAAAGAAAAGCAGAAACCCACCCTGTTTCAGGTTCTGGATGGACATTCAGCTCCTGTCTCATTCTCTCTGCACTGCATTGCCCATCCAACACGTCCTTGGCATTAATTTGAAATATCACATTGTCGGCAGCCACCAGTTGAAAGGGGATGTGGATCATAGGAAGAATCAAATGGCACAATTAAGACCTCGGTGATTTGTATAAGCATGATTCAAACTGGTTCTCCTCCATGTGTTTCCAAATGGCAGGCTTTGCTTTATTACATTATGAATCATCTCAGCAAATGTACACACCAGCATTCTATCCTATAGTCCTGACTCATTCGATGCTCAGAGAGTCTCTTATGCTAGGCCTACACTAGGGGATAAATTCAAATTAAGATACTCAACTCCAGCTACGTTAATTTCAGGTCTTGAGTCGAAGTATCTTAAATCAACTTTTGGCGCCATCCACACTGCGGGATGCACACTCTCCCTTCGACGTCCCTTACTCCTCATAGGAGCAGGACTACCGGCATTGACAGGTGAGACCCCTCATTTCAAATTAGCATGTCTTAACTAGACCCACTAATCTGAACCCCGAAAGATCAACTGCGGCACCTTTGATTTTCTCTGTAGTGTAGACATGGCCTTGCTGATATTAAGGAACCATCAGAGAAGGTGCACAATAACCAAGAACAGCACTACAGGGGAGCACATTTGCAGTTTGGGTTTTGCAAAACCTCACTGGCTGGGTTTAATCGTAGACGAGTTGCATTTGGGTTAGCACAGTCTTGCCAGCCAACTTTTACTTTTGCCACAGCAAAACTGAGGGGGTTTGAGATTGGGGTCTCCTTTTATACGAACCCTCTAATTTCCCATTTCTCAACAGCAGACTTCATTTTTCCTTCAACAGAGATCTAACTTTACTTTGGCACATTCCTATCATGTGAAATGTGAACAGCAGCAAGAGAAGCACCTGATGTAAATATTTTTGAGGGTGAGGGTGATTGTTTTTCTGTGGCGAGCAGTGCTTGCTCTTTGAAAAGGGGGACGATGCGGCTTTAATAATAGAAAAAAATGAAAGAAAGAAAGAAAGAAAGAAAGGTGCCTCAGTTGTCTCGGCAGCTGATCAACAAAGGAGCAGTCGTGAGCTGTAACCTCTTGGAGCTGCAGTCTGGAACATGACACATGTCAGGCTATGATAAATGGTGCGGAGTGTGTGCAATTTCAAGTGCAATGCCCTTGAGATGCGCAGGACCCCAATCGCAAATGTTATTGTTAAATTAAACCTTAAAGGAAGGATTGGAAAGAGGAAGGGGTGGTGTGTGTGTGTGTCTGTGTGTGTGTGTGTATGTGTATATATATATGTATATGTGTATATATATATAAAATAAGAAATGCACAGACGAAAGAAAAAGGCAAGGTGAAGAGAGAAAACTTTCTGTTTCTCCTTTAATTGAATTGGGAATCTCCTCAGTCCGTCGGGCTGAAATACAGGAGCACTTGCTTTAGGATCCTCTCACCAATGGTATTTTGTAACCTCTGATCAGTGATAATTTGGTCATTAGAGATCAGGCAAAGCAGGTTGGTTTTAAGTTCAGCAAAAATGACACTATAATTGTTTTGTTTTCCCACCGCCAAAGCAGCAATGATGTTCCAAGTCCAGATGTCATTTGATCCAGATCCCCAAAGTTTTGGAGTTTTGATAAACCACTCTGGGATCAGCTCCTCACTCCAGCATAGCAGAGGGGGTATTTGTTCTTTGTCAGAGCGGTGGTTAAAGACTAAAGTTTGGCCCAAAGAAAACAGCATCACACATATGACTACAACAGTCCCTGGGGAACTGAGGGAGAGGTTGTGCATCAGAAATCTATAATCCCTCCCTGCACTGTTAGCCCAAGGGACAGAGGAACAATACAGCTGTGTGGTTCCCTGCTTGTCCAGTGCTCCCATTCCTTCGTTGGCTCCTGATGCCAGGAGTAGGGATAATGAAACAATAGCATTGAAACAGCAATACTGTGTGTGCTGGGATGAGTCGGGGAGGTTCAGTAAGAGCCAGCTGGTGGGGGAAGCAAGGAGGATGACTGAAGAAAGGAATCTCCCTGCAGGCATTTCTTGCTTTGCCTCTCTGAGCAGCCTAGCGTCACAGACAGCGGTGTCATCCTCCCACTGCAACCATGTCATGGCCTTCCTCCCTCCTTGATAATCTATTCTCTTTGGGATCTTCCTGCACTTCCATCCCTATGGGTATGTCTAGACTGCATCCCTCTGTCGGCAGAGGGATGCAGATTAGGCAGGTCGACATTGCAAATGAGGCAGGGATTTAAATATCTCGTGCCTAATTTGCATAAAAATGGCCACTGCATTTTGCCGACTCAGCACTTTGTCGGCAAAAAGTGGCAGTCTAGAGGAGGATCTGTGGAGAAAGAAAGCCTTTTTCGACAGATCCTTTATGCCTGTCGTGACCCCATTTTTATGGGGTTGCCAGGGCTGGCATGAGGCTCTCTGGGGCCCAGGGCCAAAGCTGAAGCCTGTGCCTCACTTCCCAGGACCGAAGCCAAAACCAGAGCCTGACGACCCAGGGCCAAAACTGAAGCTTGACTCACCCATAGGACTGAAGTCTGATGGGTTGGACCACTTGTCCAGAAATCATCAGCACACTATAACATGGTCTACATATTTCCCAGCTTTTCCCTGGCCCACCCAAAAACATAGAGCATAAAGGAACAGGTAGTTTAGAGCCTACTATAGTGACTATAAATCCTGTGGATTCCTATCCTAGTAGTGTAGGCACTCCATCCCCTTTGAGTCATGAGAACCCAGGGCTATTAACCTGGCTTAGACCTTTTTTTTGGGTCTTTGGTCAATTCCCCAAATTATTCTTGTTGTTGAAGAAAATAGACACTAGACTGAAAGGAATTTTATCATAACTATAAATAATTAAATGCAGATGGATTTATGAAAAACAACAGGCAGATTTTGAGAGAGAGAGGAATACAGTAGAGTTTAGATAAAGGGGTAAAACAGAATAGAAAGGCTCAGAGAGGTAGCAGTGTTAGTTTGTAATTTTAAAAATGAGTGGCCCTGTCACACTTCAGAGACTAACCAAAATATATAGAATCATTAGCTTTTGTGGGCAAAACTGAAGTGGGAAGCTAACTGAAGAGAAAGTAAAGATGAACAACTATGCGGGGGGAGGGGAGCAAAGCAAACCTCTCAGGGATGAAACCAAAGGCTTTCAGAGCTTGTCCCAATCCCAGTATATACTAAGGCAAAGGACACTTTCCCCCAACATAATACAATTCCCCAATTCCGAACTCTTCCACAGGAAAATCACATTGGTCCATCATGTGATGGTGTGAACAGGGAATGAACAGGGACATCGGCTGGCTCACACTACCTTCCACATCTTTTGACTTAACCAGCCAACCAATGGAGGTGCTAATTGTTCTTATCAGCCTCCTGCAACTATTTGAAACATCTACTCACTGTCTCTCTTTTTTTTCTCCCTTCCTCCCCCCCCCCCCCCCGCTTCCCTTATTTATTCTTGGACCTGGACTTCTAATACTCCAGTCATCTGAAGAAGTGGGTTGCACGCACGAAAGCTTATGTTATCATCTACATGTTTTTTTTAGTCTTAAAAAAATCAACAAATAGTTTAGTCATTTTGTTAAAGTTTTTCCTGTTACAGACTGATTCAGCTACCCCTCTGATGCCATTGGTCTATCATGTTTAGAGTCCCATATGGTTGGTGATATCCCACATCCAGCAGTTGGATGCAATCTTGGAGTGAGCCCTTTAGACTTGAAACTCATAGGCAGCATCTAAGAGGCACTTATTGTCTTTCTACGACTTTAAGGAAATCCATATATTTTGGGGAGATGTGTGACAGAGGCTATGTCTAGACTACATGGCTCTGTCGACGGAGCCATGTAAAATAGTTTATTCAGCATAGTCAAAGAAGCGGGAATTTAAATAATCCCCGCTTCATTAAAATAAAAATGGCCGCCACGCTGTGCTGACGATCAGCTGATCCGGCACAGCACGGCAGTCTAGACGCAGCGCGATCGACAAGGGAAGCCTTTGTCGACCACTCTGGTATGCCTCGTGAAACGAGGTTTACCGGAGTGGTCGACAAAGGCTTCCCTTGATGACCGCACCACGTCTAGACTGCCGAGCTGTGCCAGTTCAGCTGATCATCGGCACAGCGCAGCGGCCATTTTTATTTTAATGACGTGGGGATTATTTAAATCCCCGCTTCTTTGACTATGCTGAATAAACTATTTTACATGGCTCCGTCGACGGAGCCATGTAGTCTAGACATAGCCCTAATGTTTAAAAGGAAGCTGAAGGTACACGTTTTATCCCCACAACTGCTATCACCTCTCAGTGAAATCTCAGAGGCAGCATTTGACTTTGTTTCATCAGTGCAGTGAGGTTGAATTCAGTGATGTTTCTAAGAGGTTTTGGATCCCAAAGAGAATGTGCTGTAGAATTGCAATGGACCAAGACCTGGTTCCACATTCATACAAGTTTTGCACTAGCCTAAGTCAATTCATTGCACTAGAGTTACAGTAGTGTAAATCAAATCAGAATCAATATCACTTCACCAGTGCTGGTAGGGAACACATCTGTCATTGCATAGTGCTGTGCAAGACTAAACAACTGTTTAGAAAGACAA
Source organism: Pelochelys cantorii (assembly GCA_032595735.1). Classification (NCBI taxonomy): domain Eukaryota; kingdom Metazoa; phylum Chordata; order Testudines; family Trionychidae; genus Pelochelys; species Pelochelys cantorii. The sequence continues at coordinate 35,170,415 of CM064338.1, read as the reverse complement.
GTGAAAGATTGCAACAGATTATGAGTCTTTTTCATTAAGCAGACTGTATTTATCGAAACTGGAATTGGATAGGCAACTTTTTGTCAGATGTTGTCAGCATCAAAAAAAAAAGCTATGTTAATTATCCAGGGGCTTCTTCTGAAAACACTAGCTGCGACCCCCTGCCAGAATCGTGGAAAACTATATATGCACCATCCTGGTTTTCTCTGATAGACAATACTTCTGCATTCTCAAGCGCTGAGTCCCAGAGATTTACAACAGTGAAAACTTTATGGCCGAGGCAGGGACAACAGAATGAAGTTGGGAAAGACACAAAGTCACAAATCAACAGTATGAATTAGTGAAGATTTCCCTCCATTCTCCCCTCCCACCTTCCCACCATCCTCACAATGTCTTTATAACAGACCAAATCCCACTCTCACTCCCACAGTTCTGAGTGCCTAAATATTCCAGAGACTTCCTGCCTCCCCAGCTCCCCGACCCACCCTCCCACCCAGTATTCAGGGCTGATGCAGTCTCCAGCCTCTATGTGAAGTACTGTGTGGGCTGCTCTGTAGTCTCTAGCCCCTGACCCAGCTGCAAAGATTTGAGCTTTGATTGCTGGGCTGAGAGGCCCACATCAATGTTCTCGCTCATAGGCTGCTGCTCTCTGTGGCTTCAGCCTAAGAAATCTCAGCACTCTTATCTGCCTCAGCTGGATCTACCTCTTTAAGACAGCTCAGCTCTACCTCCTACCTAGAAACCATATACTGTCCTAAAAGTGTCTCTGCAGAAAGGGATGAATTGTCTATAGGAACCTTAAAAGAGTCTAAGCTTCTAGGGAGGTGCTCCCAGAGAAAAATAGCTCACCCCTCCCCCCCCAACATGCTCCAGGCTCCCTTACTCACATGTACCTGGCTGCAGTCCAACTTAGGGTGATCCCTCATACCAGGCTCATTTGGTGCCAGTCTCTTGTTCTTTCATTCCCCAGCAAGAATGATACACTTTATTGCCCCCATCCCAACTGAAAACTTTTGTTTTAACCCAAACTGTCAGATAACAGAAATGCAAATGAGGTCTGACCCATTCCCTCATTTCCCTGTACTCACCACCAGCAGCGAGCGTCCTCCTTTTTTCTCAGTTCCCTTGCAACTTTGGGCTATTATTTTCCCTATTGTCCAACAGCTATCCATAGTGAGCTACCTACTGCGTAGGGCTTCTGGCCACAGGGCTTATTCACAGGATCTTTAGCACTCCTCTATTTGTTCAAAAAAGTGTCCCTAGGAACTCCGTGTAATCGACATTTGGTTTGCACGTCTTAACCCAATGCTATGTCCATTCGCAACACAGTGCCACATAACTTACTGCTAGAAACAATTCAGTGCTGCTCCAGTAAGAGGAGCATTCCTTACTGAATCAACAAAACTACACTTGGCCTTCTTTGGCTGTTTCACACGCAAGTCCTGACCACAGCAGAAGTTACTCATGAGATCTACCAAAATGCCAATCCAAGGAAAGATGACTTTGTCTCTCCGAGAAACTGGGTGGAGAGCTTTGCCCCAGCATCTTTTTTATTGTTCATACAACACCCATCACAATATTGTTGGAGGAGAGCACTATGTAAACAGTTAGTAAAAAGGGTGCTGGTAGATGGCAAACAAATTAAGTAGCATTGTTCTTGGGTTTTATAGGACTAGTAAAACCTGTGTTTTGCGCCGCAAGCAGGCTCTTTTGTGCAGCTTTCTGTACTAAATATATTAAACCATCAGGACCTCTGCTCAGCTGGAAGGGACGAGGCTAAACTAACTGTGTAAAACTCAGCAATAGCTCTTTGTTGGTGTATTAAACATGGATTAATCAAATCCCTCACAAGAGTGAGGCTTGCCCAGGTAGTCACAGAGGAGAAGAGTTTTCTTAGTATATTCATTTTGGGCTGAGGTCAATGGGAGCTGAGCTCTTTTGGAAATCTTGCCCCTCAAGGCTAGTCTCTGACAAACAATACAATATGGGCTGTGTCTAGACTGGCCAGTTTTTCCGCAAAAGTGCCTGCTTTTGCGCAAAAACTTGCCAGCTGTCTACACTGGCCGCTTGAATTTGCGCAAGAGCACTGATGTTCTAATGTAAGAAATCAGTGCTTCTTGCACAAATACTTTGACGCTCCCGTTCAGGCAAAAGTCCTTTTGTGCAAAACCTTTTGCGCAAAAGGGCCAGTGTAGATAGCTCAGTTTTGTTTTGCGCAAAAAAGCCCCGATGGAAAAATGGCGATCGGGGCTTTCTTGCGCAAAAGCACATTTAGATTGGCCATGGACGCTTTTGCGCAAAAAGTGCTTTTGCGCAAAAGTGTCTGTGCCAATCTAGATGCTGTCTTGCGCAAATACTTTTAACGGAAAACTTTTCCGTTAAAAGCATTTGCGCAAATTCATGCCAGTCTAGACGCAGCCTATGCTGTACAAGGATAAACACTTCAACTGATTAATACAGGCAAAAGAAACCCTCTGGCGAATGCTCTGTTCTGTCATATGGGTTATCTGACTTCTTCCCTCCATCCTTTCTAGAATATTTTTCCCCTAAGTCTTTCTCTCTCTTTAGAGTTTGCAACACATCTGGAATCCAGGACACAGCACCTGCAGTGCTGAAAAGGAGCTTCGTCGTCATTTAAACTGTAGCTTAGGAGACCACGGTTGTTTCTTCCATTTTAAAGCCTTGGGCCTTCTCTGACACAGTGGAGTCAATTGAAATGCTGGTAGTTCTGAAATGTACATTTGTAATCCAGAAGACATTTTAAAATTACCCTGAAGACCCTCAAGGACCCAGAACTAAACCTAACCTAGAAAAATGATTCTATGGGCATTCACTGTAGCTCAGTCTGAATTAGAAGAGTAAAGGAAGTTCATTGGGGATGTCAGTTCAGGGGTGAAAATGGAAGGCGAATCTTATTGGAGCAAAAGAATATACCTCTACTCCTACTGTTTGGTTGGATGTCTTCTTCAGTACCCATTCCATTGTTTACAGAACCACAATTGTTCCCAGAACTCCAGCACCTGTTTATTTTCCATCTGTAGCCTATCTATCTAAAGCGGAATTAACACAGCGCCATTTCCGCAAGCAAGGAACATCAACAGGCTCTGGGGACACAGAAGGGAAAGCTAGCCTGAGAGGATACCAAAGATTGAAGACAAGCCTGTTCTGAAGTAGGAAGGTCTTAATACCTTAGGGTATGTCTACACAGCTACATTATTTTGGAATAAATGATGTTATTTCAAAATAACAAAACGTGTGTCTACACAGCAAGCCATTATTTTGAAATAATGTCAAGATGGAGGACTTTTTACTGTGACTCCTGTAACCCTCATTTTTAGAGACGTAAGGGAAGTTGAAGGAAGAGTGTTCTTCCTTTGACTTCCTGCAGTGTAGACAGTGCCAAAAGCCGAGTTAAGCTACTTTGACTACGCAATTAAGCTACGCAATTAATGTAGCTGAAGTTGCATGTCTTAATTTGACTTTTCCCACAGTGTAGATATATCCTGAGGGTACATCTAGACTACAAGCTTCTTTCGAAAGAAGCTTTTACAAAAGAGCTCTTTCGAAAAAGCTTCTTTCGAAAGAGAGCATCCACACCTCAAAACTGGATCGAAAAAGACACTGCATGGATGCTCTCTCAAAAGAAAGACCTGATTGCTATTCACAGAATGGCCACCAGGCCACCTGTGCTTTTTCGATTGACTTTTCTTTTGAAAAATGTCCCTGTTTTGCGTCCACACACGCCTTTTTTCTAAAGAGCTCTTTCTTCCTCGTAATTTGAGGTTTACCATTGTGAATGCAGGTGAAGTTTTTAAAAAAAAACCAGTGTAGTCTAGACATACCCTTAATGAGGAAATGAGTAATGATAAGGAAGATGGGGTGAGTTTGAGAGGAGTGGGGGCTAGTTATTTCCTTAAGCTGGCTTTTGCTCTGTATAATCATAGTGGCTGTGTCTACATTGGCAAGATTTTGCGCAAAAGCGGCTGCTTTTGCGCAAAATCTTGCCACCTGTCTACACTAGCCACGAGTATTTGCGCAAGAACACTGACATTGTAATGTACAAAATCAGTGCTTCTTGCGCAAATACTCTGACGCTCCCGCTCAGGGATAAGCCCTCTTGTGCAAGTATTCTTGCGCAAGAGGCCAGTGTAGACAGCAACGTTAATTTCTTGCGCAAGAAAGCCCGATGGCTAAAATGGCCATCGGAGCTTTCTTGCGCAAGAGAGTGTCTACACTGGCACCGTTAAAAGTATTTGCGCAAAATCATGCCAGTCTAGACGCAGCCAGTGTGTTTAGATTGTTATGAGAAAGATGCTTGGTTAGTTACTGGAGTTCCATGTATTTCTTCACTGTATAAGTTTTGAAGAGCTAAGAGGTGTAAACAGCTCAAGGAATTTACTGAAGTCAGCAAATATGGTTGAACATACACAGAGTATCTGCTGAGTAGGAGGGATCCACTGTTACATAGCCACTATCTGGAATAGAACTGCACTTTAAAGGCATGCACATGGCATCTATTGCAATAGTAACTGAGTGCACAGAACTGTAAATGGACACTGAGAAGACCATCCATGCGAGGCAGATCAGCTACAGGATTGGGACTGATCAGATGTCTGTGAAGGACACCTGAGTCTGTCTCTCCTAACCAATCAGAATGCATTCAGAGATGGCCTCTAGAAGGAAGGAGCTATCTAAATGTGAGCAAGAGTGGCAGGAAAAAGAGAGGAAGCTCTTCAGCCTGCAGGGAAAAGAACTCAGCATGAGGTGGGGGAAGCTCTGTAAATAATGGAGAAACAAAAATAGAAGCCCGGGGAGAAATCATATTCCTCTCTTCTTGCTTTGCCACACTCTCTTGCAATTGTCTCGGAGGGGTAGCCATGTTAGTCTGTAAAGGTACATCTACACAGTAGTGCGTACCTCGAAATAAGCTACACAATTGTAGCGACACAAATTGCATAGCTTATTTCGAAATGGCTTATTTTGAATTTTGGTTCTGTCTACACAGCGCTAATTTTGAAAAAAATCACTATTTCAGCATCTTCCTTAATTCTCGTGCAATGAGGTTTACAGGAAGTCAGAATAAGAAGCCTGTTATATCGAATGTATTTTGAAATAACAGGTGTGCTGTTAAGAACGCTATTTTGGGATAATGGATGCTATCCCAAAATAGCACCATTGTGTAGACGTACCCTAACTGAAAAAAACACAAAAAACAATGAATGGTCCTGCAGCACCTTAGAGACTAACAAAATATGTAGATAGTATCACGAGCTTTAGTAGGCACAACCACTTCTTCAGAAAAATGGAGCATTGGGTCCTGGTCTTCTGCTAAACATTGTATCTTTCCCACTAAGTATAATTATCTCTCAATGGGGAAAAGAATAGGAAACTTACTTTGATTTATCTGCACAATATGGAGATAAAAGTGCAGAACTGGTCAAAAAAGCAAAGATGAAATTCTATCTAAATTGTATTATGGGTGCATTTAGTTTTACTTAGGGAAGGTTCTGAACTGATTTCCTCTTTACTTGCTATGCAAAAAAAAAAAAAAAAAAAAACAAACGTTGAGAATTGAACAATGATGTTAAAAAGAAAAAGAAATCCAAGAAATTATTGAAAAATAATTGGACGGAAACATCTCCAAGTGAGATTAGCTTTAAATCTTCTTGGGGAGCAATGGAAGCAACAAAAAGCAAGTTTATTTCATTAGCTTCACACTGCATATTCTATTCTCAACCTGATGATGTAATGCAATAATCTTTGGTTATAAGGATAGTTTTCCATATATTTTTAATAATGACAGTACATCTGGTTTTGAATTACAATACAACAATCAATAAAAAATACAGACTATTAAGTGTTACTCCAAACCCTATTCAAACCATATTCAAATGAGTTAAAGGGAGAATGTCAGGCCACCAGGCCCAAAATACAAACTATTCATTTGCCGAGCCAAGAAAATGACAGTCTCAACGGCTATGTTTACAGTACCATGTTATTTTGAAATAAGCTATTTCAGAATAATAACTCCCAAAGGGTATGGCTACACAGCAAAGTTATTTCGAAATAACAACCGTTATTTCAAAATAACTTTCCTAGAGTCTACACAAGCCAACTGCTATTTTGAAATTAATTCGAAATAGCGGAGGGCTTATTTTGAAATTGGCAAACCTCATTCCACGAGGAATAGTGCCGATTTCAAAATTGCTTATTTCGAAATAGGGGGCCTCCAGCCCTTCCCAGGGTGCCCTGCTTGCCGCCCTGGCCATAAGGTAACTTCTGACCTGATGCCCTGCCAGAGCCAGTTCCAGCTGGCCTTAAATGTGATTCAGCATCCAATCAGTATGGACGCGCTATTTCGAAAGAGCAAAAAGCTATTTCGAAATGCATTTTGTGTGTAGACATATTATTTTGAAATAAGATATTTCGAAATAACTATTTCGAAATTAGATATTTCAAAATAATGCTGTAGTGTAGACATACCCAAAGTAACTATTTTGAAATAAGCTTATTCCTCTTCACAAGCAGGAGTCACTATTTTGAAATAACAAGCCCATTATTTCGAAATAACAGGCTTGGTAATGTGGTCGCTCGCCTTGTTATTTCGAAATAAGGGGAGTTATTTCGAAATAACTCCCCAGTATAGACATGCCCGTTACTTTAACCATCTGTGAGAAGGAAAATAATTTCTGTCCAAACCCAAGTACATGATTACATGGAGCAGCGATCTTGTCTGTGGTAGTATGAACTGTAAAGCTCTCTCATATACTACATAGAGCTTGCTGGCACTAAGTAAAATGTGTCAAGACTATTTCAGTGCCATCGTGGTACACTCTAGTTCTCACTAGCAGGGTCCAAATGGGAAATGAGTGTGCAACATGTTAAAACATGCTACAATTGACACCCTGTAGAGTGGACCATGGTAGACAATCTCCAGGCCAGCAGTCAGATTGAACTAAAGAGAGAAAATAGCAATAAATGTAGCCCTTTTTCTTATTTGTAAATCATCCATGTACAGACTTTGATATTTGTGACTTTACACAGAAATATTTCTGCAGACTGGTTGTTCATGAACTGTTTGTATACCTGCCTTAGGTGGCCAGCCATGCACCAGGAGCAGTCAATCACTAAGGCCATGTCTAGACTACGTCCCTCTTTCTAAAGAGGGATGTAAATTAGACAGATCGAAATTGCAAATGAAGCCGGGATTTGAATTTCCCGTGCTTCATTTGCATAATGGCGGCCGTGCGTTCTTTCGAAAAAGAGTACTTTGAAAGTAAAACTGCCGTCTAGACGCGATTTTTTTCAGAAAAAAAAAACCTTTTTCAAAAGAACAGGTAAACCTCATTTTTTCAGGCATTACGGTTCTTTCGAAAAAGGGCTTTTTTTCTGAAAGAACCACATCTAGACGGAGGTTGTACTTTCGAAATACCCTTTTACAAAAGAACTCGTGGCCGCCATTATGCAAATGTAGCATGGGAAATTCAAATCCCGGCTTCATTTGCAATTTTGATCTGCCTAATTTACATCCCTCTTTCAAAAGAGGGATGTAATCTAGACATTGCCCTATATCCTAAAACATAGTCAATGCAATGTACTATATGAGTGCTGACTATCCCCTCCCTATACCAGTTCTGCCTGTGCAATGAAAAGGTGGAACCAATGGCTCCACCCCTTCCCTAATACTGTTTGAACGGAAGAATAAGGTGATACTTTTGACTCATTATTTCCCTACATGGATTTGCATACTAGGGACAATTCTGGGTGACAGTTAGCAAGAAAATATTTGATTACCAAAGAGATATTTTATTCTGAGTGCACAGGGAATGACTGGATGGAATCTCTCATGGATGGATTATGTCAGCCGTTTCTTTTTGTTCTTTAGGTTTTTTCTCCCCAAAAACTTTTTTCCCCCATGTGCATTGGTGTTTTAGAAAAAAATATCCCCTTCTGCCGACATTCCCTTTCGAGTCTGAGAACCTCTATTGTCTTTTCTCTGGTAATAAATGATAATAATTAAAGGCAAATACACAATAATTAGTCACACTAGGTTTATCCATCTGGCATACCTGTATCACATCACTGTGTCTTTGAAACAGATGACAAGCACCATATTGCACAACATCCTGCTAATGGGACTGAGCGGAGAATGGGAAGGCACAAGGGTCAGCAAGAGTGAATAAGAACATCATACGCCTAAAAAAAGAACAGTAGCTGACCACTGAGTTATATATCACCCCTCGGCAGATGTGTTTCTCCTTAGGACTTTCTGGAATATGGAAATATACAGTATCCAGCATATATGTATTTGTCTCTGAACTGATGATCATTTCCTGGAAAATTTTAGTCCTGAGTTCAGAACTATGAGGGTTGGACTAGATATTTTGGTATCACATGTTAAAATAAATTCATACAGGCTTTTTGGTTATGTGCAGTGCTTGGGTTCCACCCAGAGTACAGCGCATTATGGACTAAATGACCATGTTCAATAAAGTGTTTAGCTTTCAACTCAAAGGAATCAATGCTGCCTCCTGTGTCCTGACTGGCATTTGGATGTCTCCTATTGAACTTGTGCTTTTCAGAGAAGTGTAATTAAGGGGTAGACAATGTACCTGATATCAGGTATTTTTAGAAGCCTTCTCAACATCCCGGGGGGTTTGTGGGTAGAAGGCAGATATGGGCTAATACTGCAAAGAGTATTTCAACAAAAATGCACTCCAATTTTTTGAAGTGATTACTTCTTTTCTGATCACACCCCATTGGGGTTTGCTTTCTGTGGACATTTGAGAGATGGAAAATTAATAATAATATTTAGCTCCTCGTTAGTTCTCATAGCAATTACAAAAAAGGGTACCGTTGTTGTCATTTTACATATGGGGCACCTGAGACAAAGCGAGATGAAGTGATTTGCCCAAGATCATCCAGCAGGGCAGTGGCAGGTCTCCCAAGTCCCGTTCAATACTCTAGCCACTATGAATATTCGGAGGCTGAATTTCAAAGTCACATTCATTCTGATTTTCAGATTAGTCCCCCAGATGTGCTTCTTTACTCATTTAAGCAGGAAGCAACATGCAATCCCCATTGATGGTTGATTTATTGCTACATTTTGCATCATGGAGTGCCTAAGAGCTCCAGTGATCACAGGGCTAGGTGTCGCACAAATGCAGAACAAAAAAAGGGTCTCTGGCCCAAAAAGCTTACAAGAGAACCATAGGAAATCAACAGGTGAATTTTCCCTAGCTACAACTACCCCTTTTCTTGAATTTTGTCTAGATGAATACTGTTCAGAAGTTAGAAAGACTGCAAAATGCATCAAAGATTCTAATGAGCTAAACTTTGGCATGATGGCCATTCAGATCCACTGTACTCTTGCATCACACAGGTGCAAATGATGACCCTAGGTGTAAAAGAGGAATCAGGCCTCAAAAACACAATGTAGATTGACATGGTGCTATTTTCTTTTCACTTTACAAGAATCCTTATCAACTCAGTTTATGTAGAACTTGCTTCTCTTTTTTTTTTCTCCCCTGTGAAAAGAATTGTTCTGAAGATGCTGAATCAAGTAGAGATGTAGGCTATAGTTGAAGCGCATTTGAAGTGAGTCCTGGCAGATAGTACATGGTACATGCTTTGTTGGAGATCTAGGCTGAAGGAAAAGACACCATGAGGGTTAGTAAGCTTACCTTACACTTAAATACAATGGTGTGGGTGCTTTTTCCCCCTTGTGACATCCAGGATTCCATAAAAATAGTAATTATTATTGTTTGTTTTCTTGCAGTGCGAACAATGGGCTGGGCACTGTCAAAGCACAAAATAATCAAAAATCTATTCTGCAATTCTGCATCAGAAAGACAAGGTCTGTGGTTGCTGCTTGAAAGGCAAAACAAAATCCCACATTTCACATCACTTATTGAAGTCTAAATTAAGACCATATTGACATATACATTCATCATGCGTTTTACTGGAAAAGAAATTCTTCACTTCCCCTCCAGGAAAGCACATCTACTATGTATGTTATGGAACGGATATTTTGCTCCACCCCAGAAACCATTGCATTTCACTGGTGGGTGGGTGATTCCCCACTGCATATATCATGTTCCTGTTCCCACTGATATCCACAAATGTTCTGCCAATTAATTAAATTGGATTAAAATACATCTGTAAAAAATTGTTGATCTTAAAACTGATAGCCACCACATAAAGCTAAGCAATACATTAATTATCACTGGGTAAATTAATTGGGAATGGCTTTCTAAAGTATTTCATATTACATGTTTTCTCTACAAAAAAGAGTCTTTTTTTCTTGTTTATTTCTTTCTTCTCATGGACAGTTCCTAGGGATGACTTTCATGGCTCTTACTGAAGCTGCTCATTGTTCTGTTGCTCCATAATTAAAACACACTTCCATATGAAATTAGTGTGTGGTATTTATTTATTTTTATGATTATTACTGTACAAAGGCTGTGCTGTCTTACTCCACACCTCGTCATCTCCTTTTCCCCTCATCACTACTCCCTGAAGGAAATAGCTACTCATTTTCTCCTGGTATGCTTCTAATCTACTCAAGTGATACATTTGCCCTTTAACCTATGGACAGTAATATTAGCTTGTTGTGCCAGCATCTTTCATGAAAAAAGAGATGCTAGGGAAGTCCAGGTTGGCTGTTGTTTTTGTCCACTCAGAACTGGACATTGCTATACTGAACTTCCAGATCATGCTCACTTTAGGTGAATCCTCAGGATTTTTCTAGTTTATTATTGTTTCAATGAAATGTTCTGACTATTGTAAGAAAACATACTTGCAAAGTTACTGAAACTGAAGTATCTGCATAGATTCCACATGGCTTGTTAACCATGAACGTTAGACAGAAACACAACGATGAAGCATCATTTTGTATACTTTGAGGTATTTATAACTTTGGGAATTCATGAAAGTTTTGCTGCTGTAGTGGAGCTTTACTTTTCATTCATTTCAGCTTCCAGCAGCTGGTCTTCAAGGAGGATACAAGTCTTCCCTCAAAACTATTACTAACAAACTAAAGACATCATGAATTTTCATCCAAGGAAAAAAGCCAAGGTGTAAATTGACATTGAATAAAACAAGAAGTTTCCAGGGAGATCAAAGTGACCAGTAAACTATTCAAAACAAATAAACAAAAATAGCTAAATCACAAAACACTATTTGGATTAACAAAACTTTCATTATAGTTTATTTCACATAGGAAAAGGTTGCAGCTCAGATTCACATAGAAACCTTATACCACTCCATAAACTTTCTGAAAGTTCAAATATAACTCCTAAACTCACATGAACTCAAACAAATGTCTCCAATATAGTCTGATTTAGCCTCAAAATGGACTAGAGCCATGAAATCTGATCCAAATTCTGGCATGTTTGTCATATACAGTACATCAAGGATCTTGCTTAAATGAATGCTATGCAACTTTCATGTAGGGACATTACATTTAACACATTTTTTTTCAGACTCGTTGATTTAAGTTCAAAGAAGCCCAATGCCCTTTAAATCTTTATGAGGCCTGCAGCACAGATTATAATCCAGGATCTTTCTAGAAATTATCTAGCCAAGGATGCATTTTATGTAATTGATATCTCACTCTTTCTGTTGCTGATTTTATTGTGCTTTGATCGTGTCCCACGGGGCTGCATTCTGGCCCTCATGCTTGTGAAGTTACGAATTGGCTTCCCTTTTTCAACCAGCATGAGGAGTGAAATTACCATTCCCTACACTACATTAACATCTCCCTTGATTTACCAGCAGGTTTATCCCAGTGGTCTTGCACTGCTCTCTTGCCCAGCAGATGTGCAGATCTGGTGGTTGCCTCAAAGAAAGTGGTGTAAACACTATCAATAGAGTCTTTCAAGACCACTGGAATTACCATACTATATCAGACCTATTGTCCATTTAACCCGGACTCTAAGGGTATGTCTACACTGCCACCCTAGTTCGAACTAGGGTGGCTAATGTAGTCATTTGAAGTTGCAAATGAAGCCCGGGATTAAATTATCCCGGGCTTTATTTGCATGTTCCCGGGCACCGCCATTTTTAAATGCCCGGTAGTTCGAACTCCCTGCCCGCGGCTCCACGTGGCACAGGCTAGGTAGTTCGAATTAAACTCCTAATTCGAACTACCGTTACTCCTCCTGCAATTCCTTTATAAATCTCACTACATTCCTGGCGCTATAATATCCTATGGCAATGAGTTCCAGTCTTAAAGGAAGTATATCATCTATTGACATGAGTTTAGACAAGAGGAATCAAGATGTCTCCAACATTAATGATATTATATTAGAAAAGGGTTTTAGAGCCAGTATATCCAAAATCAAAAGTACCTTACTTAACCTGAAGGGCCTACTCCTTTTCTTGAAATGGTGGATCCATTAACTGTGCAGCCACAATATTTTTAGCATTTGTTCTGTATGTGTAATGATCCCACCATGTTCCATCACTTTGATCTAGGGGCCATCAAAACTCATGATCAGATCCTTAAGTAGACCATTGGGGATTATGCACCTAAACAGGGACAGTACTAGGCTGTTATCCTCGAGCAAAACTGCCACTATGGGGAATTAATGCACATGCATATCATAATTTTCAAAATGTAGCTAAGAATGGGAAAGGGGTTTTGAAAATAGTAAGAACTGTTCTGAAACCTTGCCCACAACTCAAAATGAACATATTTGATATTCTAATCCATTTCTCGTATTCCTTGTACCACTGCAAATTTTAGTGCTACCACTGCTGGAATATTGTGATTTTTTCTGGTGTCCATACTTCAAGAAGGGTGTTAAAAAATTGGAGGGGGTTCAGAGAAGAGCCATGGGAATGATAAATGGATTGGAAAACATGCCTTACAGGGCAAGACTCAATAAACTCAATCTATTAAGCTTATCAAAGAGAAGGTTAAGGGGTGATTTGATCACAGTCTATACATACCTACAGGGGGAACAGAAATGTGATAATAGGCTCTCCATTCTAGCAGAGAAAACGTAATAAGATCCACTAGCTGGAAGTTAAAGCTAGAGAAATTCAGACAAGACATAAAGTGCACCATTTTAAAGTGAGGGTAATTAATCATGGGAACAATTTACCAGGGATTGTAGTGAATTCTATATCACTGGACATTTTTAAATCAAAATTTGATGGTTTTTTTCCTGAAAAGCTCTGTTCTAGCTGAACCACATCCATTGGACTGGAAGCAGGAATTCATTCAGGGAAGTCCTGTGATATTGAGGAGGTCAGACTAGATGATCACAGTGGTTCCTTCTGGCCTTAAATGTATTCGTCTATGAATCTAAGAAGCTGTTTAGAACCAGAAATAAAAAACATACAGAAGAAAAAAATACACATCCTCAGTATATTTTCATAATTTCAAGCCTAATTCTGTATATCTGAATTGGTCACATAAGACTACATACAGGCCAGTCGACAGAGGGAGCAAAGGGCCCAGTGATTCAAAGGGCTCCCATCTGCTGCTACTGAGGCAGAAGTCCCAGGGCCTTTAAATTGCCGCTGGAGTACCATGTGGTTCAGAGGGCTGGAACCCTGTCTGTTCTGCCTGTTCTTAGCTCTAATTTACCCCAAATGTCTCCTCAGAGACCAGTAAGCAGTGGAAGTGTTGGTAATGCTTCTAGATAATATTGACCTCCCATGGTATGGCCAATTCTCTGTTTCAGCACCGGTTAGGTCTCCACAGTGCCAGACTAGAGAGGTTCAACCTGTACAAGAATGTCTTTTCACAGATTAGTATACACTAGCATATGGGCACAGTTATGGCATGTCTAGACTACCCATGGCTTTCAAAAGAAGATATGCAAATTTGGCACAAATTTACATATCTTCTTCCAATCCCATTTTTTTGAAGAAAAAAAAAAGCAGTCTAGATGCGGTTCTTTCAGAAAAAAAAACCCTTTTTCGAAAGAACCCTTCTTCCTAAAAAAAAAAAGAGGTATACAGGGTTCTTTCAAAAAGGGTGGTTTTTTTTTTAAAGAACTACGTCTAGACTGCTTTTTTTTTTCGGAAAAACTGTTCCGAAAACAGGATCGGAAGAAGATATGAAAATTCGTGTCGAATCTGCATGTCTTCTTTCAAAAACCGCGGGCACTCTAGATGTTCCCTTAATAGTTATACCATAGTTCATTTTGGGTTTGTTGCCATCAGTTCAGTGGCAATAGTCTCAGCTTGCTGCCTACTTAGCAATTATCAGACATAACTTTTTGTGCAAAGGCAGGAAACTGGAGCATGATTTTAGCTTCTTCATGTAAGGTTCTGTTTTTATGTGCAATTCTTTATTGTGTTTGCTTGTTCAGATGCTTTAGTTCTCCACTAGTAAGATTCTGGCCCTTCAATTCTTTCAGGGTCTTATCGCTTCCTAGGATGGCTATTTTGTGGCTAATATTACTGGATTCTAATCTTATGTCAGGCCAATTTCCACTCCTGGGTATCAACTTAATATTTAACACACTCCCTACTGAGGAGATTAGACCTAGCCTAGAAGAGGGTATGTATCCGAGGATCATTTTGGTGTTTTTCATGGCTCACTCCCATGATCTTCTAGACCATATTGTTTCACATATGCATGCTATGCGCTTTTCTTTTTGCCACATATTCTTGCAGTCTTACATCAAGGGCTGATCTCACACAAACAAACTGAATGTGTCTGTGCTTTAAATTAGAAGGAAGACATGTGTCTCAGCCCACTGTAACTGCACAGGGACACACCATGTAGGAAAGAGGGGAAAAAACCCATCCACCATAACAGATACCAGGTGAAAGGGAAGAAACTTCATTTCCATTATCACCTCCCTTCATCTGCTCAAAACACATCCAGGGGTTGTCATGGTGATGCAGGTTTGACCTCTCACTTTTACTCTTCCAGGAGCTAAAAGGTAAAAATGAGGTATTCTGCCTCAAATGGAAATCCACCTCCCTCCGTTAAAATGACATTCAATCCATTTTGCCCTTCATCAAACCTAATGCTTTGCGGTCAAGATTATAATTAATTAATTAATTAATTAATTAATTAGATTAAAACAACCCAGCATGAGAACAGAAAGGGCTTGATTCAAGAGCCCGTACCACGATTGTACCTGACAGGAAAGGCCCCTGTCAAAGTTTCCCAGGAATCCAGTTATCATGCCCTGTGCTGCTACTCTTTTTCTCATTCAGGCTCTGTCTGCTGTGGTTTGTTTGTTCATTTGGTTTGGTTTGGGGTTTGTGTGGGTGGAAGCTCGAGGGCAGGAAATCAAACTATTGATTGAACTGTAGAGCAGCCTCAGAAGCCATTATTAGCATCCTGCCACATGCGAGACTGTAAAAGGTTACTTCTTTTCTATGTATTTATATTCTCGAGACGTGGGCTTCAGCAAACCAGCTGTTTTGCCAGATTGGCAGAGGCAGGCTGGCACACATGCTCGCCTAGTTGCTGGAGCTATGCAGTCAAGTGAGCAGAGGTATTTATGTGGATGGGTGGGGTGATCTCTGATTTTCGTGCTTGTGAAGCTGCCCTCTGTCTGCCGGTTTAGAAGTTCAACCCTCTGCTTTGGTAACCATCCCCTTTTCCCTCCTCCATATCCTTTTCCCCACTAGTCTGACACAGCCACAAGCCCTGATCACTCATGGGGTCAGTGTGATGGCAAATTAGTTTTGTTTAGATCAAGGATGGGCCAGTTACACAGAGAATCTCTGCTGCAAATTCCCTAGCCCATAGTAGAGGTATGTCAAACCTACATCTGCATGTGAATTCCCCATCATTACAAGCTAAAGGAGAGCTACTGAGTTTTCATGACTGAGTTAGATTGAGCTGGGTTTTTTTTTTTTTAATTTTCAAAACATCTGCAGTGTTAATATATGTTAAACCTCTCTAGTCCGGCATTCTCTGGTCTGGCAACATCCAGAGTCTGGCATAATTTTAGTTAGCTGGATGCCCACTTATCATGGGTGTGGACAAGTTTCCTGCAGTCCCATATAGTTTGTTAACACCCACCAGGCCCGGCTTTCAGTGTGCGTGCTGTTATTTAGCTCTAACTTACCCCTAAATGTCTTCTTAGGCTAGATCTACACTAACAGGTAAAGTCAGCTTAAGATACTCAACTCCAGCAACAGAGTCAAATTAATTACAGAGCTGGAGTCAAAATATCTTAAATCACATTTTGGCACTGTCCACACAGCAGGAGGTCAAGGAGAGCACACTCTCCCTTAGACTTTCCTTGCTCCTTGTAGCAGCAGGACTACCGGCCCTGACGCGAGCACCCTCTCAGTTCGATTAGTGTGTCTTCATTAAACTCACTAATTCAAACCCCAGAAGATCGACTGCAGCTGCTTCGATGTTATCTGTAGTGTAGACATGGCCTAAAAGCCCAGTAACCAGTGGAAGTCTTGGTAATGCTGCTAGACAATATTGATCGCTTTATTTTGGCAAATTCTCTGGGTCAACACTGGTGCTGGATTAGAGAGGTTCAGCCTGCAATAAAACAGGCATAGACAGGTGCAGCTACTGCATATAAGTGTAGCGAAAAGAAAGACTAGACCAGGAACAGGGGTAGTGCTGTGATCAGCAACAAAATCCCAGTGTAGTAATTTAGCCTATACCTCCCACACTGGTTTCTCTTGCCTGTGCAGGGGATGAAATAGCAGCTCCTTGCTACCTGCTTTCCCTCAGTCCCAGACCATCTGTCTGGGTAGCCCAAACAGAACAGGGACTTTGTTTCTAAAGGAAACTTCATAAAGATAAACCAAAGTCAGTCCCTACCACAATGGAGTGATGATTTTGTCTCTCCATCTGACAGCAGCCAATGCTCAGAAAGGCCTAAAGCCCTCATAATGCATGATGTGACAGTGCCATACTGTTCGATGAAGGAGGGACGGTGAACTGCTTCCTGCCCACCACTGGTAGTCAGTTTATACCCTGAACCATTAACACTGACAGCATGAATAGTGATCTACTGAGTGTATCCTGTGGACATGCATCCCACAGGTTAATTATACCTAGCAGAGTAAAGCATTCCTGTTGCTTGATGGAAACAGTCCAAAGATTTGTTTTGGGAATAGCTGTTTTTCTGTGCGTGAGACCCAACATTAGACAGCAGTGAGCCTCGTTTGCCTCGTGTAGAAGGCAGGAAGGGTGTCAAATTAGATGCAATTCACTTGTCTAATGTAGGGGGCATTTTTTAAGTTTAGGCTCTAGATCTAGAAGCCGTGTGGCCAAACTGTGGCTCTTTTACAGTCAAAGTGCTCCTCACAGAATCTCCCACTCTACCCCCATTTGATACCAACTAGAGTGGAGGGAGGGGGAAATTTGGGGCTCCTGCCCTGCAGCAGGGAGTAGGGGGCTCGAGGCTTCTGCCAAAGATGACACGGGCCTGCTGAGAATTTAGTTCCACCATTTAAAAGTTCACGTCACCTAGCAGCTTGAGTCTCACACATCCCCCCCCCTTTTAACCTCAGTGGCCCCTCCTTGAGCTTCCAGGTGTCCATTCCGCAAGAAGCAGCAGTGGCAAGCAGCTGGGAGCTGCAGGGAGGAGCCATTGCAGCAAAAGCTGTGGCTCTCTCAGTAGCCCCCAGCTGTTTGCCACAGCCTCTCCCCATGGGCAGCTGCCAACTTGCCAGCTCGAGCAGCTGCCATGAAGAGAGGGGGACTGGCAGCACCATTTGATCACACAGGGCCAGCAAACCCTGGCAAAATTCGGGGGAAGGCCCATAGCCCCATATCTTTCCCTTACCCATTGTTTCTGGCGTCTGCCCAGCAGGAAGGGGTTCTCAAGCCCTCAGTTTTGAGGCACAACTGCTGGGGCTCAGGGACTCAGCAGGAACAGGGCTGAAACTGCAAACCCCATCACACACCTCCTGGCTCTCGAACTTCTAAAGATTGTTGTATGCAGCTCAGAGAACCAGTAAGTTTGGCTGTCCCTGCTCTAGAAGAAAAATTCATCCCCTTGAGTAGCTCAGTGGGCTTCATTTCAGTTACACTAGGGATCAATTTGGCCCTTTTGCACACCCTATGAGGGGTGTATAGCAGTCCAGTACTATTGTAACTTTGGAAATCCAGCAGCTGGTGTGCATTCGGAAGCTGCTGACTCATCTGTAGTTATGATCTTAAATTCATACCCTCAAATGCATTTATACTTCTTCCTCTCTGTCATCCTGCATTTTCCACCATCTCAAAAATCCAAGCATTATTGGATAAAATAACCAACGATATTCTATGGTTTCAGTACACAACCATAACCTGTAAATCCATAAGAAAACCCTGAATATATCCCTTCTCCCCAGGAGAAACGCTTTGCTTTTAACATTTAATTGTACCAGTTATCATCTGTTCTTACATACAGGGCATTAAAATACATAGGACTTAAGCTCCACTGCAGTTCAAACTGGAGTAGAGCTTAGAGCTAAAATAGCACATATTTTACAATGTGATGTAAAGTAAAATATGTCTTCCAACCTTCCTCTTCAAACAAGCTCTCTCCAGGACTTTACCCAGACCATACTCCTTATTTATACTGCCATCATTTGCTTATTAGTAGAATGAACTTGTCAGTAATTTAACTGTCTTCCCACCACCTCCACCCCTGCTCCTTCTATGCCCAACTCTTCAGCATGACTCTAGAGAACTTCTTCCAGGGACATTTCAACATCAGCCACTTATTGTTCCCCATGGTGGGCAGATCATTTTTAGCACCTAATCAACATTCTGCACAGCCGGCAGGCCACATTTGGGGCCAGTTGGCATTGACCAGTGGTGCTGGGGTCGTGTTCCACAGCACCACTTTCCAAAGATGGTATCCCTGAAAATGAAGGGAAAACTTGGCAAGTGGGCAGGTTGGTGTCAGAAGCACGTAGATTGCCCAGCATATAGTCCTAGCACTTCCATTTGCGGAATATGGATGGATGACGGAATACATGAAGATGGACGGAATACGGGAGATGGATGGACGGATACGGGAGACTTGGAATACAGCCAGTCATTGTTTTACAGAGCAAATCCCTGCAATTTGCTATATAGGACTGCAGATAGCATGGTGTATTTGCATGTCAAATAAAAACCCCAACTGCATAAAAGACAGGTTATAAAGTAAGTTCTAGAGGCATGGTCCCAAATATTTTAACATCATTATAGAAATAGAATCTAAGAGATGTAGGATACCATATTGAGAACAGAACTTCCAACCTTAGTGGTCTAATACCAGCTGGTATTATTACGTGTATATGAACTAACGAAACCCTGGAACTATTTTGTGGCTCATTATGTCTTCAAAAGGGGACAATGTTTGTTTCCCAAATGATTCTGGATCGGGGGGACAGCTTGAAAGTAAGTACAGGTCTGGGAAAAGGTGTCTTGAGTATCTGAACTCTGACATGTATTTCCTTTGTGATCACTGGCAAAATATTTAATGTCAGAATGCCTCAGTTTCCTCCTCCAGAGAACAAAAATAATACTACTAACCTCTCTGGGTGCTGAGAGACTAATTCCATGTTTGTGACATGCCTTGAGATTGTCCAGTAGAAAACATGATAGATCTACACATTGTAATAAATCTTTGTTATTCACAGCAGTTTAATTTCGGACACACACTCTGTGATTGACCTTGGCCTATCAATTCTTGTACTGTTTTAACATGTGCCTGGAAATGACACTGATAAACACATTTTAAAATTTGAAAAATAGAGCCTACCTCTGATTTGAAAACACTTTAATTCTGACCCCAAGACAATTCATATTCAGTTATGATCACAGTGCTTTTAAATCCTTCTTTTAACTCCACCCTATCATCCTTCTTTACAGTGAATGAAATGTAAATGATTCATTTATGATGAGGACATGCTAGAGTGTTGTTCTAGCTAATGAAATGCAAGGGAGGGCTAGCTCATGCATTTCTTGGAAACCCGAAACTGCTAGTATTTATGCGTAATGCAGGACCAGACCCAGAAAAAAATGTGCTTTCATTTGAGAATGTGCTGGACTATAATGGTTCCAGGGTAAGTGTTATCAGCTGAAGAAGAAAAAAAGAAACCACTTGTAAAAGGACAATGATTAGTTTCCTATTTCCAGTTGGGATGTTTTCTCTAAACACTTCTTTTAGAAGAGCTTAAAAAATAATAGGTCAACAATTACTAACTCCACACTGAGAATCATCCAACCCCCCCACCCCACCACACACACACACACACACACAACTCCGGGAACCTCTGATTTAGGGAAAAGGTGTCATTTTTCTTTGAAGCATTCTCTGTGGAAAAAATAAACAAACAACTATAGTTTAAAAAAAAAGACAGTTGAAGTTACATCCCAGAAGGGAAATAGAAACACCGAGAACTTTTTGAAGGTAATATACAGCTTTGGGAAAGACGGATTAACATATAAAAAAAAAGCAGTTGAAATTTGTACATATGTTTATAGGACACCTTTCCTCCACTTCTGGAGGAAACTTTTGAATCTATACTCCCACTCCTACAAAGAAGATTTAGAAGGAGAGAAATACTGCTTTTTAAAAAATTCTTCAGGTAGTCTAAGTGTTCCTTCACACAGTTAAAGGAACAGTTAATTCCAACCTTTGCATAGCTTCTTGAGAGCTTCCCGTCACAGTGCTATTTAGCTTGTTACATGTAACTTAACTGCCCTCCACTGGCTGTATTAGGTAAATACTAGTTTTGTATTAAAGTATAAAAGCACAGCCCAGTTCTGTTGCTCTGCTGTACTGCAGCCCACGGGTTAGAATAAACTCAGTTAATAATTCAGGGCAAACGAAGTCAGAGGATGAGAATTCTCTCTTAATCCTCAGCAAAGTGATCATAATGTTGACTTTCTGTTCCTTGCCATGCAGCCTCTCCATCCTATGTTCAGTTCAACAGTGCTTAGGGAAATAAAACTATTGCCAGTGAAACAAATGCCACTGGGAGTAAGCATTTGTTTAGTGATATTGGGATGCTAAGTGCTCTCGGTCACAAAAGCAAGCAATTAGCAGTGACAAGTTGAACCTCTCTAATCCGTTACCTTCAGGACCTGACCAGTGCCGAACCAGAGAATTTGCCAGAACATGGGAAGTCAATATTGTCTAGCAGCATTTCCAACACTTCCACTGCTTAGAAGACATTTAGGGATAAATTAGAGCTAAATAGCAGCACGGAACACAGGGAGCCAGAACTGGTGGCTGTAAACAAACTTTATGGGACTGTGAGAATCTTGGCCACACCTCTGACAAGTGGACATCTGGCTAACTAAAATCATTCTGGACCACCAGTATTGCAGAACAGAGAGTGTAGGACTACAGAGGTTCAATCTATACTTTTCATGGGCTTAGTTAAGATCAATTTCTCTGAAAGTCAGAGACAAACGATGCTAGTCACCTTGTTCTGTTGGTCCTTGCTGACTGATATATTCTGAATGGCAGCAGCAAGAGACATTTTAGTGCTTCCAGAAATCTTGCCCTGCTGCCCAATGGCTTTTGTGCCATGACTTTCGTAAATTAGCAATGAACAACTCAAATAATTTCTCAGCCTGTACCTGTGCTGATTCTCCTGAAACAGTTGGTTAAATGTACTCATCACGGAACTAGGAGTCCTGTGCCACCTTAAAGACTCACAGACTGTTAAGTGCCACAGGATTCCTCACTGGTTTTGCAACTACAGACTAACACAATTACCCCTCTGATACTCATCAGGGAACTGCCACTCACAGCACTGCTTATGCTTTTTAAGGAGTCAATAGACAGCATGGTGATGTGTGTGGTATAAGATGCCATATAGAAGGGAACCAACAGCACCTAACTCATATCTTGGTAGATACACAGTTTGTTGTAGGATATTTCAGCAATTATCATCCTTTCTCCACCCTGCCCCAGTAGCTCTGTTACCTCTAACTCTTGGCATATATCCTACCCCTTGGCTAGCATATACGCCTTCCACATGATGCATTTTGGGTGGCTATGGCTCTCTGGGGAAGAGTGAGTCTGCTCAGCCATTCCAGTTGGTGGTTTCCTTTAGTCACAGTGGTTCTGAACTGAAGACTGTCATGTTCAATAACATTTAAGATCCCACTTGTCTCAAGATTTAGCTTTTTGTTTCTGTTCAGTCCTTGAGAGCTCAGATATGCAAATCTTGTCTGATTACAACCTTCCAGGAGAATCAGGGAGACAGCCAGTGGAATGCTGGGTAGAAATATCTGAACTGCAGTCCAGGGTCAGAGGAAGCTGACACCTTCCTGGTCTACAGGCCAAACCTTTGCAATCCTTACTCAGGCAAAACCCAACTAACCTCTAGGCTAATTTTGCCTGGAAAAGGACTTCAACACTTGACCTTTGGAACGTTAAACCAAGTGCTAAATTCATTTAATTCTGATTTCAAATGAAATATTTTGCCTTGAGGAATGGTGATTCTCAGAGTAGTGTTGGATTATGGGGTGGGTGGAACAATATCTGTTTTCTTCTTTATTTTCAAGTAACTCCTGTCCTCAATAATTTTCTATTGTCAATATTCAGAATCCACATTCTAAGTACAATAATGAAAATAACACACAATTACTTGGAGGGCAGCGGTCAACATGTCTGTCCCCCCCCCCCCCCCAGCTCCATAGTTTGCAGAGAGCATTCACCTTCAGTTTGTAACTTTTTTTTGTAATTTATGGAGCATTACATATCATGAGGCCAAAATGCCACCTGATGTAATGCATAATACATTTGACATAACCAAACATTTATCATTTTTTTTTTGTCCTGATGTGACAACATGGAACATAAATTTAAAAGAAAGTTGCTTTAAAAGACAAAAGGCAATGTGGGGAAAAAAAGAAAAGAAAGAGAGAAAGAGAATGTTCATGATGTCATAAATAAACCAGTCCAATTAATAACCTGTCTGGCCATTCTTCCATTCACAAATGTGGAACACTCCACTTTAAAAACATCTTGTTTTTGTACAGTGCATCAGAAGAGTCAAAGAAATATTAGGGAATATCACAAACAATAGCTCTTTACTGAATGTTTATGAAATGTGTGCACCTGAGCTACTGGGCTGGCAAAGGCTGTTGCCACAGAATTAATTCCTGAACATCCTGGTGAGAGAGCCCTTCCTGCTACATAACACCTCTCATCAGATGGTCAGGGAGCAGCAACAGCTTGGGCTGAAGACATGGCTGTTTGCTGTCCTTTGTGAGAGAAAACCTATTGAGTCATGAGAGACAGTGGGTCAAATTTTACATGGTAACAACAATTATTCCCTCTTATACCAAGAAAGAATAGCAGAGATATACTTTATAATGTAGCAATTACAGGAGAGTACTAAGAGTAGAGTACTGTTGGAAAGTTATCCTTATTATAATCAGGATACAGATTATAGTGTAAAACACGGTAGAAGATCACCTACCTGGTCATAAGAACCAGCCCATGAACTGCTATAGTTCAAACTTGAGAGGCCAGAACCGCAGGTAGTGTAAATTTTCATAGCTCCATACACTTCAACTGAAAGACAATAATTTACTCAAGCTAAGGATTTGACCCCAAATTCTTTGGTGCTAGTTTGAATTTGCAGCTTTTCTTTCACAGTGGTGGTTTATTACAGTTAATAAAAACTAGTCCAATCATGAATGCACCAGTTTCAATAGGACAGTTGTCTTGCCTGCATTATCCATAAGGTGATCGGTGTCTAGGGCAGCCCCAGGGCCTCTTTCTGGCTTTCTGATTGCATGGCAGTTCTGCGTTATATTATACATATATATATATATATATATATATATATATATATATATATATATCCCCAACAAAGGAAAAAAAGGGTTCTGAAGCAGAAGGGTGAACTTATCCTTTAAGCTCTTGGTGTCTGTTTCTGTGCTTTTTGATTAAAGTTTACACCAGAAACTCAAATAGAAAAAAAAATCCATACGAACAATTCCCATCAGAAATGATGTAAAGTTCAATGTCTTGTCTCTGGCAAGAGATGAACTCAATTTTCACGAGCAGGACAAGTTACAGTTGCAATAGAGTGTCTGATGCAATCACTGCTGTTGTGTATAACAGGGACATCTACTGGCAGATACAACAGTGAGGCCTTTCGTTTTCTGAGGGAAAGAGTTCTGTCGTTGCATTGAAAATCATTGGTTTCAATTACAGCAGGGGGGGTACTAAATTTGATTAGACATATATGTGTATATGAGACAGAGACTTACTCATCCATAGGTTAAATTAGGCCTCTACATGGCACAGCATGGGCTTAGGAGCAATATTGGCTGGAGTTATTATTCCTAATGCATAAGCACTATTGCCTCTGAAGGTTATGGAGGAGCGTGGAGAGGAGTGGGTCTTGCAATACATTTTATAAAGCTATTCCAGGCTCCTTGTGTAGCCCCCTTTGACTGATGCAGCCAAGTGCACAGAGGAAGGAAATGTTGAACACATCTCTCACCCTTCTGAACATCCCTCCACCTCCGGAGTCACTTGTGCTGCAGGCAGATCTAGCTGGTTACTTTTGCCCCCATGCAACCAGTCAAATCAAACCAGCACCCTCTCCTCCCTCTAGCATGGCCACATACAGGATGGCATGTTGTTCCCTAGTGGGTACACACTGAGCATACACAATCTATCGAAACCAGAGAGTCTATTTTGTAAGAACTATTCCCAACCTGAAACTTTACAGCTCTGGTCCAGCATGAGGAACAGAATTCCAGAAAGGGTTCGGGCCAGGTTTGATTCAGGCTGAATAACCACTGGGAAGTTTGAATTTATCTATGCTTCAAAGGGCGGAAATAGGGTTTCTGTTTTCTATGATCCATGCAAGAGCTGTCTGTCTTTCCCTGTGTCTGCTTTACCCACTACGGCCAGCTTCCCAGTTAACATTCATTAGCCATTTAATCTTAGTACTTGAGTCATATTTTCAAACCTAAGACACTGATTTCATTTCAAAATTAGGCAAAATGAGATTGTCCATCCCTAATAGCCATCTAACTAGCATGTGTCAGAAAATGCACAAGTCTCAGATATTTTAAGGAATAGCCCTTAAAAGCCTAATCAGCCACGGATCAAGCTATGCTCTTCTCCCTTAGCACGCATGCTGTCTGTTGATGTTGCTATGCCCCTGTTTCTGTCTAGCAGGTAGGTCTCTAGTGAGCAGCTCAATCCTTGCTATACTAACTTGTATTTGAACATTTCACAGCCAGATTGCTTACATGGATACAAGCCTCAGCATAGCTCCGTCTGCATCAGCTAGGGACATCTCCCCCTCCACCATGCTTGTGATGGGAATTCCCCAGGGGCTGGAACTGGCTGTTTTAAGGCCCTTTTATACTTATACTGTATACTTATAGAGCTGCTATAAATAGGCCTTGAAGTAACTATGAATCAAGTCTTCTGTCTTCAGCTGCTACAAACTAGACCCTTCTCTATTTAGCGCTTCTGGTCTCTCCATAAATAGAAGTTGGATCAACCTGCAAATCAGGTTTGGGCCTGGATATCAAAGTTGTTGGGTATTTTTATTTGGGGTTCTATTTCATTCATAACAATGAGAGGCCCTAACTGTGAAACTAACTCTGGGTTCTGGTCCAGATTTCTTAAATGCCATCCCAATGCGAAGATTATGGGTGTGAGGTTTGGATTTCTGGAATGGCAGTAGAAGCACTGGAGAAGCCAAGATCAGCAGTCCCCAAAAGCCAAAAAGCAGGAGGTCACAAGTGATGCTTCCAAGGAGACTAGGTATGTCAAGAAGAAACTGCTACTTCCATGTTCCTCCCAGAAGGACAGTTGGGAGCTCGAGAGAAGAGGGCAACTGGTGAGAGATAAAGGAAGTTTGGAAGTGGATAAACTGAGGTGCTGGGTTCGGAAGAGTCTGTTCAATACTAAGTGTGTGGTTGGCAGTTGCAATGAGAGAAACAGAGGCAAGATTGCGATGCTGGATTAGAAAGGAGAGTCAGAAAGGGCCTAAGGTAGTGGTGATTTTTGGTGGATGCCCTGGGAACAAGATACCATTGTGACTGGCAACCTATAAATACCTCTGAATATGGGGTATGTCTAGACTGCATCCCTCTGTTGGCAGAGGGATGCAGATTAGGCAGGTCAACATTGCAAATGAAGCAGGGATTTAAATATCCCGTGCTTAATTTGCATAAAAATGGCTGCCGTTTTTGCCAACTCAGCACTTTGTCTGCAAAAAGAGGCAGTCTAGAAGGGGATCTGTCGAGAAAGAAAGCCTTTTTCGACAGATCCCTTATGCCTCCTGCAAGGAAGTTTACAGGATCTGTCGAAGACAGACCGTATCACCATTGTTTGAACTGAGATCTTTGGTGTCAGCTCAGAAATTAGGGCTAGACTTCATAAAAAGTGTCTCCTGTGATGACTGCCCTTGTAACTTTTCTTCACAGATGGGACTGCTGCGAGCTGGGTGCATCTCCCACCTCCCACTGCATCTCCTTGCCTAAGTGTGATATCCACAGGAGAAAAAGAACCCGGGATGAGCTCATGAGGAAGCAGATGGTCTGCCTGCTGTTCCTTGTGCAGGGACTTGAGGCAGAGCACCTAGACCGGGTCACTGAGAGAGAGGAGCAGTGGTCCGACTGGGAGAAGAGAAAGGCCACCAGGGAAGAGCTGGCACACCAGTACGAGAACACGTTCTCCACCCTCACCTCAGTGATGGAGCGTGTGGTGGCATCCACGGAGCGGGCCACCAGCCATCTCCCCTGCAAGGGTTCCTAGGGGATGCCAGGGCCCCAGAACACGGGGGAGGGGTCCTCTAGAGCAGCCAGAACCTCCAGGTCACCTGAAGGCAGACACCAGTCCCAGCCCCATCGCTGAGTCCCCTCCCCCATTCCAGGTTCTTTCCCCATTCCCCTCCCTGTTGTATATCCCTTGAATAAAGATGCCTGTTTATTCAAGAAAAATCTCTTTATTGTTTGCTCTGCAGGAGAAGGGAGGGTGGGGGATGAAAGGCACACACAGGGAATGCAGGGGCCCTTTGTGGAGAGCCTTAGGGGAGAGTATCAGAACTGTCCTTGTGTAGAACTGTCCTTCAAGGCCTCTCTTATGAGCATTGCCCCTTGCTGTGCTCTCCTGATGGCACTGGTGTTTGGATGCTCAAACTCCCTGGCCATGCATTCTGCCTCACTCCCCCCAGCCTGGCAGAAAAGTCTCCCCCTTGTTCTCACCCAAGTTGTGGAGCACACAATAGGCTGCCACCACGAAGGGGATGTTGAGCTCCCTGAGGTTCAGGCAGGTGAGGAGAGTCCTGAACCTCCCCTTTAAATGCCCAAATGCACATTCCACCATCATTCTACACCTGCTCAGCCTGACATTGATCTCCTTCTTGCTGGGGTCCAGGCTGCCCTTGAAGAGCTTCATGAGTCAGGGAAACAAGGGTAGGCTGCGTCACCCAGGATTCACAATGGGCATGTCCATCTCTCTGACTCTGATTGTCCGGCCTGAGAAAATAGCGTCAGTGTGAATTTTTCTGACGAAGGAAGCATTCCAAAAGATGTGCACATCATGTGCCTTTCTTGACCATCCAACGCTGATTTTGGTGAAGCATCCCTTGTGATCCATAAGCACCTGCGTCACCATGGAGAAATACCCCTGGCAGTAGATGTACTCCAAGGCCTGGTGCTTGGGGGCCAGGATGGGAATGTGTGTTCCGTCTATGGCCCCCCTGCAGTTGGGGAAGCCCATGTTGGCAAAGCCATCGACAATGCTGTCCACATTGTCTCTGTAGCAGGATATGGTTGATGGTCTTGGGTACTTGTACGAGCACAGCCCTGACTATGGATTTTCCCACCCCGAACTGGTTCCCAATGGAGCAGGAACTGTCCAGCATGGCAAGCTTTCAGAGTGCATTGGCCATGCGCTTCTGCACAAGGATGGTGGGTCTCAGTCGGGTGTCCTGTCACCTGAGGATAGGGGCGAGCCACTCAGGGGCAAGCCACTTGCAGAGTTCAAGGAAGGTGGCCTTGCACATGCAGAAGTTTTGCAGTCTCTACTGGTCATCCCATCCCTTCATGATGATACAGTCCCACCAGTCTGAGCTCGTCTCCCTCTTCATTTCACTGTGTCCAGGGGATTGAGGGACATGCACAGTAGCAGGAGTGCCAAAACTTGGCTGAGCAGAGCCCACGTGCCATGCTAGGGTTTGTGTTCCTCTTCCTCCTTGTCTTTGCCCTGTTCCTGCTGGAGCAACATGCGGGCAGTCTGGAAGTAGTGCACCATGAGGTGAAGCACAAGTTCCATGAACATGCAACTGCTTTGCAGCAGCTCTGGCTCCCTGGTGGCAGTACTGTGGCAACCGAGCAGGCAACCAGAGCACAACAAGGCATGTGGCCACTGTGTCTCTTTCTGTCCTGTGAGGGGGGAAGGAGTGGCCACATGCCTTGTGAAACGCTGGCATGGAGAGGAGCCCCGTAAGCATCCAAAGCAATTTGCCAGACCAAGCAGATACAGGACATATCTGCCCTCCTGGCGCACTCCCCAGAGTGCTTCCTGGGGTGTAAGCAGGCTCCGTTAAATGTGGACACTTTATTTCGGACTAATTTCGATGCTTCCCCATAGTGAGGACATCAAAGTTTGAATTAGTAAAATCGGGTGCCCGGAAGTCGAATTTAGTAAATTCGAAATAACCCTAGTGTAGACATGGTCTTACAGACTATATTTCTCTCAGTGCTTTGTTCTAACAATTAAGATCAGCTCAGGAACTCAAGGTGACAATTTCCCTTCACAAGATGACGGTATCATAGTTTGTTTGTCTTGGACATGGACATCCTCAGTGGTCCATCCCTGCATGGACAGGACATCCTCAGTGGTGAGCGTTTGACTGAAATTTGTTCCTCAACCTGATCTGATGAAGCTGAAGTTCTAAGAGCCATCAGATGCCACTAAGGAGAGAAGACAAACCCAACCAGCCAATCAGGGCCAGGACAGGGAACATGCTCTGAATCAGAGAAAAGGCCTGTCCAACAAGTAGGTGATATGGAGCAACTTTAACCTGAACCTCAACCTGCTACATCACAGGGCAATGTCTGGGAAGGAAACAGATACTGAGATTAACCATGTCCCATGCACTGTGATTGGGGGGTTACAATAATTTGCATTTAACACCATTCATGTGAAAATATGAAAACACTTAATATTTTCTTAAAACTGCTGTTTTGATGGGATTTATGATGCATTCCCAAGCTTTCACAAAATAGGAAATGACAGAGTTTTGGTTGATTGTGCCCAAACTCAGAGCTGTTGTACAGATGCATTACAGAACATGGCCCGATTCATTGGTGCATTATTGCCTCTTGAAAATAGTTTTTAAAAGATTCATAAAGACAGTGGATCTAAGAAATCATTTTGATGTAGGAGGATTCACAAGATTGAACAGGCTCAGAAAAATTACCCCCTGGAGCACAGACAACTGAGTGTAAGTTAAAGTATAGATTGAACCTCTCTAGCACCCTCAGGACCCAACCAGTGCGAACCAGAGAATTTGCGGAACCATGGGAGGTCAATATTGTCTAACAGCACGACCAACCCTTCCACTGCTTACTGGTCTCTTAGAAGACATTTAGGGGTAAATTAGAGCTAAATAACAGCACAGAACACTGAGAGCCACTAAATTTAATGCGATGGAGGGAAACTTGGCCACACCAATAATAAGTGGCCACCTGGCTAGCTGAAATCATGCTGGACCACAGATGTTGTCAGACCAGAGAGTTCTGGACAAGAGAGCTTCAACCTGTACCTGTGACTTATACTGCAGGTTGAATTGGTGTGCTAGTTAGTCCTTACATGGAGAAGATGCACAGGCTGAGTAAAGCCATTTTTGCCCCAACTCCTGTTTCAAATATTGCCTATTATTTATTGCTTCTCTTATGGTAGGGCCTACGAGTCCTCATCATGGACCCCAGAACTCCATTGTACAGACACAGAAGAAAAAAAAGAGGGTTCCTAGCTTCATGAGCCTATAATCCAAGTAATGCAATAAACACTACTTTTCCCACAACCTTGAACTGCTTCTGTACAGACACAGAACAAAAAGATGGTGCCTAGCTCAAGGAGCCTACAATCTAAGGCAAGGATGGGGAACCTAAGGCCCAGGGTCCAGAAGTGGCCCCAGCTTGCCTGGATCTGGCCCCCAAGGCTCGGGGCTCCCCCCCCCACAGCATGGGGCTGGAGCACACAGAATCTACTAGGCTGGGCCCCCCAAGCTCTGGTGTGTGAAGGGAATGTGGGGAGTGTCTTTCTCCTTCTCAGTCGGGAGCCATGTCAGTGAGGGTTTGTTTTTTCTTTTTTTGCTTCTCACTTCTGCGTGGCTCCCAACTGATTTTTCTGTGGGTCAGTGGCCACCGACCCAAAAATGGTTCCCCACCCCTGATCTAAGGAGTACAATGAACACTATTTTTCCTACAACTTAAAAAAAAGTTTTGTGAATCATTTTGGAATTTCAAACCAGCTCTCATACCAATGAATATTTCAATAAGCAGTTCAAAGTCTTTTTAATTCAGAAATGAAGCAACTGTTTTATTTTTTCTAAAATATTGTAAAAAAACCAAATGGAAAAATAAAAATCTTCAAATTAGTTCAAATTCTGTTTGTTTTGCCTCTCTTTTTCTATTGTATTCATTAGCCAAATTTTTTTTAAAAAAGGTAAAAGTGATGTCAGCTTTTGCTTTATTTCTTGTCATTTTTCATCTCTATTTTCTTTTTTTCTTCTGCCATTTTGACTTTTCAGAACTTCCTAAATGTTTGACAAGAAATGACAAAAAGAAAAAAAAGTGGAAAAATGAATAAAAAGGGAAAAGGGAGAAGGAAAGTAAAAAAATAAAACAAGGTTAAAAAAACTTCTCTCAAAACTTTACATTTATTTATCACAAAACTGGTAGATTTCTGCTAAAAAGTATCATGTGTTCTCCTCTCCCTTTCTTTTAGGTGAAAAATGGGGTCAAAACAACTAGTTTCAAACAAGATATGTTGGCCAGCTCTAATTAACATGTGCACCCACTAATTTCATTGTCAAAAAGATCCACTCTATCCTTGTGGATTTACACTTTTTATATGTACAATTCCCTTTAAGATATTTTAATAATTTATTTGGGGTTTGTCTACACATACAGCTGCAATGGTACAGCTGCATTGGTGTGCCTGCTCCTGTTGTAGTACTCAACAAGATGCCACCTAGGCCAATGGGAGAGCTTCTTCCATTGGCATAGGTATTCCAACTCCCTGAGAGTTGGTAGCTACAATGATGGAAAAAGCCCTGCCATCCTCATAGCACTGTCTACCAGGAGTTTGGTTGGTATAAGTATGTCACTCAGGGATGTGGTTTTTCCATACCACTCCCGGAGCAACAAAGTTATACCCACATAAGTTGGTAGTGTAGACCAAGTCTCAGACACCACACCACATACTATACATTTTATTTCAGCTACCAACACAGGTGAAGGGAGGAGGCACTGTTTTACACCTAATCCATAGGTTGACTTAGAAAAATGTCCCACCCCTGAATCATGTAGCTGAGAGATGTAGTTAAGCTGACCTAAGCCCTGGTATAGACACTGCTAGGTCAATGGAAGAATTTTTGAGTTTGACTGTAAATCCACTCACTTGAGTGGTGGTCATGTGCTGAGCTTGTTTGTTTGAAGGACTATGTGCTGAGGCTAGCAGTCTGTAGGCAAGGCTGAGAGCTTCTTAATTAGGCTTTGATATCCAATCCCTTTCCCACCCATCAAACCTTAACCAGGGGCAGGGCTACTCAGGAAGGCCAGGGCTTTAAGAAGCCCACTTCTAAGCTACCAGAAGAGCTAGGCTACATCTACACTACGAGTTTTCTTGGCAAGAAATATGCTAATGAGGGACACATTTGCATGAGTTACGATCTCATTTGCATATTTTCCGCTGCTCCATTTTTTCGCTAGGGGTTTTTGTGCAAAAACAAGCAGTGTGGACATTTTCTTTGTGTGCAAAAACCCCTTTTTCTGTAAGATCCTTATACCTCAAAAAAGGAGGTATACCGATCTTGCGCAAAAAGGGATTTTTGCACAAAAAGAAAATGTCCACACACTGCTTGTTTTGGCGCAAAAACCCCTAGCGAAAAAAACAGATTGTCAGAAAATATGCTAATGAGATCGCAATTTATGCTAATGAGTGGGGCTCGACAAATCATTGAATCTACTCGCCCGTGGCAAGTAGATTTCAGCCGGTCGCCCTGTTCACCAGCGGCGTGCGCATGCGCAATGTGGGTCTTGCGCATGTGTAGTGTGGGGCTGGTGAGCAGATTTCACCGCTGTTTGTCAAGCCCTGCTCATTAGCATATTTTCTGCTGGAAGAACTTGCAGTGAAGACGTAGCCCTAGTGAACAGGGGAGTTTCGCAAGGGAGTTCAGAGTGGGAATGTAAATGGCAATTTTACCATGCTCCCTTCAAACTCCTTTAAACTAAACTAAAACCACCTGATTCTTATCTTCTCACTAGAAGAGTTACCCGGCATTGCCTGGGACCCTCTGGGCAGGGGGCTGGTGGTGTGGGGGGTACAGGTGTCAGGGGAGAGCCTAGGGGATGTGGGGAGCTCAGGTCAGGAGGCAGGCAGTGTGGGACATGCAGGAATCAGGGATAGGGGTTTGAGGAGGAGCTCAGGGCAGGCAGCTGGGGATGTAAGAATATAAGCGTTAGGGTTGGGGTGAGGAGGTGCTCAAGGTGGGGGGTGGGAAGGCAGGAATCAGGAAAGTATATTGGGAGGAGGAGGAGCTCTGGGGAAGGGGGAGGGAGTCTCAGACCAAGGGGTGGAATGGCAGCCAGCTTCTCCCCAGGGGTGGCCTGGGGCACCCCACCCACTGGGCTTGCCTGGGGAAGGGGAGGCTGTGCACTCCACCCACTGCCTTGTGCCTAGGGCAGGGGGGTGCACACCATGCAAACTATCTTGTTCCCAGGGTGCAGGCTGGGGCAGGGAAAGCCCAGTGATAGAGGGCCTTATAGGCAGACCTGTCCAGCACTCCCTAGTAACACATGGGGGGGGGGAGGGGGTGCAGGCCAATGCTCCCCATGCCCAGTCCAGGGGCTGGAGCAGGGGCATCCATGCAGGCTGGCCTCAACAGTGCTGCCTTGGCCAGGCCTGGAGGAGTAGAGGAGGGCTGCACAGGCCAGTTAGGGGGCAAGCACGTTAGGTGTCCTGGTGGTGTTCTGGGGGGTAGGCTGTGGCTCCTCCAGGAGGTGGTGGGGGATGTCCAGTCAGTGGGGCCTTCTACCCCCTGTCAGGCAGGGGCCTTTTCCTCCCCCCTCCCCCGACTACATCAGGAGACTTTTCTTCCCCCACCCCATTCACTAGGTGCCTTCCCCCCACCCTGCCCCATCAGGCAGAGCCCCTTTCTCTTCCCCCTTTTCCTCTGTCTGGCAGGGGCCTTTTCGGCCCCTTTACCCTCCCTCCCTCCAGCAGGGGCTTTTTCTCCCCTCTCCCCCTCCCTTTCCATGTTGCAGAAAACAGTCCCATTGCAGGCACTTCTTGTTTTCCTGGCACAACCAAACCCAGACTTTGCTTTAAGTTGGAAAACAGAAAGCTGCATACCAAATTTGGTGGTCCTAGCCCTTATCATTTAGGAGGAGTTCTTGAACAAACAGGCACGCAGACAGACGGACAGACAGATACACATTTCTAAAATATATAGCTAGATGTTATGTTCTAATCCAGGAGTACTGACTACCAGGCTACAACCCCTGGTCCTGTGTGTGTAAAGGCATAATTACTTCATTAGAGAGTGTTGGGGGAGTTTATTTGACTTAGAAAACACTCTAAGTGCTCAGGTTGCAGGTTATACCTCACCTGCAGCAATTTAAAGGCTATTTGGACATTTGATTTCATGATTCATTTAAAGTGATCTTAAATGTTCCTTTGATGCACTCACTTTGCATCCAATGACTGCACAGTGAGTGGAATTATATTCAGCATGTCACACTCCAATGGACAGAGACGGTTTGTAAAGCCTGATAAGCCTTGCTAGGGTTTGCAACTTTGTATGAACTTCAGAGATAAATGCTGCATTCATGAAATGCCAAACACTGTTGGAATGCTGGTTCAAGTGTGACAAAGATTAGGGTTAATGTATTGGCTTGTAGGTATGTTGTGCAGTAAATTACAGCCATTATAAGCATACTTTTGCTCTGAAACATGTTTTATATCCAGCAATAATTCCTGTAGTACAGTAAGCAAGCATCTAATAGAGCTAATGGCTTGGATTTAAATTAATGAAGCATGCATGATGTGACTAGGATTCTATATCCAGTTCTGGAAGTGTTTGTCAATATTTGCCTGAGATTTTTTTATACACTTTATCTGCCACTGCTATTGTACTGCGTGCATGGACACATCCAAAGAGAGATACAAAAAAGAGAGATTAAAACTTGTATTTATAGACAATGAAATTTTAATCCAATGTATTGGCTAAGGTATAAATTGCAGCTAGTAGTTTGTGTTTGATCCTTAGAAACTCTGTCCTGTAGGAAGATACAAGAAAACGGTGATGGTAGTAAAATGTTGGGTTTCTTTACATTTATTTGTATGACTGAGCTAAATAAAAGCTTTATTGCTGGCAATTAATATTAGATATCTTAATTGAAATACAGAAGGAACAATTGATGTATTACTTGGAGATACTGTGACACGCAGGACAGACGGACAGACAGATACACCTTTCTAAAATATATAGCTAGATGTTATGTTCTAATCCAGGAGTACTGACTAGGCTACAACCTGGTCCTGTGTGTGTAAAGGGCACTAATTACTTGATTAGAGAGTGTTGGGGGAGTTTATTTGACTTAGAAAACACTCATAAGTGCTCAGGTTGCAGGTTATACCTCAGCTGCAGCAATTTAAAGGACTATTTGGACATTTGATTTCATGATTCATTTAAGAGGAGATCTTAAATGTTCCTTTGATGCACTCACTTTGCATCCAATGACTGCACAGTGTAGTGGAATATATTCATGCATGTCACACTCAATGGACAGAGACGGTTTGATAAAGCCTGATAAGCCTTGCTAGGGTTTGCAACTTTGTATGAACTTCAGAGATAAATGCTGCATTCATGAAATGCCAAGACACTGTTGGAATGCTGGTTCAAGTGTGACACCAAGATTAGGGTTAATGTAATTGGCTTGTAGGTATGTTGTGCAGTAAATTACAGCCATTATAAGCATAGTTTTGCTCTGAACACAGCGTTTTATATCCAGCATGGAATTCCTGTAGTACAGTAAGCAAGGCATGTGATAGAGCTAATGGACTATACAGATTTAAATTAATGAAGCTATGCATGATGTTGACTAGGAGGTTCTAGGTCCAGTTCTGAAGTGTTGTCAATATTATGCCTGAGGATTTTTTATATACACTGGTGTCCTTGGCCTCTGCTATTGTACTGCGTGCATGGAGACATCCAAAGAGAGATGGCAAAAGAGAGATTAAAAGCTTGTATTTATAGACAATGAAATCTTCGGTCCACGCCTTTGGCTAAGGTAAAATTGCAGCTAGTAGTTTGCTGTTTGATCCTTAGAAACTCTGTCCTGTAGGAAGATACAAGAAAACGGTGATGGTAATAAAATGTTGGGTTTCTTTACATTTATTTGTATGACTGAGCTAAATAAAAGCTTTATTGCTGGCAATTAATATTAGAATACTTATGAATGGGAACATGATGTATATTTGTTTGTGACTGAAGCAAAGAATAGAACCCACCAATCTTGCCCTTGGGATCCCTAGTTCCAAATGCAAGATGATACTTTCTTTCAGAGTGATTTTAAGCAAGTCCTAAAGTCTCTGCACCTCATTTTATGGAACTGTAAAATTGAGGCAGTACTTACCTATTTTAAATGGATATAGTAAATGCAAATTCATGCTTGATCAACACTAAGCTCTTCAGACTATTTCAGAAGAAATTAAGTTATTAACAATCATTATTACATTACTATTTTTAACATTTAAAACAAATAACAAACCCTACACCCTGACAATGTGATATGGAAATTTCTAGGGAATTGGATCCAATCTGACCCAGGGAAAGAATAGTATCATCTAATGGGAGTTGAGTGATTTATGTGAAATGAGCTGGTGATGTTCCTATTGATTTACTTCAGAAAGCTAGATGCACTGCAAAGCCACTAACACAACTGGCATGAGTTGGCCCCATCAAAGGCTATTATCAGCAGAGGCCAAAGACTGAATGAATATGGGCCATAGGCCACAGAAATGGATTCAACTGGATTAAAGTACATTGTGATGGGGTAGAAGGAAGGTGCTTGTACCGGATGTCCATGATGTACCGGTCTACAGAGGCACTTCCCTCTCCAAAGCTGTCAGTCTGGCAACTTCTACCAGGACTAAATTCACTATAAAAGAGAAAAAAAGAGAGAATGCAAGGACCTTCCATCTCTTCCCAATCCTTTCAGGGGGAGTAGACATAAGGAGTCCTTGTGGCATGGAGAAGGGCTATTGTGAGTAGCTCCTGAGCATGCAAGAGGAAGGGAGTGTCCTGCTTTTCCCTCTACTCCTTCATGATCATAAACAGGGTCAGTGTTTCCTCCCTAGGGCTGGCTGAATAATGCAGTCAAAGCAATATCGAACATCGCTTTGAGTAATAAACTGAGTGCTGGGCAAGTTCAAGACAACACAGCACCCCGTTCCACTCTCACAACCTCCCCTAAAGACAGGCCCAGCACGCCGGCCTTGGCCCATTAAACAAATCGGTCAATAAACCCATCAGTCAATGTGGGGCCTTCAGTTCATGGAAGTTGTCTGGCTGTGGTTTTGTATTACAAAACGTCTGTGTAAATAGCAGCACTATGATTGACTTGCCATCTCTTATAGCCTTTATTTCTCAATGCAGTTTGTAAGACGGAGTGGTTGTAACCAGGAGGTGATGTTACAAGGAAAACTTCTTTTTCTCACAACTGACACATGTAGCGAAAATGACACCAGGTTTTTCAATATAAGATTCTATTGTATTGTGGCTAGTGAAAGCTTGGGTGGTTGAAAGGCCCCCTACTTTATTCTCTGGACATCCAGGATATGAAGTGTATGAAATTCACACCTTGCGCCTTTCCGAATTTGTGAGCCCAGTCCAATAGACACCTAAGCCCCAGCATTCCTATCCACCAAAATTACAGGTGGACAAATCTTGGCACAACTGAGAGCATGTAAGTGGTGCAGTCTTCCAAATTCAAGCCCTTGAACTTCATTTGGGGACATCTGGCTTATGAAAATATAAAGCTCAGAATCCTGTAGTTCTGTAACTCTTGGGTGAATGAGACAGGTTACTAAAACAGGGAAAAGTTGTTCTGGCAAATAGTTTGCTGAAAAATGCAATTTCAGGTGGACTAGAACAGTTTGTGAATGTGGGTCAAATTCGGTGACTTATGTTAGCCAGGGGGAAAAAATTTTAAAAAGTCTCTTTCGTTTTGACATTTTCAAAATGAAAAAAATTAAACTTTTTCATTTAAAAACATTCATTTCAAAAGGTAGATAGATTTAATGTTTAAAAACATCCCAGGTATTTTAAAAGGTTTTGTTCAACCTGAATTTATTTATTGTTTCAGTAGGAAAAAGCAGAAAAGAATTCATCTTAGATTGACCCCAAACAATCTTTTTCAGCTTTTTCAGTTTGACCACTGAACTGAAAAATCGATTATTTGCCCAGCTCTATTTATCACCTTGGGATTACCCAAATGCATCCCAATTAAGCAGTTTTTTATTTTTTTTCTCCTATTGTCCCTATCAAGCAGCATTTATTGCCCGTTACTATTCAGCTAAGGTTCTAGAAGATGTGAAAATAAACAGACCATCTTGAGTCAGTGGAATATTAGAGACATTTGGATGCAGTGATGTGATCTGATCATGTTCTAAGCAGTTATGTTTCCTGGTTTTGGAAAAGATGCCACGTGTTCCTGATTTTCTTTGTGTGGCTAGATATCACAGTGATGGGAGCCTTATAAATGTGTTCCATAATAATAAGAGAAGCAGCACTATAAAGCTCTAAAGATATTTCATAGCCCTCGGTGGTGCTTTTTTATGTTCCCGTGCATAGTATTGTAATAACTTTTTGCTAACATGAAATAGATATTTGAGACTTTTATAATGTAGAAGTCAGCACCACCAAGGGCTTAATTATATAATGAAACATTCTCAAAGCCCTCAGATTAGATCACTGATGCTTAGTAGAAAAGGCATTACCTAGCAACAGTCACTAACAAATTGCAGGAAAAAATAATAGATTACATGTTATATCACTACCGAGTCAAAATTGATGGCAAGATGTGTTTGCCCTTTCATCTTGTGTGGAAAAGCTATTGTTTACAGATGGAGCATAGAACTGATGAACTTCAGAGAGAACAGGCCTTCTGGTCTTTCAGTAAAAAAAAAAAGTAGTCTTTATCCCTATCCCTATTCTTTTGACTTTTTCTAAACATCCCTAATCTGTGCAGAAATATCAGGATACGAAGGTTCTATTATGAACAGAGGAAAAACATGGCCTCTTCTTTCGGTGTAGAACTGCTCCCTGAATATCTTCATAAAATCATAGAATACTAGAACTGGAAGGAACCTTGAGAGGTCATCAAGTCCAGTCCCCTGCCCTCACAGCAGGACCAAGCACCACCTAGATCATCCATGATAGATGTCTATCCAACCTGCTCTTAAGTATCTCCAGTGATGGAGATCCCACAACCACCCTAGGCAATTTATTCCAGTGTTTAACCATCCTGACAGTTAGGAAGTTTTTCCTAATGTCCAACCAAAATCTCCCTTGCCTCAATTTAAGCCCATTGCCTCTTGTATTATCAGAAGCCAAGGAGAATATTTTTTCTCCTTCTAACCCCCTTTTAGGTGTTCCAAGTGTTTTGTTAGGATGGTCCAGTAGCTGCCGTTCTAGCCTAGAGATCAATTTCCCTCTTCACAGGGTAGTCACAAGACATTGGAAAAGTCACTTAGGCCATCAGGTCATCAAAGGTACTTATCTGGCCCCTATTCCATAGTATCTGAGCATCACATGAATTTTAATATATTTGCCCTCCCTACAATTCTGCACAGTAGGGAAATATTCCCTCTTCCCTCCACTTTATAGCTGGGGAACTGAGCCATCAATCCTCAGAGGTGTTTAGGCATTTAATGACAATAGATTTCAATAGAAGTTGAAAGCCTAAATACCTTTGAGGATCTTGGCCATAGTGATGAGGGAATCTAGATACATTTCAAGATTTCAGCCTAATTCCTACTGAGGAGCAGCCCTTTAGTGTCTTTGGGTTAGATTCACAAAGGGACCATAGGCATTCCAATGTCTAATTCATAGGTGATTTGCCATCTAGCAATACTGTCTCTGTGTGTCTCTGTGTGTGTGTGTGTGTGTGTGTGTGTGTGTGTGTGTGTGTATTCACTCTGCTCATCTGAGGGAGTGGGTTTTGCCTGCAAAATCACTCTCTCTCTCTCTCTCTCTCTCTCTCTCTCTGTATATATATATAAAATTTGTTTGTTGTTTTTTAAAATTTCAGACTAATATTCCTATAGCACCTTAGAAGTCGCAGAGGGGTAGCTGTGTTAGTCCCTAAGACAGAGAGCGTATCACACTTAATCCTACAGAGCAGACACAGCTATCAGAGGGAGAATGAAGCTGTTTTCTGAATCACGCATCATTAACGAGCGATTAGTAAAGTTCTCACTCCAGAATCTTTAGAACCATTTAAATAAAATGGGTCAAACCATAGATTTGACAAATTTCACACCATTTTCCTCTTTAAATGCTGGATAAACTATTTGGTTTTTCATCGAGCTTTAATAACTGGAGATAGTATAAGAGCCAGAAAGAACATAGCTGGATAGTGAGTTGCCAGACAGAGTTTGCAATTCCCAATCATCAGGGTGCAAAATCATAATCCTTTGACTTAGAAACCAAGCCCACTTGCCACAAAAGCTGCTGGAAGACAGAAAAGGTGGAACCTCACACTATCATTTCTTGCAGTCACTTTTCAGATTATACCTGC
The DNA here is from genome assembly GCA_032595735.1 of Pelochelys cantorii. Classification (NCBI taxonomy): domain Eukaryota; kingdom Metazoa; phylum Chordata; order Testudines; family Trionychidae; genus Pelochelys; species Pelochelys cantorii. Next base: position 35,130,445 of record CM064338.1, on the reverse strand, counting down.
TGCTGCCTACTTTTGTAGGAAACCTTGTACAATAGGATTATAATTGAGGCAGAAATTGTACATGGATATAACGTATTTGTTGTATTGAACATAATATGGCTGGTATTATGAACAAAAGGAAAAGCAACAGAATAGAGCAATATCCTTTATTCAGAAAAAATGTGTCTGAACAGAGAGAGGAGGTTGCTCAAGAGGGACAAGTTTGTGCCTTTAAGGGCTGGGAATTTTACAAAAATAAAGGTCTCAAAGCCTGGTGATTCAAAAGGGCTGTGCAGATAAATAATTAAAGGTTTATCTGATACCCCATGCAATGCCTGAGAAATCAGATTCAGCACAGAGGGTTCTGCAGAGCTGGTGAATGGGGAAGGAATTCTCTCCCCAGACTATAGAGATGTTTTGTGACTATACAAGCCCTGACATCCCTGAAGCCAATGCAGTGGTTTCTAGCAGCAGATCCTCTTATCTGTGTGTACTCCTCCTGCCCAGTCCTGCCTCTCAAACACAGGAACCCCACAGTGCTCATCTCCATGACATTCAGTTAGGATGGAACACTGCATAGGCCTTTTACCTTCCAGTGTACTAAAACTGCCTCAGTTTCATTGTGTCTGGGCCCTTCCCAGGGCATAGAAGGAGCCACAGGATTTTCACTTTCGATCTAGTCTAGTGCTTTATTTCTCATTGATTATCTTAACCAAACTAGCTTAACTCAGTTGAAAAAACCTCCATACATCATCACAGGCATGGGAAGTAAGTGTGCGGGAGAGCTGCAGTACCCCCAGGTTTTGCACCCAGCTTTCTCACGCCCGGGGCCTGGGCCTGACTTCCGCCACATGCTGGCTTGACCAGCCGCAGGCTCTGGGTGGCCTGTGTGGGATCTCGCTGGGCCTCTGAGGTCCCGCTGGGCCCACTGGCTTTGCCACTCTCCTTAGGGTCCTACCAGCCCCACTGGCTTTGCTTATCTCCCTGGAGTCCCGCCACCTACTGTCCTCACGGGCTCTGATGGCTGTCAGGATTCCTTCACTCTGCAGCCTGTTGGCCCTGTCAGCCCTGGGGTCCTGGTCCTGGAGTTTCCGCTGCCCCATGGGTCCTGCCATCAGCCTGGGGCTCTGCTTCTGGCCTCAGCACAGGGCTCAGCAGTTGCCCCCAGCTTGGGGTGGCGAGGGACTAGGGTTGCCAACTCTTCCGGCCTGGATGGACTGGACGCCATCACCACAAATGGTGTCCAGTCAGTCCAGTCCAGGAAAGTTGGCAGCTGGGAGGGATATAACTCAGCAGCCCTATCCTAAAAATTGTTCCAGTGTCACTACACATAGTTTGATTGGCTAAAATCAAGCTAAAGGTGTTACATTGTGGCTTAGTTTACACAAAGCCACTGATTGCTCTCCATATTCTTCTCTTCCTTTAGGGTTCACTGATCCCCTCAAATGGTACATTACACACACACACACACACACACACACACACACACACACACACACACAAATAGCGGGCTACCACTGAGGATGGCACATTGGGACTCAGTGACTAGTTTATGAGTGAGAATATATACAATGAAACTGCAGCTCAAGCAGCCAGTACGATGGATTGCCTGCTGCTACTGCAAACTACCATGGGCTCCTTATTCCAAGAGTATTATTAAGTTACAAGAAAAAGGATTTGCTGCATAAGCAATGTAGTTTGTCACAAGAAAGAGGTCTGTCTCCCCTCCCCTTTTCATGTTTTATACAAAATTTGCTCCTCTTAACATTTCTGGATTTTTCCCCCCTTCTAATAATAAAAGAAGTGAATCTGATGTCTCCCACTGATAGCTTTCTAACCTCCCAAAGCATGTGTTTATCATGAGTTTCAGCTATCCAAAATAGTTTTGACCCAAGGTTACAATGCAGGCTCAGGCTGTTTCGAAGCAGGTTAAATGGATGATAAGCAAACATTTCATTATAGAATCTCAGTTTGGAGGAAGGCTGTTCCAATCCCAGAGAAAGATTTTTCAGCATATCCTCCAGAGCAGAGTAGGGCTTCAGACCTAGAGGGTTCATTCAATCAGAGCCCTGCTGTCATGTAACAAATATTTTTGCTGACTGCACCTTGCATCATTGGATGCTCAAGACTTTGTTGAGCTGAAGCATATCTAGCGGCAAGAGATTCCACTCTAGATGATGCCTCATTTGCATTCAGATTTTTAAGGTTTAATTAAAAATGAGATTTCTTGTTCAACACCTTGCCCTCCACGTCCTGTGCTTTCTATGAGGGTGGAGGAGCAAGGGACAGAAAAGGGCTGGGGAGGGGGTTCAGTAACCAAGTTGGAAGTCCTTTAGAAAGAGTCTCCCCTCCTCTCAGCCCACTCCTGTATATATTTCTGAATACACCATGTCCTAGTGCTTCAAGCAGCAGCAACAGACTGAGTGGGAAACCCCAGTGTTTGTGCTGCTGACAGGGAGGTAAACACAGGATAAAAAAAAATAATCGGTTAGGATTTCTAGTCTACTGCCAGCTCAAACCAGAATCTATTGAAAGGCCACTGTGTCACACTAGCTGTGTTGTTAGAGTGTTTGGCTACCTGCTTATTTTGTGGGGTCAGTAGCCCACCTCACCCCAGGAGCCAGACTCCTCTTCCCACAAGAGACAGGGAAAATTCAAAGTGGCACAAAAGGTGTTTTCATTTTACACATGTAGTACAGTGAAAGCAGGATATATCACAGTCTTAGCTGCAACACAGGGGTCACAGCTTACCCATGCACATGACTCTATCCAGACATCTTCCTTCTCTGCCTCCCAGTTCAATGTCCCATTGCTAATTGAACACCAGCATTTTCCAGACTGCCAATCATATTAATGATTGAGAAGTTAGATATACCTATCTATCTCATAGCGCTGGAAGGGACCAAAGGTCATCAAGGCCAGTCCCCTGCCTTCACAGCAGGACCAAATACCATCCCTGACAGATTTGCCCCAGATCTCTAAACAGCCCCCTCAGGGATTGAACTCACAAACCTGAGGTTAACAGACCAATGCTCAAACCACTGCCGAGCTCTCCTGCTACTTATGATGTATTTCCACACACCCTAGTCCCCTTTCCACACAGCTACAATAAGGCTATGTCTACACTACAAGGTTTTTGCGCAAAAACAGCCATTTTTGCGCAAAAACCGACAGAGCATCCACACCTCAAACGCATTTTTGCTCAAAAAAAAAATACAGTACATCAACAGGACAGAGGGCTTTTGCTGGTAGAGTTATTCCTCTCCCCACAAGGAATAACTCCTTTTTGTGCTACAGCTCTTGTGCAAAAAGGCATGTGTGGACCTCCACAGGGGTTTCTTGTGCAAAAAGAGCCTATCACAAAAAGCACAGATGCTCTGATGGCCATTCTGTGAATGGCCATCAGAGCTTTCTTGTGCAAGAGCATCCATGCAGTGTGGACGCTCTCTTGCGCAAAAGCATGTTGCTTTTGCGATGTGCTTTTGAGGTGTGGATGTGCTTTTGCACAAGAAGTTTTTGCGGAAGATCTCTTCCGCAAAAAACTTCTTGCGCAAAAACCCTGCAGGGTAGACAAAGCCTAAGTGCTCTCAACACAGTGTATCCCAGTGACCAGAGATCAATAAACAATGGCAGTGAAAGCCATGGATTGAAATGTACATTATAATACCACGTTTGTAGAAAGTTATGAGCTTGGGAAAAATCTCCTGTTGGCTAAAATTGCCCACACTAAATCTGAATCCAAAAAGTGAATGATCTTGCTTTACTGGTGACAATGTATTTTATAGTCACCCGTGAAGCCCTTTTCATTACATCCCTTGGTTTGAATCTATACTAGCATAAAAGCAAATATCCTCACAGTTGCAGGCCTAGGATATTGACATGTTGATGTCTGACAAATTTTTAACCTCCTGCTTCATTTCCATCCATGGTGATTATCTGCTTATAATCAATTACTCTGGTTCTTTGGCCCAAATTATGCATCTCTTCAGGGATGCATGCAGAAAGTGGTATGTGTGATATCTAATCCCATCTACTATGACTGGTCTTAGCAAAGCATAATTAGACTTATTTTTGTACACCTTTTTAAAAGGGTGAGTACATATAGCCTGAATATAAAGCGTCCTTCTAGTTAGAAAATGCTCGGGCCCTACTTTGACGTAACACTGAGTGTTTCAAGTAAACTGCCAGCAGCCCCATCAAATTGTTGTGGGTAATTTGGAGTCTGAAATGTGTTAAATTATTCAAGGGGCTGAATAAGCATAAACAGGCAGTACAATGGGGGAGATATGCATACCAAGCGATGTTAGTATGACATTTAATACATCATATTAGCTCTTCAGTTAGTACAGAGAGTCTTGTGCTCGGCACAGCATTCTGTGTGTGCACAAACAGAACCTACGAAAGCAGTCATTTGCCACGGCCGCTCCATGTTAACCATTTGCCTGGGCAAGAGCTAGGCTGGACTTGACCTGTTTGTGATGGAAGAGCAAGTTGAAGATGAAGGTTGAGGCACAAAGCCCTGTTTTACAATGAGCCTGTCTGATACTGCTCTAACCTCCACTCAGGGCTGGTGACAGACTTCACCAGGCCCAGAGCAACATGTGTGGGGGTGAGGGGGCTTGGCTTCAGGCCCCTGAAAGGGGCAGGGCCTCAGGATAAAGGGTAGGGCTAGAGGCTAGCCTCCCTAAGCACCACACAGACCATGCCTCATTGGGCTCCTGCAATAATTTAAAGGGCCCAAGCCCGGAACCCTGGGCCCTTTTAAGTTGACAGGCCCTAGGAAACTAACCCATTTGCCCCCCACAATCAGTGGCCCTGTCGACACTAGTTTTGCCCCAACCTTACTCCTTTGACTTCTGTGGAATTATTACGGATTTAGATCAGCATTTCAAGCAGGGTCAGAATTGGGCTCAAAGTGTTCAAATCGCAAATGCTGGGATCAGAAATACACGTGACTCCTTGATAAGAGAAACAATGTGGGGCACAATACATGTCAAATTGTAACACATGTCCACTTCAGAGATACATGTATACAGATATGTCCGAGTAAAAGCTAACTTTAATACAAGGCAAATCCTGCTTTTTAACTGCACAGTGGATACAGTCCATTATTTATTGTCCTTAGGAACAAAAGAGTATTTTCAGGGGATTTTTTTAAATCTAAAGGGATTACACTTCAGGAGCTGAAGAGGCTTCTTTGGTTAGGGTTTCATGACAGCTGGTTGCAAGGTGGGGGAGGGTGACCCTTTCTTGTTTGAAAGCTTTTCCCAGTCCAGAAGAATCTGCAATTTGGAGAAGTTTGGGCCTGGCAGACCAATCTGTGTTGCTTGGTTTGTCAATGAAAATAAAAATAATACTTAAAAAATCCATATAGTAAGCGCATAGTGAATAAATGGAATGATCTCTCCAGGGAGTGTATGGAAGCCCCATCGCTAGAGCTATTTGAAAGTAGACTGGACAAAGCACTCATGGATGTGAATGTACTGTAAGGAACATGCCTACATTGGCAAGGGATGGACTGGTTGACCTAAAAGGCCTTTTTCCCTTTTCTTTTTTTCCATGATTCTAAATAGCATAGGTAGAATTATTTTCTGCCTGCCTGATTTTAAATGGTTCTGAAGTTAGCTTGCTGGCTGCTATCACCCCTTAAAATAGTATCACCATTTTCTTTAATATTTTTTTTTAATCTATTGCTTATAGTGCTTTCTTACGCAGCCAGAAGAGACATTGAAAAACATTTGTCCCAAAGGAGTGGATGAAATATACCAATATATTTCTTGGCTCTCCCTTTCTTTGTTCCTGCACTAGATTTAATAATCTTGCATAGACACATACAGCTCCATGCGGTGCGCTTCTAAGTTTTGTTGTCACTGGTCGTTAGTGATAGTGTAAGAAGCACAAAGAACATTATTAGGATTTCAAATACTGGTCCACACTTGCAATACAGGCACTTAGAAGAATCTCATGGAGCCAATTTGTGTTCCTTATAGACGTGATTGAAAAGAAAAACTAGAGAGGCCGTTAATGTAACTTCTCTGATCAAAGTTGCTATGGGCAAATACTGTACAAATTTCCATTAACATTGTAAGTGTTTTAGGAAACAGGTTTTTGCATGGAAGCAGCTAACCCTAATCGATTGTTTGAGAATCCATGATAAATCAGTCCCTTTCTCTTCTCTGACACTGCACGCAATGCCTACCCCCAAATGGGACAGTGGAATGTACACCGATCTATACTCTTAATCAAAGGTGAGCAAATACCAACCTGTGGGCTAAATCTTGTCCACCAGGATTAGCCCCTGGTGGACCACCACCATTATATTTACCTGTGCCTCTGCAGGTACTGGCGATTGTAGCTCCCGTTGGCTGCAGATGCCATTCCAGGCCAATGGGAGTAACGGAGAGCAGTGTTCCAGGCCACTCAATTTCTTGCAGCTGCCATTGGCTGGGAACAGCGATCTGCGGCCAACAGGAGCTGCAATCTCTGGTAACTGAGGTAAATATAGTGGCGCCAGCCTACCAAGGCTAACCCTGGAGAACTTCTGCCATTTTATTGCCCACCTCTGATCTAAATGTAGCAGGACACTAGCCAATGCATTCTGGCAGTAGCAGAGCCAACACCCGTATTAAATTCAGGAACTGATTAAAAAATGGGAGAATACAATTATGAATCCAGCTTCCCATTTAGGTCCATTTTATTCACTGACAGGACATGTTGCATTTTTTTCTATTTTTACAGAATCCATTGGATTTATATATAAATGCAGTTTAGATCATTTTACACATTTATTCAGCTGTCAACTCAACCAGGTCAGCTAATAAAATCTAAAGATGACAACCCTGCACATGGCTTTAGTGGGGCAATATAATTTAAATTTAAGCACTGTTAATATGAAGTTCAAGAAGAAATGGGGGGCGAAGGAGAGGGAAAGAAAGTAGTCTCATCCCTCAACAGAATACAACTCAGATTTGGAATTGATGGGCTATATTTTCTTACTGTTGATGGTTTCTGGAGTCTTCTCACTAGCCCAAGGAACTGATAAGTCAGATGGAACTGGTTTGAGATGTTAAACATTGTGCTGGACAAGTCTTGTGTCTCTGCTTGTCCATGCTGGGGCTATGATCTTGTTGTGCCTAGTGGGGGTTTTTTGCAGCTGCATCTGCAAGAAATTTTTCTGGGGCTTTCTTTTAAATAGGCTGAGGAGTTTTGTTACTGCAACACAAAACGCAAAAAAATAAAAAAGCAACCAAATACTTTTTGTAGGTCATTATTTGTCATAAAAATGAATCAATTTGTGGCATTTTTAGTCATGCTACATGAAATGAGAGTGAAGGAAATAAGCCCTAAAGCTAATAAAGTGAATAACTTTCCTTTTTTTTCCTTCCTGTTTCTACTGACATGGCAGATTTTGCATGGTTAGTTTTCTCTGTAATAACGCAGCTGCACTTTTTTTTCTCTCTCCAAATTGCCATAGCAGCTATCATGGATTCCCATCCATACATAACATTGTAGCTTACAACACTGAAGGAGTGATTTACGGAAATAATCAAAGCTGGTCAAAAATGGGAAGGAGTTTATTAAAGGTTTTAACATGTGAAGACTAACTGCACAGGTTTTCAAAAGGAAGAGCTTTTTATTTCTTTGAAATTTTTCTTGAGAGTTTCAGGTTTGAAAGTTGTCTTCTATGAATTTTTTTTCAAGTTTTGCTCCCTACCCTAAGCCCACTAAGTGAAGGAGAACCAAAATGCTGGATTATTGAATCTGAGTACTAAACAATAATTACTTTTGAAGATATGTACAGAATTAGGCACTCTAAGGGCTTGTCTACACTAGCAAGATTGACCCTCTGGAGGCTGATCTTCTAGCATTCAATTTCGCGGGTCTTATATAGACCCGTATATAAAATGCTGAGGGCAGCCCTTGCCAGCATCCAGTACTCCTCCTTCTGTGAAGAGTAAGGGAAGCTGATGGGAACACGTGCTCCCGTTGGCCTCCCACTGTGTGAATGCCACCAAAGCTAAGCTTATGGTAAGCTGTCTCCAGCTACTCATTTTGTGTAGCTGGATGATGTACCCTAATGTAGACCCGGCCTAAATAAACACTGCCCTGAACACAACATATTAGATTTAATTGGCTGCTCCTGGGATTCTTCATAAATGAATCCAAAATTACTATGTTTTATTTCAGATCCATCAGTAATTTACCTCCATTAACTCAAGAGCCCTCATCTGAAACAAACCACACTTTTTCTTATTATTTTGAATAGTGTCTATTTGAGTAGAGCTGGTTGAATATTTTTCAATTAAATATTTCTCATTGGTCGAACAAAACTTTTCCTGGGAAAAGTTTGGTTTTTAATGAATTTTTCAACTCCCCCCCCCCCCCCCCAAAAAAAGTTAACAAAATATTCTGTGATATTTTCTAAACAAAAGTTCTGATTTCTGGTTCAAAATGACATTTAATTAAGAAATTGAAACTATTTAGAATATTTTAAATGGAAAAAAAATCTAACTGAAATATTTTGAAATGGAAACACGTTGACTGTCCTGAACTGATTTTTCTTCTTTGTGAGGGAGAAAATATAGGCTCATAAAAACAATTTCTCTTTCTAGCGTAGGGCGAAAAATCAAATCTCAGGTTTTTTCATCTGTTTTCCTCTCCTGAGAAAATCTGTTTCCCACCAGGTCTGTACATACGTATTTGCTATGTAGTTCTAGGTTAAGCCTCAGCCACAAACTCCTAGACATTCACAGATCTGTGAGAGCACAAAAATTGTCATACAGGCCTCTACAAGTGTATGACTATATTCCAAACCTGGGGTGCATTGGCAGATACTGTTGACATATCTGTCTAGCTTCAAGCTAGCTAGCTGTCATATCAAAACAGTGAAGCAACAGCATGGTAGCCTTGAGAATAATTATCCAGTGTTCTGGGCTGGTTTGTACTGCTATAGCTTTGCTGCTACAGCTTACCGGTGCACCTCACAGGCTGTATCTGTCTTGCAGGGGCTGGAATTGGCTACGTGTGCTGCTGCTCCTCCTCCCCCTGACTGGGGGAATGGCAGCACAGAAACTGCTCACTTGGAGGCTTTTCCCGCTGCTGCTATTGGCCGGAATCACGGCCAATGGGAGCAGCATGGAGCAGTGCCTGGGAGTGGTGGGGGCACAGAACCAGGTAAGAGCCCCCTATCATGTCCAGACCCCACACCCCCATCCCGCTCTTGCACCCTCCCTCCCAGACCCCCCACCCTCAGCCTGCTATTGCACCCACCTCCTGGCCAGACTCTGCACTCCCACCCCCTCTTGCACCTATTTTGTTATCATGTGTGATTGGCTGGTGGTCTGTGTTGAGTGGAGTGGGCCACAGGCTAAAAAGTCTGAGAACCACTGCTCTATGGCAATCATAGGGTATGATTGCAGTTCACGCAGATGTAGCTGAGCTAGCTTTAATCTAGGTAGGTTGAGTCCTGGAGCAGTGAAGCTGTAGCAGTGAAGCTATAGCAGCGCAAACCAGCCCAGAACTCTGGATAATAACTCTCAAGACTACCATGCACTGAAGCCCATTGTGCTGTTGCTTCACAGTTTTGATACCCCTAACTAGCTAGCTTGAAGCTAGCCAGATATGTCTACAGTATCTGCCAATGCACCCCAGGTTTAGAGTATAGTCATACATTTTGCCTAGGGACAGGCATGACAGTCTTATAAAAATCTGCTCTGTTGCATGATTTTCAGGACTCGATAACACTCTTCAGGTCCATAAAACCATAAGAATAGCTTCTCTGTGATACTTTGGTTATTTCTGATTTTGGCCTAAAAATAAAGTAAGTTTAAGGGTAAGCAGAAATCATCATTTCCATTTTCTATTTACTATAGAATTTTTTTTTTTCAATTTAAAAAGTCACCTATGGGGTGGGTGCAGGTAATTTTGTATTGTGTCAGAACCCATTACATTTAAACCCTAATCTCTGGAGAGGCGAGGCTACCTCACACCTGCAAATATTAGAAGCTCTGCCTATTGTTACAGTTGAAAGGGCAAAATTATTAACACAGTTTGGATGTTCCCGTGGTACCCCGCCTATGATGCCTACCCCTCCCTGTGCTGTCACTTTGTAACCATCACTTCAGCCTACAATGTCAGATGTCGCACTTCAGCCTACAATGTCAGATCAGAAGCCCCGCAACACACTTTGCATGTTTAATGCTTAAATGTTTTCTAAAACATGTATATACAACTATATTATTTTTCATTATCAGAATCTCAAAGTAGTTTCCAAATATTAAAAAGCAACATCCCTGTGAGGCAGGCAAGTATGTACGTTTCATCATCATCCCCATTTTACAGACAGAGAAAGTGAGGCCAACAAAGATTAAGCAATTTATCAGCATTATATAGACGGTCCATAGTGGAGCTGGAACTAGCACCCAGAATTTTTGTCTTGTAGTGGTATGCTCCACCCCCTAATCCACACTCCATACAATTGAGTCACATCTTGATGTTCTTACTCAGTATTTCTTTGGCTTCATTGCTCATGTAAGAACTCAGTAAAGATTTGGGTTGATTCTTTTGCAAGCATGGACAGACACTTTTGTGTGTGGACATGCCCAACGTGAGTGGACAAGTCAGTTTGCCCCTGTCTGCTAATGGCTGTGTGCATACCCAACTCCCCTCCTGGCACAGGTTCATTAAATGACACACATGACAAATCTCCTGATGCTTTTGCAAATCGGGCCTGACAATTCATGATTTGGATAAGCATATCACAGATTGAGGGATGAGCATGAAGTTAGGAGGAGTTAGGAGGTCCCTGATTTGGGATGCATCACTGGCTCACAGTGTAGCCTTCTGCTACTCACTTCCCTTCTCTTCACTTCTCTAATTAGGATGCAGTTGGGTCAGAATTTCATTGTGAAAGAAAACCAGGGAAGAGGTCCCACGCTGCCATTTTCCAAATGAAACATTCTAATTCTTTGCTTTGAAATAATATACGTTATAACAAGAGAAAAAGCCCAAATGATACAATTTTGTCAAAATGAAATATTTCAAATATTTGTTGAGATCCTTCTTTGCAGAGAATTTTAAAAACTCTGGGTCTTCCGCCCTCCTTGGAATGAAGCCAAAATCAAAATCTTGCATGATACAGAAATGCCTGCCTCTACATGGTATAGTATCCTTATGTTTAGAAAATGAGCTACTGATTCAAAGCTGAGTCGTCTTTATCCGGCACTTTGAATCACGGAAATGTGTGTGTCTACACATGCATGTGGACACCTGGGAAGCAGAGAGGGATTGTATGTGTAGGCATAGGTGTGGGAACTAGGTGTGTTGTGCGGGGGAGGGTACTGCAGTACCCCTGGGCTCCAGGTCTAACACCCGGGTCCCAGAGGCTGGCCTGTGTGCTAGGGGCTCTGCTGCCAGCCACACATCCTGGGGTCCCAGTTCATGCGCTGGAAGCTTCTATTGCCTTGCCAACCCTGTGTGGGGGCTTTGTTCCCAGCATGAGCTGGGTGACAGGGTAAGGGGGCTTAGCACCCCCACTTTTAATAATGTCCCCACTGTGCTAATGTGTTTGAGAATAGAAAGTGGAAACATTTTCATGGTAAGATTTTGTTTGTTTGAGGCAGGGGGTTCTGGTTTGGGGGGGCGGGAGGGGCTTGTGGTTTTGTTTTTTTATTTTTTTAATAAAACTGAAACTGTTCTTAGGCATGGAAAATTAGAATAAATCCCAATCACGCAGGCAGGTGTTTGTAAATGGTATGGGACACAAATATCACATGCCACCCCAATTTATAACCTGCAGATCATCTCCATACAGAAGAAGGCATTTTGAATGGCATAGTGCAGCCTTTAGGATTTCAGTCATCTATAAGGCTGTTCCCCGACTCTTTCATTCCTATTACATTTCTTCAGGGGAATGGGATTCATCAGAACACAAATAGCCTTTATTTCTAGCTGTTAAAAAACCTGATGATGAGCAAGATTTCTGAGGAAGAAATAGAAGTCAATTTCCTAACCATGTGCAGAGTTAATGTCTACGGTAATTGCGACTAAGTACAGTAGAGCAGAGATGCACTGCCAGCTGGGGCCAGGGATTAAAAAGGAAACATCTGTGCTGAGATTATAGGAATAGAGGAAGTTTTAGGGAGGGAGGAAGCTAAAATGCCCATGTAGTTCTGCTTGCCTCATCTGAGATTCTCTTGCTCACAGAGTACTGGTTTCCTCTAGCTAATTCTATATATGAACCGCTCTGTGTATAAAGAAACACCTTCTAAATTCCTACACTACCTGGCCATTTGCTTTGCTTAACTTTGTGCCCACACTGCTTTTACCAAAGCATCTGCTTAACTTTAAGCCTATGAGGAAATCCATCCCTGTTCAGCAACACATGATTTCAATGGGACTTGGAATCCAAGAGATATTGACATAGCTATCAAAGAGATGACTCACATGCTTAAAACTAAGCCTATGTATAAGTACTGTACTGGATTGGGGCCCTAACAAACAGCTGAAAGGCTTTCATATACAATGGTGATGGGCACTCTGAATAGAATATTATGTAGCCTCATCTCTGAAAAACTATTCTTTTTTTCTCCGTTGTGAGGGACGGACACGGAACATGCTGCAGCCATGCATTGCTTTTTGCTCAAATGAAAAGTTTATTCATTAAAGAAACAAACTGAAACATTCTTCTTCCTATAGGCATTTGTATGTTTTCTTTCCACTTGCCCCCAGTGAGATACTTGAAGAAAGATACAAAATAACTTACTATTAAAATAAAATCCTTGATGGTGACTAGGATATTGAGTGGGATGTAGCTGTGTACAAAATTAAAGGCATCCTTTAAAGAAAAGTCTTCTTCAAAATATTAAGATGGCATACATAAAATAAATACATATTTGAGTTTTCCTTTTTAGTTTAAATTCCTCCAAAACAATGTGGGTGTTGCTTTTATCCTTGCCTCCCAGATCTGAAGATTGATACATTTGTGTTAGACTTGCAGAAATTGCCAGTTATATGGGACAGGCCAGAAAGCGATTAGCAAGTTCTCTGCATTTGCAGTATTTTCATTTTTTTTTATTCCTGTTTTCCTTTGAATGCTTGTTCTCAGGGAGCTCTGTGAGGTGAGAAAGCGATATTGGGCTGGGAGGGGGCGGAAGTGTGCGAGAAGCTGGGAAGGGAATTACTTCCTTAAAAAATAAATAAATCAATAAAAAAGCACAAAAAAAGTATTACTTGGGGGAAAAAAGAGCCCAGAGAGAGCACACACACTCCATTTCTGCTAATCGGATTGTGATGTGTTTGACTTTAATATGTGCAGCCAGCCCCTATGCCCTGCCTTGTGCACATGTCATGTCCTTTTAACATCAGCAGCCACTGGCCTGATTCTTAGTTTTTGATAACATGTTCCCAAGTAGTATCGTGTCACTGGCCAGGAGAGGGGGGGTGGCAAAAGTAAATGGTGGGTTTGTGGAAACACTACAGACAATTCTGATATTCTCTCCAGCCCTTCTCATTTGATTTCAATTCCTTGTTTCTACTGATGCATCAAGAAGAGGCTATGTTGATCATAAAACAAAAGGATGGATTCAAACCAGGATTTGCCCTTAATCCCCTCTCTCCCTCTCCCGCTTTCGACAGATTTTCAATATCATTAGTTTCCCTGAGTAGGTGCTGTTTCTTTCTCGCTTGGAAAGGGAAGAGCTGTCAGGCTCAAGCAGCTGATGCTGTGAAAAGTTTAATGGGTTTCAGAATGGAGAGAGAATTCTGAAACATTTTAACTGAAGAGATCAAGTTATAATAAGGCACGCGGGTACAGACAAGCCAATAGTCAGCAGTAAGAAGGCAATGACTTAGTCTGTGTGAGGACTGAGGAAGTTGCCATTTGACTTCAGGGCTTCAGGATTGGGCACTGTACTTTCAGCCAGAATCAGCCTTTATTCTGGAGAAAGATAATAAAACCAAAAAAGGGCAGAAATGAATTTTGAGAGAGCAAAGTGTAGTTAACTCTTTTCTGGTAATGGTCTGCACTGAACACAAAATGGCAGCCTATCTCTGCAGACAGCAAAGGGCATTTTATGGATGACTGCTGTATAGACTCAGTAAAAAGAGAACTGAAGGCATAAAACTGCATTGCAGAAGAGAGACATAAGCTTTCTAAAAAAGCAGAAAAACTGAACAGTTGAGTATGTTCAGTGGTATTCCTTCTGTATGATCCCAGTTATATAGTACCCTTCATCTAAAGGCAGCCAAGAGGCTTTATATGGACTGTACCAATTCTAGTCACTATACTTCCCTCCATATGTGGGCACAGAGGCTATGTCTAGACTGCAGGCTTCTTTCAGAAGCTTTTCTAAAAGAAATCTTCCAAAAAAACTTCTTCCAAAAGAAGCATCTACACAACAAAAGTGCATCAAAAAAGTGATCTGCTTTTTCGAAAGACAGTGTCCACGCTGAATGGACGCTATCTCGCATTTAAGCTGTGATCATTATGGTCGGAGTGGCCACCAGGACACCTGTGATTTTTCCTCTTTCCTCTTCTTTCAAAAGAACTCCCTCTTCCCCATCCACACACACCTTTTTCCAAAAGAGCTCTTTTGGAAAAAAGCTTCTTCGCTGTAGAAAGAGATTTACCAATGTCAAAAAACCCCTCTGTTCTTCAATTTTTTTTTTTTTTGAAAGAATGTGATTGCAGTGTGGACCTAAGTGAAGTTTTTTCGGAAAAATGGCCATTTTTCCAAAAAAACTCTGCAGTGTAGACATACCCAGAGAGGAGCCCATACCTATAGAGGACAGGTCAGGGGAGGGGGAGAGCATGGAATTGCCCATTCTGCGACGTACTCCTTCACCTTCCCCATGAGAACTCCACAGGCTCCAGGTACATGGGCTTGGAGTATGAAGAACATGAACTGTGAAGAATTGATAGTGGCAGGTCTCCATCAAACTATCCTCACAATATCAAAACAAAACTACCGCAAAATTATGCAGCCAGTTCAAGCGATTCCAGTCTCCACAATGTGATGCTTCACAGAAGCCACGTTCTCCAGGGAAAGTAAAGGTGGAGCGAGTTGAGTTAAGGGCAACTCAATAGCAAGTTAAGAGCTAGAGTCATCTACTATCCCCATGGAAAAATTGGAAGAAAATGTTATGAGTGGACAAATGCAGCATTTTCACTTGCCTACGTGCATTATGGACATGAAAGAGAGCAGGTGGGCTTATCTACTCTGATCACCAGTGACATGTAGTCACTGCTTGTGTATGAAACGGGGTTAGCTGCTTTAAACTACACATTACACAACAAGCTATAGCGGTTATTTTAATAGACTTTTTAAATGTAGTAAATGTAAAGATTTTGATAGTGACTAATTTATTATATCATCAACAATGAAACACACCTGAATATTTATCTTATTTATGTTAGACAGGTGTCATTTGGCATGCTAATTACAAAAGGAAAAAAATGAACAATGACTTATTGACCCAAATATGAACAACAAAGGAACAAGGGTACATTATAGAAGATTCTGCAAAACCTACCATGTTGGGGCACTTTTTAACTGTGAGGAGTCCTGTTTGGATATTTGTATTTGATTTGCATAAAAGGTGTAGGAAAGTGTGATCAGGACTCCAAACTACATTCAGAATATCCATTGGGTTTGAATTAGAATTTCTCCTTCTCATCAGTGACACTGAAAAAGTGCCCTATAGTTCTGGATGGAAACAAGAAGTAAAACAACTTTTACTATCTAAAGATCTTAGAACATCCAAAAAGGGCTTAGTTCATCTTTGATATTAAAAATAAGCAAAGATTCCCACTAAATCTTGTGTATTAGAACCCCCACCTATTCTGGAGTGGCTTTACATCCTTGCATTAGGCCAGGTTAACACTGGGGGAGAAAGTTGACTTAATATACGCAATTCCAGCTACAAGTGCATTAAGCTGAATTTCTGCGGTGTCCCCCTTGCAAGATGTCAATGAGATAAACTGTTTCATTGACTTCCCTTACTCTTTGCAACCCCCATGGAGTACCAGGGTCAATGTGGGCACCATCAACAATCAATTTAGCAGGTCCTTACTAGACCCACTAAATCAAACCCCGGAAGGTCAATCTTCTGAGTGTTGATGTCCGAGTAAGTACAGACAAGGCCATAGCAGAGTGAGAGTTTTCTTAGGGACCCCGTTGGATCATGTTAACAAAGTCCAAGTACAATGGCATTGGTCTGTAGAGGAGGTAAAAGGGGAGACTAAATTCCCCACCACTACACTGGAAAACGGAACTGTGTTGTACCAAGTTAGTGCAAAGCATTGGAAAGAGAAGCAGTTATATAGATCTCCCTCCCAGAAGGTCTGTCATCTTGTGGATCCAAGCTATGGTACAGTCCATATCCCATGGCCCTGCAAACCAACATTAGTGTCCCCTATAAAGAGCCACCAAGGCAGTTTTCTTCAGAACTCTTGGGGAGGGGTCCCACTGATTGGGATGACCACTGCTATCTCATCTCTCTGCCTTTCTCTTGGCACTCAGAAAACAAAGAACCTACATAGCTAATTCAGGTAACAGGTTGATATGCAAATCTGTTTCTAGTGTCAGTATTCATGACATCTATGTGAAATATACTGTTGACTTCGGTGAGTGTAGCATTTCATCCCATATTTCTTTTACCATGCTATGCTGCAGGCCCAGAGGTTTTAAGCTATTTTTGACACCTCCATGAGCAGGGAAAGGCCCCTCAAAACATACTAGATAACATAGTATATGTTGTAGGCTTACAACCTATTACTTATTTAGATGCAAGACTATAAATATCACCAGTAAAAAACAAAACAATCAGAGCTCCTGTTGGATTTCTGAGCACAATATATGCTTTCTCCATAAACAGAATAATAAAAATATCAAACCAGTATAAAAAAACCCCTCTTTGGATCTTTAAAATGGTGGGGATTCAATCCAGCGCAGCTTGAGACTCCAATTTGATTTACCCCCTAACCTGGATTTCACTGGCAGATATGCACATCCTGAATTTTTAAACTCTGTCTTGTGATCATCATTGTGGGGCATTCATTGAGACAGTCCAAGTTCTGCAACCATAGGTTTAAGTAGCGTTTTCACAAACCATTTATAATCACTGTACCTGCAAGTTCAGCCTGCGCAGTGCTGAGGACTAGTCAGAAGGGCAAGCTACCAGTATATTACTGTAAGCAAAGCATTGCAATATAGCAAACTGGCAAGGCAATAGTTTCCCTTTTATCTCTTATTAAAGGGGATCAGGTGTTTGCCCATCAGAACTGTACTCTAAGCTACATGGTTTTTTTTTCTGGAATATGCCCATAACCTAGAAATGTGTCTGTTTAAATAAGCATAAAATTATAAGTATCCTGCAGCAAAATGAGACAGTGGCATTCAGGAGAAATGTGGATGAAAAAGCTTCTTCTTTCCCCTTTCCCGATGAAACGGGTGAACTTTGGGCTTGTCCATAATTTTCAAGGGCACAAAAAAGGGGACCCAAGAGTCATCAGAGCTTTATTTAAGTCATCAGTAGGATTTTCAGGTTTCATTTTGCTAAAAAGTTCTGGGGAAAAAAGTGGGATTTATATGGAAATATGAAGTATTTTGTATATAGACACACACAAATATAATGAATGATTGCTGCTGGCTTGAAATTACAGCAACGTATCAGTGTCTAAATGTGTTTGTAACACCGTGTTCTGTACTTTTCCATACGAGGAATAGTATTTTCATGTGGATACTGGATATTATTAGTTGCACTGGCCACAGGATTCTTCTGTTCTTGAATCTACTTATTTTAAAGCCTTTCATTTCCCGAGACAGCTGCAAAGTGTCCCTTCAAGGATTTTGCTTTTTTGATTTATACTTTTATACACTGGAACCGCAATTGAGATAGCACAGCTTCATTCCGGTTTTGACCTTTCACTATCAAACTGGAGTGACCCTCTATCTCTTAGGACTGGGCTAGACTCCAGTCCAGGTTATGCAAGTGCAAGGACAGAGGATCAAAGCAACCCATCAACTAAATCCCAAGGAAACACTTTATGTAAAGCCTCAGTGAAGGCCAGCCAATCACCAGACCTCATTTATAAGCCCATCTGAGTGTACACAACTTCCCTGCCCTTCGAACTTCTGACAGTACTTTTGTGTGTGCGCGCACACAGGTCCTGTTTACACCAAATGTAAAAGCCCTGCAGATGGCATGGAACAAGGTCTGCAATTTTTTTTTTTATGAGACCAAACTGCAATGGCAATGAGCCAGAGTTCCTGACATATCTCCCAGAATGCAATGCACCTGTTTCTGGTCATTGTTCTCACCATGACACTCCTGTCATCACAATAAGGATATCCAGGTATTTGATACCCTCAAACTCAGCCAAATGGGGACAGTCACAAATGAGGCAACACCCAGTCATGGACACCTTGTGCTAACTAATCTGGAAATGAACCACACACAAATAAATTCATCATTGTTACCATCATCCCAGTTGAGAAAGATGCTTTACTTGGCATTCCTTACTGTCTAATCAGAGAGAAAAGTGCAGCTGTTATGTAAACACTCCAACAAAAATCCTTTCATTGTCAGAAAACCCTTGTTCAAATGCACACATGCTACAGTAGACTTCCAATTATCCGGAACCTTTGAGACCTAGGTGGTGCCGGATTATCAGATATGCCAGACTATCAGGAGGTACTATAAAATGGTTATATACTATACTATATATAAAGTGTTTTTAACCCTTTTTATTGTAGCACAAGCACTGTCCAGTGTCACACAATTCCAGTGGCAGACTGACTCGGTCCCATCCGGTTTTGCTCAGTTCAGCTGCTGCCGCTGCTGCCTTGTGACTCGTTTTTTGCAGAAGCTCACTCGCTAGGCTCTTGCCATTTTGATGCCGGACTGTCGGGAGTGCTGTACAATTGGATGCCGGACTATTGGAGTTTTACTGTACTATGCAGACTTTTTCCAAAAGGCCATCCTTTAAGTGACTAGAAATAAGATAAAGGGAATGCCTTGGAGGTGACAGACTGCAGCAATTTGAGACAATATAGACTATATTAGTTGCATGCTTTGAAGCAAACTAAATAAACCCTAAATGATCCCTAGAAGTTGCTTAAATAGAAAAAAATCCAAGTTTTTTGAGGTAGGTTCTCTCTAAAACTTCTATTCCTCTTCTATTCAAGAACCACCCGTTAGCTGAAGCTGATGAGAGCGAAATTGGGAGCAAATAATGCTACCATCCTCTATCTTCAATAACACCTTTAAAACATATAAGTGCCGGCTGAATTAGCCTATTTATAAGACCTCTTTTTGCCTCCTTACAGTAAACTCCTAATGACACTCCGCTATACAATGCAATTCAATATGACTCAAGCTTCCAGGGGTCTTGATCCCCTCTAGATAGTCCACCACAAGAGTGATTTATAAACTACAGTCTGAGAGAGTCACAGAGACTGAAGTGATTTGAGAAAATAGTTTGGGCTTCTAAGTGAATTCAAGTGCTATGAATTCCAATGACAGAATAACACCCCCCAAAAAATACTCTTAGCTTCATTTCCTACCATTGAAAAGAGGGGAAGGCAAAGATAGTAGATTGAATGGTGCATGGTAAGGCTCTATCTGTCAGTAATGAAGCTGGTATCTTTTCTTTTTTTTTTAAAGATTAAGAACTTTAATAGGAGCTTGTTTGCTTTCCTGACCATATCTGCGAAACTTGAATGATTTTTATTTTAATACTCTGTGTTTGGTAGAGATTTGGGGGAAAAGGCTTGAGAGGAATAATCACCAAAACTGAATGCAAATCCTGTGATACATGTGTAGGGTTGCCAAGTGTCTGGTTTTGAACCAGACAGTCCAGTATTTGAGCTTTCTGTTCAGGAAACAAATTGAGAAAATATAAATGAGAAAATATAAATGTCCGGTATTTTCTAAATAAGATGTAATGTAGATTGTGATTTAATGTCAAGTGTGTCTGGTATTTTTGTTGAAACCATCTGGTAACCCTATAAATGTGGAGGAAACAGATACAAATGTTTTTCCTTTTTGGGGGTGAGGGTGTTTCAATTTACAAGTGGTCAGTAAAGAAGAAAGCTTATTAATGTGCCCTCCTCCATCCCCTACAAAAAGGGCTCTACATCTTGAAACTGATTTCTGAGCTGAAAACAGTCAAGAGCAAAACAAGAACTGGAAATGCATAACTACCCAAATTCCCTCTTTCAAAGATTTTCCCCTGCAAATCTCAACATGGGGGTGAAGGGGTTTTTTACCCTCCACCCTCATTGTTCACACTCAACTGTTCAAGTCTGAAGGCAGCCAAGGAGCTAAAAATATATTAATTAGAACTCTTGAGGCTGGCATCAATGAGATATAGTTATCCCAAACTGATGCTATTACAGCTCTGATAGCTTCATTTAAATTCCTGAATAAAACATGAAATATCTTTAATGAGAAATGAATATAGTTGTCAGGAGGGAGTAGTTGTGATATAGTTACTAGTTGAGATATATAAGATGAAGACATAATATGAATACCTTCGATTTTATATAAAAATGACGGCTGTTAGAAAAGACAGATCCCTCTTCAGAGACTTCTTATATACTGCATATAAAAAATGATATAAAATAACAGCATAATCTCCTGCAAAGAAGCATTTGTATTTGAAGGCTGGCTCATGCTACAACCTATATGCTGACTGTATCTATTACACAGTATAATGGTAGCATAAAAAACCACAATGAAGACAAAAGTAAACCAGCACTGTCATTGTTTTGTTATTCCAACATTGTTCATGGGTTTCAGCACTGAAAGGTACTTTACCAGCATGCACACCCACACACCCATTAAAGACAAATGACAACAAGTGAAACAAACTTGGTTCTTTCCTTTTCAAGGTGAAAGTAAGACACAAGGCCATGCCAGAAACAAAACCGACGAACAAAACCCAATCCTTTCCATCACATTGTTAGGAAGATCAGAACAGCAGCACCTCTTAAATCTTCTATGGAGCATTCATGGACTGTTCTACCAACACTAATTCACCCTTGGGCTGCGCTGGAAGTCTCCTCACCTGTTCTTTCCCTGATTTAACCTTCTTGCCCTCTGTTCATTATTTATTTTTCTCTCCATTTACAATGATTTCTTACATTTATTTCAGGCTTTTTTATCCACCAGGATCCTAAAGCATTCCACAGACAACTGTCATCCTACTCTCCTTCTATTGAAACTGCAAGGGGAATATTACAGAAGCAGAATGTAAAGCAGAATGTGACTATCCAAACTGGAAATTGCCAGATTGGAAATTCTGTTTTTGCTTAATCTTTAGCAGCCACAACACTCTCTGAACTGAAAGTCATCAGAAGTTTTTATTAAGTATTTTCCATTACATCAGTTTATAATTATGTCCTGTATATCAGTTTGATAACACTCAAAACTCGCAACTTATTTTCTTTTACAATGTACTGAGCAGCTGATTGCTGTATACTCTCTATTTTAAGAGACAGAACATTATCTCAGTTCAATTTCTCATCATCAACACTTCTTTGCTTCATTGAGTAGAGTGTACTTAATCCATTCAGAGTGGGTTGTCAAGGAATATACATTGGGTAATCAATATTTTCCTAAAGATGTGTGCACATGAAAATATAATCGATGACATTTAAAAAAAACTTTATTTTTTTAAGTGACTTAGTTGGTCTGGCACAGAACAAGCATGTTAATGGATTTTGTTTCTATTCTTACCTTTCTGCTCCTCCTCCAAGATCCCAGCTTCAAGAGACAGGCCTAAAAGATGCACCATTCAGTTATAAATAGGCCTCCTTACTTACAATGATTTATTTTCATTTTTGTAGCACATCGCATTCTTATGCAGAGCTATAATTAGATCAATGAGAGGGTGGGTCTCAGCCCAGGTCCCAACAGCAGAAGTCCATTGCACAAAGTCCCTTCATTTGCTCGGACAGAGGTGCTAAACTGCTGCATCATGTTTAATGTTGCCCTTCCAAAAATGGACTGAGACCCATTTGCAGATGTAGCAACACCTGCAGAGCTTTTGGTCTGCTGTACCTTTCACCTTCGATGCACTGGAGCAAAATTGTTCCTGGTTCCAAATATCCATCCATTCATTCTCCAGGAAACCCCCTCAAACAGAAAGGATGTGCCACTTACTGGAGGATGTAGAGTAGCCTATTGACCTATTATTAAACATATTAGGGTAGCACCAGGGAACCTCAGTCATGGGCCATGTCCCAGTTGTTCTAAGAAGTTTACAAAATCCTGAACAAAGAGACCGGTCCAGCCCTAAACAGCTTACACTCTGTGTAAGATAAGCGACAACAGATGGAAAGAGGCAAAATGGTCAACACGGTTAGTTTGTGACCTAAGCGGCTGACCTGCTTCACCTGGCCTTGAGATGCCTCCTCATATTAATCTAGGTATTTATGGCATATGACCCTGACTATCATTTGAAATGTGATAACTGCTCCTGACTCAGGTGAACGGGGCTTGCAGATGACTCTGAAACACTATTGCAAAATTGTAAATAGTGTTGCACTAAAAGGCCACTGGTATTAAACAAATGACAATTTGGGGATCCTCTGCAGACATTCTAAGTTGCTGATACAAATAGATTCTCCTCCACAGCACAAGTCATCCCCAAACAACAAAATCAGAGACCTGCAAACCTGACATTGTAAACATCGAATACAGTTTGCAGCCCTCATATCACTATACCTGGAACTACATTCAATTATATTAATTTTATTCCTACAGTTTATTTTCCCCACACACACTCCTCCAAACAAATGTAATGCTCCTAAAAATGTGTCAGATTAATAGCCCTGGAAACTGAAAACATCTATTTATCCACACAAAAGGTACGGCATGAGCAGAATCCATGAACGCTTCCTCATTAACCTCCCTATCCTAATACTTCAATGTGATCTCCTCTGCTGAGGCTGCCTATGCTTAGGGTATCAATTGTCTGGGCAGCAACCCTTTGTGGTGGGGGGATTTCTGATGTGAGTGCATGTCCCGTAGGCTGAAGATGGAGACATTTTCATACAGACCACAGAATAAAAATCCATTGCATGGTGTTCATGGTTTGTCACTAACAAAGTAGGCTGTAATTAAAAGAAAAACAAATAATAAACCAGGAACTGAGCAATGTAAGTCTCTCTGATTCTTTCCTTGGGTAAAAGTTTAACACTGGTAGATGTACCTATACGTTCAAAAAAGTTCCTCTCCCTTCACTAGGTTCAGCCCCATCTTCCTTCCCTCATCCCAGCTCTTACCTATGCCAGCCTTTCCTCATAGTAGCCTGCTTCCATTCCACCTGAAACCCAGCAGGATTTATGCAAGGGCAACAAAGAATTATGGGACAGAGTTACACTTAGAAATGAAAGGAAAGGGAGGAGCTAAAGTGGCCAGGAGAATATAACTAGAGTAGGGCATAATGGATAGGAGAGAAATCATAGAAATATCACTAAATAAGGAATAATCTACGGGTCCCATGCAGCCCATGCCAGGCCTGAATGTCTGCCTGAAAGTTTACTCAGAGCCCTGATTGAGCATGGTGAAAAGGATGAGGAAATAAGTTGTAGAATTTGCATAACAAACAAAGGCGGATGTTCCACTTCACAAATGTTCCAAATGCTCCAAATCCATTAGCCACCCGCAGCTTCACCGTTTTTCTCCAACCCTCAAGTCTCTCCCCATCTGGCTCCAGTACCTCCTTTTCACTTCAAATTGCAGCTGCCATAACTCTACCAGTGGATGAATCTCAGGTCCAGCTTCTCTCCCCTGCTCCTTCTGTGACTCTCGCTGGAGGAAAGAGGAGGCTCTTAAGGCATAGGAGACAATCTTAGCCATCAATCCCACATACCTCACAGCTAGTCAAGTGCCAGAGATGCAAGTAGAGGTGAGAGAAAGACAGCTGTGGCCTGCAAGCCCAAGCCTGTGTACCCAAAAGCTGTAGATAAAGCCAGTGTGCCTAGCATTATCCATACCCTCAGCTACTTTTACACACACACACACTTGCTCTTTCTCTCTCAAATTCAGGTGTCTTAAGTGCACAGACCTTATATGTCCTGAGTACTACACACTGGCATTTCAAAGCACTCTCCCTGGCTGCCCAGTGGAACAGCAATTTTGTTCCCAGAATTCAGAGCAAACTGTAGGATGTATGCACCTTACTCTCTCACACAGACACTATGTTTTTCTTCCTTCTTGTTTCACTGTTAAAAGGAAGATCATTCTGACTGAAAATATCTATTTGCTCTTTGTGTCTGAAAATATTTGATGACAACAGTGTTGGAGCCAACTAATTGTTATCTCTTTTTGGGGAAAAAACCATATCTTTATGTTTATAAGCACCATGTACATTGATTTCAATAATCGGTACCCTGCTGGTGTCTTTCAGCAGAGTGGTTAGCCATAACTTAAATGATAACAATATTTGCTTTTCATCTGCTAAGAATTAATTTATTATTATTCAAAATGCTTTACAAATATTAACTAACTGAGACTCACAACATCCCTCTGAGTCAGAAAAAGTTATGACCCCCATTTTTACATCGGAAAATTGAGGCTGAAAACATCTTGCCAGACAGAGAGGGGTGAGGATTAGAATTCAGGAGTGTCTGACTCCCAGTTTTATGTATGAGCGACACCTCTAATTATCTGACTGAAGGCCACATCCCCTTCTATTGTCAATTCAACTGCACTGAGATGACAAATTATTATTTTTTAAAGAGCTGACAATTCCTAACACTGCTGAGATATTCTGTTCTCCACAGTTTCACAATCTCCTTTGGCAGTTCCCTCTCCCAAACGGTGTCAATTCCTGAAATCCAAGCACTTACAGAGGTATATGATGCACACACAAAAAGTATCTTTAGAGGTGACAGCTTCTGTCTGTACAAGCCACCTCTGAAGCCAGGAGAGGGCATTAAAAATTAAAGAAATGAAGGGAAGATTGGCTCTCAGTCTTACATTTATAGACAGGGAAATGTTTGACAGGTGGTCTCTGAAAAGAAGGTGGCCTTGGAGACACATTTCTCTTAATTTTATTTTTAATTAACTTTTATTTTCAGATTTCATCACTTTCCCTCCTCCCCCCCTTCTCTTCTCTCCTTCACCTCACCAATACTTTTAAAACAATGTCTGGCTGTCATCACAGTTTGCACAAGTGAAGGTGGCCTTAGCACTGTCACCTGACAAAGGCTTTCTAGAAGGCCACTTTTCTCTCTTCATCCAATGCCAGCCACCCAAAATGCATTTTCATAACAGGGTATCCAACTGTAATGAATAGCTCAAAGCTAATACAAGTGGGGTCCTCATAGCTCAGTACAGTGTATCCACAGGGTAGTCCACAACCCCTCAGATTCATCCTTCAAAAGCAGCACCTCTGCTGGTTTCTCCAAGGCATGTCAGTGAATCCAGTATATTTCTGTCAGTCTTTAGGGCTGACAAGCAGCAGCCTTTAGCCGGGACTAAGTTTGTGTTTGTTAAGCTCTTCCACATGTGTCACTCAGGCTCTTCCTGTTTGGATTTCTTGTACGAGTTTTACACCTCTTACCTCACATAAAAACAAATGACCTTAGAGAAACTGGCTGGCCCTCTCAATTACTGTCTACAGGGTAGACTTCATCTCCTGCCATAAAAGTGCTTCCTCGCCTTCCTTCCCCTTCTCCCTGTGCATTCCCCCTTTAATGTTAATTGTCATAACACAGCTTCATCCCAAACAGCAGAAAAAGATACAGCCCTTCCCCCTCCCCCTCCCCCTCCCCATGCCCACCCTAGGCAGGCTTTGCTTCAGTGACTCCTCCTAATCCACCAGTTAGAAGAGAGCACTTAACCTTCCATGGGTGCTTTTATGCTCCATTTTCCATTCCATTAGGAAGGAGATGAAAGTAAACGATGGATGCTTTTGTATGGGGCTTGTCGTCACCTGCAGATGTGTTCACTACTCTTCCCTGTCCCCCCTCCAAAAAAAGGACACAGTGTTGATGATGTGCAAAATAAAAAAATAAAGGAAACTGAACAATGGTGGATGCTGGGTCCACCTAGCCAGTGCAATTTGTGTTTGTAGTGTTCACCAACCATGGTGCTTGCAAGGGCAGTGTATGCCAACCTGTTTCATGTATGTGCCAGTGAAGTCTGCCAACCCATGGCCAATCTGCAGAGTCTTCAACTTGTTATATGAGGAATCTTACATATTAATGCAGACAGGATTCACACTGAGATTCACCCTACCATCTGAACCAAAGGGAAGATGTGTTAAACTTCTAGGCTGTGTCTATACTGGCACGATCTTGCGCCAGAGCTATGCAAATGAGGCTCAGCATGAAATATCGCCGAGCCTCATTTGCATAACTAACGAGCCGCCATTTTTGCGGAAGAGGCTCTTGCGCAAGATGGAGTTGTCTACACTGCCCCTTCTTGCGCAAGAAAAACCCTCTTACGCAAAGCCGTTATGCCTGAAAATAATCAGCATAATGGCTTTGCACAAGAGGGTTTTTCTTGCGCGAGAAGGGGCAGTGTAGACAGCTCCGTCTTGCGCAAGAGCCTCTTCTGCAAAAATGGCGGCTCGTTAGTTATGCAAATGAGGCTCGGCGATATTCCACGCTGAGCCTCATTTGCATAGCTCTGGCGCAAGATCGCGCCAGTATAGACACAGCCCTAGAGTGTTCTGATTTTAGATGGAGTATATGGGCTAAATGTGTGTTTGCCATAGAATCAGAGAACCACAGAGCTGGAAGAGACCTCAGAAGGTCGTCAAGTCCAGCCCCCTGCTCTAGGCAGGACCAATCCCAACTAAATCAACCCAGCCAGGGCTGTGTCAAGCCGAGACTTAAACACCTCTAGGGATGGAGACTCCACTACTTCCCTAGGTAACCCATTCCAGTGCTTCACCACTCTCCTAGGGAAATAGTTTTTCCTAATATCCAACCTCTCCCACCACAACTTGAGACCATTGCTCTTTGTTCTGCCATGGCCCTTAGCAGGTTAAACCCTCTGTATACCAAACCCTAGACTTTCACGAACTGTAAGCATGATTTCAACATAGAAAAAGATCACGCTGATATACTTCAAGGCCTATTTGGATTAATTTAGTCTGTCTGTCTGGTTCTCTTACAACTGCTTATAACATTCAACATAAAAACCAACTTGACCTATTTTCCACCAACACTTCTTGTTACAGGCCATTTTATTTCTTTATTTCTTTATTACTTTTCACAATTGAGATCCTACGTGGGGTAAATTTCTTGGTCCAGTTATGGTAAGGGTATATATCACCTTTATCTCAGCTTGCAAGTTGTTCTTGAATTGGCTTATGTGACAAGAACTCATTCATGTAATCCATGGAAAACCACCAAGATTCTAGGGTTACAGGTATCTTATATGGTAAATGATTAATGATATTTTAAAAAGTGAGCATGAGGAAGTGTTGGGCACATATCAGCATGGAAAAGAAGCATAAATAGATATTAACCAGGACATAGATACTGACAATGTGAATGCTATGGTTATGTCTGCCCTACCGCAGTAAGCCGACCTCACATAGCTGGAATCGACATAGTTTAAGTGTCTTACTGTGGTGTCTACACCATGCTGGATCGAGCCATCAACTTACCTTACTCTATTCATCCATGGTAGAATACCAGGGTTGACAGAGTGAACTGCTGTCCACTTGGCAGGTCTTCACTAGACTTGCTAAATCAATCTCTGGTGCATTGATCTCCCAAGAGTTGATCCTGCTGTAGTGGAGACAAATCCAAAGAGCTCAGGGTTTGTTAACTTTGGGGTATCTTTAAACTTGGAGCTAAAGGTGTGATTCCTGATTTGAGAAAATATACTTGTGCTAACTCTCATCAGTAGTGTAACAGCAGCAGCATGCTCACCAGTGAGAGGGTCTATCCATCTTGAATATTTGTTCATGGGTCCCGGTAGGTTTGAACTCAGCTAGCCTCTCCCACTTCTTGGCACTACCCATGCTACCGGGACTATACTACTATTTTTAGTACACTAGTTCACTGAGAGCTAGTGTGAATATATCTCATTGAGCTTGGAATAATATCCCTTGTACCAAAGGTAAATATAGTCTTTATTTCTTTAAGGTGGTATTCCAGTTTGAAATGTCTGACAAGCAAGAGAGAACTTGCATTCAGGGGAAAGGCTTGCTTCTAAATTGCGGAAAGCTATTCACTCAGGACCTTAAACCCGTCCTTCTTCCAGAGATTCAATGTCATGATCTGACACAGACTTGAAATGTGACATTGGCAAGTTACTTAAGCCCAGATTTTTTTAAAGATATTTGGGCACTGCTACACTCAGCATTACAATGCCTAATGAATTTAGGACCATACATCTCATTGCAAAAAGGGATTTAGGCAATTAGGAACCAATTTCCCATTGACAATCTGAGGAATTTGTGCTCAAGTGTCTCATTCTCTTCTGAAAATCTGACTTATGCTCCTAACTCAGTTCAATAGTGCAGCAATGAGGCCAGCAACTAATAAATACCTTTAAAAATCTGAGCCTTTGTCTCTCTGGATCTCTTTTTCCCAGTCTGTAAAACAGAGATAACAACACTGCTGTACCTCAGAGGCGTGTTGTGAGGATGAATATATTAAACACTGTGAGGTGCTCAAATGCTAGGGTGATAGGGAGACAGATATGTACCTTATACAGATAGAATCAAAGGTTGGCATCTCCAACAGCCGCAGAGTAAACCATATCAGTTTAATATGGACTCAGAGGAAAGAGTCAACGTATTGCATTTAATGGCTCATGGCATCCATTAAGCTAAAGTCAAACCCCAAACATGCACTGGGAACTATTTTTAATTGCCACCAAACCAAGGTGGGGGAGATGAAGGCAATTATGAAGATGGGCTTCACTAATATCAACTAGTAAGTTTTTAAAGTTAATTTTTTTAAAGGGCCTAAGTTAAAATGGACCATGGAATTACTGAAGGAGGATGCTTTTTATTCTTGGTAGTATTCAGAAATAAAGTTACGCAAGCACAGATCAGTAAGTGGCACTAATGCAGCCATAACCTACTCAAGTATATTCAAGAGGGTCATTCCATATTAACCCAAATGCCTCCCTGCACCAGCTAGGAATGCACAGGTCAGAGGGGGCATTTTTGGTGACAACTCAATGTGCCAAGAAACTGCTTTGGTCTCTTGCCCAGATATAAGCAACAAACCCATCAACAATTAATCATTCTTTTATTTAGTGCCATGAGGATCAAATCAAAACTATGTGCATTTTTTTCTTCCTGCCCTTTTCCTTATTACACCAGCAGCTCTAAGATTCCGGCTCTGACTTATCAGTCTCATTGTATTAGCTGGATGAACCACCAGTTTACCTATAATACAACAGACTCTAAAAAACCTGAGGGCTACTGGATAATAAAGAACAAATAAATAATAATGTGCCTTAATATGCATTTGTTGAAAAAGCCTGACGGTGATGGTCCAAAGATAAAATAGCATATTTATTTTCTCTGCAATGTACATGACTTCATCTCATTTCTTTGGCACATATGAATATACAGTCAATCAGGGACCCACAATTGATAGTATATGAAATATATTTCCCCCATCTCTTCTAACAAA
The DNA here is from genome assembly GCA_032595735.1 of Pelochelys cantorii. Lineage (NCBI taxonomy): Eukaryota > Metazoa > Chordata > Testudines > Trionychidae > Pelochelys > Pelochelys cantorii. Next base: position 35,100,842 of record CM064338.1, on the reverse strand, counting down.
GAGGGGCATGAAAGGAAAGGACATTAAATGGTATTGTATTTTTGTCTCCCTGTGATAGATTTAATGCCTTAGCATGCTGACAGATAACTGGCAGCTTTCCATTCCTTGGAACTAGGTTACTGGACTGCACAGCCCAGACAGCAGTTTAACCTGAGGGTCAAAGGGCAGTCAGGCGTTATCTACCAACTGGGCACATTTCCTCCGCATCTGTGACTTCAATATCCACATTCAGACACTGACAGGAGGACAAGACCTAATGGGATCTCCTCCGGTATTTAGAAATTTAAAGGGCCACATTCATTTTAATGGCTTATGAAATGCAGTTTAAAAAAATCAGTTTTAATGAAATTAGCACAGTGGATAGATAGATAGATAGATAGATAGATAGATAGATAGATACTCTTCTTTAAAGTGATATCTATCTAGATATCCATCTGATTTTTCTGGGCTTGTTCATCTGTTGCAAAAGGAGAAAATACCTATGCACTTTATTTTTCTGCACCAGAAAAAAACAACAACCCTGCATTCTCAAATGAATTCACCCAGGAAAAAAAAAAAAGACAAAGACTATATCACCACAGCACAAACTCTTCACAAAACGATCACTCCATATTTGGCCTTTTAGTCCTCATTCTCAAAGGACATCTGCACAACACCTTCAAAAGACTAGCCTGGGGCTACGTCTACACTGGCATGATTTTGCGCAAGAACTCTTTTGTGGAAGAGTTCCTGTTCAAAAACTCTTCCAGAAGAGAGCGTCTACACTGGCATGTGCCTTTGCGCAAGAGATGTGCTTTTGTGCAAGAGCATCCATGCCAGTGTAGACGCTCTCTTGCCCAAGAAAGCTCTGATGGCCATTTTAACCATAGGGCTTTCTTGCGTAAGAAATTCATGTTGCCTGTCTACACTGGCCTCTTGCGCAAGAACAGTTGCGCAAGAGGGCTTATTCCTGAGTGGGAGCATCATAGTTCTTGCGCGAGAAGCACTGATCTCATACATTAGAATGTCAGCGTTCTTGCGCAAGAATTCATGGCCAGTGTAGACAGGCAGCAAGTTTTGGCGCAAAAGCGGCCGCTTTTGAGCAAGTTCGCGCCAATGTAGACACAGCCTGGGAGTTTAAATTCTTAATTTTGCTAGATGCTAAAAATCATGGACTCTATAGAAGACATTGGATTTATGGCTCATTATAATTTCTAACCCAGAAACCTCCTTTGTCCTCTGACTGTAGAGATGTTAACTGCCCACTTCACCTTGCAACAGGTGTTAACTCCTTATGCTTAATAATCTGTTCCACCTTGTGACACTCTCAGGGCCTTTCCCAGACCTGAAGAAGAGCTCGATGTTAGAAAAAACAAACAAACAAACAAGCTATTCAACTATTAACAGCAGATGGTCTTATAAAAAGTGTTACCTCATCCACCTTGTTTTTCTAAAATAACATTTCCAATTTAATAACTTGATTTCAAAATGGATGCCTAGAACTTTGGGGCTTAAATTTTATATAGTTACCTGAGAGGATGAAATATAATTCCTATTTAATCAAGATTATCACCACCACCCACCACCTCACACACACACAATCTGATCAAACAGTATCATGATACATATGAAGTGGGGGTCCCAATTCTGGGCTGTGCTTCTTGAATGCTTGGTGCAGCTCAGAAAGAGGTGGCGTTAAGGGACGGGGTCTGTCACCGTGTTTGTGCTCCCACAGTGTTGCTGACTGTTGAGGGATCAGTTCAGTTCCAAGAGTATACTGGAGCAGCCTGAAGGCTAATTGAATGTATATCAGCTGCCAAAAATTCCAGGGAGCTGTTCCAGCAGCTAGCAATCAGCCAGGCAGAAGGGTTCCCTGGCCATGCCCTCTGTGCTAGCAGTTAGGAAGGAGATGCTAGCTTTGCACTTCCCAGAGATTCCTTCTCACTGCAGGGAATCCTTAGCTGTCTAAACAGGGGCAGTCAGAGAGGAAGGCAGAGGGTCGTTTGGCCTGAACCTCAAGCTCAAAGCGGGCCTCAAAATTGACTTGTTAATTTTTTGGAATTTAATAAGTTTTGCAACTTGGTTTTATGCACATCCTTATGAGACCAAAATGTGACCCGCTCTCTCAGCTTAGAGCTCCAAATCTAAGCAATGAAGAAATGTGATTTGGTAAAAGACACATTTTTGCTCACGGATATAGATTTTGTCATATTAAAAAATGAAAACTGTTCATTAATACGAACGCAGATATGTCGGTTCTGAGGGCACAAGATTAGACCGTGATGAATGTGTCCGCTCAGATCAGCTGACTATATAAGCAAACTGGTTCTGATGCTGGATCAGTGTGACCACTTTTTATTTTTAGTATGGCCAAGGCCTCAAAAGCTAAACATGGCCCAGGAAGTAAAGCCGCCTGAATGTACCAGAGAATCAGGCCAGCTGTGCTTTGTAACAACAGGTAGAATAAAACAACGTAACCTTATGTTATCACCTGCGTGCCTTTTATTGGTGATTCTGCTACTCTAGTTGCTGAATAACACACATGGTATAATGAAGGGAGGCCCCACACATCTGTGTCCTGAACATGACACTTAAGTGTTTTGAATAGCTTTATAGGCCTAATTTGTTTTCATTGTGCCCCTAAAAGCTCTAAGATAGAAATCACTGGAGAGCTGATCGACTCAGGATTAAAAGAGCAGAGAGCTTTTTGCCTTACATTAACTAGTTCAAATCCAGTCCAAATCAAAAGTAGGGGCCAAAAGACAGAGCCATCTGCTGCAAGATAGCTGGCCTGGGCGAACTAAATGTGTGGTCTCTGTCCGTTTCCTCATCCACATGACAAAACGATAAGCACAGTTAATATCTTTGCTGGCATTCACTGCAGAGGGGTCACAAATATTGCTAAAGCTCTTCTCCAAGCTTTAGCAGTGGCTGCTCCAACTCAGGATTGAAATACATTGTTAGAGAGAGGTGGCAAAGACTGATCTCATATTTTCCATGCCCCAGCCTCTTCTCCAAACACATGGTTGGTCCTTAGAAGAACATTCTCCTGGGGTTTTGTCTAGACTACTCTATAACTGACTCTAGCAACAGGACTTCCACCATGTCTCTAGGGAGATTATTCCACCGTCTAACAGAAGATCTCACTATCAGGAAATGTTTCCTCATATTCCCCCTACATCATCCTTGCTCAATTTCACCTCATGCACTGTGGTCAGACAGACAACTTGAGCTTTCAGGGCTGGATATCTAGCCTTTCTAGTAAACACTGTGGCTACATCTACACTACGAGTTTTCTTGGCAAAAAATATGCTAATGAGGGACTCATTTGCATAAGTCACAATCTCATTTGCATATTTTCTGCCGATCCGGTTTTTTTGCTAGGGGTTTTTGTGCAAAAACAAGCAGTGTGGACGTTTTCTTTTCGCGCAAAACCCCCTTTTTCTGCAATCTTGTGCAAAAAGAAAACATCCGCACTGCTTGTTTTTGTGCAAAAACTCCAGTGCAAAAATGGATTGGCAGAAAATATGCAAATAAGAGCGCGACCTGTGCAAATGAGTCCCTCATTAGCATATTTTTTGCAGAGAAAACTCGCAGTATAGACATAGCCTGTATGCACAGAAGCCAGACCTCTTCTGATTTTTGGTCCTTTCCATTAGGCAGGCAGTGACCTTATTTTCTGCCTTTTCCCACAAAGCCTGAACTTAACCATTATTTTTACTTATTTGCTATCCATGCACTAGACTCTGGAGCTCACTGAAAAGCATTTTACAGCTGCATGAAAGGGAGCACAAAATGTTGAAAGGCCTTGTGGGGGGAAAAAAAGAGTGGTCTATTTTCAATTTAGCATGGGACAAAGGGAGAACTTTGATTTGCTTTTGGGAGAAAAAAAATCTGGAAATTCAGAATCTGGAACAATCTCTTCATATGTAATTGTTTCTAATCAGATAAATTCAGAAAGACTTTAAATTATGTGTATAAATAGTTAATAAATGATTAATAATTAAGATTTTTAATAAATGGCATAGGCAGTGAGAGAGTCCCACAGGTGGCTTATAACCACTGACTGCTGTGCATATAATTATCTACAATCCATGTTCTTCATGTGTGTAACATGCTTATAACATCATTCATAATTTATTAACACTTTAGAAACTATTTATGAAAGGAACCCTTTTTATAAAATTGCGATCTGTGACTCAAATACGGGTGGTAACTTGGGACCAAGCTCTCTGTTGCTGAAGCTGATGAAGAGCTGTTGAGGTCCTGACCTATGGTTTTTATCCAACCCCACAGTATTTTCTAAAACTCTGGTCAACTTAGCTTATGTAGTTTTGGGCATCCCAGAAAACCTGGCTCAATGGATATGTTACAAAAGGTCCATGCAGTTCTGTGGGTAGAAAACTCTGAAGACACGAGCAGTGCTCCATGGTGGAAAGTCCGTTCCCATTTCCAAATATGGTGCAAGATTTCAACCTCTGTGTGAATACAGAAGTGGGAGGATAAAGGATAAACATCCTTTCTCTCCTCCTTCTCCACATTTTGGCCCTAAGTCAAGACCAGCTACAGTTACACTGGCACTGGTGTAATTTCTAGCTCAAGTTGACATACCCAAGCTAGCTCATCAGTGTGAGCAGCAAGAGGGGTATAGTCTCCTGCCCCCAGCTTACAATTCCTTACCAGACCCTAGGTACATACTCTGACAGCTAATCACTCCTATCATGGCAACAACCCTTTAATATTTTCTCATGCTATCCCATTAATATGGTAACACATCTCCCAACTCCAGTATATCAGACACTTCTCCTCGGGGCAAAGGAATTAGCTTTTTAAAGGCATGTCTATACTACCTGCTGGATCGAGAGATAGTGATCAATCCAGTGAGGGTTGATTTATCGTGTCTAGTATAGAACTGATAAATCATCCTCTGAGCACTCTCCTGTTGACTCCAGACACCAGAATGAGAGCTGTAGGCAGAGTCGATAGGAGAGCATAAGTTGTCAGCTTAAACGTACTGTAGTGCAGAGACCATGGGAAGTAGATCCAAATACATTGACGTCAGCTGTAAGTTGCGTAACTTAGATCAACAGCTTGATGTAGTGTAGACCAGGTCTAAATAACATTTCTGTAATTGCTGCTTGGCTCAAATGCATCCTTATCAGAGAGCAATTCATGAAGTAATAGTACCCTCCTTCCCACATTCGCTGCATTATAGGTGGTTGAGGTTAACAGGGGTGGGGTAGGGAAATAAATGCTCTTTTAGGGGTAGGACCACACATTGCCAGCTCTAGGGGAGGCAATGGCATCCATCTTAGCTTGTCTTTGAATCATTATGCATGTACTGTACTGTACCTGGAAATCTAGGTAGGAATCAGTGTTTGGGGGCACAATTACTCCCTCTTAGGAAGAAAAATAACTGCAGAAAAGGTTAGCATAAATGAAAGATCTACTGCTGTGCTGTAGTTGTGGTTGTGATTTATCTAGAGCAGAAACAACATAACAAACCATTGTCTCCAGTGTCCCAAGGTAAAGGCTGATTACTGGGGAAATTAGCAATTGGTTCGATAAAGTTTTTCCATAAATCAGTTTAGCCCCATCATTAAGTTATGCTTGGAAATTTTACCTTCTTAACTAAAAAGCAGTTTATAACAATAGTTATTGATTTAACCAGAGGAGTGGCTCAATTGATCAGAGGCTTCTCCAGTTGTGTCTGCCCACACGTGACTCAATTTTCTATCCTATCCATTTACAGTATCAGAGTTCTGTTGCTTTATTCTGGGCTATCTGTGAAGAAAGGAATTTACTTTAAAAAAATGACACTAACCAGTAGTTTTAAGCCTCAAGCTAATTTGCCACAGTTGGTTTTTAAAATGAGTTGGGGAGTTCTTTGGAGTGTCGTTAGGTTGATACATTTGGTAGGCAAAGCAGAATTATAATATTTGCATCCATTACTGATAAACCAAATATAACAGTGTTGTGCTAGCACATGAGAATCAGGTAATGAAACTGACTAGAAGATAAAAGTTGAACTGACCAATCTTGTTTAATTGCCCAGGTTCATGAATATGGAGCAAGAGATTTCTCAAATTAGGCCTGATCTTCAGGATTTCCTTGCAACTGAAATAGGATTAGGTATTAACCTGACCCCTTCTAGAATGAGCTGCAAGACATCCTCTTAAGCTAAACTTTCACAAGTGATTGAATTTGGTTTCCTAACTGATTGGGGAAATGGAAAGGGATGATGGTCTTTGGTTTTACTGAGGTCTTCACCTTCAACCTTGTAAAACACCCATGCTGATATTATTATACCAAGATAATAAATTAATAAAACCACATGAAAAAAGAAATTAAAAATGTGAAAATTAAAACAAAGTAACATTATTGTTGGAAGATGTTAAATAACTGTCAGCAACCATGTCTTTATCCTGTAGGCAATTACAGATCTCATTGAAGCTGGTGGGCATGCTAGCTACCTTTCGTTCAGGCTAAATGGAAGAAACAATAAAACTATTCGATGGTGTAAAATAGCTGAAATAATAGAAGCCACCACCCAAGGCTCTGGGGGAAAAAGTGGGGGAAAAGGGCAGGAGAAATCAGTATTTTTCTCAGAAGAATTCATCCGAAAAATGGTGGGAGACTGGGGTAGAGGGAAAATCCACATTGTCCTTTTCCCATGAACACTGATTGTTTGCCTATTGATACAAAATGTGTGTGTGTGTCTGTGTGTGTGAGGGAGAGAGAAAGAGAGAGAGAGAGAATATAAAATGAAAAGCAGAGGTATACCTGCAGAATTTTCCTATTTTCACTGTTATGAGGGATGCAGTGGAACAGCATGATTTTGCACACTGAACATTTTCCTATACTGCTTCTTTTCTCCCTTCTTCTGCTCATTTAAGATCTGATCCTGGCCCATTTATGTTAACATAAGCTTTGGCCTAATGTTGCTATCCTTTTCAGCCCACGATACAAACACTTAGCTCTTGCTGCTAGAACGTTGTTCTCTGCAGCTAGTGTCATCAGCAAGAACCTTTTTGGCATCTCTCCTTCCCATACCTTCCCCATTATGCTATTATACATTCTCTCTTCCCCCCCCCCCCCCCCCGCTCAGGTAAGATACAGGGTTTTGGTTTTTTTATGTATCAGTGATACTAAATCGATTTGCATAAAAAGAAGGAAGCACTAAAGATAAGATAGAATTAGTGATGGGGGGAGGCTGACTCATGCTAACCACGTAGAAAAGTGCTGAGCATTAGCTCTGGAATCTAAATAATTAGTAGCACATTTCAAACTCTGTCTCCCACCATCTCTAACACAGGCAGAACAGCACAGTGGAATGTAATTAACTGCTTCAGCTGTTCACTGATGATGCTTGTATCGCCACATTAAGGATCATACAAAATGAATTTTATATTTAATCCATTAAGGTAGAAAAGATGAGAAATTAAAATCTCTCTTGATATCTGTTTGCTTTCCCAGACATTTTGATTTAATCCTAGTGCCCTTGACCACTCAGAGGCAAACTCTGCTCATTGGGAAATCATCTGGTTGATCATCCCTGTGAAGTGCAAACAAAGCAGGGGTGGGGGGAAGCGTATGGAAACAGAAGCGGACACTTTATACGTGTGCACAAAGCATCCAGAAATCTGACGTATCCAGATATGTGATAAACCACCCAACATGAGCAGCTTTTTTGCCACCCCCTTTGTGTCCCAGCATATGAGACATGGCTGGAGAAAAGAGGGTGTAGTTAAAGACCTTCTGTATGCAATCCCCACCTATAAGAATGGTAATCAAGGGAATTGAACAGAAATTTGGGGCTGCTCTAAATTGAGCCTTGGGAGCAGGCCAGAATCGAGCAGTCCCACAATTAGAGAATGTGAAGGCAGCTTAAAGCTACTTTTGCATCCAGTTTTGGCACAGAGGGGGCCAGATGTAAGGAACATGCCCAATAGTTAGTAAAAAGTGATGAGGGATGAGAAATACAGATAAGATACCGTGCACAAGCCAGAATGGTTCATGATATTTGGAATATTTTCAAACCTTTTACCGTGAGGCACCGCCCAGCAGATCTTTAAATATTGAAGAGCAAAGTCTGCTGGCTGCTACGCCAGTTTTACAATTGGAAGGGAAAGTGGCTTTCCAGTCTCTGCCATTTGGGTCCTACAGTGACAGTGCAATTTATCAGCAGAAATGTGGCGAACAGTGAGAGGCTCACAGATGTGGATTTTAATTAAAAAAATTAATTTTCAGTTCTGGGCTCAGCTCTCCGTACTTGATCACAATGGGCTTCTGGTTCCCAGCATGGGAACCTTCACAATGCCGCACTGAGGAACACTGGAACAGCATCTTCCCAAGGCAACAGCTCCCTCTAACGCTGCGGCTGAGTTTTTGACTGCTGCTGTTGCACACAAAACAAAAGGAGGAAAAGCATTTCTTGCACGTAAGAACCTAGACCAACAGTTCACAACCTCTCCTGCAGTGGGACCCCAATACATTTTCCACACCAAAATCCCTCTTCCCCGGGGGTGGGGACCCCCGACATTTGGCAATTTAGGAAGGGTTGGACTATGGCTGCACCTACCCCTCCGCACATGCTTGCAAGCTCCCCTGTGGATTGTAACTCCCAGGTTGAGATCCCTTACCGGAGGGAATCACTATTAAAAGTTCTAAGTGTCAAATTTAGAATCCTATGTAAGACATTAATGCCCAGGGTCTCTATAGTAATGTTCTCTGAAATGCTTCCAGGCCCACGCATGGGACCAGTGAGGAGAATGGCAGAGTCTCAACGTGTGGATGAGACAATGGCATTCAGAGGAGGGATTTAGGTTTATTAGGAACCCGAGAGCCTTTGAGACCCTGAATAGGAAGGATGGGCTGTCCCCGAAATCAAAATGGAGCCAGACAGCTGGCATGTAAAATTAAATAAGTCACAGAGCAGTTTTTAAACTAAAGGCTGGGGGAAAGCCATGAATCTGTCCTGGGACCAGTGTTATTCAACAGATTCATACATAGTCTGCATAAAAAGGGAGTAAAGAGTGAGGGGGCAAAGTTTGCAGATGAAACAAAATTACATAAGATAATAAAAGCCAAAGCTGACTATGAAGAGTTACAAAGGACTCTCATGAATGATAAATATCCCTGGCATTATGTGCAATACTAACACACAACAAAAAGCCAGTCCCTGTCCCCAAAGACCTTACAATCTTGGGGGAAATTTTAATCATTTGACTCAGTTTTTATGTCCAGAGGTTGGTGTTTTACAAAGATAGGATGAGGAAACTGAGGCACAGAGAGGTTCAGTGAATGATTCCAGGTCACACAGTAGAGCCCAGACCTCCTGATGCCCAGCCTACTGGCTACTTAAGTAGATCAGAGCTACTTAATCCATAGTCTTAGCTGCCACTTCTTATATTGATGTATTTCACTCTTGGAGAGCATTACATTGATGTACACTGAAATAATACTGAGCAATTGACTACATCCTCATGGGAGCAAGTGTGTAGCTCTGCTGGCCCTGGTCTACACTAGGGAGTTATTTCAAAATAACAAGGCAAGTGTCTGCGCTACCAAGCCCATTATTTCGACTTAATGGGCTTGTTATTTCAAAACAATAATTCCTGTTTGTGATAAGGAATAGCGCTTATTTCATTTCAAAATAGCCTTCGTGTGGACATTCTGCTGCTGTTACGTTGAAATGATTGGCCTCCAGAGGCCTCTCACAGCTGCACTTGTGACCCTTCTGGCCACACCCCTGACAGACTTCAAAGCTGCAGGCAGAAGGGAAAAAGCGTGTGGCACCACGCAAGCCCTGCTCGCCTCGTGCCATGCAGCAGCCATTGCAGGACCCCAGCACTCCCTCTGCACCCTCCCCCACCCCCCGGCTGCCAGCATGCCCACAGCAAGTTCTGATGCCCCTGGCCAGGGGCGAAAGAAGGCACCAGGCTGTACTGGTATGGAGATCCTGGAACTCATCGGGGGGGAGGAAACGAACATCCAGGATCTCCACACCAAGAGGTGCATCACTGATGTCTATGGATGGATGGCCGCCAGCTTGGCCTAGAAGGGGCACAGGAGGACCCTGGACCAGGTCAGAATGAAAATTAAAGAACTCCAGCAGGCCTACACAAAGGCCAGGGGCCAAAGTTCCCACTCAGGGGTGGCAAAGCACACTTGATGTTTTTATGGGCAGCTAGATGCCATCCTGGGAGGGGGCCAGTCATCCCTTTATTGTTGACTCCAGCCAGGACACGCCCAGCATCAGCCTCCATAAGCATGGGGTTGTAGAGGAAGAAGAAGAGGAGGAGGAGAAGGCTAGCTTGGACACCATGCCCACCAGCCAGGAGGTCATCCTCAGCTTGGACACCATGTCCCCCACCCTGCCTGTCTCCTAGAACTCAGACAATCCTGGGGAAGGAACTTCGGGTGAGTTCCATCACTTTCCCTATACACATGTGGGGGGCAGGCTGCGGGCTGTGCAGGCCTGCACACTTCTTGCTCCTGCACACATGGAGTGCCAGTCCAGAGAACTCAGCCCCATGATGACACACAGGAACCCCTCAATCCTTCTCACAAGGTTCCTGCACAAGCCTGCCTTACTCAGGTCTCAGTGGTAGGACACTGTAATATACCAGGCCAGGTCTGGGCACCACTGAGGGAGTCCATTCAGGGCAAATTGCTCAAAACCAGGGCTATGTACAGCCCATGACTGGAGTCCTTTCCCATGGGCACCAAACCAGTCACACTTCAGTTGCCAATGAGGCCTGCAGGAAATCTCACAATCAAAACCCCTAAAACACCCAAGCTTTCCCTATGCCACAATCAGGCCCAGACTTTACACACAGGTGAGAGGTTATAAAACCCAATCTCACCAACTCCAATCCTGGTCCCAAAAGACCAGCCACAGTCTCAGGCCAATTTATGCCTCAGGATCTTACCCAAAGAGCACACTGGGCCAATCCTTTAGAATCTAAAATCTAAAGATTTATTAATAAAAGAAAGAAAAGGGTTGAGAGTGAGATTGTTAAAGAGAATAAATTACATATATCAGTCACCAAGTTCTTGATTCAGGCTCCTAGCAGAGATGTTACCAACTTGCTAGCTTAAAAGACTCTGGTGTACTTCCTGTATCAGGATGGATCGAAAAATCCTTCCCAGCTCTCTGTCCCTAGCAAGGATGCATCTGGAATCAGGAGCAGGATTGAAGACAAGATGGATGGGATTTTTATATTTATGGTGTTTCCCAAACTGGAGCTGGTCACATGATCACATGACTGACTGTGTTTCACATGCACGTAGCCATTATGCATTGGCTGGTGTGCAGGCTTCCAGACACATTCCTCAGGTGTGTATTGGCCACTCTGAGAGCCATTGTCCATGAAGCAGTGCTAGTTAGCACAGCCCTTCACTGAACAATCCTTCCTCACAATAGGCAGTCCAGGCCCATTGCTCCCTCCCAGACAGAGAACATTTAAAATACAAGAACAGAGCCCATATTCATAACTTCACATACAAAAACCATATAAATATATGAGTAGCATACATAGAATCAGTAGATCATAAGCTTTCATTTGACACCTCGCATGGCCCACTTTGTACAGAACTTGGAACAAACACCACCCATGGGTGCAACAGTGATCGGTCTGTTCACTTTAAAATCCAATAACGTGACAGACACTTTCCATGACAAGCTACCATTAAGGAGGCTGGGGTCATGGAAATACACAGAAGTGCCATGCACAGCACAGGCTCATGCCTTCACTCTGTCAGCATTCGCTTCCAGTCTAGCACGGCAATGTGGAGGACACCAATCCCCTGCATGGGAACCTGCTGGGGGAAAGAGCAGGAGGAGACCCCAGTACACCTTTCTCCAGAAAGTAGCCTTTGCCACTCACACACACCTCACCCAACAGCCCCCCTTCCTCCAGTGGTCATGGGTAGAAGTTCTCTCTCTGAGAGACACCACCACTGCTGGACCTGGCACGTGCCAGACACAGTAGAAAGCCAATCCGCCCCACCCAACCCCCCTCATGCCTGCATGTCCCCGGAATGCGGGAGTATTGATGTTCACTTGGGACATCTGTGCCCCTGTAGGAAAGTGCCCGCTATCTAGGCAACAGATGGCATTGCTTGAACCACATTGCCATCATTGGAACCGAGACCTCACTGTCAGCTCAGAGATTAGGGCTAGGCTTCATGCACAAAGTTTTCTGAGATGACTGTCCTTGTCACTTTTCTTCAGAACTGGGCCAGCTACGAGTGTGGCACATCCACCATCTCCCATGCCATCAGCATGACCCCATAGGTGCGTCTAGACTACAGGGTTTTGTTGACAAAAGTGGACTTTTGTCGACAAAACTATACCTGTGTCTACACTGCTGCTGAGTTCTGTCAACATAACATCGACAGAACTCAGCAGTTTTGTTGATGGCTGTAAACCTCATTCTATGAGGAATAACGCCTTTTGTCTCATAGACTCATAGACTCATAGACTTTAAGGTCAGAAGGGACCATTATGATCATCTAGTCTGACCCCCCGCACAATGCAGGCCGCATAATCTCACCCACCCACTCCTAGAATAATCCTCACCCCTATATCTCAGATATTGAAGCCCTCAAATAGTTTGAAGACCCCAAGATGCTGAGAATCCTCCAGCTGTGATCTGTACCCCATGCTACAGAGGAAGGCGAAAAACCTCCAGGGCCTCTGCCAATCTACCCTGGAGGAAAATTCCTTCCCGACCCCAAATATGGCGATCAGCTAAACCCTGAGCATGTGGGCAAGACTCCCCAGCCAGACACCCAGAAAGTTCTTTATAGTAACCCCTATCATCCCTCCATTGACCTATTTTGTCGACAGAGTTCTGTGAACAGAAGGCGTTATTGCATCTACACTGTCCTTTGCGTCTACACTGTCATGTCAACAAAGCGGCTTGCTTTGTCGACAGAACTGGATGTAGTCTAGACGCTCTTTGTCGACAGAATCTGTTGACAAAGCTTCTGTCGACAAAAGCCGGTAGTCTAGACATACCCCATGAGATCTGCAGGCAGAGGCAAACCCATGAGAACTTGCTGAGGGAACACATGGCCTGCCTCCGGTCCCTCATCCGGAGCTTTGACGAGGAGCTACTGACCATGAGGAGTTCTGGGCTGACTGGGAGCTGAGGAAGGCCATGTAGGAGTAGCTGTCACACCAGCACGAGGTCATGTGCTCCTTAATTACATGTCATGGAGCACATGGTTGCATGTATGGAGCACATCACCAGCCTCCCCAAGCCCCTCCGATACCCTGCCCAATTCCCTGCACCCACATCCCCCAACTCCCAGCACCTGCACCCACTCCATACCTACCCCCTGGCAGTGGGCACTCTCAGGCAGATGAAGCCTCCCAAGGTATCCAAGACAAGCATTAGTCTCAGCCCCATCTCTGAGCCTTTCTCTCCCCATGTCCTCCCTCCCAGGTTCTTTCCCCAGACCCTCCCCTGTTGTATATCCCCCAAATACAAAAAAACCCACAATTGTTTTTTTCAAAACAAAGAGGCTTCTTCATTTGGTCTGCAGGGGAGGGGGGAAGGTGGAAAGGGAGGGCAGGGGAAGGGAGCAGTGGGGGAGGAAAGACACACAGGGGCAATGCAGAGTCCCCTTGTGGGGAGGCCCAAGGAAGAGTCTCCCAGGTGTCCTTGGCTGAAACTCTCCCTCAAGGTCTCCCAGATGAGACCAGGCCCCTGATCTGCTCCCCATATGGTAGCAGTGTCCAGCTGCTTATAAGTCCTGGCCAGCCGCTCAGCCTCTGACCTTCCCTCCCCCCAGCAGGAAAGTCTCCCCCTTGCTCTCAGGGATATTTGTGGAGCACACAGCAGGTTGCCACCACATAGGAGATGTTTCAATCAGTGAGGTTCTGTTGGATGAGGAGACTTCTGAACCTCCCCTTTGGCAGCCAAAGGCACATTCCACTATGCAGCCCCTGCTGAGCTGGGCATTTAAATGCTCCTTGGTGGGGTCCAGAAAGTCCATGTGGGGCTTTATCAGCCAGGGGAGCAAGGAATAGGCTGCATCGCCCAGGATGCAGATGGGCACATCAACATCCCTGACCCTGATGGTGCAGTTGGGGAAAAAAGTACCAGTGTGTATCCCGTGGAACAGGCTTGAGTTCTGAAATATGTGGGTATCAAGCTCCTTCCCCAACCACCTGACATAAATGTCCACAAACCGCTGCTTGTGGTCCACAAGGGCCTGTAGTATCATTGAAAAGTAGCTCTGTCTGTTGATATAGTTGGAGGCCCGGTGGTCGGGGGCCAGGATGGGGATGTGGGTGCCATCTATGGCCTCCCCCACCACATTTGGGGAAGCCCATGACAGCAAATCCAATGGTGTTGGGGTGGACGTTCCCCAGGGTGATGACTCTCCACAGCAGGATGGTGTTGATGGCCTTGACCACCCATAGAATCGTAGAAACACAGAATCCTAGGGTTGGAAGAGACCTGCATGAGCACAGCTCTGACTGTGGATTTCCCAACACCAAACTGATTCCCCATGGAGGGGTAGTTGCCTTGTGGCAAACTTCCAGAGGACGGTGGTGACATGCTTCTGCAGTGGGGTGGCGAGTCTCATCCGGATGTCCTGTCACCTGAGGGCAGGGGCGAACAATTCACAGAGCTCCAGGAAAGTGGCCTGCAGCATGTGGAAATTCTAGAACCACTGCTAGTCATCCCATCGCTGCAGGACAATGTAGTCCTACCAGTCGGAACTGGTCTCCCTCCACCAGAAGCAGCATTTCATAGTGTGCAGGGGTTGGAGGGATATTTGGTGCATCATGAGAGCCGGGGTCTGTTTCAAGAGGTCCCCCGGTCTGGGCTGGTCATTGTGGTCCTGAAGCACCATGTGGGCAGTGTGGATGAACTATGCCATGAGGAGCAGCACAAGATCCAAGAGCCCCGCACTGCTTTGCAGCAGCAGTGGTTCTCAACCCAGGGCACCCTTACTCCTGGAGATATGTGGAAGTCTTCCACAAGATACATCAACTCATATTTGCCTGGTTTTACAACAGGACACATAAAAAGCACTAGCGAAGTTGGTACAAACTAAAATTTCATATGACTTGTTTATACATTTATGGTAATGTTAATAGGATGTTTATATTTCAGTTAATTTATTTTATACTGATATGGTGAGAACGAGAAAGCAATTTTTCACTAACAGTGTGCTGTGATACACTTTTATGTCTGATTCTGCAAGCAAGTAGTTTTTAAGTCAGTGGTTATCTGGGGATACACAAGACAAATCAGACTCCTGGAATAGGTACAATAGTCTGGAAAGGTTGAATGCCAGTGCTTTGCAGTAAAGGAAATGTTCATCATGTACTGCACATGCTGCACAGTGAAAAAAAGCATGAAGAGCCCATATTAACCACTGGATGGTTTTCTTTGATTCTGCCTTGGAAAGTAAGCCATACGTTTCTGAGATATTAAAGTGGGCTGAAAAATTGATTGAGACATTCTTTGCTAAACTCCGGGTAGCCTTATCATCCCAGCTTCGAAGAAACTCTAGGCTATCCACACATTCCTAAATTGCTTAATAACCTGGCAGTCTTCTGGATCATCTGAAACATCAGTTTGAGGAGAAAGCACGGGACAGAACGGTGCCAGATGTCCACAAGTGTATTGGAGCAGAAGAGGTTCCATTCTCTCACATCCCTTTCTACTCCCACTACTTCCAGTTGTTTGAACATCTGTCCCTGGATACTGCACAAAGGGCAGACTGACGGGAAAAAATATCCAGTAGGGTTTGAAAAGAGCAGTGGTTTACCACTTTCAGAGTGAGAAGGTTTCTCCATCCCTGGTCAGAACTGAGAGGACTTTAGTATGATAATGATCTGCATTAACTAGTTCCCAAAACAAGGCCTGGTTTGTCACCAAACACATTCGAAAAAGAGTCCAGCTTTTATATTTGCCCCCTCGGCTCACAATTGCTCCTTTCAAAAAAGCATCAGCATTGGCGTTGCGGGATGTTTGCCACAAAAAAGAGGCCCCCGATTGAGACGCTCTTTGTCTCTCTCAGATAGGAACAAGCCCAGCGTGCTGAAACTCCTGTCCTTTCCCGTCCCCGGCACAGCTTCTGCCATTTGTAACTAAAAACCCGCCGCCTTTTGGAAACTTCTCAGAATATTTTATGCCACTTTTTTTTTTCTTTCATTCACACGAGGGAAACAACAAGAGGGTCCTCTGATGAATGTTGCGCATCGCCATGGTTACAGTTCAGAGATGCAGCAAAAAGCAATTATGGTGGGACACAGTGGAAAAAAGACATGCACCTCTTTGTCAGAATTTCAGAACAGCTGTAATAACATGCTGGCACCCAAACCAGTGTAAAATAACTGAAATATTGTGGCATGTTAAATGCCAGCACATTAAAAAAAGGGGGGATTTCAATGTCATATTATGTAAAAGGACAGGAAGCATTAATTTCCAGCTGCATTTCCAGCTTATTAAGGAATCGCTAGAAAATAAGGAAAGGCAAACAAGCAACTTAAGTGAGGGACTTAAATTTGAGGTGTGAAATAAAAAGAGTATTCAGAGGCACCGGCCTGCACTTGCAGCAGATTTAAGCTGACAGCAGAAATGGTTTCCTGTCTTTAAGCCAGGAATGGTTTAATTTTATTCCCCTTCAGTGATAGAGGTCCAGAAAAGCTGTGGCAATGATGCTCTGACCCTTCTCACTCTGAGGACGTCAAATTGCTCGACCACCCCTCGTTTGTGGTCAGGCTACCGCTGACACGAAGGACTAGAGGGCTCACAAGAACCCAGATGAAACTGAGAAGAGCAAGGTCTAGGCAAATCTTGATAGTCTGGATTGGTGGTGTCAAGAGCATCCTAGACTAGGGGCTCTCCAAGAGCGCTCAGCGATTAAAAACCATCCACTAGCCCTGGGTCAGCTCTCTTAGCAGGGTGTGGGTCTGACTGCAGAGCTGAAAAATTGCCATGGAGACATTCAGTCTTGGGCTGAAGCATGAGCTCTGGGATGCCTTGAGGGGGGAGGGCTCCAGAATCCAGGCTTCTTCTCAAGCCTGAATGTGTACACAGCAATTTTGAGCTGCACAGCGTGAGTCCTTTGAGCTCAAGTCAGCTGACCCAGGCCGGCCACATCCAGGCAACAGGTCTTTTATTCCAGTGTAGACTCAGCTTTGGCTCCTCCAGGAGGGCCTGGACAGCATCTGTGAGGGTAGCCATGGATTCTTTCTGAGATTGCCCCATGGGCCTGTTCCAGCCCCAAATGCAGTCAGTCTCTCACACACAGCAGGGATGAGCAGAGTTTCTCCTGAAGTGACCTCTCCTGGCCACCTGGGGCTGACTGAGCCAACACACACAGAGATTTTGTTTCCTCATGCTCTGCTCTTAGTGCTCCTTCCCCCAAAGCTTGGAACTACTTGGGAGGGAGGCACAAGGAGAGGAGGTAGAAGCCAACCAGCTGCCTCAGGCCCTTCTCCAGTAAGGAGGGGAGAGGGAAAGAATAAAGGGACAAAGACACATGGGGCAACAGGTCACTCAAAATAAGGTCCATGTTCTTCCTTGAGCCTCTGGTGGGATTCACACGTTCTTTTCTCGTAGCAGTCTTTCCACATCTGGATAAGCCCTTGCTACAGCAAGCAACAAGATCCTCCATCTTGCCGAGAGATGTCAGGGCCAAGGCTCCTCTACACATCCTAGTGGCCTATGAATCTCTAACACATAGAAAGCATTTGTTTTGATAGAAGTGGGGCCTGATTTTGTAAAAAGTTGAAGAACAACTGTCATAATCTGCCTGATAAACAGCCTGGGCTTTTGCCTGCTTAGGCCCCATTTTTTTTTTTTTAATTATACCCTGCTCAGGCATGAACATGGAGGATTTACCAGAAGCAATGGAGGCCACACATTCATATGAGTGGGTTGAGATGATTTCAGAAGGGTGTACAAGGCTGACAACTTTTATAATTTTATTGTGAGTCTCATTTTATTGTAAGGCTTTTCCTAAAGCCTGAGCTATTAGAAGCAAGAAAGTAGCTGAAAATCTCACATTTCTTTTAAAAAAAGAGAGAGAGAGAGAGAGATTGGAAGTTTCTGTCCCTCACTGTTACTGAGGAAAGCTTGGAAAAATGAAGTGTGCCACATGGGCTCCAACCAGAAGGCAAATGAAAAGAATGAAAACACATTTAACCTCACCCCACCTCACACTCATGACTTGGGAAGAGCTGTCTGGTGATTTTTGTACATTTAAGATTGGCAGCACTGGGCATGCACTGGGGAGGGGACTAGTTTGGGGATGGTGAGAGAGTCTATAACAGAAAGCAGAGATGTCCTCTGTGGGCTGAGATCATGATCTAGAATTCCCGGGATGTAACCTAGCTACAGAATGAACTTCTCCAGTCTGGTGCCCTGGGGACTTGACCGGTGCTGAACCAGAGAATTTGCTGAACCACAAGAGGTCAATATTGTCTAGCATCATTACCAATCCTTCCACTACTTACTGGGATGTTAGAAGACATTTAGGGGTAATTTAGAGCTAAACAACAGCACAGAACACTCCCTTATCATCAGAGGAACAGGAAGAAAAGCAAGCCACGTCCCGGTGCACAAGGCTGCTGCCCCTCCTTCTTTCTCGAAATTCTGCCCTTGACTGAGAAACAGGCCTGGTGGTAGTAAACAAACTTTATGGAACCGTGGGAAACTTGGCCACACCCATGATAATTGGACATCCAGATAACTAAAATCACGCCAGACCATGGATGTTGCTGGCCAGAGAATGCCAGACCAGAGAGGTTCAACTTCTCAGCTGAGACTGACAGTTAAGGAAGATGACAAGTCCAGGGTCTGGCTCACTATAAGAAAGGAATACCCCTATAAATCCAACAGGCTGGTCTTCAAAGTAAGGTCAAGATGCATTGGTAGAGTGTGGTGTGTCAAAAACCTGAGGCTCCGAATGCTGAGACTGCACTCAGTAAGTGGGATCCAGGCCCAATAATATAAAGCTGATGTATGTCCAATGAAGTCAAAGCATTTACTCTGAATTTACATTGATATGACCTTAAAACCTGTCCCTCAGTCTTCAGAGTGACTATGTGGCACTTGACAACAATACAGGAATTAATTTTAAAAACTAAGGGTGCGTCTACACTGCACCTTTATTTCAAGATAACAATGAGAGTGTCTACACAGCCATTCTGTTATTTCAAAATAATTTCAAAATAACAGACGGCTTATTCCGCAATCTGTAAACTTCATTCTATGAGGAATAACGGCTATTCCAAAATAGCTATTTCAACATAAGGTGTGTGTAGACGCTCCACTGCTGCTATTTCAAAATAGCCCCTCACCAGGGCCATTCTAAGTTATTCCTCCCCCGTGCCTCTAAATCAAGAGGGTTCTTAATCAAGATAGCATGTCTAAATTAGCGTAGCTTGCCTCGGACTAATTATGAGGCTTCCCTGCAGTGTAGACACTATTTCTAAATAAACTATTCCAAAATAGCCTGTTTCCAAATAGCCGTGCCATTTAGACGTACCCTAAAAATTGCAATTGAAGACTCCTTTTCCAATGTATTTTAATTTAATGACAAAAACAGATTTATTTTTATTTTTATGGTGTTTTTTGTTTGTTTGTTTGTTTGTTTGGGTTTTTTTGTAACTCACAAGGCAAGCCGAACAGGCACACCACTTGCCTTCACAAATTCTCTACATTTCATGGCATTGGAGTCTATGCAAAGTAGTAACAGTATTGCCACGGAGCAAGGGGTTCAGCTAGCGTAGGCAGGGTTATTTTCTTATCCAGCTGGGAGATTTGCCAAGAGACGGAAAACGGCATCACGTCAGCAAGTACTTGAGCTGGAAGTTACTTAAAAGGTGCCAGCTGAAGTGGACAGAGATGAAAGCAGTGTAATCAGGGTAGCAGAAAAAACTAACTGCATTTCTGGCAAAAAGTCCAGCTATAACGCACATCTACATGCAAATCAGATCTGGTAAAAAGCAGAGACTATTTATAGAATGTTCCTAAATGATCAGATATGTTTGGATGGAGACAACCTTAAAAGCTACCAGAAAGATTTCAAACCCACTCACCTACACAAAATAATTTAAAAAAATAATACTCTGGAAATTTCTGCACTACATACCTAATGTTTTAACTAGTCCAGTCCAGACAGACTGTGAATGACTCCATAGTGAAAGTACCCCATTCATCTGAAGGAACATTGCGTTGAAAACAGAGGGCCCAATCCTGTCAGCAGCTGAGCAGATCCTGCAAGGTGCTGGAGCACTCTGAAATCCGATGGAAGTCAATGTTATGTGATAGCATTCAGTGCCTATCCAGATCAAGCCCACAGTGACTATGTGAGTCCTTCCTTAGAGCAAGTTCTGCGCTGTCTATAGCAAAATAGACTGGAGAGGAGAAGCAATGGGAACACCTGAAATTACCACAAGCTTCTGCAGCCACGGATTGCATTGTCATGGAATCCTTTTGTGCTATAGGCGCCGGGAGTTTAAGCGAGGAAGAGATAAAAGAGGGGATTTTAAAACAAAGGTTTCCTTGCAGATTGCCAGTTTCTCATTGCTTTATTTTGTGCTGCATGCACTTGCCAGATAAGTGGACTTGAAAATAACCTTAATTAGAAATGGGGATTACACTAGTCCAGAATACACTGGACACAATGTCTCTCCAACAGACCTGCTGGGAACACACATGGCCAACTCGCCAAGGAACAAATTGACTTTAAAGTTAGCTTCATTCTCAGTTGGGCCAGATAGTGTATGCACTTGCCATATCCAGTTTGTAAATCCCATGTCTATGAATAATTCCTCATTTTAATCAGGGTAGTAGAAAAAACTAACTGCATTTCTGGCAAAAAGACCAGCTATAATGGACATCACACTTTTGACTGTGGTATTGGTAGATCCCCCTCAGATAAAGAAGGGTCAGATGTGGTCAAGGCTAGATGAGACACCTACAAGAGAAAGCCATGTTGCTGCCAATGATTTCATGGGTGGCACTCGTATCTATGAGGCCATGTCTACTCTAAACTGAAGATTGCCACTGCTGTGATCAATCTTCCAGAGTTCGATTTAGTGAGTTTAGTTAAGTCTTGCTAAATCAAACTCAGGGGGCACCCCTGCTGGCTGATGGTACTCCTGCTTGCGCGAAGTGTAAGAAAAGCTGACGGAAGCGTTTGCTCCCATTGGCCTCCCATTGTAAGGACGACGGGAAAATGAAAAACAGGGTAGAGTTGTGTATCTTCATTCGGTGCTTCCTACGGCTATGTCTAAACTGCATTTTTCTCTCGAAAGAGGAATGCAAATGAAGCAGATCAAAAATTCAAATGAAGCACAGATTTACAAATCTCATGCTTCATTTGCATAATCACATCTGAACGCTTTTTCAAAAAAGGGTTTTTCGAACCCCCACCCCCACCCCGCAGTCTAGACAGGGTTCTTTAGGAAAAAAACCCTTTTTCGAAAGAACCCGTACACCTCATTTTTCCAGGAATATGGGTTCTTTTGAAAAAGGGTTTTTTTCTCCAAAAGAACCCCGTCTAGACTGTGGGTTTTTTTCGAAAAACCCTTTTTCGAAAAAGCGCTCAGACACGATTATGCAAATAAAGTGTGAGATTTGTAAATCCATGCTTCATTTGAATTTTCTATCTGCTTCATTTCAATTCCTCTTTTGAGAGAAGAATGCAGTCTAGACGAGCCCTATGAGTGCAGACCTGGCCTGAGTATGGTAAGGTACTCATGGTGAAGAAGGATGTTAAGTTGCACTGGTAGAAGGTGCAATCTCTTATAGGAGATGTAAATCTTAAAACATGACAATATATGATCATTAGAAATTCTATAGTATTCCTTGGCAAGGGTGAAGCTGTTGGCCCCAGTGTCCTGGCTAAATTTCAGCTATGTAATTAGATTTGGCATGCTTACAACTCCCTTTATATTAGGTTAGAACTCTTGGCTCCTGGACCAAGGTTTAGTCCACTAACTCATGCTGCTCCTTTGCAGCATGTTCATTGCTGAAACTGTGAAGTTAGTGAAAAGGGGACAAACTGGGAGGGTGGAAAATACTGGAAGAAAACTATTCCAGAGACAAGATTTTTTGTTAATAAATAACTCCCTTTACTTAAACAAAACAAAGTAGGATGTTCATTCTCCCTTGAACTTCATAATGTAGAATCCTCCCTTGGCTGCACAGTAAACATGGTTAATCCAAACTGTAACTGAATGCCTGTGAGAGTCAATTTCACCAGTGTTAACTTGGCCAGGTTGTCTAGTTGAAGGATGATGTCAACATAACTCTAAGCTATTTTAAAAACAAAGTGATGCTGGTTTTCTAACCTTTGTTGCTCTGATATTTAAAGTCAGACGGCTGAGAATACGTTATTAGGTATCACCATTTATCCTTTTGTTTGCATAGTTACCTTTCAACTCAGCATATAAAATGTATCTAGACTAGCCAGTTTCACCCTTGATTCTAGTTGGCCTCACTTTTGCATTCTCACGCACTACTGTAGGATCATTGTAATTTGGGTTCACCACACAACAGGGTAATACTTAGATCCCAGGCAATTCTGGAAAAGCCTGAGTAAAGAAGTTAAAGCAGAGATCTGTGTAACACCGACAGGTGGAATCAAACCTGGACCTCTGGAACTTAGTGCATGAGCCTCTACCGCATAGCTAAAAGAAAGCTGGCTCTCAGCTAAGTCTGTAGAGCAGACTCATTATTCTCTCTCTAAGTGATCTTGGTGCCACTAGCTGGGACAGTACATTGTACCCAGTAGGTGTGTGGGTTACATCTGCATACAGCATTGGATGTTTGGGAATATGCTTTTTTCAAAGTTTGCTTATTGCTATGGCCTTGTGCTTTGGTTCCCCTTGTGGTAGCTTATTAATTTGTGATATTCTTATTGTGCACATTTGTATACATGCAAAAGATGTAATCAATGCATGAGAGCTTTAAATGAAAAAAAAAAAACCCTTGAAAACAAGTCTTGATGACAGTCTTGCTTTTAAGACACTGGGCTAATCCGAAGGGGAGCAGCATTCAATTCCCAGCTGTGCCACAGGCATCCAGTAGGGATTTGAACAAATCACTTAGGGCACATCTATACTACATTGAAAATTGACCCTCTGGAGGTTGATTGTCTAATGTTCGATTTAGTGGGTCTAGTGTAGACCCCCAAATCGAATGCTGAGGGCAGCCCCCACTGGTATCCTGTGCTCTTTATTCTGTGACAGGTAAGGGAAGTCAACAGGTGAATGTGCTCCCATTGGCCTCCTGCAGTATAGATGCTGCAGTAGCTCGGCTTAAGGGGAGCTGAATTCACATTTTGTGTAGCTGGATGGTGTATCTTAAGCCGACCTGCTTGGTCTATGATAGGCTTAGGCTGTTTCTCTGTGCTTCATGTCCCCATCTATAATACGAAAATGAAAACACACTCTTACTTTGTCTGCCTTGTTTATTTAGGTCATAAGCTTTTCATTGCAGGGGCCACCTCTTGCAATGCATATGTACAACAGAGGCCCAGATGCTAATTTTGAGTTTCTAGGTGATGCTGAAATTCAAATAATGATAAAAATACTGGGCCAGAGCCTGATCTAATTCACCAGTATTTATATAGGATAGCTTCAAAGCATAATCTAGGCTTTTAACCAAGTTTAAGTGTTAGACCAAAACCTCATTGACAACTTCTCTTTAACCATCTAGCATAGAATAGCAACTGCGAACTCAGCTGTCAGATATGCAGTGGTGGAGAAGTGTCTCAGCAAATAGTTCGGAAAATGAAATAAGCAAGAATCTATTCACGCTAGAAATCAAAGCTGCTTCACTGGCTGTTGCAGTGGTTCCAAAAGGCAAGTCAAGAGTACCCACTTGAGACGCTCAATGAGCCAAAACATGCACCACAATTTATATTTTCTTTCTTAAGTATTTAAAGGAGATTTCTGACTTTGAAATGTTCCTCAATTATTTACATATTACACTCTCTGTCTAGGAAATGCCTTTGAGATGCTACATATGGTTTCCAGGAGGTATGAAAAGAAAACAAAACACTCCAGGAATGGAATGCCATGGGTGCTTGAAGTTTGTAGAGACATTACTGAAATTCTGACCATCAACCAAAACAGCTCCTTACTTGCTCTTTGCGGTGTGAAAAGAGCATGATTGTTATGTATTGGTCTGTGCAACTGCATATTTGTCTCCAAATAATTTTTCTGCAATGTCATAGTCTGCACCAGTTCTACCTGGGCATGAGGTTTTCATACTATTTCAAACCATGGGCCAGATCTTCAACTCATGTAAATCAGCACAGCTTCTTCAATTTACACCCGCTGTGGACCCACATTGAACTACTCCTCTCTCAGATCCAACTCAAATGATGAAATCCTGCCCTCTGTTGTGTCCATTTACTTTCAGTGCGATAAGAATTTCACCCAAAGTATTTTGGACAGAATTTTGTGCCTCTAAGCAGCTTTCTTGGGTACGAAGGTTAACTGGTGCAATGGTCTAGTCTGCAACGCATGATACTGATTAATATAAGTTGAACCTCTCTAGTCCGGCACTCTCTAGTCCGGCATGATTTCAATCAGCTGGATGTCCACTTATCATGGGTATGGCCCAGTTTCCTGCACTTCCATAAAGTTTGCTTACAGCCACCAGTCCTGGCTCTCAGTGTTCTATGCTGTAATATAACTCCAATTTACCCCTAAATGTCTTCTAATAGCCCAGTAAGCAGCAGAGGCATAGCGAGGGTGTTATGCGGCTGGGGGCAAAGGCAAAATTTGCTGGTCCCCCCACCACCATGTGGCAGGGCCCCAAACCTGGGAAACAGATGAGCCCGACCCTGAGGGGGGGAGCTTGTACTGTGTCTTCCCCCGCCCCTCTAGTTTGGGGACGGGCCCCGCATGCACTAACCCACCAGTGGAGATGGAGGAGGGTCAGGCCGGGGGTGGAGAGGCAGGGAGGAGGCTTCAGCCGGTGGCAGCGGACAGAGGAGGAGCAGGAGAGCCGAGGGATGACAGGGGAAAGGAAGGGGACTAAATTTGCACCCCCTGGTGTGGCGCCCAGGGGCAACTTCCCCCCGCCCGCCCCTCGCTATGCCACTGGTAAGCAGTGGAAGTGTTGGTAATGTTGCTAGACAACATTGATCTACTGTGGTTTGGCAAATTCTCTTCTTCGGCAGTGATCAGATACCAAGGGTGCTGGATTAGAGGGGTTCAACTTGTTACCAACCATCTTTAAAAGAGTGATAATAAAACATCGCTTCACATTAACAACGGATAGCTTTCCAATTATGTCAATTCCATTGCTGGAAATTTAAATAATATGTCATGAATATGATTTGAACAAAGTTACACTAATGGCTTGTGAATTTTGATGTTATATCACTGTAACATCTGATTATAGGGAGCTCCTTAAATCAAAGCACTGGAACTCAGAGGTTAGATATCACCTTTCTTGATCCTGAATGTCCTGCATTCGAATTCACAGAACACTGATTATTACAGCTGGGCGGCTATCTCACCAAAGGTTTCATAAACAGTCTTGAATACAACTGAATGGACTCACTGGTGGGGCTTGCTATGCTATGTGTGAGATTTTTTTAGGGAGACAATTTTCTGTGAGGAACCAAATTAAAGTGACTATTAGAGACTATGTGCAAACAGCAGGTGCTGAACTCCAGAAGGTGACTATCACAACCAGAAACCTGATGCCACAACTGTACTCATCATGTCAGGAAACAAAAAGGTACTGTGTGTTCTAGTAGAATAGAAATGAATCCATTCAGCTCAGATTGTGCTTCAATGGAGCTATACCCATTGTGAATCTGGTCCCACAAATTCTCAGCTAACTGCTTGGGAACAATCTAGAGATCCCTAATTATTCATACAAAAGTTATCCAATGCCTAAGGTTGAGAACATACATTTGATAAAGCTGTAAATTACTATCAGCAAATTTGTGAGCCGAAAATGAGGGAACATGAATGACTTGTCTCCAAAGTCACCTCACTAGAATCATGCTTGCCCTAGACAAGCACCAAAGCATTCACCTCTTCCAACACCCAACAAGCCTCATCCCCTTCCATTATGCACATCTGCTCCTGGTTTGGCCAGTCCCCCTTCCCTTGCTTGGAGCTGCTCAGGGACCTCATGCCCATCTCTACCACTGGCTTCCACACCAGCACCTTCTCTGTGAATTTCCAGCCTGGTTACATCATCAGAAACCCAGAGTTGAAGGAAGAAGGTCACATTGTGCAATGGCGAGAGCTTCTCAGTATATACCAATGTAGGATTTCAACCTGGCTCCACTTAAGTTCCAGGAACTTAATTCCCTTGCATAGGAGCACCCTATTGGCTCCTCTAGCTCTCTAAAAATTAATTAATCCTCACATTCCATCTCTCTGGGGATTAACTAGTTTTCACAAAATCTTGGCCTCCCTCCTCTGATTCCTCCCTTAACATTTAAGTTTCGTCTGGTCTCTTAGTTCGATCCTTAAATATTTCTTACGAAGGCTCTAGGAAAGAAGAGTTTTTATTAAGCAACATGACTGCATTAACTACCCATCAAGGCTCCTTCTCCACTCTGGCACGATAAATGCAGAAGTGGGGGCCTGCAAAAGTACCCCAAAACCTTATCTTTCCAGGCTTTGTTAAAAAAACTTCCCCCCCAAAATCTTAACAACCTAGATTTTGGGGACAAAAACTCTACTGCCACCACCCAAGTAATGATAAGAAAATCAGGGGAGAGATCACTTGGGAAATCTCACTCCTAAAGTACAAACTAGGACACAAAAATTAACCAATGCCAGGTTAATAAAAAGAAAAGAGAAAAAAACTTGTATTATCACCACAATATTCCTATTGCAAGCATCATGACTAGATGTAAAAGTCACAAAGTAATACTCATGGTGGGGGAACCCCACCATGGGCCTAGAACTTAGTTACAAAAGAGAGAGCAAAGCCCATTTTTAAATGCACAGACATCAGATCCCATTTCCCAAACCACAGAACAATAAAATGGATTTATCTAAACTTTACCCTACTTACAGAAGAGTGAAGAGTCTGTTCTTGGAGGGAGACATTCTGTCTGACTCCCTCAGTAGCTGGAGAGAAACTGCTCAGGACAAAGGAGGGAAAAACCAAAAATTCCTTTGTCCCAGTTTGAAATTCCTACCTACATTCCTATTGGCTGAATCTAACTGATTTAGGTAAGGTTAACCCCTTAGTTTCCAGGCTGCGGGCTAACCCTCATGATCATGACAACCCCAATAAATGTTACTTTTAAAAACAGGGGCCATCTGCAAAACAGAGCAATAGACACGCTTTTGTGGCTGCAAAAGCGAGCCTTCTGTTTTATTCATACTTTTCTCTTCCCAACTCCTATCTTTTTTCCAAGCCTCCTCCCCAAGATACACTGAGGACAAAATTCCAGAGGATGGTCAAATTCTGTTTCTTAAACCATGAATAATTTAGCAGCACCTTAAAGACGAACAAAACATGTCAATGAAATCATGAGCTTTGTAATGCATCTGGGACAGCAACAAGTCCTCCCTCTGACCCAGAAGAGGAAGGGCCCATTAAGACCCCTTGGTGGGCACATCCAGCCTCACCTAGCCCCTCCCACAGGAAGCTGGAGGGTGGGACTAGGAGTATAAGAGCTGGGAGCTCAGTCAGACCCCAGCAGCCAAACAGGTCAGACACTTGGCCCCAGCTCCTGCAACAAAGGGTTCAGTTGCACCACACCCGACGAGAGGACTGGGTTGGATTGCCAGGACCCCTGCTGGCCCCCAATGCCTAGCCTAAGCTACTGAGACCGCTGCCATGTCCTGAAGAGATTCCAAGACCTTTGGGCCCCCTGCCATGCCCCCCGCTGGGCCCTGATGACTGGACTGGGCCACTGCCTGAGCCAGAACCCATGGACTCCCTGCCAGTACCTCTATCCCCAGCTGAGCCCGAGGAGCAGCGCCTGAGCGTGGTAGGCCCCCGGGGGGAACTGGGAAGCGGCCCAGGGACAGCTGACCCCCGGGCAGCTGAGGAGATGGAGGTCGGGTAGACAGCGTGTTTGCAGCTTGAATCCCCGCTGACCCACAGACCTAGTCGGTGTGTTATGGCACAGATCCCCACTGACCCAGTGGCTGCCGTGCTACCACTGTAAGGGCCCTAGGCTGGGATGCAGTGGTGCGGGTGGACCTGTGTCCCTCCTGCCATCCCTTCCCTTGGGTGGCAGGTTCCCACTGTGCGGAAAATCCCTGTGCTTGTTGGCTCTCTGCCAGTGAGGAGACCTGACCCCTGCCCGGCTGGGACCCAGCCGGAGCTTTAAACTGCTATCAAACCACTTGTGTTAAACTTTTGCTTGCCTGCCCTGCCCTGCCCTGTCCCGGGCTGAGCTGTATAAACTGCTTGCCCAGCATGGGCCCTAGACTTTTGACCTGCGGCTCTGCCTGAACTGAAGGCTGGGCCTGATAAGCCACCCCTCAGCCTACTGGGAAGCTTGAACCCTTAACTATTCATGTATTGGGACACAGCAACTGTCCTTGAACTGGGCAGTAAAGGGAGTCAGCATGGCCTCCTGCTGACGTGGACCCCTTTACAAGCTTTCATGGGTCCAACCCACTTCTTCAGATGACTGGAGTATTAAAAGTGCAGATCCAAGAATAAATAAAGGAAGGTGGGGGACTTGGATCTTTACTTTTAATACTCCAGTCATCTGAAGAAGTGGATTGTACCCACAAACCAGGATACCATCAACATGTTTTGTGAGTCTTTAAGGTGCTGCTAGACTATTTGTTGTTTTTTAAGTTTTTCCTGTTATAGACTAACTTGGCTACCCATCTGAAGCTTTCACAGCTTTTTCAGTCAGAACTTTCCATTCTGAAGCTTTTGTTTCTATATAGTTTGACTACCCATCAGATTTAAATTTTCATTTTAATCTGTAGGGTTTTGCATGCAAATTTGACCTAAGTCTCAGGACCAAGCTGAATTCACATAGGGTCATATAACATTTACAGTTGTATTTTCAGAAAGACAGCCTCACTTTTTCAGTGCTAGTTAAGCCATATCTCTCAGTATTAGCCTGCAGTGCAAGATCTCTTGGGTTTGCTCTAGTGGTTGTGCTAAGAGAAACAGTCCTTTAAGCATGCAGGGTAAAGAGAGTGAACAGCAAACCCGCAAAGTGTTCAGCAATCTAGTCTGGTTCAGCTGGAATAAGCACCAAAAAGTGCAGAGTTGAGAGTAGAACCAAAATGCAGGATCCAAAGTCCAGATGCAGGTTTCCTTTTTATGATTCAAGATCCTGAACATTTAGGAAAGTCTGGATCTGGATCTTGCTTCTGGATCTGTAATTTTGGATTAGACTCATTTGCATTTTCAAAGTGAAGCTGGAAAAACAGGCTGAAAAAGTCAGATAGCTACAGAAGCTATTTCATCAGTCCATTGACTCCTCTAATACCCAAGGACACTAGATAAATTCTCAGCAATGTTGGTTAAGAAGGAGTTTTATCCCGGGAAGTCTACCACTGGTTTTCCAGACCACAGGTTCCCATCAGGAGATCAGTAGCTCATGGAATTGGTATTTTACCTTGCGAGGGATGGAAAACACACTAAGCACAGAGTTTATTTTGGCCCTACAATACAGGACCAATTCTGTTACGCATTCACCAGAAGACTGTTGTTTCAACAATGGAAAATGAAAAGGGGGAGAAGAGGAACTCAGAACATGCAAGGCAGCAAAGCCAAAAAACACATTACAGACATGCCTGTACAGTGGGATGCATAGGTTAAGCCAAGTCCGTGCTCTGCAGGTCAATACTTAATCTGGAAGGCACCAACCCATGACGGACTTGGAAGAACAAATGTACTTTACTCTAGCAAAGCAACTAGTACCAGGGGAAGCATTGGCTTTTTAACAGCTGATTCCAAGTAAGATATAATACCATATAGACCTTAATTTTGTATATCACTTTTCCTACAAAGTGTACATCCCAGCATATTCCTATAGTGTTAAATAGGGAGGGAGCAAAATGAAGAGACATGGATAAAGGGAGAATAGGTGTTTGCAGATGAGATTTGAAATTAGATGTAAGAATATATTCCAGATACCAGGCAATGCAGAGGAGAAGACTCCCATAACACCAGGAGTGAAGCTATGGAAAAGGCCAGAGAAGAGACTGGTTCCAGATAAAGAGGGAAGTATATATATAGAGAGAGAGGGCAAGATTAACAGTTGCCTTAAGCATGTATTACTCCACTGGCTTTAGTGAGAGGCAAGCCTGATTAATTATGGTACTGGTGAATTTGACCCAAAGATGACTGCGCCACGTTCATCCTGAAGAAAGCAATTTTAAACTGTCCCATGAAATATATGCGGGAGCCTCCAGTTGCCAGGGGAAGGAAGCTGCACAATCAGAGGTCTGTGCCAATGTGCAAAAACAGACCCCCTCTCTCGCATACTCATACCTGTGGCATGCCAGGGGCAAGCAACAGCAGCCAGGGAATAGCTGAATGCTTTGCAGTCTGAGGTGTGTTGAAGTTGCTGTACTAGGCAGGTCGCAACATAAACACCACCACTTGGCTTGTAACCCAAACAGTAATGAGTTGCTGGGGCTTGCGAGCTGTTTCCCGCCCTGTAATTGAAACCCAGGTGGTTTAATTAAAAACAAACAAAAACGGGGGTTGGTCAAGCTAAAGGGCAGGCTGGGCTAAGTATTAGGGATAGAAACCACCTACTTCTCAAACAGCTCAGCTGGCACAGCAGCTAGGCCATGCGTAAGACATCATAGCCTCTGGCTGCTAGAATCATTTCTCTCCCCTACTTTTCCCTTTTTCCTCTAGCGTCACCCCGGAGTTGTGTTTCCTTCAGCTTTCTCTCTATTCCATTTTGCCTCCCATGTTTTTCTTGGATTTGCTGTCACTTCACCTTTGTGCATCTGCTTATTTTTTCACACTCCCCCAAAATGGGAGACAAACCCCATTAGCACTCAAGTTTGAGCCAACCTCTGGGACCCACCGTTTTGCATTGGGTTCCATATTAGGCAAATAGCATTAGCCCATCCCTCGTACATGCAGCTTGTCTAAACTCTCCCTCGGCTTTTTCATCCCTCTCCGCACACAAGCCCGTTGTCCCCTACTGCTCCCAGTCTCCTGAAAAGCAAATGGAAAAAAAAAATCATTTGAAATTATTGTAAAGGCAACACCGCATTATGCCTTTAAAAAATAAAATAGTCAGACGCTGGCATATCTCCTGAGAGGAAGGGAAAGTGTCAGATCTCAGCTGGTAAATAAGATGTTACTGTGAAGCTTGTAAAGCCAAGGTTCTTTCTCCTTTGTAAAGGCTCTACCTGCAAAACATGAAGGGGGCTCAGTGACAGACACATTAAAACACCATTAAACTGTGAAATAGAACACAGTGTGAAAATAGATTTAACCTTCACAGCATATCGATCTCTACCCCGCGCCGTGCCTAAGTTCTTGGACAACTGTTTTATAATAGGTTTTACTTATTTTCCTGTTGCTATTCTGACTTCCTCAGAGGAGGGTGTTATTTCTAAAAGCTCCTGACAGCTCAGGGAAAAGCAGGCTTGTTTCTTAGCCAGGGCTCAGCTCCGGAATGTGGCTGCTGCCAGCCGCTCCATAAACAGAAGTCAGTTTTCGGAGAGTGAAGGATGACTTTGGGCAGCAGTGAGGATGGTGGGGTGGGAGGACGACGAAGGGGAAGAGGAAAGCAGAGGTGCTCTTTGCAAGGACCTTGCTGCAAAGGACACAGGGAAGCAGACTAAGCTGAAAGGGCTTTGAAACAGACACTGACAAGATTTACATGCATACAGAGATATATATGTATGTGTGTGTGACAATAATGCACATACCCACAGCCACACATAGCCAATTGCATATTCAGACATGACATCCATTAATTTAATTTAATTAATTAATTTTTTGCATGCCACTGCAATTCATCATGCTGCTTTCTTTTCTCTTCTGCCCAGGTTCTTCAACCCTTCATTGTAGGAGCGAATATCTCACTGGAAAGAAATTAAGCAACATGAGCTTTGACCCCCACATTTGCCTCCAATTCTTCATCTGTCTCTTTGGGCCTTAGTCTAACAATCCAAAACTCTTCAAATAACTAACAATGTTTCCTCCTTCTGCCCAGATTTGGATGTCGCCTCCTATGCCTTCCAAACTAGCCTGACCCAATACTAAGGATGGGCAAGGCACAGCAATGGCCTGTAAGAGCAGGAAAGGCTTTTAAAAGGGTGACAATTAAGGTATACTCAAGCTGTTTTTGAAGTTTTTATGGCACCCTCTCAGCCATGGACAAGGCTGAGAAATCCTGACCCCATTGAAACCAATGAGAATTTTCAGTTGACTTGAGCAGAGCTATGATTTTAACCAGGGCACTTCAGGCAACTGGCCTTGGAGATGGCAGCCCAATTAAAACAAAATCTTGAATAATGTTTCTATAACTTCTGTGCAGACGACATGTTGCTGCGGCATGGAAGGCAAGGTTTTACCCACCACGCCTGTGCTGCAGAATCCCAACTCATGCCAACACAACCTTCATCACACACCCCTCCATGAAGCACCCACTGCTATAGAAAAACTACTGCAGAGTGTTTGACAGACATTGAACATTGCACTTAAGAGCTTTTAAATGTCCGTTTCCATTTCCTGTATCCCTGGGGCTGCTCTAATTTGTGCGCTCCACCAGTTCCAGGTTTGAAGGAGGCAGGAAGCCTCTCCCTCCCTTCCCCAATCACAAGATCCTGCCCCCTGTGCGAGTTATCGGTCACCCTTTGATTCACGATGCATTTAATTAACAGTTGCCCTTTAACTGAAGCCTTCTTCAAGTGGGACAGGACACACTGTTAACTGTGCTCCCTTTGGTAGTGCTGACAGAGGTCGCAGGCACATTCTGGGTCTTCAGGGAACTGAGGGTCTAAGGGGAGGAAAACCCAACTGCTTTCATAAGATGCCAGGAGGTAAAAATTCAGGTCTCATTGAGCTTGGATTTTTCTCTCATTTACACTGGGGCAAGTCAGCAGTGGGGTTCTGCGGGCATGGTAGGAGACGAGAACCATTGGTTTCCAATAATAATGTGTAACACTGCAGTGAGAAAGATGCCATGGTCTGAGAGACATCTACATGGCCAAAACAAAAAACCTGTGGAAGCACATTTCAGGGCCTGGGTCAACCAACTCCAGCTTCCAGGGCTTGTGCTCCTTGGCTAAAACCCAGGGCAGACATTTGGGTTGGGGCCAGGGCTCTAAGACAGTCCTCACCTCACTGAATTTCAGAGCCTGGGTGCCAGCCTAAGCCTAGCTGTCTAGATGGTCATTGTTAAGCCCAAAGCACACTTGACCCAGTCTCTGAGACCTGCCGCTGCAGGTCTTTTGTTGGCAGTATAGACAAGCTCGCTGAGGTTCGACTCCCCACTGATCATTTGAAAACCAGAGCCTTTTGGTGCACGAGCAGGAAAACGACGATTGAGCAACAGTTCAACTGCTGCCCGCTCCCTTGAGGTCTTCAGGCATGGTGTCATTACATGC
Source organism: Pelochelys cantorii (assembly GCA_032595735.1). Lineage (NCBI taxonomy): Eukaryota > Metazoa > Chordata > Testudines > Trionychidae > Pelochelys > Pelochelys cantorii. Next base: position 35,067,316 of record CM064338.1, on the reverse strand, counting down.
AAATGTAGGACAGGTAGCTTTGGGCTGCTTGACAGGCGTATGAATTCCCTCATTCTCTGGGGACAGTTGCCTTTTGCCAGCAACTGCACAGCAAATGCTTTCAGTATAAACCCAGGAGTATTCTGAGCTCCATAAACCTACCCCCTCCTCCCCACCACAGAAGTCTTGCTGGGTTTTGTGCTGTGCAAAGAATCTCCTCTATAATCAAATTAAGTTCCGGGTCCTTCAGATTAAAGAAAAAGCTAGTCTTTAAAAGCCGGGGGGGGGGGCAACTGAGATTTCATGTCTAAGTTTATTCAAAAGGATACACACATACTTGCTTCCCACCCCTACCTTTGATTTGTTGATTGAGAATGTAAGCCTCTCAGGGCAGCAACCTGCTTTCACTGTGGATACGTCTTTATTGTAGACTTGATGCCAGCGATCAGCACCCGGGTCAGTTTAATTTAGGGTTGAGCAGCCACAACTGCAAATCTTTGCTTGAGATGCCGTGTCCTCAATTGTGCTGCGCTCCCCGGGGTGTTTTGTGCTGCAGTAGCTAAACCACCCTATGATTTTTTTCCCAGGGAATTGTGGGAGAGCTTGTGTGTCCTGAGCATGAGGGGCAGGGAACTGTAGAAAGGCACCATGGGTGGCGGTAATGTAGGCAAAGGAAGGCATGGCCTTCCCACAACTGCCTACCTGCCTGACTGCGGAAGGCTGGGGCTGTGGCCACCAGGGAGGGATGGGGCGGCAGTGCAGTAGCCTGCTCCCTGGCTGCTTGGGAGGGCTGGGCAGGGTCATAGCACCGCAGCCTGAGCCCTCCACGTGGCCAGGAAGGATCGGGCCGGAGGTGGGTGAGGCTTGGCTCCAGGGACAGGCTTTGGGCAGAAGGAGCACACCGGGCCTGGGGCTTGCCTTCTCCAGCTGGGCTTTCACCCCCCACCCATGAAAGGCACTGGAAGACTATTAAGCACTCATATGATTTAGCATGTGACCTAACTGCAAACAAGCCTGAGTAAAAGCAACTACTGACCTCTGACTATGCCTCAGCTGGGCCCGCGACCCCTGGATTAAAATACTACCAACCTTATATGAGGGGGCTGTGTTTGTGAATGGGAAGAGGGTTAGCAGCATTACCTGAGCAGAGTCCAGGTTAACTCTGCACTGAAGACAGATCTTGTGTGTTTGGCTAGTGCCTAGTATAAATCACTCCAATGCAGTTGGGGGGTCTCTAGCAATGTCTACAATATAAACAAACAGTAAAAATCACATTAGGGCAGAACAGTAGTGCATATAGCCGATAGCAATGGCAAATACTGGCCATTCCCAAGTATTTGAGAGAAAACTATTGTCACTCACCCTATCAAAGGCAGTTCATTATGCTACTCTACAATATGAAGGAAATTTCCCTTGATCACAGATGAACGTTAGTGAATGCCCTGAAATGTGAGTATTCAGAAACCCTTTAATCCTGTCTTCCCAAATTCAGAGTCAAGGCAGATGTTGGAGTCAGATGACAGATACGGATACCTCAGCCTCATGCTATTTTCAGGCATGTAACTGTCTCATCACATTTTGCAGCTTACCAGTGTTGTTTAGATCATTATTAACCTGGGGTAGTGAATGCCACCAGCTAGCTATATATTTTGGGAAAGCTTTTCTCATCTGTTTTAAGTGCATTGCCTCCTAGTTTCAGGTGTCCCTTTATCCTTGTAATGCCAGAGGAGGCAAACGATGCACATCTGGTCTTCTCTGCACCACTCACTGACCTACATTCATAGCATGGGCATCGAAGTCAACAGTGAATATGGGTCAGTATGTTTGCTGCATTTTGCACTAGTTCTTTAATACACGTAATTCCTCACTCAGCTGTTTAGTGCCCTCCACACACTGGGAAAACCTCCCACTCAGCTGTCCATAATAATGTCTAGCTCTCCTTCCTCACACAACAGCAGATTAAAAACCTCCCCAAAATGCATTTCCTCCACTGTCAAGTTGCTGAGGTCTCCAGTTACCCTTGTGAGGTAGCTCACAATCCTTCAGTTTAGACTCAGCTACATTATTTCTCCCTGATGCCTTTTGCCACTATTGATCCCCCTTGTAGAGGGTTAACAAATACCAGGCATAGGCCACACCTCCAATGAATTCTTACTACTGACTTCAATGGACTTTAGATTAGGCCCATAAAGAACAAAACTTGTCAGCCAGCTTTCTCTTCCTTTGCATGCTGAGTACTGTTTATCCTCACAGTGACCTGTACCCTGTTCAAATCAATACTTTTACCCCCAGGCTACCAAGGGTGTGAGGATCCCCTTGGCCACCAAAATACCAATAGGAAAGGTATTTTTTCTCATTGTTGGCTGTTCAAAGGAGATTGCCTACTGATCTAAGGGCTTAGTGCTAAGGGAAGGTTTCTCCCTTGTTTCACCTTGAACCCCACCATACACCCCATATTCCTGTTCCCTGAAACCTTCACCACAATGCCTTTCTGCTGCCTCTGTTATCATTGCAATTTGCTGCTGATGGAGGTGTAATGCTAATGGCTCAGGTCACTGTGCTCATATTGGTTGTGTCACACATGCGCAGATCGCCCAAACCCGGCTCTTCCGGGTTGTAATCTACTCGCCACGAGCGAGTAGATTGCATTATTTGTCGAGCCCTGGTTGTGTGTATCCGTACAGCATGATTAGTTCAATAGAATATTTCATAAATACACCCCTCCCCCCTGCAGTTTCAATCTCTACTGTTCATCCTCTTCGATCATCTCTCTCAAATAGTTCTAGCAGGATGCATAATTTGCAATTACATACTATAATCGGATTCTACAGTGTTTGCTTCCAGTTATTCCCACAGATGTCAGTGGAACTCCAATGAGTGTCCGTACAGCACTCACCACAATGTGGCCCTGACCCTTGATTCATGACCAGAATTTTCCTACTGTAGAAACAACTCTGGATGCAGCTGGGGTGGGTGCTAATTAGTTCTGAGGTCCGAGCGAGGCCGATAAAACAGTTTTGGCACATACGAGATATTCATCAGGATCTTCAGAATTGTCTCCACATTTCCTTTGCATGAGAACAAGAAAGCTAAAGGGACTATAAACAAAAGTAAAACTGGGCATTTTATGGCATTGTATAGGTTGTGTGAACTGCAAAGACTTAAACAAGCATCAGTAATGAAAAGTAAATTAGATTTTGAAACATTCCTTTCATTGACAAACCGCACACACGGAATAAACTAAAGGATATGCAGAATGCAGTTGAACAAATAGAGAATACACTCTCTGAGGTTTTCCCCATTAGGAAGAGGGAAAAAATTCACAAAAACTTCCTGATCCTAAACCAATCTTTCAGAAAAGTGCATTCATCCCATTGCAATGAATAGGCCTGATTCCAACCTCACTCCAAATTTACACTGCTGCAAGTTCATTGACTGCTCCAGATTTGCACTGTGGTCACTCAGATCGACTTCTCTAATTGCTCTGTGCATGCATGACTAGTCTTTTATTCTTTTACAGTATCATTCAGTAGAAAGGCATTATCCTCAGTTGGAGAAAAAATCCTAAATCTATTTTCCCAACAGAGTAAGTTCCTACACTCACCTGCACAGTTAAAGGTCACATTTACCTATACTGAAAAAAGTGATTACCGGTAATTTAGAAAAACAACTATATATTGGGCAGCATATTGCTCTAGTAGAACAGGCTCTGCACTTGGGGATAAGAGACTGAGGATCTCCCTGCTCTGCCATGGATCTGCTGAGTGACTGTGGAGAAGTCACGTTACTTCTCAGTGACAAGTTTCCCTTTACCATCCTTTATATTGCCTATTTTAGAATGCAAGTTCTTCAGGGCAGCTGTTGACTTCATCTCCCTTGGCTGGTCCCCAGGTTCATCCCCAAAGTGGTCCTTTGAAAATGGGCCCAATGACCACTATCACACCCTGCTGATTAGGCTGATTCAGGGCTTTAAGTTCCACTTTCTACTTCTGGGACTGCAAGCCTCCCATGGTCTCATCTGATCTTGCAGCCTGCCCCCTGCCCTCTTCCACCTTCACAATCAGACCCTCTGGTGTCAGGAGGACATCATAGGAAATGATGGGCTCTATGCTGGGGTGGCACCAACTGCTCTTTTTATAGTAGGGGCATGTACTAGGCATGTGCCAGATCCACTGGCTGTGGGGCATAGGAACGTCAGATGTTTCATCTGCTCCCTATACTACACCACCGTCTAAGGAAGGCTTCATCAGCCTTCATGGGCTCCCATAAAGGTGACTATTCTGTGATATTCTGCTAAAGTCATGGTTCTGGGTGTACTCACACAAGAGCATCTCTGGCCAGCTTGCAACACACACGCTGTGGGGAGAACATTTTCAAATGTCAGGGCAAACTGAGCTGGAGCAAGATGTGGAGGTGGACAAGTCTGTGTGGAAAGTGATGAAAGAAATGCTGAGTGAGTGTATACAAAATAGCAGGTAACTTGTGGTCCACAGAGAAGGCTGAAAGACCAGAAGTAGAGGACATGGAATTGTTGGAATGGTGAAGATGGACTAGGTAGACTCAAGGGCAATTCACCACATCATGGCTACTTCCACACCACAGAGTAGGAGGGCAGAGAGGTGGGTCACATGTCAATGTGCGCTGTCACCCACCACCCTAGGTGCACTTATGGGACTTCTACACACCCCTGAATATATATTGAAGAGCTTTGAGCATGAACGATAGAGGGGTAAAGACAAGAACCTGAAAGCAAGAACCTGCAACTCAATATGTGGAAAACTGGAAGTGTACATAGACGCTTTGCATTTGTATACAATGGAGCCCTGTACGTAGCTGGGGGACTCAAAGCAAAACTGTAACACAAATACATCCTCATCACTAGCTGAAGTCCATCAGAGTATCCACAAATGCATAATATTTCAGTCTGAAGAACATTTACTGCTATTTTGAACCAGCTGCTAGGCATGCCTATAGAAAGGATGGCACAAGTGGTGAGGTGTTGCCACAGCTGACATGCTATTCAAAATCCCTGAACTGAAGCATCAGGGCATCAAGGCAGAGTTAAAAACAAGCCCATTGAAAATGAATTAACAATTAAAAATGTATTGAAAGTGGAAAGAAAAAGAGAAATCATTCCTAATTAATTCTGGTGCCCTGCACGACCCCAGACTATTTGTAATCCTACAGGGAACATCTTTATTGATCTGGGGGACGCTGCACCAGGCTTCTGATGCTTATCTCAGCATAAAAATAGGCTCTTGTGATGAGCAGTGATTTAATTACATGACAATCACTGTTAACAATGCATAGCGAATACCAAAAATATGCAGAGCAAGAATGGCAGTGATAAATGCAAGTGGATGGCATTGACTTTCAGTAAAGTCGTCTATTACTAAGGATGGAGGGATATTGCACATGTATTTTTCTCTTCTCTTAGATCAGCGATCTGCTGTGCAGTTCAAGAGGCTCTCTCAAGGGGTCCAAAATATACAGGAGACAGGGGTGGGAATAAATAATCATGATCAAAGCAATGGTTAGCACATAAGGCGGTGGAACTTACAATCATAGAAGTGGAAGGGACCTCAACAGGTCATTAAGTCCAGTCCCCTGCCTCATCCCAGGACCATCTAGATCATCCCTGATAGATGTTTATCTAACCTGCTCTTAAATATCTCCAATGATGGAGATTCCACAACCTCCCTAGGCAATTTATTCCAGTTCTTAACCACTCTGACAGGAAGTTTTTCCTACTGTCCAATCTAAACCTCCCTAGCTGCATTTTAAGCCCCTTGCTTCTTGTCCTAACATCAGAAATGAAGGAGAATATTTTTTCTCCCACCTCTGTGTAATACCTTTCTAAGTACTGGAAAGCTACTATCGTGTAACCTCTCAGTCTTCTCTTTTCCAAACTAAACAAACCCAGTTCTTTCAGGTTTTTTTCTAGGCCTTTCATCATTTTTGTTGCTCTTCTCTGGAGTCTCTCCAATTTGTCCACATCTTTCCTGAAACATGATGCCCAGAACTGGACGCAATACTCCAGTTGAGGCCTAATCAGCGCAGAGTAGAGAGGAAGACTGACTTCTCGTGTCTTGCTCACAACACAACACTCCTGTTACTGCATCCCAGAATGATTAGTTTGTTTTTTCGCTCAACAGTATTACTGTTGAATCATATTTAGTTTGTGGAGTACTTTGCATTTGTCCTTGTTGAACTTCATCCTATTTATCGCAGACCTTTTCTCCAGTTTGTCCAGATCATTTTGAATTACAGCCCTATCCTCCAAAGCACTTGCAACCCCTCCTGGCAGTTGTTTTGCATGAGGGAAGTTGCACTATTTGCACTGTACATCTTCACTAAGAAATGAAGAGGAGAAATATTTGGAAGAGGGTGTTAGGAAATCAGGGAATGTGTGGTTGTGGCACACACAGATTTGTTCCCTTAGAAGAAGTTGCCCTACATGGCATGGGGATAAGAAAGTTGAGCCAAATGCCATCTGCAACCTACAGAAGGTGGACTTGAATGTGGCAACAATAGATTGTTCCTGGGAATTTTTTCTGTAAGTCTGGGTTATTGAGTTCTACTAAGTGCAGTTTTAAGCAATCCATTCAAAGGGCCAGATCTTGAGATGGTGTAAACAGGCTGTAACATTGTAATTGAAAAGCCCCTTTCCATTGACACCAGTAGAAGATCTGGTCCAAACAGTTTAATAGGGACCTAAACATGAATGCAACATCTACTTCCCAATTGTAAGAGGTTTGGCATTCAGACCCTTTGAATGAAATACCAAGCTATTTACTACGAGCTTGTCTCTCCTCCAATCCCAGCACTCACCCAAATGTGTGGAGGCTCACACTGGGAAATTTACCTCTCATCTGCTCAGCTACTCAAAAAGGCATCACTAGAATTTGGGATGGGAAAAGGAACCTCTACATTTAGGCTATGTCTACACTCGCGGCTTCTTGCACGAGAAATAGCCTCATTTGCGTACCTAATGAGCCGCCATTTTTGCAGAAGAGGCTCTTGCGCCAGAAGGAGCTGTCTACACTGCCCCTTCTTGCGCAAGAAAAATCCTCTTGCGCAATGCCTTTATTCCTGAAAATAATCGGCGTAGTGGCATTGCGCTAAAGGGTTTTTCTTGCGCAAGAGGCAGTGTAGACAGCTCTTTCTGGCGCAAGAGCCTCTTCTGCAAAAATGGCGGCTCATTAGGTACGCAAATGAGGCTCGGCGATATTCCACACTTAGCCTCATTTGCATATTTCTCACGCAAGAAGCTGCGAGTGTAGACATAGCCTAAGGGTCCCCAACATACCGTGGGTCACTTTTCTATTTCCATCTAAATCCGTATTATTTGAATGTATTCATCATCTTTGTTTTCATCTCTCTCTAGACTGGGGGCTGTTCCAACACATGGGAGCCATTCCATCCAATGGTGATTGCATGAGTGTCAGAATAACCTGTCCGTGCCTTCTGTTCCCCATTCACTGGGTTCCCCAATGCAGGGCTAGGGTCTAGCTAGGAGGTTTGAGGGTGCCTTTGCACTGGCACAAGGAAGCTGAGGGTCAGAATCTTGATTCTAGTTAAGTCAGCAGATGTTCCATATAACTCTCTCCTCCCTTCTCCTAATTAAGGCAGGTATCCGCTAATTTAATCCAGCTAGATGTCCAATCCAATCCAATCCAATCCAATCCTGGGCCCAATGGGCAACATTTTATCAGAGTAAAAAAAAAAAAAAATCAAATAAAAAAAATCTCCAGTCCATTGGTCACCCGCACTCAGAATTTCAACTCACACCTTCAGTTTCTACTGCATAAATACTTCTGTGACATGACCAGCATCCATGGCTCCTTGTTGCCTGGGAATAGAGCTTTCAGGATTAAATATATTAAGGTAGCACAAATAATGTATCTTAAATGCACAAATGCTTTCCAAATCCTCCTTCACATTGCATTCTTTTAAACCAGTATATGGGGAGAAATAGCTGATTAAAAGTGGTGTAAGCCCATACTGGTACACGTGAAATGAACCGTTAGTCAACTGGTTTGGATATGTACATGTGAAATAAAACACGTCTTTTTCCCCTCACATTATATTCCTTTGGTACTGTAAGATTTTGGTTGTTGCAGGGTTGCCTTCCCCACAATAAATCACCTGAGAGAACCTCAACCCAGAAATGACGGCATTTCAGCTGGCTTAACTCTTCCCAATTTGAGAGCGATTAAAACACTCCATCTGCAACCCACCAGATTAACAATCGTTTGTAGTATCTCAGCCTCCCTCTGAGTTGCAAACTTTATGGATTCTAAAGAGCAGATACTCTTATCGTGTTACTGTGTGATTTGAAGGGGTGGATGCACTAGGGCACCGACACATGCAGCTTTACAGATAAAATGCAAGTCCAATATTAAGTCAGAAGAGGATTCACTTCTAAAATATGCCATAGTCTCTAAAGCCAAAGCAAACATTTCTCAGTCTATTAACTTAAAGGGCTGAGAATCTAAAGGTTGGAGTTTGGTTAAGAGGCATTTTGTGAATCTTATTTAAAAAAAAACAACAAAACCAACAAATCCTCCAAATTCATCCCATGTGCAATTCTATCTATGTAAGGGGAAGTCAATGTCAGTTCTGCATGTGAAGGTGCTTTAAGGATCAGGGTCTCAAAAAAAAGTGAATGATTTAGAACAATAGTAAATCTTTCTTCTCTAGACTGTTCAGGCTATTAGCAATTACCATTAGATCTGGTTGATAGTAGACTGGTCCTGTCTGTTCATTTGTGGCCTATTATGAGGTGAGTTAAGAACTTAAGAACATAAAAATGGCCGTACTGGTCAGACCAAAGGTCCATCTTGCCCAGTAGCCTGTCTGACGACAGTGGCCAGCACCAGGTGCCCCAGAGACGGTGGACCAAAGACAATGATCAAGCGATTTGTCTCCTGCCATCCCTCTCCAGCCTCTGACAAACAGAGGCCAGGGACACCATTTCTATCCCCTGGCTAATAGCCTTTTATGGACCTAACCTCCATGAAATTATCTAGCTTCTCTTTAAACTCTGTTATAGTCCTAGCCTTCACAGCCTCCTCTGGCAAGGAGTTCCACAGGTTGACTACACGCTGTGTGAAGAACAACTTTCTTTTATTAGTTTTAAACCTGCTACCCATTAACTTCATTTGGTGTCCTCTAGTTCTTCTATTATGGAAACTAATAAATAACTTTTCTTTATTCACCCTCTCCACACCACTCATGATTTTATATACCTCTATCATATCCCCCCTTAGTCTCCTCTTTTCTAAACTGAAAAGTCCCAGTTGCTTTAGCCTCTCTTCATATGGGACCCGTTCCAACCCCCTCATCATTTTAGTTGCCCTTTTCTGAACCCTTTCCAAGGCCAAAATATCTTTTTTGAGGTGAGGAGACCACATCTGTACACAGTATTCGAGATGTGGGCGTACCATAGTTTTATACAGGGGCAGTAAGATATTCTGGGTCTTATTTTCTATCCCTTTCTTAATAATTCCTAGCATCCTATTTGCCTTTTTGACCGCCGCTGTACACTGTGTGGGAAGTTTTCAGAGAACTATCCACGATAACTCCAAGATCTCTTTCCTGATTTGTTGTAGCCAAATTAGCCCCCATCATACTGTACGTATAGTTGGGGTTATTTTTCCCGATGTGCATTACTTTACACTTATCCACATTAAATTTCATTTGCCATTTTGTTGCCCAATCACTCAGTTTGGCGAGATCTTTTTGGAGTCCCTCACAGTCTGCTTCTGTCTTGACTATCCTAAACAGTTTGGTATCATCTGCAAACTTTACCACCTCACTGCTTACCCCTTTCTCCAGATCATTTATGAATAAGTTGAACAGGATTGGTCCCAGGACTGACCCTTGGGGGACACCACTAGTTACCCCTCTCCATTCTGAAAATTTACCATTTACCTACCCTTTGTTTCCTTTCAACCAGTTCTCAATCCATGAAAGGACCTTCCCTCTTATCCCATGACAATGTAATTTACACAAGAGCCTTTGGTGAGGGACCTTGTCAAAGGCTTTCTGAAAATCTAAGTATACTATATCTACTGGATCCCCCTTGTCTGCATGTTTGTTAACCCCTTCAAAGAACTCTAAAAGATTAGAAAGACATGATTTCCCTTTACAGAAACCATGTTGACTTTTGTCCAACAAATTATGTTCTTCTACGTGCCTCAGAATTTTATTTTTTACTATTGTTTCGACTAATTTGCCTAGTACTGAAGTTAGACTTACCAGTCTGTAATTGCCAGGATCGCCTCTAGAGCCCTTTTTAAATATTGGTGTCAAGTTAGCTACCTTCCAGTCATTAGGTACAGAAGCCGATTTAAAGGATAGGTTACAAACCACAGATAATAGTTCAGCAATTTCCCATTTGAGTTCTTTTAGAACCCTTGGATGAATGCCATCCGGTCCCGGAGATTTGTTAACGTTAAAGTTTTTCTATTTGTTTCAAAACCTCCTCTAATGACACTTCAATCCGGGACAGTTCCTCAGATTCATCACCCACAAAGGACGGTGCAGATTTGGGAATCTCCCTAACGTCCTTAGCCGTGAAGACTGAAGCAAAGAAATCATTTAGTTTCTCCGCAATGGCTTTATCGTCCTTGATTGCTCCTTTTATATCTCGATCATCTAGGGGACCCACAGGTTTTTTAACAGGCTTCCTGCTTCTAATGTATTTAAAAAACATTTTGTTATTTCTTTTTGAGTTTTTGGCTAGCTGTTCCTCAAAATCTTTTTTTGCTTTTCTTATTACATTTTTACACTTGGTTTGACAGTGTTTATGTTCCTTTCTACTTATCTCACTAGGACTGGACTTCAACTTCTTAAAAGATGCCTTTTTGTCCCTCACTGCTTCTTTTACATGGTGGTTAAGCCATGGTGAATCTTTTTTAGGTCTCTTGCTATGTTTTTTAATTTGGGGTATACATTTAAGTTGGGCCTCTATTATGGTGTCTTTAAAAAGTTTCCATGCAGCTTAGTGGATTTCAGTCTCATTCCTAGTGAAGAAGTGCCTATATTGTCTGACCTGTCATCACAATAGCTACTCAGCTCAGGTTGAAGAGGACACCAGTGTAGGAGCCTGAACTGCCTACTGTTCTGTGCAGGTGGTCAGAGTTTAAAAACACTGATGAAGAAATGAGGAGAAAACTTGACTAGGGCTTGACAAGGCTGTTTTTAGGATTTAGAATTTCAGTGTTACTAAAGTCCAGCATTGTCAAGCAAGCACAAAAAACTCCTTAGAAGAAAAGGGAATGAACAATAGCAGGACAATTAAGGTAAGTAGTTACTTTTCCTCTGAGATATATTTGAGCACTCTCTCTCAGGTATTTTAACAGGGGGTGGAACACACACTGCATTAGTGTTTTAAAAATGTGTCAAATGCTAAAAATAAAATATTTTATAAGCATCAAGAAAATGCATGTTACTAAAAGTCTGCATTACCTGAATTACAAACCAGCAGCCATGTAAGGAGACACCATTAACTTGAAATCTAGAAATAAAATTTTAATGTATCATTGCTATTGATTAAAAGAAAACCTGAAAACTTCCCATAATTTTACCTTCTACTTCTTGGGTTTGTGAGAGCGCCAATCCCTTAGTACAGTTAGGCACTGATCAACATTGCCAGTCCCCAGTGAATCCAGGTGTAGGATCAAAGCCAGAGTCATTTCCTTTTTAGCTGAAAAGACTCTTTATAAACAGCATCCTTTAACTCCCTCCCCAACCTTCACCCCCTCCAAACCCTCAAGATATACTATTTAAAGGATTTTCTATCAGAAAAATGCAATTTTTTAAACCAATTTGTTGTAAAAAGATAATGAATTGGATTGTGTCTCTTTACAGATGCAAAAGAGACACAATGGGTTGATAAAAAACAAAACAAAACCCAACAATGGTTTCTAACAGAGATCATTTTGTATGTCATGAGTTAAAAAAGCAGCCTCCCCAAACCAAACAACCCAGTCACCCCTTACAGGTCTCGACTTTCATAATACCCTATCACTCTGCCATGGAACTGCTTAAGGTTAAAATAAAAGCATGGCAAATATCTGCCCCTCAGCTTCTCCCTTCCCACCAAAGAAATCTGTCAATATTTGTTTGACACTTAAAATTAATGTGCTTTATTCAGGGTTAACAAGCTTTATTTGCCTGGTTTCCAGGCTAAGTGTTTTAGTGGTAGAACTTAACCGATACAAATATTCAAGGAAAATGGACTTTAGGTGCATTTACAAAACCCAACTTTTCAGAAGCAGCTTGTGTTTGGCTGAACGTATGCAGAAATACTTGACTCATGGGTACCCCTCAGATCTGATATTTGCACAACTATCCATGAAGTGTATACGTACACATGTGCACTGCTGCTAACTCTTCTCTAGTTTGGACTCAAGTCAGGTTTGTGTTTCTGAATGCATTATGACAGGAAGAGTACGTCTACACAGCGGGGCTATTTCGAATGTGTCCGCTATTTTGAGATAGGTCTCAAAATAGCAGCCCCGCTATTTCAGCATCCCTGTAACCTTCTTTCTACAAGGGTTAAGAGATGTCTCAAAATAGCACGTTATTTTGAAACGTGGTGCTGTGTAGACGCGCCAAATTTTAAAATAGGCTATTTCAAAATTCAATCAAAATAAGATACACCATTTGAGCATCTTATTTTGAGTTTAGGGTGCTGTGTAGATGCATCCTACAAGAGTTTGGGATGTGAACACTATTATATGTGTATTGATATTTCTATTATATCAACACCTTACAATAACAAATGAACAATACAGCACCTACACCAACTGTGACTTGAGTGTGATTTTTAATACAAAAACATATCCCACCCTTCTGGATCAAGTGAAAAGTGCGGTGAGGATGAAGATTGGTCATTTGAATGTGGAACAATTAATCATCCAAGGCTAGCTCCTGTAAGTGAAGACTGGAGAACTCCGTAAGTCAAGGGGAAGAAACCCTCCAAACCTGTGGATGATCTGAGTTCCAGAGATCAATCCTGCAGATAACAGGATATTTGTTTGGATTTGTGCACATGACTATTTCCTCCCCATCAGTCTGTTTCCCATGGCAGCATGCTTCCATTATAAATCCCTATTCACTGCTCTTATTGTTAGACTGAACTTCCTTCCTGTCAAGATATTTACTTATATACTGTGCTTACTTTATATGGTCAGATGTTAAGTATTGTACCACGGTAAATGTTCTACATTGAACTGGAAATATATATTCTGATTAGATTAATTAAAAGCAAAGCAACTTAAAATCAAATGTTTATTGCATTTCAAAATATTTACCATAACAAATAGCACTTTGCAATATATATGCGTAGTGGAACATAGCAAAACTCTCACTTTTGGGTGTCTCCAGCATAATAGACTAATACAAAATAGTCTGGAATTTGGCACACTTACAATTTAAAAAAAATAGACATTACCCTGTCTCCTGAATAGAAATCGGTTCATCTAAAAAATTCTATAGAAAAAAATATTGTTAAAATATTGGTCCCACCTTCTAAACAAATAAGATATGTTTGCTGCTTTGGAATGTTTTCATTCAAATGAATGGGCAGATCTCACATGTGTGTTTAAAATCTCAGACTTTTGTCCTTGCAAAATAATAGGCTATAGTATGATAAACTAGATGGTAGTTTAAAGGGAGACAATGAGGCATTGTTTATACAGAAGATTGAGTAACTGGTTTAAAAAAGGGGGTCGGTGTATATCTACTGTATGTACAAATAGATTTACTGGAGCTTTTATAATTTCTACAAGGCTCTTTCCAACCAGCTTCATTGACTTGAAGTAAATCAAATCATGCAGAGATCTGACTCAGCCAGAAAGACATGCCGGGAAAGATACAAAATGAAAAAGACCAGACACAAAATGATAAGCTTTAGAATTTTTGGCATTTTTCATAAACATTTTCCTTGAAGATTTTTCAATTGTATTCTAAATGTGTGCACGTGTATGTGAGATACACTCACAAAATACACACATATATATAAATTCATATACATATATACATATATACACTATTTATGTATGTGTACCTCTGTACACAACACACATTTCCTTTTGAAATGAGGGGTCATTTATTTTCTACTCTTACATATATACCTACAATATGATATCTCAGTGAAACACCTTGTTTATAAAATTAAATCTTATATGAAGAAAATTTCTCTCCCTCAATTAAGGCACTGTAAACATTGTTAAAAATACTTTGAAAAATAAACTATTAGGAAATTACTGAATCTGAGTAATAATCCATTAGCTATCACTATCACATTCCCTATTCAGTGCTGGATACCATAATATAACTGTTCAAGACAGGGCTGCCAATAAAGGTAGGCAGGTAATCCTCTGGCCTATATTTACAGCCATTGATTAATCAGTTTATTTCTAAATAGTGCATTTTCAAGTCCTCTGTATCCTGTGGTTCCCTAATTTCTTTACTATGGTTTCCTTTAATTTCTTTTTCAAGAGGCTTAGGTTCTAGTCAAGTCAGCACCAGCTGAAGTTATTTAGCAGCACAAGTTTCCTTGAATGTCAGTGGGATTTGTGCTCTTATTTCCTCTCTGTTCCTCAGGCTACGTCTAAACTACACCTCTCTGTCGGCAGAGGGATGTAAATTAGATGTTTTGAAAGTGCAAATGAAGCAGGAATTGAAATATCCCACGCTTCATTTGCATAATCGCATCATGGCACTGTTTCGAACAAGCGCTATTTCAAAACTGAAACCTCGGTTTAGATGCATTTTTTTTGACAACGGGGCGCTTTTTCGAAAGATCCTGTACTCGAGGATTACAAAGCGCCTGGTTGTTGGAAAAAAAACGCATCTAAACTGCGGTTTCAGTTTCGAAATCGCGCTTGTTCGAAACAGCGCCATGACGCGATTATGCAAATGAAGCACAGGATATTTAAATCCCCACTTCATTTGCACTTTTCAAACATCTAATTTACATCCCTCTGCCGACAGAGCAGTGTAGTTTAGACATAGCCTCAGTTTTCCCCATCTGTGAAATGGGTAACAATGGATACCCAACTTTGTAGTATATGGAGTTCTGTGGATAGGAAATATAAGGACTTGCATTAGGGGGAGAACTGAAATTTTCTCAGGGACCACATCCCCTACTAAAACACCTGTTCTTCATGGCTTGGTTCTCTTATCACTTCAGTCTGTGAACCACCAGGAAAAACTCCACAGAACGGTGATGGTCAATGAACCACAAGTTTGAGAACAATTACAGTAAAGCAACATATTCACAACTACTGCTTTGGGCATAGTGGTCTCCTCCTGCCCAAGTTCTTTCATCTTTAAGGCTATAAAGTGTTTTTCTTCAAGAGCTGTAGTGTTGACATCTTCAGATTTAGACAAAAGCAACAGTTATGCCAAAAACCTTAATGAGATTGAATTATCAATAGCAAGTCAGAAATATGGTATTTTCAGGTCTGAGGATTCTCTTAACCCTTCAACAATGGGAGATCTTGGGTTTTCCATTTCCAGCAATGGACTTTATGCCAGACAATTCTGGCATCAAGGATTTAACAGCAGTTTTTAAAAACACAAGGGCTAGATGAAGTGTTGAGATACTATGGGAGCTTCTAACTGTTTCTGGTAATTATAATAAAAACTTTTCAAAATAGACACTGCTTGAACAGAAACAGGGTATCAGACTTGTTAATTCAGAGTTTAAACCCTTCTACGTGCTGTGATTTAACTGAGAAAAGAATAGCTGTCATATCGTAAAGTAAATCTGTTGGATGTGTTAAAAGCTAAGTCAGAGCATCTCCTCATATCAGCTTCACTGATCTGCTATGTGAGGCAGAATTATATCTTGCTACATACAAACAGGAAGAGCTGCAATGTTCAGTCTTACCCTAATAATTGAAGTAAACACACATTTGTGCTCTTCTCTACCCACTTATTTGTGCATGCATTCCACTTGGCTCTGGTTGGGCTAGACCCTTGCGCCAAAAGGAAAGCCCTTTCAGGATAGGTGTACATCAGAAAATAGATGTCTTCCAGAAGAACCATCCTGGGCCCATGGCTATTATAAGAACGTTGATCTTAACCGAAAAAAGGGTGTGGGGAGAAAAAAAATGTGTTTCCATGTGAGTGCATGGAGGGGGATGTTGCATTCCAAAATCTGTCTGCATCCTATAGAGCACTCCATTTCTTCCTGAGGGGACTGGAGTTGCTGTATGGTTTCAATTCAGCATGCTGCACCTGTAAAAACAAATAGACATGACGTTTGCAGTTAGGTAACTCTAGCCCACTACAGTGTGTGTTAATGGCTCCCTAAGGACAAACCAAGGGAAACTAAGGAAGGTTCAAAAGTAATGAATCATTTTCTAAACACAGGAACATGGGGGATTAATTGCAGGAAGGATTTGAGAAGTCATGCATCATTTCTCGAAACCAAAATATTAAAAGCAGATTGTTCTAATGAGATGCACGGGGCACTACCTGATCTCTGCAATGCCAAATGGACTATTTTTTTATTGCATTAACCTAGAAGTTTAATAAGACTCTCTTGGGAACGATAAAGCAAGTGGGTCCCAATATTTGGTAAGGTCAGAGTGGTCTCAAAAATTGTATACAGACATGCTTCATCATTTTAAAGAGGAACAATATTTTCCCTAATAAAAAGATTTCTCCCTCCTTCCCCACAATTTCATTCACGATACAATGGTTAAAACATCCGTGATAAATCCAGATGTAGTATAATTTCTTTTCATAAACTACCTGCTGCATAACTGAAAAGTGTCCCCATTGAAATTATGAGAATCTTACACAGAATATGCTGCCTATTCCATACTTCTTGTCCAGGCCATGTGCTACTGGCATACAATAACATGCTATGATATTAGGGGTATTTTCTGATTCATAGGTCTCTAGCAAAATGAAACGAAGGTGCTTTAGCAATATGTTATGTGGAGCAGGCAGAGATGGCTTTGATATTGCCTGGGGCCGGCTTTAATTAGATTTTTGTATCAGATGCTAAATGAATTCACTATTTTTTAGTATTTATGGCAAAGCTCCCCTAAGAAGGTAGATCCCTTCATATATGTTTTACCAACGCTTCCTCATAGAAAATAGCATCAGACCATCCTTGCAGAGCTCAATCAAGCTCTCCAAGGATGACAGAAACCATTCAGGGCAATGTTATTAATGTAAATCTTAAATAGAACACAAACAAAAAAAGCAGCTTATCTTTAACTATAAACATTAAAAGGACAAGTGCAAAACATCTCTGCAAATCCAGTGCATTCTGTAACAGCAACAAAAATACAAATACACTTAAGCTTACTGTCTCTATGATTATTTCTGTTTAGCTGTTTTTGCAATCTAGAGAGATATTTTTGTCTAGCTATAGCATTGGCAACAACCAATCTGGAGATCTCTTGAAACAAATGTCAATGAAAACCGTTTCCAACTTTGTTTCTACCGGCTGCATTGACACCGCATGGAGACTATCGTTTTCCAATCTTCAGCAGAGTAAAATAACTATGGGCTAGATTGTGATCCCCTTATGTTCAGTGAGCAGCACCTTACTCTGCAAGTACTGTTGCCTGAGGAGTAAAAAGCTACTTCACTGTGATTTAGGCTGGCAGAATCAGGGTCCTAGGTCACAAGATTCTGGCTGATCATAAAGGATTGTTTCTTTTGTTTTACTTTGTGCGATTTGCTACCCAGTAAGACTATTTTCCTTTCGCCGAGAGAAATAAATAGATCTCGACATTCTAAAAGACCCACTGTTCAGATAATTTGCAGCCAGCTGGACAAGATTATTGAACACAGAGCTTTAAAAAAAATTGACATGACTGAAGTGGGGGAGGGTGATCCTGGCTAGACTGAACGTTATAATTCCATGCAAGTAGAAGCTCAATCTTCTTGATCACACATTATTTTATACAGATCTCCAGTCTGTGTAATAAGAAGTGAGTGTAGCATTGTCCAAAGAAACCTTAAGTTCCAGGTGGGACAGAAAGAAGAAATTAGAATGGCAGATGGCCTAAGGCAGATCACAAGAAGCACAAAATCATGGAATACCTCCCTCACTCCTGTATGAAAAGATGAGGAATTCAGTCAACGTCTTTGGATGATTTCTCTCTGTCGCTCAGGCTACATCTACACTGCGGGTGTTTTGAGGAAGAGGAAATGCAAATGGAGTGCTCATTTGAGTCTCTCATGCTCTCATTTGCATATCTTCTTTCAATCCTTTTTGCAGAAGAGGTTTTTGAGATAAAATGCCTTGTGTAGACGGGGCCATTTCTTGGGGAAAAAACCCTTTTGAGCAAGAGCCTGTAAACCTCATTTTTTGAGGAATAAAGGGCTCTTGTGTAAAAGGGTTTTTTTCTGACAAATAGCCCCGCCTACACAGAGCTTTTTATCGCAAAAACCTCTTCCGCAAAAAGGATGGGAAGATATGCAAATGAGAGCACAAGATATGCAAATGAGCGCTCCATTTGCAGTTCCTCTTCCGGAAAACACCCGCAGCGTAGACGTAGCCTCAGAGACACTGTATCCTCCTGCCCTCCATACAAACATCAGAGCAAAAAGGTGAAAAAAACTTTATGGTTCAGTAACCATGCAGTGCTATTTCCAGGTCATATTTAAGTAGCTCTTTTCAGGATAGTTTATTCTTCAATCATCTTATGCTTCCAACAAAGGTTTTCAGCTCCCCTCTTGCTCACATTCATCGCCCCGGTTACGGATTTCCCTGATGCCTTATTTCTGTTATTCAGAATGCTTCAGCATTGTATTCCACAATGACAGCGCTGGCAGCGCTTCATGAGCCTTGATGCCCCTGTCGGTGGTGGTCATTCATTACTTACTTTTTGAACATCAGATGGTACCCTGGAGAGGAAATCTAGTAACTCATTATTGTCGATGGAATAGGGATTTCTAAGCTTCTTAGTAAATTTATTAATGCCTGAAAAAAAAAAAAACAATACAAACCCGATTTATTTATTTATTTATTTATAATTGCTCAGGTGGAGGGAGGGGCAAGAATTCACAAGTAAAAATTAGTGTGAAAACAATGACTAGACTTCAAGTCAGGCACATGTTGCTGTCATGTGGAATCATTCACGATTGCCTCTTGGAAGGATGGAAGGAAAGGGAGTTATTATAGAAAAGTCTCTGCTTTACTTGGGTGGTGAAAATCCCATTACCACACCAGCAGAGAGGCAGTAGCTGCAAAAACGGAGACTCTGGAACCCATAGGCTTTTTTCTTTTTTCTTGGGGGGGGGAAAGGTAGCAGAAAAATAGCCCATTCTACTCTGAAATACAGCATCCCAGCTGGACGCAGGCTTCCATTAGACCCAATTTGGTCCTCTTGTGAAACTTGAGAGAAAATGCAGGACGCTGGAGGGTAAGGAGAGAAACGGGACAGAGGACAATTTTGGGTTTTTGTTTTCTTCTGTTTAATTTGAAAAAGCAAGCTACTGAGCAAATCTATTCCCCACCCCCTCCCAGCATGTTTCAGAGCTTTTTGATCCTTTCATTGCAGAGCCAGATTTGACATGTTCATTGTACTTTGATGCTGTGGGAAACTGTGAAAACTTATTAGGATTTTATTTTTTGAGCTTAGTAAGGTTGATAACTTGAATTATGAACCACCACCATAGTCACTCGTAGGGTATGGCTACACTGCAGAGTTTTTCCAGAAAAATGGCCATTTTTCCGGAAAAACTACACTTACGTCCACACTGCAATTGCGTTTTCGACAGAACATTGAAAGAACACAGGGGTTTTACCAACAGAGGTAAACCTCTTTCTGAGGAGGAAGCCTTTCTCCGAAAGAGCTCTTTCAGAAAAAGGCACGTGTGGATGAAAAAGGCAGGGAAGAAGGTTTTTTTCCCCCAAAAGAAGAGGCCTCCAGGAAAAAGCACAAGTGCCCTGGTGGCCACTCCGTCCACAGGAATCAGAACTTAAATGCAATATAGCGGCCAATGAATGTGGACGCTCTCTTTCGAAAAAGCACATCTCTTTTTTGTTGTGCTTTTGCTGTGTAGATGCTCTCTTTTGAAAGAAGTGTTCCCAGAAGATCTCTTCCGGAAAAGCTTCTTCCGAAAGAAGCCTGCAGTCTAGACATAGCCCTACTTTGCTCTGCAGAAATAGCCAAGCTGTATATTGTCCGGTCAGTGGAACCAGGGCTCATCAGGAGAGCAGGGCAGACAATAGTTTTCTAATCCCATAAAAAAGGTCTGATATAATTTTTTTTTCCTGGTCCAAATCAGGCCGAAAAGTTAAAAATCTCAAAATTGTCTGTTAACCAAGAATGTTAAATACATTTAATTTGGGTTGCTCTAAACATTTTGTTTTAAGAATTCCACAATGTTTTGTTTTTGCCATTATTTACTTATTTATTGTCCTTGAATTACCTTACCTTCCACAACAAAAAGTTGCTTCTACTCAGAAAATCAGAATTTTTTGTTTGGAAGATGATAATAATTTGGAGTTTAAAAATTACCAAAAAAAAAAAAAAAAAGAAAACCTTTTCTATGAACTGTTTAGGTCTTGAAGAAATGGCATTTTCTGACTACATCTACTCATGAGGGTAGAAGTAGAAGTCGTGAAGGCATGTTTTACAGTTTTAACTCAGGCCAGGTCTACACTAGATCCAGCAGCTTAGCTTAAGGTACACAACTGCAGCTACTAAGAATACCTTAAGCTGAGTTTGGCGGCATCCCCACAGCCGGAGGTGAATGGGAGCCAACGTTGGCTTCCCTGATTCCTGGCAAGAGCAGGAATACCGGACACTGGTGGACGCAACTTCTGAGTTTGATTTAGCGAGTCTTAACTAGACCCTCTAAATCGAATTCTGGAAGATCAATTGCATCAGTGTCACTCTTCCATTCAGTGTAGACAAGACCTAATATGTATCCAAGGGAATCTTGAGCCAGCCTATTCTGAGCAACGACATGAGCAAGGCCCAGGATTGGGATTCAGAGATGTGGGCTCTATTCCCTGCTCAGCCATTGTCAGTTTTGGCAAGCCACTCAATTTCTTTGCCTCAGTTTCCCCATTTGGATATAAGCATTTGTAATATGGCTTATCCTCCTGACTAGCAAGCTTTTCAGATGGAAGGCAGAAATGTGCCACAGCAGAGCTGAATATTATTAAGAAAAAGGACAGAAAACAATAATGCATCTTAAAAATTAGGGTATTGGTATCCTATCAGCAAAGAAAGAGGTCAAAAGTGCCTAATCTAATCACAACCCAAGCTAAAACTGCACGGCAATTTCTCTGCATATGGTTTCAAATCCAGTGACTTCTATTCTCTCCCTCCCTTGTGCTCACTCTCTCTCTCTCAAATGTACCTGCTTCACATATGAATGCAGCTTTTAAGCTATATTCTTGCAGCAAAATGCCAACACAATTTTCTGTGTACCTGATTTTTAAAAACAGAAAATACCATAAGGTCTTTTGAGGCCTTGCCACAGGGTAGTTGTTTAACATGTATCATATTTGAAGGGCCTGTCAGTCTAGATGATGTTGACTGGACGTATAGCCGTGGTGTACTCTGGATGTCTTCCACATTGAGGCAGAAACATATTGTTACTGAACTTTTACCTCACAGTAATCTCCTCTCTCTCTCTCCTTTTCATTCGCACTTTTGTGGAATTCAATCATTTGTTTTATTGTTTTTCTCCCAGCTCCAGCCTTTGACATATCATCCACTCACCCTCCTCATCTCCATTTCCTAATAGTGACGTTAGTGGACGCTTCAGCACTATAAAATTAATCAGGGCTGACCACTGTCCAGAAGCATACAGTAACACTGATGGGGTGACCTTGCAAAGTTGTTCAATGAGGCTACCCTGCCCTCTGGTTTTTGTTTGCTTGTTCCAGATTTAGCATTTTAAATAACCAAAGAAACTGATGAAGGGTGACAAAAACATTCTGAGAAAAAAAATTAACCTGTCTCTTATTACCAACATATATAAAGGGTCTGATTTTCAGACTCTGAGCTCATTTGTGCAGACATAAGTCTGCACACAATGGGGTTTCTCCTAAAAAATTATATTCCCTAGTTCCAAATCAGGCACAAAATTTGCAGCCCCATTGAAAATCAGGCCTGTAATTTGTGCCTGGATTCTTTATAATGGGCAGTGAGAACAGGACACTACACAAAACAGCGAACATAAGCTCAAATACACCACTAAAGGAAGGAGCAGCAAAACACAGATCACAATATATTATTTTAAACGCTGCATTGCGAGTAGGGATGTAAAAGGTTAACCAGTAAGTCTCACCCTAAATGAGTGAGGCTTACCGGTTTTGGTTAACCAATAGAGCTGGGGCAACTCCCCGCCTGAGCCAGGCAGGAGGCTGCTCCAGCCTTGCAGGACCCACCCCAAGCAGGGGCTGCTCCGGCTGGCTAGAGCAGCCGCTCTCCATGGCGGGCCCAGCCTGGTTCCTCCCACAGGTTACATGCTGGCTCCCTTTAAGCAGGGCTGGCAGGGGTTGCTGGCTCCGTACCCCGGGAGGCATCAAAGCCTCCTCTCCAGGAGTAGAGCCAGCAGCTTCTGCTGGCCCTGCTCCCGGAGGCAGCTTCACGCGTATGGCAGCTAAGCCTTCTCCAGGGAAGTGGCTTTGTTGCAGGCTCCACAGTATAATGTCTTGGCCTTGTGAGACATTTTTTTCAACCCATTTTCCACCCTCCCCTTTTCAATTTTCACACTAGCAAAACTTAGCCTTGCTCCTTTACACCCCACGGACCAATTCCTCTCTATCCCTCTTCCAGTCCAGAAATATGTTAAGTACCTCTAGCAATTTGCTGAGCACCCTCAACTCCCGCAGTCTGGCATCTTGCGGGATTGGCTCTTTAGTGCTTGAGCCATTCAGATACTTCTAGTCAGTTAATGGATACCAGGGCCAGATGATTCTTCCAGGTTGTTCCTTCTCACATTCCCTTCATTCCCCAATCACCTCTGTAGATGCTATGCAGCAATAGCCTTTCAACCTCTGGCATCTTATTTTGCTCAGTGCCTATCTAGGTAACTCAACAGGAAAGGCACCGGAAGCATTTTGTCTACACAAAGGCTCCCCTTAGGGTAACCATGAGAACATTTTAAGATAAACCTCAGAGTAGGTAACTCCTTAGTCTATTAGCAGAAAGACGGACTTCTGGTACAAGTGGTCATTTCCACCAAGGTTTATGGAGTGTTTATTATCCTCAGAATGCCCACCCCAGACATCTGAGGTCTCTGACAGAAAGTTTATAAATTCTCTCTTATAAATTAATATTGGATTCTTCTCATGCAAATGCAACATTGTGGTGTACTTACCCCAGATTAAAACAATGTACCTCAATGGTATGAAATATAAAATAATGGTCGCTGCGGTCAGTACCAAGCAGGCCAGGACCGAGAGGAAAGGCACTGTCCAGTTCAATGTGCTGTAAATAATAACAAGAAAACCTCTTCAGTGTTACTGATCTTAAATGCTGTCTATAATTTACAGTCCATTAAGAACTCAATGACTCTTTCTGCAATATTCAATGCATATAAATAAACTGTAGAGGAAAGTACAGAGCCTTTGGAAGACAGATACATAGATTTCTGCTGCTGGATGCGACAAGGGGAATAGTCTCTGGAGTCTACATATCTCCTTTCATTTCTTCAACTTTTACCAATCCATTACGATTTTTATTTAGGGGACTGTCACACGTTAAATAGAGTAAGTCAGCAACAGTCCAAGCCTATCCAGATCACCAAAGTGATTCAGACTTATTTTGGAAGGACCACAAGCAAAGGTAAAGGAGTAATCCAGTCACCATAGCCAGCCAGTCTTCAGTCTCTAGTGAGACTGATAATAGCTTCTGTCACTATGCTGAGGACAATAATGTGTTAGGAATATGTCTGAAAAGCCCAGTTTATTTCACTCAGGTCATGACACAGCCAGGTGACTACTGACCTAGACCATAAATGGCATAGCTAGAGGTGAAATAACTCAATGCTGCTATTTATTGCCTCTTCAGAGTTACCTTGTGGCCCTTCTGCCACATCTCTGATCTCCATCTGTTCCTTGGCAGCAGCAGCTAAACTTTGAGCAAACTGCAGAACAAAGGCATTTGTTAATGTATGAGTGGAGTTTCAGATCTGGGTGTCCTTGCATTGCATGGATTGTCTGCGGGCACCTTCACATCACAATGAAGGTGAAGAGAGAGTCAAGGAGGGCCACTCAGAACTACATCAGGATATAAAATAAGAAGATCTTCATCTCACACACAAAATGTATAGAAGGAGGAAAATGTTTTCAATGTCTATGGTGGCATTCAAATATTAAGAAAAGATAAGAGTGAAAGGACTCCCACAATTATTGCACAACTGCGTAGCTTGACTCAAAAGCAAAAACCAAACCCCAAGACAGCTCAATATAGTTAAATTCTGAGAAATCCTTCGGATTACATAGTCAGAGTGACAGACAGAACTCTAGCACAAATTGGTCTGTCATTTTAAAAAACAACTTTGGTAGCAATTTTTTAATGGTACATCATTTTTTAATTACAATGGAATTCCTTGGGAATTACATAGGGCATCCACATTAATACCAACGGGTTCTTTAAGATCATTGTTACCAACATAAATACCAGAATTAATAGTGTTTAAACACTTTGAGCCTTCCTGCCATGCAGCTGGACAGAACAGTACCCTGTTCATGGAGTGGAATACATCTCCTGGCCATTTCCACCACAGCTGGGGTGGATGGAGTGAAACCAATACACATGGATTTGATATATTTTTAGCCCCGACCCTGCTCCTTATTCAAGCATGGCTCTGTTACAGACAATCACTTTGTGTTAAAAAGAGAAAAGTAGCGAGGGTCAGTTATACTTCAGTTTTTCTCCACTATGGGTGTCATTACAAAAAACAAATGTGTATGTGTAGGAGAGTTATTTAGGGAGCTCCCCTCCTCCCCCCATCTCCATGCTTCCTGGTGTGATGCATCAACTAAGTGACTTTTGTAATGACAAATAATAAAGGACCTCCTGAGGACCTCAGCCCTGGGAGCATTCTGCAATTTTTCCTATAGCTCCGAATGCAACAATTGCAGAAATACCTCAGGACTATCCAGGTTCCCTCATGGCAGCAGAAGTATAGAGAAGCACTTCAAGGCACACGATTGGGGTGGCAAGCAACAGTTAACCCATAGGTCCAGCCTAGGAGGCGTCCGATGGGAAAGAAACTTCAAGCATTAATCGTCACCTCAGTTCAAAGACAGTGGATGAGAAAGAGGAATAATGCTCAACTGCACCTTTGTGATCACCTCCTTCCAGCAGCACTTTCCCTTGACCCCAGGTCAGAGTCCCTCATGCCTACCCCCACCCAGGCAGGTAGATAAGAAAGGGGTTTGAGGGCAGGACACAGGGGATAGCTGGGAAGAAGTAGGGCTGCTAATGATTATTTTTCTCCTCTCTGCTTTGAGCTGTCTTCTGTGGTATAGGTTGAACCCTTGGGACCCGGCTGGTATCAACCCAGAGAATTTGCCAAACCACAGGAGAACAATATTGTCTAGCAGCATTACCAACACTTCCACTGCTTACTGGGCTTTTCGAATACATTTAGGTAAATTAGCACTGAATAACAGCACAGAACACAGAGCCAGGACTGGTGGCTGTAAACAAACTCTATGGGACTGGGCACACTTGACCACACCCATGACTAAGGGGCCATCCAGCTACATAAAAGCATGCTGGACCATGGATGTTGATGGACCAGAGAAAGCCAGACAAGAGAGATTCAACCTGTACCATCCCTGTGGAGAAGAAACAAAGCCAGGCCTGGCTGGTCTCTTCCCCTGCAACTCCCAGCTACTCTCTGAGGGAGGAATTTATGTCGTTACTTCCTGTCTTTTGCATTGTCCTACATGTTTCAGAGTTGGCAGCAAAACATCGTTCACTTACTTTTTAATTCTCTCTCCAAATGATGCTATTTCTTCTAAAATGTTTTGAACTGTTATAACAATATCCTGGACCATGTGGATTCTTTCAATTAATCCCTTTTTCTCGGATTCCTGAAAAAGTAAACCAAATGTTTTATGTATTCTGCATTTCCTGATGTGTTCATACACAAAATGGGTACAGAATAGATTTTCATATCCACACCTGTATGTGTTCAGTTGGGAGCAGGAGAGAATACACACAGTAGTTTGGGAGGAGGAAAGAGTACACATAGTAGTTAAAGTGCATATATAATGTACTAAATTACTCTGTGCTTCTCTCCCCTCCACACACACACACTTTTAGGAGAACAAGGTTCTTTTTCAAGACCCCAGTTTTCAACATTGATAATTTAGATCATCTATCCCACAGAGGCCTGCCAATTAAATATCTCATACCAGGCCTACAAGTCTTGCTTGAGGCTGATCTGCACTAAATTTTGATTAAGAGAGGTGCTGAGGATCTGTAACTCCTACTGAAATTGCAAGTGCTCAGAGTCTTTCAGGCTCAAGCCCACTCAGATACTTAGAAGCAATTACAACTAAAGTGTGTACAAATTCTGCAAAATTAGGCCATGGTTTTCTGATGCAAAAACAATATACCACACAAATGAGTTCCCACATTCCTAGCGTGAAACCATTCTTCATCTGATGCCCTGCTAAAAACAGGCTTCATAGCCTTATCGACATAAATTACGTTATTCTACACACAAGTAAGTGTCAAGTGACCAAATGTAAAGTTAAATTATTTCCAATCTCTTGGTTTGATCTCTCCCAACCACCCAACTTGCCTTCACCATTTTTGCTCAGTAAGTGTTAATGAACAAGTTTGGCTACAAAAAAATAGCATCAGGTTTACAGATCCACCTTTGGGCATGTCATACGTTAACCCAAATCACTTCTGCTGAACTTTAGAACAAGGGCTGTGCTAGAGATCTCATTTTCCTCTTATCATCCAATGTCCAAATTTCTTTATTATGATTAGACCAACAATACCATGAAACACTCTAACAAGGTCCATTTC
The DNA here is from genome assembly GCA_032595735.1 of Pelochelys cantorii. Lineage (NCBI taxonomy): Eukaryota > Metazoa > Chordata > Testudines > Trionychidae > Pelochelys > Pelochelys cantorii. The sequence continues at coordinate 35,040,326 of CM064338.1, read as the reverse complement.
CCACCACATCAAACACCTGTCTGTTCAAGAGAGTCTTCCCATCCATTTTGTTTTCAGCAATCCTTGTTGTCCACGCCCTGTATAGACTCATATATAACCACTGCTTTTGCTACACCAGTATTTCCATGCAAACCCAAAAGCAAAGTATTTAGTGATTTGAGTTGGAGACACATTACAATTCCAATCTCAAATCCTAAAGATTCCAACCCTCTGCAAAACCATAAACTTTGCCATTTGCATTCAGAGTTCTTCAAGCTTTGGACTTTTTGGTTTTGGTCGTGAAATAAGCATTCTGCTGCAGAAATGTTCCTTTTCTTTTGGTGAAAAAGTTAAAGGAAAAATAATACATTTCTTTTACAAATGCCATCTTGAAATCACATTGCTTACTGCTTATTTTAGTCCACAGGATTACAGGAACCCAATGTGCAGCAATAAAAAGAAAGAAAAGAATGTATTAAAAAATCAGAATGGTTTCAGCCACGGAAAAGATACAATTTACTGTTAACATTGCATTTCTTTCCATGCATGTTGGTGTGACTACAGACATTCTAGCACGTGTGCAAAATATTCTAGTGTGCAAAATTCAACCCCTATAGCTACAGAAGATTTTACATTGCATTTTAGTGGGAAGATGTTTTAACCAATTAAAGCCCAATATGGGGGGGGGGGGGGAGAGCTTGGAAGACTGGTGCTACTAGCTCCTGGCATGATCACCTATTTCCCCATTTACTAGAGTCATATGAGGGTAATCTGGGGCCCCACACATACTCACACATGGAACTGCCCCATATTTCTGCCTCTTCACATCACCACCCTCTGCCACACAGTTGCTCTTGGTTCCAGTGGAATGGTAGGGTTCGCTGCCATCAGCTGGCATGGTGGAACATTCATCACTACTTCCCTTGTAGCAGTAGGTCACTTGAGGAGGAGTTTGTGTATATGTGAGGCAAACGCCCTTTCCACAGATCCTGCTATGGTGATGCTATGCCAAATCAACAGCCCCTTAGACAACAGCTAGATGTCACTTCCTCCTCCACCCCATATCTTTTTTAAACAATATGTCGTTTTTTTGTCGCAAAGTAAATTGTAAACAAATATTCCTAATAAAAATTAGTGATGAAAAATTAAATATTTGGATATTCCTTTTAGCTATAAGTCACTTAGCAATAACAAGAAGTGGAATTTTAAATATCACATTTGGGTACTGAAAGAGTACTTTCACACAATTGTTTTTAAAACAAAAAATGAAATCTCCTGAAAGTGAAATGACCCAGAACAAAATAACCATGTAATGACAACATAGAAAAATAAAAAGTCATTTTCACATGGGTCCATTATAACCTTGTTAGAGTCACAATTAAATGATGTCATGGTTGTTTTAAAATATTTGTACATTGCTGATATGCACTTTACTTACTAGTGTCCAACTTGTAGTTAATCGAAAGAGAAGGCAAGAAATTTCCAAAAGTGATCTTCCAGGGCAAGCCTACTCTTGCTGCCCAGAGTTGTAAAATAATCTTGCAGCACTTTCTGCATCATGCTGACTTTATTTACACATCTCAGATTGAGCTACGGAATGTGGTGATAACACAGTTTAACACACGCAACATATCTTCAGCAGAAGTAATCGAGCGGCCTTAGAAAAAGAAAACACTGATTCTTTCTGAAGGCTGTAATAGCCATTGTATGCATTTTCTTACCTAACACATACATTCAAGCACATATTTTTATTTATATATATATATATATATATATATATATAAATAAATAAAAATAAAGTCACTGCAAGACAGTGCCATATCCAAGTTGTAATGCACACTTTTCTGTCTTCTATGTGTTTTGTGTCCACATGTAATCTACAAAAATAATCAACAAGTGTCATCACTGAAATGAGATTCTGATTAGCGAGTAATCCAGATTTAGCTATGGTTCTTGTGATGTACCTACATACTGAAATGTTTTTGCAAGAATCATTTGAAAATTCCAGGATTGTTCTATGCCTCGTTCTGCATTATAGATTCAAGGGGGTGAGGGGAAAGGGATTGGGGTTTAGTATAAGGACCCTACAGTCCACACACATATACACTGCACACACACTGAGCATAACTCATTAAATAGTACAAAGGGAGATAAATAATGCACAATAAAGGCCAGATCTTTCAATGTTCTTTAGACCTTTCGTGAGGTTCCGAAGTTTGCACCCCACAATATATTGGGCCCAAGGAATGATACAAGACAGAGCCATTGCTCATTGTTGCTTAATTTATAAAGAAATAATATACAGGCAATCATCGTGTAAAAAACATGGTTTGGGCATCAATAAATGTGCTATATTTAAGCCCTATGTATAATGATTTTACTACCCTGCTCTTTCCAAAGTACACAAGGCTAAAGATTCCACAGCATTACACTCCTTTTGATATTACTGTTCCAGGACTTCTTGTGGCCTGAGGTGTCTGAATGCATTGTGTAACTGGCCCAGTAAAAAAGAAAAAAAAGTCTGGACACCTGTGGTTTAAAACCTTAGCTCAGAAGGTCTTTGTTGAAGTTTAAATTTAAAATAAAATATCCTGCCTGTTTCCAGGAATTTTTTTAAATGGATAGTGAAATCTCTATTTTTCAAGGTCCTTTTCTTCCCTATTTTTCAGCCGATTATGGCACTGTAGGTGGAATCAAACTCGTCTTCAGCCTCTGAGAAAGAATTAACACCATCAAAATAGATTTACAACTATGAATTAATTATATAATCAGTATGTTACTTTAAATCTTCCATGCATACCCTGATTCAAGAAAACCTTCATTTCTATATTAATTGCATGAACAAAAACACAAAGGGGTTTTATAAAAGATTAACTATGTCAGGAAAAAAAAGTTCAGCAAATTCAGAAATTAAGTCTTTTATGTCCAACTAATGCACATAGGCCTCAACTTAGAAAGCAAGATACAAAGACTTTGCCCATGTAAGGAAAAGTGCTTCCAGCTTTTACTCTTCGTTAGCATTATGGCAGTGAATAACTGGTCCATGCAAATTCACTTCAAGAGTGAGGTACTTTCTCTCAGTTTTCTCTCACTGACGTGTAGTTTCCCAGAAAGTTAGGGACAGTAACAGAAGAAATTTCACTTCAGCTGCAAAACTGATGACAATTACTTTGAAATATCTCACAATGAACAGAAATCCATGACTGGTCAGATACATTTACTAGACTCAAACTTCCCAGTTGAAATCATTAGGAACTATATATGCATAGCTTTTAAAGTACAGAAGAGAGACTGATCATCTAGTCCAGTGGTCTCCAACCTTTTCAACCACAAGATCACTTTTTGAATTTAAGTGCAATGTAAGATCTACCTCAAACCCACATACCCTGGCTCCACCTCCTTCGTGGCCCTTCTCCGAGGCCCTGCCCCTGCTAACTGGGTCCTCCCTTCTCTCCTCCCCCATCTTGCCTCCCTTTCACTAGGCAGGGGCAGAGGGTTGGGCCACAGGCTCTGGCCTTGGGCTAAGGGATTTGGAGTATGAGGGGGGCTCTGAGCTGAGCCTGGGCAGGGAGTTGGGGTACTAGAGGAGGTTCAGGGTACAGGCTCTGTACGGGAGTTTGGGTCTGGGGGGCTCAGAGTCCTGGAAATCATAACATGGGTAGTGTTTTAATGGGACTGTCCAACGTACTAGGTACAATTTCTACAGTGTATTAAGAACAAACATGATTGTCTTAAAAAATCCAAAGTACTCAGGTATGCAGAACTTGCTTTGTTGTTCGGGGGGGCGGGGGGAAGAGGGGGCATTTAAAACTATGCTGTGGTTATTTAAAGGAATGCAGACTTTGCCAATGCCTGATTTTCCTTGTAACTCTTCTGTACTATGCAGTAGGATGGTGTTTCAAACCCATCTTTGCCAAAGAAAACTTCCCAGAGACCAATATCTTGACAGATGTGTATTCTTTGAAATCAAAAGGATTTCATGGATGATAAACCTCAGAGGATTGTCTCCAACCATTATTGACAGTATAGGAGACAGAGTGAATTTCCATATTCTGTCAGGTCAAAGTATTCTCAGTTGCAATAGCTGCCCTGCTACTAAGGAAGCTGGTTGTATCAACATGGTTGATTGGGAGTCTATGTAGATTGATACATTGATGTCATCGCTGTAGTAGATGAGTATGTCTCAAGAGTAAGAACAATAATTATCTCCTTTCCCCCTTGCATGCCAGCCAGAACCAGGTGTAAGTTCATGTCAATTAATTATTATTCAATATAGAGGAATGCTTAGGCAAAGAGGTAGGCTGTGTATTTTACTCCGAATGAAGTTCTTGGTCACTTTAGCAGCAAGTTTCACAGTCTTGATCCAAAGCCGATGGGGGTTCTATTTCCTCAGGTTATGAATCTCTCTCTCTCGGTGGCTGACAATTTCATTGTTCCAGTGTAATGAGGCTGTTGTAGGAAGCAGTGGTCATGGAAAGGGAGAGCCTCGGTAGTAGCTAGGATGAATTTCATGCAGTGCTTTGAAAATCAGCACAGCAACCTTGAACTGGACTCTGTTCCAAGGGCAGCCATAACAGAGAAGCATAAATCAGACAGAAATGATCTCAGCAATCCATGTTGCTGAGACAATCTTGCCCTTTATTACGTCTATTGTGTGCTGCTGGAGGATTCACGTTACTTAACTGAAGGAGGGGTAAATATACTCAATGCATGCCTAGATTTGTACATCTACTTTATATGATCCAAAGAGGACAGGCATTTCAGCATTTCTATTTTATTTTTAGCACCATGCTGAAAATATGATTGCCTGGCTACCAATAGAAACTGGAATGTTTCTAAATTAGCCAACGAACAACAGATTAAAATATACGTACTCGAGTGACATAAGATCCACATTACGCTGTCAGGTACAATGTGTGTGAAATTCGTAACAACTCCATTTGAGTTAATGGAATAGTTTCAGAGTGACTCAAACAAGAGCAACATTGGTCTCACAAGGATATATTTTCAAAGCTGGTGGGCTGACCAGTATTGTCTTGTTGGTTCCTCCCCCCCTCCATCTCTTTGTTGTATACACCTGTTGTCTCTGATCTTTTATACTGAGACCATAAGGTCTTTGGGGTCTGAGCTGTCTGAGTTATGTGTGTTTCCAGTGCCTAGCAAAATGGGGCTGGGACCTCTAGGTGTTACTCCAATATAAATAATCAGCATTAATAATAACCACCACCTCTCCCATTTTATGGTTTAAAAGGCTCGCAGGAAGAAGGTGCCATGGCAATCCCTACACTCCCACTTTGTCAAAATGTCCATTTGGGTCCATAGGCAGCTAGGTGTAACATAGAGCAGCTATAAAACTGCTCTAAGTATTACCTGAAACCAAATGAACCCCAGAAGGTTGCAAAATTGTGACCATTTGTTTAGAGCATCTATCTTCTTCTTCTTCTTAGATCATTGGCGTCTCTTTATTTTAGTCTTTTGGGGGTCTTCTTTCACTATTTCTCAGTGAAGGTATTTATAGACTTAGGAATACTATTTCCTAAGAACAAAATAAAAAATTAAGCAGTCTGGCTGAGCTATGGTCAGGGCAGAACTAGAGGAAGGAGTATTCATGCTACTAAAAAACCTACTATGCTTTTTTAAGACACAGTATGGTGAAACATCCTTATCTATTCCACAGCTAGCATTAAAACAGCCTCATTAGAAAAAGAACACTCTTTGTAGATTATTGTATTTTCAAGCCTTTATCATCTTTAGTGTTCAGTGATATTAATGGGATATGTGGACATATTATATGTGATTGTTACAGTGAAGGGGTGAAAAAAACCCTAATGCAATTATTTATACCTTAAGGAATGAAAACAATGAGATGATATTGTCTTGAGTGACCTTTCTTAAGTATGGAGATATATCATCTTACACAATAGACTCTTGGATCATGTTTCAATTACTGACCTTTACTGTGGAGAAAATTAATGCAATTTTCAGCGTAATCCACCCATACAAATAAGATCCATACGGAAGGTTTCCACACGCTAAATCTAACACAAATGGAAAATGTCAGCTGTTTGCTACTGGATGAATCTGACTTTTATTTGTTTGGCTGAAGCCTCTAAATTATGCTTGTAAAACTTGGTGTATTTTTGGTACCAACTAGTATAACAGAAATTTTCTATCAGAAGAAATGCCTTTGCCCCTTTGGGGATTTCTTTTCCAAGCACAAGACATTTTATATTTATTGGAAGTTGTTTTTTGGGTTTTGTTTTGTTTTTTTACCATCTGCTTGCAGCCATAGTCTCATTTGACCTGATCCATTGCACCTCATTAGCTAACCACGGCTGCACTACTCACAATTTGAATCGGAGACTCCCAAAACAACAGGTGATGCTGCAGGAAGTGGAACTGATTCAGGAGGAGGATAGTTTCCCTTATTCATCTATGGTAACGTATATGTCCCTCTGTAGTACCTGAGCACCTGACAATGTATTTAACCCCGTAACACACCTCTGAGATAAGGCAGTGCTGTCATCCCCATTTTACAGACTGGGAATGGGGACACAGAAGCTAAATGACTTATCATGCAGGAAGGCTGTGGCATAGCAAGGAGATGACCCTAGAGCTATTTCCCTAATCACTTGACCATCCTTCCTCAGAGTTTCTGCTGCACCAATGTGCAAACCAAACTTGCTATTAGGAGCTACTTTGCTTTGTCTCTTTTGGAGGAAAAGTAAAACAAAGATCCTGACAACATGAGGTCACGAAAGATTCCACTTTCCAAAGGAGTATAAAAAATCCCTTGTTGAGGAGGATGCTATCTACCCTTGAAGCACTACAGCCATTGTTCGAAAGAAATAGGGAGAACAAAGACAATGATCGGCTATGTTGTGCGCTGTATTTCACTCTCCTATATCTGTGTACTGGGAGGGGGCGCGGGGGGAGAGATGCCTTAGTGATGTAATTTTAAAACAATCCCTGCTCCAGACAGCTATATCCTGACAGACCCCAGAATTGACATGATGCAGTCTGAAATCTGCATCCAAGATGGCAAGAATCCGAGAAGGCATTCATCCATTGAGCAGACTGTGCCAAAGGGACGAAGCATTCTTATCTTTCACAGTCTTCTGTGTCGGCATTTGGGGGGGAAAGGAGGAGCTAGCAATTAAGCCCTGTCTTTTTCAAGACTGATCGTTTAGGTGGAAGGGAGTTAATCTGCTCTTCTGTTTTTGAACTTAGCGTCTGTGTGTTTATAATTTGTAAACAGTTCATCTCTCAGGGGTCATGTTACAGTTCCCAGAAGCATGGTCTGTTATGTCTAACATGCAACAGAATCCAGAAGAGCTATGTGTGTGAGTATTTTGATACAACACATTAATGACAGGAAACAGAAACAGTGACCTTGTATACCATGTCCCTACTAGCAGATTTCAACTTTAGAAGTTCCTGTACTAGGAAACAAAATGTATATTTTTCTTTTCAATGCAGACATTGCAATGAGATAATGTCATCTAACTCATTTTTCTTTAACTCACAAGGGTGTTCTGACCACCCCTAGCACAACCACACTATGAAGACACTTTTCTCAATGCACACATGCAATTTCCATTACTGTTAAAAAGAAGGGTAAACCTGACAGGATGGCCATGCAAGGGGCTAACTTAAAACTCTAATAGAGGTTACATGTTATGGTTATAGTGCAATTTAGCTATGAAGTAATATGGTGATGGGTACCTGATATTGTAATAACAGAGTTTGCACAGCAGCTGCTTCTGCTATGAAAAGCTTCATCCAGTTCCATCAATTGCAAGTTATCATGAGCATGCAATGTACATAGCAGTGAGGTCTAGTAGCAACGTGGACCACAGCATCATGGTGCTTTGAAATAACCAACATTTGAACATTTTCTCTCAGGAGCATTCCAAACCCCAAGTGGTTAAAAAAAAAGGTCAAGTTGGAGAAGTGCAAAATGCAGAGTATTGGACTCAGTTATCCATGCGCAAAATCACCACAACCCTATAAGAGTCAGTGTAGTTACATTAGCGCAAAACTCAGGTCCACCATCATGGGAGCAGAGTGGCCCAGGACCCAGCAATACAAAAGGGTCCAAAGCTGGGGGCCCTTTAAGTCACTGTTAGAGTGCTGCATACCACGCTCCAGGCAACACTGATGGCTAGGAGCAGCAAGGCTCTCTCCAGGCCCCAGCCCCTTTATTCATTTTCTGTAAATGTCTGTGTAACCACAACTAAGCAGATTTGAACCTGGGACCTCTGAAGCTGAGTATAGGAGCCTCTTCTACCCTTTGAGCTGAAAGTAAGCTGGCTCTCAGCCCATGCTGTAGAGGTCTCTTGTTCTTATCTGTTGCTGTGGTCTAGGTGCCACTGCATGGGACAGTGAACCACACAAGGTGTGTGGGTTACATATGCGCACAGGAACTTTTGTTTGGAAGAATAATTACTCCGGGAACACTCATACAAATATTCTCTGAGCACAAATATTATCAACAAAAGTGTTCAATGACCACCAAGAAAGATTCCTGTTGGATTCAGGATCATTCACTTAGAAAAAACCAACAACGTTTGATTTAGTTGACCAATCACAGACTGTAAACAGTGAATTATAAATGACAAAACTTGAAGTGATAGTTGTGCTATATAGATTGTGAGCAATCCACAAGCTAAAATAAATAACCTGTTACACAGTTTTAAATAATAACTAGTAACTGTATAAAACTCTAAGGCCATGTGTATACCAGAAAACTATTTTGAAATTAGTAAATTCGATTTAACTCCCAATTTAACAAATTTGAACTAGTGTGTCCACACTATGGGGAAGCCTCGAAAATAGTCCAAGGCAAACTCCGTTAATGAGATGTGCTATCTCAGACTTTAGAGCCCCAGGAAGCACTGGGGAGTAATTAGTTCAAAACAGCCGCACTGGAGCGTCCACACGACCGTTATTTCAAAATAACTACTTTGGAATTAGCATTACGCCTGATGAAAAGCAGGAATACAAAATTTCAAATTCCACAGCCCGTTAATTTGAAAAAAAATGGGCTTGGTCATGTGGACACTCCACTTATAAATCTGACGTGAGGGGATTATTTTGAAATAAAGTCCTAGTGTAGACCAGGGCTCAGACAGAATCCTGCTCAGTTTTAAAAAAAAATTTTAATATGAAGGTAAACTAAGTTTAAAGAAGTTGTTTCCAGCAAATAGCTTGTTTAGGTCTAATCTTAATGTACGCAAGTGGTAATGTTAAGATTTTGTATACTAACTAAAGACTTTGATTTAGTACTGAACAGTTAACAATTTCAGCTTAGGTTATCAACCTATGGAATATTCAAGCAATGGCATGTTAGGTTACTATGAAATGTTGTAAGTTGCACATAACCTTGTGAATATTTATGTCTTAATATCCAAATTTCTTTTTCTAGCTATTGTTCATTAAATAATTCCTTACCTTTTAGTTCTCAAGTACTTATAAGCTATTAGATTGCCCTTTAGTTAGTTATGTTTTTGTAAGATGTATATTTTTCTCATAATCTTTCTTTATATGTCATGCCTTCTAATCCTTTTAATCATTTGTCGGCTTGGCTTGATAAAGAGGTAAGAATGCAATGTACTTTTCTTAGTGAAGGGAGAGGATGAACAAGTATGTTCAGATAAACTAAAAGGCACCTCTCTCAAACCCCAATCCTTTGTACATTTTGGGAGCCAAGTTAAAACCAACATATTATTGAGCTAACTCTTTCCATTCCTTCACAAATCTCAGCACTTCTGGTCTCCAACTTTGAAGAAAACTGGAAATGCCTCAATCCCACAAGAAATGTTATTCATGTAGATTTTCCATCTGAGATCAGAACTGGAATTGTTAAGAAATATTGTACCAAAGAGCCTGTTTTCCCCATGATTTCTAGCACACTTTTGGGGCCTCCAAAGGAACATAAATTTGTATAAGCTTCAGATAGGCATCCACATTTTGCATGCTTATCCAAATGAAACCTCAGATATTCTCAGGTTTGTCCATCATTAATAGAAACCACCCTTCCTGCCCCCCACCAGCCTGTGCAGAGTATAAACCATGATCTCCTGAAATAAGATTGTATCATTTGCATTATTTAACCCTAGCTCATGTACCTACATGTAACACACTTACCTTGTCATCCTCATCTTCATCTTCATCTAGGTAAGTGGTCTCCTGAAAAACATATTTCCACATTAAATTCTTCATTGGCAGCTAGAGTTTCAAAACATTTATGTAATTCTTATCACATTTCATTTGCTACATTTCATTGTAAATCATTTTTAAACCCCCGCTTTTATTTTATTTTCTCTATGTTCAAGGCCTTTCCCCCTCAAGATCATAAATAACAGCATGCAACAACCTATGCAAATTTTAAGCCTACACAGAGGTATTAGTGGCTGGGCCCAGCAGTTTGAAGGCAACAAGCTTTTAAATTCATTGCCAAGTTCTAGTGTCTATAAACAGCTTTATTCTTAGTTTGATAAATGAACCAGTTGGTATGTCAAGGCTGAAGATTCTGTACTCAGTTTGTTCTATCCTCAGTGCTACAATGACTGCTCTCTCCCTTTAGGGCCATTACTGAAACATTAGACAGTAGAAAATACATTAGTATGAACATAATCAATCTCAGGAATCACATCCAGCATTATTCCTTCAGTTTGACTCCCACTTTGACAAGTGCGGAAGAAAACAAAAGACTTGGCTAGAATGTGAACTTAGGGACCCCTGGCTTTCAATTTAGACATTTTACTAACTGAGACTTTAACAGGATCCTCCACGTTAATTTAGACCTTGCTTTATTTAATAGGAAGCTTTGAATTACCATATTCAAACATTTAAAACTAGGGATGTTAAATTTAGTTTAATCAACTAATCAACTAGTCGATGGATTTTCCATTGACTACTCAATTAGTCGATAAGCGGGGGAGCCGCAGTAGGGTTAGCTCCCATCCCTAGAAGCTAACCCCGCGGTGGCACTGTTTTTTAAAGGTATTAAGAGCTGGCAGGCTCTTATACCTTTAAAAGGCTGAAGTGCAACAGGGAGAACCCAATGTGAGCCGGGACAGCTGATTCCCGGCTCGTGCTGGGTCCCCCCACTGCTCACCAGACTTTTAAATGCCAGTAGACTCTTAATACATTTAAAAAGCAGAGGCGCAGCATCAGCTGATTCCCAGCTTGCACCTGGTCCCCACTACGCCCCTGCCTCCTGCAGAGACGGTGCTGGGGGGAACTGGCTTTTAAGAGGGCTTCCCCCAGCACCGGCTTCTGCTCCTCCTCCCCTCCCCCCGCCTCTGATAAAAGAATCAAAATAGCTTTTTCCGAAAAACCGGTGTAGTCTAGCCGTACCCAAAAAGGGGCAGCTAACCTCCTCCCACCCAGAGATTATGCAACTCAGAACTTAATACTTATTTTGAGCTACAAGGGGGATACAGTGTTGGAATTCGCAAAGCTCAGAATCTGGGTACCAGAAACAGACTCCAGGATATTAAAGATGCTTTGACTAGCTAGAGGCTCAATAAGGCTCCAATCCAGCAAAACACTTGAGTGCACGTGTGTAACTGCCCTCACTGGAGAATGTCCTACTGAGTTCAATGACACTGCTATATGCACATATGGTGTGCATTACTCCCAAATTGCATATGTAGGGGAAGTGACCAACTTTTGATTAATCAAAATCCTTATTGGAAAAAAAGCTATTTTGTACTTTTCAGCTGTATATATATATATATGGCACTTCGTGGTATCCATCACAAGCACAGCACAGATTTCAGTGGGATTCTGTTTGCTAGGGGATGCAACACACTCATCACTGAATGAATGATGGGCAGCTGCAGCCATTAACTGTACACTTTCCTGGCTTTATCTGGTTAGTCTGACTCAACATTGTTTTATAGATTATCCTTCATATTTAATAAACTATTTGTCCTGGATTCTCCCCAGTGGGAAATTCCTATTTTGGTGATGGAATAAAGGACTCAGGGAACACACACTATACGTTTATGAATACTTTAGACTTTACTGAGATTGGAGATTAGCAGATTGACAGGAGGATAAATGGCCAGAAAACTGCAGCATGGCTTGCTATTGGAAATGTGATTTTCATCATTTTGTAACTACTTTCTACCTGGGAATGACTCAAATCTTCACTAGGAACAATTTACCTGACTAAAATGATTTTTGTATACACTTTGGTTCTGGGATGCCATTTATTCCAAGATCTCCATGTGCTTGCACTATATTAAATTGCTTTTTGCTTGTACAAATGACAGTGCTTTTCTAGGTAAATTTCAAGAAGAGCATTTGCCCAGATTTCATTAACAGCATTATTAGAAGGTTTAAAACAGAATCTTCTAGGTGTTAATTTACTTGAATTCTTTCTAACATTAAGGACCTGTGCTATGTATAACATGTCAGGACTGTGCTAACATTAATATCACAAAAATGACATTTCATATCATAACAGAGTTCCATGCTCCAATTTATTTTTGCATAGAAAATAATATTATTTTAAAAAAATCAGATATAAAACTGAAATCTAGATGGGTTAGAGCAGTTTTGTTTTTCTTTTTAAAGTCACAGTAAAAATAAAATGCGGAGGATCTCGATTTCATGGAATAGATTTTTAAAAATTGACCTCCCTTTTGAGGTTCTGTTGGCCTTCCTCAGCCCCATGAATTCCTGAAAAATAAACTGCAGGACTAGATATGGACCCGGGGGTTCAAATCATGCCTCCTTGAAATGTAAACGATCCAAAGCATTAGTTCTATCCCATTCTTAGATTTTGAAAATTTGCAGTTAGTTTAAGAGCAGTAAATGTTGTCCCACAATGGTTTATGACAGGAAATGAACCACAAAATTCTGGAGAACATTATTTTCTTTCTAACAGGAACCTAGAAATAGATATAGAACTAGCTAGAAACCAGTAAACTGTAAGATCATTTTTGCTCCAAGGCAGATTCCAATTGGCCCTGAAACATTAGTATTATTTTACTTGCCTGGGTGTCTTGGGCACTGCTGACCTTCCCAGTTGTGATCAGGGAAAAGTTGTAAGCAAAGAGCAGCAACAAAGCCAGGGGCACCATGTACAGCTCTATGTGCCAAACAGTGACCACAAATACCTATGAGAGACAAAGCAATAGCAGGGGATTTATATGAGTGTTTAAAGAGACAAATAATAAACTCTTTCAATCATTATCCCTGCTAACATACGTCCTTGAATCTCTGTTAACCTCATTTTCCTGCCCCTCCCCCTTCGATAAACAAAATCTACCCTGATAGCTTATTCTCTTTCCATTCTGTTTGATCCATTAGGCTGACGTTTGTTAGCTTCTCCGTTCCCATCTCCTCTGAGGAGTACAAGGCCACCAACATAATGCTAGTACCTGGGCATTATTTCCTCTTTACTGGGATGCTGCCAAATCTGGATATTCATTGTCCTCAGTGCCAGCTTGTAACAAATGCACATGGCTACTTTTTAGGGGGGAATTTCACTGAGCTTTGCCAAGCACTAATAGCCAGCAGGTTCAATGAGAGCGAGATTGCAACCTTCCACCCCAGTGCTGCTCTACATGCACTCCCACGGGATGACTGGACGCTGGATTCTTCCAATGCTTTATAAGAACATAAGAATGGCCATACTGGGTCAGACCAAAGGTCCATCGAGCCCAGCATCCCATCTGCCGACGGTGGCCAATGCCAGGTGCCCCAGAGAAGGAGAACAGAAGACAATGATCAAGTGATTTATCTCCTGCCATCCATCTCCTGCCCTTGTTATGAAGGCTAGGGCACCATACTTTATCCCTGGCTAATAGCCATTTATGGACCTAACCTGCAAAAATTTATCAAGCTCTTTTTTAAACCCTAATAGAGTCCTGGCCTTCACAGCCTCCTCGGGCAAGGAGTTCCACAGGTTGACTGTGCGCTGTGTGAAGAAAAATTTCCTTTTATTAGTTTTGAACCTACTACCCATCAATTTCATTTGGTGTCCCCTAGTTCTTGTATTATGGGAAAAGGTAAATAATTTTTCTATAATCACTTTCTCCACACCATTCATGATTTTATATACCTCTATCATATCGCCCCTCAATCGCCTTTTTTCCAAACTGAAAAGTCCCAGTCTCTCTAGCCTCTCCCCATATGGGACCCTTTCCAAGCCCCTAATCATCTTAGTCGCCCTTTTCTGAACCTTTTCTAATGCCAATATATCTTTTTTGAGGTGAGGAGACCACATCTGCACGCAGTACTCGAGATGTGGGCGTACCATAGTTTTATATAGGGGAAGTATGATATCTTTTGTCTTATTATCTATCCCTTTTTTAATAATTCCTAACATCCTATTTGCCTTACTAACTGCCGCTGCACACTGCGTGGATGTCTTCATAGAACTATCCACTATAACTCCAAGATCCCTTTCCTGATCTGTCGTAGCTAAATTTGACCCCATCATGTAGTACGTGTAATTTGGGTTATTTTTTCCAACATGCATTACCTTACACTTACCCACATTAAATTTCATTTGCCATTTTGCTGCCCAATCTATCTATCTGCTGCCTCTTCTTCCCTGTACCCAAGCTGATTCTTCATTGCCTGGGTAAGGCAAAATATCTCCAATATTGAAAAAGAAAGAGACTAACTGTTAATTTACCCCTTCCCATAACACAAAAACCAGGGGTGACACATTGAAATAAACAGGCAGAAGGTTTAAAACAAACAAAAGAAAGTACATCTTCACACAAGACGCAGTCAACCAGTGGCTCTCATTGCCAGGGCTTGCTGTGAAGGCCACAAGTATAACTGGATTCACAAAATCATTAGATATATTCAGGGAAAATCAATGGCTATTAGCTAAAATCAGCAGGGATGCAACCCCATGCTCCGTGTGTCCCTAAGTCTCTGACTGTCAGATTCTGGGACTGGGCAACAGGGAATGGATCACTCGATAACTGCCCTGTTCTATTCGTTCCCTCTGAAGCATTTGGCATTGGCAACAATCAAGTCTGTCTACTAGGCTAGATGGACAGTCACTCTGACCCAGTATGGATGTTCTAAAAGGGTGAGCATGAGGCATGGTCCCCAGGGGCTACTTCTAGACTGCAGGCTTCTTTCAGAAGAAGCTTTTCCGGAAGAGATCTTCCGAAAAACTTCTTCCATAAGACAGCGTCCACGCTGCCAAAGCGCATCGAAAAAGCAATCTGCTTTTTCGAAAGATAGCGTCCATTCAGTGTGGACGTTATCTCACATTTAAACTGTGATTACTATGGACAGAGTGACCACCAGGGCACCTGTGCTTTTTCCTCTTTCTTCTTCTTTCGAAAGAACTCCCTCTTCCCCATCTACACACGCCTTTTTCTGAAAGAGCTCTTTTGGGAAAAGGCTTCTTGCTTGTAGAAAGAGGATTACCGATGCCGGAAAACACCCTCTGTTCTTTTGAAAGAACGCGATTGCAGTGTGGATGTAAATTGAAGTTTTTCTGAAAAAACTCTGTATTGTCAACATACCCCGGGTGGGATCCAAAATTCCTGTCCCCGAGCCACTGCCAAACATTGCAGAACTACATTCTTTTGGTTGTACCCAGAGCCCTTTGGTGTCAGGGAGGGAGTGTGATTTTTGCTCATGGAGAATGATACCTGGCCTGCAGTGGTGCCAGAAGCTAAAAGCAGAAGCCTAATTTAAAAATAAAATTGATTTGCAAAATGATTCAGAAAGGAATGGGATCTGCCTGATGGAGCTCTAGAACAAAAAGCTCCTGGTTTTGTTTCCAGAGGCATCAGAGCAAACTAAACAGCTTTTTTGCACTTTATTCTTTCCTGTATGCAGATGGCAGTAAACCTGTTTGTTTACTGACATCACCTGCACGGGGTCTGAGCTTGGGGTTCATGGTAATGCATAGTAAGGTTATAAATCAGTTTCAAATTCTTTGAAACTGACACTTTCCATGGCAGGTACAACATCAGCAACAGCAATGAAAATGCCTCCACCTCCTCCTGCCAATGAGTCCAAAAACTGAGAGAGACAAACTTCTGAGGTGAGAGGACAGCTGAGTCTCCCCATCCATTAATCTGTGGCCACTGTGACACTGCTCACAAGAATGCCAGTTAGTGCCATTTGTGGCAGTGATTTTGTGACAGAGACACGAACTGACAGCTCCAACTCCTATGGCAAAACCCTGGCCCCACTGCCTTTGACTTCAATGGGGTTAGGATTTCGCCCCTGAGGAATGGGGACATTTAAAAGAAAAAAAAGCTCTTTTGTATAGGACAAACTGTCTGGTTGTCATCCACCTTGGGCCAAACTCAGTCCAACAATATAGAGGGGAAAGATTCCACATCCTATTACCCATTCAGAGTCAGGCAATCCCTCAAAGTATTTTTCACAGATAAGCCCTACTTTGTGTTAGCTGTTGCTATGGAAGGAATTAGGCTATCTTCTTGTTATCAGCAATCAGAATCCAATAAAACAGCCTCTGTGATATATGCTTTTACAAAATGGACTGAATTCCAGACAACACCGTCTCATATTATTGATTCACAGCACTGGAAGTTAGACCATGACAAGGTAGATCACATTTTTCCACACTGATTTTCAGGGGGGGAAAAAAAAAAAAAAACCAAGTGGAAATTACATGTACATAACTCCACTCTGCCAAGGTACGCAACCATGAGCACAGTAGCAGGACAGGAATTTGGACAAAATAAGGATAATACTCGGCTACTTTGCACGATTGCTGCAAGGTGTTAGTCAATATTTCTTGGAAAGAGCTCTGTGATCCTATGAAGGTGGTGTTAAAGAAGGTGGCAAAGGTCTCACAATAGAGATTCCTCCAAACCCGTTTCAACCTTCTACCCCAGGTCTGGGCAAAATACGGCCTGCACCTGGCCCGCTAAGCCATCGCATCCAACCCGGGGACACAGCAAGGCAGGTTCTCTACTTGCCTTGCCCCCGCCTCTTCCCCCCCGCCCACCACTCAGAAAAGCAACTACTGGGCTGCTTCTCTTTCAAAACTGTGAGCAGGAGAGAGGGGGCGAAGGCTTCAATGCTGCCCCTGCCCTCAGCACAGTCCCAATGACCAGTTTCTGGCCAGAAACCGGCCAATGGGTGCTGCCTGTTTGAATAACAGGCAGCACACGAAACATCATGTCTCCTTCCCCTCACAGATATTCACACATGCACGTCGCCTTGCAGTCTGTGCAGGGGCTGGGCAGGTAGGCAGCCAGCCTGAGAAACTTGCTGGACTGCTGGTCAGGAGACACCCTGGTAAGTCTGCTGGCCACAGCCTGCCTCCAGCACCCCAGCCTCTCACTTCCCCAGCCCTCTGCCCCCCCACTTCTGTCACCCTACTTCACATACCCAAGACCTCTGCCCCCCCTCCTGCACCCATATCCCCTCCCAGTTCTGGCAGCCAATCCCCTGGACTGGGTCACAATCCCTTCCTATCCTACGTCCCAATTCAAACCCCTTCACCGCTCCTGTACCCCAATCCCCTACCCAAGGTCACAATCCCTTCCTGCCCAAGGTCATATCCCAAACTTCTGCACTCCAGTCCCCTGCTCCAGGTCACAACTGCCTCCTTCACCCAAACTCTCTCCTCCTAGACCCCATTCTCCCTGTTGCACCCAAATCCCTTACCCCAACCTCCCTTCTGCACCCAACTTCCATCCCAGACCCTGCACTTCCTCCATTAATATGAAAGAGTTCATTCCTCGAACACTTACCAAAATCTTGGAGTGGTTCCTCGTAAAAAATTATTGCCCACCCCTGTTCTACCCCCTTGCCTTGAATCTCATATCTATGCTTATTTAACATTTTAAAGATACAGTAAAGGGTGATTTCAGTTTTGACCCTAATCCAAACATTCTGAACCAGAATGATCTCCATACATTTACCAAAACCAAAATTTTGATTTCACGGGAGCTCTTCAATGATAGCATGCACTGTTATAAGTTAAAAGTCAGTGTAGCCGATCGAAGGAGGTTGTATATGCAACACGTGTCTGCGATAATACTGGATTCAGTCCCATCATGACACAAAGGGATTGCTGGATTTACAGTCCCAAATCTGCAGTCATCTTTTGGAGTGCCACAGAAGTGAAGAGGTTTCTGCAAGAACCTATCTGGATGGATCAAACTGCAAAATCAGGGCCTATGTACCTATATTTTAGTGAAGCTGTTGCATGGTATCTACACTAGATGATCCAACAGATGTCCCCCAATTTAATTCTAATATGAACTTTCAAACCCTCTGCCCACTAGATAACATATAACACCAAGATCTTGTTCATTTATGATCATTAAAAGTCCCATAACACATTTTGTACCAGTAAGTTTATCAGGTCTGGATCTCTGGACAAGATAGTTCATCAATTCCTTTTTGAATGTTCTATTGTACTGCTATTGATGCACCAGTAATCAGCTACCAAGTTCCAACCCAGAGGTGGCGGTACTGCAGTAGAACCAATAAGCCTGCTTTGAAAGAGCTGGTTTTCTGCAATTGCTAGAAATCAGAGAGCTTTAATCCCAATTGTACAGTACACTGACAAGGGCAACTGTGCCTTATAAATAGTTCCATAGAATCATTCATCCAAAGATATATAAGGAATTCCATTCAAACACACTATAAGTCAGATATTATCTTCCTCACTTTAGACTGGGGAAGCTGAGGCAAAAAAAGGTTAAAGGATTTATTCAAGATCACAGTGAGTCAGTGGCATAACAGGAAAAAGAATCCAGGAATCCTTATCCATAATACTTTGTTCAAACTTCATTTTTATACCTAATTTACTTCATTATCAAACATTAACACTGTCACCATCTACACTGCTACACTGCATATTCCGGAGGGGAAAGTTAGCATGCAAGAGTAGAAGCCAAATATTTGGGCGGGGGGGGGGGGGGGGGGGGGAGGGGAAGAGGGAAGAGCAGAAAAAAGCCAAAGAATGTTTGTGAAACGGCTGAATTAGGCAGGGAAAGAAACAATAAAGAATAGAATTATAAGCCGTTAATAACCAAAAGTTCAAAATAAAATGAAAAATACAGAGACCTTTTGAGAGAAGAAGGAATTCTTGGAGTTAAGATTCAGACTGGAGTCCTATCTAGAACAGAACACCAACATCACAGCTTTGGAGATGAGTCCACTTGATTTCAGCTGATTAATGTGTTGCTATTTCAAAGAGGCTAAAATAACTACAAGCTAAAGCTCTGGAGATTTGGAAGCCATTTCATCTGAAAAAAATCACTGAAGAGGAGTCCAACTGTTCCTGTCAAGAAACATGGAGTTTGAACAACCATGAGAGTGGCCCTTTTGACAGCAGTGGAGAAGATGAGAGAAGGCAGTCTGAGCTGAAAGCACAAATAAACTCTTAGAAACACGTTTTGAATCTGGCTATTCTAGCCCTCTGGTTCCAATTTAGAATCTGACTATTAGAAACAGATTTTAGAAGGGCTTCCCCTGAACTATGCCCCTGAAATATTTATCACAAGCAACCGCACAAACATGGAGTAGTTAGAATAATTGTTCGGAGATTGAGAATGCTAATTTGGGAGGAGAGGAGATGTTGTCAGTGTCCGTTTAATTTCTCAGTATAGTAATTATGAATATTAATCTCTAATTAACACAAGATTCCTTTTGGCCCATTACGCCTTTTTTGGTAAAGTGAAGGTAAATAGTGTATTGTATTTCTTCAGATAGGATGGTGATGGGAAAAGTACAAAGAAATAAATTTCATCAGATGGAAAACATAAAAAAAGGAAAGGACATGAAACGTGAACAAAGAATCTTTACTGAAATAGCAATTTGTCAGGCTAACCATTCAAAGACCAAGTCCTAAGCAAAGGTCACATGATGTATCTATGAAAAATGTTTGCAAAACACCCCCCCAAACCCTTACATCTCTTAAAATTTGACTGATCTCAAATCTAAAACCAGCTTTGTCAAAAAGTTTGCTTAGATCCATGAACTTGGGGCCAATTGGGGGGAAAACACGAGCTACTACGTAGTTGTGCCTCCAAGATGTCCATTTTAGCTCTAAATCAGAACTCGGATTGTGACCGGAGATACAAATATGCAGGGCTTGACAAGTGGCGGCGAGCCCTGCTTGCCAGCCGTGCAGTTTGGCATGCTGCGCACGCGCAGACCGCGCTGCACATGCGCTGACCGTGCTGCGGCGCCGTGCCGGGCTAAAATGGCGAGTAGATTGCCCTAATTGTCAAACCCTGCAAATATGGACCAATGCATTGGCCACAGGGAAGAAGAGCTCTCCAATTCTAGTCTACCTAATACCTAGCTAATGTAGTCAAGGGCTTATGTACATAATAGTGGCTATCAAATGGGAATACAACTGAATGAATGCTCAGTGGTGGACAAAAGTACAAGATACATCTCTTCAGATAATACTTTTGATCCCTTCCTGTCCCATACAAACTTATGGAGTTTAGCCAATATTACATGGTATTGCCCTCAAAAAGTAAAGAAGAAAATAGGCCCACTGACAAGTCTCTTTTCTGGCAGAGACTTATTCCTATTTTTTAAAAAGGAGCAAGCAGCTTCAGCAGTAAGTTCTTGCAAAGTGTGGAAATGTCACATTATCAATACTCTACCATTACACACATCTGTGTCAGACTCTCCCATTGATGATTGTGGCCACACTCCCCACAAAAGTATTATCTGAAGAGAGGTATCTTGTACTTTTGTCCACCATTGAGCATTCATTCAGTTGTATTCCCATTTGATAGCCACTGTTATGTACATAAGCACTTGACTACATTAGCTAGGTATTAGATAGACTAGAATTGGAGAGCTCTTCTTCCCTATGGCCAATGCATTGGTCCATATTTGCAGGGCTCGACAATTAGGACAATTAGGTGCGTGCCCTTCTGGTGTGGAATAGCTCAGCTGTGGAGCGGTCTGTTTTCTTTGGGGCCTTTAGCTGTTCCCCCCAGCCTCCAGCACCTTGAAGGAACTTAGCCATCCAGTTGGGTCACCCAAAAGTTCCACAATTGTGACCCAAATTCAGTAGTACCCTAGTAAAACCCTGCATATGCCTAGCGTCAGCCATGGGCAGAGCTGGCTCCAAAGGCCCCAGTACCCCAGCCCCTGCTCTGACTTCCGGTCTCAGCAGTCCAATTCCCCCCCAAGTCCCCAGCTTCGCCTCTCAGTCCCGGCAGTCCAATCCCCCAGCTGCCCACTCCAACTGTCTCCCGGCTCCAGCGGCTGAATCCCCTGACCCCCAACTGCCTCCTGGTACTGGCAGCCCCAATCTCCTGGCACCCTATTCTGCCTCCTAGCCTGCAGCTCTGCACTGCATCACTTCCTCCTGCTCTTCCGTCAGCCTCCATGCCCTATTTCTGCCCCTCCACATCTCCTGACCCCTGCAACCTTGAGCACAGTCCCCCACCCCAAGCTATTCTGCTCCCCTTCCCCCAGTGGGGGATAAAAAGGGCAACTACTTGAGCAGCATCGGGTATCGGAATTCATAAGGATGGCCTTGGGGGTGACTGGGTCCTCAACAGCTCACTGAGCCTTTCCTGACTCATTCGAGGTTTATACACCCCCATCCCAAGTCCAAATCCTGACCCCCTCCCCCCCCATGAAGTACGAGCTACCAAACTATATGTATTGGGCAATTCCTCCACAGCCAGCACAGCCTCACTGTTTTATGCATGAGAAGAAAAGTCTGTTGCAGTCTAGCTCCCCCCTCCCCCAACTATGCAGCAGTTCATCATGAGCCCTTTGCACTGGTTCCCCAAATCCTCCTGCCCATGCAACACCCTCAGTGTACCAGATATGTTGTCTAATGGCAGTGGAATTAAAATTCAAGAAATGGCTGACCAGCAAGACCATTAGAGTGCCCCTCTCCTTGTAATGAAATAACACGAGACATACAATTTGTGGCAGAAAGAGAAATAATGCTTAAATAGACAGTTGCTGACAGAAGAAACTCATTTGCTTTTGATCTAATTTGTTTTTCCCCAGCAAAAGAATGCAGGGAATCTCAGTAGTGTTAAGAAGTGTATGTTCTATTGATCTTGGATCGCTGAAATGAAAAAAGGACCTGAAGAAAAGGAGATCTTTAAATATTTATGCCATGTTACCTGCTATCACTACACTGCCCTGTGCATCTCATCAGTGTATCAAGTTCCTGATTTTAAGGGCATACCTCTGGCCAAGAAATGTTAGCAGCCCTCTGCAAACTCTTCATCATACACGGGACTAGTTGCTTAGCAAAACAAATCATGCCCAGAAAGAACACAGTCTCTGTGCATTAGATGCATGCCACTGCACTGAATCCGGGATTAGAAACTAACGTATGTTCAGTAATAAAATGGCTCTTAAACTCAACAAAAAACCTCAAATAGGTATTGGTTACAGAAAACTGGAGCAAAAAGGAAAAGGCCTAGACAGTCATTACAAAGGATTAGAGCATCACAGCCCTCCCTCTTATGCTTTGCTCAGGTCCTTAACACAATGAATTTTTGTTTTTTGGAAAATAAAATGAAAATGTCCATGCTTCATTTGAATGGGGCTGGGGACGAGGGGTTCAGTATGCAGGCTGCCCAGGGAGAGAGGACTTCCACAGCCCTCTCTCACCACTGCAGGTTGGGGCCAGGTGAGAAGCACCTCTCCATGGTCGTTGCAGCAGGCACAGCCGAGAGAGGGGTGCATGTCCCTCGGCTGGGACAGGTCCAGGTTTGTTTGCCCCCCCCTGTGCTCTCCACCCATTGTGAGGAATGCAGCAAACGGTGCACTTTCCCCTCGCCCCCTGACAAAGGGAAACAGCCAGTAATGTCCCCATACAAATTAAAGGGAGGAGATCTACAGCCCCCCATGCTTTCCCTAATGGGAACCAAGAGGGTGGGAGGTTCAGGGCTGGGGCAGTCCCAGATGAGGGAACAGGAAGGAGTGCCCAGTCAGCCCCTTTCACCTTCCTGATGATTCTGTTTCTTTTGTGTATGGTTTTATGTGAAGCAATCCCATTCCAGTCACATCCCATTGTCCTGGTACAACCAAACCCTTACACTGCTTTATGTTGTGATAAGAGGAAGCGGCCTATCAAATTTGATAGTCCTAGCTCTTACCATTTAGGAGGAGTTATTGAACAGACAGACAGACAGACAGACAGACTCTCTCAAACATATAGTACATGTCTATGTTGCGAGACGGAGGAGTAATTTTCAGTTTGAGGAAACATACCAATGGCTAATAGAGCTAGAGCTAAAAGTGAAGCTATGGCAGCTGATCAGGTGCAGGCCTACCATCTCCGACAGGATGTGTACAGGCTGCCCTTGCTAGAAGTCCAAGGTACATTCCAAAAACCATGGACTGATAGTGAAACTACAATTTTTTCCCCATGGCTGACTTCCATTTACACAAATTGGGAGGGGTTTTTGCACGACTGAAGAGCGGGGAATGGGAGGGCTTATAACACATCAGTTCCTACAAGTGTCAACTACTTTAGTGCAGAACGGACGTATATCAGGGCGACATAGTGGGGACACCCTGTACTGAGCTGCTGTTCACAGCACTGTGGTAACCTTGCTATTTTTACTGCACTAGCTCAATCACATGGCACAGGAATGTCTCTTGGAGCTGGAAATCAGCACCTCAGCTCCAGTGCACCTATTCCAGATGTACTAGGGTGAGGAAGGGCTAATCACCCAACAGCCCCCACTGTGAGAAAGAGATTAGAGAGAAGATTAAGAGGTGGGAACAGGCACAGCCCTGGTTTCGCCCCACTCTATTCATGAACCAGTGTAGCTAGCCATGTGTACTGAAGCATGGGGACCACGTTGCTCAGTGAAAAGGGTGAAGGAACCTACTTGCTCCCTAAAGCACAAAAGAAGCAGGAGAGGAATTGTGCTTCTAGGAGTTACAATTTCAGTGTCGCCAACCCTAAGCATTACAAAACATGAGCCTGTCCACCCTCTCCAAAACATCATGTGGTTATTTGAAAATTCTCCTTCCGTTTAAACGAATAACCAAAGTTTGCTCAAATCATGTAAAACAGACTAACTCCTTTTATAATAGGCATCACATCTCTTTCTACCCTGTGCTTAAATGTAAGTAGTAAAAGTTGTTGTGTGGCTTCCCGCAAATTACCAGAGTCTTTATCACGCCTACACTATAGTACATTGTACTTGTATTATGGCAGCAGGTCTAAAGGGACTGGGGCTCCCAGCTGCCGCGACTGCAGTAGGAATGGCACCCAGAGCCCCAGGCCTTTTAACTAGCTGCTAGATCTCCATGTGGCGTACTCTGGGCGGTTCTAAGGGTTGTGGGGGAGGAGGGCAGCCTGAGAGTGCAGAACCAGGCCCCTCCCACCTTCCCGAGGGGCCTGACATGGCTGTTGGCTCCCCTGTGTGGGATACCAGGGGCAGGGCACTGTCATTGACTTCAGCATGTAAGGTCAGAATTAGACAGCAAAGAATCAAATGATGAATTGATGTTTTATTTGGTTTCTAGGTCTTTCCAAAATACTTAAATGACTTGGGCTCAGGGAGCTCAAAGCAGGATGGATGTTTCCACTCAGGCAGGGCCCCGTGTTCTGAAATCTGCCGAGGGGGAGTGTCTAAGAGCTCAAGCAGAATGTCTACATTACTATTTTTAGCTCCGCGGCACAGTTCAAAGAACTCAGACTCTGAGCTTTGGTCCCACAGGTTTTTCTGTGCTATGGAGACACACCAGTGCGGAGAGAGGCACAGACCTCTTTGGTGAGGCTGCATGTCATAGGTCACACTTTGGAGTTAGCAGCCCAGTAGAGCAAACAAGGTCCCTTAAGCATTGCCATTTTACTAGGGCTTATAGTGGAGTTGTGACTTGTCGGTAGTACCACTCACTATTATTGCCCAATGCTATGTACTGCATTACAAGAATGATGCAAGCTGAGTATTGACGCTGATGCTATATTTCAACTGGAAAAAAAAAAGCTAGCTTTGATTTTAACATATGTACATTTAATCCCCAAAGCATAATAGCCTACCACAACTCTGGTTTGATGCTTTTATATAGTTTTCTTGTGGCTACCACCGCTTCCTCCCATCCCTAGCCCCAGGGAGGGGTAAAGTAAGAAGGGTCCTGGGGACTTATCTTTATGAATGTACAGTAGTTCTAGAGTGAGGCGGCTTCAGGGAATACTGTAGAAACAGCCATTTGTTAGAATGCTGACTGTTCTAATTTTTCCCTTGTGTTTTTATCTACCATATTTTACATTTCCTAAGCCAAGTAAAATACAGCTAAGATCCTCATGCAGTAAACCCTTAATAAAGTGAGGGTGTGGAGGAATTATTTATGACAATTTGATACCTACCTACAATGGGTAAAACAAGTTATCCCAGGAAAAGAACGGGAGAAAGGTACCTTAAACCAGATTTTTTTTTTTAAAGGTTTCATTACTTTATCTTGTCCAAACTAAATGAAAGATGACATTTTTGGATCTCCGATTCCTTTTCTGCAGCAGCAGTAGGGTCACAGTTTCATGGCTAGGATCAGACAAAGTTTCTCATTATAGGTTTTCGAAGATGCCAGTAATTGTGCAAGTTGAAAGTTGGATTTTTCAGTAAATACTTCTTTCAAAAAGCATCAGCAAACCTCTGTGCTGATTAAAAGGAAGCAAAAAAGAGAAAAAATACTTAACATTTTATTTGTTCCTGGTGAAGCTGAGTAACTTAAAAAGGTCAAGAAAAAAATTCACCATTAACTGCGCCGATAAATGTCTGTTCACTTTGGAGACATATTGGTTAACATAATAGGAAACATTAGTGGTAAGAGTCAGATGGTGTTTTAATTGTACAGTAAGTGGGGAAAATATTCAGTGCAAGTGTACTTTGCCTTTGGTAAAAATCAACATCAGGTTACAACTGCTACTAAAAAGGAGGCTTATACTGTATACTTAAAAGGCTTTCTGCCTCATGTTCATAGTGCAGATTAAGATCAGTATGAATAAAGAAAAAAAGGGCTCTCTGTAATAAACCAAGTGTATTTAATTAGAATTAGTTCAGTGTACAGTGGCAGGAGTATTGCAGTTCAGCGCGTAAGTTTGCTTCACTGGCAGCCTTCATCTATGACATAAAAAGAATCTGGGTTACAATAAACCCACATAAGTGTGCAATAACTGTATGTACATTGAAGTGCTTAAGACTGAACTGGTACCCTTCTTTATAAAGTCCCCCATTGTAGAACTCCATGATCAGTTTGATAGAATTAATATATAGGGTTCTTTGTTTTTTACCTGGGGCCAAAAAATAAAAAACAAAACATAAGCATGTACTGATTACAATACAAGCTGGTCCTGTGGGGGGGGGGGAGGGGGGAAATGTAGCTAAATGTAAGCCACCAAGGTAAGATAAACATACTCTCAGACAAAGAGCTGTGTGTACATTAATAGTTTCCTAGTCTCGTTTATAGCTATTGCATTGCTTGGGAATCCAGAAGTCCTCTTTGTCAATCTGAGCACAAGATTCAATAGTCAGGAAGATGACAAAACCAGTAACTCCCCCCTCCCCTACACACACACCACCTCCAACAAGTATGCTAGTTTTCCAGAAAAAACCTGTGGTGATTAAAACACACACACAATTATGTTCATAAGCTGCATAGTTCCAAAATTGCTAGTGCGTAATGAATGCACTAAAACGATGGGAATAGTCATTGTAATTACAGTCCTAAATATGATAACTTTCTTCAGCTCAGTCTTGCATATTTTAGACCATCAATAGCAGCAGCAAGAAAACCCTAATGTTGACAGCAGGACTATGCAATGAAGATTCTTCAATGATAGGCCTATGGCATCTTGCTTTACAAAATACAGAATGGTTTAAAAATGTTGCAAGACCTTCTTGCAATTTAAGGCAGCTGTTCAGGTAAAAACCCAAAGCCAGAAGATTGTTTATTTTAATAAAGCTATTATGTGCACAACTCCAAATTAGGAATGGCAGGAGACATGGGGATGCCTAAACCACCACCACCTGTTTGCCCTGAAAATCAATTAAAGTCACACTATCGCAGCAATCCTTTCTTAGCTAATAAAAGTTATACAGCTTTAACGTGCAGCTTTAGGTGCTTTCAGGGAATGTGCCTGAAACCAAAAGCCTGAGTCTCACATTACTTTGATACTCACATGGATATGAGCTAACCAGTGTAAAACCAGACTTTGGGGTGGAGGGAGTAGTAAGGGGAAAAAAAAAAGACATTGAAGCTGCTGATTTCATGAAGTGAATTGGGCCAATATTCAATACATTCTAACAATTCATCCTAGAACTATATATATTTTAAATAGGAGAAAAAAAAATCAAAGCCCTTTATGACACACGCCTGTTCGACATATTCCGTGCTGCAGCAGAACAGATCCAACTTTGCAAGTTGAAAGCAAGGGCAGTAGAGACATCCCAAGTGTTTTAGTAATTAAACGAATATGCATAATGAACCATATGCCCAAAGGGCCTGTTCTTCATGTGGGCCAGATTTTTGTTTGAATTTTTAATTTTTATATACAGATGAAACATTTCATGTAATATAGCAACAGTGTGAGAGAACAAGCAATGCAGAGAAGGGAGAGGCAACTAGCCATGTGAGAATGATCAGAGTACACTTGATAAATTCTGTTCTTAGATTTCCTATTCAGATCCAAGAATTAAGACATGTGCATGTTAATGATTATGAAAGAGATACTGCATAAGAACTGCCCCAGATTTTGAGTGAGCTTTATATACTTTTGCGTGAATACTTAATACTAAGTACAAGCTCCACTGTACTAGCTTAGGATCTGGATTTACATACCTTAGCCACATAACCAGCATTACAGTGGCTACTAGAACTACAGTGGTTAAAATAATTAAGATGATATACATTTAGTTACTGTACGTTTACACTGGGAATAGAATCATCAACCCAATAAGTTATGTCAAGGAATGAAAAACAAAAACTGACCTGCTTTGGAAATAAACAATTACTTCTAAGGAAACTCACAAAGTTAAACTTTTCATAGGGTTTGTCTGCTATTAGTTCAAAATGTAAACCATAGAAATGGAATGTAAAACAGATTCTCCTCCCCCTCTTTAAAGAATCCAAAAGGTGAAATAAATGAGCTGTAAATAATGTCACTCATTGCTTTCAGTCCTAATTCAGGGTTTATGCTTTTGACACTGCCTGGTTTACTTGATCTAGTGGTCTCCGTGGAAAGACAGATAAACTTCAACGGCTGTCAGAAGACAAAAATTGACAAGGAGCGTCACCTTTCCTGACTGCTTAAATCCTTTAAGGAAGTGTTGGAGCAATTAGAGAAGGAGTCTAATCTTTGCAGAGTGCATTAACACTCTCCGACCTCCCAGACAATAGATCAGAACTTAGACACATAATGCTTCCCTAAGGCTTTTTAGCCAGAGCATTTGATCTCATAGTCACTCTGTATATGTTACTATAGGTATCAGTGTGTAAGACATTATTCATTGTGCATTACAGGTCCACTATCTCTGTTAGTATCCTTCTAAAACAGAGAGCAGGGAAACCATTGCAATCTATGGGATTGCAGAGTTATTACTTCTCAAAAACAAACCAGGCATCAGCGCTACAGAATATTAACACTAATAATAATTTGAGGTTATTTGTATTCCTAAACAGAGAAATCTATTTTTAAAAGGCATAACAATATTTTAGACAAAAATAATCATTTAAAAAGAATGCAGTGCTTCACTCCTATAAAGGGACTTAGAGGAGAGGGAATTAAAGAAACTGATCTACTGGATTAAGCAAAATGGATAGTTGTAAAATATCCTCCAAAATGTGTACAAGAAAACAAAACTTCCACAGGTACTAATTGGTAGATCAAAGCATAATTTAGTTCCTGATGGAAACATGCTATTGAAAGGCTAATCTTTCTCCATTTAATAGTCTAACCATTTTTAGAAAATTTGCCGAGCACATTTTTAAAATGGGACAACTTCTATGTTGTGATCTTCTGACAGGGGCCAGCCCTGAACATTGTTTATGTGGACGTTGCAAAATGGGTTTTTACAGAGTAGCTAACTAGAGTCCCACCCACCTTTGAATAATGTGAGCTGCAATCAGGCTAACAAGTATTTTTTCTATGCTTGAAACCATTTGATGTACATGGCCAGCCGATAATAGGGGTCAGATACCTAGGTACAGTTTGCAAGATTCTGTTTGCATTTCCACCAGTCTACATGCAGCTGCTTTTGTGAAGTACCTTTGTTACAAATACATTCAGTTTATTAAGGAGAATATTTTTCAACTGTGCATCAACTTTAAAAACATGAAAAACAACAAAACATGTTGCAGCTGTGTGTGTGTGTGTGTGTGTGTGTGTGTGTGATCACAGTATAGTACAGTGGTTTTAAAATTAAACAGCAACAGAATACAACTGCAGAAAATTAACGCTTGGCTTTGAGACAAAATTATATAGTTACTATTTGATAGTAAAAGATAAAAGCTGAATAAAAAGGCACTAGTGTATCATAGAAAGCAATTTTGGAAGTTCTGTCCCTAAACTAAATAGGGGAAGTTTGTTTGTTGTTTTGGGGTTGTTTTTTTTTTTAAATCATAGGTTCCTGCAAATATACTGTGCTACGCTCAGAGACTCTTAACTTTCATATAAGGTTTTCATATGCTGAGACTGAAATAAATCAGAAAAACAAAGATTTGTGGGGAAAAACAGTACCATATGATCCATATATTTAAAAAACACATGTCTAAAAATCACACATTACATTAAAGGTAAAGAGGACCTAAACAATTCTAAAATGTGCCAGGAAAAAAAGATACAGATTAATGGAGTTTGGTGAAATAATAAAGAAGGTGTCAGAAATCAGGGTTATACTGTGAATCTAGTTTCAACCTTTGTTATAGAGATACTGCATCTCACCATAATAAACAATTTCATTTTTCCATAGTTTTCTAGGACTTTGCGGATATACTCAGATAAAAATGCATTACTCTCCTCCTTCAAAAGGGCTAAAAAGGAAGAAACTGGGCTAAAAATCCAATTGGACTTAATCTTATGATTTGATTTTAGGGTATTTATACATTTATTATTATTATTATTATCCTGAAGCCACCTTGTATGCAACAACTCTGGACTTCCTGCTGGCTGAATGTAATCTCTGCCATGTGCATCAAATTTTAAACTGCAGTTAAAGAGAAGCAAAACTAAAGAGGGGGAAAAGATATTTAAAATATATATTTGCAAAAGGGGTTCCACACCTAGCTTCCTTCATTTCAGATCTTGTAAGGAACAGAAAAATAGAATGGTCTTCGCTAGCTGACCTTCCTTCCTTCCCTTGCCCTCTCGTGGTGCTTCACCATTGCTGTCATTGTTACCACAAAAGCAAAAATGTTGCATTGCCTTCAGAACACAATATTTTTTCCATTTGTCAAGATTTCTGCAAGTAGTGTTAGATTAGCACTGAGTGTATATATGAAAATTAAAGATAAATGGTTCAACTATGAAGAAAAAAAACCTGCCCAAAAAATCCCTGCCCAAAAAAAAAAAAAAAGGCCATTAAAACACGTGTGAGATCATTCATGAGAGTCTATCGCCACCTACAGGATTTTCCTCCATTTTGAAAACCAATTAAAAATCCTAGATAAACAGTTTGCTCAAACTGTTTGGGGCCAGATTCTCAGCTGGTGTAAAGCGGCACAAGTACACACAAGCCAGTGAAGTTATGCTGATTTCTATCACTTGAGTATCTGGTTCTAATTATTTCTGTTAGTTCAAAAGAGAGTGAAAAGCCCAGTTTTTAGAGAACTTTTTTTCTTTTACATAGTATTTGTATGAAAAACTCAGTAATTTTTTTTAAGTGGAGACACTAAAATAAAACTGTTACAGGAAGTCTCGACTAATGGAAGAATCAATTAAGTCTGTGTGAGTCTCCCTCTTACAACAAATACTCCTACTGGTACTATGAGAAGTTTTCTGATAGATGACAGGGTTAAAATAACATAGTAAAAATTCCAAGAGATCCTGGAAAAAGAAAAAGTACTTCTGTGGTTTGCAAAACGTGGCACATTTTTAACTGAATGTTTAATATTAATGTCTATGTACTTACTGAGGGTGCTAAAAAGTTTTATTTTCATGAAATTTTAATGGGTAACGTTCATTCCTTCAATACTGTTAATTTTCTGTGATGCAGTCCACAAGTGAAAACTAAAGAGAGAGTACGTAAGTGTTATAAGCATGGAAACTGCAAAATAGAGAATTATTTTCCAGTAGTACCAAATGAGCCAATTTGATGGGTTACAAGTACATTTTTGTTACCTGTGTGTGGAATAGTCAGATGATAAAAATTACAATTATTGTTTTCTCGTACATTCAAAATATATTCTAGACACATTTTGTTTTACTGCACTCTCATGACAGAAGAGCTGCACACTGCATTGTATTTGTCCGTATATTTTTGTAGGAAATTCCTATCGGCGTCAGTGGAATTCTGTATAGAGACTGAGGGGAGTATGTGACCCCCTGAATCAAGGATGACCTATGACAGTAAGAACAACGAGCTAAATCTATTTCTGGTACAAGTTGCATCTCCACTGACAGCAACGGAACAGATTCTGCACACATGGACCGTGAATTTGGACCCATGTACTTGACAGCTAGTTGAATCCCAAGAAAGATACTAGATTGTGCTGATTTGTGATTAGAACAACAAGGAAAAGCACTGAGTGTATCTGTTAAAAGTCTAGGGAGTACTAGAAATCCCGTGGAATGGAATTTGACCCTGATTTTATTTTGTGGAACATAGTGTACGTTAAATAAATAGAAATTGTGTGAGATTGGTATAAAACCAATAATCTCTTGTAAAATTAGATTCATAACTTCAAAAAACTAAGATGTAAGATTAAAAAAAGGCTTCATAAATCAAACAGCTAAGGTACAATACACTATAGCAAACTAACCAGACCACAAAGAGAGTTCTCTCTTCATAAACATCAGATCAGGCAGCTAAAATTATTACCAAAGCTCTCTTGTAACTGTCACCTGTGGTGGGTATAATTACAGGCTACTGCTACAAGCACGCCCACGTCATATGGCAATAAAAGGACCGACAGCTTGCCAAGACCAGGCAGACAATGGAGAACACACACCACCTGACGAGAGCCCCAAAAAGATCAGCCAGGGAGACTAATAAAAATGACAGCTTAGAAACAAATGACAAAGCTTGAACCACAAAAAAGGCAATATCAAATTAGTTGGAAATGCAGGCGCTGAGCAGAGTGCTCCAACAGGTCACATCTCAAGCAGAAAGCCAGTTAGAACTGTTGTCACCTACGTTTGGTTCAAGTTTAAGCTCTAAAGAACCCTTTTCATTAGACAAAATGTTTGCACATTTGGGGCTGACTTTATGTGTCGTTATTAGACAGCCAAACAGATGAAAACTGCACATTATTAATTCAGCTCAGTAAGGGGGGCTGTTTTAAGGGGTTATCTATCCTTGTACCATAACAGTGAATTCATCTCTGTCTTTGGAAGCCTGCATGTGCGGCTCCTGATGACCCACAGTCAATGGGAACTGTGGCTGCAACTTTTGGATTACAAATATACAACAGCCTCAGGCTTCATTTAAATTCAGTTTAATGTAAATATAGGACAAATGGGAAGCAAGGACTGAAGACTATCCAAGCCGCCAGGGCTGAGGGATTAATTTCTAAGCGATGCATGCAAGTTTAGAAAGCACTGCACAAAAAGTGCTGCTATTATTCACATAAATGAGTACAAGCTAGAATCATGGCAAGAATTTGAGCCACCAAACGCAGGAAAATTCACAGCTAACGATGAAAGGTCCAATTCACAGTGCAGTACAGTTACGCAGACAATGAAGAGTAGAGAATTAACACTTAAATGCCCTCCCCAAAACTATTTGATAAACCTGTTTCATAAGGGTGTTTTGCTTGATGTGGTCCTTCTTCAAGGCACTTTAGAAAGAGCTCCATCACAGAATCAATTTAGGACTGTCAGATTCTTAATGACAGTTTGATTTCTTAAAATCTTTGCATAAATCTGAAGTTTCCTTTATTGTAAGTGGAAGTAGCAGTAATGGTTGAAAAGTCATTGAAGATTGAAATTTGGACAATTAAAACATCAGAAATAGATCTACAGAAATAGTAAAGAATCACCAGAAGGGCTTGTTTTCTTCACACACTGAACAAGAACAGTACTAGAAAAAGAAAAACAGTGTTATTACCGAAGAGACAATCTTCCCCTCCCTTTCATTTCAGAGTTTCTGCCTAGGGCTTTCCTCAGTTCCTGCACTGCTTGGGTTCCTAATACAGTTTTAGAGAAGCAACAGTAATATCCCCAAAGAGATTGGCTTGAGCTGCAAAGTTCAGATCCCAACTTTCAGCAGACTGAGGTGAGGTTGGATCGGAGATGCTTATTAGGTCCTTTATTTAAAACTATGAGATTCTCTCCAGTACACGTTGGATCAATACTACAGTGATCAACCAACTAGCAATTGATTTAGCAAGGGTAGGTAAAGACCCACTAAATCAACCGCTGATCACTCTCCTCTCAACTCCAGCAGAGTAAGATAAGTAAGGGAGCTGACAGGAGAGGTTTTGTTTTTGGGTCCACCCCTCTTAGTGTAGACCCCACAATGAGGAGAATTAAGTTATGTCAATCTGAATTACACTACTAATATAATTCAAATTGCATAGTTTAGTTTGACCTGTCCTATACCCTCATAAGATTATTCTCTCCATTATAAAAGCCAAGATTTCATCTTGCTTCCTCTACACCAGTGGTTCTCAACTGTGGGCCATATAGCTCCCCAGGGGCCACGCCCTACCTCTAGGGGACCACATGGAAAAAAATGGAATATTAGGTAAACTATGTACCTTTTTTTCCAACTAACAGCAGCTATGAGCGGGGCCACAGAGGTAAACGAGGCTCAGAAGGGGGCCCATGAACAAAAAAGGTTGAGAAACACTGCTCTACACTATGTTCTTGCTACTACATATGAAAGCCCATATTTGTGCATGCAGCTCTATTACATGAACATGACCAGAAACATGAAGGCAAGTGTTCTGATGAACAAGAATCTCATATGGACAACAAAAGAAACTCAGTGAGAACACATTCTTGTAGAGA
Organism: Pelochelys cantorii; assembly: GCA_032595735.1. Lineage (NCBI taxonomy): Eukaryota > Metazoa > Chordata > Testudines > Trionychidae > Pelochelys > Pelochelys cantorii. The sequence continues at coordinate 35,006,236 of CM064338.1, read as the reverse complement.
CTCCAAGCTATGCATTTTTGGAAAGGAGAAATGGAAGACTATTGTGAAAGCCTGATACTTCTCTGAGTTCTGCTGCAGCAGTTAATATTCTCAGAGCAGTTAATATTCCCAGAGCACTGACAATCATAGTAATGACAATGAGATGCATGCGCACAAGGAAAGCAAACAAATGTTATTTCTAGCTCTTGCAAAAATGCATGGACAAAGTTAATAGGGAAATAGCCACTTGGAAGCGTCACAACATTGTAAACAATAGTTAAAAGACAATGTTTAACATTTAAAGTTTGGTTGAAGCTAAGCTGAGCAGTGATTTATGTAAATTAGCCTTTCAGCTCTAAAGAGGAAAGATAATCATGTGGTTCCAGCAGAGGCCTGTGAGTCAGGAGTCCTGGTCTTTATTCCTCACTCTGCCAGTGACTCAGTGTGTGACCTCGTACAAGTCCCAAAAACCCTTTTGCTGGAGGTTTAACATCTTTCACTGTTGCTCAGGCAGCAAGGTAAAAGTGACTCAGAAACACAGCAAGGACACTTGTACTGCAGCTAGCAGCAAGATCTGGACACACACTATTCCTGGCGGGTTAAAAACTGCAACACTCTCTTTCCATCTGTACGGTCACAGTGCTAGGCAAACATTCTCCCTTGCTGTGTGTCATCAGACGTGGCTGGTGTCACACAGCTCGCATAACACACACTCACTGCTACAAAAAATCAATAATATATCAGACCTTGATGGGAGGAGAGAAAAGTCACCCCCTAAATACCCTGTAATCATGAACTGAGCTAAAAGCAGACGGCTCCTGAGTTCTAATCTCAGCTCTTCTACTCGCTGTTCTTAATACCTTTGCAGACTTCACAACTGTTACATAACCAGGGCTTCCTAATACTTTGGAGGAGGCACCTCTCATTCATCACCTACACTACAGAAAAGATAACTAAGAAATTAAACATGGTCACTGACGACAGAGCTGGGAACAGAGCACTTTTCAAATTAAATGAACCAAATTAAATGCTTGCCCAACCCTTGCTAACACAACGTGGATGTCTAGGGACCACATCGCCATGGAGGCAGCCTCAGACTCCTATACCTCCATACAGGATGTGAATTGTTCTTTAATTCAAGCAGTAAAAGTGCATGCTTTTTAAATCTAAAGATCCCAGATTCAACTCCTCCAAATGATTAAAACAGGGGCCTTGTTTTTTCTACTCTAACCGTTATACCAAAGTCTGCTTCCAGACCCAGGAACTAAACCAAGGAGCCAATTTGCCTATTTTCTACAGAACGTTTCTCATAAAAGATAACACCATCCCTTCACCTGAGGCTGAGGTAGCAGAGATCTGTGCTGGGATGAGAAGATTTTGGGTTAAAACCTAGCTGTTGACTCATGTAAATCAGGGTGGAGAGCCTGGAATAACTGCTGTAGTGATGTCCATATTCATTACACTAGGAGGTAAATTTGGATGTTGTGTTAACAGGGCCAGCTAGCCATACCAATGTTTTGCTATGCTACCCAAGGCAGAAAACCCCTTGCTGACCTGTGTGTTAATGCTGAATATTTAGTGTTTGTATTTGGCTTATTGAGAACTTGCCCATTAAGAACAGGGAGGGACAAGTATGATGGGCTTTGTCTGTAGAAAGCTGAGAATCATGGGGGAGATGTGGCTGTGAAACCAGAAAATACCCACCCTACATAAAGTCCAGAAAGTTGAGTACTTGATTTAATAAATGTATATATAAATTTCCAGAAAACAAGGTTACATCTATGATATATTACTGGTGCTAATCAGGGGATATTGCTAATGAACATCAGCACCTTTTGCCTATAGGCCACCAGTATAGATCCAGCCCAATTAATCAAGGATTAAAAGTGATTCACATATAATGAGATGTTGGTGGAACTTCTTTGAAATGAGTTTGGTGGGACTCAGTTCTAGTTCCCAGTTCACAGACTCACCATCATGCTTTGCACTAACTGGGGCCTGAGAACCTCATGGACCACATAAGTAGCTTTGTCTATGGAGACAAAATTTTTATTTCAGAAGGTAAAGAAAGCTTACCATTTACTGGCCAACCAGCCTAAACCACCAGCTATGTCTGGCCTTGGAAAACAATTTCTACCTGTCTCTGTCCCTGTCAGCAGCTCTGATTAGCAGAGGCCCAACACTGAGATAGTGGGATATGCCTAAAACAAGTTTGAGGAATAATGGCATAGCTCACTACGGAAGATTAGGAAAGACAGGGGAGTTGCTGAAGGAGCTCAACAGCGAGGTCAGAAGTTACCTAAGATACAATGGTATCTTTGGTTTGCCCCTTATGCCTGACTGTAGTCAAATGTCTCTTACGATTTCCATGAAATTTTTTTTAAAAGGAATACAATAGTAAAAGGCAGGCAATAGGTTATTTCAATTTGCACTAGATTATAGTTTTCTTAATGCAATTACTGTAATTTCATTAAATGACATACCTATTAATGCATGGAAAATTGTCAATAGAAGGTGCAATTATGTTGTATAAAATCATAAGCACAACGTGCAACGATGCATAATTATTTATAAAAATCATTCTGTGATTATAATTAACTTTTAAAATATTTTAAAAATGTATAATATACAGCAATAGCAATTAACTACACAATTAACTTCTGAGCTTAACTTTCACAATCACATTTGTGGGCTTTTTGACTATGAACTAAACGAGATGAAAAACAGCATCTAAAAAAATTAAGCTGTGGACTTCCATTTATATGTCTAATGTTGGAAAAAGCCAGCAAGTTGTGGCCATTTGTGTGTCTCAATTTGCTCATAATCAGAAAACACCTATGGAAAATTCCAGACTGAAAATGGAAACGAATACATGATTTCTGAAAAATAGTAGTACATTAAGGAAATGATGTTGAAATGGATGATGGTATAACAAGACCCAACCGCTAGAAGCTGAAGATCAACACATTCAATTTAGAAATTAGGCACCAGTTTTTAACACTGAGGGAGATCAGCCTTTAAAATTAACTATCAAGTGAAGTCTTAGTGTCTTGCATGTCAAAAATGGATGCCTTTCTGGAGATAGGCTTTAGCCAAATAGATGTTACTAGGCAGGGGTGGCCGCCAGCCGCCAGAGACCCTTGGGACAAGGTGGGAAGGGAGGCTCCGTTCTCCCAGAAGTGCAGAAGAGGGGAGGGCCTAGAGCAGTCAGCGTTCCATACCAGCTGGAGTGCAGAGCACCCCCTCCCCCCAAGCCTCAGAGGTTCCCAGAGTCTGAAATGTGGTGCTCTGGAAGTGATTTAAAGAGCCCAGTAGAAGTGACAGCAGCTGGGAACTCCATGCCCCTTTCAATTGCTAGGCCCCAGGGCAACTGCTCCCTTTCGGTGGGCCTGTGACTAGGCTTAATACAGATGTAGCTGAGTGAAATTTAATGGCATGAGATGTCCAGTAGGTCAAACTAGATTATCTAATGATCCCTTCTGGCCTTAAACTTTATGGGTATGTTCACACTGTATCAGGGAGTGAGTGTCCCAGTGGAAGCAGATAGACCTGCAGTAGTGGGGTTTGAGCTAGCACCCTAAATAAAGCAACAGGGACATTCTGGCTCTAGTGGGAGTATGTGTTTGATTTGGATATTCCTCGCTATGTGCCAATATATCAATGTATTTTTTCTGGATCTGCTGTGATTGTGACATTAACTATGTAGACAACCAAAGGTTTATAGACAGCTTGAACACAGATGTGGTACGTAGACCTTGTATTGGCCCTATGTACAGTTTCCCCTCGTGCAATTCACTTGGTCATTGAAACTTCACCTTTCCCCTCATCTTCCACATACTAAGATTCAACTGATTAAATTCTGATTTCATGTTAACACCTTTGTCATTGCAAAAAGTACTCAAGTTTAGTATCAGTGCAAATGTCTGTAGAAATAGCGTGATGGGATGTATTCCTTACACTGGCTCCTGAGGGGCAAATTAGGCCAGGCAAGCTTAACTGACCAATTAAGCAGCCAATAGGGGAGAGATACAGGCCAGAAAGAAACCACTAATTGGGGGCAGGCACGGCTGGGATGGAATAGGAGGGGCCTGTAAAAAGCCCAGTAGCTGCAAATAGCAAGAGGCACTTCAGGAAAGGCTGGCTGCAGTTACTCCCTGAGAGGAGGAAGTTGGGAGGCTAGTGTAACCAGAAAAGGTGGGAGACTAATTTAGAAAGAAACTCAGGGAATCAGCAGCAAAAGCTAAGACAATACAGACCTTGTTTGCATGTTACAGGGTCCCTGAGCTGGAATCCAGCATACAGGAAGGACCTGGGTTCCCCTTCCAGCCACTGAGTAGTTGCACAATTAGAGATGTCAGCCAAACAGTTGGTCCAGAACGACTGGGATTTTCTTGGAAGGGGAGGAACTTAGTGACGAGGCCGGAGGGCCAAGTCACATTTGGAAGCTGCCGCAGTCAGATAAGCAGCACACCCTCAACTACCGGGGCATGCAAGCATTACTAAACTACAGTAAAATGCAATCTCATTGAAATTAAAGATGGAATGAAAAATCCCTCTTTGATTAATGCCACTTGGAGATAGCACTCTTCTCATTTTTCTGTGTCCCCTTCCCAGTTGATCTCTCTCCCTCTCTGGTTCTATCCATCTCTCTTTCTCTAATGTGCCTCCAGGCCATCAGTAAATACTCTTGTTAAACTTGCAGCTCTGTTGACATTGAAGGGAAAACATTGCTGGTACATAGTAAAGGAGGTGTGAGAGCAGCACATGGGCGAGGGCAGGAAGGGCTGGAGCTTTCCTGTGTTTTTGGTCATATTTTAAAGCCTGGCAATCATGCACAAATAGTATTTTTTTAAATATATACTATCACAGTACTGCCCATCAGCAACTGTGGTTGAATGAAGCTAATTACCTCCAGTACTTCCAATTATTCATAGAACCAAGAAGAAAAGTGCAAGTGATGTCTTCAGGATCTCAGAGCCCTCTCCTGCTTCTAACATCAGAGTGGCCAGACAGTAAAAGACCTGTGGAACAGGCTGAGCTGAAATCGGGTTGCTTTAAGGAGAAGAGTGGTTTTCATTATTAGTCTAATTCATATTATTATTTGACCAGTAAGTAGATAAGAACACCCAGTAGGTACTCCTAAACTCTGTTTCCCTTGGCTTTTCCAAGAGCTCAGGGAAAGAGCAGCTGATGGAGTAGGAAGGAAGAGCAGACGTTTCTACACTGGGAGCGTTATATGTAGTCACTTTTGACCTGCCTAGCAGAGGTGAAAGTAAGCGGGTGCGCCCAAGTGTGCAGCTCCTGCAAGAGCTGGCTGAGATGTGGCAAAAGCCAGCAGGGAGCTATTTAAAAAGCCGGCAAGTACCGGGTTGCAGTAGGATAGTACCTGTAAGAAATTTTAAGTTACTTTCACTGCTGCTGAGTATGAACTGTATGTACAGGTTTCATTTTGCACCTAGATCACTGCAGAAGACGTTTCTAAAACTATTAACAGAGACATTAGAACTACTCATTGTGCAGGGTAGGGTGGGGATGGGGGACAGAATTAACACTGTAATGTTGAATTAGCTAGGTTTAAAATGTCTTGTCAGAGGAAAGTTACTCTCTATGATCTTAACATTACAGTCATTTCCCACCCCCACACCTTCCAAAGTGACATATCATCAAATGACATTAATTCTACTGGGAAAGCATCTATGACATGCAGTAGGAAGAGACGAATTTGGAAAACTGCCCTTTTCACCTTCTGACCCCATTCCCCCTTCTAATGCACGCTGGATCATCATTTACAGCTCCTTATAGTCTTCTACACTTTTCCACATTCAGTCCTCCTACACTTGCACTGTTTTCTTTGTGTTTCAGTTTCAGTTTCCCTCACTAGCGAATATTGTGAAATTTCTCCACAGCCTGGAAACAGACACATCTCCAGGTTTGGTTTTGGCCCAGATTCAGCGAGCTACTTAACCATATGCCTAACTTTAAGCAAATGCTTAAGCAATTTGCTGAATCAGAGCACCTGGCACCAAGAAAGAAAGTTGCTCACCTGGTGCAGTCATGGGGGTTCTTTGAGATGTTTGTCCCCATGGGTGCTCCGCTCTGGGTGCTGGCGCATCCTCGCACTGTCAACCAGAGTTTTTTCTAGCAGCACCCTGCCATGCAGCGCATGCGCAGTAGCATCTCCTCATGCCTTTGGAGTCCGTTAGGTGCGTGCACAGCACGGCACCTCCATTCCTTCTCTACCTTAGTTCTAGCCCCAAAGAGGCTCCAAAGCAAGGGAAGGAGGGAGGGTAGTGGAGCGCCCACGAGGACACATCTCAAAGAACCTCCATTACTGCACAGGGTGAGTAACTCTCTTTTCGTCTTTGAGTGATGTCCCTGTGGGTGCTCCACTCTGGATGACTACAGAGCAGTGTTCATATCATGGGAGGCGGGTTTGGAGCTCTGCCCCCGAAACTGTGGGCAGCACTGCTTGTCCGACTGATAAGCAATAGCGGAGGTAAGAACATAATGTTTTGTGAAAGTGTGGTTGGAAGACCAAGTTGCTGCCTTGCAAATGTCCTCCAGTGGGATGTTGTTCAGAAAGGCTGTTGTGGAAGCTGCCGCTCTGGTGGAGTGAGCTGTTATGGTACTTGGTGGCTGCTTGTCGTGGATGGTGTAACAAGAAGAGATCCAAATAATCTGGAAATTCTTTGAGAGGAGACTGTTTGACCTGTTGAGTACTCTGCGAGCAATACGAAGAGTCTTGTTGACTTTCTCCAGGGTCTTGTTTGGTTGAGATAAAAGGCGAGTACTCGCCGGACATCTAAGGTGTGCAGCGCTGCTTGCGTTTGGTCGGTGTGTAGTTTGGGACAGAACACAGGTAAGCGTATGGGTTCATTGATATAGAAAGGGGTTGGGACTTTCAGGATGAATCTGGTGTGGGGTTGAAGGGTTACTCTGTCCTTACTGAACAGCCTATATAGCAGGTTGGACATTAGTGCCGTCATCTCGCCCAACCTCCTGCTGGAGATGATGGCTACTAGAAATGCCACCTTCATGGAGAGATGTAGCCAGGAACAGGTGGCTACTGGTTCGATGGGTGGTTTGGTTAGACTATTCAGGACACAATTCAGATCCCATATAGGAGTCAGTGGACGTTCTGATGGGAAAGTATATTGAAAGCCTGTAAGGAAACACTTGGTGATGGCATGTGCAAAAATAGAAGTGTTATCAGTGGTTTTGTGGAAGGCTGTGATCACTACCAAGAGGTAGTCAAGTATCATTGGTATGGGAGTGGTATCACATGGGATATGATGGTTCTGTTTTACCTACTGTGAAAACTTCATCCCCGTTTAAATATGTTTTTTCTGATGGATTCCCTCCTGCTGTTGATGAGTTTTTTGTTTTACTCCATCAGAACCGGTAATTTTGGCATCCTGGAGCCATGCAGGAACCATGGCTTCAGGTGACGTTTCCCAGATCAGGATGGAGAATTTTGCCATGGCGTTGAGTCAGGAGGTTGTGATGCAGGGGGAATATGTGAGGATCTGCAATCATTAACTTGTGTAGGTAAGGGAGCCAGGTCTGTCTGTACCATGATGGTGTGACCAGAATTACTTGTGCTCGGTCTCGTCTGATTTTCGTTATCACTCGGTGGATCAGAGGTAGTAGTGGAAATGCATATAGGAGGGGAGCGTCCCAATCTAGAAGGAAAGCATCCCCTTGAGAACCTCTGCCCAGGGCTGCTCTGGAAAAAAATAGGTGGCATTTTCAGTTGGACTTGGTTGCAAACAGATCTATCTTGGGTTGGCCCCATTTGCGAAAGACGTCTCGAAGGACTCGAGTGTCTAGTTCCTACTCGTGCTGGTCTGAAATGATACAGCTGAGGTTATCCACCATCAAATTAAGTCTCCCGGGAAGGAAAGTGACAATAAGATTGACATGGTGAGTGATACATCAGTTCCATAGCTTTAAGGTCTCTGTACAGAGGGAAGTGGATTAGGCTCCACCTTGCCAGCTGATGTAGTACATACACACCGTATTGCCTGTCATGATGTTGATCATTTTGCGGGTGATGAATGGCAGGAAGTGACGCATATCGCACCACCCTGACCTTGAGAAGGTTGATGTGGAACGTTTGTTCGTGGTGAGACCATTTCCCTTGCACTGTGTGGTGTGCAAGATGTGCTCCCCGCCCCATAAGAGATGCTTCTGTCCTGATGGTAACTGTGGGAGCAGGTTGCTGAAATGGAACTCTGCGCAGCACGTTCTGAGGCTGTGTCCACCAATGAAATGAGATGAGGACATGTAGTGCTATTGTAAAAGTCTGTGTAGGGAGTCCGTGGAGTGGGTATAGGCCATGGCAATCCAAGCCTGCAAACATCTCATGTGCGGTCTGGCTAGTCTCACCACATATGTGGTCGCTGCCATATGGCCTGAGATTTTGAGGCATTGGCATACTGTCGTGACCAGCATTATGCGCGCTGCAGATATAAGGGGTGAGAGCGCCTCGGATCTGCATCTGGGTAACATTGCTGTGGCCATTGTTGAATCTAGGCAAGCTCCTATGAACTCAAGAGTCTGCATTGGTTGGAGGGTGGATTTTTGGTAGTTGATATGGAAGCTGAGGTTGAATAGAAGTGAAATAGTTATGTTGACCATTTCCTGGATCTCCTGGAACGACGTACACTCTATGAGGCAATCGTCCAGGAAAGGGAATATTATTATTCTCAGGCAATGAAGATGTACAGTTATAACAGCCAGGGTCTTGGAGAAAACCCTTGGAGCTATCGAGACACCAAATAGGAGAACTCGATACTGGTAATGGTGCTTGCCGACTAAAAAGCATAAAAAGCATCTGTGTACAGGATGGAGTCTTATGTGGAAATATGCGTCCTGAAGGTTGAAGGCCAGGAGCCAACCCCCATGATCTAATGCAGGTATGATTGTTGCTAGTGTTACCATCTTGAACCTTCTGTATGTTACGTACCTGTTGAGCTTCCTGAGGTCTAAAATGGGCCTCCCATCTGCCTGTTTTCTTCTGCATGAGGAAATACTTTGAATAGAAACCTCTACCCTCAAAAGCCCTCTACCCTTGAAAGCACTGGCTCGATCGCTCCTATTTGCGGGATGTGTTGAACTTCCTGTTGGAGCAGGACCTCATGAAAGGGGTCCCTGAAGAGAGGTGGGGAGGGAGGATAAGTAAGGAGGATAGAGATAAAAGTGGGCTACTCCATTCCCTTTATTATCTTTAGTACACAGAGCTCTGATATTATTTCTGTCCATTGCTGTAGAAAGGACCACAGGCAGTGAGTAAACTGTAGACTGGAAGGCGATGGGATTGTAGCAGTGGGAATTTCTCTCTGGCCTTTGACCAAACCTTCAGATTTGTTGTTTGGACATTGAAGGTTGGGTTGTTGAAGACTGTTGCTAATGCTGGGGTTTGCACCTCTGTGGTCTGTGCCTTTGTCTGAAGTCGTACCGTATTGTTTGTCTGTATGGCTCTCTGGGTCACAAATAGTTTTTATACCTCAACCTCTTGTTAGATAGTGTGTTCATGCCCAGGGTTCTTAAGGCTGTCTGGGAATCCTTCACAGAATGTGAGACTTCCCCTGTCTTGCCTGCAAACAGATTAGTTCTATCAAAGGGAAGGTCTTCAACTTTCTGCTACATCTCCCTCTCTTGTTGAGTGGGACTCCCATGGAGGATGGTTTTGTCTAGAATGCTGTGAGGAGAAGCAGCTGTGTTGTACTTTGTCAGCCTCGCTAAGAGAAAGAGATGGGGCTGGTGAGCGAAGCAAATGGATTGAGCGCACCGAAGATGCTGATAACCCATGATTCTTCGGCACTGGGTTCATCAGTGCTGTAGAATGTCTGAGATCATATTTCGGTGGTGCCGTGGTGGTCTGCATGGAGGCAGGTGCCAACTGCCAAGGATGGGGTTGGTGGCAGCATCCTAGGAGACGACATCTTGGTGTGGGGTCTCTTAGGTGCTGCATGAGGTGCTGTCTCCGGGACCGTCTTCGGTGCTGACCCATGCTGTTTGGTCGGCATGGTGGATGTTGGTGCCGACGGTGCCGCTGGCACCGCCAACTTATGCCTGGGCTCAGAGTGGGTCCTCTTGTGCAGCCCTGATTGTTTAGGTGGTGCCATGCCTCAAGTGCTGGGCTTGTTGCCCTGCATGAGCTCGGTGCTGGGGGCAGTGATTTAGCTGGAGAGACCCAGGCTTTCACTTTTGCCTTGTCAGAGAGGTAGAAGGACAACTTTTGTCCACACCTCTGGTCTTGTCCGCATCTTTGTTTTTGGAGGGAAAGTCGTCATGCAAAGATTGTAAGGACTTCTCATACAGGAAAGTTTTCAGTCTGTTGGCATGGTGCCATCTCACTCTGGCTCTGTGGTTCGAGCAATGTGAACACTTCTGACATATGTGCCTCTCCTAGGCACTTTATGCAGGAAGAGTGGCCATCGGATGCTGGAATGACTTCATGACAAGAGTCAAAGCGTTTAAACTCGGGAGAGCCAGACATTTTGAAGTGACAGAACAGTGAAGAAAACTGGGGGAGGGGTTGTTTTGTTTTGTTTTATTTTTGTTTTTAACAGGCAGGAAGGGAAGAAATAAAAACTTGGAGAGGAGAGAAAAACTGAGGGAATTTAATGATTTTGTTGTTATTTCAGGTGGAAAGGGGGCGTCTGCAGGGGAGCTCCATCTGCTGTCGAGGACGGTAGAGAAGGAACTGAGGTGCCGTGTGCGCACCTAATGGACACCAATGGCACTACTGCGCGTGCGCAGGGCACTGCTAGAAAAATCTCTGGTTGTTGGTGTGAGGACACACTAGCACCCAAAGTGGAGCACCCACAGGGACATCACTCAAAGAACAATAGGTTCACTTTCTTTTCCATTTCCAGCATGTACAAACATGTAGTTCCGCCTGTTCACTCCCACACTCCTGCTGCAACTAAGAGTCCCATCCTACCTTCTCATTCAGAATACATACAGATCTGGGTCTCGGAACCACAGCTATTGCCCATGCACTCTCAAGCATAAGAGCGGCAGACTGTCCAAGTTATCCAGAATTTCATAGTCTACAGGACAGGGTTCTGTTAATTTTAGTTTTCTTCCCTTTAGCTTTCAGTATATCTGACTACATCACAGGCAAAGGTATATCGATTAGTATCTCAATCACTGAGTTAACTGGAAAACACTAATTTTCACTAACTTTCAAGCTCTTGATCTTCTGACTCAACTGTGTACATGATCAACACAAGTTAAAAACAAAAACAAAATCTCTCATTCTCCTCAGTCTTGCCTGCCAGATCCCTCTTAACCTGCAAAGTGAAAGACAGCTTCTCCATCTTTACTCTGCACTCCTTTCAAGCAGAGACAGCTCACTTTACTCATCTGTACAAATACTCTGTGAAGCATTTTCATCAAAAGAACCCTAAAGCAACTTATAATTCACAGACCAAAAAAAAAAAGAGGCAAACACTTGGAGATGTGGGTGTTATTTGGTTAAATAAACACTCAACTCAAAAACTTTCCCCCACTCTGGACCATCACAAAACAATTTTGCAACCTTTAATGGCATGCCAGACACTCCAAGCATGAAGAAAATGCCACACTACTGAATAAAAAGGAGGAGAAACCTCTTTGTACTTGAGTGGATAAGAGCTTAAAACAGGGTATTTTCTACAAGAGGGGGGCAGAGAATACAGCTGAAAAATGGGCCAGATAGGTGGGGAACTTGCCTGTTAGTTCTCAGACCACACCAGTACTTGCTGACCAAACCTTTTGTTTTTATAGTTATTATTACAGTCAGGTAGACAGACTTGCAAGAGACCATTATTGTCAGCTCAGAAATGCTTGTGTGCAGTTGGACTAATGGCACACCCTCAACTAAGCATTACTAAGCTACAGTAAGAGGCAATCTTATTGAAAGGATGGAACGGAAAAGCCCTATTTATTCATGTTGTCCCATCAATAAAAGATTGTTCCCTATAGTCTCATTCTTCTAGTGCTTTAGCAGCCAGAGGTAGGTCACAGGGCTGTACCCATTCCATTAGTGCAACTCCAGACAACATGTCCTTCTGTAACTCCTTTATGGGGATTGTAGAGTGACCACTAGGTCCACGGTCATCAGGCCCACCAATGGAGGGGGGGAAGGGTAAAGGAGACAACTGCTTCAGGGCCCAGTGATTCAAAAGGGCCTAAGGCTCCCAGCCACAGCTACAGCAACGATAGAAGCAGCCCTGGACCCCTTTAAATTGCCACCAGAGCTTCACGCCACATGCTGCAGAGCCCTGGGCTGCACAGTCCAGATGTTGCTACGGGCTGGGGAGGTATGGTCTGGGGATACCGAGGGCCAGCTGCCCCAGCCCCACCCCTTCTGTCCTAGGCTCCGCCCTTTCCAGAACACAGAGCCAAGCCCCTGAGCTTGCCCAGGGACCCAGTGAGGCTATTGGCTCCCCAATAGTCGTTATAGTCTCCTCTGTGTGAATCTATTGAGAAAGTCAGTGCAGCCCATCCGATCCTTATGTGAAGAGCCTTCGGAAGCCCCCAGCACTGCCTTTTGGCTAACATAGCTCCTCCACACAAAGTCACTGAAGGGGTTCTATTGTAAAGGTGGCCTTTACAATAGGTGAAAGTATGGGAGAGATTGCGCTAGATGGATTGCTGTTGCGTTCATTTACCTTTTGGCACATGGAGGCCCTCATCAAGCTTGTGTCTTGTGGGCACTACAGTGACATAAATAATAAAACCGAAGGACAATAATAGTAACACCAACCAAAAACAAGAAGGAGGGAAGGGTATTCTATGACTCAATGGGATATGAAGAAATCCTCTTACCACAAATGCTACCATGCTCCTTAGTGTAGATTCCCAGAGAAAGCAGCTCCTCAGGAATTGTATTGTGTTCCATATTGCCATGGTGATTTTTTTCACACGATCAACATTTCTCGATAAGATCTGGTAAATGTTGGAGGGGAGGGGAGAGAAAAGAGTTTAATTAAAAGCTCCAATTTCCTACTTTGCTTCAGAAACAGTGACAATTCAAGCTACAATTGCCTTTGTGCTTGTCCGTATGCTACAGCTTCTATTTCAGAGATTCTCTCTGGCAACCACGTGTTTTCATATGACACCACAAGATTTCAGAGTTTCCCCCACCCTCAAAATCTGCAAAGTCTGAAGAAAAAAAGATTGAAAGCTTTTCTTCCCACAACAAAAACAAAATGAAAGACCACCACAAAAACCCTTTATGGCAAATGCCTTCAGAATTTAATAGAAAATGAGTCTCTTTCCCTAGGGTTTAGGGTTTTATTCCAATCTCTCTATAGATTGGAATAAAAATTGTATTCTTGCTGCAGATGACTAAAAATAGCTAGAGTATTAATCTCAGTTAAACACTATAGATTTTATAGTAATTGATTTAGCATCTTATTATATTTCTATAATATCTTATTGTTTTTCTTTATTCTTCAGGGATGAAACCAAAGAACAGGCTTTTGTTTTAAATTTCATTAACAGTGCAACATGCATATATGTTAACGTTCTTTATTAAGCTATTCTTTTCCCTCCAGAAATCAGGTGGGCCGTAGGACCATAGAGTTAGATCAGGAAGTAAGGATGTACAAATGCAAATCAGCATTTAGGCACATGAAAATATCTACACAGAGTAGATATCAATGTTCAGTGTTTCTATACGTGAATAGAGTTTGTTCCATAAGTTCCATCATCTGGGTGTGCTAGTGAGGATACTGAAAAGCCAGGCCAAACAGAGGTGATAGCTGGGCCCAGAGTCAACCTACCTTCTTTGAAAACTTGTGGTTGTCTCCAACAAAGGGCTTTTCTCGTGGCTTGAAGGTTCTAATACTTGCTTTTACCTGAGGAAGAAATAATTTATTTAGAATGTCACCATTCAAGCCTGGTAGCATCATATTGTCTTGGAACTCGGGCATCCTTTACTTATTGATTTCTTTCTGTTGCTAAAGGGTTTATGACAAGGCGCTAGGTATACGTATCAGTTACTCTGCAAATCATGGCGCTAATCCAGGTTACTCCAGGAGAGCTAGCTGGCTGCCGAGCGGCAGACAGCATGGTGTTACCACCTCCAAAGTTGAGCTCAGCACACAGTTCAGCATACTGCCTTCTGTGCTTTTGTTGGATCAACCCAGTACAGAAAAGACAGACACAGGAACTGAAGATCACAACCTCAAACGTCCTATTTGTGCTGCATATTCAATAATAAGGTATTAGAAGGGATATCCAGTAACAGACACAAGTATTTTACAGTTCTGTAAGACCCTTAATCCAGACTGTGATATTCTTATTCACACTGAATACTAATCTGCACTAGGAATAGGTCCACTGAAGTCAATGGAATGACCCATGGAGTGAGGTGCTATTCAAAGGTGAATAATGGAATAATGCAGCCCACAGAAAGTAAGTTAGCCACAGGAAAAAGAATAGACAGGGCACTAGTTTGGTCATAAGCTTTTTGTATGACCTTGGTCTAGCCTACTTTGGCCTCAATAAATCATCTGTAAATTGGAGACACTACCTTGTATATTACCACTGTGCTGGGTGGATACAATAAACTAAATATTATAACAAGGTTCCCAGACATTACGATGATGGCTACAACAGTAAATAGATTCCAGACTATTTGAAAAAGAGGATTGGACTTGGGAGATCTTTGAAAGCCTCTGGAAATGGGGTAGGGGGCATAATTTATTTTAGCTTCTTGTTCTTTGCCAAAAAAACAGTGATCATTGTTCCCCATAGCAACATCCCAAACTTAAACTCCATATAAGGCAAAACTGTCCCTATCCACCACTGAAGTAAATAAAACTTCGCTCTCCACATGACCATAAGCAGTGGCTAGTAAGAAGTGAGTTTCATGCTCTCCAGCAACAATGAATGTAAAACAGAATTTAACTCAGTAAAAGATTGTGGGACATAAGCAAGCTGCGACCTCCATTTAATGCGTGGTGCCCCACATTTGTGACTTTGAATTTTTGTTCCTGTCAACACCTTCTGAATAGGTTATTGTGGGTCAACCTTCTGGGAAGAAATTTAAATTCCTGCATAACAACAAACATTAACTCCCTTTTTTGTTGTTGTTGTTGCTGTAAATTAAGCCCTTATGTACAATAACCCACACTTCATCCTACAACATCTGTGGTCATCTCCAGCCCAAAGCTGCCATTTCATTGTAATATCAACTTGGATGGAATGTTGCAGCGCTGTGATCTGCCAGTATTTCTTTATATTAAAAAAAAAAAATAAAGCCCAACCTTCCCTCCAGATGCAACCAGGTCAGGACCTTCTCCATTCAGTTCCTTTGTTTAAAAAGCCCAACCCCTTGGCACTAGCCAGTTTACACGTTCCAGTTTCTTTTACAGAAGATGAGTTAAGTGAAAACATTTAAACTTACTGGATTAAATAGGACATCCAACTCCAAGAAAATTACTCCTTTTGAAGCAAGTTCAAGGTCTTTATTCTTCAGTTTATAAGAACATTGCTGTCCATTTCTAATCTAAAATTATAATACATGAATAATAAAGTGTATCAATAAATATTAACTCTCTGCTCCAGCTTAAATAGCTTTTGAACGACTACCCTCTTACAGAAAAGATAACAGTATTGTAAAATCCTGAAATACAACATGACCATTGGCTCAGAGGACTATAAAATTGCAGATTAAAACTATTACAATCCAACTTTAATTTGCAGACCCTGTACTTTTATAGCAGAGCAGTGCAACAATTACCAGCTTGAAGCTTGAAAATTCTGTCCTGGAAGCCAGTGAGTTGATGTGAAGTAATCAGCCTCTGTTATTGCAGATTTAAAATGTAAGTTTTCTTCCAAAGATTAGAAAAAGAAACACACAACAAGAAAAATCAAAATACCAATTCTCCAAATTTTGGGGAATTGAAAGGTTGTCAAATTATCAGCCACAGAACAAAGAGTCCAAATCAATCAATCATTGTAATTGGAACAAATGTTCAAAATAAACAAATTCCTGTAAAAGACTTTCCCCTTAGAATTTCAGATGCTGTTTCTATGCCCTAATCTGCCTGTTGGCCCTATTATGTTAAATATCTATGAAAAAAATCAACCTCTCCCCTTCACCATTTTGCAAACTATTTGGCTCAAATCAATGGCATCCTCTCTTCAAAAGTGATGGCAGAAATGTATTTATTATACACAGTAGGATATGTATTGATTAAACATTTGGCTTTTTAGGAAGCAGACCAGTTAATTCTAAACAGCAGCAACATAAAAACTGCCGTTCACCGAAAATCTCCATTTGGGGACTGTAATGCGCAAAGATTAAAGATAAGAGAGGAAATTTGGGGGCCTGAAATTGCAACCATATTTAAAATAGCTATTGCTGTCAAGGCATTAATTTAGTACAAGTGTTCATACAAGCTATGGTGAAAATAGGTAAAGGCGGGGGTGGGAGAGAAGCACAAACGGGAGCGCAGTGTTTTCAAATAACAAGGGAAAGGTAATTTCCTTCCCAATGCTGCTCCACCTTCTCCTCACTGAATAGTTTTTCAACAGATTGATGGTTTTCCTGGCTAATGGTTAAAGGAAAGAGAGCTCTCATAAATAACTAGTTTGCATCCTCAATGGGATTCAAAC
This sequence comes from Pelochelys cantorii, assembly GCA_032595735.1. Classification (NCBI taxonomy): domain Eukaryota; kingdom Metazoa; phylum Chordata; order Testudines; family Trionychidae; genus Pelochelys; species Pelochelys cantorii. The sequence goes on along the minus strand of CM064338.1, from coordinate 34,989,634 downwards.
AGGAATTCCAGTTTCAACTAATGCTGTCATCCAAAAATTCACCAAATACTGTAGGATGTTTTGGGATTGGTATGTCTGTGTTTTATTTTTCAAATATTTTATATATATGGTACAATATCTAATTGATTTTAGATTGATCCTGCTTTCATTAAATGAGCATTTCAAGCCACACACAGGTGCAACAAACATGGGATAAAACAAAGGGGATACATCACAGCTCACTTCACAGCCCACCAGTTTCAGACAATGCTGACAAATATGGACCTGTTGGGGGGTAGGTCCCTCAATATAACAGCACTACTAGTGGTAGGGTCATGTTTATGCCTCATATTCCAAGAGTATATGGCTGGAATGTGAGCTGCTATGTGCTGATTATGTTTTGTTTGAAAGTTTTCAAGCAGCCTTATGAAACAGACATATGATAAGAATTAAAGCACTTCGGGAAGTCAGGATAGCTTCCCTTTTGACACAGTTTGTAATGATGCATATCACCGTTTTCACTCACCTCTGCTGCTTAACAAGAAGCCTTTATGTATTACATCTGTCATTCCCTCCATGAACCCACCCACACTAGTTATGGACATCATAATACCAATTCTATACTCACTCCTCATAGCCAGCTGATGTGATAAGAACTTTGGGCAGGCAGGCCCTCAAACAAGGGGATAAGTGGACAGCTGACCCAGGGCCCAGCAATTCAATAGGACCCAGGGCTCACAGACACCACCAGCAGTAATGACTGGAAGAGTGTAACCCTACCCCTGCCCCTTCTACCCAAGGCCCCATCTATTCCAGGAGCATGGAGTTGCACCCCCACACACCTTGGCCAAGGGTGTGGCAATTCTGTCAGCCTCCCTATGGGCAGATGAACCACAGAAGGATGTTGCATATGGTACCTAAAAGGGTGCCACAAGGAGGAGGGAGAAAAATTGTTCTCCTTGATCTCTGAGGATAGGACAAGAAGCAATGGGCTTAAACTGCAACAGGGGAGGTTTAGGTTGGACATTAGGAAAAACTTCCTAACTGTCAGGGTGGTTAAACACTGGAATAAATTGCCTAGGGAGGTTGTGGAATTTCCATCATTGAAGATATTTAAGAGCAGATTAGATAGACATTTATCAGGGATAATCTAGATGGTGCTTGGTCTTGCCAGGAGGGCAGGGGACTGGACTTGATGACCTCTCGAGGTCTGTTCCAGTTCTAATATTCAATGAACCTATGGAATCATCCTAGCTGGGGAGACAGCACAAATAAATGGCGTCCAAAGAGACATCAGATCTGCTTGAAGAAGGCCTGCAACCAATGGCAATCTCAAATTTGTAGATAGAGTCTTCCAAAGAGCCCGTCCACCAGCCAATGAGTGTGTTATAGATCTCCATTAAAAAAATAAACTTCCATAGAGCTCAGAGAATCAATCAATCAATCAATCATCTCCACAACTTTCTTCCTTAATATTATAAACAATCTAAAGCCTCAAAGTAGTCCAGATGTATTGGATTCTTGGCCAGTAACTCTGGCAGCCTGTTAGCCTGGAGAACACATTGGACATTTCTGCAACAAGTAAAAGGAATGCTGCTGAAAACACCTTCTCAGAGATGTGTATGTGAACACGCATCCACAATACGTGTCTCAACATACAATTCAGACTTTAATGTATATGTCTGATAATTAAAAACAACATCAAAAGCTAAAATGAATTGGATAATTAGATTATATATGTTTTGGTGATTTTCTGCATCTTTCCGATACACTTCTCTCATAGTTCTTCCTCTGCTCCTTGTGTGGAAAAACATCCTTGACAATAATCTGGTAAGCAGTACTCATTTATCTGTTCACAGTGCATATTTAATTATCGATTTCAAAAAATCTAGACAAGGAAAGTATCAAACACAGTAGTACGAAACATGGCCAAGAGCTTTAGCTAGACTACTGGGTTTGATTCTGGCATTACGCCTTTTTACACCAGAGCAAATTCCATTGATTTCTCTCTTGATTTACACAGCAAGAACAGAATCAAATGCTGTGGGTGTGGCTCCATGTGCAGCAAGTCTGGAACCAACAAAAAATTCATCTCCATTGCAACAAATTATGCAATCTGAGAGAATGTTTCACTTTGGAAGATCTTTTAGAAAGCTAGAAATGTGCTTTTAAATGTCATCACCATTACTATCATACTTCACCAACTGTACTCACATTAGATCTGTTGGAAGTGTTAACAACCAGTTAACATACAATCAGCTTTATTTCTTATTCTGAATTCTGTTTAGTTTGTGTAGAGGAAATGGGAAATTATAGTTCAGTCCAACAACAAAATATTCACATTCATTTCCTTGTTCCCTGTCCTTCTTAAAAACAAGAACAAAAGGGGGGGGGGATTGAATATAAAGTGGTGTTTTTTCCACCTTATGTTTTTTGTTGACTACTGAATTAAACATTAAAAAAAAAAAAAAACCCTAGTAGCACAATAACCCAGTTTGATTCAACAAATGCAGTTGGGAAGTTCTAGTACACTTGGTCACATGGAAATAAAAAGGTAGCATCTCTCAAAAGTGCTCAGAAGAAAATGCCCAGGATAGCTTTCATTATCATACATTTACCTGTGAGCTGTGCGCTTGTGTGGCCACAAGAGAGATTCAAATGTTTTGATTTGGGGTCCACTTTTTCCCTTCACACCTTTGCTGCTCATGGCCAGAGCCATCCCAACCATGAGATGGTTTGGGGCAGCCACCCCACGCCCCATGTTTTTGAGGGCCCCACGGTAGCTGCCCCAACCATCCTATAGACGGGAGAGACCTGGAGAATAATGGGGGCACTGAGGGCTCTTGGGATGGCTGTGTTAATTGTAAGGATTCCCTTGAGCTATGGGAAATGCGAAGAGATGTTAAACTTCTGAATTCTGTTAGAATTTAGACAGAAGTTAGACAGAAAATAACTTAATCTGACCTACTGTTTGTTACCCCAACTATCGTCACTTTTGCTTTGTGCCTGGTACCCCAGAGATTTCACTGAATAATTAGTTCAATGAGTTGTGTGTATAACAATACTTGTGTCTGGGAAGGCTGTCAATGAATACTGAATATTACATCTAGGTAAAAAGGGAATGCGGTTTATGCAGACACACACTTCTGATCTAAATTTCAACATGGCAGAGGGTAGGATCCCTGCAGAGAGCTGGTTAAGGCTGCTACTTCATGACCCTGTGTTTTTATACCTTGATCGGTTCCCACGATGGAATGCCTGCATTGTTTGGGAGAGCTGGTTATGTGCAAGATTGCCTGTAACAGGTTGATTTAAAGCTTAGGGCAGGAAAGTCTGACTTATTGATTTGCTCTTTTCTGTAAGGTCTGAGGCCAGATAGGATGGTTTTCCTAGATAGTTTGGTTTTAGATAGACCGATTTGCTAGAAGAAAAAGATTCCTACATCATCGCAGCTAGGTCTATTTCAGGAGACAAAGTAATGTCTAAGAAAAGCTTTGAACAGAAAATTTGAAGAATTCTCAGAACCAAAAAAGTTTTCTTCAGTATGATGTACCTGCTCACCCTACTGTCTATATACCTTACAGATTTTTTCTTCATTCCTAAAAAACGTATTCAGTGATACAGCCCAGAGTCTCAGTTTTCTGTTTTGCCCAAGAGTCCCTTTGTGTTTATTGTAAGCTCTTCCATCAAACAACAAAACAAAACAAACCCCCTTCCAATCCATAAAGAATCCATAAAGCCTCCACTTTATCTTCATTCAAATGCCTTTGACACTCACTCACCTTTGTTATGATGCATACAGAAGAGTTATCTACTACAGTTACTGATACTGATGGTAAAACTTCCTTTTATACCATTATTCTCCTGCCTTCCTCCTCCCTACCCCACCCTACTTGGTTGTTTATGTTCATAGGTAACACATTGTCTTTTAGTTTGTTAGCTGTCTGAGGCAGAAACTGTCACTTTCTCTAAATTTGTAATGCACCTAGAACACAGGGTCCTAATACGAGTGATGCTGCTAGATAGGCTGCAACAATAAGTCAGTCCTAGGATTATTAAATATAGTAATTCATCTAAAATGCCCTATTCCCCCTGCAAGCTTCACAAGCAAAGAAAGAACCGACTTTCCATTGTCACTTCAAGAGCCGAGGCAAGACCTGAGACTAGAGATGGTTGAAAAAAACCCCAGAATTTCCATCCAGTTTTTGTCCTGAAGTGGGACCAAAAGTCAAAATATTGACGTTTTTCATAGAATGGAAATTTTCAAATGTTTCATTTCCAGTTGGCTTGAAATTAATCTTTGTCCCATCTGAGCTATCAGTTGTATTTCAAGTGCCTGAAGCCCCCATTTTTTTATGTCCACCAGGCTTCCCCATCAGCTGACACCATGTGATTCCCATAAGGCACTACTACAGTTCAACCACAGATGTACTCTTCCAGAAAGCATGAGGCACTGAATTACAACTCTCCTCAGGTGCTGCAGTAGTTTAGGAGGACACAGATAAACGTCTAACTGCCACTACATAGAACAGTTCAAGTTGGACCTACAAATGTATTGATCCAGGTCAACCTGTTAGATTTTCCTGATGGGGGGGAGGGAGGGGAGAAAAATCAGGAAATTTTCCATGGGAAAATGTTGACTTTCCCATAACAGCATTTTCCATCAAAAGAAGAGAGCATCATGCCATATTAAAATGGACACTCATATTTGCCTGTATTTGTTGCTTTCTTGTCAAACCAATAGAAACTTCTTGCTTGAGTGCACTAAAGAACATGATCATCTTTGGCCTCACCTTTCATTTCTGGGGAGAAAAGGCATCTGTGGTGTGAATTTAGTCCTTGGACTGATCTTTAGACATTCCTGCTCTAAGTATTCAAGTAAGTACCGTCAGGCAGATTCTGGAACCTGCTATGGCCCTTTCCTTGCTGTTCCAAGGAGAGCAGACTACCCACTTGAGAAATTCACTCATTACAAAGAGCTAGCATTACACTGCTACCTCCACCCAGTTGCCCTCCCTTGTAATGTAGGAATTATGTGGCGGAATTATGTCAGGGAGGGGCCAGGGTGGCTGGGATGCTTTGTACTCCAAATATTTTGGATTACATGGCAGCCCATTGGTGATCACAGGGAAGCTGACACAAAATAAGGCAGCCTCAAGGGTTGCTCTAACTTACGTTATGCTCCATACCTGAAACAGCCCAGAGTTGCAGAGATGCACCTTTGCAGCCCTGCATCACGCCATGACGTACCTCCCAATAATTTGATTGTATATCTTGGTTTGAGGGAAGACATCCAAGCTCAGTGAGAACTAAGGCATGAATCCATTGTAAATTCCTCTCCCAGCTTTCTATCCATCCAGGTCAATAGTGTATTGAGTTTCTCTCAAATGAATGAATATATTTGCTGACTGGTTCTTGTAAACACCCTCATTTTGTGACTGAACATGGTATTGATGTTGCTAGCAAATGATCAATTGATTAAGCAACCCCCTTACTGACTGCTTGAGAATTTTTAATGAAATAGTTAAACCTATAGTTCATATAACATACAACACTGAGAACATGGGAACCTTACTCAAGAAAGGAAGGCTGTTCTTTGTTTCATCTTAAAGAAATAAGGTTTAGTGAGGTGTGGTTTTTGTTTGTTTTTCCACTGAAGGAAAACGTTGCCATGTAACCTCCTTTGATGCAAATCCAATGTCATATCTTCATGATATGACAACACAGCTGGGCAAAACTCTTGTACATCACCACCCTTTATGTAGGCAATGGGTAATGGCTACATTCCCAGGGGAAACATGTCTATGGCATTTGGGACTTCTGAAATTCTTCCCCCTAATGCACAATGTCATACAGTTGCACTGAGCAACATAAAGAGTGCCTAGCATAAGAAACACATGGAATTATTCAAAGGCAACTTCCCCAGGGAAAGGGCATGGTAAGCCACATATTCAACCCACTCACTGCATGAGAATACAACTGTAGTGTTCCATCTAGGGCCTAATCCTGCAACACCAAGCATTACTGGTCAAATGCTAAGTGCCCTCAACTCCCAAGGGAGATGAGGCATTCAGTATCTTGAAAGATTAGGTCCCTGTGTTCTGAATCGGAGACATCCCTGAGAAAATTAAACCTCAGACATTTATGTTAGTTATTGTCACTGTGCTGTTGGATACTGAACCCATTTGGTTATTTGATGAGGATATTTTACAGACCTTTTCCTGTTAGTTAAAGGAGTGCAGCTGGACTCTACATTAAGCTGATAATGCTACAGATAAGAACATTCCATCCTGTGACATAGTACTTCATCTGACGGCCCCTCCAACCTGGGGATATTTTATATAAGACCATTATACTTTGCTTTCAACTTCATTGAAGCACATTACATGCTTCCATCTTCCATATAACTTGCATCTTTATATAATATAGACACCTCGGAAGCAAAAAAAATGAAAATGACCTTATGGTCTTTTAGTAAGAAGCAGGGGCAAAAGGCAAGAGAGATAAGAGAAAAAATCATGGGCTGATGAACATGGAAAAACATTCTCTCAGCCAAGCATTCCTGAGGATAGGCTATATAAAGTACATACACTGTATTTGGTCCACAGCTTGCTGGAACATACCAAGCTTCAATTCCTCATATTGTCGAGCTAGATGTTATAAAATTCCTCATCTTTCATTAGTATAATTTTTTTTTAAACTACAAATGCTTTAAGCTATAGGTGGGGAATCTATGGTCCATGGACCAGCTCTAGCCCATGGCATACCTGGATCTGGCCTGTGGTGAGGCTCAGAACTTCTCCCTGCAGCAGGACAAGCCAGCCCTCACACTTCAACCCAATGGCAGGTCTCCAAGCCTCGGTGTCCCCTTCCCCTGCAGGGTTGGAGCGTGAGTGCTATCTCATGGCAGCTAAGTCAGTGAGTGTTGGGTCTATAAGTTTTGATCTGGGTTTTTTGTTTGTTATTTTATTTTATTATTTTTGCTTTTCACCTGTGTGTGGCCTCCGATTGATTTTTATCTGGGTCAGTGGCCCCCATCTCAGCTTTAAGCAATGCTGAGATCCTGTGTTACAGTCGCATGTCAGAGAACGCATGCTACTGTGCATGCGACACTCAAGATGAAGCCTAGTCTTGATTTCAGTGCTAGATGCCAGAACTTCTCAAGTGCTGATCCAGACTCACTCTGATACACTGTGGGGCTTTTGGGAAGTCAAAACTTCTGCACGCAGTTTCCTTACCTGTAAAATGTAGATGATGCCTCATTCAGTGGGACATTATGAACATCAGTTAAATTTTCAAAGAACCAAAGAAACGGTAAGCACTAAATATTATTGCTAGAGCTGTATAAAAATCCACAACCAATAATTTGATCGGCACATGTTGCTTTATTCATTTCACCAACAGAAAATGAATTTGAGAAATGCACACACAATTTGAATTTATTGGCAAATTCTTTTTTGAACTCCTCCCTCCTGCCATATATTATTGTGTCCATTCTTAAATTGGATGATATATGGAACAAACAAATTCAGGGTGAAGTGCAAATGTTAAATATCACAATGGAACATGAGAGGCCAACTGTTTTTATAATATCTGTGCCTTTAAGCTTGAAATTCATTTGTGATGAGCATTCACAATAATTAAGCATGCACACTTGATTTTGTGCACAGCATCAACCTAAGGAAAGACTGAGCACATCTGAATTAAAATATAAACTCAAATTTGCATCTCATCTGCAAACAGATCACAAGTAAAACTCATGCATTTTTAACCAAAGAGAGAGAAATTATTACTAAATGATTTTTGGTTTTCACCAAGGGATTTAATGCCAGGCAATGCTTAAGCCAAATCACCTACAAACTAGAATGTTTGTGGGGGTAACCAGCCACAACTCCATGGGATTCCAGCTATTGCTCTATTAAAGAGTTTAGAGAATGCACTCAAATGTATGGACAAAGTGGTAACACCATTGGGTTTTAAAAAAGGATACTGATTTCAGAGACAAGAAAACCGCAGTTCTCTGACTGAATAGACTAAGTTAATAGGTGCTAGACAGTTTTTAATCAGAGGCAGAGAACAGTATATTTACACTAGATTTACATGAAATAGGAGGCAGAGAAGTTTGGAAAGGAAAGAAGTTGAGTTGGCTTGAGAAAGCATAAACAATTTTTTTTTTGGTTTCCAATCCTGGACAAAGAACGCAGCCGGAATGGGGTTTGGACTTTACCACACACATTCACAGTCCACTCCTATGCTTTATTACAGGCTTCCTGAGGGATACTCAACAAATGCCTATAAAATCAACAGAGGATCCAAATCTAACATCTCCTCACTGTGAGCCCACACAGCCTGCTGCCAATCATGCAGACCATTTGGCAAGCACAGGTTCTGCAGGAGAGCAGCTGCTCGAGCCACTCGCTTCCAGTAACATCAGGGATATGAGAACTTGGGGGGAAATTAACCATGCTATCAAAAATGAAATAAAAGATGTTCAGAGTTGTTCCTCCCTGTAAATATCAAATGTTTCTTTACATGAAGCCGACTTTAATATTGTTGTAAAATTGCAGCCATCAGTGACTCAAGCCACTAAATGGACAAACAGGAAATAAATCTTCAAAAGGACTCGGAGTCACGGGAGCAAAGAGGGGGCTGCAAAACAGGCTGTGATTCCAATCTGAGACTGAATGTACATGGATATGTAGTATTTGAAGCACTTTTGCATATTATGAGATTATGTTCTTAACAAACCTGCTCCAAAGCCCATTGAAATCTATGGAAACACTCCTTTGGACATCAGTGGGCTTTGGATCAAATGGTAAGATTTACTAAAGTAATGCATTTAAACTTCATCCATACCATTCTGTATTAACTCCATTTTTCATTCCCACAAAAAGAGATAACAGAGGATAGAAGGGAATTAAAAAAGGGGGGGAAGGGGAGGAGCTCATTTTAGTCCATCAGAATTTTCTGTTTCCAGTTCTTTTACTTAAAGCAAACTTTTCATAGTTGGGTGTCTAAAATTTTGCACCAAAATATTTAGCTGCATAAATAAAAGGGGACCCGATTTCCTTGTTTCTCACAGCAACATTCCCTCTGCTGTACATGACATCCTGTACATTGTAATGATAAATCTTTTAACATATTAACAGTGATATAGTAAGCCATGTAACACATCCCCCACCATCCCTTAACACATATGCAGAGAGCAGACAAAAAATTATACTATCCACTACGTCCGTACTGTGGCTATGTTAACATTGTTGCTGGAACCAATGTTATTCAACTAATGTGGAGTTTGTTATGCAACTTCCTTGTTTAAAATAATTAAATTGTCCCTGTTTAATAATGTTCACATTCAAAAGATCACAGATAGGCTCAGAAGTTATCTAGCAAAGCACTTCAGTGCATGCTCAAATTTTTAGCACACCAGTTACCCCACCGAAGTCAATGAGATTACTCCCAGGATGAATGTTCCTTAATTAGTTCAAGCAGAAAGAATAGGAAGTGTCATTATAAAGAGGGATGCCTTCACTGATGTTTGGACTGTGCTCAGTAATACAAAGCTCATACCAATGCCATGTTCCTGTTGCTTAATTATTTTAATTGTAATTTTTCCCTACCTTGCCTCCTCTCACACACCTAACCAAGCCTATGGAACTAGTCCTCACTGAGGACTAAGTCCCAGTAAGCTTTAAAACACCAGCCAATTTTCGTTTGCTGTTAAATGAATGGATACAACTTCTTGACAATGGTGTTTGCTTCTGGTTTTCCTGCACTTCAAAAATTTTTAGCTATTATTTTTTTGATCTACTTTCTCCGCACACTAGCATCTTCTGCAATAATAAACATTAATTAAATAAATACATACAAGAGCAGAGACCAACATGGAACATTTCATACAAGCCAATAGCACATGAAAGTAGGGAAGTGTCACGCAAGCTAATTTTCCAACTATAATATCATGAGTGTTTATCAATATGTACTGTAATATTGTTCAGCCTGTGTGTTGTCTCATTGTTTCCTTCCAACCTATGTCCGTATCCATTTGTGGTCTTCTGTCTTTTACTTAGATAATAGATATTTGGGGCAGGGACTGAATGTCTTTTTGCTCTATGTTTATACAGCGCCTAGAGCTATGGGGGGGTCCTGGTTCAGAAATGGGAGTTCCTAGGCAATACCATAATACAATTCTGTTTCTGTTCTCCCATGATCACCCTCTCTTCACATTTGCTCACAGAACAAAAACTGCAACACTGCATAGTAAAATGTAATTCTGCTCAGCTGTGCCAACAACAGCTACTTGCACTATCCCATTGTGATCGGCAATTTGTTTCTTGTTACTCCAAGAAAGTATGATGAACAAAGACATATCTGAAATGTTACTATTGAAAGTTGATGTCACAAACAAAGAAAAACGGTTCAATTATGTTTTCAGACCGAAGTGGCATATTGCACTGATGAACTAGTACTATGTATGTATGAAATGCCGACAGGTAGAACTGAACCTGCGACCTCTGGAGCTTAGTGAATGAGCCTCTACAGCTTGAACTAAAAGTCAGGTGCGTCTCAGTTAAGGCTGTAGAGGAAACACATTCATGTTCTCTGTAAGTGCCTCTACATGGAACAGTGAACCACACCCAGTAGGGTATACATATATACATACACACACATACAAACACCCTGCCCCCAAAGGTTGTTTATATCTAGATCTGAGTTGCTTCTAGAGAGGGAAAGAAATAAAACTTGCTACCAATGAAACCATCAATGTTCAAATGATACATATGCAAAGATAACTTACGGACAGCAAAGGAATAGCAACTTTTCCAAGAAAATCAGGGGGTTTATCTCCATCTTCATCAAACACTGTCACTTCAAGTATATCATGGATATCCTTAACAGGGCTGGAATGAGAAGCACAAAAATTGGTCTGTACACATGCAGTCTGCTCCAGGAAGATCAGAGAATAGGGTTCCACTAATTAAGTCTGCATTACCTTAGAGTATAAAACCAGCATTTAATTAAATTCCAAAAATGAAATCAAACCAAGCCTATTCCCTACGCTTTTCTCACACGTTTCCAAGTGAAAGGCAACAGTTATTGCTAGATGGTGAGATTTTGTGTGTGTGGATGTTAACATTGATAGCACATAGGAGGGTGGGCAAGGTGAACATGAAAAAAAGTTCAAGTCAGCGTTTAGGAAGGCATGTGCATATACCAAAAGAGGTATGTCAAGGGGAAACCTCTCTCATTTTTTCTGACTTGAGCAATTCTCCTTATTTTTAAATGACTCAATTTCTAATCTCAACTGATCATCAGGATCATTGATAAATAAGAGATTCATCCAGGGAAACATTTGTTTCTGTGTAAGCTTTAAGTTTAAAAACTATGAGATGGGATGGAAAGGAGAGAGGAAAGGAAGTTTATCCACAGATAAACCCTGCTATATCTGCAGCCCATATTTGCAGATGCACACACAAATTTTGTATCTAGAACCCTACAAATTAGCAAGTATCCCCAGATCTTTTTTGCAGATGTAGACACAAATTTTGTATCCATACAGTACTCTATTTATCTGATTTTGTAAGCAAGCAGTGAAATGAAGCTTGGGCTTACACACGACAAAGCAGACACCTAAAGAGTTACAGTAGTCTTGAAACGTTGAGAGCCACTGTCGTGTAAGATGAGCCTCAAAAAGCTGCTAGTCTAGAAGACAGCTAATTCCAGGAACATTCCAGCAACAGGTCCATAACTTAGGAGGAGTATCCACCAAAGACTAAGTTTGGAACCTATTGTACTAAAAGCATAAACTAAAATACTAATTCCTCTACCAATTTATTGCAGAAGACTCATTAATCTCTTAGGTTGACAGCCATTAAAGGGAGACAAATACCTACATGATAGCAGTATGAATTATATAAATAGTCATTAAATATATTTGAGAGCCCAGAAAAGTAAATGGCTATCAGAACTTTCCAGAGGTGTTACCCCTACATTTTTTCAAAGTTAAACTGAAAGACACCATCAAAATAGTTGTACACAGGCTATTAGCAACGTAAAATGTCCCAAAGTGCTCAGACAGCACTGTGATGGGCATAGTTCAGGAACCTAAACAGAACAGAAAAAGAAAACTTTCCAATCTGGACCAAGCGTAGATATGTAAGTTCAGGATAAATAGTAATGCATCTGGAGCTTCTTGAGAATAGACAAATGAGGTACGGAGAGTTACAAAAGAGACACACAGCATGAGCCAAAACTCCTCTTAAACAGTAAGAGATAGACCACCAAATTCTGTATACAGCTTCCTCTTATGATAACTTAAAGCCCTTTTAGGTTTTGGTTGTGGCAAGAAAACGTCATGTGCCTGGAATAGGATTGCTTTTCATAAAATGGAACAGAAGAGACATAGAATCATCAAATCAAATACAGTACTCAAAACTGATATAACTAAGTGAATGTTGAAAGATGAGCAAGAAACATAGGATGAACCTGGAATAGGACTGCTTCCCAATAAACCTTACAGAAAATAGAAATTTGGAGGAGTGATCTGTTTTGACACAGCTAAATCAATGCTTAAGATTTAAAAACTAGAAGACAATATTACTGGAAACCAAATTGACTGTAGCCTTTTTTTGTTAAAGCATAGTGAATGATAAGCATTTATAGGGATTAAGAAAAAAAATATGCTTGATGAAATTCCAATTTTTAAAAAATTGCTAAAAAATTAAACGGACAAATTTTAACAATCCTTTTTTTAAGACAGACAAAATAAAAGTTTACTTTATTAAAAAACAGTATTTTCGAAAAATAAGATCATTTAAATAAAGCATGTACATTTTCCTTTTATTTTAAAAGAAATGTAATTGAGGTAAGTACCCAAGAAATGCCAGGTAAATCTTCTAGTATGAGATAAAACTCAGTCAACCACTTCATCCTAGGGAAAAAGTGACACGTTCCAAACTTTACCTTATGTTTCCTAAAATACATATATTTTATCCTAAGGCTGCTCACTGTTTTGCATTCACACCATGTTTCCCAATGCAATTCACTTACAAGGTAAAAACTGTGTTCCACTCTGGGTTGAGGTTTTTGTAAACCGTGTGGGTCTGAAGTCTGTCGTTTCCCAACTCTAACACACAGAAAGGGTCACTTTTACCTGTGGAAAGAATAGGTTAAAATACAAAATAAAACAAAGAAAGGTAATGTGAATGTAGTTAGTTCAGTCTTTTGGAAGTCAGGTTGGGAGGAGGAGATGGGTAGGTCAAATAAAAGTCAACTGCACTAAGGTGATTGGAAATTGCCTTGGATTACTAAATTACCACCACAACCTATATGTATTCACTGTTTTCCTGTCTGAAACTTTATCGAAGCATTCTCTATTCTAATTCATGTAGGCAACTTGTCCTAGTAACAGAGAACTGAATGCTTATTGAGAATAATCTTTAAATCTTTGGTGACTAAGAAAGATCATTTTTTATGATGGTGATTGATGTGCAATAAAAGAGGAAGTGCCATTCTGAACATTTCCGCATTTACATATTATCCTCCACGAATGATCACAGGTTATGAACCATGCAGGCTTTTAGTTAGGGTTATAGAAATGTCAGGACTTCAGTTAGTTCATTTTGCGTTATCATTGGCTGAGAATTTTTTTGCCTTTGCTTGTTTTGTGAGGCTGCATGTACTCAGATGATGATATAATGCACTGACAAAGTTTTGTGAGTAGATCTCTGAATCCGTACAGCCAGCCCATGACTTCAGTGAGAGTCAGCTCAGAACAATGGACTCAATTGCTGGATCAGGTGATGGACAGTGTGAGAAACTGATTCAATGGAAAGTTCTGTCCAAAAAACCCCCAAAACCAAAACAACCCCATGTAATTAAGTACCCAAGCAACACCGGGTAAATCTGCTAGTAGTAGTGCAGACTGGGACACCACTTCCCATAACTCCCATTGGCCGGGAACAGTGATCTGCAGCCAACTGGAGGTGCAAGCGCCCATATCTGCAGAGGCGCAGATTAGTAAAGTGGTGGCAGCCTGCCAGGGACTAACCCAGGCAAACCTAGCCCACAGGCCAGTTATTGCCCACCCCGTCTTACAAAATAATATTTATCTTTAGCTCAACTATAGGCATTCTAGTCTTACTTTTAGTTTGCTGTGCACCTCAGCCATGGAGATATTTTAAAAAAGAAAACAGACATTTAAGCAGACTTGTATTGATTTTTTAAAATGCTGTTATGAATATATTAACTGAACTGCACTTTATAAACAAAAACGATGACAAGGTCTCTGTTCTGAGGAGTTTACAGCCTAAGTAGTAATGTTTTCCAGTATCTAAACAATGAAGATTTCCCAGTCACTCTTGGAAAGTTTTAATTATCTCACATTTTAGTAGAGTCTACTCTTCTACCTACCTACCTATATACTGCAACCAGGTACAAGTGGTTAACCATGAAAAGAAACTATTTCAAATGCAAAATGGTATATGCCAAAAGACAGCCCTACTCTATAATTTTGTGTTCTGAATACCAGTTTTTGGTCAGTGAGCAAATGCCGTCTTTGAGCAGAATGCTCATGTGCATACATAAACATCCAATGAAGCAGAAAAAGTAATTTCACATTGACAAAACTACTAAGAATGTATGTAAAAACGGGAAGGCTGAAGCTAAAGTAGTTGGGGTTGACAAGGCTTAGACATAGTTAGCTCTACATTTTCAACATGGAAGGGGACACTGTAACCGGTCTAAACTTCGGTCAGACAGTACCTGTGTTTTCAGAAAGCTGTTTCAAGCCAGAATCGCATGCAATAAATGTACTGTTCTGATTCTCATTATTACTGGAGGTTGAAAACTCAAATTTGGTAAACTGTACAGTACCAACTCACAGCAGCCTATAACAGAAATACCAACCACACTGAAATCTGACCTTTATTACTGTAGTAAGTAACAAGGTTTAAAATGGTATTGTACATAGAATTGGATAATTAGTCTGCAGAAGTATTCCCATCATTGAATCATTGTGTGACTGAGAAAATAGGATACATGCTCAGACTGTCTTCTGTTAACTCTTGGAAGCCTATGTATTGTTTATTGTCTCCTTGATTATTTCTATCAGATATTTAGCTGGACCTTAAATGACTTTAAATAAAAAATAATAAATTGGAACACTCTCCAAGGTACTGCTTATGAAGGGTTCTATTATGGAAGCACATAATTGCTGCACTAATCATTTATGAATGGCTCAGAACAGATAATTAATCTTTAGCCTCATTTCATGATCAGAAATTTCTGCTATTTTTGCCTAAAATGGCCGCATCCTTTTGCGGTTTGGCAGGTCTATTACCACATAATACTAGGATATTTTCAGCACTGCCATTGCAAAACAATTTGTCAGTTGCCTCATGAATCAGGCTCAGGCTCAAAGCGTGGGTTATTCTGAATATAATGACAGGCTGAGTAACCTTGCACTGACAGGGGATTTCATTCTGTGCGGCGCACACGGAACGTACGTGTGTGTGTGTGTGTGTGTGTGTGTGTGTGTGTGTGTGTGTGTGTGTGTGTGTGTGTGTGTGTGTGTGTGTGTGTGTGTGTGTGTGTGTGTGTGTGTGTGTGTGTGTGTGTGTGTCAGACCCTTTATGAAAAGTCTTCCAATTGCAAAATCAAGATCCCCCGAATCTCGTTCTGTGTTCATTATCCACACATAAATGCACACATTCCTGTTTAAGCATTTAGGGAAATGAGACCAAATCCATTGCTTCTATAACTCCATTGGCCTCAGTGGAGTTAAACGAAGGATGAATACAGCCAAGATCCAAATCTGTCCTTGAGCAAGTCTCCCTGTAATATTCTGTGTGTTTGTACAGAGAATTGGTGCCATAGCTTATAAAAGCTTTTTTTACTACAGTGCATTTAGCCTTATTAAGTTTACTAATGAAGAGCAACTAAAGTAACTAATACACCAATAAAGGCTTACATACTGTAGCAACCCTTTATCAGTCAGGTGAAAGGCCAGCTGAGGAAACTCAAGATCAAAGGCAGAGCTTTTGACCCTCATAGCTCTATCCTGGTCATTACTGCCCATGAACTTTTTTTATATTTTTAATGAAGCTCTGCACATTACTCCTTTCAGTTATTCAGTGCATTGCTAGTATATAAAAAAGTCCATTACCTGTTCCCAGGGGGAGGGGGGACTACACTTATAAGTAACGCTACTTACTGGATAAATTTTTGAAAATGTGGGATAGTATCTTTGGTTTGGAGAAATGCTGTGCTGTTAGAATCAGAGATTGGCCCAAAGAAGGGCCCCTGGTAGGACTGACAATGCATTCTCTGTAGTTTTCTGCCTCTCTGATGAGTTAAAAAAAAAAAAACAGAAGATATTTTCATTACAATCAAACCTGTATCCGAAGTATGCCCTGTTAAAGATACCATCTAGATAGAACATTTCTCGTGTCTACCATGGATATATTTTTTTAATGTCCCAAAACATCTGCTTTCCTCAAAAGAGGGCAGAAGTTATTTTTCCTATTAAGAGAGAAACAGATATTAAGTGTATTTTGGATCAGATTCGTTACTCAGGCTACATCTAACACTACAGGGTTTTTGAGCAAAAACAACTGTTTTTCCACAAAAACCCGCGGAGCGTCCACACTTCGAGCACGTTTTTGAGTAAGTAAATTTACAGTAAATCAAAAGAACAGAGGCGCTCTTGCCACAGGAAATTTTTGCGGAAGAACTCTTCCGCAAAAAGCTTTTTGCGCAAGAAGCCTGCAGTGTAGACGTAGCCTCAGTTGTATAGGAACTATTGTTCAGCTTTCCAGCAGAGATAAACCTTTACTTAAAAGGGAGCATTGACCCAGACATTCAGGCAGCCTAGGCAAAGGCTTAATTGGGTACTATGTAAATGTGTAATGTTAAAGACTCTGAGGATTTCTATAATTCCATTATTTAATTAATGGGCTCACAAGTGGTTGCTGAGACACAGAGGTTGCTGAGACAAGCAAATAGCAGCTGAATTAGGGATGTAAACGAGTAGTCAAATAAGCCTAGCTTATCAGGTAGTCGAGTTGACTACTTGCATTCCCCCTGACCCTTGCTGCCTCCGTACCAGAGGCAACATGGGAAGGAGCAGGAGCTGGGGGAAGCTGGTTCCACCTAACACTGTCTCCATGGTGCAGAGGGGGCCATGACAGGGGAGGCAGAGGTGCAGCAGGGAACCCGGTGTTAGCAGGGATTGAAGATTGACAGCACCTCCCCCCCTTATTGATTAATCGAGTAGTTGATTAATCAAAATTTAACATCCCTAAACTGAATCATGGTCACTTTCTAAATCCTTTTACTTATTTCCAGATTCATGTTGAAAGATGGAGGAGCAAAATAATGCCCCAGCAGTCTAACTCCTCTCTAGTCCATGTAATGAGGGGCCACATTTTTGCACCCCAGAAGCTACCCTCCATTAGCCTGCCCCCCATTAGTTAGCAAACCATTGTCTCGGTGATGAAGAAGGGTTTCCCTAATAACGCATGTCACAATTCACAAATGAACATTCATCTCAGCAAAGGGTGCAGCCTGCAGTAAATGTGATGTTAAAAATTAACATGATCTAACATATATATTTGAAGAGCTGACAGGCCTCCCTCCAATCCAGTATACAGGGATGTTAGATAGCAGGTATTTGAATTGTCATGTAACCACATGAAGTCTTTGTGACTACATGACTATTTAATAGTCCCCGGGAGTGGGGCTGGCAGCCAATGTGCTCCCAGCCCCACACCCGGGGAACTCTCTCATACCCTGCGCTGCTGCCTCTGTATCCAATCAGAGGTAGCAGAGGTTCCCACCCCTCTACCCCCCCCCCACCGTCCCCGTCCCCAGCACCAGCTCCGCAGTGCTGCCTGCCTCAGAGGCAGCGGGAGTTTTTGTGTTTTGTTTTTGTGTGTGTGATTCCAATATTACAGTGATCTAGCAGGGAGTCAACAGAGGCAAGG
This sequence comes from Pelochelys cantorii, assembly GCA_032595735.1. NCBI lineage: Eukaryota > Metazoa > Chordata > Testudines > Trionychidae > Pelochelys > Pelochelys cantorii. Next base: position 34,971,671 of record CM064338.1, on the reverse strand, counting down.
GAATGGGACTCCTCCCTCCAAGGATTGTGGCCTTTCAGTGGCAATATGAATAACATTTGTCAGGTTGTGTTAACATAGGTAGTTCCTGCTTTGCAATAGCAGAATATTACCGATGAATTAATGGCTGTCGTTGCCTCTGTTCTAGGGCCATAAGGGTCAGGCCTGGCTCTCTCTCCAGCTGGGGCTTAACATACTAGGGATGGGAGAAACGAGTCAAGTCCCCGATAAGCATATGCCTGTCGAGTAGTGACTCAACTAGTTGCTTCACCTCCACCACCTCTGCCTCCATCAGACAGAGGCAGCAAATTGGGCAGAGGGAGCAGGAGCCGGTGTTGGGGGGGAGCCAGTTAAAAGCCGGTTCCTGCCAGCATGGTCTCTGCGGGGGGGCAGGGGAGGCAGAGGCGCAGTGGGGAAATGGCGTGAGCGGGGACTGAAGCAGCTCACTATCCCGACTGCTGCTCCTCTCCTGTTGTAATATACAAGAGCCGCAGGCGCAGGTTTCCACCCTGCGCAGGCGGCTCTTATACATTTCAAAGGCAGAGAGGCAGTGGGATAGCGAGCGCCTCCCTTATCGACTACTCGATGGATATTCCATCGACTACTCGATTAGATGATTAATCAAAATTTAACATCCCTAGAACACACCTTGGCTCATACTACTTTTTCTTCATGTAAAACATAGTTACACCCCACCTATCAGCCACCAAACCAGGATGGGCTGTCGCAGAAAACGGTATGCAGTGTTCAAGCCTATTGACAGAGGAAGGGGGAGGGCAGCAAAGGGGCAATTGCCCTGGAGCTCGGTGATTCAAAGGGGCCTGGAGCTACCAGCCATGGCTACAGCAGCTCTGAGAGCAGGAGGATGGGGTTGGGGAGGCACACAGCACTCTGGGTGGTGCAGAGAGCTGGCACAACCCCGCCCCTTCTGCCCAAAGCCCCACCCTTTCCATGAGCATGGAACTGGGACTCCCCCTACCCCCGCAATACAGGGGCCCAGACTGGCTGTTGGCTCCCCTGGCAGGGTTGAACCCAGATCATTTAACTCAGCTCCTCGAGGTGTGCTTCTGGATTAAAGATCGCAAGTACAAGTCACAGATTACAGAAGTAATAATGGATCGCTTCACTTGCGATAAAACTAGTCTATATTAGAGCCATGAATGGGTGAGACAGGAAGGGCAGCATAGAACTGCAAGAGACAAGTAATAACATGCACATTGTGTACTGTAGAACTTGGGAATGCAGAATGGCTAGATGTAAACTAGTCACAGGCTATGAAGAGTTGTAGTCTGTGATGATGGAAAAATAATTTTCCTAGATAGTCAGATGTGACCTAGGAAGACCTTGATGCCACAACAATTTGGCCACTTTAGCGTTTCTGCTTCAGACAGGAATCTCAGGTTGTTTTCCATCTATACTTGACATCGAGTCTAAACTGTACTTAATGAGCTGGTGTGCTGTGCTGGCGTGAGCACAGGGCTAAAAGTTAGATCCAGCGATCCCTTATGTAGGTGGATAATGTTTTCCAGGATATTAGTTTCAGTATTAGAAATAGGTACCAGGGACAGTACTTCACCCAAACATCCCATAGTTCAACTCACAAGAAGCTTAATTTACTTAAGTTATTTGGAAAAAGGCAAACCTTACAGGACATGCCACTCAAATATGAATGGAAAAGCTGACCCAGTATAGTGGGTCCACAAACCCTGTTCACCACTTATATGCCACATAAGCCCTACATTGGGAACTTAAGCAATGCATAGGGCTTGTGGGACCTAGGCATGTATTTTACCTTTAAAGCTTTAATAAGTAGATGATACACAAGTCTTACTTTGCTGTGCTAGACTCGTGGTATGGCCTCATTGAGTGATGGATTCACTAACATGTACTACGTCTCAAAGGCACGTAACATGGCATCAAAAACACAATAAAAAGAAGGAAGACACTTAATACCTGAAAAATCTGCTGCCAATAGGTCTACTGCTTTTAAAACTTTGACCTGTAAGAAGCCTATGTCCTTCATGTCTTGAAGGGAGTTCTTTATACACTGAAAAAAAAATAGTGAAGAGACTTTTTAAAATAATAGTTCAGCGAGAGGAGTTACTTGGACTTCAGTTACAAAATTTACATTACTGAAGTAGCGTAGCATAGGTTGACTTACAGATTTAGTGAAGACCAGTCCTTAATTTTGGTCCCTGTCCTCACTGATCAGTGTTTCACTATCAGATACTCATTCATACAACTCTACCAATCTTCAGTATACATAAGCTTAGTGGTTAATTTAGGCAAGCAGATTTACAGGAAACAAGCACGCTTATGCACATATTTGAATACTAAAATTGCATTATTCTAAAACAAGGTATAAGATATATTTAGAGAGGCAGCATTGAGCCCATGCCTAGAGTACTGAATTCAGAGTCAAGGATCTGGGATCAATTCATAACTCTACTATTGACTAAGTCACTTCACCGTCTGTGCCTCAGTTACCCTGTCTATAAAATGGGGGTGATAACGTGTATCTGTCCTATGTAGCACTTTAAGGTCTATGGTTTAGCGTAAAAAATAGAAAATACTAAATATTATAATCAAGCTTTAGCTTCCCAAAGTGAACAGACCAGAGCATGTTGCCATGATGAAAAAAGAATTGTAAATACTACTCTTGCTTGCTCTCTCTCATTATGATTTTTTAACATTCATGGTCTCTCATTTTCTAAGATAATGTCTTAATGTAATTCAAGTTTTCAAAAGGGAAATGTTAGTTTAAAAACTGCCAAATGCAAACAGCCAAATTGCTAGAGGCTAACTGCTCTGTCAACTCACTTGTCACACTAAACATAATTATGGTGTGTGATACCTTTTTCCATTAGAAGCTGTGTTATTACGACTGGGACAGATCGTCTTTTGATGCAATTTTCAGTATTTTTTAATAAAGTAGAAACAAAACAAAAACTCACATAGCGCTGGGAAATCTGTTCCCTTTCATTGGGGTCTCCCAAGGGGCAGGCACACAAATCAAAGATAGCAACCCCTGAACAGGGGGTAACAGCAATTAGCATTAGCAGAGACCCCAGATGCTTCTCCACCGGCACTTCTAAAATATGAGTTTGCTTGGTAGGTAGTGCAGTAATATCCACTTTACACCTAGAATATCATCATCATAGATTAATGATAAAGAGGATTACTTTAATAGGACAAAAAAACCCCACACATACGCTTGTAAAATAAGTCATTTTTTAACCCATCATTAATGATCAAAAGGTACAAATGAACTAAGTTTAGAAAAATAATTTACTTTTCATCATTCGGGCTGTTTGGTCAAGCTGGGGAAAATGAGGGGAGGGGGAAGCTAAGGAATGAGTAAATCTAGTTTGTTTCACTTTGTTTCTTGTCAGTTTCACTTCCTGGTTTCCCTTCATTAGCACAGGGATGGAATACTAGGATTAGAGATAATGCAAGTTGGGGTTTTAAATGCAGCTCTACTCTCATCCCTCACATAACTTCTTTTGATTTCTTTAAATAAAATAAAATAATAATAATAATGTGGGTGGAAAAACAAAGTCTAAAGGTTGTGTCTCAAAGAACAGCTTCTTTAAAGTCACAGACTTCATTTTATGCTACATGTATGCCCTGATCTCCTTTACAAACCTTGCTAGATCAAGGCTTCAGTGTATTGTTATATTTCCCAGAGGGGTAATGTGGCTTGCAGGTATCCTGCCAGCTCATAATGCACATTGTTATAGTCTCTGACACTTCTGGGGAGGAAAAAAAAAGAAAAAAAGCACACGTTAATGAGAGACAAGAAAACAAGAGACCAGGTTGGGGAAAAGCAAAAGACAGTTTGCTGGAGAGCCTGGAAGCAAATGGTCAAATGTGACAAAGTCTATACACCTAGTGCAGCTAAACGCCTTCTATTTGGAAGTCCAGTAAATGGAGTGGAACTTTCAGGAAGCTCTATTAGTTTTGGCATTTAAAAATAAGGTGAACAAAAGTTTGTAGTTAAAAAAAAAAAAGCAAAGAAGGAGAAGCTTTATTTCCACGGTATATGGGGAGTCACATTTCTCAAGCGGATGTGGCATGGATGATAGAGTTCTTATTCCACTTACTGCCTGCCGACAAGTTTTTATTTAAACAAAACTTGTTAAGGTGTTGTCTTAATAGGCAAAAATTCCACAGGGGTCCCCTAGGTGGGGTTTCTTCTGGGTAAATGGTGCATGCACTGTTCCTGATTGATCCCATTCCAGTTGTAGAGCTGGAGCGGTTTGTACCCATCTGCTATAAATTGCATGGTTTCCGCTCTTTAACAGCCTATTTTCTGGGAATGTTCGGAAAAACCTCCCAAAAACATTTAAATTAACACACACAAAAATCTAACCTAAGAAGTAAAAGTCACTGGTGTGATGAGAGCATAAGCCATTCATTTGCTCTGCATTAGGAAGGGTTTATTTGTGTAAGAGTCTAACTACCGGAATCAGTGGACATGCCTTTAACTTAGTTCACGGTGTTAAACACACAACTAGTTGTAAGTTTATTCTTATTGATAGCACTCAAATGCTATGGAAGAGGAAACAAGATAACACAGAAAAGAGCACCAAAGCTCCACATGACTACACAAAAGGACACATTTCAACCCATTTTTCCAGTGTAAGAGATTGTATTTAATGCTCTTTGCTACAACTTCAGCCCTGGAAGGAGAGGAGATGGGGGAGGAGAAACACAAAGACATTCTTTTCAACTCTATCACTTTGATCCAGGAGATCGATATCACCTTGGCCATGTTTTCTGGTTGCTTCTCACAGTCTATCAACCTAACACCTCTCCTAACTAAGCTTAGCTATAGCTTTCATTCAATTCTGGTAACTGTATGCAGAACATTGCCAAACACCCAAAACAAAATTGAGGGAAAAAAAAGCTGATATTGGTTTTTCTCCGATCTCTTTTATTGATCATAACTTTAGGTGCTACGTATAAGAATGGTGGGGTGGAGTGGAAAGGTGGCCATTACTGGAAAGAAAGGTGCCCCCCCGGCACAGACAATTTTATCACAAACTTCTGCATCATAAAAGTAGAGTTATATTGAGTTCCAGTTTGTTTTAGTTCAGGTTGACTGTTTTCATCTATTCAAAAAATTAATATCTACAAAAGGTCAAAGTAGACTGAGTGCAAGGATGTGGGGAGGGAGGCAGATGAGGAGGGGAAAGCTGCAGGAGTAGTATAAGCATTATTTCCTCAATTCTATGAAAAGTAACTGACTCAAAACATCTGGGTTTACTCAAGTTGCCAGTATGCCTTGTCTATATGTGGTATAGTTTTTCCTAAGAAATTGCAAACAGGCTCCACATCTGCACTGGCAAAAGGCAAAACTCTTAGCGAATTAGTACACTTAATCTGATTCATTTGAGTTGTTTAATTTAATTGATAAGACTGCAAGAAAACATCTTGAAAAATTAATCAAAAATTGAGTTTAACAGATGACTGTAGTAATTTCTACACCAGAGATCAGCTCTCGATTACTACTACTCGATTACTACTTTTGGCCAATTACTTTCACGGAACTTCTCTGACACTCTGGAAACCACTTTTTTTCCCCACTTATGTTACATATGTGAGTGGAATGTCATCATTATGATTGATTTGACATGGAAGGAGTTCAGATACTACCATGATGGGCAGCATCATAAAATCCTGGGAGGAAGCACCACATGAGTAATATTAGGTAATTCAATCGCTTGCTCACGGTCAGTTCAAACTGAGAGCAAGCTACTAAATCTACAAATTTAGTTTATGCTTTTAGGAGACCCCCTTCAGCAAAGTCCCTAATATAACATTCCTGTGTAGTGGCAAACTCATTTTTTTACTGGTCTCTTTTCCTCAATTTACATTTCCCCAGTTCTTAGTTCAGCACTTGGATCTAATCACCTGTCTAAAATATACTGTTGAATTGGTCTCCCCCTAAATTACTACACCTGTACATGTTCGGTAGAAATACAGACGTAACCTACTAATCAGCATGTGTTACTCATTCCCTCTCTGTTCTCTACCCACACAGATTGAGTGTGTTATGAACTCCAGCTTTAATCAGGGGTGAGGGAGCAATTTTTATATGTGGGGTGCTGACAGCTGTTGTACTCAAACTGGAAACTTTGCATGTAATAGAAACTACTTCAAGCCAGGGTGCTGCAGCACCCCCTGCATGCTTAGTTCCCTCAGCTATTGCTTTAATTTCAGCTATAGAAATTCACTTGTTTAGCTCTGGAAGTCACTGGTTCAATCCCTAGTATGTTGCCATCACAAAAATCACATCCCCCCTCCCCCCAATGCTACGCATTATATACAAAAGCTTCAGAGGGATAGCCGAGTTAGTGTGCAACTGGAAAAACTTCTAAAACAACAAATAGTCTAGCAGCACCTTAAAGGCTAACAAAACATGGAGATGGTATAGCAAGCTCTGAAGAAGTGGGTTGTGCCCATGAAAGCTCATGATACCATCTACATTCTATACATGCATCCCATTTCTCTTTACCAGAGATCTCAAACTCCTGCGTGTGGGAGCGATTGTGCAATCTGATCCGGCATGCTGGGGGGTGGGCAGGAATGTCCATTGCTCGGCCACCATCCTCCCACCTCTCCCCCCGACACCCCAGTACCCCAAGCATACAACTCTGGGGGTCAGAGGGGCATGGGAAGCATTCGTGCCCTCTCCGCTCCACACACTCCCCATGGAAAAGGAGCCATAGGAAAGCAGAGCTAGCGCACATGCCCAGTGCACTCCGCAGCACGGAGGGCTACAACTGCTGCCACTGCACAGCACCAGGCCCTCACAGTGATACCCAAAGTGGTGTGTTCAGGGGACCGAGTACTATGAGGGGAAGTGGAGGGAGAGACGGCAAGAAGGGGTAGAGCTTGGGGGGGGCAGTGAAGACAGTCCCGGGCTGGATTGCTCAACTGCCCCTACAGAGACTGGCCCACAAGCTGGGAGTTTGAAACCCATCACCAGGTCATCTTCTCGCTGTAATATATTGTGACGGGTTTTGAAGAATCACCCCTCGGAACTTTTGCAATCTGAATACTTCTGCGCCATTCAGTTCTTTGCCCCCTTTTGCCCCTTGAGTTCCATGCTAATTTGTGATTTAATATAATCGGCAGACACGTCTGATTTTTACTCACCGCGACTGATCTTTACCTCTTACACATCACCACCACAATTTACATTAATATGTTATACTGCAGGCAACTCAGAACTTGACTAGCTTATACTCCGTAATCTCATGAGTAAAAGAAAATATGACTAAAAGATTAGTCTTAATATTTGGATAGGGATCTCAAATGCCACAAAGGCCAGGAGTGTTTGGAGGCAGGTTTTGCAGTCTCTCACTCTAAAACATGGGTTCCCAAACTGGGGGGCGTGCCCCCCGGGGGCATGAAGAAATTCCAGGGGGGTGCAAGGCAACCCAGTCCCCCCCCCATCAAGTTTTGCTGTCCCGGTCAGTTCCCCTTTTTTGGGGGGGGGGGGCGCCTCAACAAGTTTTGCTGTTGGGGGGGGGAAGAGTTTTTCAAAAATCAAAAAGGGGGCATGATGCCGAAAAGTTTGGGAACCACTGCTCTAAAGAGAGGTATTTTGACTCTGAACGCTTCCTATAGTTTGGCAGAGCTCAAATCCAAGGTTTCGGTCCAGCTTTAACAGCCTTACAACTCAGTACCTACTGCACTGCTGTATAATTGGATTGTTTCTTTGCGCAGAGATACGACTGGTACTTGCCAGAGGCATCCCTACTCTCTTATTTAATGGCTTATAATGATCTTTCCTTAAGTCTTAGCAATTTTCCTAAACTCTATTTCTAGAACTAAATTTGTGTAAAATCAACATTTTACAGTCTCTCTCTCTCAAAGCGTATTCCTTAATGCAGAAACATTCTCTTCGAATTTGGCATAAGCAATTTCATTCAGCCTAGACAGATTCTGCAAACTTGAACAGCTTCATTTATTAACCCATCAAAGTCATATTCTGCTTACAGTTTGCCTTTTATCCCAATGGCTACAAAAACACTCAACAATGTAACTAGCAGACTAACTAGAAGGATCATTTCACCCACCACTGAAGACAGCCCCCTCTGGGTTCAGTGTGGCAGATGAGCGCTACAGAACTTTGCATACAGTTTCCACCTCACTTTATATATGCGTTGAAATCTGTGGGTTCAGGATTTCACCACATGTTCTATTAGGAGTAGGCTGCTTCAGTGTTAAAGGACATTTTATTTTTTTTAGATCCAGCTAGCACCGCACAGCCAAATGGTTCTGCAAGAGCAAAGGGGATTCTATTCTGGCTCCCTCATTGGCAACAGCGTGGTTAACTACGTCCCAATGGCAAAGCCAGATTCTGCCCTTATTCACAACTGTGCTGTTTCACTGGAGATATCTGGGTTGCACAGTGGAGAGAACAGAATTTGGAGACAAGGGAGGTTACACAGGCACAACCCAGGGTAGAATTTATCCATAGTTTTTTTTTTTCTTAATTATGGATAAAGATACAAGAGCAGGAAGAACACAGAATGGCAAGTCACTCACTGAGACAAAACAACATGGCAAGCTTAAAATGCTGTATTTTGCAGCATTGGTTTTTATATAAGAACTGTAGATGAACTCTTCACAAAAAACACATTATTTATGGAGTGCCAGGTTTTTCTGTACGGTGCGAACAACACTGGCATTACACATCCTGAAACAGTGTTGACCTATACTTGGAATCCCCCTTCTAGACTCTCAACTGTAGATTCCCATTTTCTCTACATTGCGTTGCTATGGAGAGTATTTCCCTTCACTTGGAAAGACAAACTTTTTTTTCTCCCCCTCTGTAAATAGTTAAAAATATCCAACAAAACCTTTAGATCATACATACACATTTCTTCTAATGCAGAAATCTTTTCTAAAGCTATTGTTTTGAAAAATCATTTCACTGAGGAATTCATGCCTCAACAAATGGTGAGCTTCACCTGCTGAAAAAATTACTTGGGTCTTTTTTCCTTGTATGCTAAAAGAAAACCAAAAGGAGAGGAATCCTTTGAATATTAAGGGGACTAAGGCCAGATGGGAAACATACCAATATTTGTGGCCTAACTAGAACAGAAAAAAATCAAGAGTAATGAGCACATTTTCCTTGCAAAAGAAAAACAGATTCTTCTGTAAACATTTGTCCATGTGATAAGAAAAATATTCAGCAGAAAGCATTTCCTGTTCTAGGAAGCCACAAATATTTGTATGGCCAGAGGGCATCATTTCAGTTGGTGAAGAGTTTCAAATTATTTGAATACATGAAGCAATAAACTATTCCTACTAGTTATTCTCCAACTAATGCCCCTAAAGCATGCTAAATTCAGTACAATTAAAGCCAGGGCCCCTGGCCCAAAGAACAAAATGTACAGCAGCTCTTCAAAAGGGCCATATTTTTTAATTTAAGGTACCAAAGTGACACACACATCATTTAAAAGCTTACTTTATGTATGTATGATGTGAAGCTGTCAGGTAGTGACATAAGCACCTAGGGCAGGTGACACAATGGTACCCAAAACAAGAAAATTTTTTGCACAGTTCCCAAAACACTGCAACAGAACTATGACTATAGTTATTACCAGTGTTCCCTGTAAGCTGTGTAGTAGCACCGCTTCATATGTGATTAATCGGTCCTGCCCAGTCAATCAGCTCCATGCACGGAGTCCTGAGCCTCTGACTGGGTGGAGCTGATTCATCACCTGTGAAGCTGTGCGGCCACGCAGCTTACAGGGAACACTGGTTATTATCATTTGAATTAATGGCATTCATTAATTTCAATGCCTTAACGTGGTGTTTATAGGTCAAAGCTACCCAAGGACACTGTATAACAAATTTTCATTGGTTTTATGTGAGTATTTTTTCCAGAAATGGTGAAGCCATTTAACATGTAGCAAAAAGTCAGTATATTGTACAATGTTGATTATGAGAGGTATCCTGGATCCGGGTACAGCATGTGGCTTCTTCAACCCAGTCAAGAAATCTGACATCAAAATATTTGCTGACATGCCCAAGACCACCAAATTTAAGTCTGGTAAGGAAAGGACAATCAGTCCAGAAATTGTTTTCCACAGATGCAGAAATGACGTTTCAGTGGTTCATAGTCATCCAATAGGACGTGTGCCTATGTCCTTCTTCCATGATGATGGAACAATGAAAAGAACAGAGAAAGCTGAATTAGAGCATCAGCTGGAAGTTCAATGTGAAAGAGTCCATGAGCTAATAGCATGCAACTAAGAAACCACAGTGTACATCAGAGATACCACGGCTGCCATACAAATGATGGCTGGAGATAAATTTACATACAGAGAACTGGCTGCTGAATATAAGAGGCAGATCCTTAAGGCTATGGCTACACTGCATACTTCTTTTGGAATAAGCTATTACATATTCCAAAATAGATTTTCGAAGTAGCACATTCACACTACAGGGAAGCCTCAAAATTAGTCCAAGGCAGGCTTCCCTAACGTGGAAGCACTACCTCGATTTAGAGCCCACAGGTAGCTTTGGGGAGTAATTACTTTGAATGGCCGGGGGGGGGGGGGGGGGGGAGGGGAGGAACTATTTCAGAAAAGCAGCAGTGGAGCGTCCACACTACTGCTATTCTGAAATAGCCCTATCAGAAGAGACGTTAATCCTTGTGGAATGAAGTTTACAGAATCTGGATAAGCTGCCCGTTATTTCGATATTATTTTGAAATAATGAAATTGCTGTGTAGACACTTGCAAAGTTACTTCTGAATAATGGACGTTATTCCGAAATAAAGTTGCTGTGTAAATGCACCCTAATGGATTTAGCACAGCTATTTCTGTAACTGAAGTCTTTGGCAGGTATGATAACAGTAACTCTGTGAAACTGTAGAAAGATAGTGCCAGTCAAGTTCTAAGGTTGGATGCAAGAAACACCAGGTGATTGGTGAATGCCCTGTGTCTCCAATGGAAAAGTGTCTGAAAATAGCATCCAGCAAGCAGCCACTTCTCAAATTTCACTGTGAAGAAATGGTTCAAAATGTACCTGAGAGTGTAGCAGCACAATGGATGCAAACACCCTTCTTCCTGGAGGCTTTTCCAATGATGACATAGCAAAGTTCAACACCGGCAGAGGTGTTATAGGAGCCCAAAGCTTGTACTATACTCAAGAGGAAGAAGACACATGGATGCTTCTGCAATATGGATTCAGTGTTCTTGGGGTGGGGTGGGCGGTGTCAAAGGAACCCGAGTACTTTAGTCAACAGCAAGGATCAAAACATCTGTACCAGTTGACCTATTTCCAGAAATGGAACACAGAGAAAGGTGCCTACAGGTTGGACCTCCCTTGTCCAGTACCCTCAGGACCTGACTCGTGCTGAATGAAGGAATTTGTCAGATAAGGGGAGGTCCCCTGCCCTGCCACAGGCCTGCCAGGACGCTCCCCCTCCCTGTGGTTGGCTCCGTTCCGGCCCCACTGACATTGGGCTCCAGCCTGCAGGGGTTGGACTTGGGCTCCAGACTGCTGGGAGCTCCCTAGCTGCTGTGGCCCCGCTTCTCCCCTGCCTGACTGAGGATCCCTGGGGACAGGGCTCACCAGTCCCGCTGCTGCCCTGCCAAGTCAGGGCTCCTCAGAAATGGGGCTCGCTAGGCACCGCCTCCCCGCTTCTCCTCTACCCAACCAGGAATCCCCAGGGACAGGGCTCGCTGGTCCCACTGCTGCCCGACCTCGGCCAGGGCTCCGTGGGAAAAGGACTCGCCAGCCACTGTGGCCCCACTTCTCCCCCACTGGGCTGGGGATCCCGTGGGATGGGGCTCACCAGTCCTGCTGCCACCCCACCTGGCCAAGACTCCCTGGGGATGGAGCTCCCAGTCGCCAGGGCCCTGCTTCTCCCCAACCGGACCGGGGCTCCCCGGGGACAGGGTTTGCACTCCCAGGCGCTGGGGCTTGCTGATCCAGCGACATCCGTGGTCCTGAGAATCCAAGATTTTGGAGGTTCAACCTGTATTTCAATCCACATCTTATCAGCACAACTGGTAAGGGTTGCTTCAGACCTGTACATGCAATTTTTGATGTACTCACCCCTGACTCTGCAACATAGTTCCTGCTGTCCACAAAATAAAAGGATTTGACTGTCATCCCTATTCAGTATTGGTGGAAAATAATCTGTAAATATCGTCATAACCAATAGAGCTTATCACTTCAAAGATCTTGCCAAATGGGAGAGAGTGACAGGCAAGCTATAATTTGTGCAGCAATGAAGTTGGTACCAGTGCTGAATGACCAGAGAAAGAAACAGACCTGAAGAGACCTGAATTGTGTGTGCCTCAATCTAGCCATTAAAAAGAACAAGTCGCTGGTCAAACTCTCGCCATATGAGAACAGTTTTGATAAGCATGTCAAAAAAGTATCTTAAAGAAGATTTGGATGTCTTTGAACATAGGGAAGCCAGATACTCGTTCACCGCTGCAATATGGATGGAAAAATGTGGGTGATGAAATACTTTTCCAGGTTTGTCAAGGGCCCAGTGGTATCTAAGCTTCTACAAGACCTTATTTGTGAATGCACCAGGGGAAGTCACTGCACAGCGAACTTGGTTTTCAGCACAATCTTCCCTGCACAGAATGCAATGGAGATTGCGGTAACCCACACACTCTTAACAGAGATCATAGTGATGAAAGATACAATGATAATGAGGTAGAGTAGACACGACACCAGTGCTGTGACATTTCAGTGACACCTGTAAATAGGTATTAGATTGTTTTAACCTTTAGCTGATTGTTGTCATGCTTTGCAATCATTAAACTCACAAATACAAATATTTCAAAGTGGCCATTTTAACATGTTGATGGTGTCCTTGTTTATCTCTGTTTCTAGGATAATGGCCCCTTGTGACAGCTCCACATCAGACCTCCTCTTAAAGTAGCTTTCAAATGCTGGATGATTTGTGTGTGTTTAGAGAAGGCACATTAAGTCATCCAACATCAGCAACATCTGCCGCTCACATAACCTAAGTCAGTGGTGCGCAATCTTTTTTCATTTGTGACCCCCACGTTGGCCACCGAATTTGGTTGAGGGAAAAAAAAAAAGGAAGCGGCCCCTTTAATTGTCCGGCCACTCTCTCCCGACACTCCCCCATCCCTACCGCATGTACGTCGGGCGCCGAGCCAGGAAAAGCGGCCAGCCGGATCCAAGCGCTGTGACCCCCCAGGAAGGCCCATGGGTTGTGCACCGCTGCTCTAAGTCACTGATCCTGAGATTGGATATTCACAAGTAGACTCCGAGCTTTATGCAGCTACAAGTGTCCGTCTGTGTCGATCCAATCTCAGCACGAGGGACTAAGTAGTGACATTACAAAGTCTAACAAAGGAGAAGGCAATGAGAAGAAGTTTTATGACCAGGGTTACCAAAGACCTCTAGTCTAATACAAACAGGGTTGGACTTGAGGGAGGGGAAGGTGAGGACAAAGAGCTACAACACACACTTTCCTGTAACAGAAACATAAAAAGCTCCAATACTAACCCTTAAAAGAAAAAAAAAATCTCACCAGCAAAGATGATACAAACCCATCACTTGTGAAATTTAAAGCAAAAAACTGGAAAGAAAAATTAGGGAATAACCTGTAGGAAAATCCTATATTGGCCACAGGATAGATTAGATGACTCACCAGATCAGACTATAAGAATTTGTGAAACAGAATGAAATTGGGTAGTTATGCGAGTCACAAGCTCTGCTCAAATAGCCAGCATGTTATGTTAGAACACAATACATGTACGTATTTATATTGCACTCCTCTCAGCAGTGTCTGTGTGCTGCTGGGATAATGTAAACCAAAGTATAATGCTACTCTGGACAGTACAGTGCAGGTTAAATTGTTCACATTTAATAATAAAAAAAAAAAAAATCACATCATTATCCACATTTTAAAAACTTACATTCCCAAAAGCTCCTCATGCTTTTTGTTATCCTTTCCCCAGATCTCAATGTCCAACATATCCTTCCTGTCAGAGAGGTAGTGAAAATCAAACTGTTCCCTCCACTGAGGATTTGCACTCTTACACAGTGTCTAGAAAACATGCAGTTATAATGTTTACTTTTCTCAAATGACACTTATTTCCACAGTTATGTATACATCAATTTCATCTACAAGGATAAGGCCTGAAGGTGGGGCATCAGATACCAAGAGGAGAATCCACAGTTGGGGTCTGCAGTCTGTCATGCAGATTTGCATTTCTCTTAAAGGTATTTTCTTCCCCATAATGATAAACAGAAAAGCATGGATGTGAACGTGTGGCAGGAGAAATGCTCATATAAGGAAGTAGAACCACCATCTCCAGTTGAAACAGACCACAGGGCTAGTTCAATGTCACTTCTATTGCATAAATCAGGCACAAGCCCTTAGAAGTCAGTGAGATTCAACAGGTTTAAATGAGATCAGAATCAGGTCCCAGGTTTTCATTCTTTTATGTAAATACACAGGGACCTTAGCAAGATGGGAATATGCAGTTAGGATATGATCTTGTAAACCCTTAGGGTTCATCTAGACAGCTGCGCTATGTCAGGATACTTCTGGTATCCGGGAATAGCGTTTTCTGGGTCTTAAGAGCATGCCTGTTATTTTGAAATGCAATCGAAATAACGGACTTGCTATTCCAACATCCCGGTACCATTCCACGAGAATTAAGGGACTTGTCAGAATAGCGGTCTCTCAAATAAGTTTGAAATAAACTACACAATTTGTGTAGCTCCAATCGCATAGCTTATTTTGAGCTAGCGCTGCTGTGTAGATGCACCTTCACACACACGTGTAACTTTATGCATGCAAATAATTCCATTGAGTTCAGTGAGACTATTCACATGCAGAAATTTACACAGGAACACAAGTGTATGCAGGATGAGAACCTTAATTGCTTGCAATACAAAATAATACACAATAGATTAGATTATATTGGAAGTACACCAGCAGGCTTTTTATATGTGCACTGGCCATTACAAGAGACAGGATACTGGATTAGCTGCACCACTGCTAGTGTCTATCCTTTTTTGTCTGTTGTGTGATTGAATAAGGGTAAGTGGAATCCTTACCCATAAAAGGATGTGAATCATTTTTAATTTTAATATTTATTTGGGTGTTAGAGATAAACATAAAAGTGCATCCTAGATGGAGATAAGGCATCTTAACGATAAAGATTAAGAGATCTGTTTATTATTTTTTTAAACTATTTTTCTAATGAAACAGGGTCATGTGCTGTTCCCCTTTGGTTAGAATTATATTTACAATGACAATCACAAGATGACCACGTTTTGTGGACTCTCTGTAGTAAGCTCATCAGAACTTCTTTTTAGAATTATCAGATCCTGTCGAGCATATCTAGCTCATTTGTTTGCATTAAGAGGGTTTTGTTTTTAATTTTGTTTCCCCCATTTTTAGAATGAAAGGGTGAAGCCCAGTGGAACTCCATTCAAACTATGGACTATAGGGGAACTGCACAGGATGCAAGTAAACATTAATTCTGGCCCTGCTCTAAGAAGAGCACAATGTAGAACAAGCTCTGGACAGCAACACTGGAAATCTCAAAGGTTCTTTTTTTAATATTAAATATGAATAGTCTTTAAAAAGCCAATGAATGTTTTTAAAGTGTCAAGGCACAGATTTTAGGGTCTGTCCTCTACAGCACACTGAACATTACAAAATGACTCCTGTATTGGCAGAGAACAAAACCATGTGTTATGCATGAATCTGGTTTCATTATATATTAGGGCTGCACATCCATCACTGTGAAGTGTGTATTTTACATATATAAACACACAACGTATTCGCTATTTCCCATTCTGCAGATAAATGTACATATGAGGAAAAAGTTCATAAAAAAAAATCTAAACTCCCTGAACCGTATTTTGATCTCACTTACACTATTATAAATCAGGAATCATTCCACTGAATAAAGAGTCTCAGTGGTGTAAAGAAAAAAAAAAAAGATCTTTTATTTGCCCAAATTGCACGCACATAGCAATTGTCAACACTTACCTTACTCTTATATTTTTGATCTCCGAGTTTCAACAGGACAAAAATCTGCATCATGCCCCTTCCTGGGATATTCTTCCCTTCTAATAAAGTGATAGTCACAATTCCATTCCATAGCTCGTTCTTTCGCATGGAATCAGACATTCGCATATTTCGTGTGAAACTTGACTGAAAAACAAGTTGACTTCATGAAGATACCATTAGATACATCTCTGAAGCACTTATATGGCCTCCCATATTCCAAGTGCCACAACCTCTACTGTAGCCTCATATTACCTCTGGAGGTGCAGAATTATTGTTATCCCTTTTTTTATATATAGATGGTGAGCTGACAGACACTATATGATCTGCCCAAGATCACACAGGAAGTTTGGTAAGGATGGGAACTGACCATGGGTTTACTGATTCATAGACTGGTGGTCAAACCACCAGACTACTCTCTTCTCCTGTTATGAACCTATAGCACTTTGCTGGCTTATCTTTAGTATTTCTTGTTATCAGAATTTGGGCTTGTGGCTCAAAAAATACTGATGCCCACTGAAACGTGATTACTTTTATCTGGTGGTTTTACGGCACCTACACCATATATATATTTCGTCATGCAGTAGTACCTAGGCCATATTTTATTGGCAGTGGAAATGACTCAAGTGGGCCTTTATTTTGGGGGAGAAGCAGAGAAAACTGGAAATTTAAGGCTACCCCTTTCTTCTCAGGGTAACACATGCCACATTTTATTGCCATGCAACAATTTTTAACATGCCATGTATCTGTGCTTCATTTGTGACAAACCAGTGGGTCCAAAAGTGAGGAGGATCTTTCACTAGTTGCATGAAAACAGGATGTATTAGCTTTAAAAACCAAGTATGAAATGGTGTCACTAAACAATAATATGGCAAGAGCACCTCAGGCCTGGGAATAGCATTTTAAGGAAGAATTACACAGTAACAAAATCCTTAAGTCATGGGAGGCACATACACACATTTTAACTTGATGTTTACTGGTTAAAATACCAAAATGTTTGAATCCCACATGCATATTAATATGCTTCTATTTAAAACATACTGTTTGGCTTTCCTGGCACGCTGGATGAAAATTCCTACCTTTAAAAAGAAAATGAGATTTTGATTCATAAATCCAGCTGCAAAGCAATTTTTTTAAGTTCATCTTGTAGGCCAAAAAGCTAAAGCATGACTGTTCCCATGGACATACTTCAAAGTCCCAGCAGATATATTCCTCCCTAAACACTGCAACTATTTCAAAATCCTTTTTATAAAAAAGGGAGTAATGTCCACAAGGGATCAAAGGGCATCCTACAGTCTGGCAATTGCCTAAGAAA
The DNA here is from genome assembly GCA_032595735.1 of Pelochelys cantorii. Classification (NCBI taxonomy): domain Eukaryota; kingdom Metazoa; phylum Chordata; order Testudines; family Trionychidae; genus Pelochelys; species Pelochelys cantorii. The sequence continues at coordinate 34,954,305 of CM064338.1, read as the reverse complement.
AATGGCAGTGCTTCCATGAAATATGCCCTAAAATAATTTTGTGGCTTGGTATGTCCTAATTTTGAATTGGATGTTTATCTTGGAAAGGCTTCTATCTAACTTGTCCATAAAACAGCTCCACTTAGCTCTACGAGCCCTGTGAAAATGGAATCCAACGCTGGCTATTAAAGGGGCCTAGAGATTGCTTCCATATGGCAGAACAGCATGGGAGTGGACGGCTAAGGCCTACAGCAGGCGTTGCTTGGCTTGAGCTCCCGATCTATCCATGGACACTCGTTGCATTACACCATAACATCTGGATTATTGCTTGTAATGTCCCTGGGAAATATCCACTTCCCATCAAAGCCTTTATCTATCTCAGTCGTACTTTGAACATTTTAGTATTTAACACAGTCATGTTTGATGTGATGTACTTGCTGCTTTAGGTCCAAGGATTCGCTGCCCTCCCCCCGCCTTTCCTTGAAGGAGGGAGAAGGTTTTGAAGCTAGTTCACAAAAAACAGAGTAACTTTATTATCTGCAGTACATTTTGTTTTAAATTGAAATTTCCACTTAGCTAGTGTCTCCAGGCTCAGCAACAAAGAAAGTTATCATCACTTAAATTTTAAAAACAAATTTTGGTGAGCCCTCTCATATGGATCCTTTCTGGTTTTGATCAGTTCAGTGTTTAATGGTAGCAGTTCAGGCCTATGGTCCTCTTAACCAGTATGTGAGTCTTCAGGGCAACATTCAGTATAAGATGAAGGACTACATAAGGCCCTATGCATGATTTCTTAAGGCCCAACTTTTGGCTTTAGCACCAGCCACGAGTAAGGTTACGTCTAAACTCCGCCGCGTCCAAGGAACGCTTCTGCTTTTCCACATTTTTTTTTTTTTTTTTTTTGAGGAAGAGCAAACACGCTCTTCAGGGAGCCCTGAATACCTTGTTCTATGAGGAATAAGGGCTCCTCCGAAAGCGGAGGCTTTTCCATTATTTGGCCCCATCTAAACGGGGCCAATTGGAGGAAAAGCCTCTTTCAGAAAGGCGATCTGAAAAAGCGACAAATTGGGGAGCGCAATTTGCGTCGCTTTTTGCAAAAAAAACCACACACACACCATAATGTAGACCTAGCCTAAGAGAGGAGAACTGAACATCAAACTCTGCTTCCTGGCTTATGGCCTGTTCCAGCTCTGCTCGATCCCTGTCCACCTCCACAGGAGAGGGGGCAGGCCTGCTGATGGAGGAGAGGGGGAGAAAAGGAGGCCGTTGCTCCAGGGCCCAGCTATTCAAAGGAGCCTGAGGCTCCCGGCCTCCACTACTGCTACTACAGCAGCAGCAGCTGGAGCCCCGGGCCCTTTAATTCACCTCGCAGCTCTGAGGATGGAGGGGGTGGGGCACCGTGCTCTGGGCATAGCAGAGGGATGACTGTCCTGGCCCCACCGTTCCGAGAGCACAGAGCTGCTCCCCCCCGCCCGCCCGCGCACACACACCCACACCCACACACCCCTACTTTGCCATGGGGCCTGCACAGGCTGTCGGCTCCCCTGGGTGGGGGGCAGCAGCCCTCAGAAGGCTGCTCTACCCACCACAATGCAGGTGACTAGTTCAGGGGCCAACTCCAGTGTGGGAGTATTTGGGCTAGACTGTGGATATTTCCATGGGTCGAAGAGGACAGCTTGCACTGAGGTGAATGTCACCCCAAGGTAAGGAGGGACAGATATTTTATCATTCATTTTCAAATCAAAAGGATTTCATTAGAACTCTTCTCTCATGCTTGTCACCTAAGTGTTTCAAGGTGAATTACACAGTATCAATGAAGTTAGCCTTGCATCATCCCCATGAGATCAGAAAGTATTATCTCCACACTATAGACGGGAAGAGAAAAGTTAAGCGATGCGCACAGGATCTCAAAGCAAATCAGTGGCAGAGCTGGTAAGGAACACAACTCAGGCTTCCTCACTTCTAGACACTCCTCCAATCACTACTGGGTTACACTCCCTCCCAGAAAGGGCACGGTGCTTGTGGGGAAGGGTCAAAGCTTTTCTGTCTGCTGGTGAGCAATAAAAAAAAGAAACTGTCATACATTTATTTAAATTATACAGTGAGGTGGACAAGCGTAAAATGAACCCATCTTTCGCCTCTTGTACTTAAAAGGATGAGACAGGACAACAGAAAGTGTTCAAATTCCTGTGAACAGGTCAAAGCAGAAATGGGAACCACTGTAATTTGCAAAATAAAATAGAAAAAAAAAAGTAAGTTTCTGGACCTCTACTCATTAGGCAGGGAAACTGTTCTGCAGAGGCAGTTTCCCTCTGGGAAAGAGGAGTGGAGGACGAGAAAGGCAATTGAACTGACGTGAGATTGCTGTGATGACACATGACCCTTTGGCAACTGAGTTCTATGGCATCGTTGCCCAAAGGGTATTGCTATAGAGAGCCAAATACAATGAGGCAGGCAAACACACACGCTAAAAGGAGGGTGAAGGATTATCCCCTGCGATAAGAGGTATAGGAGTACTTCATTCCAGAGCCATCCTTTCAGCCAATTTATTCAATCAGCTTTAGATATCAAGGTGGCAATTTAATCACTTGTTTAGGAATAAACTGCTGCAGGTCAATCCCCTCAGCCCCCTAAGCAAACTCATTTGTTTGCTTCCTAGATGTTCAACGCTGAAAGGTTATTCATCTGTACAAAGCATGGAAACAACATGCAGGGCACCCTCGGTGCAAAAGTCTAGCTACCTGGGAGAAACAAGGCTACTAAGCATCAGCCATAGATTTCTTCTATGCCCAAAAATACCTCTACAGGCTAAGCAGCCTGGAAGAAAAAAAAAAAAAAAAAAAAAAAAGGGGGGGGGAAGGGAAGGGGGCACTTCATTTGTTTTTCTTACAGATGGAGAGAGTATAATGAATGCTTCCTAAAAACAAAGGGACCATGTTTCTCTCGGCAGCATTAGGTAAGTTTGAGAAGCGAAGAAGCAAGCTGCACCCAAGTTAGCTCTATCAAAAAAACAATGCCATCCCACACTCCCATCCCAAGCAAGGGGCTCCAAATACAGTGAATATCTCTTGCTAGCTTTGGGGCCACATAACTTAATGTGACCCGCCCCTCCAAAATCAGTGATAAATATATGCCGATAAACAAGTGTGCCAAATCGATACCTCTGGCACCATATTGATTTCATATCCACTATTCAGTAGTAGAGACTGTCTCTGCATCATACCCATAGTCAACACTTGCATAATTTTTTATCTTCTATTTTCTTCATTAAAAAGTAATATTTACTTAAAAAAAAAAGAGAGAGAGTAGGATAGGCAATAAATAAGAGTATTTAAAAAGGTAACAGGTTTAATTTACTTTTTCCACTCTGCACATGGGACTACAGCAGTTTTTGGTACCTGAGTGAAACCATTGCTCCTTTTGTGGATATTTCTGGATACCTGCAAGATGGACTAGTGACTAAAATAGTAAGACTCATTTGCGACATTGACATCTGCTACGTAAAACCAAGATAAAACTGAGAGGATCAGATCCAGTTATAAGCCATAATTGTCTCAGAAATATATAGGAGTTGAGAAATCAAAGACTGAAAAATATCACTTATTTTTCCCCTTTACGTCCTTCTACCCACATAAGAAAATACTGCATAACAACAGGATCTGAAAAGTACAATAAAATCCCACTTTAGTTCAACTTGTCAAGAAGTTAAGCTACCCCTAATATAAAACATTTGTTTTCCTGATCATGTTAAAGATGTAGATTTCTGAGACACATTTAATTTAATCAGTGTGATGCAGATGTACCAGGAACCACATTTCACAAATGGATTGTATATGGAGTCTTCCCTCTTTGAGCAACAGCAAAAGTGTAAAAGCCAGAACAATAGTACTGAGTTTGTGTATCCATTATATAATGCTCCCCCCCTCCCATATTTCTGGTATCTTTATCCAGTCCGTCTGCATTTCTTCTACCCCATCATGCTCTTCTGGCCATTTTTCTATAACCTCTCATGCCTTCCCCTACATATCTATATTCCCCATGCTCACCATTTTTCTTTCTAGCCTTTATGTTCTGCCACAAACTGCCAGTACGGTTTCCACAGCCCAGAGTTTCCTAACTAAAGATGGTTATTGATGGACAGTACTAGTATTTTAAAGCAGTAGCAGAATCAATAAACCTGGAAATATTGCTTTGTCAGATTTTTTTCCAGCACATTCTGGGAAATTCTTTACTGCCTCAGATAGCTGCAGAAGCTTTTCTTAAGAGATCACACTAGAGCATGAACTATGTCTTGTCTGTGAAGAACTGAAGCACTCTTACCCTCTAGTGGCTATAACTGAATAGAGCAAAGGGTTGCAGTTATTTTTTCTTGCAACAATAATCTTGCCTGCACTAATCCAATATCAGGCTTTGTCATCTCTTAATTTTATTTAAAAAGAATTATTAAGATGTTAGCTGGAGCCTTAGGAACTGAATGACCTGCCAACATGAATTAAAGTTTTATCTTCTTTTTTCCCCTTCAAAAATGTGTTTAAGACACAGAGAGATAACATACAACAAAAAAGAAACACAGAACTTCGACTGGTTTGGAGCAAAAGGACAAGAGTTGGAATATCTGGCTCCGCGGCCTGGGACTCCAAGCCAACGAGATTCAAGTGACAGCTGTGTGCACCCACATGGCAGAAAGAGATCAAGCCACATTTGATCAGGGGCTGGCCCTAGTAATTTCAAGAGCTTTGGTTAAAAACTAAACTGTTGAGCTCTTCAATTATTCCATCACTTTCTGTCATATTCCACTGAGCAATTTCTGGCTGTATCCCTGCAGCATGAATACAGCTGTGAAAAGCCAGCATTATCCCTGGAACGGTTTGGTTATGCCAAAATAGCGGCAGACCTGTGCCCAGGAATGTGCATTGCATGGCCTATCTTTAAAAAAAATATTCTGGTGGTGTTATACCTGGAGGATTCTATCTACCATGGGCTGAAGGGAAAAGTAATTATTCATTTAATATATGCACAAATAGCTTCATGAGGAAACTCCCCAGATGTTATGCATTCTTAAAAGAGCCAAATTAGGTTTTTCTAAAGTTATGTTGTAAGCTCTCAAAATACAGGATATCAGCATCAGATCCTAAGTTTCTATCATCGACGCAGAAGCATTTTGGGTCCTTTATATAGCAATCATCATGTCAGTCCCTTTCCTGAACAGTTTAAATCCAAAGTAAGTATGATGTAATAAGTAAGTGCACAAAAAAAATGGAGGCCCAAAGAGATGAACAAAACTGAAAGGTTCATGTGCATACATAGTAATGGCACATGCACATCTTGATGGCATCATTTTATTTCTTTAGCAGCCAGAATACCTGCTCATTTTTCCAGGGAAACCCTTTGCAGTAACAGAAATGTCACATAAGAAGATGTGTCTTGTGGGAGAAAGGGAACAAGAAATTTACAGGGGAAAAGGGATATAAGTTACCTTGGATGAAGTTCGTTTCTTCCAATTTGACCACTTCTATCCATGCGTGCCCACCATTGTAACAGAGAGAATCCAAAGGAAAGGGAGGAAAACAGGGAAAGTGGTTAGCCAGATAATTAAGAACACTGGTTTGTAAACTGTGGTAAGGAAGGCATATTACTAGTACAGAGTTGGATTTGCTACTGCATTCAACTAAATGGTTTCCTTCGCAGATCATAACAAGCAACAAAACCGAACACCTGCATTGCACCAGAAATAAAAGGAAACAAAGCATCAAGAATAAAAAGTGGAGGAGACCTGGAGCCATTAGTAAAATGCATTGTTCACACTTCTGGTGCCATCTGGTCCTACTAAACTAATTTAAGGGGGAGGAGTTTGGAAATCAGCTTGCTCTTAAGTGCATAATATGGACAAGGCCATTTTGCTCTTCTGAGTCTATTGAAAATGGCTGAGCTATTTTAATTTGAAACACAAGGGTCTAAAATATGGTCACTTAAATTTTCACAGAATGCACCTACTCTTCGGGCATCTGTGTTCTGACTTTTAACAACCCTCCACTCCTCCTCCTCCACTCCCCCCAGCCCCGCATCCTTAAGGCTGCTACCCAGAACTAATGCTGCATCCTCTCTTATCCAAAAGCCCCCAGTAGCACTCTGGCCTACCTCCCCTTAATATTACCAGAGGAACTGTTCCCAAATGCCTCCAGAAGCTCTCACGTGGAACATACACCTCTCTCTCACCCCCTAAGGCTGCCATTCCTTGCTTTGTATAAGTTAATGGGGGAGTTGGCCTCCCAGCCAAATAGACTTACGCTATTAAGACTAGCCAAGATTTCAAGGTAAGCGGTCAGGGTTTATTAGAGGACTTTTGACACAGAAAGAATGTCTCATTAATGACTAGAAAGGTAGAAACATTAGCAGCCATGCGTACAAAATATCTTGCTTTCTTACCTTTAAGATCAGGCAATTCATTCTCTATTTTTATATGAAAAGCTACATTCTTATAGCATATACAATGTTAGGTGAGATCACCACGACACAAATAAAGAGCTCTGGAACTATTAGTTATTATTATTAGGTTATTGTTAAAGGTTTTAAATAAGCCTATGCAGAATGAGAAAAAAACCTTTCCAACAACACACTATTCTATTACCTAATAAACTAACAACTCTTAAAAACAGGCATCTACTAGAAAGGAACCATAATGAAAGGCAGACCTCACCTGTGAAGTCTATTTCCTATACTTTCCCCATATCATCATTCTCCCTTGCATGAGTGTCCCATGCCTATTGTGAATCCCCATGTGTCTAGTTTAACAGCCTACAGTAGATTTTAGCTTTCAGACTGGATTCTGAAAAAATTAAAAAAACTGTCATATTTCATATTCACAGAATTACTTGCCATTTTTTTGCCTGCAACACTTACTACTAGTTCCATGTTTAAAACTGCACATGCTTAAAAACTGAAGCTATTCAAATAATATACTTTGGGGATTTTTCCCCTGTCAAGCTGTTCCCTAAATGACAGCAAGCTGAGTTACAGACTTAGGCATGGTTCATGTTTTGAGTGAAGCACAAATAGTGATATTTAAAAAAAAATAGGTAGTCACAAATCCTGATCCTGAAAGTCCTGACTCACTTTAATTACACTCTTTGCAGCCTCTGCCAACTCCTTCTGGGTTCCTATCACCATGTTCAATACTGGAGGCTCATGGCCCTTCTGCAACAGGAATGGGACCCAAAGCCCAAGTGAGTCAATGGAGATACTAGCGAAATTTAAGACTGTGCCTAGCCTGTTCCCAGTTTGGCAAGAACATAGCTCTTCATGCCCATTTCTCTCAAACCCCAGTTTAATGTGGAGAGAACACCTTTAAACAAAAATCAAAGTTTAAACTCCTTGCTTACAGTGAAAAAATGGTATGTCCTGAAAGAGTAGTCCTGAAATCTGCAGGGCATACGTTCACTTAGCAAGTGCTACACTTTTAGAGATCTGTCTCGCACACACATTCCTAGAACTATATGGAGACTGTTCTCATTCATAAGCTCAACCTTTAAAGCCACAGAACAGAAGCACCTGAAGTATAAGCAACTTTTATCCAGTCCAATGTGGTTGATTTTTAAATCATGAAATATCAAGTTTTCAATGCTGAGTCTCAGAGGATGAAAATAAAGGTGGCATTTCCCAGCACAGAGTAAATCAGATTACGGAAGCTTTCTTTTTTGTGCATTCCAGCTATAAATTTGATTTCCTAAGCCACTTACAGTTCTCTTGAAGTCTCCTTGCTTGACTGTTAGACTCAAGTTTAACACAATCTCTCCCATGTCATCTTCTAAACTGTTCGGATCTTCCAATTTCAAAATCTGTTCAGTAGTTCTACAAGAAGAAAAGAGAGGCTCCACTTTTAGCTTGTGGTTCATTATTGAAGGTCACACTGAACTGTGCAAATTCTGGGGTTTTTAGGCTTATATTTAGCAGACTGTAAAGTTTTCAAAATTGAGTCTGAATGTTAAAAATGTGCAGTCTGGCATATTTCTTTGTGGCATATATTCCCTGTCAAAAGATCTTATAGCTTCCACAAAACATACAAAATTCAGCACATTAAATTAATACTTAGTATTTCCACCACAACTAACTAATATTGATAACTTTTGCCTGCAGACAGGCAGAACACTGATCAATGCTATTCCCATTTTACAGGAAAGGAAACTGACAAGGACTTGTCCAGCTGAATTATTCAACAATTATAGACTGGACTTTGACTTGTATGATCTGCGTTCAGTTCCAAGATCTGATGCAGATATCCTGCATCACCCTGGACAAAATATTTCAACACTCTCTGCGTTAGTTCCCACTCTGAAAATGGAAATGATAATATTTCCCTACCTCACAGAGGCGCTGTGGAAATAAATTCACTAACATTTGTGAGGCACTCAGAAGAGTCATGAGGCTGATGATGCAAGAAAATGCACTTGCCCCAGACATCAATGTCAGTACAAGAGCCAGGAATAAAACATGAATTCCTGGCTCCCCACTTCACGTTCAGACCAAACATACCACAGATAAAAGATTAATCTGCTGCAAAAGTGTTGTGAGCATTTGAAAATAATATTTCTACACTCAAGTGCAGAAACACATTTTACTAAATTCTTATTGTACCTGTTGAGCTCAAGGTTTTTAAGCACCACACATGCAGATCCCATGAAGTCAGAGAAAGTTAAGTCTCGGTCATATACCTAGTTGCAAAATAAGTGCATGTTATCGTCACATCACAAGACAGTTTTGCCACATCAGAGAAAAGAACTGACATTGAGTTTAATCTCGTATACTGGGAATCAAAGCCTGGATGTTGGTCAGGAATAACTCTCCACTTTTTAATATGGATTTTCAACTGAGTATTTTAACAGCATGTTGAAGTGCCTTCTTGGCAAATAGTGAACAGAGTTGTGTGCGCGACAATGGGATCGTGACCATTCCTATATATTTTGCAGTCTGTACTGGAATCAAACACTGTACACAACCACACACATTTTTAGCTACAGATGTTTTAGCAATTAGTGCTTACAACTGGTAGCTTTCAGCTCTGCTAACTATAAAGTTACCTCATAATAAGAAAGGGCTTTGCCGCTTGTCACCACTGCCTCACAGGTAATAATTCTACTCAACTCAGTTCACCAAATTACACTCAAATTATTTCATGTAAACCTCATTGATTTCACTGAGGTTACACAGATGTAATTGAGGGCAGAATTTGGTACAGGAGGTTTAAACGCCTCCAGTCAAACAGATTATTTTGACCTGGGCCATTCACAAACCGAAAACACAACATCCAAGTAAAAGATGGCAAAGATGTGTGTGAATTCTTAATATAAAGCTTAGAAAACCTTGCATACTCATTGTTTTGAATACATGTTATTTATAGCAAAATGTCAAATTGATGTAGCATATACATAGACACACACAAAAAAGAAAACAACTAGTTCAAAGAGCTTTTACCAAACATTTCAGAACCCTAACCCAAAATTTACCTTGACCCGGAGCTTTTGATCAAGAGTCTGTATTGGCAAAACAACAGTTTCATCCCAGACTGGATTTAGGTTTTTAGAGATGACCTTACTTTTGTATAGAGTTTTTCCATTCAATTTAAATTTCACATATGGATCACTTGAACCTATTATAAACAACAACAATACAAATGGGATTAGTCTGAAAAACACTACAAACACAAAAAGTGAACAAATAACAGAGAAGAAAGAACCCAAGAATTGTACTGAACATGGCTAAAAAGTGGCTTGGTGGGAAGGGGGAAAGAAGGGGAGGGGTAGAATTCTACATCATGTTTGTGCTCTCTGCCATGTTATCTTGGAAGAACACTGGTTATTCTTAACTCTTCTCTTTTTTGTGGGGGGAGAGAGGGAGAAGTAGCAAACAAAAGCAAGGATGAATCTATAAAACATACAGACAAACAATAAAGACACAGAATTACAAATAAAATGGGATACATAAAAAGCCCTGCAGATTTAATCAATTACACTTATAGAAACTGTTATGGGATTCAATATGAACATAACTACATTTGGCAGATCTTTTGAAACTAGCCAACACAATGTAATAGAGAATTGTATCCCTGCTATGAAATTATATAGACTCATTCAAAAGACCTATAGGAGGGTGCTTATTCATTACCAATTCCGATAGGATTTTAGAGTAATTTTTTAGAGAGTCTTATTCAGTCCTGAATGTCTTCTTCATAAAAGGTTGCTTGATAAGTAGTATGAAAACATTTTGGTGAAAGACAAAATATCCCCCAATGCAAAATATCCTCAAATGCAACTCAAAGAATACTCTTTACTTATGCAGTGATAACAGATTCTCCCCCCCCCCCCCCCCATTCTTCTTTCTTTTTTTATTGAGGAAGGAGAGAGGGAGACAGAAACAATGCTGCACAGGAGTTAAAAGGACTTTTTTTCCCTGATCCTCTATGAGACCCATAGTTAGAGTCAACCCCCAAACCATGTGTAGTCAGTGAGAGATTTTTCATTGCCTTTAATGGGTTTAGATCATGCCCTTAAGCTATAAATCAGAAACATCATTTATGTTTACTTCTGAAATACACAGCTAGAAAAGGAATATTGAACAAGCACATGCGCTTTGCACAGAAATGAACACACTGATGGTATCCAACATAAAATCTGTCCAACAGAGGTTGCATTAGTTAGGAAATTCAATAAATAGGACTATTTAGTGTAGCCTTTTGTTAATATTCCAGGAGAGGAAAATTGGAATTCTCTTAAAGGAGAAAAAACAAGAGAAGAGAGACTGCCTTTATCTATCCGATAAGCAGAAGCAGCCTGTGTTATTATAAATATATGTCCCAACTATTCATTACACCCAAAGAGGTAGCATATCAAGATAGGACAAGGGAAGGGAACTGATGGAATGAAAACATGAATAGAGCAGTGGAAGCAGGTGGTCCACAGCTCTAATTCATCTGTTTCTTGAATAGAAAAAACTTTGAGTGAAGGGAACCTTTAAAAAAATAAAATAAACATAAGCAAACAGCCAAAAAAATCTACAAGAATAAAAATCAAAACATAACCAGCCTCTTTTTCTAGGAAACACAAGCTCCAATTGCTAAGCGAGAGTTCTTATGCCATTATTGCAAAGAAATGTTTCAAGGCTGTTGAATGACCTTCCTTTGAATGACCAGTCCTTCCCCACATACCTCTATTTACTGTACAAGAGCACTGTTCAAGAGAGCCAGGCTTTAGCAATCACTCTGACACACACATGTATGAAAAAAAAAAAAACAGTGGGAAAAAACTATAATAAAAAGAGTCTTTTTAATTAAATAAGATTGCCACTCCGGGATCAAGCCTTCATGCTTGTCAGCTTACTCTCAAAATAAACATCTCAAAAGCAGGCCTCAGTGGTGTCACTTACTCAGGCAAGGCATCCTGGGTAATCCCTAGGTATCTTGACAGCTACATAATGTTCAAACTGTTTCATGGGTGAATGGCAGCACTTGCGTGAAAGAAAATATTAATGTCTGGAATTAATAGAAAAAGGGATGATGGTTTACAAAGCCAAACGAGAAAAGGGTGTCAAGTTAGTACAGTGTTAATTGTTACAGAAAATAATTGAGGGAGAGCACGCAGGAGAAACATGCTGCGGTTTGTTCACCGAGCACAACTGTCTTACTGTCAGGAAAGTAACATCTCAACTAGGCAAGCAGGGGAAAAAAAGGGGTCGGCTGCTCAAGAATGCAACTCTGAGATTATACAAATGACGAGATGACACCTCTCTGTCAGCCAACAGATGGACTTTAACCTTTGCATCGGGAGCTTCACAAACAATGCAGCTCTGTGGTATTTATTCTGATGGAACCAAATAGCTTGAACATCAAAACCTTTACTGGCAATGGCACCAGATTAGAAATGGAGCTGAACAAAACATTAAACCACAACCCTTTTTCAGAAAGGAACCGTAGGGGAGGAATACACAACTAATTGTTTAGCTCTAACGAAGCTCTTTTTTCACTGTCTCAGTTCTCTTTCTTAGGACTTGTCTACATGGAAAATTAATGTGAATTAACTCAAGGTGTGAATTTAAATTGGATTAGTTAGCCTGCATTAAATCCGTGCGTGGCCACACTCGTTCAGAATTCCAGTGGAAAGAATTCAGTTTAGCTTAATTTTCTTCCAAACAGGGTAAGAGTATGACTCAAGATTTTGAAATTTATTTTCAATAAGTTAGAAAATGAGAGAAAAGTGCTCAATGAGCTAGAAATAACACAAGCATGAACATGTTTTGATTCGCTTCTTGCGAGTCTTAAACAAAAGCCTAATAAAAACAGAGAGAAAAAAGCAACCTCTGAAAAATTATTCCATTGTGACTTAAAATTTTGTGGGTTTTTTTTGTTTAATAAAGGAAGGATACTTATTAAAATGACATTGGTTATTTAAAGTAAATTTTATTATACCCATTTTATTTTTAATTAAAAATCAGTTTCTCAGTTTTTTCTTTCAATCTGTGATCCTTCCCTGGATTTTACAACTCGTTAAGCAGCTGGCTTGCCTTTAAAGTAAAGTAATTAGTCAGACTGTGTGTGCTAGTCAGTGGCCAGGATGAAAGCACGCTGCATAACCACTTCTCCCTTCTCCTTGGGGTTTATAATGCCCCATAGTTTGTTAAATGTACTTAACTTGTGTTAAAGAATCATTCGTTATCTTCTACAATTGTGAGTGAGCATGTGAATATGGGTATGCATGTACTCCTGTTGGAATTCTGCAAAAGCACCATGGCGCCACTATACAGAAGATAACTCTCCCACCCACCACCACTTGGAAATAATATTCTAAACTAAACAGACAATAGAATTCAGGCACTAAGCCCTATGGACCTGCACCATTAAATTTAAAGAGGAGCTTTGCTTTTGACTTTGGTTTCAGCAGGAGTAAGGTTTGAGCTATATGAAAGACCTTCTTTTTACCCTATACCATGCTTTAGGTGGATTATTTTTAGTAGCATTTTTCTCTAGAAAAGCGGCTTATCCTGTAACACTAAAGACTATTCACTCAGTATCGGTGGACTAAATTCACTGGAACTTGAAGTTGCCTAAAACAAACAAACGTATTCTGTGCATAGTAACTAGATAGGGTTTAGTTTCTCAGAAAGAGTTCACAGTGTTTTTAAATGGTTACTGCTGCCCTCTAGCAGCTATTATGAGATTTGTCACATCAACTTTATGACTAAACACTTGTTTCATACTTTGCAAAAGGTATAGCAGAGCTGGTTTTCTTTCAAACCATGTATGCATCCCCTACAGATCAGGCTGCTGGATAACATAAGCACATGAACTGTAACTGTGTTTAGAATACAAAGATGCTAATATCCTAACAATTGTGTACGGAAATAACAAAAATTGAACAAAATATCTATAGGGCAAAGCAGGAAAAAAAATGAAAAACAAACAAACTGTATTTGAAAAGCTGTGTATGTGAACGGGAATAAGCCATACTGATTTAGAAGCACAGGCCTCTGGTAAACTACAAAAACACTTTTCAGTAAAGATGTGTATGGAACGTATGTAAGCCCAGAAATAAGCCACTGCTTGTAGAAGGTAAATGTGAGTTGACACCTGATAAAAACAAAGAGGCAGACAAGGATTATTTTGTAAAATGCATCCTGTAGAAGGTCAGAGCAATCAGGGTGGAATAATTAACAAGTATCTTTCTTTTTCTGAGGCAAGAAAGCATCAAGTAGCATTAAAAAGAATGTGGAAGCCAACGCACATATCCATTATTGAGGTGGGTATAGAAAACCACACTGGGAATCAAGCAACTAGATGGTCGGAGAGCACCCAGGTGTTAATAATGGGGGATTCGACCATAGAAGCAGACAGCTGAGTCTGCGATGACAGGGAGAACCACATGGTGAATAGTCTGCATGCCATGAAGGCTGCGCTTCTCTTGAGTGCTGGGGAGAAACTGGTGGTCATGGTACATGTAGGTACCAATGACATACGGAATGATAGGAGAGAGGTCCTGAAAGTCAAATTTAGGCTGGTAGGAAAGAGATTGAAATCCAGGACCTGAATGGTAGTGTTCTCTGAAATGCTTCCAGTTCCACGCGCATGGCCACGTAGACAAGCAGAATTGAAGGGTCTCAATGTGTAGATAAGACAATGAATGGGGTAGGGAGGAGGGGATAATATTTATTAGGAACTGGGGGAAACTTTTGAAAAAGGGGAAGGGGGAGACCTTTGCAGGAAGAATGAGTTCCACCTCAACCAACATGGAACCAGATTGCTGGCATTTGAAATTGAAGTCATAGAGCAGTTTTTAAAGTAAAGGCTGGGGAAAAGATGACAGATGCCATGGAGTACATGGATTAGACTAAGGATGTTAAGAGGTGGGTAGCTGACTAATTATGTAGTTGATACAATTTGTATCGACTACACGATTAGTCGATAAGGGAAGGTGCTCTGTCCTGGCTCAAACTGGTCCAGGAGCTACCCTTGCTATCGCTCTGCAGTTTAAATGTAAATTTAAACTGTAAACCAGCCGTTTTTTGCGCAAAAACTCGGAGCATCCACACCTCAAGCTCGTTTTTGCGCAAGTTAATCGAGAGAACAGGGGGTTTTGTGCAAGAGTTATTCCTCTTCCTACGAGGGAATAACTCCTTTTTGCGCAAGAGCTCTTATGCAAAAAGTTGTATGTGGACAGGGAACTGCCTCTTTTTGCGCAAAAAAACCCTATAAAAAAAAAGCGGCCATTCTGTGACTAACTATCAGAGCTTTCTTTTGAGAGAGCATCCATGCAGTGTGGACACTCTCTTGCGCAAGAAGTTTTTGCGGAAGATCTCTTCTGCAAAAAGCTTCTTGCACAAGAAGCATGTAGTCTAGACACAGCCTGAGATACTAAAGAAGCACTTAAGGATGATAATAAGGTAACTGCAGGAAAGCTAATGAATTCTTTGCATCGATCTTCATGGCTGAAGACATGGAGATTCCCAAACTTGAGCCCATCAATCAGAATTGTCAGACACACAGATGAACATAATTTTGTGGGGGAAATCAACATGATTTCAGCAAAGGGAAATAATACCTCACCAATCTACTAGAATTCTTTGAGGGGGTCAACAAGTGGACAAGAGAAAACCAGTGGATATAATGTACTTAGATTTCCAGAAAGCCTTTTACAAGGTCCCTCACTAAAGGCTCTTAAGCAAAGTAAATTGTCATGGAATAAGAGTTATTATGGATGGATAACTGGTTGAAAGACAGGAAATAGGGGAGGAATAAATGGCCAGTTTTCAGAATGGAGAAAGCTAACTAGTGGTGTCCCCCAGGTATTCCAGGTGTACTGGTATCATTCCTTTTCAACATATTGTGACAAAGTCCCCTGGTAGCTCCCTGGGGGTTCTGCGCTTCTTGGTGGTTACATGAGCGCCTCAGAGACTCACAGAGCCCCCTTTGTTGCCCTGGGATTTCCCTAGAGGCAAGGGTCCCCACTTACCACGTCATTCTCATCACAGGCCAGTCCTTGGGGGTTCAGCATTTCTTTGCTTTGCTGCTTTGCTTTGCTCTGCTCTGCTCTCCAGTTCTTTTCTATGCACCTTCCAAACCCCACCCCCGCTGCCCGGGAGGAATTCTTTTACAGGAACCCCAGAGGCCTTAATTGGCAGCAGGTGCTTAATTAACCCCAGCTGCAAGCTGCCTCCTACTTAGGCCTCTATTTTCTACTCTGGCTGCTGGGCTGTGTTTAGATGAGGCTCATTTGGAAACAAGAAAGCATTAACCCACCTCCCAATACGGCTGCCTTCTATAAGAGTTTTGCAGTTTGCAGGCTGTGGTCTGTCACAATATTCATAAATGATCTGGAAAATGGGTAAACAGTGAGTTGACAAAATTTGCAGAAGATATAGAACTATTAAATATAGTTAAATCCCAAGCAGACTGAAGAGTATCAAAAAGGATCTCACAAAACTGGATGACTAGGCAACAAAATGGAAAGTGAATTTTAATATTGATGAATGCAAAGTAATGCATATTGGAAAACATAATCCCAACTATGTCTATAAAATAATGGGGACTAAATTAGCTGTTACCACTCAAGAGAGAAGTCTTCAAGTTATTGTGGATAGTTCTCTGAAAAACATCCACCAAGTCATAGAATCATAGAATACTAGAACTGGAAGGGACCTCAAGAGGTCATCAAGTCCAGTCCCTGCCCTCATGGCAGGACCAAGCACAATCCAGATCATCCCTGACAGATATCTATCCAAGCTGCTCTTAAATATCTCCAGTGATGGAGATTCCACAGCCTCCCTAGGCAATTTATTCCAATTTATTCCAGTATTTAACCACCCTGACAGTTAAGAAGTTTTTCCTAATGTCCAGCCTAAACCTCCCTTGCTACAATTTAAGCCCATTGCTTCTTATCCTATCAGAGACCAAGGAGAACAATTCTTTTCCCTCCTTGTAACACCCTTTTAGATACTTGAAAACCACTATCATGTCCCCTCTCTGACTTCTCTAAACTGAACAAACCCAGTTCTTTCAATCTTCCCTCATAGGTCATGTTTTCTAAACCTTTAATCATTTTTGTTGCTCTTCTCTGGACTTTCTCCAATTCTTTCTTCAAATGTGGTGCCCAGAACGAGACACGATATTCCAACTGAAGCCTAATCAGAGCAGAGTACAGCAGAAGAATTACTTCTCACGTCTTGTTCACAACACTCCTTTTAATGTATCCCAGAATCAGGTTTGCTTTTTTTGCAACAGCGTTACACTGTTGACTCATTTAACTTGTGGTCCATTATGACCCCTGGATCCCTTTCTACAGTACTCCTTCCTAGACAGTCACTTCTCATTCTGTATGTGTGAAACTGATTACTCCACTTCGGAAGGAACACTTTGCATTTTCCCTTATTAAACTTCATCCTATTTACCTCAGTTTGTCCAGATAATTTTGAATTATGACCCTATCCTCCAATGCACTTGCAACCCCTCCCAGCTTGGTATCATGTGCAAATTTAATAAGTGTAATCTCTAGGCCAGTATCTTAATTGTTGATGAAGATATTGAATAGAACCAGTCCCAAAACAGACCCCAATGGAAACCCACTTATGCCTTTCCAGCATGACCATGAACCACTAATAACTACTCTCTGAGAATGGTTGTCCAGGCAGTTATGCACCCACCTTATAGTAGCCCCATCTAGGTTGCATTTCCCCAGTTTACTGATAAGGTAATGCGAGACCATATCAAATGCTTTACTAAAGTCTAGGTGTACCATGTCAACTACTTTTCCCTTATCCACAAGACTTGTTACCCTATCAAAGAAAGCTATCAGAATGGTTTGACATGACTTCTTCTTTACAAATCTATGCTGACTGTTACCTATCACCTTGTCTTCCAGATGTTTGCAGATAGATTAATTACATGCTCCATTATCTTCCCTGACACAGAAGTTAAACTGACTGGTCTGTAGTTTTTTAGGTTGTTCTTATTTCCATTTTTATAAATGGGCACTATATTTGCCCTTTCCAGTCTTCTGGAATCTCTCCCAACTTCCATGACTTTTCAAAGATGATAGCTAAAGGCTCAGATACCTCCTCTATCAGCTCCTTGATTATTCTAGGGTACATTTCATCAGTCCCTGGTGACTTGAAGACATCTAACTTTTCTAAGTCATTTTCAACTTGCTTTTTTTTTTTAATTTTAACTTCTAAACCTACCTCATTTCCACTAGCGTTCACTATGTTAGGTATCCCATCAACAAACTTCTTGGTGAAAACTGAAACAAAGAAGTTATTAAGCACCTCTGCCATTTCCAAGTTTCCTGTTATTGTTTCTTCCTCTTCACTAAGCAATGGGCCTACCCTGTCCTTGGTCTTCCTCTTGCTTCTAATATGTTTGTAGAATGCCTTCTTGTTACTCTTTATGTCTCTAGCTAGATTAAGCTCATTTTGTGCCTTTACTTTCTAATCTTGCCCCTGCATACTTGTGTTATTTGCTTATATTCATCCTTCGTAATTTTACCTAGTTTCCACTTTTTTATGCGTCCTTTTTGATTTTTAGATCATGTAAGATCTCCTGATTAAACCAAGATGGTCTCTTGCCAACATTTCTATCTTTCCTATGCAGTGGAATAGTTTGTTTTGGGCCCTTAATAATGTCCCTTTAGAAAAAAAATACAACCTACCAACTGTCTTCAGTTTTTTCCTCTTAGTATTCCTTCTCATGGGGCCTTACCTCCAGCCCTCTGAGTTTACTAAAATCTGCCTTCCTGAAATCCACTGTCTTGATTTTGCTTTCCTCCCTTTTACCGTTCCTTAGCATAATGAACTCTATGATTCCATGATCACTGTCACCCAAGCTGACTTCTACTTTCAACCAGTTCCTTTCTATTGTTAAAATCAAATCTAGAACAGTTCCACCCTGCCCCCCCCCAGTAGCTCTCTCAACCTTCTGAAATAATTAAAAAAAAAAAAAAAAAAAAAAGGTCCCCAATGCAGTCCAAGAACTTATTGGGTAATCTGTGCCCTGCTGTGTTAGTTTCCCAACAGAAGTCTGGATAGTTGAAGACCCCCATCATCACCAAATCCTGCACTTTGGATGATTTTGTTAGCCGTTGGGAAAAAAAAAAAAAAAGCTTCATTCACCTCTTCTGCCTGGATAGTCAATCCCGTCTCCTATGTCCATCTCAACCTTAGTCCAAGTGTATATATTTTTATTATACAAGGTAATCTACAGTAGCAGTAAAAAACAACCAACTAACCACCCCAGAATGTTAGGAATCATTAAGAAAGGGACAGAGACTATGATATTCTCTATCTTATTGTCTCTCTATAAATCCATGGTACACCCACATCTTGAATTCTGCAAAAGCGATGAGGAGTCCTGTGGCACCTTATAGACTAACAGATTTATTGAAGCATAAGCTTTCGTGGGCAAAGACCCACTTCGTCAGATGCATGATCTTGAATTCTGTGGACACCTGTGGCCACCTCACCTCAAAAAAAAAGATATCTTCGCATTGAAAAAATTTCAGAAAAGGACAAAAATGATTAGGGGTACAGAATGACTGCCATATAGGAAAGATTAATAAGACTGGGACTTTTTAGCTTGGAAAGAGAGACCACTAAGGTAGTATAGGATAGAGATCTATAAAATCATCACTGGTGTGGAAAAACAATGAATAAAGAAGAGTTATTTACTCCTTTTCACAACACAAGAAATAGGGGTCACCAAATGAAATTAATAGGCAGCAGATTTACGACAAACCAAAAGGAAGTACACCTTCATATAGTACAGTGAACCTGTGCATCTCCTTGCCAGAGCATGTTGTGAAATCCAAGACTATACCAGGGTTCAAAAGAGCGCTAGATATATTTAGGGAGGAGAGTTCCATCAACGGCTAATATCAAGGATGGGTAGGAATGGTGTTCCTAGCCTCGGTCAGAAGCTGGGAATAGGTGACAGGGGATGGATCACTTGATTATTCTCTTTTCTGCACATTCCCTCGGTGGCATCTGGTATTGGCCATGGTCAGAAGATAGGATAATGGGCTAGGTGGACCTTTAGTCTGACCCATATGGCTGTTTACGTTCTTACTAGCAGACTTGTTAGCAGTGTTGCCTGGATCCTTCAGGACAGGGCCTGGGAATGTGGGGAGGTGCAGGAGGCTGAGGGCCAGGGGTATGTTCTCTCCCCCCAGACCGCCCTCCACCCACCTAGAGAGAGGCTATCCTCTCCATCGCAGGCCACACCCCCAGCCCACCTGGGGCCTGTTCTCTTCCCCCCACAGCCTGCCCGGGGGCCTGTTCTCTCCCCTCCCCTGCAGCACTATGGCCAAGGGCTGGAAAAGAGAAAAAGGGCTTGGGGCAGGTGTGCTGACAGGCAAGATGGCAGTACCCCAGCCCTGCTGGCCACTCCCTTCATGCTGCGGCTGCCCCCAGGAGACACTCTGCAGGATAGCTCTCCTCTGCAGGCTCGCTGTCCACTGTGGCCACTTTCATATCATGTCCTTGAGATCAGTAGCCCCTTCCCTCGCATGTTATGGAAAACTGTCCCTCTTCTTGGGTTTCCAGTTGTCCTGGCACAACTAAACCCTGATCGTGCTTTAAGTTATGGTAAGAGGAAGCAGCATACTACATTTGGTGGCCCTAGCTCTTACTCTTTAGGAGGCGTTCTTGAACAAATGGACTCGGAGAGACAGGCGCGCACACACACACACACACACACACACACACACACGAGGAGGAGTATGGTTTAATATTTACCATAAGGACAAAGCTTGTATGTGCAGGAAACTGAGCTTTTCTGGGGCCAATTCAAGGCAGTGGGTATGAACGCCCACAGGAAATAAATACCATCACAAACCTAGCCACTTGCCTTCCACATTAAGAGCAAGGCACACTTCTATAAACTTGCCTTCTGTAACACATTCAGACTGTACACAACATACACACGTGCTCATGAGCCAAATCAAAACATTACACAATTCCCCCGGGGTGGGGGTGGGAGGGGGAAATGAGAGAAAGAACAAACCACACATGATGGATAAAGTTAAAGTTACTCACATTGCTTGGTCTGCTACTGGAAGCTGGTCAAATACTGCAGTGATGAGGCTGGCATGCATATACGGAAGAGACTATACCTGGTTTTTACACTTTGCCCCTCACCACAATATCTAAGCACCTTCTATATAGAAGTAGCTACATTCCTTCTGGAATTAATAGCACCTTTGGTACGTCTCTTTTTGGGGTAAAAGTTCTGTATGGAATCAGAATTTTGGTTAAGTACTTTGTCAAGTTGATTTGTCTCAACTTTTTTGGGTAGACTCAGTCATCAGTGTTGCAAGTGTCATTCTTATGATGAACACATAACACACTCGTGTCAGTACAATTAAAGGCCTGACTATGTAGCAAGTTACTGCATGGCAAGCCAGCTGCACTCAGGGACCTTCACAGTGCTGTAGCAGTGTCCTCGTGGGACATTACTGCACCGCAAGCTGCAAGCAGTAGATTCACACTCCACTTTGCTGCACAGTAACTTGCGATGTAGATAAAGCCCTAAGCCTTCCTGTCCAAACAATAATTTACGTTACTGTAAAGATTACTAACACAAGTCCCAGACAGAGCTGTTTACAGTGGAAATTTTGATATAGATCTCTCTCCATTAGGAACAACCAACAACAAAGTTATGGAAACTCACCTCTCTGAAAAAAAGGAAAAATGTCAAGAGCATCTAGGAGAGATTAAACGTATGTTCCCAAAGGGAATCACTCAGCTTCAGAGGAGTGTGCAGCTGCAGGCAGGTTTGTTTTTTAGAACCATCTGTAGGTGCAGCATAAGATATATTGCAAAGAGCTGATCTCTAAGAAAGGCTATGGAATGCAAGGGCCTCAAAATCAACTTGTGTGACCAACTTTTTTCTTTTTAAAGCAAACACTATATGACTACTTTCAAATAGCCTTCCCATGCGGTTTCCACAACTGTATCTTTCATTTGTTTCCTATATGTCAATGTTCCACGGAGTATGTATTAAAAATGTGGGGGATGTCATGTGAAAAGCTTTCTAAAAGTGGAAGTAATGTTGAGCTGGTGAAAGATGATGGTTTGAGATCCCCGGAGACTAAAATCCTCTAATTATATACAAAATAAGCACAATGGAAGGGTAAGAGTCCCCACTCCACTTGGGTAATGGGACTCACATCTTTCATTGAAGGCACCACCAAAGGTGTGAGGGGAATTCACTTGCCAGGTCCATTCAGCACTTGGTCTCTCTGCAGGACTGCCAAAAAGCCAATTAAATTAGCATAACCTATGATAGTGTCAGTTGTGTTTTGAACTCCTGCCTGCATGGAACTCCACAGACACCAACTCAATTCACATGGGACAACACACTCACCTGATCTCATTATGGTAATGTCACATCAATAGCAAACAAGGGAGGGAGGATGGACTCCAATGATGATAAACTCATTCCATAACATCCAGCCTATGTTATTTTATACATCTTTGACAGTGCTTTCCATTTAGTCATTTGGAGCAATCCCAGTAGGAAGCTATGTTTTCCACAATACAGTGAGACCTCTCTATGCAGCCACCCCAAGGACCAGGAAAAGTCAGTTACTTAAAAGGTGTTTTTTAATTCATTGGTGGAATTTAAAAAAAAAAAAAAATGAGATGTATTGACAAATTCATAGACTTTAAGGCCAGAAAAAAGACAATCAAGTCTCATTTCCCGCACAAGCAGGCATTATCTAAGGATGACTTTGCTTAAGATAATGGATTGATTGTTAGAGGCAGTATGTACTCAACATAGGTTTGAGATTTTACATTTTTCTTCCTGGAGTTGCATGGACTCTGCTTAATATATTTAATTAACAGTTCTTGGTTTTAGATGAAACCTCTCTGGTAATGTTCTTTCCTCTGTGTGTCCATTTCTCATGAGCATCCAAGTGACTGCATTTACTGGAATGAGTGTATAGGGGAGGCAAAGTTTCAGAATTACATGCACAAGCACTTACAGAAATTGAATTTGCATCTGGCACATCTCAGTACAGGGAGCAGAAGTTGCAAGTTCAGGCACTCAGGAAGAGAGATTTTTACCTAGCAACCTGTAGCTACTTAACAAGGTTCAAATTCCAGATATTTGCAAACTGTTCACAAGGAAGCCTTACATCAGTCATTGGGGTAGAAAGTTGACTAGTAAATCTAAATCATGAATAGATCAGAGGAACTAATGATCTGATTGCAAATATCATGAAAGCAGAGAAAGTCGAAATTTATCAGATCCCTTATTTGCTATGAATTACTCTCAGCCTAGCTGCTATGTACACTTGCATAAAACTCAGTCCCTTCCCCTGTGTTCTGGCAATTTGTAATCAGATTAATAGAGTGCCACTGCATATCCTAGCATTGTGAAGGTATCAGAGTATTTTTTAGTTATGGCCAGATTTAAATATATATACTTCATGTATTTGTATTTAAAATGTACTTTGGTGCATGCACCTCAATAGAGCTAGTCAAATGAATCCCAATCCATCCACAAAGTAATAAGATGGGCATGCAAGTATATAGAAATTAGTGCCTTATGCAGGGGTGAATGCTCTCCTGCTCTGCCTGGATTTGGGAAAAAGAGGGGAACCATGTGAGAAAAATCAAGTACATAGATCTGCGCATACAATATTTATCTGTAAAGACAGGGTAGAGATCAGATCATGGAACAACATCAGGAAATAATTAAGGAAATCACACAGTGCAAGAAAGAGACTCAAAGCAATGCACACAGTGTTAAATCTGTCACGGAAGGTACAAAAATACCCACGACTATATGTTCATGGATGATTGGTGTGGAAAAGAGACAGAAAGACCGATTTTTTTGTAGTGTGTGGCCAGAAAAAAAAAAAAAAAAAAGACTAAGCTCTTCAGGTTACATCATTTAACAGAAATAAGTTATAATGATACTCAGCATAACCATACACTGTTTCAGGGCAAAAAATACCTTTAGGGTGAGGCCAGGAATTGACTTTGAACCTGACCACAATACAGAAACTGAAACTCAGCAAGAGGAGCTGAATTTCCGTTTCTTGTTTTAGTACAGGTTGAACTTCTCTTGCCCGGCACCCTCAGGACCTGACTGGTGCCCAACCAGAGAATTTCCCGAACCATGAGAGGTCAGTATTGTCTAGCAGCATGACCAACACTTCCACTGCTTACTGGGCTCTTAGAAGACATGTAGGGTACGTCTAGACTACAGGCTTTTGTTGACAGAAGTTTTGTCGACAAAGCGCGTTTAGACTACATCCAGTTCTGTCGACAAAGCAAGTTGCTTTGTCGACATGACAGTGTAGATGCAATAACACCTTCTGTCGACAGAATTCTGTCGACAAAAGGCATTATTCCTCGAAGAATGAGTTTTACAGCCGTCGACAAAACTGCTCAGTTCTGTCAACGTTATGTCGACAGAACTCAGCGGCAGCGTAGACACAGGTATAGTTTTGTCAACAAGGGTGTGTCTAGACTACAGGGTTTTGTCGACAAAGGTGGACTTTTGTCGACAAAATTATACCTGCATCTACACTACCGCCGAGTTCTGTCAACACAATGTCAACAGAACTCAGCAGTTTTGTCGACGGCTGTAAACCTCATTCTACGAGGAATAACGCCTTTTGTCGACAGAGTTCTGATGACAGAAGGCGTTATTGCATCTACACTGTCCTTTGCGTCTACACTCTCATGTCGACAAAGCAGTTTGCTTTGTCGACAGAACTGGATGTAGTCTAGATGCTCTTTGTCGACAGAAGCTTTGTCGACAGTATCTGTCGACAAAGCCTCTGTCAACAAAAGCCTGTAGTCTAGACTTACCCTACAAGTCCACTTTTGTCGACAAAACCCTGTAGTCTAGACACACCCTTAGGGATAAATTAGAGCCAAATAACAGCACAGAACCACTGAGAGCCAGGACAGGTGGCTGTAAACAAACTTTATGGGACTATGGGAAAGTTGGCAACACTCATGATAAGTGGACATATGGCTAACTAAAATCATGTCGCACCATGGATGTTGCCGGACCAAAGAGTGCCGGACTAGCAAGGTTCAACCTGTAGCATATTTGAATATTTAACTTTTTACCAAACGTCAACTGAATCCTCAGATAATGGGTGAGAAAGAGAGCACTTCATTAAAGAAAAGGCACATGTGTGACACCATAGTACTGGTAAGTGGCACAACTGCACTGATGCCTCAGCAGGACTCAGAAGGCCAGCAGTAGGCACAATCACAACATATAAGCAGTATGAAGGAGCAGAGCATTTCAATCCTCATTACAATGGCTCAGTTTGATATGAAAAACACATGGCACTTCAAAAAACCACTGTAAGAGTAAAACAAACCAAAAAAGGGGATTAATTCACTTCTAATTCCAAGAATATCAGAGCTGGAAGTCTGGGGCACACATGAGAGGATCAAAGAGGCCACAAAAAAAAAAAAAAAAAAAAAAAAAAAAAGGTAGTCCACAGAAGCATAAGGTCCAGGCAGCAGTGAGAAGGCCAGGGAGCAAAGACATTAAGCTTTTCCAAAACCCAGGAAATGGTCATAGAATGATCTTAACATCCTGGAATTCTGAACAGTTTTCAGCAGCATCCACGCTACTTGTAAATGTTTATATTTCATTCATAAAATGCATTTATGGTGATTCTTACAATTTATGGTACCAAAGTTAAACATTCGCAAACATCCATCCACCTCACAATTTAAGCCATCAACTACTGACAAGCAAAACTCCCCAAAAGACAAAATTATCCAAAACCTTTACCACAAAAATATTTCTTCTGGTTCAATAGATAGGACTTGAAACTTACCCAGAAAGTCAAAGAAAACTATCAATGCTTAAAAGCATAAGCCCATGCTTAAGCAGTAAAAAATGTACAGTTTGGCTTAATCCCACACCCAGAATTGTACAGATGCACACAGTCCAATGCACAGTTATTTTATTATGAAAATTACAAACTTATGTATCTAAAGCTACTGTAGGGAGAAGAAACTAACCCTGTCTGTGTCATACTAAAGTGAAGTAAGGTGGTTTGGCTTGCAGCCAAATTGCCTTGTGAGATGAGTCTGTGTACTTCCCATAGATGATGTACGGTCAGTACTTGTTAAGGCCTACAAGTCTACCTACCACCAGGCAGGTTACAGATCTGGTTAAAGTCACTACAAAAAAAAAAAAACTTCATCTTTGTATCAGTGAATTTTACTACTAAACTAGCACCAGACTCCAACAGGAACTCTTAGGAGACAGTTGAACATTAACTAATTAAGCAACATATTGGGCCCATCCTCTCCTCACTGCTAGTAGAGAGTGATGCTTAACACAACTCCACAACAAGGCTCCCGCTAAGCTGCACTACAGCACAGGTCCTTCTTAATGGTCTCTGTCCAGCCAAGGGCTCAGGGCTCCATGCACAGACCTGTCTGGTGGGGGGAGGGGCACTTCTCCCTTAACTACAGCAGCAGCACCCTACTGAGGACTCAGCCAAGTGGCACTGTGCGCATAGCCCTGGGCCCCTGGTTGGGCGGGGCTGATTAAGCAGCTGCAGGCCATGGGGCCAGGACGTTTAGCAGGTACTTGCTCCACAGACATTGGATGGAACATTTGCTCCACAGACATTGGTGGATGGAAACCTACCTCCTTCTCCCATCAGTAGAACAAAGACAAGAAGAACACACACACTCTAATCCTCATTCCAGCTGGTTGGGGAAACTGTTCTCCCTGCATGCAAACACAGCAAGGGAGGGAACACGGGGGGGGGGGCGGGGGGGAAGGCATGATTGCCAGGAATGGAAGAGAGAGAGAATGGGTGGGAAAGAAAGCTAAAGCAGGGAGGAGCAGAGGATTAAGGGGGTGGGAAGATAAGAATGAAGATGAAGAGGGGGAGCAAAAGAGAACCTGAGGGAATGAGGACCACAAACCAGAGGGAAAAAAAGGAGAACAGAATCTGGAATTAGGGATATGAAGAGAAGGAAATGCAGAACAATTAAAACAGACTAGGGGAGTAGAATGAAAGAAGAGGGGGAAATGAAGTAAACAGGTAAAAGACAATGAAGTAAAGATTTACTGCTGATTGGACTCTGGATGTCACAGGCAGCAGATGGCATTCAAAACAAAACAAAACAAAACAAAAAACTTACACTAGAGATGAATTTAGCCAAATTTCACTAACAAACACTTAATAGACGTTAAGAATATAGTTAGTGAATTCTGAGGAAGTCTGACAGCTGGCAAGGGGCAGTCAATCTGTTAAGTGCATTTGAAGCTCCCATCATCAGCATTTCCCGCTGCCAGCAGGAAGGAAGAAGAACAGCCAGTCTGGGAAGAGCCACATGACAAAAAGTAGTCTATTCTCTCAGGCAATTTTGTGACAGCGAGCAGGGCAATGAGGGACTTGAACACTCATTTAAATCTCTGCTAGAAGAGCTAGTTCAAGTGTTGGCAATTGAGTGGGCACATGAGTTCCTCTGCTACTTCTGGTCGAAAACCACAAGCTCTTGGTAGGAAGGCCTGGGATGCTGAAAATGATAGCCATCTGAGGAAATGTAAAAAAACAAACCCCCCCCCCCCGATTTATCAACTCTGATATCTTGGTTACAAAACAACTCCCATAACTTCATGTGTTCCCTGGAGTATTGGCCAATGAACATGTTCTTCCTTTCTTGTCCTGTTTCTGTAGCACTGGTATCTGCTGTAAAACAGCATCTGCATTCCACGCCTGAAGTGGTGCAGGTAAGTAGTGGAATGCAAGTGAAAGGCCTGAAAAAATTAATTAATATTTGTAAAGTATTTGCTTGGAGTTCAACCTATAAGGGTTCTAGGGAAGTGCCCAGTACTATAAACTTTGTTATTATTCATTATTATTATTACTTCATTATTTAAAATGCTGCTGTATTGCAGCATTTTAAATTACCACAAGAGGGCACCACAAACACAGTTTTTCATCTCTAGATACAACATATTCTATCAATCACCCTCCATGACATATTTACTCATGTAGAGAGCTTATGGATTGGGGTGGGGAACCTTTTTTGGTCAGGGGCCACTGACCCACAGAAAAATCAGTTGGGGGCCACACACAAGTAAGAAAAAAACCCAAGTCCTCAGTGATGTGGCCCCAGATTGAGAAAGACAGACACTCCCCACATTCCCCTTCCACACTAGAGCCTTGGGGAAAGGGGAAGGTTAGTAGATTGTATGTGTTCCAGCCCCATGGGCTCCCCAATGCTGGGAGTGGGGAAGCCCTGAGCTTTGGGGGAGGTGGATTCAGGCAAGCCAGGGGCCACATCTGGCCCCTGGGACTTAGGTTCCCCACCCCTGTTGTGGATTATCTGTATGTAAATAAAGATCATACAGATTTTTCCCCAAGTAAGTGGCTATTTTTGTACAGAGTTGTACTGTGCATCTTGAATCATCTTTTCCCAATATGATCAAATAATCTTTGAACAGAAAACAAAAAATTAAAGTGATCAGTCAAAGAATCATGTTACCAACGTAGACCAAGACTGACAAAACTTTATTCAACATTTGTGTTTGTGTTTCTGAAATTATACTCTCTAGAATTTAGAACAAAAATTGTAAAACCTGTTCAACTGAAGTTTAATACTAACAGCTTTATATATCTTGCATATTCTGCATATGGCACACAGGGATAGTCATAGGACAGAGAATAACAACAGACAAGAAATTCTGGGTGAAGTTCATCTTGTGTCACTGGAAAGGAATTTTCCCCTAATTTGCAATAGGATCTCAAATCAGAGCCAACCACAAACAGGTACAGTGGTAATTGTGTATTCTTTCCATATGAATGCCTTTGACACACTGTCCTCTGTGACTGCTACATAATGTAACATTGCTGTAGTTTGCCAGATGATGTTGATCCGCACTTTTTTAGTAAGTTAAGAGTATTTTCAACCCAACAGACTGCAAAATCCCTATGAAATGCACCAACCCTGCTTACAAGAGTCCCAGAAGTTCTACAGAACCAAAATACTTATTTGTGTATAACAAATATGCCACGACAGGAGTAAGGCAGCTAGGATTGTGGGTTTATAACCCATTTGATGGCTGTATTTAACAGCACTGCTTGGTTAGCTGGGTAGATTTCTAGTTCCCAAACTTTTCAGAAGCATCAGTTGGCACTTGTGAAAGTGTGAAGCTTTCAGATTTAGTTATTGTCTCCCTTTCCCCATCTTGGAAGGGAAACTCCCAGTGATCCATGTGCAGATATGAACAAGATAACTATCTCCAGAACTGCCTACCTCCTCACCTGCAAATACTTTTTTCCACAAATAAGCTTAAGGACGTAACTTGCAATCTTTGCCAGAGCTCTCAAGAAAGCCTGAGGAGTAATAAATATATGAAAAATTTTTAAGCTCCACCCATCCAAGTCCCAATGTAACCACAGTGCCTGAAGTTTAGTACGTTGTTTTTTCAAATGTTTAATGACTTCATATTCTGACTGATCTATTTCCTGAGGGAACATTTTCAAGTGCCCAGTAGCGTGCATTGTATTATTTGGCAATAAAAGCGGAATGACGCTGAATATTTACTGTCTAATTGCATAGGTTGCCTCCATAAGAACAGCCATACTGGGTCAGACCAACAGTCCATCTAGCCCAGTATCCTGTCTGCCAACAGTGGCCAATACCAGAAGCCCCAGAGGGAGGGAACACAACAGGTAATCTTCACAGGAATCCTCCCGTTATCCATTTCCACACAAACAGAGGTTAGGGACACCATTCCTACCCATCCTGATTAATAGATTCATGGAGAGTAGGTCCACCAATGGCTCTCTCTTTTAAAGTCCTAGCCTTCATCACATCCTCTGGCAAGGAGTTTCAGAGGCTGACTGTGCACTGAGTGAAGAAAAATTTCCTTTTGTTTGTTTTAAACCTGCTGCCTATTAATTTCATTTGGTGATCCATAGTTCTTATATTGTGGGAACAAACAAATAACTTTTCCTTATTCACTTGTTCCCTACCAGTTCTGATTTTATAGACCTCTATCATATCCCCTCTTAGTCTCCTCTTTTCTAAGCTGAAAAGTCCAAGTCTTTTTAAACTCTCTTCACATGGGACCTGTTCCAAACCCCAAATTATTTTTGTTGCCCTTCTCTGACCCTTTTCCAATGCCAATATATATTTTTGAGATGAGGCAACCACATCTGTACTCAGTATTTAATATGTGGGCATACCATGGTTTTACCTAGAGGCAATAAGATATTTTCTGTCTTTTTCTCTATCCCCTTTTTCATGATTCCTAACATTCTGTTTGCTTTTTTGACTGCCACTGCATACGAAGTGGATGTTTTCAGAGAACTATCCACGATGACTCCAAGATCACTCTCTTGAGTAGCTGTAGCCAAATTAGTCCCCATCATAATGTATGTACAGTTGGGTTTATTTTTTCCAATATGCATTACTTTACATTTATCAACATTAAATTTCATTTGCCATTTTGTTGCCCAATCATTTAGTTGGGTGAGATCTTTTTGAAAGCTCTTCACATTCTGCTTTGGTCTTAACTATCTTGAACAGTTTGGTATCATTTGCAAGTTTTGCCATCTCACTGTTTACCCCTTTCTCTAGATCATTTATAAATAAGTTGAATAGAATTGGTCCCAGACGCATGTATTTACAGCACAAGACAGCGCAATCAGTAATTCCTCACTTAACACAATAGATGTGTTTCTGAAAATGTTCGTGCTAAGTGAAAACATGCTATGCGGGGTCAATTTTCCCATTAAAAAAATAATGGAAAAGGTGGGAGTTGTGTTTCAGGTGGTGGTGCTGGGTCGTCAACACCAAAATTAGATATCTAGCAACAAGTCGCCGTGGTTTGTTAAAACACAAAGATAACACGTGAGTGAGCGGAGGAGCGCTGTGACCATGTGTGTTCATCCGCTCATGCGTATTACCACTGTTTTCACCAACTTATACCGCTGTGCAAAGTAGTCTGCCACTTGATTATTTTCGTGTTATTTCGAGGACGGTTGTGTTATTGGAAAATGTTCCCTAAAAAAAATCGTGCTATTGCGAAAACGTGTTAAGCGGGCATGTGTTAAACAAGTAATTACTGTACCTTCTAGATAAGTAAGGCCATTAGGAGCACATCATAAAATGCACCATGACATACACTGGATCCTTATCAGATATTAGAGCTCCTCCAGGATCTTAGAATAGATAGTTATTTCAGGAACTTCCTCTTTGCAACTCCCAATACCGAGTGCCCTTCCAAGACTTCACGGGCTGACAGATCCACAATAAGACTCTCAATGGGTAAAGGGCAGGCATCATGCCTTTGCCTGTTAAATTCTCCTATTGCTGGGGGGGGGAGGGGCGGGTTGGATGAGCCCAAGACTTTCCACCTTTAAGAATACTTTGAAAAACTCATCTTTTATCCCAACACTCATGGGTGCAAAGAAGCCCAGCTAAGAGTCTCATTAAAAAAAAAAAAACATCAGTCAAAAAGTACCACAATGGCAAAAGTCTAAGCATAACTGGGCTTTTAGAGTCAAGAGTTTGTGTATAAATACTGTAACAGTGGGAAGAGAGAAGGAAAGACAGACACACCTACATTTTGTACTTCTCTGTACGCAAATATAGGAGGAATTTTAGTGAATTGTACATCTCCCCATGAACCTCCTCTTGGTATGCCATGGGACAGGAAGCCAACAAAATCCATCTTCCCCTGAATAGTCTTTATGTGGCCATGTTACACTGAGTTGACCTGTTCAGTGTCTCATTCAGGCCTTGTCTCCACTTAACAGGAGATCAACACTGAGGAGATCAATCTCTCAAGGTTTGATTTAGCTGGTCTAGCAAGGACCCACTAAATAGACCACTGATCACACTCCCATCAACTCCAATACTCCATCAAGTCACAAGGAGTAAGGGAAGTCAACAGAAAAGTTTCTCCTATCGACCTCCCATAGTGGACGCCATAGAAATTCAAACTAAGTTATGTCTATTGAGCTATGCTATTCATGTAGCTTGAGTTGTGTATCTTAGTTCAACTTTATCCTTTAGTGTAGGCCCACTGTAAGACACAGCGAGCACAATGTGAGAGAAAGAGTGCTCGCTTTCTTCTCAGGAAACATTCCTCTGCCTGGAGTTACTTGTTGTAGCGTGTAGCGTCCTTACCACAGAGCCCTCTAGCAGTAGGACTTGTTCTGGCACATATAGCTTCTAGTGAATCTGCAACATGCTGCGCTTCTGTTAAAACGCATTTCTGTTCAAAAAGCAACGGATTTAGATACATAACATCTATTCACTAATGTCTTCAGAATGCTAGGAGCTGGCTAAGATAGATAACAGACAAGGAGCTTACCCTCTGGCTAGCACAATAAAATATACTGTAGAAAAAATAATGAACCTAATTTTCAGAAAAGAGTCCAATAACAAGCCAGGGCCCATTATAAGAAAGTGAATAAATCTGTAAAATTGGTCTAGGATTTCCTGTTACTCGTGTGTACTTTGTGTCCATTTCAAGAGAGAAAATGCTTATCCTTTTGCATGGCAAACATATTCAGAGGTTCCTCCATGCACAAAAAGTTATAATTTAACTCTAATAATCGTGTTTCTGGAAAGGCAAAGAGATCCATGTCTAAGCTCTTAAAGGAAATGCTCTTGCATACAATCAAGGACTATGTGCAACTCTTGCAAGCTAGCAAAGATCCAAATGCCAAACACTTTCTATAAGATTTGAATCAGTGGGACATTAGTAACTCATCCCCTTAATGTCTTACCTTTCACCAAGCCATAAAACATTGGCCCCAGACCTTATTACAATCGTAGAATCACAGAACACTAGAACTGGAAGGGACCTTAAGAGGTCGAGTCCAGTCCCCTGCCCTCATGGCATGACCCAGTACCATCTAGACCATCCCCGATAGACATCTATCTAACCTGCTCTTAAATATCTCCAGAGATGGAGATTCCACAGTGTTTACCCACCCTGACAGTTATGAAGTTTTTCCTAATGTCCAACCTAAACCTCCCTTGCTGCAGTTTAAGCCCATTGCTTCTTGTCCTATCCTCAGAGGCCAAGGAGAACAATTTTTCTCCCTCCTCGTGACACCCTTTTAGATAGCTGAAAACTGCTACCATGTCCCCTCTCGGGCTTGTTTTGTTTGGAAAGAAGAAGACTAAGTCTTTCAGTCTCCCTTCATCGGTCATGTTCTCTAGACCAGGGGTGGCCAACCTTTTAGAGTCGATGAGCCAAAATAATGGTGGACAGAGTGCGAAGAGCCACATACCGGGGCAGAAAGTTGTTGACAAAAAACAAAACAGACAACCAGCAGCGCCGGGGGGAAAGAGGTGCCAGTACCCCATCTCAGGGAGGGGGCTCCAGGCTGGACAGTGTTGAGGTCAGGTGCAGGGTTGGGGTGCTGAGCAAGCTGCAGGCGTGTGGCTGTGAGGGTGCAAGAGTTTGGGCTTGGGTGCATGAGGGGTTCAGGGCAGGGAGGCTGGGAGCATGATGAGCTCAGGACACAGATTTGCAGTGTGTAGATGCTGCAGGAGTGTTGTGACAGAAGACTGGGAATGTGGGGGTGCAGGAGTTTTGGGGATGTGAGAGGCTCAGGACAGGGGGTTCCAGTGTATGACAGGCTCAGGTTTGGGGCCCGGGGGAGTGCAGGAGTGTTATGATGCTGCGGCCAGATGGGGGCTTTGCCCCAATTGGGGGCTTGTTGGCTAGGCTTCATTTTTAAATAAAATATGTCAAACACAATGTGTTTCAGCACTGTCTTTATGAGAGGGGCAGGGCACCTGTTTTGAGTCAGGGGTCACTGACCCATAGAAAAGTCAGTCGGGGCCACACAAGTGAGATGCAAAAATCAACCCCTCCAAAAAACCCCAAGCCTCACTAATGTGGCCCCAACTGTGCTGGTGCGGGCAGGGGACAGAGCGCTGGGGCAGGTGGCAGGGTGCTGGTATGGGAGGGGTGGGGGGACAGGGACAGCTCGGCCGGTACCTGGGGATCCTGGGTCTAGGGAAATGCACGGGCTGCTTTTCCCCTCCCCTCTCCTCCCTTCCCCTCCCATAAACAGCTGGCGTGCACTTCCTGAAACACCAGGTCTGTCACTGGGCCGGGGGGACATCCTCCCCCCTGCTGCCTGCATGCATGTAGGAGTCCCAGGACTGCATACCAGCTTCAACTACTCAGGAAGTGCGTGCTCTTCCTCTGCTCCCCACGACAGCCACATACTTCCTGAGAAGTTGGAGCTGGCATGCAGTACCGGGATTCCTACTCCCTTCCCCCCCTCCCCCAACCGAATCCTCATCCTGTCCCCTCCCCCAGTGCCAGGGCC
This sequence comes from Pelochelys cantorii, assembly GCA_032595735.1. Lineage (NCBI taxonomy): Eukaryota > Metazoa > Chordata > Testudines > Trionychidae > Pelochelys > Pelochelys cantorii. The sequence goes on along the minus strand of CM064338.1, from coordinate 34,920,478 downwards.
CCCTCCCCGCTCTAACCCAACCCCCCTCCTCATCCTGTCCCCTTCCCCAGAGCCAGACATCTCCCTTCCCCACTGTAACCCAATCCCCCTCCCCTCAACCTTATGCCCAGGTCCCGGAGCAGAGCCACCACCACCGCTGCTGATCCCCAGGCGCTGGATATGTGCGCTGAGCGACCGGCTTTGAGCGTGTGCTGGCCAGGACACCATGCGCACACCCCCCCCCCCCAATGACCCCCCTTCCTTCCCTTCTCCAGAGCCAGGCATCTCCCTCCCGCCCTAACCCAATCCTCCCCCCTCCAACCTTATGCCCAGGTCCCAGGGACAGAGGCACTGCTGCACCCGGCCCTGGAGGCACCGCCGCCGCCTGCGCTCAGCAGCCGGCTGCTAGCATGTGCATGCTGGGACTCTGAGTGCAACCGGCCTGCATGATCAGGATATGATGTAGTGTGCTGGGGGCCATGAGCAGAACGGCGCAGGGCGTGAGCATACATGCATGCGGCTCACAGCTGCCTGGCCGTGAGACCGGAGGACCTGAAGCGGTTCCAGCTTCGTCCCAGTTCCGTTAGGAGCCACAATTTTTTTTCGTGAGCAGTGAGTTGGCCACCCCTGCTCTAGACCTTCAATCATTCTTGTTGATCTTCTCTGGACCTTCTCCAATTTCTCCACATCCTTCCTGAAATGTGGTGCCCAGAACTGGACACAATACTCCAACTGAGGCCTAATCAGCGCAGAGTAGAGCAGAAGAATGACTTCTCATGTCTTGCTCACAAAATTCCTGTTAATGCATCCCAGAATCATGTTGGCTTTTTTTGCAACAGTATCACACGGTTGGCTCATATTTAGCTTGTGGTCCACTATAACCCCTAGATGCCTTTCTACAGTACTCCTTCCTAGACAGTCACTTCCCATTCTGTATGTGTGAAATGGATTACTCCACTTAGGATGAAGTTTAATAAGGACAAATGCAAATGTTCCTATTTACCTCAGACTATTTCCCCACTTAATCCAAATCATTTTGAATTATGACCCTATCTCTCCAAAGCACTTGCAACCCCTCCCAGCTTTGTATCATTTGCAAACTTAATAAGCATACTCTCTATGCCAATATCTAAATTGTTGATGAGGATATTGAACAGAACCAGTCCCAAAACAGACCCCTGTGGAAGCCCACTTGTTCTGACCTTCCAGCAGGTTTGTGAACTGTTAATAACTACTCTCTGAGAACGGTTATCCAGCCAGTTTTGAACCCACCTTATAGTAGCCCCCATCTAAGCAGTATTTGCCTAGTTTATGCAAGACAGTATCAAATGCCTTACTGAAGTCTAGGTATACCATGACCACCTCTTCTCCCTTATCCACAAGACTCGTTATCTCATCCTATCTATTAGGTGAAACTCTCCCTGCACTGCAACCCTCAAATTATGAGATCTTTACTAACTTCCTCTCTATAAAAACACACGAGACCCTTAAAAACACTGTCCTCAAAGCCAGAAAGCTGTCTTCTCTTTCACTACTATTCACTAGATTTTGAAACAACCTTTGGATTCCTCTAGTAAACTAGAATCAAACTGGGTCTTTTGCTAGAAGTAGGAGGAAAGTACCGGCTTTGCAAGGTCACATGGTGAACCATGCAATTTTGAAACCTGAGAAAAGCAGCAATATGTATCTGCCTGACCCCTCCCTTGTGTGTCCAGGGTGGTTATGGGACAAGAAACTTAACATTCTGTCTGGCAGGTTTGGCAGACAGAAGTAGTGTTAGTTGGATTCTTCCCAGAAGGGCACCAAGTGAGAAGCCACTTGAGTTACACTGGTTTGAAAACAAAATGAGGGGAGGATCAAACCCATAGTTTGTTCTTGTTTTGTTTTTTTATGGAGTGTTATCAGGTGTATATCAATAGGCAAACTCACCACAGCGGTCTCTAATAACCAGGTTTCGGCCTTGTTTCAGGTGTATTGTCAGTAGGTAAGCAAAGGAGCTGGGTAAGCTGCTTAAACTGTCATTTCCTTCCTCAAGAGCCTGTAGTAAGGGCAAAGAAGTCATCAGTTTCAACACATGTAAAAATGCACACAAAAACATGCTTTCTATGTCTGGAGTGACTTGAAATTCACAGGCCTCATCTCCTCTCCTTATGCAAGGGGCAATCCTGACTATGCAGGTGCAAACACACACAAAACTGACTTCCAAAGGCTTTGTTTCGAAGTATGTGTCAAAATTACTGGTTTTCTTCATCTCAATAATAAATAGAGCTGGTCGAGAATTTTCCAACAAAACAGAGCTTGTTGAAAAACGCTGATTTGGTGAAACCAAAATGTCTAATGGAAACATCTTGAGTTTGATTAACTTTTAATCAGATCACAGGCAGAGTTCCCATATAAACTGGTCTGGTTTTCTAGCAGCTTGCTGAGGACGGACCTTCTTGGGGCTCATAGCATCCACAGCTCCAGAGTAGCTCTGCCATGCACAGTGTTCCAGATCCAAGGCAGCCTTATCCTTCCATGGATTGCAAGCTCTCTTCTGCACAGTTGGGAGCCTAAAAATGCTGTAGGCTCTTATGGTTTCCAGATTCCCTGATCAAGAGCCATAAAATTATGGCACAAGTTTCCATGATCCACAGCACCCAGACAGCTATGTAGGCTGCCTTCAGCCAGTTGGCTCCATGTGGTGCCCCAGCTAGGTTATTGTTTTTGAATATGAATATGCCTAACTCAAATATGCTTTATGCAAATTGGAGCATGTAACCTGTAATCCTCTGAATGTGTATATTCTATTTGTGTGCACGTATCATTCTTATACATGAAGTTAAAAATATGAATTATAAACCTGTTTATATATCTAGATGACCTATATATGCTAGTGAAGGCCATTAGCAGTAGTCAAGGAACTTAATGGCCCTGTACTCAAAACAATTATCTGTGAATAGTCTTGTTTTTCCTGTAAGCTTGAACTATGGTTGATCCTACAAAGACATGTGCCCAGATCACCTTATGCTGGAACCAACTGAGTGGTACTTTCCGGGGTCAGGGGGGAGGCAGGGCTGGGAACGAATAGGAGGAGAAGGTTGAAACCGAACACAAAAGATTCCCACCTTTGGAAAAATCTATAGGCAGGAAACCAGATAACACGGGGGAATTAGCAGTTCAAAACACCAAGATACCCTCTGCGAACCACTAAGATGACAGCTGGAAATAATTAAGAGTGAACAGGGGGAAGATCAGGCCCAAACTAGGAGGTAACCCAGTTTGTGAGAAAAATTATTAAAACTACAGTAGGATAAGAAATTGCATGTACCTAGTTTCTGAGAATATTAAGCTTAGCTGGCACCTTTGGTTTTATTTTTGCTTAGTAACCTATTTTGATCTTTAATCTTCTACAAAGGAATTTCTAAAGCCAACTACAGAGAGAGAGTGTGGAATTGAACATCATTTGAATGTTCAATGAACATTCAATGAACATCATTGGTCATCTGAAGAAGTGGGCTGTGCCCACGAAAGCTCATGATACCATCTACATGTTTTGTTAGTCTGGTAGCATTTTAAAGACTATTTGTAGTTTAAGTTTTTTTGCAAATTTGACATGGCTTGAGCAAAGACCTAAACTGGGTGGCCCATTAGAAAACCTGCAGTCCTTACATTCAACACCCATTTGACATCAAAAGCTAAGTATGGGACACTTCCAGCCCACTCAATTAGCCTCATTAGCACCAGCACAACAATTGACAGGTACTTTTTTTTCCTCCTCTCTCCCTTCTTTTTCTGCTATAAATTCTGAGGATCTGAGGAAATGGGTTTTGCCCACAAAAGATCATGATATTATATATGTATTTTTGTTAGTCTCTAAGATGATACAGGACTACTCATTGTTTTCAAAGTTACAAGCCAACATGGCTACCTCCTGAGTATACTTTGAGCCATCTGTTATTACTGGCAACCTTTTATATCCCACTTCTTGAACTTAATAAAAAAATACTTTTGTTTCTTATCAAATCCAGTGCAAATAAATATTACCTGAGGGGAAACAAAAGCTGTGCATCTCTCTCATTACTAAAGGGGGCAACAAACACCTTATGAGCTTACTTGGTATAAAATTTTTATGCAGAGTAAGATGGATTTATTTGAAGATTTGATCACACTGGGGCCATGCATTTGAGTGCTGTGTCAAGTCTCTGTGACTGAACCTTCCCAGACTGTTACCCCAACTCTGTGCCTTTGCTGGGGAATACTGGAGCTTCTGGATTAGTAGGACGGAGGGGGAGGGAGGTTAGGTAGGAGGGCTCAGTGGTACGATCAGTTCATCAAGTGACAGTCTCTGTGACCCAACACTTCACACCAGCAATAGACCATTTGGTTCTTTCCCATTTCAGAAAGCAGCTGCCTTGGTCTGGGAGCAGAATTCATTTTGAAACAGGTGTCCGAGCTTGCAAAGCAAAATTCTTTTGAAATTTCTGGTCTGCAGGAAATATTGAAAATGCCTATGAACTAGAAATTCCAAATTTCAGCCAGCTTTAGCAATAATCATAACCAACACACAATACAAATAGTAGTACTGCAATAAAAACATCTCACACATCCATAGGAAGTGGAAATGGGGCAAGGCTGGCAACAGATTGTGCAGGGTCCTAAGCAATGTGTGTGTGTGGGGGGGGGGGGGGGGGGAGCTCAGCTCCAGGCCCTCTGAAAGGGGCGAGGCCTTAGACCGAAGAGGCAGAGCTAGGAGTCAGCTTTCAGTACTGACTAGTTCAGGCCATGCCTCTCCTAGACAGCACTTAGCTCTGCCTGTGATTTAAAGGACCGGGAGCTCTGGGTTCTTTTAAATCACTGGGCCCCAGGGCAACTGCCACCCTCCTCTTCCTATCAGCAGCCCTGAAATGGGATAATATAAAGGGATGGGCTATACGTGAGAATGACAAATAACACTGTAGAGATGCATTGCACACTGATGATTTCTATTAACATTTGCAAGTAAAGAGTAACATCAAATTCTTTTTTACTGCAACTTTCTTCTACTTTTTACATTCGTCTTCATGCAAAAATGTTGATTCCTGATGGGTAACATTTCTCTGGAAAACTTTCATAAAGATATCTAATATTTCAGTTTCTCCCTATGTGTTAGTGCACCATGTAGATAATCTTGGATGGGAACCCTACATGTTGCCACAATATTAACTATCACCACTCTGGTTGTATCTTCTCCTAAAAGGACGTCTGACTGATATCATTACTAGAAGATTTACCCAGCACTGCTCAGGTCCTTCAGGGCAGGGGTTGGGGGTGCAGAAGTTAGGACACAGGATGGGGGTTCAGGACAGGGGGTGGGGACAGCCACCAGCTGCTCCCCAGGGTTAGGCAGGGGCCATGCTACCCAGCCCACCTACAATGTTCCTTCCTGGGGCTGGCATGAGGCAGTGGGAGCCACACTGCCAGGCCTGCCAGTGGCATTGCTCCCCGGGGCCAGTCTGGGACTGTTGGTGGCGATGGGGGTTTCCTTGCTAACTGTCCCCCTGTGGTCATTCTGGAGTATAATTGTCCCTGCTGTCACAGTCCTTTCTTTCCATTTGATGAGAAACAGTCAGAGTCCAGGCACATCCCCTTGATTTGCCACAGCCAAACCCTGACTTTGCTTTAAGTTATGATAAGAAGAAGCCGCATACCAAATTTGGTGTTCCTAGTTCTCACTGTTTAGGAAGAGTTCTTAAACTGACTCACGGACAGACACACAGGTGGACAGACAGATGCACTAACTCTCACAAAGAGAGAGGAAAATAATGGGAGTTTATTATGTTAATGATAAAAAACCCCAAGAGTTTAATCCAAAATTTGGATATACAAATTTTGCCCAGAGTGTCTGTGTCTGTGTGACCTTTTTAAGATGGCCCGCATGTGTCATAACTCAGTTTACTCTAGACTGTCTGGAGATCGTATTGTCTAGAGCCGTGGTGTCCAACACGCCAAACACTAGCCATATGTAGCTATTTAGCCGGTTGAGCATAGCTTGTTCGCTACAGAAGTAGCCACAATAGAGGCTATTACTTCAGAACTGGTTGGACACCATGGACAGGATGATAAAAGATTAATTGAATAGTAAAATCTTAAGCCCATATAAATACTAAAATGGCTCTAAATCCATATTCACATAATATCCTGCTATCCCAAAGTCTACCCCAAGTTTTCCCTCTATTTCCAAGTAGTTGAATATTTACCCTAGTGCTTTTGGCAGCATGTTCCTCAAAATTAAGCAATTTGTTAGTATCAGATTTTCTATGTGCAATGCAACTGGAAGGCTCTTGTGTAGCCTGCCTTTTCTTTTGAGCGGTATTTGAAAAAATGTGGCGGCATGCATGTGATCTCATTTGAAAATGGTATTACTGTACTTTCTAGAGCACCTTGGCTCTTTTGATGTGTTATTGTCTCACACCACTTGCCCCCCACCACACACACACACACACACACACACACACACACACACACACTCCCAAAACCAAACCAAAATATTTTAAGGAAGTTGAAGGTTCAGCTGTACAGTATACTCTCTGACAAAGCCCTGAAAATCCATTTTATATCCACGGGTATCCACAACTCATTTTTGCAGAAACAGATGTGGATGTGGATATACATTTTGTATGCAGAAGCCTGCAAATCTGCAGATCTCTGCTTTGTATCCACGGGTCATTTTTGCAGATGAAGATGCGGATGTGGATACCAATTTTATATCTGTACAGGCAGCGGGGCCGACAGCCATCATAGGCCCTAGAGTAAGGTGGGAGGCGGCCAGGCTCTGTGCTCCCATTGCACGGACCATGGCTTGATCTCCCCCACCCAGCTCCAGCCCTCAGAGCTGTGTGGGGCAGCGCTATAGCACTCCCGCAGCAATGTGGCAAGGGTGGCTGATAAGTCGAATGTCTGGGCCCTCTCCCGCCCACCCCCCCGCCCATCAGCTGGCCTGAATGCAGAGCTCTACCTTTCTCTGTAAGAAGCTGAGATCTAACTGTAACCCCCATTTGTCCAGAGTCTGCTCAAGACTCAAACATTCTGAAACACATTAAACTTACAATTTGTTCATCAAAAAGTTGAGAAGACATTGATGAGTCCAGATCTAGCCCTCCACATGGATGCTGTTAAACAAAATTTTAAAAAGGTCATCAAATAAGCAAAAGAAATACTGGGATCCCCTTCACTTACCACAACAAATATTCTCAGTTCTTCATTTTCCATGCAAAATGTATGAAACACAGAGACCCTTAAACCACTACAGTTCTCTGCCTTTTCAAGGAGTGATGGTAGGGGCAATAAGCTAGTCATAGCCCCTCCCCCTTCTGCACAAAGGGCTGTCCCTTCTGCCTAACACCCTCCTCCCCTTCTGGGGCAGGGAACTGCCCCCTGCGCCTTGTCCAGGGGCCTGGTGAGTCCACTGGTCCCTCTGTTCCCAAGTAGAAACAGGTATGAGCTACACTAACACAAGACATCTTTACACTGGTATAACTGTATCCACACTAGTGGCTGTATCAGGGTAACTATAATTGGTAAAAAAAAACCCCACCACATCCCTAATCCATAGACTTGTATCGGCACGGTGTGTAGATCAGGCATCACACAATCATAAAGCGAACAGATTATCTTGAAATATTGCTATCTTCACTCTCTGGTGGCAGGTCCATACAAAAAAGAAGAGCCTTCTAGTTCTTCCAGCTATTGGAATTAGCTTACCGCTTTGCATTCCAACAGTCCTCGTGATGCTGTACTTACAGATAGTGAGACATTTGTCACAATCTTAATTCAGGTGCTTAAAAAAATAAATAAATAAATAAAAAGAGCAGGAGTGTAGTAGGAATAAGAGGGAGGTGAAATTTCTAATTCACCTTCTCAATCCAAGGGCATAGGTTTTATTTCAAATGAGGAATCCTTATAATATCTGACTGTATTTTAGTTCTGAAATCTCTAAGCTTGGGGAGGGAGGTACAAGAAAGCAGACTACCATCTTAGAAAACTCAAATAATTCAATTTTAAAACCTCAAACTTGGCATGTGATGTTTATAACTCTTCATGAGGGAAGCATGTTCTACCAAGTGAAAAACAGGCTGAACAAGACAAAGTTTGGAGGGAGAGGGACAAAAATGTGCCCTATGCCATTTTCTATAATTACCGAATAAAATGTTACCTGGCCCTTCTGTGCCTATGGGGAAAGGCCACTCTTCAACTTCTTCTGCCAAATTGCAACTCCTCCAAATTTTAGTTTGCATCCACAGGTGTTTTATGGTTACGTACATGGCACAAATCTGAAAACAACAGGCATGGCACTTATTTCCTGGGGATGTGCAGGGTGTAAATAGCACCTTGCACAGCTTGCTGTGCACTCAAGCAGAGCCTCACCCATCTACAGTGCTGTTTATAGCAGCATAGTGGCCCTCTGCCTGCCACCTGCCAGAATCTTTTCCAGGCTCTGGGACCAGGCAAAGTCTCTGGCAGGTGCTAAGCATAGTGGAAAGGCTCCAGCAGCTCCCCAGCAGTGGGGAAAACTCCATGAGTGCGCAGCTGCCCCAGCCTTTCCCCACTGCAATGAAAGACTCCCGCAGCTGGGAAAGGCTCTAGCTAGCAGAAGGATGGCATGGGTTTGGGGAGAAGGGGCAAGAGCACAGCATGAATGCTGGGAGAGAGCTCTCCCAGTGCCCTATGTAAACCACCTCTACCAGTGCAGTAGCTAACAGAACTGGGAACCTGGTTACACTGTAGTTTTACAGAACTGTAGCTTGCTGTGCTCAAGGGAGGAGTGATGTTTTTTCATACCCACGAGTCAGAAAGTTGCACCACAGTAAAGTACTAATGTAGACTTAGCCTCACACTCTATATATGGCCCAGAATTCATTCATATATTCTCTCTCTCTCCCCCTCTTCCTCCAATTTTCAAGTGCTATCATCATTATTTATTATTTGTATATTGATGGCACTTAGAGGTACGATCAGGGCCTTGTTTTAAGCACTGTACAAACATAACAAAAAGACTAGCCGCTACCCTACATCAATGTCTGTATGACTGAAAGATACAATGAATAAATGCAAAAGTATTTATACCTCAAAACTATCACTTGCTTTTTTAATTTTCAGAGAAGAAATGTTTTACAAACTACATTAATGCAACATTACAACTGACATTTTATCTGTATGACAGGCAGGAAATGTAAACTTAAAGTTCCCACAGTAACCCTAACTTGGCCACACTGCAAACACATATTAAAGTCAGCAAAATGATCATCCGATAATGCAACAGAAGAGACTCCCTCCATGAAAGGACTGAGTTACAGTTACTTGGGGAATCTTAACTTTGAATTTCCTAACTAGGGTGCATAAAATTTCAATTGTGTTGCATTAAACAGAGCATCTTTAGGAGCCTAAGATTTCAAAGGAATTTCCTTCAGGCACCATCAGCTGTATTGGTCGTAGTCTTGCTCTACAGCTTTGTTTTAAATTGCATAAAAAACAAAAGATAGAAGAACACTACAGAAAAGTGAAATGAAAAATGTTTGTTTCTTGCTACCTGCAAACCAAGCTACCTACCCCAAAATTATTAGTTCAACCTTTAATTTTTTTTGTACATTTTGCATCCTATTTTTGGAAAAATTTCTAGCTATCGGATATTAAAACTAGTTATCATTTGATTTCTATACAGTCCTATTATTCAGTAAATCTAATTTCACTGAGACTCTTGAATATGCATTCCTAAAAAATGTGGCATTGACTCCTTGGTTTCATACAACAAGAAATGCAGCAAAATTAGTTTTTGCAAATAAATTTAGACAACACATTTTGCCTTTGGTCAAAATGGACTTTTCATTTACATATAAAGAAGTGTTAAATCAGGTGCTCAGGGTCAGAATGAATTAAGGGTAATTTTGCCAAATTAAGTTTGCAGAATTTGACTGCCTATACTTCAATTGTAAAATCAATATAATCCACATCTTACTATATATTTTAGAAATGTGTCTGTCTATCTAACTAACTGAGTCCATTTGTTCAAGAACTCCTCCTAAATGGTAAGATGTAGGACCACCAGATTTGATATTAAGCTTCTTCTTATCATAACTTAAAGCAATGTGAGGATTTGCTTATGTCAGGACAATAGGATGTGCCTGGAATTTGATTGTTTCTCATAAAACGGAAAGAGAGGAGTCTGACAGAAGGGACAGTTATACTGTAGAATGACCACAGTGGGAGTGAGGGGTGGCAAGAGAGATGGGGACCGAGATCGCTATTACCCCACTCATTCAGCAGGGGGCAAGGGTAAAGAAGGGTACAGTTACCTACTATGTATTTCAGAGAGTTTGTTTGTGTTTCTGTCTGTCTGTCCCCCAACCAGCTGACATGCACTCCTCCCTTGGCTATGTCTGCTACAGTGGCCATGGAAAGGCGCGTCTCACCTGCCCCAAGCTGCTGTGGTGAGAGAGGGCTGGACTTGTCCTCTCTCCAGGGAAGCCTGCATACTGAACCCCCACATCCCTTACCCCACCCCAGAACAATGATTTCAATAAAGAAAAAACAAAAGACTTATTGGAGTTAAGGACCTGTACAATGCTGGGTAAATCTTCTAGTAGCTAATTCCTGGTCATTCACACAAGCCAAAATATAAAGCACTGGATGAGACGATGGTATAGAAAGGATGGGTATAGATTTATTAGCAACTGGGGAAACTTTTGGGATAGGGGGAGACTATACAGGAAGGATGGGCTCCACCTAAACCAAAATGAAACCAGACTGCTGGCACTTAACAGTAAAAAGGTCATAGAGCAGTTTTGACCTACATCATAGACCAGTTTTGCTGGCTGGAGGAAAGCCGACGGGTGCAGAGGAGCATATGGATCAGACAGAGGACGGTCTATTAACAGACATTCTCTATGCTTTAGTCAAGAGGAGAAGATAGAAGATGATAAAGCATGGGTCAGATCAGATGAGACAATCAAATAAAAAAAAAAAAAAGAGAGAGAGTCTAACATCAGGAAATGGCAGACAGATAAATAGTGATAAATTTTTAAAGTGCTTATACACATATGATAGAAGTCTAAAGAATAAGATCGGTGAACTAGAGTGCCTCGTATTAAAGGAGGATATTGATATAATAGACATCACAGAAACTTGGTGGAATGAAGACAATCAATGGGACACAGTCGTACCAGGGTGCAAAAAGTATCAGAAGGACAGAACAGATCGTGCTGGTGGGGCAGTGGCACTATACATAAAAGAAAATGTAGAATCAAATGAAGTAAAAATCTTAAATGAGCCAAAATGTTCCATAGACTCTCTAACAATAAGAATATAGCAGGAGGGATATATTATTGACCACCTGATCAGGACAGTGATAGTGACTATGAAATGCAAAGGGAAATTAGCGAGGCTATCAACATAAAAAAACCTCAATAACAGAGGGGGATTTCAACTATCCCCACATTGACTGGATGCACATCACCTGAGGAGAGGATGCAGAGATAAAATTTGATACCTTAAATGACTACTTCTTGGAACAGCTGGTTCTGGAACCCACAAGGAGAGAGGCAATTCTTGATTTAGTTCTAAGTGGAGTGCAGGATCTGGTCCAAGAGGTAAGTATAACTGGACTGCTTGGAAATAATGACAGTAATGTGATGAAATTTAAAATCCCAGTGTGAACGTCTAGACTTGCTTTCACTTGCAAAAGAAGGTATGCAAATTTGCATATCTTCTTCCGATCGCTTTTTCGAAATTTCAAAAAAGAAAGTAGTCTAGACGCGGTTCTCTCGAGGAAAAACCCCTTTTTCAAAAGAACTGTGTAAACCTCTTTTAGGAAGAACAGTTCTTTTGAAAAAAGGAGTTTTTTCCTCGAAAGAACCGCGTCTAGACTACTTTCTTTTTCGAAAGAAATTCTTTCGAAAAAGCAATCGGAAGAAGATATGAAAATTCATGCCGAATTTGCATATCTTCTTTCAAAAGTGAAAGCAAGTGTAGATGTGCCTTGTGATGGGAAAAAACACCTTAGCAGCCCAACAGCGTGGCATTTAATTTCAGAAAGGGGAAGTACACAAAAATGAGGAGGTTAGTTAAACAGAAATTAAAAGGCACCGTGACAAATCTCTGCAAGATGCATGGTCACTTTTCAAAGACACCATAATAGAGGCCCAACTTAAAAATACAGTAAGACAACCAAAAAAGTGCCATAGTTTAACAACCAAGTAAAAGAAGCAGTGAGAGATAAAAAGATATCTTTTAAAAAGTGGAAGTCAAATTGTAGTGAGAAAAATAGAAGAGAATAAACTGTCAAATTAAGTGTAAAAATATAAGAAAACCCAAAAGGGAGTTTGAAGATCAGCTAGCCAAAAACTCAAAAAACATTTTGCTATTACTTTAAGTACATCAGAAGCAGGAAATCTGCTAAACCACCGGGGGGGCCTTGGACAATTGAGATGCTAAAGGAGCACTCAAAGATGATAAGTCACTGTAGAGAAACTAAATGAATTCTCTGCTTCAGTCTTCACAACTGAGGTTACTGGGGAGATTCCCAAACCTGAGCCATTCTTTTTAGGTGACAAATCTGAGGAATTGTCCCAGATTGAGGTGTCATTAGAGGTTTTGGAACAAATTGATAAACTTAACAGTAGCAAGTCACCAGGACCAGAAGGCATTGATCCCAGAGTTCTGAAAGAACTCAAATATGAAATTGTGGAACTATTAACTGTGGTTTGCAACCTATCCTTTAAATCAGCTTCTGTACCTAAGGACTGGAAGATTGCCAACATGATACCAATATTTAAAAAAGAGCTCTAGAGGTGATCCACAATTACAGACCAGTAAATGTAACATCAGTACCAGGCAAATTAGTTGAAACTCTAGTAAAGAATAAAATTGTAATATACACAGATGAACATAATTTGCAGGGGAAGTCAACATGGTTTCTGTAAAGAGAAATCATGCCTAGAGTTCTCAGAGGGGGGTCAACAAATGTGGATAAGGGGGATCTGGTGGATATAGTGTACTTAGATTTCAAGAAAGCCTTTGACAAGGTCCCTCACCAAAGGCTCTTAAGTAAAGTAAGTTGTCATGGGATAAGAGGAAAGGTCCTCTCATGGATTGATAACTGGTTCAGGAAACAAAGGGTAGGAATAAACGGTAAGTTTTCCGAGTGGAAAGAGGTAATGAGTGGCGTCCCCCAAGCGTCTGCCCTGGGACCAATCCTATTCAACCTATTTATAAATGATCTGGAGAAAGGGGTAAACAGTGAGATGGCAAAATCTGTAGAAAACTGTAAAAAACTGCTCAAGATAGTTAAGACAAAAGCAGACTGTGAAGAGCTTCAAAAAGATCTCACGAAATTAAGTGATTGGGCAGCAAAATGGCAAATGAAATTTAATGTGGGTAAGTGTAAGGTAATGCATGTTGGAAAAAATAACCCAAATTACACGTACTACATGATGGGGTCAAATTTAGCTACGACAGATCAGGAAAGGGATCTTGGAGTTATAGTGGATAGTTCTATGAAGACATCCACGCAGTGTGCAGCGGCAGTTAGTAAGGCAAATAGGATGTTAGGAATTATTAAAAAAGGGATAGATAATAAGACAAAAGATATCATACTTCCCCTATATAAAACTATGGTACGCCCACATCTCGAGTACTGCGTGCAGATGTGGTCTCCTCACCTCAAAAAAGATATATTGGCATTAGAAAAGGTTCAGAAAAGGGCGACTAAGATGATTAGGGGCTTGGAAAGGGTCCCATATGGGGAGAGGCTAGAGAGACTGGGACTTTTCAGTTTGGAAAAAAGGCGATTGAGGGGCGATATGATAGAGGTATATAAAATCATGAATGGTGTGGAGAAAGTGATTATAGAAAAATTATTTACCTTTTCCCATAATACAAGAACTAGGGGACACCAAATGAAATTGATGGGTAGTAGGTTCAAAACTAATAAAAGGAAATTTTTCTTCACACAGCGCACAGTCAACCTGTGGAACTCCTTGCCCGAGGAGGCTGTGAAGGCCAGGACTCTATTAGGGTTTAAAAAAGAGCTTGATACATTTTTGCAGGTTAGGTCCATAAATGGCTATTAGCCAGGGATAAAGTATGGTGCCCTAGCCTTCATAACAAGGGCAGGAGATGGATGGCAGGAGATAAATCACTTGATCATTGTCTTCTGTTCTCCTTCTCTGGGGCACCTGGCATTGGCCACCGTCGGCAGATGGGATGCTGGGCTCGATGGACCTTTGGTCTGACCCAGTATGGCCATTCTTATGTTCTTAATGTTAGGAATCATTAAAAAGGAGACAGAGAATATCTTATTGCCTCTATATAAAACCATGGTGCGCCCACATCTTGAATATTGGCATTGGAAAACGTTCAGGAAACGGCAACAAAAATGTTTAGGGGTTTGGAATGGGTATCATATGAAGAGAGATTTAAAAGACTGGGACTTTTTAGCTTAGAAAAGAGGAGACTAAGGGGGGATATGATAGAGTTCTATAAAATCATGACTGGTGTGGAACAAGTATTTACTTATTCGCACAATATAAGAACTAGGGGTCACCAAATGAAATTAATAGGCAGCAGGTATAAAATAAACAAAAGGAAGTTTTTCCTTCATGCAGCACATAGTCAACCTGTGGAACTTCTTGCCAGAAGATGTTGTGAAGACTAGGACTTAAACAGGGTTCAAAAAAAGAGCTAGATAGACCTAACCTCCATGAATCTATCAACAGCTAGCAACCAGGATGGGTAGGAATTTTGTCCTTAGCCTCTGTTTGTCTGGAAATGGGTGACAGGAGAGGGATCACGTGATGATTACCTGTTGTGTTCCCTCCCTGTGGAGCATCTGGCATTGGCCACTGTCAGCAGACAAGATACTGCACTAGATGGACCTTTGGTCTGACCCAGAATGGCTGTTCTTATGTTATGTTCACTGTCCAATTACTGCTTGCTGCACAAAAGATTAGAAGAGATTTTTCCCTCATACAAGATGGCCCCTAGCCCCAAAAAGCTTCCAGTCTCCATCTTCTCTGACCTCATCTGGAGGGATGACTGAGATACAAGCAAGCAATGGGATAAGACCCACGCCATTAGTGACCTACTGTAATGTTATTGCTAGTTATGACTGAGGGCTTGTCTTCACTATGGGGAAGATCAACATTGCCACAATTGATCTTCCAGAGTTTGATTTAGTGGGTCTAGTAAATACCTGCTAAATCAAACTCTGAGGGCACCCCGGCTGGAACCGGTAGTCCTGCCGGTAGGAATAAGGGAAGCTGATGGGAATGTTTGCGGGGAAACTCAAATTAAGGTATGCTGACTCCAGCTATGTAATTAACACAGCTGGAGTTGCGTATCTTGATTCGATCTTCCCCTGTAGTGTAGACTTGGGCTTAGTGGTCTTGGTCCACTTTACAATGGATAAGTATCCATATCCCAAAAGGAAACCCAAACAACTGACATTAATTGGAGCTCGTCAATATCTCAGCACAGAGCCCAGTGATAAAAAAGTGTTATTAAACCTGAGCTATTCTTTCATCCTTCAAGGTCTTCCTATCAAATCAGAGTTAAAGCACACCAGTGGTGCAGGAAGGATACATGGGCTGTTGCCTGGGATGTACTTGTTCTGTGGATAAAATGGACTTCCCTCTTTACGGTTGTCAAACTGGCACTTTTCTTAAGTGTATAATAGATATAATCAAATTTCAGTGGATTCCTGATAAGTGTGATCACTCATCAAAGCCTACCCTTCTTACAGAAGGCCAGACACTGCTGTCATTTAAACTGGTGTGAATCCGACTCACACCACTTCACCACAAGCTGTAGTAATGCCAGGGACTGGACTGAATGACAGCAGGATGGAACCCAGTATTTGATTTAATTTACCATTTTCAACAAGCTAACGAAATAGGACATACAGAGGAAACACTTCTGTGATCCATTTTGGTTGAATTTTGGGTGCCCAAAATGCAAGGATAAAAATATTCGTTATATATATTATGGAAAATTTAACAAGACACTTTAGCCAGGCTGTAGGCCCTACTGATGTTCATTTAAAACGGTAAGACAGAGCACAGAGAGTCACCACTAGATAGTGACAGTAGGTTGCGAGCTCTCCAAACAAAAGAAAATTCACACTGAAGAATTATCCATTCTTCCCCAAATATCACCTCTCTGGTAACATTTCCATTTTCAAAAGCCCCAGAGAAAAGAGGAGTCTTATAAAGTCTTCTGAAGGCCAGTAAGACAGGGGAGCACATTCTAAAGCAGGGGGATATTCAAAGAATGTTTTTCTAGCAGCTCCATTTCTCTGAGTACAGTAAAAGATGCATCCATTTTATAGAACGGGTGTCTCTTTCTGCAGCGACTCTGAAATGCAGGAATGATTTAGAAAGAGGGATACCACAGAAAGTTTACGGGTTTTTTCCTATAGCTGCTCCGAATATGAATATTATTGGGGATTCTGTGCTTTGAATACTCAGCACAGTAGTTTAAAAAGATTATCTGCTGCTCTAATGTGGTGTGAAACCACAATCACACATCTAAATTCCGTACCCTGTAGGACTCAGGATATGTGCTAGCAGAAGGAAAAAGGCATATGACACACAACACAGACAAGCACTTAAAAAAAAAAAAAAAAAAAAGAGCAGGCTGGTTCAGGTCTGACTTCCTTTGAGCTCTATGGCTTTGTGATCAGTGAAGTGAACTTCTGTGATCACAAAAGAATTGAAAGCTTTTAGAACATAAGAACAGCCATACTGGATGAGACCAACGGGCTATCTAGGCCAAAATCCTCTCTTCGAACACTGACCAGTATCAGATGCTTCAGAGGGAATTAAAAGAATAAGACAATTAGAGTGTTCTCTGTTGTCCAGTCACCGCGTCTGGCAGCCAGAGCTTAGGGACACCAAGAGCCTGGGCTACATACCAGACCAAACTGGATAATACCCAAGACTCTTCCAAATTCATGGCTGTGAAAAATGCATCATGGACCATGAAATCTGGTCCTCACCATGAAATCTGGTTTATTGTGTGTTGTACTACACAGATTTTATAGCAGAAACCAGCATTTCTAAAATTGGGGGCCTTAACCTTGTGATTCCCTGCAGGTCCCTTTATCATTTTAGGGGGAGACCACAATATTACCACCCTTACTTCTGCACAGCCTTCAGAACTCGGAGGACAGAGAGCAGTGACTGCTGGCTAAGAGCCCAGCTCAGAAAGAAGCAGCACATAAGTAAGGGTAACAAAACCATCTATACTTCTGCGCTGCTGTTCACAGTGGTGCTGCCTTCCAACAGCAGCCGCTCTCTGGCTGCCCAGCTCAGAAGGCTGGGCTGCCACCATCAGCTGCACAGAAGTAAGGTTTGCCATACTCTGACCCCTTCCCACACACACACTAATCTTGTGGCCTATCCCTACCCCCTTTTGGATGAGGATCCCTACAGTTGCGCCACCAAGAAATTTCAGATTTAAATATCTGAAATCATGAAATTTACTATTTTTTTAAATCCTATGATTGTGAAATTCACCAAAATACACCGTGAATTTGGAAGGGGCCTACTAATAGAAACAGATGAGTATAAGAAAGGTCATCTTAGATAAGCCAAAGGTTCATCTAGCCCAGTATTCTGTCTTCTGACAGTGGTTATTGACAGATGCCCCAGAGAGAATGATCAGAACAGGTAAGTAATCATAAAGTGATCTACCCCATCACCCATCCCCAGCTCCTGACAAACAGAGGCTAGGGACACCATCCCTGCCCATCTTGACTAATAGCCCAAATTGTAAGAGGATTCTAAGAAGAACTAGATAAATTCCTGGAGGATAGGTCCACTGATGGCTTTCACAATGTCCTCTAGCATGGAGTTCCACAGGATGACTGTACATTGTGTGTGTGGGGGGGGAGAAATACTTTAATAGGCAGCAGGTTTAAAACTAACAAAAGAATTTTATTTACTGACCCCTAGTTCTTATGTTATGAGTAAATAACACTTCCTTATCTACTTTGTCCACAGCAGTCATAATAGAGGTTTATAAAAATCACATCACCCCTTAGTTAGCTTTTACAAGCAGAAAAGTCCCATCTCTCCTCATATGACAACCGTTCCCAACCCCAACATTTTTGCTGTCCTTTTCTGAATATTTTCCAGTTCCAGTATATCTTTGAGATGACACAACCACATTTGCACGCGGTCAAGATTTGGGCTTACTACGGATTTAAACAAAGGAAATAAGATATTTTGGGGTTTATTTTCTATCCCTTCCTTAATGATTACCAACATTCTGTTTGCTATTCTGACTTCCACTGTACATTGAGTGGATGGTTTCAGAGAACTATCGACAACAACTCCAAGATTTCTTTGAGTGGTAACAGCAAATTTCGATTCCATCATTTTTTATATATATAGTTGGAATTATGTTTTCCAATGTGCATTACTCTGCATTTATCAACATGAAATTTCATTTGCTATTTTGTTGCTCAGTCACCCAGTTTTGCAAGATCCTTTTAAACCCCTTCACAGTCTGCTTGGGACTTAACTTATTGAGTAGTTCTGTATCATCTGCAAATTTTGCCACCTCACTGTTAACCCATTTTCCAGATCATTTATGAAAACATTCCAAAGTAATGATCCCACTACAGACCTGTCAGGGACACTACTAGTTACTTCTCTCCATTCTGAAAACCGACCATTTATTCCTACTCTCTCCTGTCTTGTAACCAGTTACCAATCTATAAGAGGACCATGCCTATTATTCCACAAAAGCCTTCTTTGCTGAAGCGCTTTTGGAGAGCGACTTTATCAGAAAGTCTTTGACAATCTAAGCACACTACATCCACTGGATCGCCCTTGTGCACACATGCTTGTTGAGCCCCCTCAAAGAATTCCAGTAGATTGGGGAGGCATGATTTCCCCTTACAGAAACCTTATTGACACTTCCTCAACAAAGCAGGTTGACACTTCCTCAACTAAAGCCCCTAATTCGGACTACCGTTACTCCTCCTGCAATGAGGAGTAACGGTAGTTCAAATTAGGAGCTTTAATTCGAACTACCAAGCCCGTGCCGCGTGTAACCGCGGGCAGGGAGTTCGAACTACCAGGCATTTAAAAATGGCGGCACCCGGGAACATGCAAATAAAGCCCGGGATATTTTAATCCCGGGCTTCATTTGCAAGTTCGAATGACTACATTAGCCACCCTAGTTCGAACTAGGGTGGCTAGTGTAGACATACCCTTAGAAAGCCACACAAGGAGAATCTGAACTGAATGTGAACTGAGTAGGTCAGTATAGTATTTGTTCTTGTATATATTTTGACATTAAAATAATTTATACTACGCAGCAGAATTTTGCCTCGAGTAGTCTCTACACTGCATCTACAGGTTGTGTAGGGAGATGTGTTACAGAAAAGAGGACTGGACATATATACAGAATGATTATTCAATTATAACAGCAATATATATTCCTCATGTATATCAGCTTACGTCATTACAATTTTACAGTGAAATTATTAAATGTTATTTCAGGTTCCCAACTTTTCTAATGTAGACCAACCCTAAATTAGGACATCTGCATACGGGGGGAAGTCAGAAATTTTGTCATTGTTTGGGGTTGGGGGGGATTGGATGTTTCTGCTACAATGATCAGCAGTGAAACAGCTAACTATATAATTATTTACAATAAATGGGGCAGAACATCTGTCAGAACTACAGGAAGTCCCCAACTTGAGAACGGGTTGTGTTCCAAAACTTTGTAAGTCACATTTTCCCATAGAAGCAATGTTATAAACAGAGCCAGTTTGAGGGGTGGGCAAGCTAGGCGGTAGCCCGCTCGGGACACGCAGTAATTAAAGGGGCCGTGACCGCATTTTGGCCCTTTTTTCCCCCCTTTCTTTCTTTTTTGCTTGACAAATATTCCCCGGCAGTCGCCTGGGGCCTCCAATTGGTTAGGACCAGCCCTGGTTATAAATGGTAGTTAGGTTTCCCGGGCTCGCCCATTTAACCCATAATGTAGCTGAAATACTGTATATCTGCAATGAAAAATAATAAAATTAGTTGCTTTTTAATTTAACCTTGAACGCTTAAGGAAAGGCAGATTTAATCAGAGGAGGGCAAAGAGGTAGGTGGAGACTCTGAGTGGGACATCTGGGCATCCCCTCGCCAACCTCCCCCCCCCCGTGGGCTGTGCTGGTTCCTGCAGCCAGCCCCAGCCCCTGACCACTCTACCTCACAGGCTGCACCCAGTGCCCATTTCCCAGGAGACAGTGAGTGGTACAAGCATTGGCTGGAAGTCTCCAGAGGAGCAGGGAAAAGCTATGCAGACCATGGCTAAGGACAAGTGGCAGTTTCCCCTTCAAAGCTTCTCTCCAGCCGCCGGCTGCACGACTGCCTCCCTTCCCTAGAGTCCCCCAGCCAGCACTTGCACTGCTC
This sequence comes from Pelochelys cantorii, assembly GCA_032595735.1. Lineage (NCBI taxonomy): Eukaryota > Metazoa > Chordata > Testudines > Trionychidae > Pelochelys > Pelochelys cantorii. The sequence goes on along the minus strand of CM064338.1, from coordinate 34,900,073 downwards.
ACCACCATGCATGCCTCTTGCCTGCTCCCCTGATGCTGCAGGTGAACTTTGGTTTGTATGTGCAGATGTTCCTAAGTCGGAGGTTTGTAACTCGAGGAGTGCCTGTATTATTTCATGGACAGATTTCAGGAGCACTGCACTGGTTGAGCACTGGTCTTGCACTTGGAAACTGCTCTCTGTAATCATGTGGGATGTTTGTTTTAAATTGAAAGCTTAAATTCTGGAGCACATTTCTGTGGCTGGGTTGTATTCCATGGCTGCAGAACATTTAGCAACCTGGAAATGGCTTGGGAACAGCACCAAGGAGTTGCCGCAATGTTAGCAACAGTGATTTTTTAACTGCAAGCATGCAGATTAAACCGCATTCTAGGCTAAGCCCGTAACTAGACTAGATCGCTGCCAAGGCTAAAGCAATAGACCAGATTCACTCTAGGTGCAATAGGATGGCAGAAGGAATGGCTTTTTCTACAGATGAAACCCCCTTGGCTTACAGCAGATGTGGGTGCGGGAGATTCACAGAGGTGTGGGTTATACTGTCTGCATCAGCTTGTTTGAGTCTACCTAATCCACTTTAGTGAATTTTCACATCCCTAATCAGAACCATTTGGTGCATTTTCACATCCCTAATCAGAACCAGAAGCTTAGGTTAAGTGACCAGGTTAGAGACTTCCAGGCCCCAGTTCTTGGGCCCAGGGAAATGGTGTCTGGAGGAGGACCGGGAAGTGAGAGGAGGTGGCTCTATAAAATTTTATGACCCATGGAAACGTCAGGCAAGTGCAGAGGAGTTAGTTTGGCCCTCTACATAATTTATGGCTGCTTAAGTTAGACTGGCTAGTATTGTGCTCCCAACTCCCAAGGAGTCACTACATCCGCCGAGGATCAGCCAAAAGGCAGCTACTCTCCCCCAAGGTGCCCTTCATGATGCAGGCCTGAGAGGTGATGTTGCAGAGACAAGAGCTGCAAAAGTCCTCAGCTGCCCAGTTAGGTCAGCTTTGCAACCAGTTTGTACAATCAAGGTGGTGCAAGAGAACCCCACTGGGGGGTGGGAGGGCAGGCTCTGGACCAATGCTGTAATGAAGATGTAACAAGGAAATGTGAGCGTTAGAAAAGGGGAGCTGAGAATTGTTTCATGCCACGGCAAATAAGAAGCCAAAAAAAAGTATCCGAGAGAGAGAGAGAGAGAGAGAGAGAGATTCAAGTCCCTCTTCTGGCTGATTGAGAGCCAAGTTCTTCATCCCAGATCACTCAGAGCAGGGACGTGAGCCTGAGTCTGCCTGGTACCACTCCAGGATCCTTACCACCAGGCTATGGAATGCGAGGGTTGATCAGTCATAATGCACTAACAAAATCTTTGTTGAAACTAGTAGGTCTCTGCCAGTGGAGAGAGTTCAGAGAAGGGCTACAGGAATGACGATAGAATTAGAAACATGCCTTCAAGATAGACTCAAAACGGTAAGCTACATAAATTGAACAAAGAGAAGATTAAGAGCTGACTTGGGCTATGTTTGCACTACAGATCTTATAGCGGCACACTCAGTGGTAGTGTTAAAAAACCTTTTTGTCTGTGCATTTAACCACAATGATGATCCTGTAGTGAAAACATGAATGATATTCCTAAGCAGGACCCAACAAGTTCACTGTACTCCATCAAGTTATTACAGTTAGTTCCCTTCCCCTCTATTATTCCGTCTGTTTTGGGTGGGTCTCTACTTTATGATGAAATCAATATATTACAAAGAAAGTGCTACATCATGTGTTTCAGAGAGCAGCACACTTCAACCGTCAAAAGCCTTCAAGTGCTTTTTGAATCGGGGAATCGTTTTTTCGAGAACTTTCAAAAATTTGCCTTTACAACTATCATATACTTGCCAAGGCCAGATTATAGAACAATGTTCCAAAGCGGCATTTATGAAAAGGAAAATCTGCAATAGGTTTAAAAATGATTTTTAGGTCAGTATAAATTCTCTCCATCCCTTCATAACCAAGCCAGATAAAGGACAGAGTGAAAATTCTGACATGGTTACTTACCCTGGCTTATCCAAAAGCCCCTTACCTCAGTGATTGCATCTGTCAGATCGCCACTCAGATGTGTGCTCTGTAGCAACGCAAAGAAGTCAATGCTAGATTTGCGCCTGGGTTCTGATACATGTATTACTTCTGTTTCTGTTGTGTTGATCTCTGTGCGCACAGCCCCCTGCTCTCTCCATTGCAGGTCCTCCCCTGTCCATTTCAAAGAAGTGCTGCTGCTCTTGAGAGACACAACTGAGCTGGAAAGAATGCTGGGGATATAGGTGGGCAAGGCTTGGGAATCTGTATAAGTAGATTCTTCTGTGACAGACCCACTCTCCAGTAGGTCAGGCACTGATAAGCTGAGGCGTCGGTCAAATGACTGCCTTTGCCTTCCATCCACCATTTTTCTAGAGCTTTTCCTTGTCCTCTTTATGTTGAAGTTTTGTAACAAAGGCCTGGTTTTCTGTTTCAGGGATCCCCAGAGAGATGATCTATCCAAATCCATAGCTGCAAAGGGGTTGTCAACAATTCCTTGGCATTCTTGGTTTTAAACAACTTCAGTAATTCATAGGGTGACTAAAAAGAATGTGGAAAGAATGAAAGTTCAGTTATTAAAAGTGAACAGGAATTGAGGATTATGACAATGTCTCAACCATACACATGCAGTCCATTTTCTAACAAACAAGAGGAATTCAGGCTGCATTAATAAGGGAGGGAATTGTCAGCAGAAAGAGTGCCATACACTAACAAATGATGGTAAAGATTACGGGAGGTCCAGAAGTAGGCAATTTCTACTTCTTCCCTTTCAAAAGCAAATGTGTTATCAAACTATTAATTAAATTATTCAACTGGACAACTACTAGAGTTACTGTAACCTGGGAAAGTGATTGGCTTATTAAATATTGAACAACAATTTGACTCATGGTAACATTTGCAGGAGAAAAAAATTTGCAATGCTATTATACCTTCTGTACACACTTGCCTGCCTCTAAGAGCATAAACAATGACATAATGGATGAAACCAATGGTCCATTCAGCCCAGTATCCTGTCTCAGAGAACGGCCAGTACCAAAGCTTCAGGGATCATGTATAGAATGGGACAGCTGGAATGATCAATCCCTGTCTTTTCATTTGCTTCCTATCTTTTAACCTTAATGATCCATGTCAGGACCTTCTGTCTTATCCCATGATCTCTTAATTTCTTTAAGAGCCTTTGGTGAAGGACCTTATTAAAAACTGGCATTGTACTAGCTAGCTTCCAGTCATCTGGTCTAGAGGTTTTAACAATAGCTTGGTTCTGCAATTTCATATTTGAGTTCCTTAAAAATTGTTGGGTGAATACAAATCTGACCCTAATGACTTAATCCTGTTTAAATAATCAATTCATTCTAAAAGGCTTCCTTCAGACACTTCACCAGGGGGCAGTACTTCAGCTACATCAACCAGAAGGGATAGCTCTGGTGAGAGTATCTAAAACTTTCAGCAAATTCTTGGGCAGCCCAGTTGGTATCAACTGAGAAACAGAACCCCAAGGACTGCCACACATCAGTCAAGGTGGAGTGAACAGAGATGACTCAAGGCAACACTGAGAAATCTAGGCTTCAATTGATGCACAGCTAACAACTTTCTCTGCGCTTATTCTCCTTGACTCCTCTGGACTTGTTACTGTCCCTGGAAGCCTCCCTCCGCAGAAACACACCACCACATGTCAGAATTATTCTTTGTAGGCAACCACTTCGGATGTATAGTTCTTGGTGTAGACGACCTTCAAAGTGCCTGCAGGCAAGGAGAGCACGAATTTTAAAATACTAACATACTTTAACCTGTATACCCACAAAAAAGTTAAACTTGTTCAAACTTGTGTCCCCCAGCCACAGATGCTTTAAGGGCCTGATCTTGCAGACTTTTTGTCATTCAAGTAGTACATATTCCTCCATCACGATGGAGAGGTGGTGGGGACAAATCTGACTGATTGGCATTTGTGACCCTGTGCACTAGATCACTAGGCCTGGAGCAAGGAGTCAGGCCCACCTCTCTAGGACAGGAGCCAATGCTGTAGGGTGCGTGAGACACAGGCTCACTCTCCACCACCACTTCATGGGGCCTCCCTTTCTTCTGCTGGCCAACATTAGGTGTGTGGTGTCAGAGCAGAGGATGTGGCTGTAGGAAGTCGGTGTCACCTTGGCATTTAGAGTACAGTGCATCCGCTGAATCAGGAAGCAACAGAAATAGCCCCCTTGATCTCAGAAAGACTAGTCATATCAGAAAGACCTTTTAATTTCATTTAGAATGGCCAAAATCAGACTGAGAGGACCAAGGGAAGAAGATGTTTTAAATGGACTTCAGGACAGGTGAGAGGTGAAATACAAAATGCCCTGTGGCCGAGCTAATTGTACCTGATGCCAACGTACTTAGGGAACTCATCTCTGCAACACGACTTTACAAACCAAGCTATGGCTTTCAACTGTAGAAATGAGATGAATATACTTAATTTAACTAGCCAGCTGCTGCTGAACAAGTCACCAATCCACATACTAAACTTTGCTCCTTCCTACTTATCCACTCCTGCCCTCCCACAGGCTGATTCAAAGTTTCCTGAAGTTAATGGGACTCTTTCCATGGACTTTGATGGGTATAGGATATGGCCTTTACTGCATCTCTCTACTCCTCCCCAGTTTCCCTTCCTCTATCAATGACACCAGCCTCAATAGCTCACTTGTCATCTCCTCCCACAAAGGTATTTGAACATCCTTCCATCCTACTCCTCTTGCATGCAATGCCCTCATACCCATTTCTGCCGTGGTGCTTACATGCAGTCAGACAATGGTGATGCAGCAAGGCCCAAAGACAAATGAGATATGCTGATATTTTTGGTGAAATAAAACTTTACAAAGTTAGAACGCATATATAAATATCAAGGTTAGACATCCTTCTAGAAGCAACTGCTCAGATAGAAGTTATGGGCTGGACGCAGAAGTTATTGGGAGTGTTTTTTTAGCCTGTCTTATGCTGGAGATCACAGGGGTGAATTTTTTTGGGGTTGGGGGCTGCTGACCAACAATTAAAACAAATAAAATCAGTCAGAGGCCGCACACAAGCGAGAAGCAAAAAACAAACCAAAAAAAAAAAAAACAAACCACCCCACCCTGCAAATCCTCACTGGTGGGACCCCGACTAAGAAGGAGAAAGATTCCCCACATTCTCCTCACACACCAAGTCTAGTGAGGCCCAGGCTAATAGACTGCATGTGCTCCAACCCCACAGGTGGGCAGTGGGGAGGAAGGGATTGGAGCTCCACCACAGGCTTCCCCAATGCTGGGCGGGGGGGGAGCTCTGAGCCTCAGGGGCTTGATCCAAGCAAGCCAGGGGCTGCATCTGGCCCCTGGATCTTAGGGTCCCCACTCCAGACTAAATGATCAAAAGGGTCCCTGCTGACCTCATAACAGTTACACAATCTTACAATCTATGAAAGAGAAAATGCATCACTCGCCCGCCAGAGTGCTCATCATCTTAGATTGTAAGCACTTCAGGTGAGGACTGTTTTCCTCACTATAGCAATTAGCACAACTGGACTGTGATGCCAAATTGGCCCTCTGGGTATTTGCATAATAAAAACCAATTAATAATGAACTGAGCTAAATACCAACCTTATTGATTACAGCATTAATAGCATGGGATCTCAGAAATAGGTTATTTGGATAATAACCCGACTCAAAAAGAAAAAAAAGTATTCCCAAACACACTTTCCTGAGCAGACCTTAAAAACTTCACTGGATGCTCTGTTGACTCCAAAACTGATTTACGTGCAAAGGGAACAAGAAACCAACCTGCAAGTACATGTAACTCTAAGAGTCTGACCCACGGCCTGCTGAAGTCGATGGAAAGATTTCCACAGCTTCCAATGAGCTTTGGATTAGGCACTTAAAGGCTGAATCACTTACTGGTATCTAATGTTTCATAATTATTCTTGTAGTGCAATTCCTTTGGGAGGATTTGCTTTCGCTATATAAGTGATATTCCAAGTAATCAAGCAGGAAAGTGGTTTCCTTTCAAAGCAGGTCATTATGGAAGCAAACAACCTCTCTGTGTGCAAACATTGTTTGTCCATGAGTTGAAGGGGGGGGGGGAGAAGCATTTACCACATCCTGAGAAAACAGCGACCAAATACATTTGTAAGGCATATGTGAAAGAAGCTTAATAAATTGCACAGAGAGTATTAGATCTTTGTAAAAATGTGACCCAAGACAAATCACAGATGGGTGGAACAAAGGAAAAACATTTGTACAATTTTACTGTACGTTTTCTAAACCCTATAACCAGCTAAAATAAAACCATTACCAGTTGGAAGGAAAACAGAAAGCATCCTCTTTTGTTCTGGGGTTGTTTTGTTTTCTTCTCCCCCCCCCCCCCCAATCAAAAATCCTTTGATTTTTGGGAGGGACCCTAATGTGTGGTTTGAGTATTTGGGGTGGCAATACTGCTGTGTGATAAATTCAGTGTAAAGGTATTTATAGCAGCATAGCTTATCCCATATAGGAAAGAAAAAAAAAAAAAATCAACTCTACTGGTGTACAGCACCTTTCTATTGGTATAAAAACCGTGTCCATTAGTGGCCGTGCCGTTATTTTGGTTACAAAACAAAAACAAGCAGTCACATCCTTAACCCAGATAGTAATACAGGTACAGAAAAACCATGTTCAGATCAAGCCTAAATGAATTTATCTTCATCGTGAGGTAGGAAGAATTATTCACATCTCACCAATGGTGAAGTGAGGCACAGAGAAGTTAGAGGGCCTGTTTTTTAAAGGAGGTATGTAATGTTCCCCCTAATCTTTACCATCCATGTATGGATTTTTTCCATGTGTGGAATACATTTTTGTGCATGCCGAGGCACGTGTGAATGTGCACCACTAGTAGAAATAAAAACCTAGCTGCAGGTGCTCCGCTAAAGCAGCTGGGCAGCACTTGAATCTCTCTTGAGTGGCTGCACAAGCACCCAGCTTAGAGGGAACACTGGAGGAAAGTACCCACAGCTCCAGCTGAAATCAAGGGGAGAAGAACGCAGACTGCTCTTGTGCGGAGGAACAAATATAAATAAATCTGTCCCTTAATTTGCCAAAGGACACAGGGATGTTCGTGGCAAAGCCAGCAACTGAGGCAAGATTCAAATCCCAATGCAGTGCTTTAATCAGGGGACGCCATACTGAGCTCTCTTTTGTTGACTGTTCTCGTGTAGAAACCCTTCCCCCTTAAAAAACGGTTGGCCACTGGCAGTCATAGGGCCTACACTTCTATTATTACATCATTTAGAATCAGCAGCATTTACTAGGCCAAACATGTTTGTAGAAAATGCCATAAAATAATGTTACTGAAATTAAAATTCATCTTTATCCAGCACCTTCTGCTTTGCTGGCTCTTAGGGTAAGTCTAGACTGCAAGCTTCTTTTGAAAGAAGCTTTTTCGAAAGAGCAATCTGTTTTGAAAGAGCACGTCCAGGCTGCATGGACGCTCTCTCAAAAGAAAGCCCTGATTAGTATTCACAGAATGGCGACCAGGGCACCTGTGCTCTTTTCGATTGCCTCTTCTTTCAAAAAAAATGTCCCTGTTCTGCATCCACACATGCCTTTCTTCAAAAGAGCTCTTTCGAAAAAGGCATTCTTCTTTGTAATTTGAAGTTTACCAATGTCGAAAACACTCCTGCATTCTTTCAATTTAATTTTGAAAGACCATGATTGCAGTGTGGACGCAGGTGACGATTTTCCGGGGGGGGGGGGGGGCAGTCTTTTGGAAAAACAAAACAATGTAGTCTAGACGTACCCTCTCTCTCTCTCTCTCTCTCTCTCACTCACACACACACACACACACACACACACACACACACACCCCCCCCCCAAACCTATCACATTCAAAATGAAGACAGGACCGGGTTATAACTTGTGCTTCCCTGGATGAACAAGGCTCTTCAAAAAGCTTTGCTTCCTACTCTTTTTCCATTAGTCTCCTCCCCAACATTCCTGACTCTTCACCATGGCTTATTTTCTTTATTTGTTTTTGTTTCGTTATCTAACATACAGCCTAGTTGTGCCAACACTATGAGGCAAAGTTCTTAATGAAAGGACCCATGACAGTAAGTGCTTCACTCGGTAAAGAATATTCGTAGAACAGGGCCCTCTGAATGATAGCTGCTGTGGTGAAGTCCCTTATAAATGCATATGGTACATCTGCTATATATTTGAGAGAGTATGTCTGTTTGTTCAAGAACGCCTCCTAAATGGTGAGAGCTAGGACCACCAAATTCAGTACACAGCTTCCTCTTACCACAACTAAAGCAAGAAGGGTTTGGTTGTGCCACGAAAATGGGACATGCCTGGAATGGGACTGCTTCTCATAAAACCAAACAGAAAAGAGACATCACCAAATCAAGTAGAGCCCTCAAAATTGACATAACTAAGCAAATGAGGGTTGAGGGAGGGCAGGGGCTCAGGGTAAGCATGCAGGGTGCCTCCTCTGCTCACCAGCCCCATTCTGGGCCAGCGGAGGGGCTCTGCCTCCACCCATTGGTGGCATCAATGTGCTTGGGCCAGAGAGAGGGGGATTCCCCCCCCCCATCTGCATCTGCTCCATGCTGGTGCCAGGGGAGGGAACACCTCCCCCCAGCCATGGCACCCAACCCAGAGATGCTGCTGCTGCCAGGGAACAGGTGGCCCTTCTGTGACCCCCATACAGCTTAACCTGGATCTGTCCCAGGAAGGGAACACGCACTCCTTTCCTAAGTATGCCCACTGGAGCTGCAGCAACCATGGATCGGCGCCTCTCACCTGGCCCCAAGCTACTGCAGTGAGAGGAGGTTGGGATAGTCCTCTCTCCCCAGGGCAGCCTGCGTACTGAATCCCTCATCCCCAGCGCAATAAAAAACAAGATTCTTCAGCATGTATGTTTTCAATTTATTTTCCAAAAAACAAAAAAAAAATTAAATTAGGGTCCCAAACAATGCCAGATAAATCTTCTAGTAATACAATTAAAAAAAAAAGCAACAAATAATAATCTAGTAGCACCTTAAAGACTAACAAAACATGTAGACGGTATCATGAGCATTCAGGGGCAAAAGTGGGTTTTGCCCACAAAACCATGTACATGTTTTAGTAGTCTTTAAGGTGCTACTAGACTATTTGTTGTTTTCTACGTTCTTCCTGTTACAGACTAACTCGGCTACCCCTCTGAAACTATAAATGAAGTAATTCCTCAATAAGTTGCATGACATTATCATCACTGCCATAAAAACAAGATTCTTCAAGAAAAGAATACTTGTGTGTTTCAAAAAATCTATTTCACCATCCTAAAGGAACACCACTTTTTTCCTCATGTCACTCTTAAAGGAATGTCTTGGGGTGAAAAAAAAAAAAGCTTAGCATAGTACACAACATATTAAGGAAAACAATACAGTATTTGGATATTACAAGCACTGGTCAGACTGACCCAAGTACTCCAATGTTAGATATCAAAAGCACTAGCCACTGAAAGCATTAAACCCTCATAGTTTTACAGTTTTCTACTTTCTCGAGGTACAAAACTGAATCAGTCTGGGATGGTTTCTGTTCAATATCTTCATCAACAATTGTAAATAATGACAGAAGGAGTACTCTTATAAAGTTTGCAGAGGATACCAAGCTGGGAGGGGTTGGAACGCCTTTGGAGGAGAGGGTCATAATTCAAAACTATCTGGACAAACTGAAGAAATGATCTGAGGTAAATAGGATGAAATTCAATAAGGAGAAATACAAAGTACTTCATAAAAGGAACAATCAGTTTCTCACACACAAAATGGGAAGTGATGGTCTAGGCAGAAGTACTGCCAAAAGGGATCTAGGGGTTATAGTGGATCACAAGCTAAGTATGAATCAATAGTGTGACACTGTAGCAAAAAACAAAACAAAACACAAACAAAAACAAAAACCATGATTCTGGGATGCATTAACAGGAGTGTTGTGAGCAAGACACGAGAAGTCATTCTTCTGCTCTATGCTGCACTGATTAGGCCTCAACTGGAGTATTGTGTCCAGTTCTGGACACCACATTTCAGGAAAGATGTGAAGAAATTGGAGAGGGTCCAGAGAAGAGCAGCAAAAATGATTAAAGGTCTAGAGAACATGACCTATGAGGGAAGACTGAAAGAATTGTGTTTGTTTAGTTTGGAAAAGAGAAGACAGAGGGGCTATGACAGCAGTCTTTAAGTACCTACAAGGGTGCTGCAAGGAAGAGGGAGAAAAATTGTTTTCTTTGGCCTCTGATGATAGGACAAGAAGCATTAGGCTTAAACTGCAGCAAGGGAGGCTCAGTTTGGACATTAGGAAAAAATTCCTAACTGTCACAGTGATTAAACACTGATATAAATTGGCTAGGGAGATTGTAGAATCTTCATCACTGGAGATATTTAAGAGCAGGTTAGATAAACATCCATCAGGGATGATCTAGAATGGGTCTGGACTTGATGGCCTCTGGCAGGATTTTATGTTTCAAGTTTGGGGTGTCAAGGTTTGGGCTTCAGAGTTTGGGCTTCAGACAAGGTTCACAAGTGAAACCCGGCTCAAGTATCCCACTGAAATGTAAATACAATATTTATTTTTCAGTTGATTTATTTTATAATTATAGGTTACAAAAATGAGAAAATCAGACATTTTAGTACTTGTGAGTAGTGACCCTTTTGTATTTAAGTGAAACGAAACTTGGGGTACACAAGACAAATCAGACTCCTAAAAAGCTGCAAACCACACTCGTAGAGATGCTGGGAACTGTTGCCATTTAGTAAAGCACCAACAAATCCCTCTTTTGCTAATGCAGAAGGGTGACTGCGTGACTACTCTTGTAGACACCCTGAGAGCACGTCACAGGAAGAAGAAAGATCATCCCAAAAACATCTCACCACAGTGCTGTCTTATCAAAACAAGAGTGGGCAAGGAAGTACGTTAGTGGGATTGCACAAATATGTGAATTTCTCTTAACTGAGAAGTGATCTACAGTAAATGCCAAACCCCAACCTTTCTACAGTGTTGTTTTCCTATTTTTACTCACCATCTTTAGCAGCAGCACAGTAACTATATTTTAATACATATCAGGTTCTCACTTGCTGGAAAGTATTGAAAATAAGATCAAGCTTCTTATGAGCATTCTCCACATATTCTTCTTCCGCCATAGAAGAAGAATTGCCTTTCCTACTGTAAAGATCAAATGCTTGGTGCTAACAACATCACAAATGGTTGACTATGTAATAACATTCATCCAGAGAAACACTGTGCTGTGTCATAAGCAACTGATACCTTTTGGTGCAAGGAGTGCGAGGAGCGGGGTCACCAGAGGGACAGGCAAGGGGCATGAAAAGACCAACAAGTGACAGAGGATATGTATTTGTTAGTGTTTGTGTTTATTAACAGATTGGATCAAAGAGAAGACAGCATGGTAGAGATGTACAAAATAAGAAACACTCCACTGCCAACAAAGGACCAAATCCCTGCAGAAATGCCCTTGGAAATGAAAAACAAGAAATGTAAATGGAAGCAATGGTCCAGTTCCTGGTTCCCAGCAAGGATAAGTCTCCCTTGTGAAAACAGCAGCTTTGCCTGCCAAAAATAATTATTTGTATTGATGTAGGTACACGGGTATCTGGCTAGGCCACATTTAGGGAAAATCCCTCTTTGATTTAAATAGAAATGATTAATTAAACACATGGTGCTAACTGATAGAGGTGTAGCAGAAAGAATACCCACAGTCGCCTGGTGGTCACATCTTTTTGCATCTTCCTATCATAGCTGAATCTCCTAAATCCAGGACTCTCTGGTTCAGCAACATGCATGGCCTGGCAGGACCATGGATGTTGCTGGACCAGAGCACCCCAGCGGCCGGGAGTGGAAACTGACCGGGAGTTCAGCAGCTGGGAGTCCCAGCACGTGTTGGCAGCAGCGGGGCCAGCAGCCACCCAGGAGCCCCGTCCCCAGGGAACCCCACTCAGGCAGTAATGGGATCAGTGAGCCCCATGCCTGGGGAGCCCCAACCAGATAGGGCAGAAGCAGGGCCAGTGGTGGGCCAGCAAGCTCCGGTCCTGGGAGCCCCAGCTGTGCCAGTGGCAGCGAGCCGGAGCCCCGTAGCCATGGGGCCAAAGTGGAACCAAAAGCAGAGCCCACAGCAGGTCAGGGCAGTGGTCTGGGGAGGCTGATGGCAAGGGGACTCCCCAATCTGTCAGATTCCCTCATTCGGGACCGGTCAGGTCCTAACGGTGCTGGATGAGGGAGGTCCAGCCTGTAGTTCCTTTCTCTGCTGTCTTCTGGCTCTCTGCATGCAAATTACACTAACTGGAATATAAACTCCTTCCTGTGGGGGAAAGGAAAAAAAGCAGGGCAAATAAATTTTTATCTTCTACCAAATGGCTGAAGTAATTAAAGAGAACAATGGGTATGTTAAAGTATGGTGAGATATGAAACAGATCATGTTACACACACACACACCCCGACTTTTCTGATCACTGCTTACAGAATCTCACTCAAGTATGAATTATGAGCAAGTCATTTTAGTGGCAGAAAGCTTTGCAAACTTACATTTAGTTACTTATCTGGATACATAACTTCCTTCTGATAAGCAATCCTGATCAAAAGGATTTTTGAAAATACCTGTGCAAAGTACTTCTTTGTTTGCATTCAGGTTTATCCATTTATCCTTGGGGTTTCAAATTCAATCCCTCTGACATGTGCCAACTTTATTTTAAACATTTAAAGGTAAATCTGAGCCCCATTCACTTCAATAGGATCATGATTTTATCCTGAGAATGTTAACAGCTTAAGTCATTGAAATTTTCCCTGCAGAACAGATTGATGCCAAAATGAAGCATTGATTTGGATGGACTTGCAGCCATACCTCCAGGTGCTGTGATCTCTATCACAATCTAAGCAAGGACAAAATGTGGTCTACAAGAAATGCCTCAGTGATAACTATGTTGCAGTGTATTCTTCCCTATGTGTTAGTACTAGTAAGTGTCCCAGGCTGGTGTTTTAATGTGATATTGCATGTGTGATATTGCAGGTGCAAATGTGCAGATAAAGTCTAATAAAGTATGGTCATTAAAGACTTCATGGGACTTTTTGCAACTGCAGGAATTTAAGTGTTTCAACCAGATTCTAACGCTAGAAATTAAATTTTATCTTCCTACATTTTCCCTGCAGCTTCAGTTGGAAGTTATCCAGGTTTAAACAGTACTTTGGGATTCTTTAGCTAGAAAAGGTATAAAATGGTGAGATACTGATATCAGGTACACTATAGTCTTTTGGTTTGGTCCATTCCACTCCTACCATTGATTTTTACTACATTAGGCAGTATCTTTAAATGCTCACTGCTTTACGAAAGACAACTCTTGCATGCTACAATGCTTGAATTTAAAAAAAAAAAAAAAAACACACACACACACACACACACACACACACACACCCCCACCCACCACACCACAGAAACAGACTTCCTTTTATTCAGTTATCTGAAGGAAATCTATGTCTCTGAAGATGAATGCCAGCATAAAAACTCAAGGGGAAAGCACTGAATTTAACAGCAACATATTTATTTTACAAGGCTTGCTGTAATATTTATTTGTTTTTCTTGTACACACAAATATAAATACCCCTGGGTATTTAAGCCCCGCACTCTTGCTTTTTAAAAAAAATTATCCATCACATATACAATGAGTTGCCATGATAAGTACATGACACGCACTCTCATTTTTGTCTGCCGTCCTGACAGGGGAGAGGAAGGAAGAAGCCCTATCTCCTTGGATACTTCTTACCACAATCTGAAGAGCTTGTTTTAATTTTCACGCAGAAGCAGACCACTCTGGGAAGTAACCGACAAATAAATGAGACAGCCATCTTAAAATAGTACCTAGTAGTGAAAGTGAGTGTGTGTGGGGGGGGGGGGGGGGATGCCCACAAGTTGGAGGCAGGTGATGTGTGTATGTTACTTTCACTTCTTACATTAGCAGGTTTAAAACTAATAAAAGAAAGTTCTTATTCACACATCACGTAATCAACCTCTGGAACTCCTTGCCAGAGAAGGATGTGAAGGCTAGGACTATAACAGAGTTTAAAGAGAAGCTAGATAATTTCATGGAGGTTACGTCCATAAAAGGCTATTAGCCAGGGGATAGAAATGGTGTCCCTGGCCTGTTTGGCAGAGGCTAGAGACGGATGGCATGAGACAAATCACTTGATCATTGTCTTTGGTCCACCCCCTCTGGGGCACCTGGCGCTGGCCACTGTCGGCAGACAGGCTACTGGGCTAGATGGACCTTTGCTCTGACCCAGTACGGCCATTCTTATGTTCTTCTAAAACAGAAGAAATAATGCTATATTTCAAATTTCTCACCAATACTTTCCATCCTTTCTGCCACCCAAAGCAAGGCACTGGACCACATGCTCCATAGCCATGGAAGAGGGAGGCAGAAAGTCTTATTTGTTTCATGTTGGTTTTCTACCACCCAGGCCCACAGCAAGCTGCCATTCGGAGAAAACTCACTGTAAAAGTATCACAAGGAGAGCCACCACATGCCATGGATCTCCCATGTCACTCGTGCATGCAGGCCCCAGATTATAGATCCCTGCAGGCGAGACTGAATAAAATATCATGCACTCAGCTGAGCTCAGAAAAACCAGAAGATTGGGAAGATATTGGCAGCTCCCTATCATCCCAGAGCCACTGTTGCCCCTGCTGTGAAAGAGCAGGCAGCCTCTGTGTCTCTCCACTCTTGCCTCCCAGATCCTATTTGTGTTGAGCTCAGCAGAGGACGCGTCTGGTAAGGCTGCACCACAGAATCATAGTGTTGGAAAAATTCAGGAGGTCAATGAGTCCAGCCACAAAGAAGGACCAATTCCAACTAAATCATCCCAGGCAGGGCTTTTTCAAGCCTGGACTTAAAACCCTCGAGGGATGGAGATCCCACCACCTCCGTACGTAACCCACTCCAGTGCTTCACCACCCTTCTAGTGAAATAGTTCCCCTAATACCCAACCTAGACCTCCCCACTACAACTTGAAACCACTGTTCCTTTCTCTGTCACCACTGAGCCCAGCCTCTCTCCATCCTCTTTGGAACCCCCCTGCCCTCTTCAGGTAGTTGAAAGCTGCTATCTCCCCTCAATCTTCTCTTCAGTAGACTAAATAAGCCCAAATCCCTCAGCCGCTCCTCATAAATCATATGCTACAGCATATTGCCCACCAGTGGGTGGATATGGGAGGTACCCAGGGGAAGGAGAAGCTATTTGGAGGACTCAAGGCCTATTGGTCCAAAGCTAAGAGTGGGACTGGAGGTAGCTAGGAGTGATAAGGTAGTAGGAATGATAGGGGATTTAAGCGATTGAATAGAAGGACAAAGTAGAGACTGGAGCAAATGCATGGAAGGGGCTAATGGTGCTAACTCCCTCCAGTACACCAACACCACCTCCTTTAGACCTTCATTTACCTGCCATGAAGCTAAATTTTCCCTTTAATTCTCAGGGGTGCCAGGAATAAGGATCTGCCTTCACTCAACGGAGCCAACCCTGTGAAGGAAGTTAGTGATTTGTTTCCACTAGAGGTCAACTAAGTTGCTGCCTTTCGTCAGGCCTAACTGCACAAAGCTTTAAAAAAAGTTTGTGCCGCTATACAAATTAACTCATTAAATAACTTCATAAGAGGTCACATGGAGCGCCTCAAAACTTGGCAGCTATACACTTAAGCAATAGAGATTTGTAAAAACATCTCTAAAAATTATTAGAAGATGCACAAACAGCACTAGGAAGATGGAAAAGTAAAGTAAAGTAGAGAGATAAAACAGATATAGAAAGAGTCAAAAGGACGTAGATAGGCATTACATGTGTTAGCCATTTAGTAGTCTTTGACTCAGCAATGTGACCCTATACTGTGTTTTTATTAAGCAAAGAATCAAACAGACCACTATGATCAACCTCACACAGCAAGAATGGCTCAGACTTCCAGTTACACTAACTTGAAGGTGTTACCCATACACCTTCTGGGCGTGGTGTACTGTCCCATCTAGTGGCATTAAGATCTCATTCTCTCTGTAAGTGAAGCCTGCTCTACTGCTATAGGCACATAGCTTTAGCCCCTAACACTGCAGGTTCAATCCCTCCTGCTGATGACTAGGGTCCATCAAGAAATCAAAAAACCACACTTACTCAACTGTTCTGCTGCCCAGTTTTCCTCATCACAGACAGCACCATTAGCCTACATTCAGGCCCTAAGCACTTAGATCTAGGATCAGAATGCACAATAAAGAGTCTGTAACTAATTATTGAATCCCAACCTCCACTCAGACTTGTAGGATTAAAGATCCCTTCACATCTACGATCTGAACTTCTGTTTCTTAACATTATCTTTTATTAGAATGAAGCACACAGAAAGGAACTGCATTTTCCTTTCGCCCACTTCATGACAAAGGAAGGATGGAGGAAGAAAAACAAAGTGAAATTGTGCAGGATATCAGACCCAAACAGATAATGAGGTCTCATCTTTTAGCAGTCCTTGTTTTCTTCAGGAAAGCCCTTGCTTTTCTGAACTGCAAACAGTGTAACTGTGCTGAAAAATGTAACTTATAAAACAGGAGAACTTATCTATTTGGCATTAAGGATTCACACAAAAGACGACGACTGCATTAAAAATAAGATGATTCAGAGAATTCTGAATCCCTTGTAATACTGTGGCTTGGAAATCCATTGTTACACCTGAATGTTTTGGAACTTCAGTGCCGTTTGTTGCACAGTCACTTTAAACAAGGCTCAGAACATGAGAATTAGTTCATACATCATTGAATGTACAAGTAATTCATGATTGGATAACAAAATAGTAGAAAGAAGTTCAAATGGTAAATCAGACTTTTTTGGAAAAATCTCCATATGCAAAAAAAAAAAAAATTACACGATTACTAAAGGCAAAGGAAAGGATGGTCTCCGAATCCAGGTATTTTAACTCCCTGGGAACAAAGAGTATATTCACTGCCACGATAAATATTTTTTACTTCAAGGTCAAAAGTTATATAAGCAATTCTTGTATTTGAGAAACTACTTCCTGCTCACTGATGTGTTCCTCAATTTTAGTATTACTTAAAGATATTTGCGACATTTCTTAAATCCCCAGGAGATCAACAATAGTTTTGTATGCCATATTGTACAAGGCTACAGTAACAAAGCACTGATCTTATTTTGAATTCTGTGTTAAGGACTGTTGGCCCTCTGCCACCCCACAAGAAGGGACAATGTTTGTTAAGCTGAGTATCCAAAAAGAAGTATGCCGAATTAGGAAACAGTTCTGAAAACATTGATCTTATCCAACCAGGACTCAAAATGTCAAGAAAGATGCACTTCACCCAACATAACTTCCCCTAAGATTCCCCTATTTTGTTTTGTAACAGGTAGCAATGAGCTCCTGAAGAAAACAGTAGTTTGGATAATAGGTACCAAAGACACCACAAAGTTTAGCCAATAAAGAAACAAAGTCACTGTAAAGATTAGCAAGACACTGAGTAAAGCACACAAAGGAGAGACAGACAGACACAGACACAAGACCTTGGGCCCCACTGATATCAAGATAATGCAACTCCACTAATTTGGACTCGTTGCTTACACTAGCTAAACATCAGGATATGAAGGAGTGTCAGTTGGTGGGATTCTGCTCCATTTTAATTAGGGATTGTGTTCAGAAATCTAAACTTAAGGGTCTTGTCTTATACTTGTGCATAGTGGATTTACTCAGTGCTTAATTTGTGCCAGATGTTGCCAGGGCTGAACCCCACTGCCACTAAGCTTGGAAGTTCATAATCCAGGCACCTCTGGATTTCCTGCATCAGTTAAGAGCAGGGGTGAGCAATAAGAGGCCCGTATGTGTTTCACCAGGGTTAGCCCCTGGCAACCCTCCAGGCACTTTACTTACCTGTACATCCCCAGGTACAACTGCTTACAGCTCCCGTTAGCCATAGGTTGCCATTCCCAGCCAATGGGAACTGCAGAAGCGGTGTCCTGGCCTATGCCACTTTCCACAGCTCCCATTAGCTAGGAATGTCAAACCACAGTCAGCGGGAACTGCAGATGCACAGTAAATAAAGCACCTGACAGACAGCCAGGGGTTAACCCTGGCAAACCACATCTAGCCTGAGGGCCACATATTGCACACACCTGGTTAGGAATGTAAAAGAATTACTTAATCTCTGAAATTTAGATTGCTTGAGCCACAGCACTTCTCTTCACAAATTAAGTGCTGGATTTACATAATTTTATAGTAACCATTCTGATGGATATGAAGCTACTGCTTCAAGCAAAACAAAGCTGATTTATGCAGGTAACAAATGGGCAATCCTTTAAGAAAACTGCATTGTTCCCAAGGGGAATAATGGGACAGTAAAATGTTTGATGCCCAAAGAGTGACAAATTCATAGGTCCCGGGAGGAGGGGGAGGAGGGACACTTAATTTTAAGCAGGGGACATTTTTGTTTGCATGAGTCTATGTTCTAGTCCCTGGCATGTCACCAGATATGTTATCATCTTGTCCTTGTTTGAAAAAGCAAATACATACAAGAGGATGCCTGAGATTCTGTTAGTTGCATAATTTCCCACTGAAATGGGTCTGACAAGGTTGGGTTAATTAAATTACTATGTATTAGCAACCAGTTGTGTACGCCGTCTTGAATCTCAATACTTATAAACCAAGTCCCTAATGTCCACTACCACCTCAAGCCTCATTCTATTATGACTAATCAGTAGGGGTTTTTTTAAAATGTCATAATGCACAATTCTGGAGCTTACTAACCTTAACTTAAAATTAATCTAATGTGTAGTTACCTACTTGCATTTTCACTGCGGCTTCTCTGAAAGCCCAACTCAACAGTACAGATCTATGTTCACCATAACTTGAAGACAGGATAGCGACTAATAATCTAGCCACAACACTCCTAAAGGCAAGGATACTTAATTTTTTTAAATTCGGACGCCACCACTTTTATTCCCAGTAGCGTTTGATGATTCAGAGTCCAAACTTCACTTTCAGATCTTTTAAGACATCTGATTCTTATTTCAGTCTGAAGAGTAATATTCTTGTTAGTAGGAAATAGACTTATCTGGAAATTTATGTAGGAATTCATGGCGGATAAGGAAAGGGTGGTGAAAGCCACAGCATTATGCCATTTAAATCCCAAGGAAAATGAACAACCTTCTCTCCCATTAAGGATGATCTTTCCAGAGAAGTTCTGAGGGATATTTGTAGGGCATCATGTAAAACTCAACTACCATTGTCCACGCTGTACTTATTGTGTGGACTTATTCATGGTTTGTTTGTTTTTTTAGAAGGGACCATTCCAATCATCTGGTCTGACCTTCTACTTAACGTAAGACAAACACAGACTTTTACCCAGTGAGTCATGCTTCCAGCCCAACAGCATATGGTTGAAATCCAGTTTAAGTTTAGAATGAACTGTAAGTGGTGCTCTGCTAGTTTCAACTTCCACCCATTGGATCTTTTTTATATCTTTGTATATTAGATTAAAGAGCCGGATGACTTCAGATCTCTTCTTCCTCCATATTTCAGGAGGCATGGCATGTCAGGAGACATGGCTTATGGGACAAAATGAAGCACAAACCCATGCTGAACTCAATTCTCACTTCAATTTTGCAACCCAACTTTAAGAATGGGACACAAAACCAGTCTTATATGTCAGAGCTTAGAATAACATCCCAACCTTAATACAAAGCTGTATCAAGTCTTATCATCAGCTTGAGTTGCGACTGAAGTGTTACATTCTGATTTGAAGCGTCTTGTATTTTGTTCCCTTTCAGGGACAACCAACGTGTTAGAGACAGAATTTTCTTACATAGAAATCATCAGTATGTGAAGCTAAGCCAGAAGCAGAGAGATCCCTGACAGACTATGACAGTTTTACAGCAGACCAGTGTCAAGCTGAGAAATCCAGTTTTTAAAGTTATGCCGAATTCACAGTGTCCTGGTTCCCTGAATTCTACTCTATGCCACTATCTAAATCAGGGCTTCTCAACTTTGGAGATCCCTGGGGCCACAATGATACTCACAGCACATGCCAAAGGCTGCAACTTAAGCGTGGTTGCATATACATGCAAATATATATGCAAATAGCTTCTTTCACACTGACGGACATGAATACAAAGCACGTCCCACAATGCCCTGGTCCCCCCAGCACCTCCTCCCTGGGGGTTAGAAACGCCAAAACCCTGTACCTGTCTGTTCCAGCCAGCCCATCCACCTGCATCTTTCAATGTTCACCCTGCCTCGCCATTGTGGAGAGTGTTCCCAGCGGAGGCCATGTTCAAAGGATCCCACCTGTAGGCCGCATGTCGAGCCCTGCATAAACCCAAACCACACCGCAGGCCGCAAACAAACAGCACTGAACTGGTCCTAAAACTGATCCCTGGACAACTGCACTTGTTATTAATGGTTCGCAGTCATGCTGGAAGGGCATAGACGCTCTCAGAGAGAGGCTATCCAACCAGTTATGCACCCACCTTATAGTAGCCCCAACTACGTTGTATTTCCCCTAGTTTATTGATAAAAAGGTCATGCAATACTGTATCAAATGCTTTACTAAAGTCTACGTATACCATGTCTACTGCTTCCTCCTTATCCACAAGGCTTTTTAACCTATCAAAGAAAGCGATCAGAATGGTTTGACATTTGTTCTTGACAAATCCATGTTGATTGTAACTTACCTCCTTATTATCTTCCAGCTATTTTCAGATGGATCCCTTAATTATTTGCTCCATTATCTTTCCTGTAACAGAAATCAAGCTGACTGATCTATAGTTTCCTGAGTTGTCTTTATTTCCCTTTTTTATATTTTCTCTTTTCATTAAGCACCTGTGTCATTTCCACATTTTCTGTTATTGTTTTTCCCTCTCCCTTGAGCAGTGAGCCTACCTTATCCTTGGCCTTTCTCTTGCTTCTAATATATTTGGAGAATGTTTTCTTGCTATCCTTTATGTCTCTAGCTAGACTGAGCACATTTTATGCCTTTGCTTTTCTAATTTTGCCCCTACATACTTTCGTTGTTTGTTTATATTCATCCTTTGTACTTTGACAGTTTCCATTTTTTGTAGGGTTCCTTTTTGATTTGTAGGTCTTTCAAGATCTGATGGTTAAGCCAGAGTGGTCTCTTGCCATACTTCCTATCTTTTCTATGCAATGGAATGGTGTGTTCTTGTGCCTTTAATAGTGTCACTTTGAAAAACTGCCAACTGTCTTCAGTTGTTTTTCTTCTTAATCTTGCTTCCCATGGGACCTTATCTACCAGCACCTGGAGTTCACTAAAGGCTGCCTTCTTGAAATCCTTTGTCTTTATTTTGCTGTTCTCCCTTCCACCTTTCCTTAGAATTATGAACTCTACCATTTCATGATCACTTTCACCCAAGCTGCCCTCCACTTTCAAATGCTCAACCAGTTCCTCAGATGCTTCTTCTAAACACAAAATTTGTATCCACATCTGCATCCACAGCCTCAAAGTGAGCTGCAGATAGCTGCATCCACAGATGCACATACCGTGGATATAAAGCCAATATCCGTAGATTTGCAGGGCTCAAAGCATAGTTATCAACCAAGACCTTCATCAACTATGAAAAAGCTGAGGGAACCAAGATACCCTGAATGTTAGCAAATCTGGACTCTGGAGAGCCAATTCCAAAGGTTGCAACCAATAAAGAATTCTTGACATCACTTCTTTCTATTTAAACAAGAGGCCATTTGCTCTTGCTATGCAAAGGACGGTAAATATAACATAGTATGATACAAGAAGAGATGCATTTAGCCGTGACCCGAATGATCATTTTGAACAACCTCAACATCTTAACTACTACCGAGAAATCAACTGCACATCACATTACAACATGCCTTCTGAAGAAACACTATAGATCAATGAAGCAGGATGTTATCAGCTGAATGAAGGCACCACAACCAGCATGTCCTCCATCATCTTCCTAACAATCCCATAAAGATGGGAAACTGGAGGGATGGCAAGATAGTACAACGTGGAACAAGAGCAGTGAGACATTGGATCAAAGGAGCAATTGCCCAACACTAACTTCTGAGATCCTCAGAGAGAAAAGGACTGAATCATCTAAAAGCCACTGTCTACAGCTGACTGACCACACATGTTTACTATGTCTGACCACACAGGTCTCAACAATTTCTAGTGATCAGTACTGGAGGCAGCTGACTGAACTAATTAATCAGCACACACACCTCATTTTTATCCATCACCAATAGGAGATCAAACAAAAGAGTGTACATATTAGATCCAGGCCTAAAGCTAAACTGACTGGCGACACTTCCATGCGAGTTATCATCTAAGCTAAGATACAGCTGAGAAACAAATGAGAGCAGCTGGTTCTAAGTCCAAGAAAGGGCACATTGCTGCAGCTGGAGCCTATTTCTCTCTGGTTGAGATCAGTGTTCCCTCTAAGCTGCATGGCAGCACAGCCCCACAGCTTTTTAAACCAGCCCCACCCAGTCAGGCAGCTCCCTGCTTAGGGTCCTGAGCCCCTGACTGGGCAGGGCTGATTAAGCAGCTCTGAGGCTGTGCTACGGTACAGCTTAGAAGAAACACCAGTGGAGATCTCATCTCAGGAATTTTAGAGCAAGCTGAGTGTAAGAGAGGCTTGTATAGTGAATGAAGGCTCAAAATGTCTTATTTTTCCACTGTGTGTTATTTTATTTTGAATTGTATTCAATTTGGGTAATAAAACACACCTTTCATTTTTGTTTTCTTTATAGCTGGGGTGGGGAACCTCAGGCCTGGGGGCCAGATGCAGACTTCAGCTTGCCTGGATCCAGCCCCCAAGGCTCAGGCTTCTACCACCCAGCACTGGAGAGCTGGCGCTCTAGCTTCCCCCTCCCTCTGCTGCTCCACCGTGAGGCTGGAGCACACAAAATCTACTAGCCTGGTTTGCCCTAGGCTCTGGTATGCAAGGGGAACATGGGGACTCTCTTTTTCCTTCTCAGGGGCCATGTCCATGAGAGGTGTTTTGGTTTGGTTTTGATTGTGTGTGATCCTAACAGATTTCTGAGAGTCAGCATCCCCCCCCAACCCCCAAAAAGTTCCCCACTCCTGATTTATAGGCAATTTTTAATCAGTTTCTCTCTCGCGTGTTCATGCACCAAGGCCCCAATCCTGCGCAGACCGACTCCTGATCTGTACTTACAAGTTTTGTTGCCACAGCTATGTGGGTTATCGTTATGATCACTTTCCAGCATAACTGTACCAGCAAGAGAGTACTCCTACTGATATAGCTTATTTCACTCTGACAACTGGTGTAAGTGTAACCACCACCAGGCGGATCTGAAGGTGGGGCCTCTGGAGTTTAGTGTAGGAGCTCCTATAGCTTGAGTTATAAAGCCAGTTGGCTCTCAGCCTTGGTTGTAGAGGTCTCTTGATCTTGTCTGTTGCTGTGGTCTAGGTGCCACTGCATAGGACAGTGAACCGCACACCAGATGTGTGGGTTACATAAGCTATACTGGCAAAGTGTCTTTTTTGAAGTATAAGCTTCATCTAAGAGGTTTTGCCAGTAATGCTATATCCAGGTGAGAAATTCTGAAGATTTAAATAACCTCTGTAGAAGAAGAAAATCAGAGATTTTTAAATTTTTTGTGTGAAATGTTAATGTCACAGAAAAAAGTTTCTCTGTGACTTATTCAACAGTGAAGAATGGAAGAAAATGAGAGCACAAAGAAGCGGCAGCAAAGCATGGCGGTCAGAGTAAAACAGGAGCCACTTTCCACTCAGTGGTGAGAAAGGGACAGGAAGCCATGTTAATTCAAACACTGGAAGATCAACAGTGGCAGCTGCAATCTTCTCTGTAGTACAGATGCACCCTTACTGCATGGGTCGTGCAGCAGCCTTTAGATGCTACTAAAGAAAATAAGTTAGCTAATGGAGTGAAACTACTGCATTGCACAAAAATAACACTGTTGGAATGATTCTTTAAAAAAAAAGAAAAAAAAAGTAATACTTACCAGCAACAAGCCTTCCTCCACAGCCATCCTTTACACCTCGTCTACATTAAGAGCCTGATCTTATTTACACTGAAGATAGTGACATATGCTCTTTGACCTCAGTATTCTAACCCCAAAAGCCATAATCCCATGAAGAGCACTATTTGTCTGAGCAACTATGCTGACTAATTATCTTATCTGGGCCGCATTCAAATAAGGGAAATTTCATCAGTTTAGTGAGTTGGAAAGAGGTTGCTTACATTGCTACATGCAGAAGATGCTGGGGAAAAAAACAAACAAACCCTAGTATGGAATCTTATCCGGGTACAGTAATAATTAACTTGACTGACATGAGCAGTAATGCAACTAATCCTCTAATAGCTGACTGTTCACTGGACAAAAAAAAAAGGGACAATTTTCAGAAACATAAATACCAATAAGGTGCGTAGCCCCTGCTGACTTCCCATGGGTCGAGTCAGGAACTTGGTTTTTTAAAATTAAGACACTGATGATTAAACAGTCTGAGGGGCTTCTCAAAGACACAAACAACAAAAACCCTACAGCTTCTCACACCATAAATAATTTTAAGAGAGTGTTTTAAAGTGTTGAGAAATTTAAATTTCCACCAAATCACCATGAGTACTGAAAACTTGTTGGTCTTATTTTACAATAGTTTATGGCAACTGAACTTGCTTTCAGGTGACGATTTACAAGATCTGATCAGCATATCATATCTGATGAGCTATGGTGTAATGTTTTTCCTATAAACTACAAAAGATAATGGCAATAAAACCCTATGCTTTTTCCATCTATTCATTCTCACATCCGAGCTACCCCTTCACAGTGATACCGGACACTGAATGAGAAAAAAAAAAAATCATGAAGAAGCACGTGAGGCAAAATTTGTACAAATTAATACACTGCAATATGCCAATCATTTCTGGTACTGAGTGCTTTGGAAGTTGCTTTACTATGCAGCATGCTACAAGTGACCAGCATGCATAAAACAAGGAAAATAATAAGGGTCCTTGACTTTAACGGACATTGTAGGTAGTAACACTTCTCAAAGATTAGGCCATTTGTATTTAGGACACTATAGCATAAAGGGACTTGGAAGGAGCAAAGGCCTTTTTTTCTTTCACAAGAAGTTTGCAGTTTTTAACCAAAGCCAGTTTTGTTACACTGGGGTTCACCAGTGGAGGTGCCCTTCTTCTGGTTTAAACTAGGCTTAGTTTCTAAAGTTGCTTGGGAATTGATTGATGTTAAACCCAAGTAAAGCCACTTTTAAACTATCCTTACCCCCCCCCCCAAAAAAAAAGTCCACATAGGGATTTGCACTTGTTTAGCTACATCAGCTGAAAAACAGATTTATGTTAAACTGGTTCTATCTTTCTCCCATAGATGAGGTTTAACTTTAATGACCCAAGCCTGAAAATTTTAGCCTAAGTAACTTGAGCAAAGTTCCACAGGAAGATCCAATCCCATGTCTTCAGCCACAAAAATCAGGCTTCATCTCTATGATCTATTGATGAAAACCTGCTATGCAGGGGGTCAAGTATTGTTATTACCTGGCCAAGAGCCAAGATGTATAATTGGCAAAGTTCAGCAAGTGCCCAGAAAGTTGTACTATACCACAACTAAATAAATTCCCTTCAAGACCCAGTCTACAATTTTGTACTTAACCTAAAACAAGGTAACAGATGCTGATGAACTATATACTGTAAAATGTATTAAGCCAGCAGGGAGAGGGAACTAGGAGGAGAGGAGGAGAACTACTTAGGATGTATTGCCCGTGAAATGCAGTGAAATGCATTTGTCCTGCAGCATATTACAAAAGGGGATTTGACAGCACCAGATTACCTATTTGCTTCTGGATAGGAAGGGAGATGCACCGTTTGCCAACTGCTGTGTGTGTCCAGTGCTCAAAACTGCATGATTTGCTTAAACAAATGTAATCTGATTACTACATTTGTCATTTTAACATTTACTCTTGAACCCAGTCATCATCACTTGGCTTTCAAATGTTGCTCCAGACATACAGATTTCCCAACAATCACACAGTGGAGTCTGTAATCTGAGAATTAGCCATTGGATTTCCGCTTACGTGTTCCTAAGCAAATCAATCCCCAGTTGTTTGAAAAGGATTTGTAAGTGACAGGTTGAGGAACAAGAAAAAGGAAGCCAGTGCCCAGGTTTAGTAACCAAGTAGTAGTGATTAGCTTTGCTGATGAGCTGCACGTGTGAGCCCCCAAGAGACTTAAGCAGAGGGAAATCCCTGTTACACAAGACGACCTGGACTTTCCGCTCATTGTCTTAACTCCTAGCGTCCCTTTGTCTGTCTCCAGACTAGGTTGTCACCAAACACAAGGACACAGTGGAGAAGCTTTACAGTTAGGAGAAGCACCATGCATAACAGCCTCTCTTCTGGCACATCCTACTGCCACAATACCCACCACTATTCACATCCCTTCACCTAGTGCGCCACCTGCCCACAGTTCCCCACCTTCCTCTCAAGTATACCGAGTGTCCAGCCCTCCCCTTTCCCCGAGTGTCCCCTACCTTCCCCAATGCACACTCTCTCATCTCCTCCCAATGCCCCCATCATCATCAGTGCACTCAGTGCCCATCGCTGTGCCTGCCCCACGTACACCCAATCACCATCACCCCACAGAGCATCCACTCTCCTCCTCCCCTGCCCCCCCATCTCCCCTGCAAGCACCCAATGCCAGCCTATCCCTTCCCTCCCAAGTACAACCAGTGCCCACCACCCTTCCCTCGATGCACCGAAGTCCATCCCTCCCCATCCCACCAGTGCACAGAGGGGCTGCCCCCCTTCCCACAGGGCACCGGGTGCCCTCCCCTCACCCCACCGGTGCGCACAGGGGCTGCCCCCCTTCCCACAGGGCACCGGGTGCCCTCCCCTCACCCCACCGGTGCGCACAGGGGCTGCCCCCCTTCCCACAGTGCACCGGGTGCCCTCCCCTCACCCCACCGGTGCGCACAGGGGCTGCCCCCCTTCCCACAGGGCACCGGGTGCCCTCCCCTCACCCCACCGGTGCGCACAGGGGCTGCCCCCCTTCCCACAGTGCACCGGGTGCCCTCCCCTCACCCCACCGGTGCGCACAGGGGCTGCCCCCCTTCCCACAGTGCACCGGGTGCCCTCCCCTCACCCCACCGGTGCGCACAGGGGCTGCCCCCCTTCCCACAGGGCACCGGGTGCCCTCCCCTCACCCCACCACTGCACACAGGGGCTGCCCCCCTTCCCACAGGGCACCGGGTGCCCTCCCCTCACCCCACCGGTGCGCACAGGGGCTGCCCCCCTTCCCACAGTGCACCGGGTGCCCTCCCCTCACCCCACCGGTGCGCACAGGGGCTGCCCCCCTTCCCACAGGGCACCGGGTGCCCTCCCCTCACCCCACCGGTGCGCACAGGGGCTGCCCCCCTTCCCACAGGGCACCGGGTGCCCTCCCCTCACCCCACCGGTGCGCACAGGGGCTGCCCCCCTTCCCACAGTGCACCGGGTGCCCTCCCCTCACCCCACCACTGCGCACAGGGGCTGCCCCCCTTCCCACAGGGCACCGGGTGCCCTCCCCTCACCCCACCGGTGCGCACAGGGGCTGCCCCCCTTCCCACAGGGCACCGGGTGCCCTCCCCTCACCCCACCGGTGCGCACAGGGGCTGCCCCCCTTCCCACAGTGCACCGGGTGCCTTCCCCTCACCCCACCGGTGCGCAGAGGGGCTGCCCCCCTTCCCTGGTGCACCCAGAGCCCTCCCCGCGTTTAGCCCGTCGGTCAGTGCCCCACAGAGCCTCTTTCCCCCCACGGATCCGGCCTTCCACTTCCCCGGGCAGGGCCCCCTCCCGCGCCCGCAGCAGCGCCGCGGTGCCTCCCCTCGCCGCCCGCCCCGAGGGACCCGCGCTCTTACCGCCTCGGGTGCCCCGGGCTCCTCTCCCAGCCTCGCCGGCGGCCGCCGCCTCGCAGACACTCGCAGCCGCCGCCGCAGGGGAGGAGCCGAGCCGGGCTCCCACCAACACAGCCCCAGCCGCGGCTCAGCTGGAGCTCGGGCCGCCCGCGGGTCCCAAAGGGCAGGGAAATCCCAGCGCCCCGGAGTCCCAGCCCGGGCAATCCCGCGTCGGGCCAGCGCCTCGCTTTCCCCGCCCCACAGGTAGAGAGAGGCGGCTTGGGGTGTTAGCTTTGAGCGGTGCGCCCCGCTTGGCTGGTGGCGATTGCAAGAAACCGGGGGAGGGAGAGTCACTGGATCAGCCAATAAGTATGCACGGCCCGGCCTTGAGGTTGCCGAAGATGCCGCTTGGGACCAGCGAGCACGCCACGTGTCGTCGCCCCGGGTTAAAAGGCACCACGTGGAGGTCCCTAAAGCAGCCTTTGCCGATCTGCACAGTTCTGTTCTCATCGGTGGAGACCCACCTTTTGTGGGTGAGACCTACCTCTGTGGACTTCTCAGCCTAGTTTATAATGCTGGCACAGGAAAATAATTGAGCAATAGCGTTATACAAGCTCGTTAATGGAAAAACATTAACAAACACTAAGGTGATCTCACCACGTATGAAAGTGAATAATGTTTTTCGTGTGTTTTCAAGCCACCTTTCTTTCTAATGGTTGTAAGAAATATACAGAGGCATGTCTGTAGTATCTTCAGGTCTCAGTACATCTACACTAGAGAGCCTATAGCACAGGTCTCTATCGCACATCAGCTGTTGCTGTAGTGTCTTTGTGTAGACACTTAGTAAATGGGTGGAAGGGTCCTCCGCCCCCGCGCTTCAGGTAATGAATCCATCTTTCCTAGAGGCCATAGCAAGGCCTACTAAGGAATGAATCTGTAGATCTGCCTACGGCAGGGATTTGGTCAGCCTCGCTCCTTTGCAAGTTTTCACAGTCCTGAGTAATATAGCTAGGTTAATCTAATTTTTAAGTCTCTGAGGGGTAGCTGTGTTAGCCTGTAACTTCAAGGGTAGACTAGGCCTCTTTCTTACTTTGCCTTAACCTTGGGTAAATTTTCATCATGGCAAAATGGGTGTAATGTACTACCATTCTTATCTGATAGCAATTAATAATTGCTTTACTTTAGTGTAAGTCAAAGTGCAGGACTAAGGATGTGAATGGGTAACTGGTTAACTGGTTACCTGGTAAACATCACTCTTAATGGTAAACTGTTACCAGAGAGTACCCCCCCCCCCAACCCCATAGTGCTGCCCACTTCTAGCCTGCATGGATTGGAAGTTGGCAGCCTCGTGTGGGGATGGAAGCAGTAGCCAAGGGGGGGCAGGCCCACACAAGCTCTCAGGTTGGAAGTCAGCAGCCTCACAGGGGGCTGGAAGCACCCAGGTTGGAGCAGCCCCTGCCTGGGGTGTGGGGGCCACTCCAGCCTGGCTAATGTGGGCAAGGGGGCAAAGCAGCCCCCCACACATACACCTGTCCCCATTTACTTAATTAATGTTAACCACTGCACCTGCCCCCATTTAATTAGTTAATGTTTTAATGTTTAACTAATTACATGGGATTTTACATCCCTATGTAGGACAAGGAAAAATAAGGCACTGTTCCTTCAGTAGAAGTAGAAATGCTAACTAAGGGCTTGTCCCAAAATAGGGAAATTTGTGTTCATGTAACTTGGTGCAAATGACGAGTGTAAATACACCACATGGTACTAAGCAGGGCTTGTGTAGTGAATCGACTGTGAGGCTCTGTGGTGTAGCGACATCTGTGCAAAAAACACTTGTAACAAAAGTACCCCAGATCCCAATCTTTTAAACAGAGAGGCTACATCTAGACTGGCATGATTTTGGCAAATACTTTTAACGGAAAAGTTTTTCCGTTAAAAGTATTTGCACAAAAGCGCATCTAGATTGGCACGGATGCTTTTGCGCAAAAGCATCCCTGGCCAATCTGGACGTGGTTTTGCGCAAGAAAGCTCCGATCGCCATTTTAGCCATCGGGGCTTTTTTGAGCAAGACAAATCTGAGCTGTCTACACTGGCCCTTTTGCGCAAAAGCTTTTGTGCAAAAGGACTTTTGCCCGAACGGGAGCATCAAAGTATTTGCGCAACAAGCACTGATTTCTTACATTAGAATGTCAGTGCTCTTGCGCAAATTCAAGCTGCCAGTGTAGACAGCTGGCAAGTTTTTGCGCAAAAGCGGCCGCTTTTGCGCAAAATCTTGCCAGTCTAGACGCAGCCAGAGAGAGGAGCAGTGCTACTGAATTTTGTGACCTAGTCTGCCTTCAGATCTGGACAGACAGACTGGGTGTATGTGCTGAGTTTCCATGTAAGTCTGAATGCAGGATCAGGGGCAATGAGATTTCTCACATGAGTAGGGTTATTTACCACATGTGTAAGCATGTTTGGCCCAGGCCAAAACTTGGGGACCGATAATTCATGATACAGTTGCATAGGCAGACCCATCTACTACATCACCCTGTAGAAGTGTCAGGGCCTCAATGCAAGTTTTGGGGACATGGATCAATGCTCATATCATACTCCCCAGCTGTGCTGGGTTCAGGGAAGCTAATGATCCAACCAGCAGACCAAAATCGGTTATGAATCCAGGTTACATGCCACCTGAGGCACATTGCTCACATGCTAAGAAGAATGCACATTCTAAGTGTATGTCGCTGAGCTGCGGTATTCACTTAAGTCATTATTGGCTCAAAGGGACCCACTTCGGGAGTTTCTCACTCAAATTCTTACCAGGACAATCTTGCTTAGCTTGTGCAAGTAGAAAGGAATGGCCCCAGAGGAAGTTACTTTAGAACCAAAAATTTGTATCTCTGCAAGAAGAAACAACTTTTGCCTATAGGTGTGATATTTTTCATCATTCTCTTTCTAACTTCGCAAAATTATATAAAAAAATGTTTCAGCTATCCAAATAGCTTCTGGAACAAAAGCCACATGCTCTTGAAAAACCAGTTCTGTTGGTTCTGAACACACCCCATATAAGTTTTATTTAGCCTTCAAAGGATTAGATTTTTATTGGTAAATTTGGGAAACATAAGTTCCACTGTACACACATACAAAGCTGATGAAAACATATTTTTGTCAATAATCAAATTTTACAGCTAGCCAAAAAGGGAAACATGTTACTTGAGAACTTATTAAAATCAAAATCACAGTGATTTATACTTCTGAGTTAGACTTGTTACAAATGGACTAGTGAATGAAAAGTAAGGGTATGTCTACCGACAAAACTTGAGGCATGTCCACACTGCAGTCATGTTCTTTTGCAAGCAAATCGAAAGAACAGAGGGGTTTTCCAACAGTGGTAATCCTCATTCTACAAGGAAGAAGCCTTTTTGAGAAAGAGCTCTTTGAAAACCAAACAGGTGTGTTTATTGGGAGGTCAGGGAAAGGGCGAAGGGAGCGGTTGTGGTGGGAAAGGGATAGGGCCGCAAGGCACCCTAGGGAGGAAGCCCTGGGGAGAGTTACTAGGGTCCTTGAGAGAACCTCTCCCTCAGGGCCCCCTGAATGCGCACCGCGCCTGATGGGCCTGTTGGATGGCAATTGTCCACGGCTGCTGGAAGGCTCGTCCCTGGTGTCCAGTGTCTGCCCCTCACCCCAGGAGGAAGGCCTCCCCCTTCCTCTCCACAGAGTTGTGGAGGACACAACATGCTGCCACCACCTCGGGGATGTTGTGCTCCCCCACCTCGAGGTGGGTCAGCAGACACAGAAACGTGCCTTGAGGTGACCAAAGGCGCACTCCACCTGGATTCGGGCTTGGTTCAGGTTGGCATTGAATTGGTCCTTGATGGGATCCAAGTGGCCAGGGTACAGCTTCATCAGCCACAGCATCAGGGGGTAAGTCGCATCCCCCAGGATGCACAATGGCATCTGCACATCCGCAACTGCAAAGTCATGGCATGGGAAGAATGTTCCCACCTCCAGCTTCCCATACAGGCTAGAGTTCCTGAAGACACGGGCATCATGTGCCCTGCCCAACCACATGACAAAAATGTCTGTAAAGTGTCCCCAGTGGTCGACCAGGGCCTGCAGAACCATTGAAATTAATGTACTGGGCCTCTCAATGGTCTGGTGCACGGATCGGAATGTGGGTCCCATCTATGGCTCCGCCGCAGTTCGGGATCCCCAGGGCAGCAAATCCTGCCACAGTTGCATCTAGATCTCCCAAACGGACGATGCTCCGCAGCAGGATGGAGTTGATGGCCCTCACCACCTGCAGAAGGAGACAAAGAAACACACAAAACAGAGAATGAGAGAGGGGGTGCCCGCCTTGCTCCCCTCTCCTGCCCCCCCAAACACCCCAGGAGCCACCTCCTATGAGACCATTCCCCCCCCCCCAGCAGCAGGCCTGTGTGAGGGCGGGACTGCACAACCCCCCAGGGACAGGGCTTCTCCCCACTCCACCCTCCACAGCTCCCATCCCCCCTTTCCCAACACTATCCCCACTGCCCTGCAGGGACTGCAGCCCGAGAGCTCCTTACCTCCATGAGGAGGGCCCCAATGGTGGACTTCCCCACACCGAACTGGTTGCCCACCAACCAGTAGCTGTCACTGATGGCACGCTTCCCCAGGGCGATGGCAACCCACTTCTCCAGAGGGATGGCAGGCCACAGGTGGGTGTCACGTCTCCGGAGGGCAGGGCCAAGCCAGGCACATAGCTCCAAAAAGGTGGCCTTCCGGATGCGGAAGTTTTGGAGCCACTGCTGGTCATCCCACCGCTCCATGACCAGCCGGTCTCACCAGTCTGAACTGGTGTCGAGTCTCCAGAAATGCCTCTCCACAGTGGGGTGTGGTTGCGAGAGTGGAGCAGCCACAGCAACGGAGAGGATCCCCAGAATGAACTCGGTGTCCAGGTCATGCATGACCAGGAAGGCAGCTGGCAGAAAGTGCTGCAAAAACTGCAGCATGGCCGTGTGGGGCCATCACATGCCATGGGGCAGCTCCGGCTCCATGGCACAAAGAAAAAAACTGTGGCATCCAAAAAAGAACAGGGCAACCATAGCAGGCACTGCAAGAGCTTTGCTGTCCCTTGAAGAGGTAGGCAAGCACGCAGCAGAAGCAGAGAAATGGCTGTCCAGGGGGGTCCCTTTAAGTGTGTGTCTCTGCAAGGCTCCACTCGGAAGCAACTGGTGATCTAAAGCCCTGCCTGAAGTGGTTCCGGGTGGCCTTTTATGCAAGAGAGCATCCAATGAGTCTGGACGCTCTCTTTCGCAAAAGCGCATCGCTTTTTTGATGCACTTTTGTGTGTGGAAAAAAGCTTCTTGCGCAAAAAGCCTGCAGTCTAGACATAGCCTAAATGTGAGTATGATTTGTTGATTTCATATTTATTTTGTATGTTTTAACATACATTGTTAACAATTTGTGTTTTAATACTTTATAAAACTTTAACTTTTTGAATCTCAGCATCTACTGTCATTGAATAATTGTCTGACCACCCCTCCATAATTTAGCCACTGCTAAGAAAATTTAAATTGTTAAAAATAAAAATGTTTAAAAATGAACATCGACATTATTCATCAGTTATAAAAAATAAAAATTTAGTTCTGCTAAATCTAATTATAATGGTTGCATATACATTTGTATTGTACTGTGTTACAGCCAAGACAGCCAAACTGCAAATGTAATGCAAAACCATTAATGCAGCGTGAAGAATTTTTCTTTCTGTTAATCAGCAAACTAGTTGGACTATCAAATTACCATGACAGTACTCAGCAAGATTCCAGAGATGTGGCAAGTGAATGTTATAAAACAAAAAATAAAGCACTTGTGCAAACTGGCCATTAAAGCAAAGAGGTGGAAGATGGGAACAAAAAAATCCCTGGCATTGCAAATTAATACGGACCCAGGTAGAATAGGCCAGTAAACTAGGACCTATACATGCAAGAAGGCCTAGATTGAGGCCAAAACACTAATTATGGAGTATTTTCAATTAAGGATGTAAATACCAGTTTTAAAAGTTAACCAACTAAACGATGCATTTAACTGGTTAACTCTGGAAGGCTGGACCCACCATGCCAGGCTGAGCTGTGCCTGCTGCACCGTGGGCAGGGGTAGCTTAGGCCAGGCCTGCCTTACTGCACCATAAGTGGGGCACTGCGGCCAGGTAGGTCTGGCTGCACCTCACCACAGGCAGAGGCTGCTCCAGCCAGACGGGCTGCTCCTTACTAGGTAAGCATGCTGGTAAGGCTGATGCTTATCAGGTAACCAGTCGACTGCTTAACCTTTTAGTTCCCTATTTTCAATAGAGATAGACAACGACCTGGATAGGAAATGTGGGATGTCTAAATAAAGTGGCATTATTTTGCAGCTGGTGGCTGCAGCTGCCCCTATGGCTACGTCTACACTAAACCTCTTTTTTTGGGGCATAAGGATCTTGAGGGAAAAGGGGGTTTTGCGCAAAAAGAAAATGACCACACTGCTTGTTTTTGCGCAAAAACCCCAGCGCAAAAATGGATTGCAGAAAATATGCAAATGAGATTGCGATTCATGCAAATGAGTCCCTCATTTGTATATTTTTGCAGCGAAAACTCGTAGTGTTGACTAATTCTTAAAAGTTATCCCTAGTCATTGTGCATTCTACCATCAGCACAGTTCGAGGTGTATGCTATTTTGTAATTATATGTCTTCAACAACTATACAGTGAGTGTGTTTGCTTTAAGAACAGCCGTGAAGGTGCGTCCATGCCTCACTGTAAATACAATAAAATGACGACAGAATAGCTGGAAAACAAATAAAGGATTATCACACATAAGCTGACAGGGAGCTGGAACCAAAGCCTCTCTTCCATAGCAATATGTTTCGTTCCCACCTGCATTTGCTCAAGCCATCCCAGTGGAAAAAGGCATTTGGGGAGGAAAGTGATGTCTGCTCTTCAGTTCCAGTCAAGTTCTGTGGCTCTAGTGCCGGGGTGGCCAAATAAAGAGTAGCATGTGGCTCAGCTTACAGTTAATGTGGGGTCTGTAGAACCCCAAACCTCACCCTTCCTTTTCCCCAACCCCCAGACTAGGGGAGGGGGAATCTTGGGGTTTCTGCTGTCAGGTGGTGTGGTGAGCTCCTGGCTTCAGAGACGGC
The DNA here is from genome assembly GCA_032595735.1 of Pelochelys cantorii. Classification (NCBI taxonomy): domain Eukaryota; kingdom Metazoa; phylum Chordata; order Testudines; family Trionychidae; genus Pelochelys; species Pelochelys cantorii. The sequence goes on along the minus strand of CM064338.1, from coordinate 34,864,998 downwards.
TGGTGCCTGCTGAGGGGGAAAATGTAAAGTTCAGCATCCCCAACCAGACCCACAGATGGTGGGGGCAAAGGTGGCAGTTGCCCAGGGGTCCAGTGATTCAAAGGGGCTCAAAGCTCCCAGCTGCTGCAACTGCAGCAGCACCGGTTACCAGAGCCCTGGGCCCTTTAAAACACTGCCAAAGCACTGCACAGCACGCTCCGTGTGTCTCTAATGTCTAGCGAGGGAGAGAGGAGGAATGGCTGTCCCAGTCCCACTCCTGCCAGAGGGCTCTACCTCTTCCAGAAGTGTGGAGCCAGCCGCCCCCCCCCTTGCTTAAGGGCTTGCAGAGGCTGTTGGCACCTCTGCCCCCAATAGTCATGTCCCCCACATGCACACCCCGCCTCTTACCCTCAGCGTCCCCTCGCTGCAGTTCCTAGGTGTTAGTTCCATGTGCAGAGGCCAGCAGGAGGGGCTGCTCCATGGGAAGAGACAACAGAGCATCAGCTGTCTCTACAGCTCCCAGCTGTTTGCTGCTGTCTCTCCCCACAGCTGTAGCTCCCAACTTGCTGGCTCCAGCAGCTACCGTGCAGAGATGGGGCATGGCAGCACCACGTGAACGAGCCAACAAACCCTGGCAAAAATCGGGTGCAGGAGGCATATAACCCCATATGCCTCCTCCCACACTCATCATCTCTGGCAGCAGGTATTGGGAGTCTCACAGCTTCAGCCCCGGCTTTCTAACTTCTGAAGATGTCGGAGAGTCAGTAAGTTGGTCACCTCCTGCTCTAATGACTCATCTATCACCAGAATCTACTCTCCACCGGACCTTTCCTGTAGTTGCTCTATTTGTGTTTTTCTGAACCCTAGTGTCTAGGACATTTATTTATAAGAATAAGCAAGAAACAGGAAATATTGAGAACTTGTCCTGATCTTATCCTGTGCTGAAAATAGATATTTATTAAGATTCAAATGAATCACCCATGTTTTTTTACTGTCACTGAAGTAAATTGCTGGAAAGAATATTTATCATCTATTTTAACACGCTTTCTGGGCATAGTTAGCTCAGCATAAGGTAGATAAATTATACTCTCCTTAAGACCAGTATGTAGTATGCCCAAATGTGGGAGCCTATGTGGGTGTATATTTGGCATGCTGACACCTCTGCAGGATACCATCTTGTGCTCGCAAGTGTATGCTTTCATTTTGAAAAAGAAAAAGCCTGCATGTCCTCTTGTTTACAGTAGTTATTCACTTGCTTAACTCAGTTGACCTCAAGCCTCAGTGAAGGTTTCCTTTTTAGGGGGACTAAGCAAACCTTCAAAATGTGAGCCAAGAGTAAATGTTGCAGAGATGTCTGCTTGAGTTTGGTGAGAATTCAAAAATAGCTGTGGTGGGAAGCGTAAACTGCCCTCTCCCTCTCAGGAAGGTGTTAACCCAGACACTTAAGCAAGAGACTCTCTACAGTCCTTAACAGTTTCATCACTCACTGATCACATGAGATAGGAGTGGGAGGGCATTACTATGCAGGTCTGCTGGACATTTCAGTGATGTGAGTTACAGCTCTGGGGAGATACTATTATTCCCTGCTCCATCCAAATTAACAAGAACGCAAGACTGAGGAACCTGTCTGAGTCCAGGGAGCAGAGTCCTCTGTAAGCTGTGCACATGTGCAGCCGTTCAAAAGAGATCCAGATACCGCCCAACTCCTTAACAGAATGCCCACAGCTGGGTATTTTGTTTCTATTGGTGGTACATGTTCCCACATAACATTTTTTCCGCACATGGATGGAAAAGATTAAAGGGAACATTGCCAGGGGGTACCTGTCCCTAACAGAGAGGAAGGCACCAATCTGAAGTTAAGGAGACCCCATGAGCATATTCAAACCCTGGTGAGGAGGAGCAGAGCCCCAAGGAGTGTGTATTCTGAATACCTACACTATATATTTTGTGACACACATTGTGTTCCAAAGGGAATGTCTCCGGCCCAACAAGGGATAAGATGTTAATGAAACCTGTGTTCACTATTACAACATAGAATCATAGAACACTAGAACTGGAAGGGACCTCGAGAGGTCATCGATTCCAGTCCCCTGCCCTCATGGCAGGACCCAGTACTACCATCCCAGATGGATGTCTGTCTAACTTGCTCTTAAATATCTCCAGAGATGGAGATTCCACAACCTCCCTAGGCAACTTATTCCAGTGTTTAACCACCCTGACAGTTAGGAAGTTTTTCCTAACGTCCAACCTAAACCTCCCTTGCTGCAGTTTAAGCCCATTGCTGCTTGTCTTATACTCAGAGGTCCAGGAGAACAATTTTTCTCCCTCTTCCTTGTAACATTCTTTTAGGTACTTGAAAACTGCTATCATGTCCCTCTCAATCTTCTCTTTTCTAAATTAAACAAGCCCAATACTCTCAGTCTTCCCGCATAGCTCATGTTCTCAAGACCTTTAATCATTCTTGTTGGTCTTCTCTGGACCTTCTCCAATTTCTCCACATCCTTCCTGAAATGTGGTGCCCAGAACTGGACACAATACTTCAATTAAGGCCTAATCAGCACAGAGTAGAGCAGAAGAATGACTTCTCGTGTCTTGCTCACAACACTCCAGTTAATGCAACCCAGAATCAGGCTTGCTTTTTTTGCAACAGCATCACACTGATAACTCATATTTAGCTCGTGGTCCACTATGACCCCTAGATCCCTTTCAGCAGTACCCCTTCCAAGACAGTCACTTCCCATTCTGTAGGTGTGAAACTGATTGTTCCTTGCTAAGTGGAGTACTTTACATTTGTCCTTATTAAACTTCATCCTAATAATAACATTAAACACTTAAGGGTGAGCCATGATTTTATAGAATGCCCCCTGTAACAGCCACCATTAACCATCTTTTAAAATTTGTATTAAGGATACAGAAAAAGGAAAATCAGTTAAAGCATTTAACATAAGAACATAAGAATGGCCGTACTGGGTCAGACCAAAGGTCCATCTAGTCCAGTAGCCTATCTGCTGACAGTGGCCAGCACCAGGTGCCCCAGAGGGAGTGGACTGAAGACAATGATCAAGTGATTTGTCTCGTGCCATCCATCTCCAGCCTCTGACAAGCAGAGGCCAGGGACACCATTTCTATCCCCTGGCTAATAGCTTTTTATGGACCTAACCTCCATGAAATTATCTAGCTTCTCTTTAAACTCTGTTATAGTCCTAGCCTTCACAGCCTCCTCTGACAAGGAGTTCCACAGGCTGACTACGCGCTGTGTGAAGAAGAACTTTCTTTTATTAGTTTTAAACCTGCTACCCATTAATTTCATTTGGTGTCCTCTAGTTCTTCTATTATGGGAACTAATAAATAACTTTTCTTTATTCACCCTCTCCACACCACTCATGATTTTATATACCTCTATCATATCCCCCCTTAGTCTCCTCTCTTCTAAACTGAAAAGTCCCAGTCACTTTAGCCTCTCTTCATATGGGACCCGTTCCAAACCCCTAATCATTTTAGTTGCCCTTTTCTGAACCCTTTCCAAGGCCAAAATATCTTTTTTGAGGTGAGGAGACCACACCTGTTTAAGATAGTCTTATAGTAGCCCACAGTATTCAAGATGTGGGCGTACCATAGTTTTATACAGGGGCAGTAAGATATTCTGGGTCTTATTTTCTATCCCTTTCTTAATAATTCCTAACATACTATTTGCCTTTTTGACCGCCGCTGCACACTGTGTGGAAGTTTTCAAAGAACTATCCACGATAACTCCAAGATCTCTTTCCTGATTTGTTGTAGCCAAATTAGCCCCCATCATACTGTACGTATAGTTGGGGTTATTATTTCCAATGTGCATTAATTTACACTTGTCCACATTAAATTTCATTTGCCATTTTGTTGCCCAATCACTCAGTTTGGTGAGATCTTTTCGAAGTTCTTCACAGTCTGCTTCTGTCTTGACTATCTTAAACTGTTTAGTGTCATCTGCAAACTTTACCACTTCACTGCTTACCCCTTTCTCCAGATCATTTATGAATAAGTTGAACAGGATTGGTCCCAGGACTGACCCTTGGGGGACACCACTAGCTACCCCTCTCCATTCTGAAAATTTACCATTTATTCCTACCCTTTGTTTCCTGTTTTTAACCAGTTCTCAATCCATGAAAGGACCTTCCCTCTTATCCCATGACAATGTAATTTACACAAGAGCCTTCGGTGAGGGACCTTGTCAAAGGCTTTCTGAAAATCTAAGTATACTATATCTACTGGATCCCCCTTGTCTGCATGTTTGTTAACCCCTTCAAAGAACTCTAATAGATTAGTAAGACATGATTTCCCTTTACAGAAACCATGTTGACTTTTGTCCAACAAATTATGTTCTTCTACGTGCCTGACAATTTTATTCTTTACTATTGTTTCGACTAATTTGCCCAGTAGTGAAGTTAGACTTACCAGTCTGTAATTGCCAGGCTCTAGAGCCCTTTTTAAATATTGGTGTCACGTTAGCTACCTTCCAGTCATTAGGTACGGAAGCCGATTTTAAGGATAGGTTACAAACCACAGATAATAGTTCAGCAATTTCCCATTTGAGTTCTTTTAGAACCCTTGGATGAATGCCATCCAGTCCCGGTGATTTGTTTACGTTAAGTTTTTCTATTTGTTCCAAAACCTCCTCTAATGACACTTCAATCCAGGACAGCTCCTCAGATTCATCACCCACAAAGGACGGTGCAGATTTGGGAATCTCCCTAACATCCTCAGCTGTGAAGACTGAAGCAAAGAAATCATTTAGTTTCTCCGCAATGGCTTTATCGTCCTTGATTGCTCCTTTTATATCTCGATCATCTAGGGGACCCACTGGTTTTTTAGCAGGCTTCCTGCTACTAAAGTACTTAAAAAACATTTTGCTATTTCTTTTTGAGTTTTTGGCTAGCTGTTCCTCAAAATCTTTTTTTGCTTTTCTTATTACATTTTTACACTTGATTTGACAGTGTTTATGTTTCTTTCTATTTATGTCACTAGGATTGGACTTCCACTTCTTGAAAGATGCCTTTTTGTCCCTCACTGCTTCTTTTACATGGTGGTTAAGTCACAATGACTCTTTTTTAGGTCTCTTACTATGTTTTTTAATTTAATTTTTAACATGTAAAACATCAAAGAGGATTTCTATTTTAACAGTATCCCTTTTTTCCCTTTTCCTTTACTTAATGAGATCTCTCCCACAGGAACTCCTAGTGTCTGGCAGTCTTAGGCCATGTCTTCACTAAATGAAAGATCGACACTGCCATGATTGAGCTTCCAGAGTTTGATTTAGCGAGTCTACTTAAGACTCGCTAAATCAAACTCAGAATTCATTCCCCTCGACAGCCCATACTCATGCTTCTGCAAGGAGTAAGGGAAGCTGACAGGAGCATTTGCTCCCATCAGCCTCCCGCTGTGGGGATGGCAGGGAAACTTGAAACAAGGTACATCAACTCCAGCTACGAATTTAACATAGCTGGAGTTGCATATCTTGATTTGACCGTCTCTTTTAGTGTAGACCTGGCTTCAGATGGTATTAAAGATGGCATTAACTGTCCTTTTGGAGGATGTAGTGGGTCAGACCCACATACCCCGAGGGGGACGAGCCTCTCCCTGAGCCCTGGTGGGCAGCACCTGGCCCTAACAACTCACCTGGGCGGAAGCCAGGAGGAGGGGCCGGAGATACAAAAGACCTGACAGAAAGGTCAGTCACGCCCCAGCCAGCGAGGATCCAGAAGCCTCCCCAGCACAACCAAGCGAGGACCTAGACCCTAGACCTCCAGGCCCACCACGGGGGGACTGCCTTGCTGCAGGCCCTGCCCTGAACCAGGGCTCAGACTTACAAACTGCTTTGTTGCTGCCCCGCCCTGACCCAGGGTTTCAGCATATAAACTGCCTTGCTGCAACCCCACCCTGAATCAGGGCCTAGACTTATAACTGCATCCTGGTACTATCTAGGTGCCTGTTACCCCCCGCCCCCGTCCGGATGTAGTGTTAGGCCAGAGTACGGTCCTTGGGTATATATTGTCAGCCCACCTGGAACAAGGGCAGGCGCGTAAAGACTCTGTGACTATAGACGGGGTGCTGTGTAGTGGGTTGGAGTGGCCACCACCTGACCCCGAGGGGGACGAGCCCCCCCCGCACCCCACTGGGCTACAGGGGAAAAGAGAAAAAGTTCACTGAGATGGTTAGGAGCTAGCTGTTGAAGAAGCCTGATCCTGTTTTCTCTAAGACAAATAAAGAGAAACTTATGCAAAAGGGAGAGGAGAAAATGGCAAGTGAGAAGCAAAAAAACCAAAAAACAAACCCTCACTGATGTGGCCCCCAACTGAGAAGCAGACCACCAGAGCCTGGGGGCCCAGGCTAGTAGATTTTGTGTTCCCAGTCCCAACGTGACGGGGGGAGGACTTGCTCTCCAATGCTAGGGGGGCCCCCTGAGCCTCGGGGGCCAGATCCAGGTAAGCCGGGAGCCATATCCAGCTCCGGGGCCTGAGTTTCCCCATCCCTTGTTTAAGGCATAGCCTTTAGCAGCTTTTCTGGGCTCAGGCTCACCACAAAGAGAGACTTGTCTTGTCTAGCTATGCCAGATCTGGTTAGACAGAAGGCCAAAGGAGAGCAATAGGAAAGTGAAACATAAGGTAGGGAGAGAAAATGATGTATGAGGGTGTCTGTCAGAGTAGGAGCCCAAGTCTCACATCTTGGCTGCTGTTCAGGATTGAGCCAAAGTTGGTCAAAGTGGCAGTGTCAAATTGTTCCTTCTCTCCAAGGCCTGGCATGGACAAAATGTCATTCAGGATCAGGAAGACTGAAACCCAGTGGGGTCATGGTGGATACCCGAGTTCCCAGGGAGATGATAAAGGTAGGAGCCATAATGGGGAAGCTCAGTCTTTCCAGTCTACACATCCCTCAAATAAGCAACATCCAATAAGGGGTGGCAACCTCATCTCATTAACATTTACTGATCCAAACCCATTTTGAGGATTTCAACTGTAAACATTTCTTCCCATTTCTAGAAACCTGTAACCTAATTTTGTCAGGCCAGCTTAAGACTCTGCCAGGAGCCTGGAAGACCCCACACCTGAGTTCTTTTAACCTACACAAGTCAGTTTGCACCACTCTATTTCTCTCCATTTTATGTTTATTTTTATAAAAAGTTCCTAATTGTCAGGGTGGTCAAACACTGGAATAAATTGCCCAGGGAGGTTGTGGAATCTCCATCTCTGGAGATATTTAAGAGTAGGTTAGATAAATGTCCATCAGGGATGGTCTAGACAGTATTTGGTCCTGCCATGAGGGCAGGGGACTGGACTTGATGACCTCTCGAGGTCCCTTCCAGTCCTAGTATTCTATGATTCTATGATTTTATGATAAATAATTTTACGTAATAGCCAGTGCTGGACATTTGTTACCTTGGATTTAAGAGCACAGGCTTTGCACAACACATCTCATTAGGGTAGAACTTAGCTTAGAAACAGAATTTGGAATAGTACCACCATTTCTCCCCTCCCCCCCCAGTCTAAGCTATGCAGGTCTGCATGCATCGAGTGATTGCCAGCAATCACCTTGATTACAGACACGTGATATCAGATTCTTTTTATCTGATGCAAAATTCCACCAAGCACCAACTAATAGGTCTCTGTTACTTCATGCAGATGTATAGGTAAACACATCTGTGATTGGAGCCTCTCCTCCCACCCTAAGAAAATGTCATCAAGAACGATCTATGTTTATTAGGGGAATGATGATTAATAATGATAATTCGTCTGGTCACAGAGTGACCACTGACCATATACACATTACTTTACACAATTTGCATTTCCTCCCACCAAATGTCTGTGTTATTTGGAAACTCTGCCTATGGATTATAAAGAAACCTACATATTTTAGATCCACATTTCACCCTTTTCTCGGTGCCCATTCCTGTGAATTCAATATTGGAAATGCTGCATCTTCAATCCAGAGTTTAGATCTCACAAACAGATGAAAGCTACACAACCTCAGGCATCCTCCTCACTGTGTTTTGTTGTATGCTTCCTCACTGTATGACTCAAAGCCCTGGGTAGCACATTCAGAGCTCAACAGCTTGAAACGAGAAACAGGACACCAACCCTGCCACTAAGCATCTTTGTACTCAGCTAGCTACAAATTCCACGGTGCATGACAATGGCCCTCATGGACTCTGCCTCTTTAATCTCATGCTATTTTTTTTAAACATATGACAATAGGAAATGACTAATGAGAAGCTGGAAATCATTAACTAATGTGAATGAGCCTTTAGAAAAGGACTGTCAATATCTTTATTTATATTTAAGGAAGAAATTCTCTTTCCTCCATGCAATGGCTTTGTAACTGGCTTTCTACAGAAGGGTTGTTTGGAAAATCAGAAAGAACAGGATTATAAAAGTTAACTGTGCCAAATGGTAAATGAAGCACTGATAACTCTATCTACACCTCCATAGGAGCGTCAGCCTTACTCTGGAACAGAGATGAAAGGAAGAGATGTACGCCAATGTATTTAGGCACCTAATTCATAAGAATGGCCGTACTGGGTCAGACCAAAGGTCCATCTAGCCCAGTATCCTGTCTTCACCTGTGGCCAGCACCAGGTGCCCCAGAGAGGGTGGACCGAAGACAATGATCAAGCGATTTGTCTCCTGCCATCCCTCTCCAGCCTCTGACAAACAGAGGCCAAGGACACCATTTTATCCCCTGGCTAATAGCCTTTTATGGATCTAACCTCCATGAAATTATCTAGCTTCTCTTTAAACTCTATTATAGTCCTAGCCTTCACAGCCTCCTCTGGCAAGGAGTTCCACAGGCTGACTACACGCTGTGTGAAGAAGAACTTTCTTTTATTAGTTTTAAACCTGCTACCCATTAATTTCATTTGGTGTCCTCTAGTTCTTCTATTTAGGGAGCTAATAAATAACTTCTCTTTATCGGCCCTCTCCACACCACTCATGATTTTATATACCTCTATCATATCCCCCCTCAGTCTCCTCTTTTCTAAACTGAAAAGTCCCAGTCGCTTTAACCTCTCCTCATATGGGACCCGTTCCAAACCCCTAATCATTTTAGTTGCCCTTTTCTGAACCCTTTCCAAGGCCAAAATATCTTTTTTGAGGTGAGGAGACCACATCTGTACACAGTATTCAAGATGTGGGCGTACCATAGTTTTATACAGGGGCAGTAAGATATTCTGGGTCTTATTTTCTATCCCTTTCTTAATAATTCCTAGCATCCTATTTGCCTTTTTGACTGCCGCTGCACTCTGTGTGGAAGTTTTCAGAGAACTGTCCACGATAACTCCAAGATCTCTTTCCTGATTTGTCGTAGCCAAATTAGCCCCCATCATACTGTACGTATAGTTGGGGTTATTTTTCCCGATGTGTATTACTTTACACTTATCCACATTAAATTTCATTTGCCATTTTGTTGCCCAATCACTCAGTTTGGTGAGATCTTCTTGGAGTCCCTCACAGTCTGCTTCTGTCTTGACTATCCTAAACAATTTGGTATCATCTGCAAACTTTACCACCTCACTGCTTACCCCTTTCTCCAGATCATTTATGAATAAGTTGAACAGGATTGGTCCTAGGACCGACCCTTGGGGGACACCACTAGTTACCCCTCTCCATTCTGAAAATTTACCATTTATTCCTACCCTTTGTTTCCTGTCTTTTAACCAGTTCTCAATCCAAGAAAGGACCTTCCCTCTTATCCCATGGCCATGTAATTTACACAAGAGCCTTTGGTGAGGGACCTTGTCAAAGGCTTTCTGAAAATCTAAGTATACTATATCTACTGGATCCCCCTTGTCCGCATGTTTGTTAACCCCTTCAAAGAACTCTAATAGATTAGTAAGACAGGATTTCCCTTTACAGAAACCATGTTGACTTTTGTCCAACAAATTATGTTCTTCTACATGCTTCACAATTTTATTCTTTACTATTGTTTCGACTAATTTGCCCGGTACTGAAGTTAGACTTACCTGTCTGTAATTGCCCGGATCGCCTCTAGAGCCCTTTTTAAATATTGGTGTCACGTTGGCTACCTTCCAGTCATTAGGTACGGAAGCCGATTTAAGGGATAGGTTACAAACCACAGATAATAGTTCAGCAATTTCCCATTTGAGTTCTTTTAGAACCCTTGGATGAATGCCATCCGGTCCCGGAGATTTGTTAACATTAAGTTTTTCTATTTGTTCCAGAATCTCCTCCAATGACACTTCAATCCGGGACAGTTCCTCAGATTCATCACGCACAAAGGACGGTGCAGATTTGGGAATCTCCCCAACGTCCTCAGCCGTGAAGACTGAAGCAAAGAAATCATTTAGTTTCTCCGCAATGGCTGCGGAGTCCTTGACTGCGCCTTTTATAGTTCGATCGTCTCGGGGACCCACAGGTTTTTTAGCAGGCTTCCTGCTTCTAATGTACTTAAAAAACATTTTGTTATTTCTTTTTGAGTTTTTGGCTAGCTGTTCCTCAAAATCTTTTTTTGCTTTTCTTATTACATTTTTACACTTGATTTGACAGTGTTTATGTTCCTTTCTATTTATCTCACTAGGATTGGACTTCCACTTCTTAAAAGATGCCTTTTTGTCCCTCACTGCTTCTTTTACATGGTGGTTAAGCCACGGTGACACTTTTTTAGGTCTCTTGCTATGTTTTTTAATTTGGGGTATACATTTAAGTTGGGCCTCTATTATGGTGTCTTTAAAAAGTTTCCATGCAGCTTGCAGGGATTTGGCTCTAGTCACTGTGCCTTTTAATTTCTGTTTAACTAGCCTCCTCATTTTTGTGTAATTCCCCTTTTTGAAATTAAATGCCAGGGTGCTGGACTGCTGAGGTGTTCTACCCACCACAGGAATGTTGAATGTTATTATATTATGGTCACTATTCCCAAGCGGTCCTGTAACGGTTATTTCCTGGACCTGATCCTGCGCTCCACTCAGGACTAAATCGAGCATTGCCTCTCCCCTTGTGGGTTCCTGTACCAGCTGCTCCAAGAAGCAGTCATTTAGGCCATTGAGAAATTTTATCTCCGCTTCTCTTCCTGAGGTGACATGTACCCAGTCAATATGGGGATAATTAAAATCCCCCATTATTATAGAGTTCTTTATTTTGGTAGCCTCTCTAATCTCCCTCAGCATTTCAATGTCAGTATTGCTGTCCTGGTCAGGTGGTCAATAATATGTCCCACTGGGAGCACACAACCCCTCTCTCATTCTCTGTATTGTTCCTCTTTCTCTCCTTCTGCAGGTCTCCTGGGCCATCAACTCCTCACTGCTGTGCAGTGTTGTCCGGATCCACGATCTGGAGGCCACTACGGCTATGTCTACACTGGCAGCTTGTTGCGCAAGAACATCCCGCGCAAGGGTTCTTGCGCAAGAAAAGGTCCACATAGGGAATTAGTTTCCTAAATGCCACCCTTAATCAGAGCCAAGTCAGCCTGTAGAGGACCCGGGGTGCGATCACCCCCTCCCGGAAGGGGAGGGGGGCTCAGCGAACCCCTTCGCCCCCTTTTAACGGGGCCCCGCCTGGGGTCCCCGGTTGCAAGCCTCGTCAGTCGGGTGTGATCACCTCCTCCTGGCCGGGCCGGGGAGGGGGGGTTCTGCGGACCCTGCGACTGTAGCCCGTCTCTGCGGGGGGGGGGGGGGGCCTGCACCCACGGTCCGGTCCTTCCCTGGACCACTATCTGAGCCGGCCCTACTGTCCGGCCGCCCCCCTTTCCTGCTTCTCCCGTGCGCTGCTATCGACCGGAATTGACTCCTCCTGGGGGATGGGGAGGGGGAACCCGGTCCCGCCCTCTCTCCGGGCCCCAGCTCGGGGCCCTAAGCGCCGGGGCTCACTCGCGCCCCAATGCGGTAGACGGGGGTAATTCCCACCGTAACCCGTCTACCCAAGGACGCCAAAAGGGCCCTGCCCCGGGCTGCTTCTTCCCCCCGGGAGGGCCCCTTCGGGCCGCTCTCCTGCTCCCCGGAACCTACCCAGGTTCAGACGTCCGGGTCGGGGGTCGCTCAGGCGACAGCTCGCGGGTTGGATCCTTCCGGCGGGTCCAGTCCTTGCCAGGTCGCTCTCCCCAGGTCCAGCGGGGTCAGGTCCAGTCTCCGTCAACGCCGGGACTGGCCGGCCGCCCGCTGCGCCGGTCGCCTCGCGGCTCCCGGGGTTGAGGCCGGACCGTCCACCGGCCTCGGTCCTGCCCTGGGTCCGTCCTGGGCTCGGGGCTCTCCTCCCTCCATCCGAGGAGGCTGCCCCCTTTCTCTCGGATGGCGGGCCTTTTTTAAAATGGCCCGCCACTCCGGACGCCACTCAGGGCCCTCCCCCTTCCGGCGGCGTGCCAGCGTTCTCAGCAGCCACCCGGCTGCCGGTCTCCAGCTGCACCCCGCCTCGCGCTACCCCGGGGGCGGGGTCAGTGGCACCCTGGCAGCGTAGGCGCGGAGGCTAAATCCGGCCCCGCCGCCCTGTCTCCTCCGCGCCGCATCCGGGGTTGGGGGCCCCCCAGGCATTTTCACCCCACCCCCACCCCCTGGTGGTCCGGGCGGTTTCCCGTGCAGGCCGCTGGCGGCCCATCACACAGCCCATGGTGCATGCCTTTTATGGCCTACAGGCCTTTGCACATCACTAAATAGCCAGGATATGTCTCCATTGACTCCTCCCTTCTCCAGCTTGCCAATATCTCCTGTCCCTAGGGCTCCTGCAGAGGTGGTAGAGAAGCTCCAAGTAGGGCTGGCCTTACCATGAGGCAAACTGAGGCAGCCGCCTCAGGTGCCAGACTGTGGGGGGGGCGCCCCTAGGACCCAGAGTGTAGAAAATTGTGTCTGCTGCTGGTGCATATGTATTCTCTCTGCTCTAGATGCACGGAGATGGTGGAGTGCTGTGCTGTAGGAAGGAGGGCACAAGAGACATAACAGGCAGGCAGGAGAAAAGGGGTCATGGGGGCGTCATTTGAGCTCCCCACCTCAGGTGCCAAAATGTTGTGGGCCGGCCCTGGCTCCAAGCCTGTTCTAATTCATGCCATTGCTGGGGTCACCACTGTTTGTTCCCTAGACTCAGGGAGCCATAATCAGCTCATAGACTTTAACGTCAGAAGGCACCATCATGATCCTCTAGTGCTGATGTCCTGCATATTGCAAGCCACAGAACCTCATCTGCCCGCTCCTGTAGTAGGCCCCTAGCCTCTGGCTGAGTTACTGATGTCTTCAACTCATAGTTTAAAGACTTCATCAGATAAGTCACCATTTCCATTAGGGTATGTCTACACTACAGCGTTATTTCGAAATATCTTATTTCGAAATAACGCATCTACACACAAAATGCATTTCAAAATAGCTTTTTGCTATTTCAAAATAGCGCGTCCACACTGAATCGCATTTAAGGCTGGCCAGAACTAGGTCCGGCAAGGCATCAGGTCAGGAGTTACTTTGTGTGGCTGCTGCCTGAGGCTATCTGAGGCCTGTGCTTAAAGGGACCCCCCCCTGGACAGCCAGTTCTCAGCTTTCCCTGCTTGCTTGCCTACCTCGATGAGGGACAGCAAAGCATTTGATCTCTGCATACTCTGGTTGCCCTAACTTGGGACACCACAGCACTCTGCAACATGGAGCCAGAACTGCCCCTGGGCACTCTGGTGCTTCTGATGGACGCGTTGCTGCGAGCCTGGCTGCACTTTCTGCAGGCTGCCATCCGGGAGGTCTGTCGGGGGGTTGTCAGTATCCAGGAGGCCCTGAAGGAGAGCTTCCACCCTGAGGAGCACTAAGAGCCTCCTTGGTCTGCCCCACTGGCAGCTTGTGCCTCATTCCTCCCTCACGTCCTTCCACTTACCCCTCCCTAGCCCCCCTTCCTGATGTCAAATAAAATAAATGTATTTTCATGAACACAAACTCTCTTTATTTAACAAAACTGGGGTGAGGGAATGAAACTCTGGTGAGACTGGGGAAAGGAGGCAGGAGAGGGGAAGAAAGAGGGTGAGAGAGGGGAGGGGGAAACCTGAGAGGAGGGAGCTGGAAGGGGGAAGCAAGGGGAAGATGGGGGAGGGGAAGCTCAGGGCTCAGGGTTGGGCGTCTCACTGGACCAACTTGATTTTCATGCAAACCTGCTCCTGGGTTTGCATGTGGCCTTTGGTGGCCAGGCTGGCAGATATCCAGCCATAGACGGCCGCATTCCTCCATCTAGTGCAGAGATCATGGACGTTGGGGGCATCCCCCCCAAACCTGAATAAGGTCCATGATCTCCGCCCTGGACCAGGAAGGTGCCCACCTTCTCTGGACCCTGGCAAGCTCCTGGGAGCTGACAGACTGCTCCTGGGGAACAGTGGAGGGCTGGATGCCAGTGGCTTGGTGGCTCATGTTTTGGGGCCACTGGATCAGGGGCAGTGACTGCTGGCTCTGGGCTGACAGGCTTGGAGCTGGCACAGGCACTGTGGCCAGAGTCAAACCCTTTAAAGGCTCCGGGGAGGGGGAGGGAGAGGAGTGTTCTTGGTTGAGGCTGGAGTGGCCACCAGGGCACCCTGGGAAGGCTGGAGGCCCCCTATTTTGATATAAGTGTCTATACCGCACTTATTTTGAAATAGCTATTTTGAATTTGGCATTATTCCTCATGGAATGAGGTTTACCAAATTCAAAATAAGTGCTCCGCTATTTCAAATTAATTTCGAAATAGCGGTTTGGCTCTGTAGACGCTAGTAAAGTTATTTTGAAATAAGGGCTGTTATTTCGAAATAACTTTGCTGTGTAGACATACCCTTAGTTAAAAGCTGCAAAGGACCTGTGTCCCAGGCTGCAGAGGAAGGTAAAAAAAAGCCCAGGGTCTCTGCCAATCTGACCCAGAGGAAAATTCCTTCCTGACTCCAAATATGATGATCAGTAAGACCCTGAGCATGTGGGCAAGCCCCATTAGTCAGAGATCTGGGAAAGAATTATCTGTAGTAACTCAGAGACCTTCCCATCTAGTGTGCCATCTCCAACAACTGGGGATTTTGCTCTTGGCAGTTGCCGGTGTCCCATCATACCATGCCCATCAGTCCCTCAGCCCCACTCTACTGAGCTAAACCTCTGTTAGCAAAGGAGGGGATCTGTCCCTGTATATCTAATTCCTTAGGAGTAGCAGTAAAATGAGACCCTTTGGCCATTGGGCATAGAAATAAAATAAAGCTAATTAACAGAGTGGGTTTGCTAAAACTTTATGTGACACACGCACACGAAACAAGATAAAAATCGGCATCACACTGGCTAATTTACATCCACCACAACCGCCTTGACTATGATCAAAGGCTTTAAATGCTGGGCCCAAACTGCCAACTTAGTCCCGATTCATTGCTCTTTAATGCAGTTATTTCAGCACATGGAGAGCTTTCCACCAGAGCGCGACACTCTTCAAAACAGTGTGCCTACATATGCCTGAGAAAAATCTGGGGGAGAGGAGGGAGCAGGAAATTCTGTTTGAATATAAGGAAATGGTAAGAATGACCTGTTATTTTTACAATGAGAGATTTGCCATACCGGATCAGTCCATTGAGCCATCTCCTGTCCCGCCACTAGCAGTGAGCAAAACCTTTTGCTGCAGAAGAAAGTGGAAACCCCCTCTAATGTACCTAGCGGATTTGTGTAACATTGTGCACTTAGGAAAATTACTCCTTAGTTATTCCGGTTGCTTAGGTCTCGGAGCATAAGATTTAGAGACATTTAACTTGTACGTTGCAGCATCTCCCACCCCTGCTCTCTGTGGACTTAACTGTAACCCTGTATCACTATTTATCTCCCTGACTGATTTATGTCTCTGTTTTCCGAATAAAAACACTGGGTTTCATCCTCACTCCTTTTCCAGACTTCCTAAGGGGACAGCTGAGGATTTCTCCCTCAGTCAGTGCAATGCTGGCACTGCCAGCTCTAAAATACCCATTCGCTGCTCTCCATCTTCTCATACATAACACTCTGCCAGATCCTTAGCCAGTATGATTTACAGAAGTCTTGGAGGCTGTTCTAAGTTACCTGGGAATCTGTTTGCCAGCCAGCCACTGGCCACCCCAAGAATGGAGATGAAGATTGTGGGGTTAGATCTACCTCTCCACTCCTCCCACCTATTCAACTGCAAGGAGTTGGAGCCCATTGAGGTAAAAAAGAAAAATCAAAGGAGGTACTTAAAACTCTATTTTAAAAAAGTTGTTATAGCCCTGAGCCAAATGAAATGATTTAGGTTTTTATACTGGTCCCAATGGGGACATCAAATCTGAACTTACACATTCAAGCCCACTCTTATCTTCCCTGAACATTGGGAATATTCAAACATGACCCAATTCTGGATCTAAACTTTATTACTCAGACCTGTCTCCTTGAAGTGAGACAACATTGGCTAAATTTTTCAAATGCAAAGATGAAAGGTAAACCTTAGCCTTATGAAACATAATGCAAAATGCATTGTATGTTTGCTTAAATTCTCTGTCTAGGATTCCCATAGTCATCCTGCCACTAAAACACCATGCTGAAGATTTCTTTAATCGTAGCTTTAAAAAATGCCTGCCCTTTGCCTCAGGAGCTTAAGAATGATAGAATACAAATATCTTTGCCTCAGGAGCTTGAGAATGAATACACATATCTAAAAGGATGTCATGCTTTGCAAATTGTTCTGATAAACCAGACCAATTGGCATTAAAGCCTTTGATCCAAATGGATTATGTCAAGAATAAGAAAAATAAACATCAATAAAGTTGAGAATTATGTTTCCAGGTAACAGCTGGGCATGTGGAGGCTGGGGTTTGTCATATCCGGCCTCAGCAAGTGTCTGATAATAGAGCTATGCACATGCTGTCATCATCCTTGATTTGTATGAAACCTGGAAGTGATACGGTGTGTACCTTTGCAAAGGAACAGCTTTGAAAGGTCTGGAACTTAGAGGCCATAAACCAAGTTTGCATGAGTATGAACATATTTTACTGGATAGGTAAAGTGAATTTTTTAAAAAGACAAAAAGAAAGAAAAAGTTGGAGGAAGGAGAAGAAAAAGGTTGAACATGGGTATTATAAAGAGCTTTCTATTATTTCATACATAACATCACTATAAACCGTATAATAAAATGCTCCATGGAATTAGGTACAAGAGAGTATAAAATGTGGTTTTGCTGTTCATATTCCTAAATAGTAATTAATTCATGTACTTGATGTAGTTAAATGGAGCACAAGAAAGACAGGACTTTAACAGGTTTCAAAAAAGAGCTAGATAGATTCATGGAAGATAGGTCCATCAATGGCTATTAGCCAGGATGAGCAGGAATAGTGTCCCTAGCCTCTGTTTTTCAAAAGCTGGGAATGGGTGACAGGAAATGGATCACTTGATGCTTATCTGTTCTGTACATTTCCTCTGGGGCACCTGGCATTAGCCACTGTTAGAAGATAGGATACTGAGCTAGATGGAAGAAGACCATTTTTTTATTTCAGAAGGTTGAAAAAGCTACTGGGGGGAAGCTGTTCTAGATTTGATTTCAACAAATAGGGAAGAACTGGTTGAGAATTTGAAAGTGGAAGGCAGCTTGGGTGAATGATCATGAAATCATAGAGTTCATGATTCTAGGGAATGGTAGAAAGGAGAACAGCAAAATAGAGACAATGGATTTCAGGAAGGCAGATTTTAGTAAATTCAGAGAGCTGGTAGGTAAGGTCCCATGGGAAGTATGACTTAGAGGGAAAAAAACTGAAGAAAGTCGGCAGTTTTTCAAAGGGGCATTATTAAGGGTCCAAAAGCAAGCTATTCTGCTGCGTAGGAAAGATAAAAGTATGGCAAAATACTGCCTTGGCTTAACCAGGAGATCTTGCATGATCTCAAAATAAAAAAGGAGTCATATAAAAAGTGGAAACTAGGACAAATTACAAAGGATGAATATAAGCAAACAATACAGGTATGCAGGGACAAGATTAGAAATGCAAAGGCAAAAATGAGCTCAAATTAGCTAGAGACATAAAGGGTAACAAGAAGACATTCTATAAATATATTAGAAGCGAGGACAGGGTAGGCCCGCTGCTCAGTGAGGAGGGAGAAACAATAACAGGAAACTTGGAAATGGTGGAGGTGCTTAATGACGTCTTTGTTTCGGTCTGATGATGAAGGAATGCCTAACATAGTGAATGACAGTGGGAAGGGGTAGGTTTAGAAATTAAAATAAAAAAAGAACAAGTTAAAAATACTTAGAAAAGTTAGATGTCTGCAAGTCACCAGGGCCTGATGAAATGCCTCCTAGAATACTCAAGGAGGAGGTGTCTGAGCCTTTAGCTATCATCTTTGAAAAATCACGGAAGACAGGAGAGATTCCAGAAGACTGGAAAAGGGCAAATATAGTGCCCATCTATAAAAAGGGAAATAAGAACAACCCAGGAAACTACAGACCAGTCAGTTTAACTTCTGCGCCGGGAAAGATAATGGAGCAAGTAATTAAGGAATTCATCTGCAAACATCTGGAAGAAAATAAGGTGATAGGTAACAGCCAGCATGGATTTGTAAAGAATAAATCATGTCAAACACATCTGATAGCTTTCTTTGATAGGATAACAAGTCTTGTGGATAAGGGAGAAGCGGTGGACGTGGTATACATACACTTTAGTAAGGCATTTGATATGGTCTCGCATGATCTTCTTATCAATAAACTAGGCAAATGCAACTTAGATGGGGCTACTATAAGGAGGGTCCATAACTGGCTGGATAACCATTCTCAGAAAGTAGTTATTAACAGTTCACAAACATGCTGCAAGGGCATAACAAGTGGGGTTCTGCAGCGGTCTGTTTTGGTACTGATTCTGTTCGATATCTTCATCAACGATTTAGATATTGGCATAGAGAATACACTTATTAAGTTTTCAGATGATACCAAGCTGAGAGGGGTTGCAAATGCTTTGGATAGGGTCGTAATTCAAAATGATCTGGACAAACTGGAGAAATGGTCTGAGGTAAATAGGATGAAGTTTAATATGGACAAATGCAAAGCACTCCACTAAGGAAGGAACAATCAGTTTCAACATATAGAATGGGAAGCGACTGTCTAAGAAGAAGTACTGCAGAAAGGGATCTAGGGGGTCATAGTGGACCACAAGCTAAATCTGAGTCAACAGTGTTACACTGTTGCAAAAAAAAAAAAAAAAAAGCAAACCTGATTCTGGAATGCATTAACAGGAGTGTTGTGAGCAAGACATGAGAAGTCATTCTTCTGCTCTATTCTGTGCTGTTTAGACCTCAATTGAAGTATTGTGTGCAGTTCTGGGCACCACATTTCAGGAAAGACGTGGAGAAATTGGAGAAGGTCCAGAGAAGACCAACAAGAATGATTAAAGGTCTAGAGAACATGAGCTATGAGGGAAGACTGAAAGAACTGGGCTTGTTTAGTTTAGAAAAGAGAAGACCAAGAGGGGACATAATAGCGATTTTCAAGTACCTAAAAGAATGTTACAAGGAGGAGGGAGAAAAATTGTTCTCCTTGGCCTCTGAGAATAAGACAAGCAGCAATGGGCTTAAACTGCAGCAAGGAAGGTTTAGGTTGGACATTAGGAAAAACTTCCTAACTGTCAGGGAGGTTAAACACTGGAATAAATTGCCTAGGGAGGTTGTGGAATCTCCATCACTGGAGATATTTAAGAGCAGGTTGGATAGATATCTATCAGGGATGATCTAGATTGTGCTTGGTTCTACCATGAGGGCAGGGGACTGGACTTGATGACCTCTCAAGGTCCCTTCCAGTTCTAGTGTTCTATGATTCTGTGGACTTTTGGTCTGATCCAGGATGGCCATTCATATGTCCTTATGTTCACAAAGGGCTAGCTTTTAATAGGTGCCTAAATATGCAGAGGTGCAAAATGGCACTTCATTCCCTAATAAATCTTTCGGTACCCAAATACCATTTAAAATCTGTCTGTAAGTGCTTTACCAACTACTTATAGGCAGGAATATTTTTGGGTAGATTATAGCAGCTATTAATTTCCAGCTCACTGTACAGCCATTGAGGACTGTCGGGTAGGGTCTGATGTGTTTGTTCATGTGATGACATAGGGGGAAAGCTCTGAGTCAGTTGGTCAGATTCCTGCAGCAATCACATCTAACCTTGTGAAGACATCATCATTGACATCATCCTGTGATCTTTCCATCTAGACCCCTCAGCATCTGCAGGTGGAGTCTCAGAGCACTTCTTCACCTACTCACCAAAAGTACACGATTCAGATCGAAAAATGATTTAATGTTAGGGCTGTCAGCATTGCTATCCTGTCTTCCAGCTGTTGCTGCCTCCCTCTGCCATTGCAACATGCTGATATACTACATTTTGTCATGAGTTAGCAAAGAATAATTAATAGTAATTGGGTAAATCCACTACTGTTGCTCTTGAAATAAGTTTCTGCAGCATGCTATTGCATCATTTTACTCCTGCATATGAGGCCGATTCGTTAAAAGGGAAGTCTTCACTTGACAGCTTTTTGGGGCCCTAAGGAGAAACAGGAGTCATTGCTTTTGAGAACTCTTTGCTGATCCCATGGATAGTCCATCTTAGCCCCTTCTAACCTTAGCACTGAAGATGACTTCTGAAGGCACACATTTCTCCTAAGTCCCCAAGTCTGAATGAAGGAGATAGTGGGGGGCATTCACTGGTTTGTCAGATCTGGTGACAAGCCACAACACCCTTTCCCTAGCCTTTCTTAGAAATACATTCGCCTTACTTCAGGGTGTAATTAACCCATGTTCTCAACACAACCAATATTTAAATGTTGCAAACCACTGAGTGTGATGGAGCAACTCAAGAAGGAAACTGTGAAATAAAGCTTACAGTAAAGAAAACATTTACTTTCCTTTTAACCCTTAGGATACTGATTCCCCTTGCTGAGAGAGGGGGGAGTGATATAACAGAGGTGTCTAGCAGACAGGAAGCAAAAGAGCTTGGGTTTTGTGTGGAGCAAGTTCTGGAAACACACCATAGTCATTGCCACACATTCCCCTTTTGTGATCTGCTTACCCAGTCCAGCTTTCCTGAGCCAGCCATCTCTTGACTAGAGATAGGTCAGCCAAGAGGGCACATCTGTAGGGCATTAAGGACAGAGCCAGCAGGCGGATAGGGTGACCCAGATGGGCACTTCTGGATGGGAAGCTGGAAAAGGATAAGGAATACTGGAGGGATTAAGATTGGCTCAAATAGTTGAAGTGTAAGAGGTGAGATACCTGTTGCCAGCACAGATGAATTGCTGAGCATATGAATCTGCAGCTGTTTTGCATAAATGTCTGTGTCTGAATACAGTGCTCTGAAGGGTTACGTAACACCTTTCAGAGAGTCTATAATTGCCTAGCAAGCCAGCACTATCACAATACCTTAATCTTTAATAAACAGCGGTCATCCAAACTGTTAGGTTCTTTATTTACTCTCTTATGCACATTAGAGTGTTTTCCAAGGGATGAGGAACCCAATCCAGCTGGAGGTGGAATCATAACTCCAGTGTGAAATCATAACTCCAACTGTGTCTCAATAAGACACGCTGCGAATCCTTCCAGCTCTGAGCCTCATCTCCAGAAAACATTGGAAACAAGCCTGTGAAAATCAGGTAATGGGCAGAAGTGGGTGTGGCCTAGAATAAAGGTTCGAGGGGGAAGGGACTTTGGGTTTTTGAAGTAACTGGGGTAAGAGGGTATATTTCTTAGCAAACCAACCATAAAGCATAAGTTTCTGGACTCTTGTCAATAGTTTTGTTTTTCTCAAGGTTCCTAACTTGTGCACTCCCACCTATTAGCCTAACAGGGGTTCAACAACCCTAGGCCACATGATAGCGGGTGATGTGGCTGCCTCTTCTGGCAAGAATGCAAAACTGCTGTGAATACAAGGAGGGCCTTTCCCATCTATGCCACTGTCCTTCACTCCCAAGACCCTTTACAGCTGATTCCCGCTCACCTTATCTCTCATTATCAAAATTCCTGCCTATGATCTTCTCAGGATACCAGCCTCCAGCACCCACTTGCAAAATTTTCTAACACACACCTTTGGGCTGTCTCCCTTGCTGCTCCTCATGCCTGGGAGAAGCGCCCTGAAAACATCTGCAAAACTAACTCCTTCAAACCCTCCTTTGACACGGGGTCTACACAATGATGGACAATGGTTAGGCTGCCGGCATATTGAGACCGCCACCGAATATCCTGACTAACGTTGTCCCCTTGTTTCCTTGTACATCCCGCTCTGTGCATGTGTATCCAGATGTTGTCTCTAGTCTGATACAGGATCAGGGACTGTCTTTTTTGTTTGCTATTTGTACACCACCTATCACAATGAGACGTGGTCCACGACTGGGGCTTATATGTGCTACAGTAACACAAATAGATTAAAATAAATAATAGTGCAGGGACCATAAAAGCCCTTTAGCTTTAGAAGTCTCATAGTACAATATCACACAGGCCTGCCATAGAGTGCCCCGTGCTGGTCTCCTTACAAGGCGTCGTGTTGGGGGTATTCCAGGGTGAGGCAGAAAAGAGTGTGGACAAAGTTCACTCTGCTGTGACCACTCGGGGCAACTCCTGCCTCTAACTTAAAGCTCTTTGGGGTCTTGTTTGGCCTCTGGTAAGCCCAGAAAGCAGATGGGTGAAAAGACAGTGTACAGTCACCTTTCCCCTGCACCATACCCAGGGCTGGCCTGAGCCATTCGTGAGCCCCGGGCTCCGGGAGCGTGGTGCCGCCCCCAGGAGTGCAGTGCATGCGCGGCCCTGCCCCCACCTTGTCTGGTAGCCCCGTGCGGCGCCCCCTACAATGGGGCGCCCCAGGCGGTAGCCCGGTTAGCCTGTAGCTTGGGCCAGCTCTGACCATACCTTCCAGTGTCTGCATGTGTAACCCCCAGAACCTTACTCCATGAGTTAAACAAGAACTAAATAAAACATGGTGCTTTGACTGCCCAGGAAACCATGCAAAACGTTCCAAGCCCCCAAAAAACTCTGCAACCAATGCACTGACCTTGGAGTTTTCAGAGTTGAACAACCCACAAAACTCAAGAGTGAAGCCAATTAAACTGTCCCTTTGGCATCACTTAAAACCTGGACCAATGTCAACAGTCTGAGGGTATGTCTACACTACAGGACAAAGTCGTAATAAGATATGCAACTTCAGCTACTTTAATTGTGTAGCTGAAGTCGAAGTAGCTTAACTTGGCTTTTGGTGCTGTCCATACTACAGGAAGTTGAAGGGAGAACACTCTTCCTTCGACTTCCCTTACTCCTTGTAAAAGCAGGGATACCGGCATTGACGAGAGCTCCCCTCACTTCGAATTAGCTGTCTTAATCAACAGTGGCAGCTTCGATCTTCTTCTGTAGTATAGACACACCCCAAATGAATATTTTGGCAAATATGGCCAGTGGTTTGGGTAACAGGCTTGCAAAGAAAGGGTATGTCTACACAGCAAAGTTATTTTGAAATAACGGCTGTTATCTGGAAATAACTTTCCTAGCATCTACATGGCCAAACCGCTATTTTGAAATTAAATAGAAATAGCAGAGCGCTTATTTCAAATTTGGTAAACCTTGTTCCACGAGAAATAATGCCAAATTTGAAATAGCTAAATCGAAATAAGCGCTGTGTAGACGCTTATTTCGAAATAGGGGGCCTCCAGCCCTTCCCAGGGTTCCCTGGTGGCCACTCTGGGCACAACCAGAAAAACTCTTCTGCTCCCCCACAGCCCCGGAGCCCTTAAAGGGGTAGACTCTGGCCACAGTGCCTGTGCCAGCTGCAAGCCTGCCAGCACAGAGCCAGCAGTCCGTGCACCTGGCCCAGCATGAGCCAGCAACCCAGTGGCACCCAGCCCTCCACCACTCCCCAGAAGAAGGCTGGCAGCTTCCAGGAGACTGCTAGGGGGTCACAAAAGGTGGGCGCCTTCCTGGTCTTGTGCGGAGATCGTGGACCTCATTGAGGTTTGGGGGGAGGCCTCCAATGTCCACGATCTCTGCACTAGATGCAGGAATGCGGCCGTCTACAGGTAGATGGCTGACAGCCTGGCCACCAAAGGCCACATGTGCACCCAGGAGCAGGTGCACATGAAAATAAAAGAGCTTCAGCAGGCCTATGCCAGAGTCTCAGGGGGAAGCTCCCAACGAGGGGCTGACCCAGATCCCTGCCCCTATTATGATGCCCTGGACCGCATCCTGGGGGGTCAGACGGTCCGTGCCCCCCAGGTGGTCATCGACCTTGGGGCAGAGGGCCCTGCCCATAACATGGAGGAGGAGGAGAAGGACTGCCAGGAGCTGCAGGAGCCTGGAGGGAGCGTGCCCTGCACCCAGGACCCCCAAGCCATCCCAGCAAGATTCAGCGTCCAATCAGTGTGGATGAGCTATTTCGAAATAGCAAAACGCTATTTTGAAATGCATTTTGTATGTAGACGCGTTATTTCGAAATAACTTATTTCGAATTAACTATTTCGAAATAAGATATTTCAAAATAACGCTGTAGTGTAGACATACCCAAATTGAACATGTGTTGTACATAGTCACAAAACAGAGGGAATGTTGTCATCCTGTTACCAGTGCATGGCATTTTAGATGAGGAGGCATCTTCATGCCAGCTGCAGGGACAGCTGTCATTTTGTATACCCAAGATGTACAAATGTGTCAAGGGCTCTTCTTTCCCTTCCCAGCCTCTGCACTTCTCCCCCTTGGCAAGATGGGCTTCGGGTAAAGCACCCCTATTGGTCATGTTCATGCAGTCAGCCTTCCCCTTAGCAGAGGTTTTAGGCTCATCATCTTCCCCATGGGTAGAGAGCCTCCCTCCTGAAATTGAACATTCCCCTACAGTTTCTAGTGTGTGCATGCCTACATCCACACGCAGGCATGCTTCTCCTCTTCCCCACTTCTCCCAACAGGGAGGCAGCCCTGAAATGCAATCAGCTGCTCCTAGTTGGTGAAAGGTAGCCCCGTCTCAGCTGACCCTAATCTGTCTGAGCCAACCTCTTCTTACCTGATTCTGATTGACCTGCAGTAATCCACTTCTAGTTAATAGGAAAGTGGGCCTTTTACCCTTGTAGGGTTGCCTTTTCCCCCTCGATTGAAGCCACTTGGCCTGACTTTGTTGCAAACATTACAGGGCAAGTTGCTCTGCCATTCAGAGACAATCTATTTGTATTTGCTTTGTTGTTTTCTTCTCAGTGAAATACAAATAGTCTGAGGTAACAATACACGTTTCATTTCAGATGCATGAGGAAACAGAACAGAAGCCTGAACCACTATTTATGAACATTTCATGCTGTTCTATTTTAAACGCTACAATGAAAGCTGTGCAGATGACCGGGCGGAGGGGGCGAGAGGGGAAGAGTGGTCTTACAGCTGGATGCCATATAGTCCTTCTCCTCATACATACGGATTGGGAATTAAATTGAAAAGTCTATGCAAACAAATAGCACGTGTGATTTGTGGCAGGGTGTCCTTCCTGGGAAAGTTGGCTAAACTGGAACCTGACAAATTTGGCAACACATCACATTTTATAAAGGAAGCAACCTAAGACCGTCAGGAAGGTTTCCACATTCGGAAAAATTCTAATAAAGACAACTATTTTAAAACAAAGAACTGTCCCCTTGCGAAGTCTGAAACCCAAGCAGCCAGTGAAAAGAACCCAAATGAGAAACCAATAGCAAGCAAAAATGAAATGTACTTCACTGATTTGTGTTGTCCAAGCTGAGAGCAAGTAGAGAATGTGAAGAGTCAAGTAAACTGGATTTTAAAAATTCATTCATTTTTAATAATCAAAGGTATAAGTGATATAAGTGGAGTCATTGTTTTGTTTACAACATCATGTTTTTGTAAGTAGACAATGTTCTTTAGAATGTGCCAGAATTTTATTCTGTGATTCTAAAATTGTCACATTTGGGAAGAGCCCTTGGAATTTCATTGCAACTGGGAAAGATATTTTTAAACTATTGAGACCATGATAAACATCCTGGACTTTCAGTAACGTTTGTTTCCTATAACAACAGTCATAAGTTTGGGAGGAGAGGCATCAAGGGTAAACCTTAAGACAGGGGAAAATAGCGTTAAAAAGAATATTGTGGCCACACTGACAAAAGGACCATCCGTGCTTGGAGGAAGACAGATCACTATCTGGGTAATTTTTTCCCCTTTGCTGCTATTCTTTACTCAGAGTTTGATGCTTCTTTATGATTTATTAAAGTACATAAAGAGGAAAGTGTATGAAATATTGCTCCCAAAGCTTCCAAAGAATGGCAGCATTTGATAGAGGGCCTCTTTCACCTTCAACCCTCTAGTCCTCCATCTGAAATGAACATTAAACTCCCCATTCTTTACTGCCAGAGAAGTGTCAGATTCTATTCTTGTTATGACAAATATGAATTCCTTTTGCTTATGAAGCACCGTAGATTATACTGCATGCATTAGAAATGGCAGATGGATGTGTCATGCAATTTCATTGCTTCTAATTTGGCTTTCAACTGACGTGGACATAGCACCACATAGAAACATTTGAGGCTACTAAGATGGGCTGTGGGCAAGTGGTGAGCTCAGTTACACTGGATTCATACATGTAGGAACTAGGAGGGGTGGGGGTAGGGATGCTGCAGTGCCCTCAGGTTTTATACAGGTCCTGACCATTGGCCCCATGTCTGGGGCTTTGCTCCTGGGCACCAACCCTATGCCCCCCTCCTTGGCCACTGGCCCCAATCATGGGGCCCTGTAGCGGCATGGCTCCTGGGATCCTGGCCACTGGTCAATGGCTGGGCATCCACACCTAGTCCCGTGCCCACCCCCAGTTGTGATGGCAGTCGTGGTCCCTTACCTCATCTGGGTCCCCCCTCCCAGAGACAGGCCCTGCTCCCAGCCCCAGCTGAGGAGTACAGACATGCACAAGGGTAAGGGAGCTAGCTTTCAGCACCCCCACCACTGAAAGCGTTTCAGTACCACTAAGTGGACTAGAATGGCTTTGTTTTTACACCCCTGAATGAGACCAGAATCTTCCCTTCTCCCCAATATCCCTGTGAAGAGGTTGGTCAGGCCATGCTAGTGAACTTTGTGCAAGGACTGCCTTCATTAAGAGTGGTATTTATTATTTCCCTCAGAGGAGCTCGCCCGTCTGCCACGTGAATAAGGCATGCAGGATTTGGCTGGAGGCTTGGACTTTGAAACGGTATAAGGAACTATACATTGGTATGCTTGTTAGAGGTGTGCAAAACATTCGTGACACAATGCAGAGCTGGTCAGAAACCATCCACATTTTGTTGTGGTCCTTAGAACATGCCCATTCCTTCTGGAGACCTTGCAGCATTTTTGAGGGAAAATTACTCTGCAAAAAGAACAGCTGTTATATTGTGTTATATTAAATAATATGTTCTATTACATCATAGGTGGCAGAGTTACAAGGATAACTGCACCCCCTGAGTCCTTGTGGTCTCTTTGAGTGTATCCCCCTTCACATCTCAGGCCTAAAACAGTTCTCTTTTTTGGAGTGCAGAAGATTCTCTCGCTCGCAGACTAGATCTGGAGGCCTAAAATGGGCAGTGTTCCCTGTAAGCTGATTAGCAGAATGCCCACAGCTAGGTTTGTCTTTCTCTTGATGGTGCATGTTTACACTTGTCCTGGTGCATATAACAAAATTTATTCTGCACATGACCAGAAAAGATTAGAGGGAACATTGGAGACAGGTACATCATAAGAGATAAGTCAGGGTCCATGATGTTGTTACCCCAGAAGTTATGACACATACGATGGCAGCATGATGGGTTAGTGACAATGGAGAATTTCCATTTAACACCAACAGTGCTAAAAGCAGGCATGGCACAGTAGTAAAAAAAAGTACAGAGAAAAAAAATGTCTTGTAGTCTTTGTGGGAAAGATACAGGTAAGGTGAGTTATGAGCACTTCAAGAAAAGTCAGTTCATGTGATTATGCAGAGATGGACAACTAAACTCTCAAGAGCTGATGATGGCCCAGCTGTTGGACTGCCATACTCTGAGGTAAGAAAAGAAGTGTATTCCAGAACCGGGATGTGGGTTAATAGAGGTGCCCAAATCAACAACAGAGATACTAGATTTTGAGGGAAAACAGAGGTCAGAATGGACCAACTAGAAGAGTGAGATCTCAGGGATGACCTAGAGGAGAGTGGGGAAATTAAAGACTGAAGCACAACAATGTTCTTTCCAGACAGAGTTCACTGTTTCAGTAGCAGGTGGTATTGAAAAAGCTGAAGATTAAGGAGGAAAATGAAAAACTGCCCTTGGAATTCAACCAATTTGCAGACTAGAAGCAAGAAAGACCAGGCAATGAGAAGGAGCCACAGCACAAGCCAAAAGACAGAGTAAAGTAGCAACGACATGGACCCACAAAGGAGTAAATGAGAAGACAGCACTCTGATCCTTGTATTTCTCCAATACAACTCAGAAAGAGAGAGAAAATTCTTCTGATGCAACCAGATAGCTTTCAAAAGAGACAGATTTCCAAAGGCGCACATGTGCCCTACATTTTACATGCATGTACCTCCATATTATTCTTCAGGTAGTTGTCTCTGATTGGTTACATGTGCTTATAAATATTCAGTTTTCACGCACAACTCTATACACATAAATCAGGTGAGTGTAACCATCCTTACCAGTCTACAAAATCTTATCTTGAAACCCTTCAAGAAGGATTTGTCGAAACATATAAACCTCAGGTATCTGCATCTTGTGACTGATAATTGGCCAGCCTTTGATCCTTTAAAATGTTACTTTTTGGTGAACATCCGGATACACAGTTCATGTTATAACATTTGTCGGATATATTTGGAAGTTCATCTGTCTTCAGAGCAGACACGTTATTTGTGAGACTTTGCAGGGGGCTCTGTTAGCATTTGGATCCTGTGCTCAACCTTGGATGGAGAGAAGTATTAATCTTGATAGAAGATTCCTTGCCTATTCTTCCAGAGAATGAGAGAAACACAACTAAGATTTATGGAGTAGGAGGTAAAACAAAATCTATTTTGGTTGGTAGTGGGGTATTTTTTTATAATAAATGGCTAGTGGAAAAAGAAAAGCTTAACATTGGTGTCAACCCCTTTATTCCATCCAGTTGTTGATAGCTCTAAGATAAATAAGTCTGATCTATAATACATCATTTCTGATGTATTTGAAAAGATAAAGAGAACAAAGGTACTAAACAGGCATGCAACTGTAAGGGGGGACCGCAGCCAAACAACACCAAACTACAGGCTTTATCAAACAGCTCTAACACGTCTTTATGGCTTTATTATCTTAGGTTCAGATATGCACCCTTTTATCATGGGTAAGGTGAAAAAGTGGCTGAATAGCAGATATTTTTCATCTGTTGAACTATTTAGCAAGCAAAATGTGTCATTTCCTATTTAAGGTAAGTAAAATAAAATATAACTAAAATATTGAATTATGCCATTGATTAAAAGTAGCCACAATCAGAATATTCCCCCTGTGTTTTTATCAGCGTCTCCTTAGTTCATGTCCAAGTCAAACTGCTGCAACTGAACTTCATGGCTCTGCTGAATTCTGCTCCTGCCTGCCTGCATAACCACATTCCTTCCTAGACTCTGTGGTTTTTTTAAACCTCTGCTCCCTTGGCTGTGTACTATATTTTACAATTATTTATCAAGCACAGCTCCTCCCCTAAATACATTCACCTAAGCACACTGTGTTTGAACATAAGCTGGCACTGACAAAAATACATTTCCCACTGTTGAGCATAGTTCAGGCACAGGGCCGTCATTTCTATTTCACTGCCCTTCAATTTTAGTTCTTTGAAGGCTTCCTAGAACAAGCAGATCTTGTGATTAAGGTATTCCACTGCGGTTCAGGGGGGCTTACAGTTCAATTTCTGACAAGGGCGGAATTTTGGGTGGGTAGGAGGGGCAGCAGCCGTGTGGTCCGGGATGTGGCTTGCTTTTCATCCTGTGCCCCGGACACTATGGCTATGTCTATTCTGCAGCCTTCTTCTGCAAAAGCTTATGCAAATGAAGCGCAGAGTAGAATATCGCCGCGCTTCATTTGCATAATTAATTAGCAGCCGTTTTTGTTCAAGAGGCTTTTGCATAGAAAGGAGCTGTGAAAAAATGAGGAAGAATGGCTCTTGTGCAAGAGGCGGGTTTTGTGCAAAAAGGAGCCATCTACACAGCTCCTTTTTTGCGCAAAAGCCTCTTGTGCAAAAACGGCTGCTAATTAATTATGCAAATGAAGTGCAGAGATATTCTACTCCATGCTTCATTTGCATAAGCTTTTGCAGAAGAAGGCTGTAGTATAGATGTAGCCTAAAGGAGTGAGGTGAAGGGAACTCACCAGCCAGGTGTGACAGGCATGCATGGAACGCAAGTACTTTCCCCTCACTCCCTTAGCATCCAAGGCACTGGATGAAAAGCAAGCCGCGTCCCGGAGCCCACGGCTACTGCCTGACCCATCTGCCCAAAATTCTGCCCTTGATTTCTGACTGTGCTGCAGATTTCATATGTTCCCTAAAGGGGTTTCTGAAAATTATACCCTAAGGCCAGGTCTACACTAGACTCGGAAGGTCAGCTTAAGATATGCAACTCCAACTACGTAAATAACATATCTGGAGTCAACATACTTGAAGCAGAACTTGGCGCCATCTTCACAGTGTCAGGTTGTCAGAAGTAAATGCGCCCCTTGGCTTTCCTTACTCCTCATGACTGTGAGGAGTGCCAGTGACAACTGGGGGCACCCTCAGCATTTGATTTAGCATGTCTTTACTAGACCTGCTAAATCAAATGCCAGAAGATTGATCTCCAGCACAGCAAGTGGAGATGTGGCCTTAGTGACTTAGGAGCCTATGCCCTCTTAAAAATCAATCAGACTTAGGCTTCTTAGTTGTTTCCACTTAGGTGTTCTTGCAAACTTCATCCTTAGTCTCTGCGCCTCCGTTTCCCCAGCTGTGAAATAGGACCGAACATTTCCTTTCTCTCATCTGATGTCCATCATCTCTAGTTAAACCGTAAGCTTTTCTGAGTTGGGACTGTCTCTTACTATGTGTTTCTATAGTGCCTAGCACATAGAGCCATGGTTTCTTGGATTCCAAGGACTATTGAAATAAAAATAATGAAGTATAATAACAACTGAGCAGGGATTTGGTGGAGACTAGCTTGATTTTTGGTCACGCTTTTAACTTTAATTCCTATTTCTTATTTCCTTTAAACGCTTTCCTCTGCATGGTTTTATGATCAATATTTTCATAAATAAAAGAACCAATTTAAATCACCCTCAGGACTTAAATTCGAACAAAAAAATGTTTTGAGGTTCAAAAATAAAACGTTTAAGTGCTTAGAAAAGATCATTTGAATTTTGGCATGCCTGATTGGGTAACAGAGGTGAAAGTAAGTGGGTGCGCCCTGCTGCGCAGCTCTAGCAAGAGCTGGCTAAGGGAGTAAAAACCAGCAGGGAGCTATTTACAAAGCTGGCAGGGACCAGGATTGCGATAGGACAGTACCTGTAAGAAATTTTAAATTACTATCACCGCTGTTGGGGCAGGAAATACTACCAGACACCCCACAAAAGCCATTCTGGTAACATTTGCAGCCTGATTTGAAATCCAAAGAAGTTGAGTAGCTTCTGAACCTCTGGGTGAGCCCCTGAACTTTGCGTGGTGTGGAGGTGCCTGTGCTTTCTCTTTATTTAAAAAAAGACTATTTTTACTGCATTTCTGCTATTTCTCTGATTTTCTCTCTTCCTACTTCAGCAGTTGCATCTACCTTTCTTTAGATTTTATTTCCTTCTACCTCTAGAAAGCCCCCATTACAAAGTCTCATAACATTATAGTGAAACTTGAACAAATGATGTTTTCCGTTCATGGTGTGTCCGTCTGGTTATCTTGTCACCTCACCAGCAGGAGGACATAGAATTAATCTGGGTGTTCTCAACCGGAGTTGAGGATTTAACAAAGGACAATAATACAGCTAATTATTCCAGTGACATCAGCATTTCCCTACCTTAGCAGGCGTATCAAACAGGTGCTACACCCAGATGCTGGAGTGTACCTTAGAGATTCTTAGCTAATGTTTACCTTAGAGATTCTTTATGCTCGGATGATCATAATTTGTTTTATTAAGTGTACATTTCAACAGCTGGTTGGTGGGCCAGCCCACAGACTGGACTCTGTGCACATAGGACTGTATTAATCCCTATGGGTATGTCTACACTTGCACTCTCTTTCGAGAGAGGGATGCAAATGAAGACATTCGAAGTTGCAAATGAAGCCGGGATTTAAATATCCCATGCTTCATTTGCATATTCACGTTATGGTGCTATTTCGAAATAGCGCTATTTTGAAATAACAGACGCTGTTAAGACACAGTTATTTCGAGAGAAAACCCTTCTCTCGAAATAATCCTTATTCCTTATAAAGGCTACATCTAGACTACAAGCCCCTTTCGAATGAGAGCATCTAGATTGCAACCAATTCTTTCGAAAAAGCAAGCCGCTTTTTCGAAATAGAGCACCCAGGCAGTCTGGATGCTCTCTTTCGAAAAAGCCCTGTTTGCATTCAAGAACGCCTTTTTTCAAAAGAGCACTTTCAAAAAAAGGAGTTCTTCCTCGTAAAATGAGGTTTACCATAATCAAAAAAACTGCCACGTTCTTTCGATTTAATTTCAAAAGAACGCGGCAGCAGTCTAGACCCAGGTGAATTTTTTCGAAAGAGGTCACTTTTTTCGAAAAAACCCTTTAATCTAGACACCCCCACAATGAGGTTTACCAGTTATTTCGAGAGAAGGTTTTCTCTCGAAATAACCACGTCTTAACAGCGTCTGTTATTTCGAAATAGCGCTATTTTGAAATAGCGCTAGAATGTGAATATGTAAATGAAGCGCGGGATATTGAAATCCCGGCTTCATTTGCAATTTCAAATGTCTTCTTTTGCATCCCTCTCTCTAAAGAGGGTGCAAGTGTAGACATACTGTATCACTCAGATGTGCTGCTCATAGGAAAAACCATGAACTGTTTGCTGCCACGCAGTGGCCATGGCAAACTTTTCAAGCATACAGACCCCTTTTCAATCTATTAAAATTGTATGGACACATCCCACCCTCAACCATATAGCTGTTTTCAAACATTCTGTTACTTGATAATAATTTGAAATGTATAATAGTTCACGTTATCTAAACAAATAGAGTAGTATTGCGAGATAGTACAGGGTGTCCATGTTGAAATGTAACAACTTTGAGGTGTTTTTATACATTGTACATTTATTTTAATTTCTATTTTAAACTTTCTGCGGGTCCCCTACAGTACCGTCGCAGACCACCAGGGGTCCATGTCCACAAGTTGGGAGCCATTGCTCTACCCTTTAGCAGCCAGAATACAAAGCAAGAGACCACGTAGCTGCACTTGAACTGGGATGGTTGCTTCCTTTTTTCCAGGAATTAATTGGCTAGTCTTGGGATATTCTGTCTTCTGATAGAAAGGCCAAGAAACACTTGCCTTAATCAAATTTCTATTTAGAGACACTCCCGTGAACATTAGTTCCCGACAGTTTGCTGATTGGCGGCTTCCTGTCTCAATTCATTCTGACAACTCCTACAATTGTTAGCTCCAGGTTCATATCTGCAAAGGTGCTCATTTGAATTCAGCTTGGTGCCTACCAGCACTAACCCCCTTCATAACACTAGATCTTTGTCTATTAGCACCCTCACTTTGTTTCCAGTTTTAACTGGAACTAGAGAGCCAGGATCAGGAGTGGGGTTAAGCCATAAAATGCCTAGATGGAGTTAATCAAATCTGCATCACAACATATTACAAAAGCTGGTCCTTGAGGACATCTGTGGAGGAGAAGGCCTGGAACTGTAGGCGCACTCTTAATTCTCAACTGCCAAGGTGCACCAAGAAGATGAAACAAGCTATCAATGTCTTTGTTTATTTTTGCCCTTGTTACAAATGTGCCTCTTTTCTAATTGAGCTACATAAAAAAACCATGAGTATTCTCTATTGGAACCCAAGAATTCTCATGCTTGATCCACAATGAAACTTCTGGCAAATGCATCTTCTTCATACAGTTTTTCCCCTGGGGAAAAATATCCCCCTTTTTACACGGAGCAAAAATATGATTTATGCTGCTGGTCATTTTCTGGTGTTTTCACACAATTCCCCTCCAGAGAACATTGGGCGCACACTGCTCTGTGCTACAAGGAGACAAGGAATTTGCACAGTTGCACATGAATTTACTTAAAAGGGATCTATAACAAAGTCCAGGGACCGCCTCCGGGGTCCACCCCGCACAATATCCCCCTCTCTGTCTCTCTTATGCTTCTTAGCCCTCTATGGCCTCCCCTCTCTCAAAGACTATGCCCCAGAGTTCCATTTGTCCCTGTCACTCGATGTCTGGGCGGGGCTCTCCTCCAGGGTTCCGGCCTCTCCGCTCTCCTCTGGATGGGGCAGGATGCTCTGGGTCGGGGTTGGAGTCCTCTCGGCTCACTCACGTCCCTCCGGTCTCCTGCTGGGGAGAACACAGCCAGCCTACACTCAGCTTTTTTCTTCCCGGCTCTCTTCCCCCTCCTCCTACGCTTACCGACCTCCTTTTGAACTCCCCATGCTCAGCGTAGCATCGGGGGCGATGCTGCGGCTTCCCCCATCTTCCCTCTCCTCCTGGTCCGCATGTTCTGGGCACGCGGTTGCGCATGCACGGCAGCTCCAGTGCGGCTCGGAGCCCATTCCCCAGAGTGCCGAAGCAGCGCGGCTCTTAGTGCGGGGACTGGAGCCCCCAACACTGGATCGATCAGAAAAACATTTATATTTGCAAAGTTGGGCTGAATTCAAACCACTGACCAAGTAGTTAAAGGTTACAAAGCCTAGTTCAAATCCCCCGAGTTATGCAACCTTCTAAATGAGGGTTACAGGAAATCTGCACCTTACACATGTTTTCATTTACTTTTAAAACTTTTGTGTACTCTGTCCAGCAGATGGTGCCATTACTCTACATGTTTATATTTCAGACCAGTCATGGATACATCCAGAAAAGGGCAGATTTGTTTCCAGTCTCCTCAGGGTTGCCTACATGGGCGTTGAACAAAGGTAAAGATGTAAGCCCCAGAAGCATGAACTGATTCTGATCATAAACATGATTCAACAAATGTCATCACTCATATTATAACGGTTGATATTCCTGCTTGTTTCCTTAAACTGAAAACACCAGCATTGTAGTTACAATTGTAACTATTAGGATTGCCAGATGGTTTCAACAAAAATACTGGACACGCGTGACATTACATCACAATCTACATTACATCTTATTTAGAAAATACCGGACATTTATATTTTCTCAATTTGTTTCCCAAACAGAAAGCTCAAATACTGGACTCTCTGGTTCAAAACCGAACAGCTGGCAACCCTAGTAGCTATAGTTCTCTTCATTTATCTAGTGTTGTTCAAAACCCACACAACAGAGCCTTAGGAGACAAGAGCAATCATAAAGGTGATTCCATGAGCAACATACTATCATATGCTTATTAATGTGCACTTGATACCTTTCATCCAAGGATTTGAAGGATTCGTAATATTAGTTCATTACATCTTCACTCATCTCTGTGAAATAGGTAAATATGGGCAGAAACACTGCATAGATGGGGAAACTGAGGCAGAAAGAAGCTTGAGAGACTTACCCAAGGATGCAGAGAGAGTGTGCAGGATAAAGAATAGAACCCAGGAATGCTGATACTTATTCCACTGTCCTAAGGAAAGTGACGCTAACAGAGGAGCTCTCAAGACTCGAGCTATGTTCATCCCAATAGAAAAGGTCAATTTAAGAATGTAATGATCAATTATTTGTTTTGATTTTTAACTCAAACTTTTTCATATTCTGGGCCACCATTTGGAGAAGATGTCTTGAGGGCAAAGCTGGGTGAAATCGCTGACACAAACTTTTCAGTGAACAACGCTAGATGCTGCAACACCAAAATGCTTCAAGCACTCAAGCTCATTTTGTCAAATTGTTCCAGTTAAACAAATATCAAAATATTTCATGGCAACATTTTTAAAACAAAAAAATGGTGATTTTTTTTCAATTCAAATGAGCTTTCATTTTGACATGTCCTTTAGTTTTTAAAGTTTTAATAATCACAGGGGGAAAAATTAAAGCACCCTCACATTGAAATGAAGTGTTTTGTTTGCCCCCCCCCCCAAATGTTTTAAATGCTTTTCAATTCACCAAATTTTCTTAAAGTTGTTTTTGGGTTGATCTGCAACTATTTCCCTCTGACTCTCCAGAACTGCCAAAGCTCCTCTCCTGTTCCTGATTGCATGGAGCACCTCTGATTGGAACCACCACCCTGCGATCTGCTTCCCTTCACATCCCCGATCACATAACATCCCTGGGCAACTTCAGCAGTCATTTACGAGTCACGTTAGAAAAGCTGGTGATGTAGTTTTCGCTGCACAATAACAGCTGGAAACAAGAAGGAGAAGCTAGCACAGTCTGTCTAGCTACCTCCCCACAAACCACCAGTAACTGCTACAAACACCACAGCTTGGAAACCACCACTTGAGACCCAGCTGGTGAAAAGGCAGCTGGGAGGTTTTAGCATATGCTTGGGAATGGAACAAGGAAAATGGGCAGATGCAACCATAGAGCTTTGGTGAAAACTGGGATGAGGAAAATAAATATATTTACAATCCTCGGTCCTTTACTAAATGATCCATCTCAAGCAGTGTCCTTAGTGTTATCTCTGTGCCTTGTTATAACCTCTTTTCCCTGCATTAGCATCAGCAGCTCCTTCTATAGGTTCAGTGAAAGGTTTCCCGTTTTAAAGACAGCAGAGCCAGCAATATTTACATTCTCTACTGCATACCTTTTTACAGAACCATGTCTTGGGGCCCTTAAGAGTACGCCTGAGCAAACATGACCCTTTATATAGACTTCAAGAGGAGGTAACTAGTGTAAACAGTGTGTGACTTAAAGCCTTGAAAGCTAATATTTAGCGAGCGCTTGTGTTCACAACTTTGGAAATGTTTGCCGCTGGAAATCAAACGAGAATGACTTTGTCAAGGAGAAGCTGAAGTAGTAGAGTCCATGCCCAGGACTGACACATTACTGACTTCACATGTTACCCTGCGCTGGGAACAGCCAGGCCAAAACGTTAACATTCCAGAGCCACACTTTGTGGATTTGGCCCCCAGGGACAAGATTTCTCAGGGTGACCTTTGTAACAGCCAGAAGTGCCTGGGCAACATGCCTCATTGCTTGGTAAATGCAGAGTCAGGGCTCTGGGATGGGTGTGTAGTACAACATTGTGGATGCACTTTGGGAGACTTTGTGTGGGAAGGTGGTTCTGATTATTCCTGCAGACAGACAGGCTCTACGCCGATTTCACAGCTCTTCATTTGACAAACAAATGTTGTCCCAAAATTATAGATCCCACAGGTTTCTGATAGGGAGGTGCCAATACAACAGGGTTAGAGTAAATAAGAACAGCTCCCAACAACAACTAAACTGAAGCCCAAATAATTCTTAATTCATCAGTCGAGCTCAAAGTTATTTGCAAAAGACCATTATCCCAGAGCAAGGCAAAGTGACTTGCCCAACATCACCCACCAGGACAGTTGGGCTACGTCTACACTGCATTTTGGGATACCCAAAATAGCTATCCCGTGTCTTTACAGCAAGCCCGTTATTTCAAAATATAACGGGATTGCTGTTCTGACGTCCCTGTAAACCTCATTCCACAAGGAGTAAGGGACATTTCGGAATAGCAGGTTATTTTGAAATTTGTACAAAATAAGCTATCTTGAAATAAGATCGAAATAAGATCCTCAATTTGTGTAGCTCAAACTGCATATCTTATTTTGAGCTGTGGTGCAGTATAGATGCACCCTTGTGGATCTAGGAATAGAAACCAGCTCTCCTACTTCCTGCTTCAGTGTGCTCTCCAGTAGGTCACACTAAACCTTTCTGGCCAGCTAATCAAAATTTGGTTATCTTTTCTTCATCATTTTCATATTGCTCTACACTTCATGGTTTAAGCTGGGACTGAATGTAGAAATGAAGTACAAGAAAGGCTCATTTCCAAGTGTTTTGAACCTGATTTGAAGGACATGCTACAAATCGTGCCATAAGCCCTATTCTTCTGAAGTTCTGGCTCAGTATTATATAGTCCGAAGGGGCCATAATTTCCAGTGTAACTTTATTAACTTCAGTGGGGTTCTCCCAGGAATCAACTGGGTTAAAAAAACTGGGGAGAAATTCAGAGAAGTAGCTAAACCAAAGTGAGCTTTTATGTTCACCTTTCAGTGATTTCTAATGTCCTTCTCTGAAGGCAACTGGGACCTCTACCTAATAATTATTGCAATTTATAAATCACTTTAAAGTCTTCACCAACTTTGTATAAGTATCTTTACCAGCTAATAAAATGCTTTACATTTTTTCAAAGGATTGTACAAATGGTAACTAAGTAATCCGCACACATATCCAGAATTATAGATAAGGAAAAATGACTAGAGACATTATTGTAAAAACAGATGGGGAAACTGAGGCAAAATGTGTAAGTGATTTGCTTAAAGTCATCAAGTCAGTGCTAGAGCTGAATTTAGAGCTCAAAAGTGAAATCCAGGGCCCGGTGAACCCTATGATTATCTGATATGGTCTCCTGAATCAGGACCCTTTGCCTGAAGGTGGTGAATTTCAAATCATATGGGTCAGACCAATTGTCCTCTAGTCCTAGCCTAGTATCCTGTCTTATCGTAAATATTATAAAGATTTCACAGGGATACCAGGTTTCTCAAATTGGGGGTCCTGACCCAAAAGGGAGCTGCAGGGAGAGTCACAAGATTATTTTAAGTGGAGTCCCAGTATTATCACCCTTACTTCTGCAGCCCCTTCAGAGCTTGATGGTCTGGAGAGTGGCTGTTGGCTGGGTGCCCAGCTCTGAAGGCAATACGCCACCAACAGCAGTGCAGAAATAAGGGTAGTGATACCATATACACCACCCTTACTTCTATACTGCTGCTGACGGCAGCTAAGCCCCCAGCCAGCAGCTGCCGCTCTCCAGCTGCCCAGTTCTGAAGGCAGCATCGCAGCCAGCTGCAGCAGCACAGAGATGAGGGTAGCAACACCACAACCCCATCTACAATTACCTTGTGACCCCCAACTCCTTTTTGGGTCCAGAGTCAGATCTTTGCAATTACAGCATTTGGCAAATCCAGATTGAAATAGCTAAAATCATGACATTTACCATGTCTAAAATCTGATGAATGTGAAATTGACCAGAATGGACTGTAAATTTGGTATGGACCTAACAATAACCCAATATCCGTTTGGGGAATTCAAAGGTGCAAAAGGAACCTAGCTGGTTCTGTCCTGTTATGCTTTGAGCTCATCTGCCTGAATCTGGATGATTTTAGTTTTAGAAATACCCTCAGCATTTTTTTAAAAAAAGATAAAAATAGGTAAAAATCTGACACTCTCAAAAGGACCCTACTGAGATACTTGGTATGCTCTGAAAAGTAAGATTATGAGATGCTTTTATTTCTAATACCACTTCGGGGGGTTGAAACTCAAATTATTTCACTTTCGTTTTTCTGATACTAGTTAATTTCCTAATGCACCTTATATAAGGTCCATTATTGAGGAGCTACCAATGCTGCACAGAGATTTGTTATCATAAGGTCTTCTGAGAGCTAAAACTGTTGATGTGAACACAGCTCTTCACTGACTTCAAAGTGACATTGGATCAGGCCCATAATTCGTTCCAGCATCCACTTAAAGCTGATTGTCTTTGAATTACCGGCTGTCACAATGCCATTACAC
Source organism: Pelochelys cantorii (assembly GCA_032595735.1). NCBI lineage: Eukaryota > Metazoa > Chordata > Testudines > Trionychidae > Pelochelys > Pelochelys cantorii. Next base: position 34,825,298 of record CM064338.1, on the reverse strand, counting down.
AACATCTTCTTGAGTGAATGTGGTCATTCTGCCATAGGAACACTGGTTATGGGTTACCGCAGCCACAAGACCAGGGCATGCTATCGAGGTGGATGATGATATGGCCACACAGTAACTACTGCAGCTTCATATCTGTATTTGGCAAGTTCTCAACAGAACTCGGTGCAGATGCTTTGGAAAGCTATTTTATAAACAAAAGCTTCATTAAGAGGAATCAGCAGGGATTCTCTCCTCACGCGCTCATCCCTCACCCAAAAAGAAAAAAAAAAAAAGCCCTCTAGCATTACAGAAATGATAGTCATTGATGTCATTTGACTGCATTCCCCCCACCTCCCGCTCTGCCCTTGAATGGAACAGGGGAGAAATGCATCGCTGATCACTCTGAAACGGTGGCAAAAGAAATGAGATGTGTGCATTGCTTCACGCTCAGCTCATTTGCATTCTAATATTCGCTGCCACTATTGCTAGTGTGTGTGTGTGTGTGTGTGTGTGTGTGTGTGTGTGTGTCTCCCAGAGGTATGTAGAATAAATGAGAGCAAAGTAGGCATGCACTCTGTGATGCTTTATGAAGAATCTCTGGAAAATTTGCATCTTAGCAACTGACCCCCAAAACTGTCTCATTTTTCACATGAGGGAGGGTAAAAGGCTGAATTTTGTCAATTATACTCTAATAATAGTTTAAGGAGAAATAACTATGTTTAGCCTTTCTCACATTCTCAAAAGTTTGTGAATGCACGGAAATCTGTCCAACATGACCTTCCACGGAAGTCCGGTCCCTAGTAGGGGCAGATTCTAGTTTGACCTTGAGATGAATTGCAATAGAAATCTTTTGTCTCCTTTAACTGTTTGCTTTAAGACACTGGTTGGATATTTGTGGTGTAGAGCCCATAGGACAGGTTTGCTATCATTGTGAATATCATCTTCCACCCAAGAATACATAACATGTACACTTTGGTGGCAGTGAGGAAAAGAAAATCTCACAGTGCATGTCTACACTAGGGACTTATTTCGAAATAACAAGGCGAGTGTCCACACTACCAAGACTGTTATTTCAAAATAAAAGGCTTGTTATTTCGAAATAACAACTCCTGCTTGTGAAGAGGAACAGCTCTATTTTGAAATTATTATTTTGAAAAAATCCCTAGTGTAGATATGCCCAGTGTTCAGAGGTGTGGTTTGGATAAACATATTAAAAGACAAATGTTTATCCAGCCCAGACTATTCCTTCTTTTGATCCTGAATTCCATTTACCCTATTGATCAGCCCACCGATTGGACTGTCTGTTAGAACTTAATCTAAGGACCCTATGTCTAAAGCACTGGCTTCTGCCTCCTAAACCAAAGGACTAAACCAATTAGCTTATAACAGCAGTAGGCTGATATCCCCCCATATAGTCCAAAACTTTTATTTCACAAAAGTGAAATAAAGACAGGCCCAGACAATGTGTTACATTTGCAAATGGAGATTTGAAAAACTCCTGACAAGATTCTTGTTTCTGGTCCCTTGCGAGCCTGGAAGCATAAACAACTCTGAAAGTTATTTAGCAATACCTAGGTCTTACATAGCAGTTTCATCAGTAAATCTTTGTAAGGTGCCTTACAAAGGCATTCTTGGTATCATTACCCCATTTTACAGATGGGAAAACCAAGTGACAGAAATGCAAAGTGACTTGTCCAAGATCACACAGCAGGCCAGCAGCTGAGCTGGGAACTATCTCCAGGCAGCGTTCTAGCCACCAGGCAATGTTTTCAAATTTTAAGGGGTTCACATTCTGATCCATTCACATGAAATAGGAACCCAAAACTGGGTTTGCCTGTCCTAAAAAGAAACTGGTACTAGAAATTTGCTGAGGACATAGGGCTTATTCCATCCCGATTGCCCGCACTGGTATCAACTAAAGATAAGTTTTTTGGGGGGAAGGGTACATTTGATTCTTCCCAAACTCCCTTCTCCTTTTAAGGCTGTGCTGCTCATTCCCTCACACAAAGCTACTTTGGTGGCCCAGCAGGTTTTCCTGAGTGAACTCACTCCAGTTCTGGGCATGCGCAGTACATTTGTTTCCATATTCTCTTGAGCATGTGTGCAAATCCCTTTGCTTTTTATCCTCCTTGAGTCTATGCTCGCTTTTCTTAGCAGCAGTGCGATATGTTCCCCAGATGCCCTTCTCATGAAGGCAATGCCATTTGTTATTGCTACGCAGAGACACCTCCTCCACTCAATTGAATCCAAGATGCAAAAGAAAACTTACCACCTTACTCTGCTCCCCCCTGCCAATTCCTATCCGTCAGAGGTGCACTGACTCCTCAAGATATTGTCTGCTTGACAGTAATGACATGTAAGGTTGAACAGAATGACAAGAGAAAAGCCCTTGAGTAACTTACAGGGTCTCTTCTAGGAATAATGCTGGATGGCTGGGCTGAACATCCTAGATCTTGTCTTTGATATTCAAGTAATATTGTATTCAAGGGACAATCAGTAGCACAATCTAATAAACACTTAAGCTCTTAGGTGCAGCTGCTGTTGCCAAAAGTTGTGATTATTTAGGCTCTGAAAGCAGAGACAAGTTACGATTATTATAGGCTCTGAAAGCAGAGACTGTAAATCAGCACTTAATTTCTTGATATCTTATTGCCACTGCGTTCCAATGTTCACCGTGCCCTCCGGATGCCATTCGTTCTCTCCCTGCTTTTGCTCTGTGGAGACTTCATAGAATCATAGAATACTAGGACTGGAAGGGACCTTGAGAGGTCATCGAGTCTAGTCCCCTGCCCTCATGACAGGACCAAATACTGTCTAGACCATCCCTGATAGACATTTATCTAACCTACTCTTAAATCTAATCTACTTGGACCTGCTTCTTCCCTTGCCTGGTGGAAATAGAGTAATGCCACAGACTGCAGAGGGAGGAGGATCAGGTCATGAATATTGCTGCTCAGAGAGAGAGCAATTGCCTGTTTCAGCCTGGCACATAGGTAAGAAGATCATTATAGGCAGCAAGCCAAGCTGCCTCTAACTACAGCTGGTTGAACCTCTCTTGTCGAGCACTCTCTGGTCCAGCAACATCTATGGTCTGGCATGATGTTAGTTAGCCGTATGTCCACTTACCATGGGCGTGGCCAAGTTTTCCATGGTCTCAAAGTTTGTTTACACCAGTCCTGTCTCTCAGTGCTCTGTACTGTTATTTAGCTCTAATTTACCCCTAAATGTCTTCTAAGAGTCCAGTAAGCAGTGAAAGTGTTGGTAATGCTGCTAGATAATATTGATCTCTCCTAGTTCGGCAAATTCTCTAGTTTGGCACCGGTCAGGCCCCAAGGGTGCCAGACTAGAGAGGTTCAACCTGTACCACGTGCATTTCAGAAAGCTTCTTCCAAGTTCCTAGAGCAGCCGTGGGCCAATACTGGCCTGCGGGCCAAATCTGGTTTGCCAGGATAGGCCCTTAGTGGCCTGCTACCACAGTATTTACCTGGGTCTCTGCAGATATGGGCATTTGCAGCTCTCGTTGGCCACGGATCACCATTTCCAGCCAATGGGAGCTGCAGGCACTTGTACCTGCAGAGGTGCAGGTAAATATAGCAACGGTGGCCTGCTGGGGTAACCTTGGTGAACTATCACCATGTTATTGCCCACCGCGCCCTAGAGAAATCTGTGACTTATCGCTCTGAAGAAACTTGGACCTACCTCAGGGTGTGGTGAGCATGCTATATTGTTCCACTTTCTGTAGTGGAGAGATCATTTCTTCCTGAAGTCTCAACACAATGCTACTTTATTCTAACACTATCTGGTCCTCTTACGTATTTCTATAACCCCTCCAGCACCCCCTGTACCTAAGAGCTTATCACATGGTTCCAATGGCCTCATCATTACCCTCAGCTACCCACATCTAGTTGTTGTATCCACTTGTTGTCTATCATTAGAGCATAAGCTCTTTGCAAAGGGTCCATCCCTTTGTTATTAGTTTGCACTGTGCCTAGCACAATAAAGCTGGGGTCTCTATTTGCTGCCATAATGCAAATTAACATATTAAGTAGAGGTGTTGAGTTTTTGGATGTCAGGGTACATTTGCTCCAGCAGGGGGCTCTCTTGTTATGGCATTTAAGGCAGGATGTTGTCATGGAGAATTCTTTCCTGACTTTAGATGGGATGCAGCCACAGCAGGAAGTGAGTTGAAGTGGCTCCAGATGCTGCCTCTTTCAGTAAACTATTCACAAGTAGCCCTCTACTACTTACATATATCAACAGTACATTCTTACATTACCATATCGTTTGATTTTATTCTGCACACACTTCTTAGTCTATGCCAGCAGAATCCATAACTGCCACTGCAAATATTATTCTTTGTCTCAGCATCCATTGGGTCAGATTATTAAACAGTGGCCACAGTTATTTGCACTAACCTATTCACATCATGCAGACAACTAAGTGCCTGGTTGCACCTGCAAATGAGGCCCTTAATTACCCAGATGACCTACATTCTGTGAGACATCCCTCAAAGAGCTGGGAAACGTTCGTTAGAATTGCTTAATGAATTGGCTTAGCTATGCTCATGCTCCTTTTTTGTTCATGCTCTGAAAACTCGCGTGTAATAGAGCTGCCCATGCAGAAGACAAATAGTAAGTTCAGGTCATGGCCTTTGCAGACAGTGATGTTTCATGAGTGTGCTCAAAATCTCTTCATAAACGGTGCAACATGGTCATTTTGGCCAAAAAGCTGGGGGAGAGTGGGGAGAGAAATTCTCCTACAGCACCCAACGACATTGCATCTCCTTAATCCCCACTCATAGCTGTTCCCCTGAAATTCACACATGTATTCTTTCCTTCTGCCTGGTAAAAATAAAAATCAAGACCCCAACACTTCATCTGGCCTCCTGCTGGTTTTCCTGCAGTACAAGTGCAGGACTGGCCTCCTTCTTATGCTGCAACAGCCTGCAGCATTTCCAATCCATGAACCTCTGCTTTCCTTTCTATGTGAAACCCTCCCAAATGTCCCCATTTTCCACTCCAAGGTCACCTTCCTCTCCCCAGATTCTTCCCTCCCTGAATCCCAGTCTCTAATCTACAACCTCTCAGTTGCTCCAATTCCAAACTTGCCTCATTCTCCCCTGCTTCCCGCAAGCACCCCAACACCTTCCCCAAACTACCCCTCACCCAAACTCCTGCCATCTTCTTTTCCCTCTCCTCAAATCCCCACGCATAACTGTCCCCTGTGCCTAGGTCATCCTTAGCTTTTGTACCCCCTCTAGCTGCTCTCTTACTCCCGTGTATACCACTGTCTGCCTCCCCCCACCACAACTGCTTCTTTATGCCCATCCTCTCTGTGCCCTTCAATCTCACCCCCATTCCTATTGCTCTTTTGTGCCATCTTTCTCCATATTGGTACATCCCTACCCCTGCTTGTACCGATCCCCTAAGGCTGGACAGGAGTGTACGGGAGAAGCAGCTGCTCTCCCAGCTGTGATAGGGAAGTTGCCCTGCATTGGAATGTAGAGGGTTAAAGTCAGCCCTTGGAGAGTACTGTCCCAGGAGCTAATCAGGAGAGGGCATGAGGCAGCCATTCAGGGCTGGGCTAGGCCCAATAAAAAGGGCTGTAGTGCAGAAGGAAGACAGTCTCTCTTCAGTCTGGGAGAGTGGATTTTCTGCTTATACAAATGGGTGCCTTGAACAGAGCAGTGCTGGGGAAGGGCAGGAGGGAGTGCGAAGCTTTGGCCTAGTGAACTCCGGACTGAGGCCTTGTTGTAAAGCTCTGAATAGGTACCAGGGCTGCAGAGGGGCAACCCAGGCAGGGATAGGCAGCAGATCCAGCCCCACCCCATCCCACCCCTTGCCCTTGATGAGCATGGAAAATTTAACTGTAGTATGTGCCTAAGGGAAAGGGCTTGAGGAAGATGGTAGTCAGTCACTGAGGCAAAGAGTGGGCTTAGGGGCAACTGGATTCCTTGGCAGAGGAGGACCCCAGAACATGGGTGCTGCAACAGGCAGTACCCAGAGAAAGAGGGTACTGCGGTCTGGTAGCAAAATTTCCACTGATAGAGGTCTGTAGTGGAAATTTAGAAGAAGCAGGTAATAGCAGGGAAGATGCTGGCTGGAGGAGGGTGCCATGGAGTTGAAAGAGCTAATTATAGGACTGACCAGCAGGAGGTGCCATGGTGCTGATTGCAAACCTGTTACACCAGCCAGCCCCCTGCCAGCGTGGGAGGGAACCAGGCAAGCCAGCATCTGAAGCCTCCCGTCTGCCCAGCAGCGGGGCATAGTGGCTCCGGCTGCCCAGAGGCCACAATCATAGGGTATGTCTAGACTACATGGCTCCGTCAACGGAGCCATGTAGATGAGCTTTCTAGACATAGGGAAATGAAGCGGCGATTTAAATAATCGCCGCTTCATTTACATCAAAATGGCTGCTGCGCTGTGCCGATCAGCTGTTTGGCGGCACAGCGCGGTAGTCTGGATGCACCGCGGTCAACAAGGGAAACCCTTGTCGACCGCGCCGGTAAACCTCATTCCACGAGGCATAACGGGGCGGTCGACAAGGGCTTCCCTTGTCGACCGCGGAGCGTCCAGACTACCACGCTGTGCTGCCAAACAGCTGATCGGCACAGCGCGGTGGCTATTTTGATGTAAATGAAGCGGCAATTATTTAAATCGCTGCTTCATTTCCCTATGTCTAGAAAGCTCATCTACATGGCTCCGTCGACGGAGCCATGTAGTCTAGACATACCCATAGTGTCTGGGGCCTGCCTGAGCCTATCAATCTAGCAGGGAGATGCTGGGGAGGAGAATCTATTAAGTGTTGCTGCACAAAGCAAGCTCAAAGTGTCCTCTATGTGCCCTTCCTCCCTCGTAGCCACCCTAAAGTTGAGGGCTAACGGCATCACTGGATAGAAGCTGATGAGGAGATGTTCCTCTTTCACCCCATGGTGGTCCTCCAGTCAGGGAACAGACACAATCCCATATGACCTTTCCATATCATATCCCTGGCCAGGTTTTGAGGCAGCAGGCCCTGAAACCTTGGGATCTACACGCATTAGCGTTGGTGCATGAACATTCATTCCCACCCAGTAACAGACTCAAATCTCCAGGCGTGGCACAGACAGTAGAAGAGAAGAGGTATGCGGAGTAACAGGGGTTATGTAACCGACAGCTAAACAACCCAGCTCTAATGGCAGGTGGCTAGTTGTGAGAAACATCCCACAGAACCATTACATTTCATGAAAAGTTCAGTCCAGGGATTTCCATGTACAAACATGAGAAAACTGTCCAGTGCATAGAGAACGAAAGGAAAGGAAGTTGGTCAGATTAGCTATTCATTACAAAGAATGTACTCTGCTCTCAGATCTCCTTTTGCACCCACTTGCTTTACACAAATATGCTAGTACGTCCAGGCCCGGCCTTAGGGCAAGGCGAGCAAGGCGGTTGCCTTAGGCCCCATGCCTTCAGGGTCCCACGCTGCCCGGCGCCTGCCTGCCCAGCTGCTCGCTCGCTGCCCTGGTTGGGAACTGACCAGCTACGCAGTGCAGCCAACCATAACATGCCACCTTGGGCCCCGCAAACTCTTTGACCGGGCCTGAGTATGTCACTTGTATCATCACAAACTGTTTACACCAGCAATACCTGGAGGCTGCAGCAATGTAATGTATAGTGGAAAAGGGAACGGGCACCAGATTGGCATTGGACTCAAAACAGATTCTGATCTTTCCCCAAATGTGGTGTATTTTCAATTCCAGGATTTGAGTTAGGGCCATGAAGGTACAGGCCTAAGGGCATGTCTAGACTACATCCCTTGTTCGAAAGAGGTATGTAAATTAGGTAGATCGAAAGTGCAAATGAAGCAGGGATTTTTTCGAAAGAACCACATCTAGACTGCAGTTTCACTTTCGAAATACCCTTTTTTGAAAGAACGCTGTGACACGATTATGCAAATGAAGCTCGGGATATTTAAATCCCTGACTCATTTGCACTATCGATCTGCCTAATTTATATCCCTCTTTTGAAAGAGGGATGTTGTCTTGACATGCCCTAAGTGGTGAAGTCTGAATTCAGATTTTTGGCCTAAACTTGCTAATATTAGGGTCTAGTTTGATCCCAACTCTGATCGATATAAAATGAATCCTACTTCCTGTTAAGATATTTGCAACATTCTGACCTGGATGTTATATGTGTCCTTGTCCCACATGTTGGATATTGTCAGGAATGTATTGGTGTACAACATACGTCCTTTTCATATGCGAGTAAATATGTTGCAAAGCAGCACCCTTTCCAATTTTAAGGCCTAGATCTATAATCAAATATATAAATTGGCATTAGTGCAACCCCAAAAATCTCAGGATTGGCAATACTTCATTCTCAGGACTGAGGGTTTGGAGAGGATTTCAGGTTTCAGGAAACCATGCAAAATTTTTTACTTATTCTTTGGAGAATGCAGAGCAAAACAGAAATGGACATCACAAGTAAATGACAAAGGCAAATAGAAAGTCTTTCAAGACTTGAGAAATGGTGATAACAGGTTAATGTGACAATTCTTCTCTGATAAGAGCAGAAGCATTTGACACTGCATATCACTCTTTCCCGCGCACAGCTCTGCCTACATACCTCTGCTCAGTCCAATTTCCAGCAGACACGTGTCCATATTACAGAAATAACCACCACTGCTGGCATTTAACAGGCAACCTTAAGGAACGCTCAGCCTGGAGGGGGGATAGCAAACTGTGCAGACTAAACTGTTCTCTTGCCCCAATAAGTGGTCTCTCCCATATAAGGGGTGAGGAAATGGCAGAAATCCCACTGGCAGAAATCCCTGACCTGCCATTGCCCATAGTTTGCCTTTTCTGTGAAGAAGCAGATTTCACTCTCCAGCGCTGTCAATCCAGCTCTTTTCAGCAGCCCTAAACCCATATACAAAAGCTAACTTAGGCCTGACTTTAGTCTAGCTCCTTTCCTACACAGCTCAGTGCACCTCACTCAAATCTGGACAGCAACAATTCCTTCTGTCCCCATCTTGTGCCTCTCTCACACTAGTTACATTGAGTTGCTCCAATGATATAACCATGATTGTCACTTTTTTCCTCTTCTTTAAATATGGGTGGTTTTAAGTTATTTGCTTATTTGTTTCTTCCCTATAACAATCCAACAAAATACAATTTCAAAGAATTAGCAGATATTACAGAATCAGTCACTTGTTGACAGTCTTGCTATTTTATCATTGGGTTCATGATGTTTGATGTTCTCCTCAAAACCTCAGCTCCTGGAGTCATGTGATTTTGAGGGAATCTCAACATTAATTTACAAAACAAAGTTTAGCTTTGAAACTGCTTAAAAACAAGACGACAAAAAAATTCCCTCCAAAATAATACATTTTTTTGGTGAAAATCATTACCAACTTAGGGGTCACCAAATGAAATGAATAGGTAGCAGGTTTAAAACAAATGAAAGGAAGTTTTTCTTCAAATAGCACACAGTCAACCTGTGGAACTTCTTGTCATAGGATGTTGTAAAGACCAGGACTTTAGCAGGGTTCCAAAAAAACAAGATAAATTAATGGAGGTTAGGTCCATCAATACTTATTAGCCAGGATGGGTAGGAAAGGTGTCCCTAACTTCTGTTTGTCAGAAGCTGCAAATGGATGACAGGAGAGGGACCACTTGATGATTACCTGTTATGTTCACTCCCTCAGGGGCATCTGGCATTGGAGACATGGAAAAGGCATCACATGAGATGAGAGACAGGCTGGGATACAAAGTGAGTATCCCAAGAGGATACATACCTATTAGCTTGTGATGTGAGGATCTACAATAAAGTGTGATGATAAAGGGCCTGTTATAGTGTGGCAGTATCTTGCAACATCTCCTGTTTGAACAGGTCCAAGCTATCTCTTTTCTGAGGGCAATTTCTTTCCATTATGAAGGTCGATGCAAAATCCAGTTTCCAGTCTGGGCTAGGGGAAGATACAGATCTACATACAGATCTGTAGTGTAAAGGGGGAGCTGAGATTGCATTCTTAAAGGAAGGGTGATTTCGAACTAGCAGTACCAAGACGCAGAAGACAGGGTGTAATAGGCAGAGAAGCAGGGTAATTTATTGCTTCGGAGATGTGAGTGCACACATTGTCCAGAGCAGGGTATTCATGTGGCTGGACACCAATGTTATGTCTACACAGCAGCGTTATTTAGGAATACTCAACGTTAATTTGAAATAACACAGTCCGCCTCTACACACAAACAGTTATTTCAACATAACATCAAAATATTGTTGAGCTAGAGGACTTCTTACTCAGACTCTGTAACCCTCATTGTATGAGGAGTAAGGGAAGTCAGAGGAAGAGCGCTCTATTTTGAAATAAATGTTGGGTAGACGTTCCCAAATAAGGTATTTCGACTTAAGCTACATAATTAGCATAGCTCAAGTGGCGTGGCTTATTTCGAGTTTAGCCCTGCTGTATAGATGTACCCCAAAGGATCAGTGATAGTGTGGTGTTTGAATGGCTGTGACAGGGCACCTGTATCTCCAGGATGTGGCAGACTGTACAAAGTTCCAGCCTGCAGTCTGCTTAGCTACCAGCAGCATCTGCTTAATAAATTGGGTTGGGTGATTGTGAAATGTATTTTGCTTAGTGCCAGAATCATGTCCAAGTTTACCCAGGAAAGGATGGGCTGGTGCTTTAAGGCATTAGACTGGGGGGTGCAAGATCTGGGCTTGCTTCTTGACTCTGCCACAGACTTCCTGTGTGACCTTGGGCAAGTCACATAGTCTCTCTGTACCTCAGCTCACCATCTGTAAAATTGGAGATAATATTTGCTTCTTCCACCCTTTGCCTGTTTTTTTCAATTTAGACGAAGCTCTTCAGAGCAGGGATTGTATTCCCTTTTGCACATTCCAGGTTCTACATTCCACTTTGTTACCAAACAAAAAATGGTACCTACTGCTTATTCATCCTCACCCATGGCACACTGGGGCCCTCTATTTGCGTTGGAGAACTATTTCTTCACTGGCGAGGCAAGGGGTTTAGGGATGTGTGGATCTCCCCCCATTCCTTGCAACGTAGGTTTGAAGTAGGCCTGATGTTCACGGACTCCCTGAGGTTGCTAACAGTACTTCTTCCACTCTTTGGTGTAACTGTTCCACAAAGGGAATGTGAAGTTAGATATTTCCCCTGGCGATCAGGGTCAGATGTCATATGACCAGAGAAAGAATATTAACTCAAGGGGAGGGGAGGAGAAAGGCCAACACTATCCCTCATAGATTCCCCGGAGCATATTTTCCATTAAAAGCTGTTGATGTATCTCAGGAGCTTACCAGACAAGCCATCTTCCTGCATGTTCATTGGCTTTTAAAATACTATTTAAGTGAAATCTCTACAAAATAATGAGGCCGATTTTTTCCCCTGACATCAGAACTCCAATGATCATGCCGTAGCTATGACATATATTCAATGTATATTCATTACATAACTCAAGGGTGGCCACCGTAGGGTAAATGACCATCTTCAAAATGGCAGCTTATCATACTAACCACAAAAAATTATTGTGCTCGGTCATTTGTGCCCGAAACTTTCCAATCGTTCAGAGATGAGACACCTGTTACACTGAAAGGGGATTTTCCAAGCAAAGGCATGCTGTGCCGATCAGGGCTGTGACCACATTCCCTTCTGCAACAGTCCTTCACGGCCCACTAAGGAATACCTCACTTAGGCATGGAGTCTCCACTCACTGGCTGCTCTTGCTCCCAAAGTCCAGCATAGCCGTGCTTTAGCTTTCCAGCTAAGGGACAGTTGAGGCCCACCCCTCCCGTGGCATTAAAATCTCAAACAGAACAAATGAAACCACAGCTCAGAACAGGGTCATCTGGCAAGTTTCACAGGATTCCACCCCCTCCCCTCCTAAACACATATTCAAGGCCTAGCTTCAAATACCCAGGACTTTGGTCAGTCTCCCAGGGTCTGGTCAGCCGGTCCACTGGAAGGGTCTCCTAACCAGCTAGCTAGCTCAGTCTCTTGCCTGCTCCCGTTCCTGATCAACCCAAATTAGGCCAGGCCTCCTCCTTTTTAATTCTCTTCTGCATGCCTGACATTTTCTGCATGGATCAACTCGGTCCATGGGCTCTCATTAACCCTCTTCTTACTATACCACAAGGATAGCCTATGCTCAAATCCACAAAAGCATTTAGTCTCCCAACTTCCATTGAATAGAAGCTTAAGGATGTGGCCCTTAATTCTTCTATATGCAATGCCATGCAGTCTGATTGGCTGAATGCAGGACCACTGATGGGGAAGGACAAGGAGGCAGATGCCCCAACACCTGGGAATTTAAATGGGGGGTTTCCAGCTGCCACTGCTACAGCAGCAATGGCAATGGCTGGAGTCCCAGACCTTTCTTTACCACTGGAGCCCCAGACTGCACACACCAAGCAGCACTGATGGGCTGGTTGGGGGACTCTACCCCCATATCCTGCCCCTTCTGCCTGAGGTCCTGCCCCTTCTGGGGGTCTGGAGCTGCGCCCCCCCCCAACTTGTCCAGGGCGTGGTGAAATCTGAGATGGTGTGATTTGTGATTCCACAGTTATGCAAAAAAACAACCACCCAAGGAGAAGGTATCTAGAGCCAGGGTTACTTCAAATAAAAGTCTAAGCCTACAACCCGTACTTACATCTTTATTCATATGAGTAGCCCTATTGACTTCAGCAATCCCATTTACTTTCATGAACCTACTCAGTTGAGTTAGGAATACTCTTGTGTTGGTAAAGATTACTGGATTGACCCCAAAAGAGAATCTAAGACCATAAGAACAGCCATTCTGGGTCTAACCAAAGGTCCAGCTAACCCAGTATCCTGTCTCCTGAGAGCAGCCAGGTCCCCCAGAGGGAATGAACAGAACAGGGAATCATCAAGTGATCCATCCCCTATCACCCATTCCCAGCTTGTGGCAAACAGAGGAATGAATAGTATGGGAATAGACCACTGTGTTACCTTCTCTGCCTGGATTTCATGTGACATTTATTTCCAGTTAATGTAGAATGCTGTGATTTCCAGAAATGCATACTGGTTGGATTTACAGCTGATAAAAATGCCTTTCTTCAAGCATGTGTTGTTAGTGGCAGCTTTGCATGGAAGTCAGTTGGCTAGAGATTGGGGCCCAATCCTGTTCCTGATGAAATGGGCAAAAAGCTGAATAAAACGGGTCTGCATAGCCTCATGTATAACTTCTCATTGGGACTGAATCTGCTGCCAAAATTATCTCCGAAAAGCAATGTAGGGACATTCCACCAAGTGAAAAAGAGACATCTGAAAATGCAAATGACTAAATGTAGCCTGTAGTTCATTTTACTTTCCTTGTCTCTGATAACTACCATAAATCCTGGTTTCTGTTGTCACATTGTGGCCCTTGCTATACTGGTGTACACAAATTTCTTGTTCCCACCTCCTTCCTCACAAAAAGAAAAAAAAAACCCCCAAAATAGAACTGCCTCCCAAATAGGACATATGGTATTTCTGGCTAAATCATTTTAAAACTTCTCTCTCCATTAGTCATTTGTGAATTGCTGAAAGAGTTCTCTCAACAATAGTTTATTTACATACCGAAATAATTAGCCTTATTATGGCAGCCTAAAATGGGAGGATTTCTGCTCGCGGAGTGTCATAAAACTTGCCATATAGCGTTAGGGCATTTAGGAAACAGTAGTTTGTAGATCTGTGCACCAGAACAATGGAAATTGGCAGGTGTTCCAAAGGAATAGTGGGAAGATGAACATCATATGTTTTACTTTCTTTGCTTGTTTCCTGTAAATCGTCAGATTATTAAAAGGGAAAGAAGTGGACAGAATCTAATTAATGTTGCATTTTAGGAGTTTTTTGTTTACCTTTGTGTTTCACCCAGAGCAGATAGTGAAACTAACTGGTCAATTTCTCTTTTGTTTATAGTCAGGTTTTTTTTCCTGATACTCACATTAACGTGCTGCTGAGTGTGGATTCTCAACCAAAAAAACCAAACAAACCCATAAAAATAAATTTTTGGACATGTTTTTAATTTATAAGAGTATTTCTATTTATACTATATATTTGTAAATTATTATGATTGTTATTATTATTATTATTATTATCATCATATACATCTGGGACTAAATCAAATGTCCACTATCACTTTAAATTACCCATCATGTCTCATGCAAGTACTCTGGAGATTATGCATGGTTTACATCATTAATAAATTGAACTAAAAAATTACATTCTGTCGTGTTTTGTGAGTCCAGAAGTTATCAGCAAGTTGCCTGCTTTCTGGTTTAAGAAATAATCATCCCGACAACTGGAGCTCAAAGTGTATGGAAAGAAATTCCCAAGGATATTTATTTACCTTTCAAAATGTATTTGCTTGATGGGACTTGGGGCATTTTGTTTTTACTGTCTTAAAATATTCTTGCAAGTGAATTTATTGACAGGAATGTTCATCTAGGGTTGTCAGTAGTTCCTTATTTTTTCACCTCTGCACAACAAGATTGGGAGCTGTTGAATTCTGCAAAAACAGCTGGAAATACTCCTGGCAAATGTGAGTGCTGTTTGTTAATTATTATTATAATTAATTATGATAATAATCACATTGGAAGGTGAGGTGAGAAGGGGTGATAAGAAAACAGTCCCTTATACAATACAATGTTGGCAACCCATATTTGTGTCAGGCTTATTGTGTGTGTATCTCAGGCATGAGATGTAAAAATCAAGATTGTGGATCTTTAAAAAAGTGGTCCAAGAAAGAGTGCTCTCTGGCTAGTACTTAATGGACTTTCAGGCAGTTTTTCTATGGGTCACTTAAAACCAAGACCTCATCATGCAACATGGACATAAAGATGGGATGGTATTCTTTTGTGCAAATAAATTTTCCTTGCGTGCCATTGGACAAACTATCCTCTAAAGCTTCAGAGGGGGAGCCGTGTTAGTCTGTACCTAGAAAAACTTATTGATGATTTGTATTGTAATCATGCCTTGGAACTGCAGTCATGGGGCAGGCACATGGTGCTCAATGCTGTACCAGTACAAAACTAAATTACTTATATACACAATATTGTGAAGCATGCTCCAAGTTGGAGCTGGCCCCAGAGGAAGCTGCCTTTCTGGAGAGACACTGGCCATTTTGGATCTTGTCAGAGGTTGCCTGAATTTGCATTGATGTATAGTCCTGAATATTTATTATTTGTGCCAGTAGACAGCTGGCAGAAAAGCAGCAGTCAAAGTAACTTAAAATTTCTTACAGGCACTGTCCTATTGCAACCTGAGTCCCTGCCAGGTCTTTAAATAGCTTTCTGCTGGCTTTTGCTGCGGCTCATCCAGCTCTTGTTGGAGATGCGCACCAGGGCACACCCGCTTACTTCCACCTCTGCAGAAAAGTCAGTAGCATGGAAATAGCAGTGGATGCCAGGCGAAGAAGAGACAGTCATCAATAAGAAGTTTTGCAAATACCCAGTTTGCAACTGGAAGCTTCAAAGTTTAGATTACCTCTTTTCTGCAGAACTCCCTGTCTTGGTGTCTTCAACAGATATCACAGTAGCACCTTCTAATCTATTATTAACTAGGGCTAGTGTTCAGTGCTGCTGTAGCGAGTCCCAGAGTCAGCACAGCCCCACCCTACAAGGGACAGTTTGAAATGCTAGAACATAAGAACAGCCATACTGGGTCAAACCAAAGGCCCATCTGGTCCTGTATCCTGTCTTCTATGGGCCAGGTGCCCCAGAAGGAATGAGCAGAACAGGTAATCATCCAGTGATCCACCCCCTGTTGCCTATTCCCAGCTTTTGGCAAAGAGAGGTTGGAGACACCATTCCTGTCTATCCTGGCTAATAGCCATTGATGGACCTATCCCCCATGAATTTATCTAGCTCTTTTTGAACCCTGTTAAAGTCCTGGCCTTTACAGAATCCTCTGGCAAGGAGTTCCACAGGTTGACTGTATGTTGTGTGAAGAAATACTTCCTTTGGTTTGTTTTAAACCTGCTAGCTATTAATTTCATTTGGTGACCCCATAGTTCTTGTGTTACGGAAACAACTGAGTAACTTTTCCTTATTTATTTTCTCCACACCTGTCATTATTTTATAGACCTCTATCATATTCTCCTTTGTCTTTTTTCTAAACTGAAAAGTCCCATTCTTATTAATTTCTCCTCATATGGCAGCTGTTCCACCCCCCCTAATTATTTTTGTTGCCCTTTTCTGAACTTTTTCCAATGCCAAGATATCTTTTTTGAGATGAGGTGACCATATCTGTACGCAGTATTCAAGATGTGGGCATACCATGGATTTATATAGAAGCAGTAAGATATTCTCTCTCTTATTCTCTATCCTTATTTGAATGATTCCAAACACTCTGCTTTGTTGACTGCTGCTGCACAATGAGTAAATGTTTTCAGAGTACTATCCACAATGACTCTAAGATCTCTCTCGAGGTAACAACTAGTTCAGTTCCCCAAATTTTATACATACAGTTGGGATTATGTTTTCCAATGTGCATTATTTTGCATTTATCAACATTAAGATTGATCTGCCACTTTGTTGCTCAGTCACCTCATTTTGTGAAATCCTTTTGAAGCTCTTCACAGTCTGCTTTGGACTTTACTATTTTGAGCAGTTTTGTAACATTGTGCTAGAATGATGTTTAATACTCCTAAACCCTCAACCTGTGGCTCCCAAGGCAGGTACCTTAGCCACTGAGCCACTACATGGTCCCCCCTTATCCATCCTATATCCCAAGAGTGCCAAGGCAAGACTCAAACCCTCGAGTCAGCATTATAGATACTGTACAAGCAACAAACACATGATCATTGTCCCCAAAAGCTCACAATCTAAGTATCAGATAAGAGATGGCTACAGGCAGATGGGTGGAGCACAAGGAAATTATACTGGTCACCAGTACACCTGCCTCACCATTTACTACAGCCCTGAATACGTGCAGTGGAGATTTCCCCTAATATTCTCCTACTGAACAGTCTTCCTCCACCGTTTCTGGAGACTTTGCCTGTTGGATAAAGCCATGGCACTCAATCCCTGCAGCTGGCGTGCCAGAACAGTTTAGGGGCACGGAGGACTCAGGAAGTCTCACGCAGACTGGAGGGTCTTACTGTGAATGAATGGTTCTGAAGGTTATGTACATTTTTTGTTAGTCTCTAAGGGTAAGTCTACACTTGCTCCCTAGTTCGAACCAGGGATGCAAATGTAGGCGACCGAAATTGCTAATGAAGCGGGGATTTAAACAGCTGTTTCGAAAGTGAAAGTGTGTGCTGGGATGCGTTAGTTTGAACCAAACCCCTTGGTTTGAACTAACGTTACTCCTCATTTTTTGAGGTATCCCGGAAAAACTCTGTAATGTAGACGTAGCCTAAGCTGCTGCAGGACCATTTGCTATTTTTTAAATTTTTTTTCAGTTACATTCTAACTCCTCTACCCCTCTGTGGTGTTTAAAGGTGATCCAGATTTGGCTGAATTAACTTTACTTCCTACTCAATAACCTCATCAGCTACAGAGGGCAAATTTTATTTGCAGAGTTTGGCTGTTAACCCTCCTCATCTTATGTTCAATCCAAAAGATCTCCTTTAGATGGCACTATGACACCTAGCATCAGATATCAGACCAATATAACAGAGACCAAAAATACTTTCTACCTTCATTATGTTGCATGCCACACATAGGTAGAAAGGTGTGGTCTGAACATGGGACCAAACAAAGTTTGCTATTCTCTTGAATTGGAAACAAACCTTTAGTCCACATGGCCTACAGGACCTCTCTGTAGGGTACCAAATCTAGCATTAGAAATATTCTACTTAGCAAGCTGAGTGTGTTGCAGGAAAGTACAGAGATACTGTACAGTAATTCCTCATTTAACACTATAGATATGTTTCAGAAAATGATCGTGTTAAGTGAAAATCTGTTATGCGGGGTCAATTTTCCCATTGAAAATAATGGAAAAGGTGGGGGTTGCGTTTCAAGTGGTGGTGTCTGTTGGGACTGGGACAGAAGGTTGGGGGAGAAAGGGGACTGGGTTACAGCAGGGAGGGGAGGTGTTTGGCTCTGGGGAAGGGAAGGGAAGAGAAGGGGAGGAAAGGGGAGGGGGATTGGGTTGGGAGTATGCCCCTGTGACGGGTCTACTGGGATCTGCACTGCATCCGGTTGCTGGGGAATGGCGTGGCGAGCGGCGAACCCGTCGCTGCTTTGCAGGGAGGCGCGGGAAGCCCCGCACAGCCGCCGGCGACAGGCCGGCTGGGGAAACCCAGCTGCCGGCCTGCAAGTGGGGGCGGAGAAGAGGGGGCAAGATGTCCGGCGAAGGGGAATCAGCGGGTAACGGCGCGGTGAGCAGCGAACCCTCCACCGCTTTGCAGGGAGGCGGGGGAAAACCCACGCAGCTGCCGGCAATGGGCCGGCTGGAGAAATCGTATTATTCTGGGGACAGTCGTGTAATTCAAAAAATGTTCCCTAAAAAAAAAATCGTGCTATCACAAAAACGTGTTAAGTGGGCACATGTTAAATGAGGAATTACTGTAGTTGGAATGTAGACCAGACCTTCCATACACATGGTAAAACAGACATAATATGCTAGCTGTGTTCCTATCCAGTAGTTAATATAGAAGGAATATTAAATGCCTCTGATGTTGCATGTCATTTTTGTATGCATGATTAAATATACCCAACAGGCTGTGCATACATCATGGTATGCACAGCCTGTATGGGCAAATCATACTGTCTAATTTGTGTACAAACACAGATGTTTACATGCACAAAACATGTGCCAGCATTTTTGTAAGTGCAAAATGAAAATCTGAGCTCAGAGTGTTGCCCTGTCTGTCCAGAAATGGCCTACAGAGGGCATTCTATAAGTGTAAGGCATGCTTGCGATCTAAGGTTCTCTCTTTTCATACAGACCATGCTTTCTCTCTGGCAGTCCCTCTCCAATATTAAAAGAGAAAAAACCCTAAAAATTTATCAGATTCCTTAAATGCATACTTTGCTTTGTTGTCATATATGTGTCGGGTTGTGGCATAGGCTGAAGTATCAGATTAAAAGGACTTTCCACTTCCTAAAACAAAAGCGTGGCACCACTTTTGATTTATACCTGACAATAATGATAAACCGTGCAGGCATGCAGAAGCAATCCCCTTTATTAAACCTACACTGTACTAACCCACTAAGGGACATCATCATCATCTGAAGTAGAGAGAGTCCTCAATAAATTCCTCAGATTGGAAAGCTGTTGGCTCCAGACTCCACATTTGCAAGTGCCCCTGTCTTTGCAATAGGCTAAACTAGTCCCTGTAATCCAAACACCCTTGAACTTTGGGGTGTTGACAGTCTTCCCTTTTACCTAGAATTGTGCGTCTTGAGCCCAACTGTAACAGACAGCTGAAGCGGATCAATAGAAAATGGCTAAGGCCTATACATGGTTTAAAGCTAGGCATATACATGGTTTAAAAGACCAAGGCTAAGATTCTGCTCTTACTGCTACAACTTTAAGTTGGCAGAAGAGGGAACAGAAAGTAGTGAAGACCCTGCTTTAATATCGCAAGAAGCATTCTGCTGGCAAAGTAGGGCACATCCTGCTCCTTGCTTTGGAACGGGGCAGCAATGCCTGACCCCTAGGGTTGCCAGGTGTCCGGTATTGACCCGGAGAGTTTGGTATTTTTGCCTCCTGTCCGGTAAAAAAATTCAGAAAATACCAGACACCTGGCAACCCTACACACACTCAGCAACTGGGCCCCCACCCCAGATCCCCCCACTTACCTGGTTCCACAGGAGAGCTATCTTCTGGCTCGAAGCAGGAAAACAAGATGGCCACCAGCAAAAAGACTTTCTTAAAGGGGCCATGCTGGGGTTTTTTTAAAATTTTTTTTAGCTTAACTCTTGGGGTCCCTTTTTTTTGGCTCAACAACTTTGGTCTCCCCCTTTTTTCTCCCCTCAACAGAACTTTTCCCCCGGTGTTTTTCTGGGGGGAAGGGGGGTTCGGTATTTTTGGTTAAACCATCTGGCAACCATATGACCCCCAGCTAGTGTGGGGTACAGATGGCCACATGGGAGTTAGATGGGTTGGGGTCCTGGCTGCACTCGGTAGCTGGCAGACTCTAGTCCCTCGGGGCCATGGTTCACTAGCTGTTGCATGTGATCCCTCTCCCTAGCTCATGAGTGCTAGGGAGGGATTCTACCATGCATTAGGGACATCTGAGGAGAGAAACTCCCTATGCTTTCTTGCCCCACTAGTGCACCCATGCTACCAAGGGCAGGATTTGGCCCAAAGGAGGGCCAGCTTTGAAGCTAGGTGATGAATGAAATGTGGAGTATAAATTTGTGGAATTTCAAAAGGAGGCAAGAAATACGGGACTCTCATGACAAAGCCTCCTCTTGAGATTCCCACTCCAGGTTTGGCAGCCTCAGGAGGTTCCAATAAGCATCCTCACTCATCCAAACTGAAACCAAACCCAGAACACTTTCAGGTTCTCCCTTCCTTGCTCCATCCATCTGGAATCATTTGGACTGGAAAGGTCCTACAATGGGTCTTCTGGATTCGCCCTTCTGCATCTCAGCAAGATGAGTTTAAACCGGTCCAGTTCTGATGTTACACCAGTTTTATCATGGAGCAACTCCCGATTTACCCGGCTGCGAGAGGAGAACCAGGCTTAGAGTTGCTATTAACAGTGTGCTGTTTACGAGACCCAGCCTTGACTGAGAGCATGTTTGACTTGCCCTCAGACGCTGCTCGAGCAGATATTTGGAACTCTGACATTAACCTCTTTCATTCATTATGTACATTTCTCCGCACAGAGATATTGCTCATTTCCTTTGGTGTTTCAATCTCTAAACACAGTACCAAGTAGCAATTTTATTTTTTTATTGGGGTGCAGGGAGGGTGGGACTATTCCTCCTGTGACTCAGATGAATGCACTTACTGCACCAGAGTCTCAGACTAAGTCGTATTTCTCTCCCAATAATCAGTTCACAGATTGGGGGGGTGGGGAAGGGATTTTTTTTTCTTTTTTCTTTTTCTTTTTTTTGCTGAGCTGGCATTTATTAATTCACTTTTTTTCTTTCTTTTTCTTTTTTTTTTTTTGCCATTTGAAGCTAATATAAACTTGAAGTCACAGTTTTTGCCCAGAGGGCTGAGCTCTCTGCTGTTTACATGTGGTCACTCAAATGCCACACCAAATGGCTGAGACATTGTTTATTGTTCATGCTGCATGCTTGGCCAGTTCAGTGCTGGTTGCTGTATCCTTAAACCCGCCAGGTTAAATCAAAGCCATTCATTCATTGCCTGCTTCTCTCTCTCTCTCTCTGTCTCTCGTGTGCACAGAGGTTTATAGGAATGAATCTTTTAAAAAAATCCCCAGTAAGAAGTGCAAACTAAATACATATATAAAAAAATTAAAATAAAGCACATAGGCCGTGCCTTCCCTGTCCTCTGCTGCCTACAGGCCAGACTCTGCGAAACCAAAGGAGGAATGGAAAGGAGCTATTAAATCAATTCCCTGGAGCTTTAACACTTTCAGCAATTTGTAGTGGAATTACTAGAGGAGCTCAATTTGCAGCCTGCCTCTAGTCCTCAGTGCAGGGTGTGGTACTGGAGTAGAGCAATTTGCCGTCTGCAAATGCCTTGACTTTGATTAGTGTTAGCAATAGACAGTCCATGTACAGTTTAAACAGATGGGACTGTGTTCCTGGGATAACATTCCAGTTTTAAGGAGCTGTGGTGAAGGCCAAGTTTGGTCTATTCTCCCTTTGAGAAATGCATTGTTGTTAATGTTAGCTAATTTACTAGATATGCCAACTGTTGGGCAAGCAAGATTCCAGGAAGCCATGTTTGTTTAGGATAGGATTGTGCTATGCAAATCCAATTTAGACATTTTTAAAAAAATTTACCTCAGCCATGAATGTTTAAAAGCTCGCTGTGCCTTGTAAGGCAAAAAAAAAAAGAGCAAGATTTACCACAGGCTGCCTTGGCATTTTTCATCTTAAAGAGATTCTGTCTGAATTAATATATTAATAAAATAATAATAATAATAATAATAGTTATTTTAGAATTAATATAATAATAAAATAAAATAATAATAATAATAATAGTTTCCTCACCTGTTGAAAAATCTTTGGGAAGCCTGGAACTGAAATCTGTTTCTCTGCTAAATTTTCCTTATCTCCAGGGCCCAAATGCACTGATAAGTTATTGCAGAGGGCTGCTCATGAGCTGCAGACTTTGCATAATGGTTTGTTATTCTAGGGCTATTGGTTAGCAGAGAATTTTACATGCTAGTTTTTTTACTGCAGGCTCCCCATGAGCAGTGGACTGCATGTGCTCTGTTTTTGCAGGGTTCCTCATGACTGAGCACAGAGATGCTTGGAAGCTGAAAATAAAAAAGAAACTTTCCAATTAATAAAACAACAAAATCCACCACCACCCAAAGGCGAACTGGATCACTAAGCCACAGCAACAAATCTTAGAGGAAAGATGAACCATGCCCTGACTTTCAACAGACTTTGGCTTTATCTAGCTCTGTGGGAACTTGCACCAACATGGCAGCTTATTCCAGAGCCAAGGGCCCTTCCATCGAGAATATTCTACATCCAGATATTCATGCTCAATGGCTGTTATCTCAACCATCCCAGCAGCTCAATGTTGCTAATAGGGAGTTAGTGTGTCCATCAAAGAGGCTACCTGTCCGCACCACCAGCAAGAAGAGAGCAGACATATTGGGTATAACTCAAGCATTGATAACTCCATGCCATGAGCATCCAGCCTGGAGGAAGCAAATCCCAGATGACTGTGACAAAGCCAACATCTGAGAGAAATGGCTCCAGTCACCTCACGAGAGGTACTTTCGGTCATGGACACTACTGAGAATTCAGGAGCACTTGGAGGCTATGTATACACTGGCAGGTTCTTGCACAAGAACAGCTGTTCTTGTACAAGAACCCACAGAGCATCCAGATTTACAGTAAAGCATGGGAAGAGAGGACTTCTTGCGCAAGAGCTATGCTCTTTTCTAACAAGTGTAAGCCCTCTGCACAAGAGGGCAGTGTGGATGCGCAGCAGGGGTTTCTTGCACAAGAAAGCCCTATGGCTAAAATGCCATCAGAGGTTTCTTGCTCAAGAGAGCCTCCACACTGCCATGGAGCTCTTGGGCAAAAGCACATCTCTTGCGCAAAAGCACATGGCCGTGTGGACGTGTTCTTGTGCAAGGGTTCTTGCGCAAGAACCCACCAGTGTAGACATAGCCAGAGAGGTATGTCTGCACAGCAGTGTAAGCTCAGGGTAGGTAGAACTCAAGTTAGCAGACCCAGGATTTCTTAACCTAGGGCTTGAGCATCTATGTTCATTTTTAACCATGTTAGGAATTGGTGAACCCTACATCCCAGCTTGGGGCTCCACCATCTACAAAGCATTATGCAGGCCTGAGTCCAATGGCTTACATCCCAGGCTCCTAGCGCCCTCCCAAAATTTGGCTGCTCTAGCCCTTTGCTGATCAGTCAAGTTTTCTCTCACTGCACCATGAACAAACTTGATTGTCCAGAGCACGGAGAAAGTTGGCCTGTGGAATGCTGGGATACTTTTAGTTGACTCCCAGCACATGACTCCAGTGGGGCAACATGTACACTGCAAAGTAATAGGGCTTGCACACTGGGTCCCAGCTCGACTCAGGCCTAGATCCTCACTTTTTCACTAGCCATTTGGCCAGACTTATCTGCATGTACTTGTCCTCTGTGCATGAGCTATACAATGGAGTCCTTTAAGTAAAATCGCATTTCCAGAGAACCTATGGAAACTGGGGGGGGCTTCAGTACTAAATGTGAGATCAAAATCTGCAGCCAGTAGAACTGGAAGGTCCTTCAAAAACCACATCACGTGTGCAAAGCAAATCCTGTCAGTGCTGGCCTTTTCCTCTGTGTCCCTTAGGCAGTGGATGAATAACAGTCTCTAGGATTTGAGCATTAATGGAAGAATAAAAAATAAGTTGACCTATTTTTCTTTTTACATTTACAAGCAAATGGAAAGAGGATCATGCTCAAGGACTCCACTCTGTCCTCCTGAGCAGATCTCAAAGGGTAATTTCAGGGCAATTATTCATCTGCTGCAAATGCTCCTTCACATTAAGGTCATGTAGGGTTCCCTTCTGCCTGTTCATGATGCACAGGTGAGGTTGGTAGGCATGACTGTGAGATTGTATAGCTTGTGAGTCCATCAGCATGTGGCTCACACACAGCTGTGTCACATTTTCATTAGGACTGATCTACACTTCCTTACACTTCCTGGAAGGCAATGGAAAGACTCCCAATGGCATCAGGGGTCTTTAGATCAGAATTCTACATCTGTGCTACCTCACTGTCTGACCAATACAGGGAACTGGATGGGAACACGTTGGCTGAGGCTTAAACCAGACAAGACATAAGTGATGTGGGTAGGCTAGGGAAGTGTCCTGAAGGTACGTTGAGAATGATTCCTGCCCATACTATGGATGGGTGGGATCTCTCCACTCTACCAAACTGGTTGACAACTCGGGGCACTTTGGGACAATGAAAGCATAAAGTTCAAACACAGGATCAAGCCTTCTCTCTTCTCTCTAGGCACAACTGTGCTAACCCAGGACTCAGATGACAATCGAAGGTCCCCATGGGCAGGGCCAGCCCACAACATTGTGTCACCTGAGGCGGGGAGCTCTAATGACATCCCCATGCCCCCTTGCTTGGGCCAAAACTTTTCTACACTCTGGGTCCTATGGCACCCCCACACAGTCTGACACCTGAGGCAGCCACCTCAGTTCACCTCATGTAAGGCCAGCCCTGCCCATGGGATAGCAATATAAAGAGATAAGGTGGGAGAGGGAATATCTTTTATTGGATCAACTTGGTAGAATATTATCTCACCCACCTTGCCTCTCTACTACCCTGGGACCAATCTGGCTACCACAACACTGCATACACCCAACAAACAGTCACCTACTTCATAAACAGCCTTCATACGCATGCTGGGGGAGAGAACAGAGGAAGGACCCTGGCACTACTTAGCTCATCACAGGGCAGACTCAGCACCCCGGCACTTCCAGCTGGCATTCCTGGAAATTAGCTCGCCAGCTCACTGGATGCCTCCCTTTGGCTGGCATCTCCTGTGTTCTCACTCTGCCCTTTGATCCTGACCCATGTCACTCTTTGACCACAGTGTCTTCTTTAGGACACTGCCCTCCAGTAGTGCCCACTCCAGGGCACTTCTGGGGGGGGGAAGGGTGGTGTTTACCCAACTGCACACTCCAGGGTCCTCCCCTCCCAAGGGGCACCCAGTTCTTCTCCCAGGGAACACCCAGTTCACCTGTACCCACTTTGCCTCAGTGACCCCCTGTCAGTCTTCATCTAGCCCCTGCCTCACAACAAACTTCAGCATGAAATGGCCATTCATCACTGGCAAAGGGGTGTGGATCTGCTGCCTCTGCCTACCACTTGCAGCCCCAGTAGCTTCAGGCCTTGCAGCCTCAGGGCTTGCTTGGCCAGAGCTTCTTCAGCCCTGCCTGCCTGCCCCAGCACTGCTCTACCTCCAGGAAGCCTCCTGCTTTCCAGACAGCCAAGCCCCTCCTACTCTCTACCCAGAGCAAGAATGAACATCCTTCTCCTGTCAGGAGCCCTTCTTTATATAGCCCCCAGCTGGGCCCTCATTAGCCAGAACTGCCTCAGCTGGGGCTTCACTCTCAGCCCTGGCTCCAGGCTGGGTTTTTGCCCTTAAAGGGCCAGTGCAGGGCAAGCACCCAGTCACATAGCTCTTTTCTGCCATTGAGTGCATCATGGATCTAGTCATTCATCACAGTTATTATAATGTCACCCATGAGTGTGGTTCCTGAGCATCTCCCAAGGGGTAAACAGGAGAACTGGGCGGAAAACAGGATTTTATTCTGTAGGAAATTGACTTTTTACATTTTTATCAAAATTTCCTGTGGAAAAGGTTGACTTTTCAACAAAATATCTTGAAAACTGTCTTGGACAAAAGTGTTTGGGGTTTGGCATATCTGGGCCTTTTAAAAAATTTAGTTTTGTTTTTTAATGACATCACAAACTTTGAGCCAGCTTGTTTTGCAAAAAATGTTTAATCCAATTTTTTTTGGTTGAAAAACCCTTTTGATGGAACATTTTCAAATATCCCCAGTAAATAACCAAAAATAATAGGCTAATGATCTAATTGTCTCCTTACTTCCACTGTAATAAACAGGATATCTATCTATCTATCTATCTTCCAGTTTATTTCCTCCTTCACATGCTCTTTCCTCCTCCTTCTGCTGCTGTTCCGTCTCACTCTCCTTTGTTGCCTATTATTTGCGCCTATGATTATTTGTTCGTACAATAGACTTGTGAGGGGGGGGTAAAGTCTCTTTGCCCCTAGATTGTTAACGGTGCTGTCTACCATTAATGTTACCCACTACCTGCTCCCTCTTATGAGATACCAGATGTTTAAAGCATTGAAGAGTCCACTTTAGAACCCTTGCTTTAAATGTACTGCGGCTGATTTATCCCTATTCCATGTGTCATATAAGTTCCTTGTTAAGCTCCGTGAGAGTTCTGCAAGGAGAGGACAGAGTTTATTGCCTGGATGGAATCCTAACTGGGGATTATTGCTCTGGCGATCCACCCCCAAACAAGGGTCCATCTGCATATGCTACTTATTCCTAAGACTCAGTTCTCAAAGTTGGTTGTTGGGGAGATGTATAGTTATGTCACAAAAACATTGAATCTGATTCTTATCTCACATCTATTTCACACCAGTGGAACTCTATTGACTTCATTATTTTTAAAAACTTCTTGTTTCCCCCAGTTGTTTAACCTCACCCATCTCCCAATGTTAATGAAAAGAAAAATTCCTGTAGTGTCAAAAGGCATTTTTTCATTAAAAATATTATTGGTGATAGCTTTTTGACTGACCCTGAAGACTATTTTAACTGATGCCAAACAGACTCTACATTGGCAGGTGTGTATGTAGCTAAGGAGGGGGTGCTGTGAGAGGAAGGAACTGAACCAAGATAAATGGATTCTTTTATGAACAAAAGCACCTCCTAATTGCTTTCTGTGATACCAGGCTGATAGATACATTAGCAAAGTCTAGACGGGATAAAGTTGGAACCTGCAGAAAGGAGATTGGAAACTGAGACGTTACGAGGACCACAGGGAACACACTGTTAGAGAAGGAAATTCAGCAACCAGAACTTTGCCAAGACCGAAATTCATAAGTGTCTTATATTACCTGAACCTGTTTCCCAGCTTTACTTGACCTCACCTTTCCCTCAGCTGAGTTAAAATTTTGAATCTGAACTTGCAGATTTGTCCACTCACCTTCTCTTAAGATTTTAATCTAGCAGCACTGAATTGTAGGCTTTCTCATTCAACAGGAGGTTTGTTCTAGTTGAATTTATTTTAACCTCAGTCACTTTTATTCAGGAGGATTGGTAATCTCCTGGGCACATAAAAATAGCCATACTGGGTCAGTCCAATGGTCCATCTAGCCCTGTCTCCAGTTTTCTGACAATGGCCTATGCCAAATGTTTCAGAGGGAATGAACAGAACAAGAAATCGTGGTTCATAAGATTCTGGTAGCTTTTTTGACTGCACATTGAGCAGATGTTCTCAGACAACTAGCCACAATGACGCCAAGATTTGTTTCTTGAGGAATAACAAATAGTTTAGATCCACCATTTTATATGTACAGTTGGGAGTATGTTTTCCAATGTGCATTACTTTGCATTTATCATCACTGAATTTCATCTGCCATTTTGTTGCCCAATCATCCAGTTGATCTCTTTACAAGATCTCTTTACAATCAGCTTTGGACTTAACTATCTTAAGTAAATTTGTATTGACAACCAACTTTGCCACATCGCTGTTTACCTCTTTCTCCAGATCATTTATGAATTTGTTGAACAGCATTGAACTTAGTACAGACCCTTGGGGGACTCTACAATTTACCTCTCTCCACTTTGAAAACTGACCATTTATTCCTACCTTTTGTGTGCTATTTGTTAACCAGTTATAAGAAAACTAGAAAAGCTAGTTTAAGACAGAGTACTACTCAATATGGCATTAAACCCCATTCAAACCAGGAAACTTAAAAAAATAGAACATCAGTGTTCAGAAAGTTCAGCAAGTGTAGAAGAAATGTTTTCAAACTTTGGTTGTCACCAAACCAAAATGTGTCGTACTATAATGACATCTATTATTATGCCTACTGCTTTTGTTTTTCATTTGTGCAACTTTACATTAATCTACAAATCTACTTTCATATGTAACCACAATTTGAGCATGTAACTAACATGCAACGTAATATGTTATGTATTAATGAAACAGTTTTTAAAATAGAAAATGTCTTAAACCAGCATTAGCTAATTTTTCCTGGGGTGGTAAAAGCCATGATTTCACCTGATTCCACCTCTAATAAATACCATGCCCTTCCTGATTTGATTTTATGTCAGCAAAAAGGCTCACCAGGTCTTTCTGAATCAGTTTTCTTTTTCCCTCCTCTCCTTCTCTTCCTTCAAAGGCTCCTCTGATAATACCAACAGCCTCTGGGCAATATTTCCCATTTATTTCACTGTCTGAAGCTAATTTGAGCAGATGCACTAAGAATGACAAAACTAAACAGCCTGAAAAATAGGTTTCCAGCCCTTGAGGCAAAAGTTAAAATATTTTTTTCCAAGCATCCTGAATAAAACCTGCTGCTGAGCTGACAGCTAATTTTGAAATGACTGCATCCCCTTCTTTAAATGTCTAACAAGGTTTAAAGTGAAGGCCTCATGTTTCATGTGCAACAAAACAACTTGGACAAGAGTTAATTGTGCAGGAATTTCTCATCCATGTCAAGTTCCACCAGCCCAGGAAGATGAAACCATCTAGTAAAATTCTCCCATTGTTCAAAGCTAATTCATTTTTAAGGGTCATTTTGTTCTTGCATTAGGGCTGTCCTTCAAGTTGCTTTAGCGAGCTCAGGGAATTAGAATGCAATGGAAGTCTTGGCCCATCCTGGTCTCGTGGTACTGTCTCTGACTCCAGTAACCTCGCAAAATTCTAATTTGTCCATCTAATCCTCCTTGCCCTATGGTCTGAATTCTTAACTTCCTGCTCTAAGCCAGCCCCATGTTTCTCTCTGCACTGGGGCTAAAGATCTGTGTTCCTGTCAGGAATGAAGTTATTGCTGCAGACAGTTTCCATGGCAGTTCATACAGCTCTGTGACTTCTCAAAATAGGAGGCAATGTTGATTGGAAGATTTTCCTCAATAATGGGCCACACAACTCAAGATAGGACCTGAATCTTCATCCAAAATTTCACTTTGCCTTTTCTCGAGGGGTTTAAAAAAGCATTTTGTTTTGTTTTATTAAATTAGTATTGGGCTATTCCATCTCAACACATCTTGACTCCTGTGACTACTCAGGGAAATTTGCATTGGAATGGTTACAGGGGTCATGCTGAAACCTGAGTTCTATCCCTCCCCGATGACAAAAATTTCAGTCATCCAAATGGGAACATAAGCAATACCATGTGAGGAATTACACACCACACATCACAAAAGGGTAAATCGCCTAAGGAACAGTTAAAGAAATCATTCACAAACAACCCACATGCTGAAACAAGTTTGTGCAAAATGTCTCAAGTAATTTCAAAGAACAAACACATGTGTAAAAAAAGCAAAGTTTGTTTGCAGAAAATTAACAAGCATTAGAAAGGGCAAATATTCATGATGAATAATTCACACAGTTTTACTTCTCAGTGCCATTCTCTGAGTATCTGAGGACGGCAGCTGCCTCTCTGGCTGTTTGTTATTTGTTTTTAATTAAAAGATGCTTTAAAATGTTCAGGTGTTTACTGTTCTTCTGAATACAATTAGAGAGCAGATCTCAGTGAGAAAGTTATTTCTGTCTCTGGAGATAAAGGAAACTATTCTGAAAAAGCATTTATTGGCACATTTGTTTTATATAGATTTGTATAAAACATGAGTATGTATAGAGAGACACACACACACATATACGACTGGACACTATATATAATTTTCTTCCAAAGCTACTTATAGTAATCATTAAATCATCACAGATTTATGTGAAATTAATCTAAAGCAGAGAAGTGGCAGGTGAAATTGCCTGGCTTCCATTTCTGCTAATACAAGGCCAATGTCTTTCCCCTCCCCCCTCCGGGAGGCCTTCGGTCTAGAGGAATTCAGGATTATATGCTTCACAGTAATTTATGTCAGTCTTTCTGAATATTTGGCCAGTAAAGTCCATTACATGCGGATGACTCCAGGTGTGAGCGACTGGCAGCTCACCCAGAACTCAGCTGGAACCACGGTAGTCATTTCTCAATAGGCCCTTTCCCGGCATCTAGTTCTAACAGACTTTGTTTAGCTTTGCCAGTTTAAAACTGCCCAGATGCAAAGGCCGCTCACTTATCAGAGTGTGTTAGAATGCTACAGCCATAGGCTGGATCAGAACTAAAAAGCAATTCTGTGTAGAGGGTAACTGTTTGAAATGGGCCTGAACCTTCAAACTGTGGATCTGTTTGAATCAAAACCAGGATCCAAATCTTGCAAATGTCCTTTTGCATTATATGGACAGGAAGCATAAAAGACAAAAGAAAACCCGCACTCTGAGCTGGATCTGGATTCAGATTCAAATGTAGTGGCTTGGCTCTTTCTCCTGTTAGCAATGAGATTTGAAGGGCTGTTGTTTTATTTTCATTCCATTCTGGAAAATCCTGTTCATGCCCAAGAGCACACCAGAGCCTCTTTAGCCCTGTTTATATTACCCTGTATTTATTGAAGGTCACTACATAAAGGTCATGTTATAGCACTTCCTCAGGGACAAGTTTCTTAAAGGAGAGGAAAAATCCCTGCCATCCTCATATATTCAGATGGCTGACAAGGTGAACATCAGATGAGAAAGATGTCCAGGGATCTGAGCAGCCGGTAATTTATGTTGCTTACCCAAGAAGCCACTTGCTACAGGCTGTTAGAAACATACTTTGAGAATTTAAACAAACAAAAATAACCCCAGCACTATTTCATCTGTAAATATGTCACTCATCCCAGATCTGATACCTCTCAGTATCACAAAGCTCAGCAAACTGGAATACCTCACACTACAAATAGGAAATCAATTGCTGGTTGTATTATTCAGCTTCCAAACCAGACCGCCTTCTCCTCCCCCTCCCCCCCGCCTTCAGGCAGCTCCTTTTGCTTCATCAGAGAAGTTCAAGAGATAATAATCAATGCTCATTTCACAATGGGCAAATGCAGGTTAATGATAGATTTATGACAGCACTCATGTCGATTCCCTGCTGCATTTTTAACTCACAGCACATGAAGGAGACGTTGTTTATGTGCCTCACAGGTCCGATCTGCAATGTAAAAATCTTTATGATGCTCGTTTCAAAAACTTCAGTTCAATCTCTGTGCCAGATGAGGAGAAAGCAGGAAATCAAACGTTAAAAGGCTGTGAGGCTCATGACAGCAATGTCTGGCCCAAAGAAATCTGGCATGTCTGGACTCCCCATCTTGAGAAGGTTTTCTCCCTCCCCCCTTCTTTCTTTTCTTTTCCTCAACATCCCACCACTTCCTGGATGGCTGAGTCAGCGTGGGCTGTACTTTTTATCAACAATGAAACACAGAGACACCTTCGACAGCTGCAGAACCGCATACTTGCTTGGAATTTGTTTCTGTAGGGGCTGGTTGTTTTCTTTCCAACAGCTCCACATGTACACGCCCCAAAGGAACTTGGCTTGCTCACTGCTGTCAGGAAGTGACACAGGTGCGTGCATGTCGGAGATGTCATCCACCTCATGGAAGATAGCTGTTGCTCTGTCACACCTTAAGTGAATGAGATGATGCTGTATGGACTGGCTCAGCGCCCAGTGCTTTATGTTCCTTTCTGGAGTTCTGATGGGCCACTCCTGACTGCCCAAGAGCCTGCAAACCAAGAGCAGCATAGGAATAGCAATGGTAGAGTTCCGCTCTGTGCGGACGGGCTAAGTGAGGCACAGCAGCGTGAAGTGACTTTGGCTGGCTGACACTCCCGCTGACTGACACTCCAGTGCTGTAGCCATCAGAGAGAGCAATGACCCATGCTTGGAGAAACCGCTTGATTAATAGGGTGAAACGTGAGGCCCCAGTGCTGATCTAGTAGATTCCGGAGCTGTTAGCATTACATTGTTCTGTCCAATGGCACATAAACCAGTCTGTATAAAATGAGGATTGAACCAAGATTTCATCGGCCATGATACATTTTGAACCTGGACAGAATCCGTTTGGGTGGCTTGAGGAAGTCTGGTTAACTTTCCTTCTCACCCCTGGCCCCTACGGTTTTTTCATTTTTGTGCTGTTTCTGCACTTCCTGGTTCCAGCTAATCCTGAACTAGAGCAAGAACTAGGCTCTTTATCTGGTATTTCCTGCCTGTCAAGAAGCAGGAAGCACCAGAAATCTTGTCAGAAAATCATTTCTCATGAGATTTCTAGGTTCATTTTCTAGGCTCTAGCCCAGATGGCTTGGATCATTTGGACAGAGTTCAGGTAAATATCTGAATTCAGGGAATTTAGCTGAACTTACAAACCTTTTGAGGTTTGGCCATTACTCCTGGGCTTTCCCCACAGCATATTAGATTTTATTTCATCAAATCTCCCATGCATTCTTCAGCTTAATCAGTTTCACGAGTCGCGGTCATTTTGTGCCCTTTGAGAGATGCAAACTACCCCTAATGGGAGTGGTGCGTGGTGTCCAGAAACGCTTGGGTGAGAAAAGAAAGATATTTGTAAATGATACCACTTCGTTTAGGTTGCTACGACTAATAGGGGTCAAATTACTCGAGAGGAGAGCCAGTTGGGAACTTTTTATTCAAACAGTTTTCTAATGGAAAACGTTGTTTAGATGAAACTGATGGGGTTTTTTTTTTTTTTAAATCAAGCTGGTTTTGATGAAATCTCATTGAGAGAAAAAACTGGAACATGTTTTGACAATATAAAAACTTCTTGTTGG
The DNA here is from genome assembly GCA_032595735.1 of Pelochelys cantorii. NCBI lineage: Eukaryota > Metazoa > Chordata > Testudines > Trionychidae > Pelochelys > Pelochelys cantorii. The sequence continues at coordinate 34,792,323 of CM064338.1, read as the reverse complement.
AATATTTTTTGCACCAGGTGTTTAGCTTTGAAGTTGCAAAATGACTTTTTGTTCTGAAATGTAGTTTATTGTATGTGGTTAAAAAGAAAGGGTTGCAATCAGAAGAAAATATTTCAAATGTACAAACAAATTTTGATTGACCCAGAGTAGTGATTTGTTCAGAATTTCATTTCACACACACCAAAATGAAATTTTCACTGTTGGGATCAAAACAGTTCAATTTTGTGGTTGATGAAAATTTTATTTTTAAACAAGCTCTAAGTCAGATTATCCTGACTACTGCTGGATGACTGTGAATATGTTCTGGACTCCACCAAAGTATCACTGGTTTTATTGTGAATGATTATTCATTGGAAAATCTGTGCCAGAAAATGTAGGATGGCTCACTTGACGACTGCCTGATTTGCTCATTCCCTCTGGAATACCTGGCATTGGCCACTGTTGGAAGATAGGATAGTGGAATAAATGGACCTTTGGTATGATGCAGTATGGCTGGTTTTATGTTCTTACGTGTTAGTCTCCTCAATGTATTTCAGTCATCTACAGGTCCATACGCAGGAATTTCTGTGGGGGGTGCGAGGTGTGGGAGGGACTGGTGGCTTCCCTCCCCTCCCCTGCAGCCCAGCCCCACTCCCAGCCTTGCTCCTGGGTGAGGAAGCAGGGAATTAGCTGGCCAGACCATGGGAGAGGGAGGCTGAGACAGCGCACCTCCCTGCTTTCCCCCAGCTGGCCAGAGCACAGGGAGAGAAGCTGGAGAAATGCACCACCCGTACCTTCCTTAGGTTGGCCAGAATCACCCCTATGGCGGACCATGAAGGACTGTGTGTGTGTGTAGGGGGGGGTGCATTCATACCCTTCACACACACACTCACACATCCTTGTGTATAGGCCTGATCTAATTGGGGAGGAAAAATTATTCTGTGTGATTTAGGTGATGAATCATACAACATAAATAGAAGATAACGGAAATGAAAATGTTGCAAGTAATGCATCATCTGAACAAATTCAGAAATATTTGCAAATAACAAATGTATTTGCAGGACACTAGGTAAATAGTTCTCAAATAATACACTACCCAAAAAAATAGGTGCTAAGGTCCCAGTCAAAAAAAGCACTTATGCCCATTTTTAAGTCTCCATTTACTGAAGTATTTAAGCATGTATTTAAATCCAGTTGACTTCAGTGTGACTCAAGCATGAATCAGGGCCTACATTTGTAACTAGTTGTTTGTCCAGCTCTATGAATATCCAAGAGTGGAGTATGGTTAATATTTACAGATCTTCTAATACAAGAACTGTGTATCTAAGCCTCCAGTCAGCTTTGGAAAAAAATCACTGACTTAGATGAAACATAGTTCGTGTCTCTCTGTCCAAGACAGAGACATTTCAAAAGAGAGACAAGGGCCTCATCTACACTACAGTGTTAAATTAATGGAAGGCAGGCTACACTTACATTTTGCACCTGCCAAAGTAATTAGCTTGTTATGCCAACTTAATAAATCCACCCTTTCTCCCAGTGTAGATGCCAGATGGATATATTTAGGTCAAAGCACTGGGGACCCGGGGTTGCTTATGTTTACTGTTTCTGGCTTTCAGGAATCATCCCACAATGCCCCACTCTGGCGGTACAATCAATATGAGTGTTACTGGCGAGGACATGCATTGCAGACACCAGGAACAAACTGTAGACATGCACAAGCCATGTAATTACTGTGGCAGCTGCATGCCAAAGTAGGTTAACTCATGGCCTCAAATTTTGTTGCAGGGGTAAATAAAAATAAAATAGAAGAAAACTGCCAATTTACTGCCTGAAATCAAAACAGAGCTCAAAATAAAAGAACCTCACCCATTGTTCAAGGTTCCAACTCCTTTATTAAGCAGAATTTCTTAGCCGTGTAAAATAAAATGGGTCTTAAAAGTGTGTTCTCTGTCCATTTGTAGGCCAGCCTTTCCTTACTGCCATGCATTGTTAACAAAGATGACACAAGATAGGTGTATCCTGCATCTTCTCTGTTGCTCTTATTAAAAGTCACTCTCCTCTCTTCTCTGCTTCACTTGAAACAAACCGTACACAAATCAGGTGTTCATTAGACTGAAGATATCCAAATGGCAACTGGTTTATTCTCCTGCCTGCACTTCCAGGAATTGCATTAATAGTGATCTCAGTGGGATAGCTATGTTAGTCTCTAAGGGTGTGTCTAGCCCACAGGGTTTTTTCAAAAAAAGTGGCCTTTTTTCGAAAAAATTTCCCCTGCGTCTAGACTGCTGCTGCGTTCTTTCGAAAGTAAATCAAAAGAACGCGGCAGTTTTTTCTACCACGGAAAACGTCATTTTATGAGGAAGAACGCCTTTTTTTGAAAGTGCTCTTTCGAAAAAAGGCACTATGTAATGCAAACTGTGCTTTTTCAAAAGAGAGCATCTAAACTGCCTGGGTGCTCTCTTTCGAAAAAGCGGATTACTTTTTCGAAAGTACTGGTTGTAGTCTAGATGCTCTTTTTCGAAAGAGACTTGCAGTCTAGATGTAGCCAAAGGGTACATCTACACAGCAGCGTTATTTTGGAATAACTGACGTTATTCTGAAATAACATAGTGCACGTCTACACCACAAGCCTTTATTTCAAAATAATGATGAGCTGGAGGACTTCTTACTCGGACTCATGGTAGCCCTCATTTCATGAGGAGTAAGGAGAGTTGAAGGGAAAGTGTTCCCTAAGATGTTACAGGACCATTGTTGTTTTTTAAGTTATTTTAGTTAGGGAACGTCTACACAGCAGGGGTAAAGCCAAATTAAGTGATGCAACTTCAGCTACATCAATTGCATAGAGTAAGTCAAAATAGCTTAACTCGGCTTTAGGCGCTGTCTACACAGTGGCGGCCCGTCAATATAGGCGAACTAGGCAGTCGCCTAGGGCGCCAAGATAAACGGCCGTTGAGGGCTTTGGAGGCAGGGGCACCAATCACACACCGATTGCACGTTTCGCCTAGGGCGCCAGTTGCCGGCAACTCGTCTGGGGCCGCTCCTGTGTCTACACAGCAGGAAGGCGAAGGAAGAACACTCTTCCTTCGACTTCCCTTATGCCTCGTGAAATGAGGGTTACTGGAGTCAGAGTAAGAAGTCCTCCCACTTGACATTATTTCGAAATAAAGACTTGTAGTGCAGACCAGGGCTCCCTGTAAGCTGCACACCTGCATGGTTGTGCACAAGAAATTTTAGGCTCACCCACCTCCTTTGCAGAGCTGCGCAGCAGCACTCATCACCACTCACTTTCCAGCCTGATGGGTTGTGGCTGGGCATGTAACGGGGGCCCTAGTTCCAGCTCTGGCAGATAGAACACTGTGGCTGGCTGGCAGGGCCACGTAGTGGCAAGCAGCTGCCCTGCTTGGCTCCGGCTGGATCCGGGGCACGATGAGGCTGTTGCTGCTGGGGCAGCTTCGCCAGCCATGGTCCCGGCTCCAGCGGGTGGAATGGCATGGCTGATGGCAAGCGTCTGCTCCCCTTTGCTTCAGCTGGAGCCGGGGCATGGTGAGTCCGTCCCTGCTGGGGCAGCATTGGCAGGCGGAATGCTGCAGCTGGCTGGCCAGGTCACGTGGAGGGTGGGGAGGGCATGGGCCTGGGCCCACATTGGGAGGCAGCTGCTCTGGCAGCAAGGGCCGTGATGGGGGCTGGCTCTTTGTTCTGGATGAATGCATCACTGCCCAAGAATCCATGCCATAAGAAGTCTTTTATTGCAGCTTTGAAGTGTAGGCGGTATGGTGTATAGTAAGCTGGAGGAGACAAGGTAGGACTATTGCAGTTTGCTTTTATCTGCGCCCAGCTCTGCTGATGACTTCCTGTGTGACTTCAGCTAATTTATTGACTACTCTGTGCCTCAGTTTTCCTTTCTATAATATAGCGACATTGTGCCTCAAAAGCATCACAGAAGGTTTAGGACGCCTTGTTCATTTAATGTGGGCAAAGTGACATGAGACTGCTAGTGTCAAGGGGAAACAGTTATCCACTGCATTGAGTGCCTGATCTTGCCTTAGTAGGTCAAGCTATGGGCTTCCTCCCCATCGCCAAAGCACCAGATGTATATCCACACCATCCCTGCCCTCAGCTTCACACCCTCACACTTCCCTTGCCTGGAGCTACAAGAAAGGGGAAGCACAGAGCTGCTCCTTTGGCAGGGGAATTATCCCACCAAACAAGCACATGTGACCTCATTGTTGATGCATAAGGCAAAATTCACTCTGCTGGATGGAAACTCACTCTGCTACATGGATGGAAAATCTTAGCGGGAACACTGCTGTCGCTGCGCACTAATAATGTCAGTTATTCCGAAATAACGCTGCTGTGTAGACACACCGTTAGAGACTAACAAAAATCTTTATTTATCCTATTTATATATTTTTGTTAGTCTCTAAGGTGCCACAGGACTGTTATTGTTTTTTTAAGTTTTATTAATAATGATGTCTGTCTGCTGCAGAAATGCTCTGTAGAAATGGAGTCTCCGTCATGTGGGTACTAAATTATGCCATTTTAAAAAGAGATCATTAGGATTGCATGTAAAACATTGCCCCAGGGTTATAAATGTATTTCACATTTAGTTTTTCAGTTGGGTAGGACTTCTAATTTTACTTTTGGTAACCAAATTGGAGGAAATCTGACAGACTTGATAAGACAGATATTTAAAAGGAGGGGTTTGCTGCCTCACAAGCGTTAGCCAGCATGCTAGTCAGTGGTAAAAAAAAAAGAAGACATAACGATGAGGATGAGGATTGATGATGATGCTGATGTGTACAGCAATGAGGGACTTATTGCTGTCTCTAAGTAGGTGTATGTATGCATGCCAGGATCATCAGTTACTCCTGTATATGCTGTAGGGCAGGGGTTCCCAACCTTTTTCGGTCCCCGTACCCCCTTGGCTTTTAGTAAACCTTCCTGTACCCCCTATTCAATATGAAAGGAAATAAATTTTAGACTCTAGAATCCACAACTTTTTTCACTAACACTACTACTTTTGGAATATTTCAGTTAGGACAATCTAGTTATTTACCAAATATTCCCCGTACCCCCTTGACAAGCTTCTCGTACCCCCTTGGGGTATGCGAACCCCAGGTTGGGAACCCCTGCTGTAGGGAAAACAAAATGCTTGACCTTTGGCCAGGGGAGCTGACAGACTTGCTGGGCTGCTGGGCAAGGTGGGGCTTTGCACTCCTGGAAGGGGTGGGGCCAGACAGCCCTCAGCACCACTTCCCTCAACCCCCCAGTAACCCTCAGAGCTTCCAACGGCAGTTTAAAGGTAGAGAATGACAAATGGTAAATCACAAATACTGTACTTTCTGGAGCAAACAGGTGAATAAATATTGGTAAAATCATAAAATCCATTTTTTGGAACAACTTAAGAGCAAGTACTTATAACGTATCAGTTCCTGCAAGCGTTAACAACTTTAGTGCAGAACGGATGTATATTGGGGCGACTTATAGCTAGTGTTGCCAGGTATCCGGTTTTTTCCCAGACAGTCCAGTAATTGTGGTCTCTATCCGGTAAAAAAATCACCAGAAAATACCACGTCTGGTGGGGGGAGTGGGGAGCGGGGGATTTAAAGGCGCAGTGCCTTTTTTTTTTTTTGCTCAACCAATTTTTTCCCTCCATGTTTGGTATTTTGTGTTAAAGTCTCTGGCAACCCTACTTATAGCACGGACGGCCTGTACTCTGTTCATGGAAGCATTCAAGAATCAATATCTTAAATTCTCTACTTGCTCTAGCTAACAATAATAAAGAAAACACTGAACTAAGCCTGGATGAACCAGTTTGTAAAAACAAAGAACATTTAAAAATTTTTACCTGGATTTTGAATCAAGGCCTTTCTTTGGTAACATACTCTATAAAAATGCCTAATCTTAAATTTTGCTAGAGAACTTCCTAACCCAAAACCCCAATCCAAATCTCTCCACACTCTAAGGGAGATCCAGATCCAAAGTTTGTTGGCCCTGGAGAAAGGGCTAACTATGAACTCCCAATTAGAATACTCCTGAACTTTGGCAAAGTTTGGATCCAGGTCTAGATCTAAAACGTGGCTCAGGCTTCCCTCCAGTTTCCTCCTGTCTCTCCACTTCTGTTTCTTGGCAGGATCAGAAGTCAAAGTGCCAGCATTGTGAGAGTGAACAGGAGTTTACTAATTCAGGCGCTATTGGGAGGAGTGAGAAATATCAGACTGAAGCCTATTTTCATGAAATTTCCATCCCAGCCTTGCAGGCTTTGGAAGAGGTTCAGATAATGACTCCAGTGTTCAGGTGCTTAGCACAGAGAATGAAACCTCTGATGATAGTTCCAACTTCCACCAGCCCAAGACTTTGTCGAACTGTATATACTCTGTGCAAACTCATCCGAACATCACTAAAATCAGTGGAAGTTTTGCCAGAGCAAAAACAGAGTAGAAACTGAGAAAGGACTGCAGAATTTGGTTCATCCTCATTAGACTTGGTAGCACCACTGTAAAAACACTGTGATTTTACATCTTTTGCATGCTCATCTTGGACCTGATCCAAAACCCATTAAAGTCCATGGAAAGACTCTTGATTCTCTACCAAGAGACCATGGCCTTGGAGAGCCGGAAACAGATTTCAGGGGGGTCTACCAAAATTAACCAGAGAACGGGCCGGTGTTAGACTCGATAGGGCTCAGCCCAAGCCCAAATTGTGTGGGGTTGAAGCCAATGCCCAAGCAACTTTGTTTTGCAAAGGTTCCTAGTTGTGGCCCTGTTTGCTACCTTCTAATGCTAGTTCTGGTTTTAATCTACTGCATATGCAGAAAAATAGTCACTAGGTCATAAAGATTTTTATAGCATGTTGGGGAGTCCGCGAAAGAAAAAATATTGAGAACCTCTGCTGTAAGGCATGAGCTCTGGATCAGGCCTCTTCTACCTCCTGGGGTGGAAAAAGAATCTGTCCCAGGGAAGTCTCATACTACAAGAATTAGAGAGGGAGAGAGAGAGAGTGTGTTTTTGAGAGATTTTTAACTTTTTCCGTTATATTATTCATTTCCAGCATTAATCAAAGAAATCACTAGCTGATTACAAGCAAACTTTCCATGAGGCTTTCATAAGCACGAACCAAAATATTGTATCCAGTGAGATTCCTGCCACATTATTAATATGTATTCTGTTTACAGCCCCTCCATTTGAGAGAAGACATTGCTTGCTCCGTCAGTAATATACAAGAGTTGGCTAGCACCCATGAAATAAATGCAGGTTAATGTAAATACCTTCAGAACTGTGCCTACTCAATGTTTATTTGAGCACTTGAGGTAGTGTGTATGGACGCAGCGCAGATCATGAACATGTCACTTACAGCACTTCTTAGCAATTAAATCATTTTAATGATAACATAAGCTGTGGTGGAGTAGGACCCATCATAGAAAAATGCAAAGCGTCCCTTATCCTTATGCTTAATGTACCATTTCCGAACCATAAAACTTGAGTTGGCTTTTATTTGTCCTTAGGAGGAGCTGATAAACTGAGGACCATTCGGACATGTCTGTTGGCTACCCCCAGCTGAAAGTTAAAGATCTCATGTCATGTTTTGATTAGGCAAAATTCTAGGTGCCCTGGGCTCTCTTGTTTTAAAAGGTTCTAAAGTCTGAGGCTGTGTGTAAACTATTATAGAGCCTATAATAACTACCACATTTGCCTGCACTACCAGTTAATCTAAGCCATTGTTTTTAAAGTGCTCTAATGCCAAAAAAGTACTGTATGAAATCAAATTCTATTCTATAAGGGGCAGAAACACACATGGCTTTTGTGTGGGGGCTTTAGATCTCTCTCTCTCTTTCTCTCTCTCTCTCATAAACCTAAAGGCTATGTCTAGATGACAGGCTTCTTGAGCAAGAAGCTTTTTGTGGAAGAGATCTTCCGCAAAAACTCTTTGCACAAGAGAGCGTCCACACTGCAAAAGAGCATCGAAAATGTGATGTGCTTTTGCGCAAAAGAGTGTCCAGACTGCATGGATGCTCTCTCGAAAGAAAGCACTGATAGCTAGTCACAGAATCGCCACCAGGGTACCTGTGCTTTTTACGATAGGGGTTTTTTGCGCAAAAAGAGACAGTTCCTCGTCCACACACACCTTTTTGTGCAAGAGCTCTTGCGCAAAAAGGAGTTATTCTTCATAGAAAGAGGAATAACTCTGGCACAAAACCCCCTCCATTCTGTCGATTTACTTGCGCAAAAATGCACGTGAGGTGTAGATGCTTCGTGAGTTTTTGTACAAAAATGGCTGTTTTTGCGCAAAAACTCAGCAATCTTTCATTCTCAGGGTCTCTTTGGCTACATCTAGACTGCATTCTTGTATTTAACAGTACCAGTTTTTAGTAAAAAGGCACTTGAAAAAGAAAGCCATGTCCAATGGCAGTCTACAGTACAGCTTTCAACTTTCAAGAATCAGAAGCATCTAAAGTACAGCATTATTACTCATTCTTCTTATTTGTGTATTTGTATGGAGGTAACCCCCATTATTGCAGACACTATATGCACCTATCATGAAAATACAGTCTCTGCCCCTAAAAGCTTACAAGAGAAAGACAATGGGTACCAGAAAACAGATGAGGGAGGCACAAATTATCAGTAAGATTGTTCTGATTGGTGTCATTGGCAGCAATCAAAGCACAGCAGCTATCTAACAATTGCCAGGTGTTTTGCAGAGACCAGTGCACAGGGGAAGAGATTTGAGAAGAGGTTTAAAGGAGCATAATGTAATGGCCTATAGATCAGTATTTCTTAAACTGTGTTCTGCGGCATACCAGTGTCTGTGAGATAGTCGGAGGTGTGGCGTGGAGAACAACAGAATTCAAAATGGCCACCCTTAAAGGGGCAGGTGACCTTTTTTTCCCCTCAATAACTATCCCCCTGGCCTCTTGCTCAACAAAAAAATCCTTGGTGTTCCTCAAAATATATATATATATATATATGTATATATTGTTTGGTGTTCCTTGGTCTTAAAAAATTTAAGAAACACTGCTATAGATAGTGCCTTGTATGCCTGAGGGAGAAAGCAGGATAGATGCTCTTTTAACTTTGTCTATACACCCAAATAAATAAGTGAATCAACAAGTAATAAGAATGCATTACAGGCCACTGGTTTTCATTATATTTTGAGTTTGTTTCTACATGGTACAGGGACCCACTGGGCACCTCTTAGTGAAAGATACTATAAACAAATAATGATGAGCTGGACACAGAGTGTAGGGGAAGTAGTCCAGCAGTAGAGACAACATTGCTGTGTGGGTGAAACCTTTACATAGTACCCCAGGGCTATCTTTGTGACAGATCTCATTTCAACTCACTTGCAAGCTGAGCTGGACTTTGGACAGACACATGAAATTTATAAACAATGAATAGTCCTATGACACCTTAGAGACAAACAAATATATTTATAGTATTGTGACATTTTGTAGGCAAAACCCACTTCTCCAGATGAGCAGGAGTGGAAAAAATGGGAACCCAGCATTTATAATATTCTTATCAATAAACTAGGCAAATACAATTTAGATGGAGCTACTATAAGGTGGGTGCATAACTGGCTGGATAACCATTCTCAGAGAGTAGTTATTAATGGTTCACAATTCTGTTGGAAAGGTATAACAAGTGGGGTTCCGCAGGGGTCTGTTTTGGGACCGGTTCTGTTCAATATCTTCATCAACAATTTAGATATCAGCAGAGAGAGTACACTTATTAAGTTTGTAGATGATACCAAGCTGGGAGGGGTTGCAACTGCTTTGGAGGACAGGGTCATAATTCAAAATGATCTAGACAAATTGGAGAAATGGTCTGAGGCAACCAGGATGAAATTTAATAAGGACAAATGCAGAGTGCTCCACTTAGAAAGGAACAATCGGTTTCACACATACAGAATGGGAAGCGACTGTCTAGGAAGGAGTATGGCAGAAAGGTATCTAGGGGTTATAGTGGACCACAAGCTAAATATGAGTCAACAGTGTGATGCTGTTGCAAAAAAAGCAAACATGATTCTAGGATGCATTAACAGGTGTATTGTGAGCAAGACACAAGAAGTCATTCTTCCTTTCTACTCTGCGCTGATTAAGCCTCAGTTGGAGTATTGTGTCCAGTTCTGGGCACCACATTTCAAGAAAGATGTGGAGAAACTGGAGAAGGTGCAGAGAAGAGCAACAAGAATGATTAATGGTCTAGAGAACATGACCTGTGAAGGAAGACTGAAAGAATTGGGCTTGTTTAGCTTGGAAAAGAGAAGATTGAGAGGGGGCATGATAGCAGTTTTCAGGTATCTAAAAGGGTGTCACAAGGAGGAGGGAGGAAACTTGTTCTTCCTGGCCTCTGAGGATAGAACAAGAAGCAATGGGCTTAAACTGCAGTAAGGGAGGTTTAGGTTGGATATTAGGAAAAAGTTCCTAACTGTCGGGGTGGTTAGACACTGGAATAAATTGCCTAGGGAGGTTGTGTAATCTTCATCTCTGGAGATATTTAAGAATAGGTTGGATAAATGTCTATCAGGGATGGTCTAGAGTAGACTGTACTGATCCTGCCATGAGGGCAGGGGACTGGACTCGATGACCTCTTGAGGTCCCTTCCAGTCCTAGTATTCTATGAGTCTATGAATAGAAAAAGAAGGGAGGGAAAAAAGGTACCTGTCAATTGTAATGTCAGTGCTAATGAGGCTAATTGAGTGGTCTGGAAGTGTCCCATACTTAGCTTTTTATGTCAATGAGGTGTTAAATGTATAGAAGGCTGGTTTTATAATGGGACATTCAGTTAATGTCTTTATTCAAGCCTAGGGAAACTGTCAAATTTGCAGATGAATACCAATTCCGCCCGCTCTCTCTGTAATTAGTGTATGAAATTCCTTTGTAGAAGAATGGCTACTTCTAAATCTATGATTGAGTGCCCAGGCAGGTTAAAATGTTCCCCTAAAGGTTTATGTGTGTTACTATTTCTGGTATCTGACTTGTGTGCATTTATTTTTAGTCGTAGAGATTATCCAGTTTGACCAATGGTAGAAGGGCATTACTGGCACTTGATGGCATAAATCACATTAGAAGATGTGCAGTTGAAATGTACAATTCTCTCTCCAAGTTTTGGGTAACTCAGAATCCATAGGACATTGATGGTCTTTGAGACAGCCTGCCTGTCACATAGCAGGTATATGGGTTCTTCTGAGCTGGTTTCCAGGATATCTATGTTTTTCAGTTATTCACTGTCCTTATTTTGTTCTGGAATTCTCGTTCCCCTCTGACTTTAATTCAGCTTGTCTGGTCTAAAGCTGATGACTGAGCTTGGCTGACATATCCTGCTTTAAAAATAAAAAGGAGGTATCACAGCAGGCAGATTTCTATGACAATCCCTCTCTAAACCTGGCAACCCATGCAACTACTGCACTCCCTTAAACTCTCACATTATCCAGCATGGGGATACAGACCAGCAGGTTTCTAAATTTATATTATAAGAGAGCAGCCCAATTGGTCTGGAGGTAACAAAACTGTATAGAAGGAACAACATGTTTAAAGGACCAGGTCAGTGCGCTCCCTCAGTTTCCTTGTGTTCTCCTTGTAAATGTGGCTGTGCTCACCATGACTGATCTAAATTCTTCCATTTTTAATTCGTTCCAGGCCAGTAAATAGGATTGCTACATCTGCACAATGTAGCAGTGCCAAATCAAAGTCTGATGCTGATGAACTAATACAGCACAGCTTAAAGACCTGTTGAAGGAGGAAAATAGGGCTATTCCTGTCTTGGAAATTCTTCCTGGAAGGCTTGGAACCACTCAGGCCCACTCCAAAATAGTACTTGTTCTTGCAGCCCCCTTAAAAATAGCAGCTGAGGCTGTTCTCCAACTCACCCCCGGTGCTAAATATCCGCACTCAGCAATTCTCCCTCACGTCACAACTGTTTTGCAGCTGTGAAGATGGTCCCCTCCAGAGACATTACTGGTAACCGCGTCTGCAGTCTGGAGAATGTCATGATTTACTGCAATCCTTCTCCTCAGTATCTCATGTGGTTTCAGTATTCAACTGAGTAAAGGTGAAGCTGTGGAAAACTCAAACCTCTGTGCAGGTTCGATAACAGTCCCAGTTGCCCCCAGTTGCCATGCTAGTTTTTTTTCCTCTCATCACTCTTTTAGGCATGGTACATTTCTGTGGTAAGGGCCTTCCCTTAGAATATAACTCAGCGTGATATCTCATTCTCTAGCAGAGAACTGTAAATAAGAGAATTAGCTACATGTTCACAGCTTGCATGCTGCACCAATGCATTGTATGTCTTTTTACTTGAAGCTTCAGGGGGTAGCCGAGTTAGTCTGTTCAGGATAAACTTAAAAACAAAAACTGGTCTGGTAGCACTTTATAGACTAACAAAACATATAGATAGTATCACGAGCTTTCGTGGGCACAGTTAATCCATTTCTGAGCACAGCTTGACAACTCTGGCGGCTGAAAATATAACACACTTGGAGAGAAAGTTTGGAATGTATTGTAATATAGATACCAATAATATGAAAAGGAATATATTATTAATAAGGTAGTATGTGAGATTTTCTATGATTAAGTGCACGAGATAGACAGACAGACAGATAGATAGGATGCTTATGCTATCAGAAACTGCAAACTTTCTGAGTAGTCATATGGCACCTTAGGCCAGGTCTACCCTAAAGGGGAAAGTTGACTTAAGATACGCAACTCCAGCTATGTTAATTACGTAGCTGAAGTCAATGCATCTTAAATTGGGTTTTCACGCCAGCCACACAGTGGGAAGTCAGTGGGAGCAAATGCCCCCATCGACTTCCTTTACTCCTCATGAGGAGTAGGACTACTAGCGCCAACGGGTGAGGCCTCTCAGTTTGAATAGGTGCGTCTTCACTATACCCGCTAATTTGAACCCTGGAAGGTCGGTTGTGGCAGCGTCGATCTTCCACGTAGTGTAGACATGGCTTTAGACATTAACAAAACTATACAGAACCATGAGCTTTTCTGGGTAAAATCTACTTCTTCAGATGAGTTGGAGTGGAAATAACAGAAACCAAGATATGTATAACTGCAGAAGAAGTACCTGTCAATTGTAGGACCCATGTTAAAGTCTTTAGGAAGCTCGCATCATTTGGGGCATATGTTTTTCTTTTTCTTTTGTATATGCTGTGCCTTTATGTTTTGCTTTCCTGAGATCATGACTGAAAGACTCACAAGGACTAGGAGGTAAAACCTTAACCATTACAAACTGTGACTTATATAAATTTCACCATATGTCTGTTTGGAATGACTCTTACATTTCAAATTGAAAGTTTGTGTCCAAATGCTCTGACTTTCAAGTCTTCAGTCCAAAAATATACAACTTGGTAAGGCTGTGTCTCTGCTTTGCCACCCATACAAGGCTACTGTAACTAGTCTCTCTACTGCATCAAAGCCAATCATAATACCTCTTGTTTGCAACAGACGAGGGCACCTTGAATAATTGGCTGCTAAAGAGAGCTGTCATAACGCGGGAGTGGTCTATTTATAAAGGTGCAATCAGTCAAAAGTATAAATCACAGGTTTGAAATGTTATTGCAGAATCAAAAGAGCTTTCTTTCTCTTAAGGGGCAAGAAATGTTGGGTAGTTGGAAGGAGTCTGTTGTCTGTTTCTGCCTAGCCTTGTCAGGATTAGTAGTACCTGCCTGGGATCTGCAGTGTTGACCAGGACTGTCTATTAAACTAAACACATTTAAACATGGCTGCCAGCCAAAAACACAAAACCTGCCAAAACCTAAACACAGAAGATCTGCCTAGTTTCAAAACAATCGTGCCACCACCATGAGAACGGTCTGCTTACAGCTCTGTTGTAATCCATAAAGAGAGTGTGCACATTTCTAGGCAATAGACTAGAGTGCCTACAGCCTAACCAGCCAGCTATCAGATTTTTTTTCTCTAATGTTGAGAAACTGCAACCTTTTTTTACGAAATATGCATGATTTCTTACTTGTACAGGCAACACATATGCCTATTTGGTCATGTAAGCTCCAAAACACATCCCATTCAAATAAGGCCCATAGAACTTGTCAATGGACCAGGTAAATTTACTTAGCTTGAGGAAGTGGCATTGGTTTGTGATGATCCTCCAAGGGGAGCTAAAGAGGTACTCTAGTCAACATAATTAATGAATTAATTAATTAAGGGAAGTTTAATTAATTAAGGGGAGTTTGTTGTGGGTGCATTAGTTTCTCACTCTCCATGTGGAACTCAGTTTTAACTGAAAAAAAAAGCTTTAGCCTTTTTTGACCATAAATGGCATTTCAGACTCATGTAACTTTGGGGGACCCTTACTTGTGAAAGGCGCAAGGTTTTATCCTGTGCATTCCTTTGGAGACCACTACGATAAATGTTTATAATTCCAGATGAGAGAGATCAGTTTTGTTGTATACTGTTTTTTTCCATTTAAGGTGTGGACCCTCCACCTTCACTTGGAGTTTCTTCTTCTATGTGCCGGCTGCAGAAACTGTAGCAGTTAGGTTTCTAGTTCTGAGAACTAGCTGGAAAAACAATATACTGTAGAGGTCTTGCAGTCCCTTATAATATCTTAGCTTATACAGAACAGAAAACATTCCTCCAACTGGAACACTTAGACTGACTATGAGAAAGACAGCTTTCAGATAGTAGATCATCAATCTTTTAATTATCAGAAGGGTAACCGTGTTAGTTTGGATCTGCAAAAGTGACGAGGAGTCCTGTGGCACCTTATAGACTTACAGATTTATTGAGGCATAAGCTTTCGTGGGCAAAGACCCACTTCATCAGATGCATGCATAAGCTTTGCCCACGAAAGCTTATGCCTTAATAAATCTGTCAATCTATTAATGACACCCATGGCGTAAGTCAGTGTGAAATGGTGTTTCTAAAAGGGGAAGAAGAGGTTTGGTTCACTGAAGCTTGAAGTAAATCAACCTTAATTGTCCTGAAAGTTTCAGTTTCCATAAACTTAAAGTTCCAAGGGGAACATCTGAAGCCAGGTATCTGGCCTGTGGGACTCACGAAGGAAGTGCAGATGACAGCGGCTCTCAGAGTAGAGCTGAGCAAACAGACTGTTATCCATTTTCATAAACCTCCAAAGCTTAATTTCAGTGGGTTTGCATTTGAATGCAAATATCCCCATTACTCTAAATCAAGTGCTCATCTGCTCAATAGTAGTAAGAAATCTTCAAGAAGAAATGACAGGTGAATAACAATGGAAAGGTGGATAATACAGGCAGCATATCAGGTAGTATTTAAATGGCATGGAACTAGCAGCTATGTGTTGTAGTTAAGATGCAGTCTAACTCTTAAGTCTAGAAAGTTTTATGTCCTGAATTTACAACGTTTATATGGTCTTCTTTTGGTCTGTAAATCATCCGTCAAATCTACAGCTGGCGGAAATGTGTCTTTAATTTTCTATGGAAAGTGGAAACCAAACAATGGTGCCAACACACATTCTTCTCTGTTAGACTAAAGTTGGTAAAGCCTATGACAGCAAAGCCAGGTTTTTCTTCTGCCAGAGATATCCATTTGCCTTTCCAATTTAGATTACACTCAGTCCAGAAATATGCCAGTGCTTGGTTTAAGCAGGAATCATATATTTGGGCATTCATTATTATCCTCTAAAATCTGGAATGAGAGGTCAATAGAATGGAAAGAACAGATCCAGGGAATGAAATATCAAAATATTAATAATACAAATATTATTAATTACACGTCTTACATCTATCAAATGCCCTTTTCTCTTAAAGCACTTTACAAACTAGGTTGTATATAAACTGGCTGTGCTTCAACCTCCCTCTTGTCCTTCCATGAAATGCAGCCATCTCTGGGGTGGAAAGTGACAGCTGTTTTAACAACAACATTGCAAAGCAATGTGAGACAAGGAATGAAGAATTAAAAACACATCAAGATTCAGCCAAGACAGCAGGCTAGCACCTCTTTTCTCTGGCACTTTTGTGATAGAACAAGTAATTTCAAGATTTATACTGTACTTATAAAGTCTATAAAGTCCTTGGGGATCCCTTGGTACATAAATTACTGTATACTAGAGAGGATTTTCCCAGTTTAAAGTGTCTCAGCCCTCACAGAATACTTCATTCATTGGCTTGCTCTGAAAGTTTCTCTCCAGGCTGACAAGTCCTTAGCCTGAGGGTCACAAAGGGTACATCAACACAGCAGGGCTGAAGTAGAATTAAGCTACGGAACTTCAGCTACGTCAATTGTGTAGCTTAAGTCGAAATAGCTTAACTCAGGTTTCCGTGCTGTCTACACAGCAGGAAGTCAAAGGAAGAGCACTCTTCCTTTGACTTCCCTTATTCCTCATAAAATGAGGGTTACAGGAGTCGGAGTAAGAAGTCCTCCAGCTTGACAGTATTTCTAAATAAAGGCCTATTGTGTAGATGTGCTCTTTGTTATTTCAGAATAATGGCAGTTATTCCAAAATAACACTGCTGTGTAGATGTACCCAAAGAGGTCATCCCTTGCTCTTCCCAGCAGCAGGGCTGTACCAGTGAGAAATACATTGAACACCACTGGTCTGAGATATTTGTCCATACACTGTATCTACGCTAACCCTTTCCATACATATTTTATGCCATTATTGCTAAAAAGCTCATGAGCACCAACTCAACACACAGCCTTTCCAACTCAACCATGACCACCCAGGGGAAACAGCTTTTCTTTCAGCACAAGGTCATGGTCCTTGAAGTGAGAGATCATAAAGATAGTGAGCTGTGGTCCGTACTGTTCTCTTGCCTTTCCCAGAGCCATTACAAAGCTTTCTTTCCTCCTAGCTCTTCACTATTGCTTGGGCATTCTCTCTTTTTTATTCTCATGCTTCATGGTGCACACCCCGGCAGAGGATTATTAAGTGATCAGTTGGGGGGGTATCATCAGGGCTGGCTTTAGGAAGTGCGGGGCCCAATTCGAACAGTTTCGACGGGGCCCCGACAGCCAGGATTTTTTGTTGAGCAAAAAAACTAGCACACAAAAAAAGAGTCACAGCCCCTTTAAATCCCCAGCTACAGGGCAGAGTCCCGCCTTCCCTACGCTTGACTCACCCCTCCTGAGTTCAGGGAAGCCGCCACGCTCCTCCTCCGAGGCCGACGCCCCTCCCGCAGCGCACCCGGCATGCCAGCACACTTCCGGCTTTAGGGCGCGGGGCCCTCTTAGGCGCGGGGCCCGATTTGGGGGAATCGGGCGAATCAGCCTAAAGCCAGCCTTGGGTGTCATGCACCTGACCCTCATTCTCAGAACACCAATCTGCCACTTGTATGTTTATGAATGAGCAGAACAGTAGGCCGGGCACTTTGGCAGCAGCCTCAACTGTTGTTTTGTTTTACTGAATTCTGAAATGCATTTTGGATAAAAACATAGGGTTCGTGTTGACAAGAGGAATGTTGGATCAGACCACTGGTGTTTCATTGTAGCCACAAGTGCTAAATTTCTCTTATTCTTTTTTTAACACAGTTATACTTTTGGCATCCTAGCATCCCCTGGCTATGAGTTCCCCAGGTGGACCACGCACTGTGTGAAGTAATTCTCTATGTTTGTTTGAAGCCTGCTGCCTATTCATTTCATTGGTTGACACCTGCTTTCCCCCCTTAGTCACCTCTTTTGCAAGCTAAAAAGTCTTGTTTAGCCTCTCCTCAGAAAGAAGCTGTTCCATATCCTTTGTCATTTTTGTTGCCTTTATCTATAGCTGTCCCAGTTCTAATAGATGTTTTTGAGATGACCAGAACTGCATGTAATATTCAAAGTGTGGGTGTACCTTGCATTTATATAGTGGCTTTATGATATTTCAGTCTTATTCTCTCTCCCTTTCCTAATGGTTCCTCACATTGTTTGCTTTGTGGAGCGTGGCTTCACACTGAGCAGAAGTTTGTAGAGAACTAGCCACAATGACTCCAAGATCTCTCTCCTGAGCAGTAACAGCTAATATAGATCCCCACATTTTGTATGTATACTTGGGGTTATGTTTTACTTCGCATTTATCAACACATAATGTCATCTGCCCTTTCGTTGCCCAGTCACCCAGGTTTGTGCGATCCCTTTATATCTCTTTGCAGTCAACGTTGTCCTTAATTATCTTGAGTAATTTTGTATTGCCTGCCAACTTTGCCACCTCCCCATTTATCTCTTTTTGCAGATCACTTATGATGGATGGAGACAAGACAAGCAGGGAATCTCAAGAGGTTCCATTTGCTGAGCTTGGTGCTGCTGGGAGTTGCCTCTCCCTGCAGTTGCTCAGTAGCAGCCAGGGAAGGAACTTGGGGAAAGTTAATGTTGAGCTACCCATGGAGCTAGGAGGAGGTGATGATACAAGGGGAAGTCCCACCCCCTGATCCACACACTTTAGTCTCCCCAGCAGGATTCTAGGGGGGAAAATGGAGATAGACATGGAATTGGCATCTCCCAGATTCTACGTGGGCAGGTGGAAATTTGCAAATGTGTGGGACTCTCATTCAGGACCCCAGAGTTGCAAGGGAGCATAGCTGCTTAGAGGATGACAGTTTTAGTCCTAATTCGCATTGCCTATGTTCCCACAAAATATAAAATATTGTTTTTAAAACAGAATTTATTCTTTTAAACAAATATTCAGCTATGGTTCTAAATACAAAAAACAAACAAAGACATTTCTAAAGAAATGCACAAAGCTAAATAATAAATTATAATACCCACAAATGCCTTCTTGATTTCAAGCATGGCAAATTTCTACTTCTCAGTTTGTTATGCTTCTTCCCTGCAGTACCTACTGACACAGCACGGCAATAATGGGAATCAAAAAGGAATGCTTTCAATAAGCAAGTCAAACACTGCAGCAACACTAAGCTCATTTATTGTCCATCTGCTCTGATGGACTCTACAATCTCAAATAGAATCAAGTCCAGGTGGAAACAACTGCGCTTGACGTGGGGCCCTGTATCCTGGAGCTAATCAAAGCCCTGGATCAGGGGAATGAAAAGGAGAGAAAAAAACAAAAGGAACTCTGCAAAGAAAACTAAATGCATCCATAACTTTGCTATCCTTTAAATAACCTTGCAGCTGAAACATGAAAGTGCTCAGATAAACCACCATTTCTGAGCAAACCCAGCTAACGCAGGGTGCAGATTTATCTTGACAGATTTTGCAATAGGCTAGTATTCCATAGCTTTGCATATTGTCTGCAGCTGGACACTGCCAATGGTCTGGAAAATAATATCTTCTCAAACTTCACCTCCTCCCCTTTCCTTTTTCTTGTAAGCATCCATATTATTAATAGGAGGCAGCTGGTTCCTATTAATGTTGGGAAACAAGTCTATCTCAGGAATTATGGCTTAAATTGACTTGTAGACTGGGGGAATTAGCCAGCTGCACCTGGCCTAACATGGATATTTTCAGCCATACTAATCATAAACAGGGCTTTGTTCTTTTTGCTCTTGTGGTGTCCACTTGGGTTTTTCTCTCTCTCTCTCTCTCTCTCTCAACCCTTCTCCTTCTGTATCAATATCTATATCTATTAAATCAGGAAGCTAAATACCTTGCCTTTCTGGCAAGTGGGTTTGCATGTTTGTCTGTTTTTTAATCAAGGTCATTACATTTGCATAAGAAGGAACCAACCTAATAGCTTTGCAGGGGATGTGGCAAATTTGATGGTAGGGGCACCAGTTCTTTGGCAAAGAAGTCATGATTAAGCAATAGTCACATGGCACGACGGAGAATGGGGACGGAGGGCAGTGCACTAAACGAAAATGGGAGCGAGAGAGGAAGTTTGCATTCAAAGCACAAATCCCAGCTGTGTTGCAAATCATTCTTAACAGTTTGCCACAAAGCAAAGAGAATGTAGCTTCAACATGGGGAAATGATTTTGTTTATTCAGTGCTTTCAGATCAAGGTGCCACACAATGAATTTAAATGTATCCATGCAGGGTGAGAATAGCTGAGTTAACTTCTTTGTTTGCCTCCTACACTTGGCATCTCAAGTAACTGCTCCACTGCTGTCCCAAATACTAGGGCTGTTCCCTATGACTTTTGGAATGGAACACTCTCACTGCTGAAATTATGAAGCAGCTTACAAGCAAAAAGAAATCTTTAATTACAACTTAAACCAAACCCCGACTACACCTTTCTGGAAGTATTTGGGCGTAGAGGGAGGGTTGCATGTTTTGCATATTTGCATTCCATTACTCTGGCTGACATCTCCCTGCTGAAGGTTAACAGGCAAACCCCGGCTCCACTTCTGGATATGAGTAGGGAACATCCCGCTCCTTATGCAGCAAACTCTGTGCTGCCTTGGTTCTGGCAGCACTGTATGAGGAATGGTTTGGGAGAGTGTCGTACCATGGCGGTGGGGACATGGCAGTCCTGTCGAGGAATCTCTGTGAGAAAATTAATAAGTACATCAGGCAAAGCTTCGGCACCATCTCCCAGCACGTTTCTATTGATATCTCTGTACATTGATGCTCTGTCTGGACATAACATGGATCCAGGCAAAGTTTAGCCAGCTCACAGAAATACAGCTACTTCCCCACTCACCCCCGGCTTTAAGAGCAACTTCCTGGGCTGCTGCCTGCCCTTCCCCCATCCCACGGCATTACATAGAAATTTACCATCCTGCATATCGACAATAAAGGGAGGGGAAGAAACAAAAGTCCTGTGTAGAGATGGAAGATTTTTGTTGCCAAAACGAGGGCTATGTCTACACTGCCCCCTCTATGCAAAAAATATGCAAATGAGGTGATGTGTGGAATATTGCCAGTCTCGTTTGCATAATTAATGAGGCTCTGGTTTTGTGCAAGATGGTTTTTTTCCTCTTTTTTTTTCAGGAAGAATGGCTCTTGTGCAAGAGGGGGTTTTTGCGCAAAAAGGAGCCGTTTAGATGGCTCCTTTTTGCGCAAAAGCCTCATGCGCAAAAATGGAGCCTAATTAATTATGCAAATGAGGCATGGCGATATTCCACACTTTGCCTCATTTGCATATTTTTTTGCGAAAGAGGGGGCAGTGTAGACATAGCACATGTGTTTGTCATGTCTACTGTTGCATCACAATGTGAATGTAAATTGTTGCATCGCAAAAGGGGTCTTTTGGTGACAAAAATCGCCAGTGTAGACAAGGCCCTAGTCGAAGACATAAGTGCTAATCTCCATGACAAGAAATGGATCAAGTCCCAATTCTATTAGAAATCATAACTGCATCTATGGACTAACAAGCCAGTTGTGCTTTGCTGCGACAGCATAGATTGCAAAGCCTAGAACCAAGTACATGAGAGCCAAGGACAAAGCGCTCTCAGCTGAAAGGCTCCAGCTGTGGAATAAACACCCACAGGATATTCAAATCCAGAATGTGAGCACCTTTAGGAAGTGCTGCAAGCCCTTTCACTTTGGTAATGCTTTTCCATCACAGCCGGAAAGCCATTCTCAACATCCGCCTCTCCCTTCTCCCTATGGCACCGCATACAAAAGAAAACCCACCCCAGGCAGAACTCTCTGTCTCTCCAGAAGGGAGAAGAACGAGAGACCTTGCACATTCACTTTTGCCCATCTATTTTCCATGGACAACACTCAAATATTCTATCGTGGTGATGAGCAGCAATACAAAGCTATGAGGTGGGTTGATAGGAGAGCAAAGATTATCCTAGACTGAAAACATTTCAGTAGATGGTGGATTTTTTAGATGAGATCCCATTAAACGGGAGAGTAGGTGGTCAAGGGAACTATTTGAAAAGTTTAATTTTTACTTCGTAGCTGTGGAAAGGTCACATATTTCATGCAGTACAGACATGCAAGAAGGGAAGGAGTTTTTCTGATTCCAGTTCCAGAACTTTACCCGGGTATTGTGCTAAAAGATTGTAGTGCCAGGAGCATCACAAGGTCTCTGGTGCTGGAAGGGGAGCTCCCAGCCACCTTTGTCTGATAACTCCAACTCTGGGCCCTAAACTCCAGCCTTGGGCCCCAGCCCCGTGCCTTTTACTGCCTTCTTTTTCAACTCTTTCCAAGCATACTTCCAGTTGCGTCCCCGTAAGAGTCTGGGTCTAGAGGAACTTAAATATTGTCCCTTAAGTTTCTTTCCTCTCAGCGATAAAGGAATTTAAACCTAGATCTTGACTTCTTTTTCCACAGGATTCAAAAGAGATACTAATGAGTAGCAACACCAAAAAGCATCTTCACTTGGGATGTTTTCTTCTCCCAGAGTTTGTCTGACTCTGTTGAGAGTCTTGGTAGCTTAATTATGATTAGAATGGATTTGCACACTGGTTAGAATGGATTTGCACACTGGTTAGAATGGATTTGCACACTGCACACAGGTCCTGCAGCTCCCAGTCCTCTCCCTCTGTATGTTCTTTTTATACTGTCCTATACAGCGGATTCAAGTTTTTGTCACTTAATCCTGGTCCACCTATATAGAGACTGAGCTGGTAACTAATCTTCCCCCAGATATTGAGAGATATAGGCAACCTTTGATCTGTAGTCAGGGTTTCTCATGGGCAGAGAAGCTTCTGGAAAGAACTTGTTTTGCAAGCACTGATGCTGAGATGATGGCTAAGATACATGGCAGGAACAGGATACAACGGAGACCCACCATGCTTGTGAGATGTTCACATGTAAAGCTGTGGGACTTGAGCACATCAAGGAACAAACAGCTGGCATTCCAAAGTTCACAGAGGCAGAAGCAGTCTCCAATTACATGTTGGTAAGAGCTGAGGGAGATAAAATATTGTAGGGCTTTGATTGAGGAAAGTACATTGAGGAGATTTAGGAAATGAATGATTGTCCTTCAGATAGCATGTGAATGGTACACTCCAGATGATGAAACATGGACTTCAAATGGAGTTTAGTGCAGACTGAGGGATGAAAGAAAAGCAATCCACATCTTGGAAGGGGGTGGAGTTGTATTTCTCTTCTGCTGTTGAGAAAGCTTGAAACAAATGGGTTATAGGTTGAAGAACTCATAGCGCTTAGAGACAAATATATGCCCATCACAGTGAAAAACAAATTCTAAGCCAACACAATGTAGCATTGAGTAAAGTAGAAAATAATAATGCAATGGAAGAGTATTCCAACAGGGGAAAGATGAGGAATAGCTGATACTGCTCTTACCAAGAAAAGATCAACCCAGAGGATATGGGTAGATAATGAGGAAACACAGATATCCAAATCACAGAGAGCTCCCAGAAACGTATTCTCATACATGCTGATCTACTAAGGAAGAATCAATGGTGGTAGTATGGGAACACTGTCACAGAGTTTCTGTACACATTTAACTAAAATTGGATGGGATGGAGGTAAACTGCAGACCAGGGACTGGTAATGGAATAACAGGCTTTCACTTCTAGTTCACTAGTTGTAACTCAGCCCGTGTTGTGAACATCTGAAAGTCACTGCCATTTGGCAGCTGTTTAGTGGTCTATGTGTAATGGCGTGGTGATGTCTCCATCCTCTTCCTGGAGAACAACAGGTGTTCATCTTACAAGTGGCACAAGCTGGCCCTTTGTTGGCAGCCTTGGTCAGGAGGGCAAGGACTCAAGAGGCAACGGAGACTGAACTTCCCCTCTCTTCACTCCAGATGTCCCTACAGATCAGGCTCTGGAGACAGGGCAGTGTGGGGAAACCTTCCCTGGTGCTGCTGCTCAGGCTGTAAGTTCTGGGTGTAAACAGGGGACTTCAGTCTCCAGAGCTGCCAAGCACCCCTAATGAGCACTTCACTTAACTCACACACAAAAAAAAAAATTGAGAGAGAGAAAGAAGCAAAATATACAGAGGAGGAGCTTGGAAGGAGCCAAAGCTGTAATTCAGAGGCCAGATTTCCGTACGGTGATGGTGCACATTTGTCTCAATGATTCAGGGGTTTGTCTATTTCAGAGCAAGAGCCCATGAAGAGAAGCACTGCAGGGTCATTGTATTTATTTGTTTGGTTTTCCAGTTTGTTCAGTTATGCAAGTTTAAATATAAGCCAAATGTTCTATTAAAATCCTTGGAAAGACATGTTTTTTGATTTACCATCAGGGGGAAAAATAGATTCCAATGGCCAAGAACAGAAGTCCTCATTTGTAACCATTTACCCTCCCGTAGTTAATGATCACCACAAATTGCAGGCTGTGGATTCTAGCACCTACATGCGCATGCATGCACACACACACACACACGCTACATACTTATTTTCCCCAGTGTGGTGCCTGGTGTGCTTTAAACTGCTAATACTTGAAATGGAGATGCCATTCAAGGAAGCTGACTGATTTTGTGGAGGGATTAAGCCAGCTCTGTGACACCACAGCCAAAAATGTGGGGATTTGTAAGCTAACTCATTGCAACCTTCCCAGCTGAGAGAGCAGGGCAGCCCTAGAAAACCTGTCCTGTTGAAAAGCAATTCATATAAGGCAGAAGTGTTGGAAGTGTATCAGCCAACACCTGTTATTGGTGCTGCAGCTTGTCTTCTCCTCCTCTGACTGCGGGGAAAGAGGCACCCACATTGCCAACACTAGTCATTTGATGAATCAGGCTCTAAAAAATCACACGGTCTGCTTTAATGTGCATGATATATGTTTAATTTGCCTCTGGATTTTGAGTCTTCAGGGCTAACGTTTTCCTCCACAATCACAAGAACCAAATATTTACTTTAGAAAATATAGATGCTGAGAGTCTCCTGCAAATCATGTAGCTCCAGGAGCTGGGCCTGTCTGTAAAGCATAAAATAGCATAAGAATTGTAATAAAGTTGTTAGAGTTGGACACAAAGAAGAAGTTTTTTTTCGTAATCTGTAAAGAAAGACACCAGCACAAGCAGATAGTGCGACTGGGTGCATACAGTGTTTGTGTAGCTTAGCTGCAGCCTCTGGGTCCTTTGCAAGATACCACGGTAGTCCTCAGTTTCGAAAATATTGGGCACCAGACTTCAAATGTATAAATCAGCCCCGCTTCTAGTGCAAAATAACTCGCTGAAAGATGGGTTCTGGGACAATTCTCTCTATATATTATCTTATAAGTTATATCAATTTAAATGTTGCAAAAACATTCCTCCCAATTTTGATGGTTTTTTTTTTCTGACTAGCTCTTCAGAGAACTAAATATTCCTTGCCCTGCCCCAAACATGTAATGGCAAGTTCCACTTGGGAGAAATGCAAATAATTCAAAAGCCGTGTTTGTGCTAAGATGGTGAATTACCGCTGGGACAAATTCCTCCAAGTTGGAGGGCTGGGGGGGGGGGGGGAAGATTTCATGAGGAAGACCTCAGCTTAGGAGGGAAATGTCAGAGCATCAGCCTGAAAGAAACATGTTGGTACCCATGAAAAATCCAAATTTTACACAAAAATGCCGGCTAATGCCCAAATTCTACAAGCTGCTCCTTCTGGATAAAGACCTGCCTCCTAGTGAAAGCCCCCTAACTTCACTGGAGTTCTGTCTGAGTCCATGAGGGCAGAGAATTTTGTAGGATTGAAACCTAAACTTGCCATCTCCTCCATGGAGCACAGCCTGCAGACCTGAGCTCTGGGCTGAGGAGAGCTGCAGGGCTAAGAGAAGGGGTCCTCCCCATCAAGCTGAGGAATGGCAGCGGAGCCACTCAGAGCAGAGAGCCCCATGCCATTCTACCTCTGCTCTCAGTTCCGTGGGGCACCATAGTCAAGAATGACCAATTTTACCCTCAGCCCCCATCCCTGCTCCTTCTCTGGTCTGCAGAGTTGAAGGTGTTTCCAGCCTGATGAGTAGCAGGAAGTCCCAGAAACCTCACCCAATCCTTCACAGATATTATCAAACTCATTGTGTAAACCCAACAAGTCCAGATACTCTAGAAAAGTATCTCAAATGGTCTCCAAACTTTCTGAGAGCAGCAGGTTAGTTTCTGGGCAGTCCTGTTCCCCTGTGTTTGGGCTTAAAGGAAAAAATCATGCCCACTCCTAGAAAAAATTATCACTTCTCCCTTAAGATCAGGGCTTTGGGGCTTCTGCAGCCCTCTGTGGCTTGGGATTTTAGCAGTCCACTGTGGTGTGGAGCATGGGGCTAAACTATGTAAATTAGTTTGATGGCCCTGTGACAGGAGACCCCATGCAATTGCCTTGCTTTCTGCCACCTAATGCTGGCCCTACTTGCAACCTCCCTAAACCACTGCCTGACTCCTCGACTGGTTGCAACCCCCCTAGGTTGAGAAACTCTGGTCTAGGGACTACCCACAAATATGTGAGGCTTCCCCCTTTCCTTTGCTGCAGGGAACTGTTTCCCTGCGCCTTCCTTTAGATGCAACAAGACCCCTATCATGGTCGAAAGGGCCAGGGTACAGAGCATCTAATCACTTCGGGTACATCTAGACTGCAGCGCTATTTCGGGATGTCAGAGGTATCCCAAAATAGCTATTCTGCATCTTTTTAAACCAGCCCATTATTTCGAAAATAGATTTTGAAATAATGGGCTCACTATTCCAACGTCCCTGTAACCCTCGTTCCACAAGGGTTAAGGGACATTTTGGAATAGCGGCTTATTTCGAAATTAGATTGAAGTAAGATACGTCATTTGCGTAGCTCAGATGGTGTATCTTATTTTGACCTGTGGGTGCAGTGTAGATGCACCCTTTCTTATCAGAGGGTAAACTACTGCTGCCTCTTGGTAATCATCTTGGCTCTGCTGGTAGACTCTGCATCGCTAACCACTACCTCTGCTTGCCAAGCAATGTATAGTTTGAGGCATGCATCTGGCAGGCAATGGTTGGGTAGAGCTGGGAACAATGTGTGTTGTCAGAATGGGGGAATAGAGGGGGGGGGAATTAAATGTATCACTCAGCCACAAAGGAGGGACATAAAGGCATTTCACACACAAGGCAAATGGGAGATTAAACAAAGTCCCACTTTCTCCAGCTCGCTGCGCCCTAGGAGAATCGCAGGGAGTACAAAACCATGAAAACAATAACCCCAGCTGCGAGAGCAATGAGGCAATTTGTTAGGGAGATGACATTTTTAACGAGAAACACTAGCTGGAAGAGAACAAAAGGGCCTGTTTGGTCAGAAAGATGCTCTTGATACTCCTCTGAAGTGCATGAAAAAGTAATTTCATTCCAGCATCATATCCAGAGCAGCTGAATTTCCTGAGGCTCCAGATGTTGTCCAGTGCAGATGCTGAACAAATGGAACTCTGTCTCAACAGATTTAAGAAAAAAAACAGCACCAGGGAATTTTACAGACTTAAAAAGCTGACAAAATAATTGAGAGGAGGGAGAAAGGGAGGTCTTGAAACTGGATTTGTTTTACTAGATATGGAGTAAATAGCTCTTAATTGTCTTTCAGCTAATTGAAGGAGCTGAAAATGTGGATTAGCGAAATACCAAGCTCTGACTGCATGTGTTGTTTTGTGGCCTTCCTCTGCTCTCTTTAGAAATTATTTGGCTGTGATGATGCTCTTTTTGCTTCCAAAAAAGAGATTTTGCAGTCTTTATTCATGCCAGTAGTTTATGGGACTATTTGCAGTGGCGCTGGAACTATTTTTTGGGGGGTGAGGGACGGTGCTGAGCTTTGCCTCTTTCCCCCATTTACATCTGTTGAGATTGAGTTGCCAACTCTCACAAACTGGACGGATTGGACTCCACTGCTGCAAATGACGTCCTGTCCCTCTGGAGTGGGAGAGTTGGCAACTCTCACCCCCTCAGGCTAGGGCCACAGCTGGGCGCAGCTGCAGAGCCCTGGGCTGACGGTGGGACCCCGGGGCTGGCAGGACCAGTGGGCTGCAGAGCCCATGTCAGAGCCTGCAAGCAGCAGGAACCCAAAGGCCAAAGGGGCTGGCAGGTGATGGGACCTCTAGGGGCTGGCAAACCATGTGTGGCTGGCAGGTCCCCGTGGGGGCCACCCGGGGTACGTCTACACTGCACAGTTATTTCAGAATAAGCTATTCCGGAATAGTTATACTGAAAGGCTGCGTCTAGACTGGCATGATTTTCCGCAAATGCTTTTAATGGAAAAGTTTTCTGTTAAAAGCATTTGCGGAAAAGAGCGTCTAGATTAGCACAGACGCTTTTCCGCAAAAGCACTTTTTGCGGAAAAGCGTCCCTGGCCAATCTAGACGCACTTTTGCGCAAGAAAGCCCCGATCGCCATTTTAGCCATTGGGGCTTTTTTGCGCAAAACAATTCTGGGTTGTCTACACTGGCCCTCTTGTGCAAAAGCATTTGCGCAAGAGGGCTTTTGCCCGAACGGGAGCAGCATAGTATTTGTGCAAGAACACTGACAATCTTACATGAGATCGTCAGTGTTCTTGCGCAAATTCAAGCAGCCAGTGTAGACAGCTGGCAAGTTTTTCCGGAAAAGCGGCTGATTTTCCAGAAAAACTGGCCAGTCTAGACACAGCCAAATAGTTTATTTCTAAATAGCACATATACACTGCAGGGAAGCCTCAAAATTAGTCTGAGGCAGGCTTCCCTAATGTAGACGCACTGTCTTGATTTAGAGCCCCAGGAGGAATAACTTAGAATGGCCCTGGTGAGGGGCTATTTCAAAATAGCAGAAGTGGAGCGTCTACACACACCTTATTTCGAAATAGCTATTTCAGAATAGGCATTATTCTTCACAGAATGAGGTTTACAGAAGTCAAAAAAAATGATTTCGAAATAACGGAATTGCTGTATAGACACTCACATAGTTATTTTGGAATAACAGCCGTTATTCCAAAATAACTTTGCTGTGTAGACACACCCCTAGAGGCCAGGACATGGGGCTGGTGGAGCTGGCAGCAGGACCTGCCCCCAGGTTTGGGGAAGCCACGTTCAATACCTGGGGGGTGCTGCAGCACCCCCTGCATCTTTACTCCCCATGCTTATGATGACTTGCAACAGTAAATGCTACTCTGTGAAAGTGAGTATCACAGAATCAGCCCCTACAAAATTATGGTTACTTTTTAATGGTGAACAATAGTTTACCATATTCCAGAGGTATGCAGGTGTCTGTCTGGTCTCTTTTGTTAGTTAGAGCAGCCTCAGGTCTTCTCTAACTTACAAATCCCTTATAGGTCCTGGAAAGCAGAGAATAATTACCCCTTTAAAAAAAACAATATCTCATTTTAACACCGTTACCTCCTACCAAGTGATAGCAGATATTGAGGGCAGGGACCAAGACAGAAATCAAACATTCCCCCTGCTCACACAGGACCGGAGCCTTTACACAGCACATTGTGGAACACCACTGCAACATGTCTTCCCAAAACTGAATATTTGCTTGCCTGCGAAGAAAAATAACTTGGACTGCCACCTGGTGACACCCGCCATAACAAGATGTCTATAATGATGCTTTCTGCTAAGGTTTGAGATGATTGTCGATTTCGGTGTAGGGCTAGTGAAAGAGGAATTAGAATAGCAAGGGGGGTTTCATTTCAGGGCTGCGATCTTTCAGCAGCTGTGTGTGGTGGTGATTCGTTTGGAATAGGAATGGCAGCAGATACAGCCAGGCAGATGTGGGTGAGGTCTAAAGGAGCGCATGGAGCTGTGATCACATTTGAAATGAGTTTGAAGAGCCCAGCGGGTGAGCAGGGATGTTTTAGGTAAAGACTGAGGCACCCTGCTTGAGATGCATGGGAAGAACTTGTACACCATCTGTACACACTGCACCCCATCCCCTGCTAATTGTAATCCTAAGTAACAATAATAAAACCTAACACTTGATCAGGTTCACAATGCTGGCTCAGGACCAGATAGAAAACACTTATAAGCAAACTGAATCAATTATTTTTCATATGTGCATTGACAAAGTAATTGCATCAGACATGTTCACAAGCCACAAAGAGTCACGATCTTACACTGCTGCCCTACACATTCATGAAAGGCTTCTAAAAGCAAACACTACCTTGTTATTGTAATTTGTTGTTACTCCAGGATATATGTGGCATTGCTCGGGTCCTTATAGGAAGTCAGGGCAGAGAGTGGGGGTGGAGAAATCAGGGGTGAGGACTGGGAGGTTTGGGGGATTCACTTGGGCCACCCATGGCAGTGAGGGGAGTGCTGCTGTAGTGATGGTAGCTCCCTGGGGTGCTTAAGGCCACACTGCCTGGTGGATGGTTCCTCTTTGGGGGGCAGGGTCTGTGCTGCCCAACCCCAGCCCATGGCTCCTGGGGTGTTGGCGGAGGCTGTGCTGCCCAGCCCTAACCCACATCTCCTCCAGGGTGAGGGGAAGGGAAGGGCTGCACTAGCAGATGGGGCAGGGGCCTGCTCATCTGCAGAGAGGAGGTCAGGGCCGCACTGCCTGGCCTGGTGGTGCTCCCAAGCCACTGGCTGGTGGGGCTCCCCCCACCCCGGCACTGCAGCTGAGGACTGGGGGAGTGGATAGGGGTTTGGGGCAGGTGGCAAGCAATATAGAGAGCTCTGGCCCCAGCTGGCCACTCCCTTCTTGATGAGGCCACCTGCCTGCGAACACTCTGCCGTGTAACTGTCCCTCACGCTCACTGCCCCCAGTAGTCACTGCAGAGCATAACTGTCCCTACTCTCAGAATCCTGCCTCTGAGTTATGGAAAACAATCCCATCCCAGGCATTTCCTGTTTTCCTGGCACAAGCAAACCCTGACCTTGCTTTAAGTTAGGATAAGAGGAAGCTTCATACCAATTTTGGTGGTCTTATATTTTATCATTTAGGGGGAGCTCTTGAACAAACAGACTCACAGATAGACACACAAACTCTCTAAAATGTATGTACAGATGATGATGATACAAGGGGTTTCATGGAGGGCTGGCTTTATACACGGTTGTCAGTTTATTTAAAGTCTGTAACCCTCACTGAAGCACTAATGAGGCAAAAGAATTACTAGGGTGGAAACTAATTAAGCATTAAACATAGATATTTGTCAGCTTCTTATTCAGAGATGGGTTGGTAAGAGATTTCCTTTAATTAAATCAGAAAGCCAAGCCCAGCGATAGTTGGGAGAGTGTCTCCACTGCAGATAAGGACAGATTTCATTCCATGGCGCTTTTGGGAATGAGGAGCTAGGCTTCGCAGGAGACAAAAGCTAATAATGCAAGGAGTCGTGCTCCCTAGATATTGTCAACTATTGCATCACTGTGTGAAAGGACATTCACTGAACTTCTGAATGCTTGTTTGGCCAATCGAATTCAATGCTTGTTTGGCCAATCGCCTTACTGTTTCTTCATATGAGTGTACAGGGGATGGCTCTTCTTCCTATGAACAGCCATATTCCCATGCAAAGACAGAGATTTGTGCACAGACAGGACCAGCCAACATTCATTATTGACTTACTTTGTGTGGTTTTCCCATCTAAAACATGCCAGTTATCCAATCAGGGAGCAGAAACAATACCATGTGCTCAATCACACACTACAAACAGGGGGGCAGCCAAAGGGAAGCGTATGCAAACAGCCCAAAGGCTGAAATGGGTTTGCACAAAACTTGTGCATAATGAAGACATTTGCAGAAATAAGTTTGTCAAATGTGTGTGTGGCGCGGGGGAAGGAAACTATTTTTTCTAGGGGTTTTTTTTTTTCATTTTCTGCTGTCCCACCACTGGGGAGATAACGGGGGATTGGCTCAACCCTGGGAGCAAGTTAGAGCAGCCACAGGATTGCTTTAAATTCTGTTTG
Organism: Pelochelys cantorii; assembly: GCA_032595735.1. Taxonomy (NCBI): domain Eukaryota; kingdom Metazoa; phylum Chordata; order Testudines; family Trionychidae; genus Pelochelys; species Pelochelys cantorii. Next base: position 34,760,812 of record CM064338.1, on the reverse strand, counting down.
TGAGATCTGGGGCTGAGACCAGGAGTCAGTGACATGGAGTTGGTCATGCTAGCTTTACAATACCCAGAGGTACTCCTGTGCAATACGGCTACTTCATTTCAGCAACTCTCCGGCTCTTTTGTGCCATAGAAGCAGCTCGAAGAGGCAGGAGCTGGTTCTGAGGATTTGGCCCTGTGGTCCTTGTGGGTCACTCCACTGGTGCAGTCTCAATGCAGGGGAAAAGGTGTTATCAGAGGGGGTCTGCAGCTGAGTAGAAAGGGGAGGGAGAGATGTGTCTGCATTCTGCTCCTGGAGTCTCTTCAGACTGGAACACACATGGCTTTGACATTGGAAAGGGGTGGCAGCCAGCCAGGGGGAAGCACCTGCACTGCATAGCTCCTCTCCCCTCCAGACTGCCAGCCAATATGACTGGATGACCCACTGCATGGGAGATTAAGGGGGAGAGGAGGGAAAGTGAGTGACTGGTGGTTATGAGGAATGAGAGGACAAATGGAGGAATCCAGGAAGATATTTCTCTAACACTGGTACAAAATCATAACCTTATTATTTGATGAAGTCTACTTGTCCGTACTAAGGCATGTGGCTTCTCTTAATGCTACACCAGATTTAGTCTCTTCCACCATGTTCTCCTCTGAGTGATGGATGATGTATCTCAGTCTGACTGAGCCTTTGAAGATGTAAAGTGCTAACTAAGGACCTATGAGATATATGTAAAGTACCTAAGTGCTTATGAGATCATCATCGTCATCACCATAATTAATGATTACTAGTGCCTGGGGAGCCTGGCGGCACATTCACAGGAAAAAAATCTGCTCTTCACAAGTGTCTTTATGAGCCAGGGATAGAAATAAACTTTGACGAGGATGGTGTAGCAGCACCTTGAGAGTGGGTGAAAATCATTGTAAATATCACACATTCAAACACTGGTGTCCATGCCCTGCTTTCTAGGGCCATGTGCACTTTCCCATGCACCTTTCTTATAACAAACAAAAATAAACTTCTTGGACAGAGATGTTAACTGGGAATACTAAATACCACTTTGGCTGCTGGGGGAAATCACCCCTCCCTTCAGAAACACATGGGAATGATGGTTTCCTTACTTAGGATTTCCCGCAGGAGCATAGTGCATATTTTCAAAATCATTAGGGATAGATTGTTCTAAAGATAGTCTAAACTCCTGGCTTTTTACCTGGAGAGAGAGTAAAAGAGAAATCATGAGAATTTACAAGATTTTTGATCATAATGAGGTATTGTGGATTGCTGTTTTCTTTTCTGCATGTCTAACAAGAATTTAAATGATAAACTATCTTGAGCATCAGTTGTGTTAGATCTAGTTAACAGTGAACGTGACTGGGAGTTTAGGACTGAAGAGATCATAAAGGGTGAGCTGAATGGCTGAGAAAAAATAGATAGTTACATATTGCAGACTGTACGTCTACACAGCTTCCCTCTTCCGCAAAAGCCGATGCAAATGAAGAGCGGATTAGCATATTGCCACACTTCATTTGCATAATTAATTAGGAGCCATTTTTGCACAAGAGGTTTTTGTGTAAGAGCCGTTCTTCCTGAAAAAAATGAGGAAGAATGGCTCTTGGGCAAGAGGGGGTTTTTGTGCAAGAACCTCTTGTGCAAAAACGGCTCCTAATTAATTATGCAAACAAAGCGTGGCAATATGCTAATCCACGCTTCATTTGCATAGGCTTTTGCAGAAGAGGGAAGCTGTGTAGACATAGCCACATGTGTTAGATAAAGATATAGATGATATAGATATACTCATAGTCATACTGGAGACTAGGTGTAATATGTGTGTTATATATATATATATATATATATATATATATATATGTACAGGGCTCGACAAATCAGTGAATCTACTCACCCATGGCAGTAGATTTCAGGTGGTCGCCACGTTCACCAGAGGTGCACACATGCGCAATGCGGGGCTGGCGCATGCGCAGTGCAGGGCTGGCGAGTAGATTTCGCCGTGGTTTGTCAAGCCCTGTGAATATATATATATATTACACACACAGTATATATATATAAACTTTTTTCCAACTTTCCAGACTCTGAATCATCTTCGAATAAGATCCCAACATATGTGTTAGATCCTAAAAATGTGTTAGAAGTTAATATCAGGTCCAGGAAAAGCATAGCCCTCTAATGTATGGGATCGAACCTGGGCATTCAGCCATCTTTCCATTTTCCATAGTCTCGCTCTCTGTTGCTCTCTCTCTCCATGGTGTGTGGATTAAAGAAGTTTGTGGAATAATGGAAACCAAAGGAAGTAAAATGTATTGTACCAAGTTTCCTTGCCAGGGAGGCTGCCCTTCACGGGGAATTAGTAATTAGATACAGGACTATCCCTCTCTGTCTCTCTCTCGCTCTCTGTTACTATGGTATGAATCCAGAAGTCATTTGAGTATGCCTGCAGTAGGGCTGAGGGGAAAACAACAGGAGTGAAAAAAAAGCAAGGTTTTGACATCTGTTTTTGTTCTCTTCAGAATGAAATTGAGCCCTTTGGAGAGCCACTCTCCCTGCATCCCCCAGAATCACCTGGGGATTAATGTCCTTGCCTGGGTTACGGATGACCAAATTTCAGATCCCTGTACTATACCTGGTAAATTATATCATGGGCCTGAGAAACCTTCCCGCTCCAAAAAGGGGTTTGAAACAGATATGTTTCCACCAAACATTTCAGTTTTTACAAAATGATATTTTTGATAGAAACAAAGGTCCATCAAAAATTTCTCAGCCAGCTCTAATGATGGTATGAAGAATGAAGTCCCTAGATATTCTATCTCTCTCAGTAGCCCTTGTGCCTCAAACCTTCATGCATGTGTCTTTGACCAGTGTGAAATTCACTATATATGTGTTTTGGTGAGACAAGGAACATAGAAATTGCCAGACTGGATCAATCCCAAAGCTCAACCAGTCCTGAATCCTGGCTCTGACAGCAGTCAATGCCAGATGCTTCAGTGGAAGATGTAAGAACCCCACCATAGATAGCTGTCTGATAATCTACCTCCATATTCGGTCTCATCTTGATCCCTCACAGTCAGTGATACTTAAAACCCTGCAGCTTGAGGTTTTTTATCGCTTCTGAAGTTTGTTAGCATTATTCATGATAGTTCTGGATATTCTTGAGGTCCATATATGTGTCTCCCTATTCCATTTTAAATCCCCTTAAACTGTCAACCTCAGTGACCTTCCAGTTCTAGAGTCTCATCACACAAAAGCATTTCCTCTTGTTGGTTTTGAATTGCCCACGTTTTGATTTCATGCAATGATCCCTCATTCTTTTGTTATGAGACAGGGCTGCCCCATGACCGGAGGATCGTCAGCAGTGGAAATATGCCCAGGATCGGGCCCCTTTGTGCCACTAGTCATCTGTACAACTGTAGTATTCAGTGCTGGCTCTGTTTCCTCTCGAATAATGGAAAGGTGCATAAGGGGCAATCAGTATTGGTTTAACTTAGAGCAGGTTTTAGGCTGCTCTAAATTAAGCTGCAGTGTCAGACTGGCCTCTGGTTGGACCCAGGATTGAATCTAACCAGAGCATTTGATCCCAAAGGGTTTCCCTCTGCCTCGGGTTCTGCACTGAGGTTAGACTAACTGGACCCAATTATCTGACTCAAAATGGACAATCAGAGAGTAGAATAAGACAATGTATTGGGAAAAGAAACAAAATATTCCTCAGGTTGGAGTACATCCTGGCCCTATGACTGCTGGGTGTGAAGCACAGTCATCCTCTTCCCTCTCTTGCCCTAGAGACCACTCATAATTCTTTCCCCCAAGAACGTAGGTGAGGAGACGATGAAGTGGAAAATGGGCCCTCATTCACTTGTAATTGTGGAGTGACACAGTGCTATGTTAGACCCACTAGCCACTTGGTACCTCACACCTTTTTAGCATCAATTATTTTGTCCACACAGCCTAATCATGTAATTAATTAGATGAATTATTATCTATTTAATTAATTATATTCATAACCTGCACTGATTATTGTAGAGCCTTATGTTCCTTAACCAACTGCAGTGCAATAATTTTTTAAAACAAAAAGATAACAAAATAACTCCATAGCCCAGTACTAGAAATAGCAGTCTTTTGGCATAGATGGATGGCAAATATGAGGTATATGAATACTATCACACTCCCTAAGAATTGTGAGACAATATTCTTTTCTTTCAAAGGGTGTGTGTTATCCCTCTTCCAGCTCTATGCTGTGGCTACTGATGTTCATAACTTAGTCAAATCGGACCTTGAAACAGTTTTTGCTATTGCAATCTCATCTGCATTGTTCAGGCAAAGACAAGCCAGGCAGTTTTTTTCTGGTCTGGTGTCCTCATCTTCATAGCCTCCCTCCCACATCTAGCATGTGAATGAAATATGAAAACAGCTCTGTGTCTCATTTGGGCACGGGCATACCTTGACTATATAAAGTGCTCCCTTTATTTATTACCTTTATTAATAACTGGATAGCTGTTAAACTTAAAAAACAACAAATGGTCTGGTAGCACTTTATAGACTAACAAAACATATAGATGGTATCATGAGCTTTTGTGGGCACAGCCCACTTCTTCAGATGACCAGAGTTTTGAGTTTAGGATGTGCAGACCCAAAATAAATAGGGGAGAAGGGAGAGAGGGGAAGGAAAAAAAGGAGGGGGGTGGGAAACAAGGGGCAGAGAGTATGAAAATATCAAAAAACAGAACTGGCAATCAGTGAGCACCTGAAGATTGGATAGTTAAAAAGAAGCAGATAAGGATCAAAGGACAGCAATAGATAGGAAGGGTACTAATGCAAGAATCTACACAGACAAAGAACTGTTTGCACCTTCATTGAATATTAAGTTGATAATGTCCCAGCCATCCCTCATTTCGATTGAGGCCCTCAGCACGAGGATTGAACTTGTGGATGAATTGTAATTCCAACACCTCTCTGTGTATTTGACTTGTAGAATTGGTTTGTGACGAGTCAGCCACCTGGAGATCTTTTAAAGAGTGATTAGGTAGATTGAAGTGCTCTCCAACAAGTTTCTGTATGTTCCCTTTACGTATATCTGATTTGTGTTCATTGATGCTTTCTCTTAGGGACTGTCCAGTGTGTCCAATATATATATACATACCAGTGGGGCATTGCTGGCATTTGATGGCATAAATCAAATAGCTGTTGGAGGCTTGGGTTACTTGCCAGTAGGTATGTAAAATCCTGTTCAATTGGTTAACCCATTAAACATAATGTTTAATCGGTTAAAGGGGAGGGAAGTGGGTAGACCACTCCCGCCTGGCTGGACTAGAGCTGCCCCCTGCCAACTGCGTCCAGGTTGGCGCGCTCTCTCCCCACCCCTCCCTACTGTGGACAGGGGCTGCTCCAATGTCAGGCCCCACAGAGCTGGAGCAACCCCCTGCCTGCAGCGGGCAGGGACCTGCTCCAGTCCCCACCGGTTAACAAGTCACATCCCTACTCACCAGCATGGGCCTGAATACACACACCTTTAAAAAAGCTTTTGAAAATCTGTCTCCTGATCTAAATTGAAAAATGACCTGCAGCTACTTAAGGCTGTTTTAAGCCATCACGTTGGCTTCCAAACAGCTGATTCATATGTTCCATATTCCAGGGAAAATAAACGGCACATGCTCACAATTCTGTCTATCTAATAGCTTCAGTGCTTCCCTCAGGACTTTATCATTTCGGTCTTAAAATGATTAACTAAAGAGAACCATATTAGTAGTGAGCTAGCTTCCAATGTGAACATCACTGCTTTCCCCTAGCAGAAATGTTCATGGCATTTCTTTCTTTGGTTCTTTAAGATGTGTTTTTAAGTGAAACAAATACAAATAGTCAGAGCGTCTGATTCTGATCTTAGTTGCGTTCATTTTACAGTAAGAATAGTCATACTGGGTCAGGAAGACATGCCACCAACTTAAGTCTGTTGAGTGGCTATCAGCACCTTCGTGTTATTAGCACCCACACTCTAACCAGATGAACTAGCCAGCCCACTACTGTAACTCCACTGACTGCAGAAGCGTAACTCCTGATTTACACTGGTGTTGCATTAGAACCAACCCTAGAGGCCACTCAATAGAAGTAAACAGCAGAGCAAAAGCAAGTCAGCAAATAAAACTGTTTTTGCATAATAAAATATGCTGGGACTTACTGACCCCTGCATTATTACAGTTTTATGCCAGCATAAATCTACCAGTTTACATTAGTGACGTCACGACAGTGCTAAATTGGTCACACTATTCTTATACAGAAAGACTCTCAGGGTATGTCTACACTAGCCCCTAGTTCGAACTAGGGAGGCTAATGTAAGCATTCGAAGTTGCAAATCAAGCCCATGATTTAAATATCCCACGCTTGATTTGCATCTTCCCGGCTGGTCGCCATTTTTTGAAATTTACAAGTCCGGACTAACTGCCTGCGTCTACACGCGGCAGGGACCCGGTAGTTCAAAGTAAAGCCCTAAATCGAACTACCTGTTAAACCTCATTCCAGGAGGAATAACAGGTAGTTCGAACAAGGGCTTTATTTCATGCGGGTCCCTGCCGCACGTAGACGCGGGCAGTTAGTCCGGACTTGTAAATTTCAAAAATGGCGACCAGCCGGGAAGATGCAAATCAAGCGTGGGATATTTAAATCCCGGGCTTGATTTGCAACTTTGAATGCTTACATTAGCCTCCCTAGTTTGAACTAGGGGGCTAGTGTAGACATACCCTCACTGTGAGCCTGTGAATTTAAACATAGTACACAGATGAACCATATGAGGCTCAAATGGCAAATCTTTCCTAGCTAAAAATAAGGTATTAAAAAATAGGGACCTGGTGGGTCAGGATATTAGTGATAGGATGTGTGTGTGTGTGGCAGGGGTCAGGTCCAGTTTGTTGGTTCAAGTGCAGACCAGATTAAAGGACTGATTCAAAGAGTTACCAAGGACCTGCAATTCCCACTGGTTTTAGTCAGATCTGAGAGCCTTTGGCATTTCACAGAAGGTAGCTCACTAACCCACATGTGCTTAGCTACTACCATCTGAAGGCTGTAGTTTGATGATCTCTGTGAAATGAGCTGGTGGGTTCAGCCCAGTTCTCAGTGGAGAGAAGTCCCCATCCCAAAATTTCTATCTCATTTTTGTCACCAGGATCAGAAGAGAGGCTACTGACTCACTAGGTCTAGACCGCAACTTAAGTATGATTACATATACATGCAAATATAAATGCAAATATATGCAAATAGCTTCTTTCACACTGACGGGCATGAATACAAAGATTAAGGCAAGACTACACAACATGCAGGCCCAATTTAAGTCAGTTCTGTTGATATTAATAAAATGCAATATTTACCTGAGTTTCACCCACATGACAGCACTTTTAATGAGCAACGACAATCCAGGAATTTAACTACTAAAACGCATCTCAACCAAAGACCATTATATTGACTTGCCGTTGTGGAGCATGTTCCCAGTGGAGGCCATGTTCAAAAGATCCCACCCGCGGGCCACATGTTGAGCCCCACGTAAACCCAAACCATACTGCGGGCCGCAAACAAACGGGCCACATGCCGCATGTTGAATAGCCCTGTTTTAAATCCTAGTGATGGGCTCCAAGTCTGGTGTGGGACCGGGGCACACTGACAAGGGGCATTGAGAGGAGAGGGGAAACCTGCCCTGCTGCTACTGTGGCTGTCTCTGTCTTGTGCATAAATAGAAGAATCTGGTCTCTGTGCCTTTAACACAGAATGATTCAGGAGCACGACATCCTGTAAAGGAATGTTAAAATATAAACTGTAAGTACCTGGAAATTATGAATATGAAACAGAAAATGTTAAGTATAAGCAGAATATGCAGTCTGCTGGGTCCTTTAAATCTTCTTTCAGCACCCTGATTTTTAGATATATGTTATAAATGCTACTCCTTGTTTGATCACACTACAGCTGATGCTGGGCCACAGTTAAACTTTGCTGCTTGCCCATGGTGCCTTGCAAGTAAAGCATTTGGTCTGGTAGGCACATAGATCCCAAATCAGTTTTGTGTGGATGAATCCCGCCCTCAATGTCTTTGACATGAGAAGGCATGAACCGCAAAAAGCTGGCAGTGAATTTCAATTCCTTGAGTCTGAGCTGAGGCCCAAAGCAAAGATCTGAGATAAAACAAATGTATTTGCACTTGGGAAATATTCCACACCCAGGGGCATGTTGGGAAAATGGCTGAGAGAGTTGGATTCCGATCTATATCTGTGACCCTGGTGTCAAAAAGAGGAAAATGAGGATGAAGATGACAATGATAAAGGGGCCTGGGAATTTGACGATATACCAAGGAGAAGATTGTTGAATTTGTATTCTTGTAAACTCTTCCAAACTCCCCTCTAGATAATTGGACAGTCAAAGCCAAGAATGGTCCAACTGTCACTGAAAGATAAATTGGAATTAACAATGTAACCAGAGTATATTTGTACTGACAATGGAGGAAAATTATTTAGGGGAAAAAAACTATAAGAAGAAAAGAACTGTTGTTTTTACAACAATCGGACCATTGTTGCTAAGTTTTCAAGGCTTTAAAGGTGGCTACACAGCCTATGATGGCTTGTATGGAAAATGTAACTGCAATTGTTTTCCAGAAAAGATAACTGCCTGTAGCTGAAAAGCACAGACCCATTCTCATCTCTCCCCACTTAATGCAAAGTATATGTTTGACTCTAAGGGTATGTCTAGGCTACATCCCTCTGTCGCCAGAGGGATGTAAATTAGACATACTGAAATTGCTAAGGAAGCGGGGATTTAAATCTCCCGTGCTTCATTAGCATAAAAATGACCACCGCTTTTTGTCGCCACGGAGCTATGGCAATGAAAAGGGCAGTCTAGCCACCGTTCTATCATTCACTAAAGCCTTTGGCAACAGATCCCTTATGCCTCGTAAAATGAGGCATACAGGATCTGTCGCCAAAGGCTTTAGTGAACGATAGAACCGCGGCTAGACTGCCACTTTTCGTTGCCAAAGCTCCATGGCGACAAAAAGCGGCAGCCATTTTTATGCTAATGAAGCACAGGAGATTTAAATCCCTGCTTCATTATCAATTTCGGTGTGTCTAATTTACATCCCTCTGACGACAGAGGGATGTAGTCTAGACATACCCTAACAGAGGTTCAGTATTAGGCATGTCCAGCCATGCATTTCTACCCACTTCCCCCAAAGCAATGCCTTAGGCTGAGATCCGTTAGACCCAGCATCCCCTCTAATTTTTGCCATCTGTGTGTGGAATAAATTTTGTTTTGTGCATGTGCAATGTGCACCACCAGTAGGGGAAAAAAAACCTTAGCTGTGGGTGCTCTGCTAATGAACTGGGTGACATTTGAATCTGTCCTGGGTGGCTGTCCAAGCACTCATTTTACAGAGAACACTGGTTAGACCCCATTCTGGTTAACAGATCTGCTCAGCCTTCCCCTCAGACTGGCACTGTGCTTTGATTAGTCCCTTCTCCCTTTGACCCTAGTTCTCTGCTCCACTACTACCCAGGCCCTCTAGCTCCTTTTCCCTGGGTCTGCCAACTCAGTATTGTGTCTGTCAGTACCTTAGTTTCACTATTGTACCCTCCCCCGCAGCCTCCTTGAACATTTTAGTATCCTTTATCATCATCATCATCATATTTTTTCGCCCAAAACCTCACTGTGGCCCAGTATGAGCCTGCACTCTCACACCTAGTAGTTCCCTAGCAGGAACTTGAGGGGGTAACAGAAGATAATGATCTAATGGAGGCAGGGAGTCTGGGTGAGCCAAAGAGCCAACTAACACATGAAGGGCACAGGAAGGAAGTAGAGGCTCACAGAAATTTCAGATATCTCAGAGGAGGGAGGAGGGAGACCTCAGCACCTGTGCTGGGGAAAGGATGAAAAACACAATGTAAATGGTGTCACTGCAAGGGACTTTAAAGGTGCTGGTGGAGGGAACATAAATGAGCATGGTGCAGATACTCAACTAGCTCAGGTCTACGCTAAAAGGAAAGCTCGACTCAAGCTACGCAAATCCAGCTACGTTAATTATGTAGCTGGAATTGACAGACCATGATTTGAGTTTCCCCATCATCCGCATAGTGGGAGGCCAACAGGAGCAAACACTACCATCAGTTTCCCTACTCACCGGAGCAGGCATACCAGCCACCAATGGGGGTGCCCTCTGAGTTCAATTTAGCAGGTCTTAACTAGAGCCGCAAAATCGAACTCTAGACGATTAATCATGATATCGTCAATACAGTGTCAATCTTCCGCTTTGTGAAGACAAGCCCCTACTGGAGTCTGAGCAGGTTTCTGTGTTTCAAGAAGGCAGAAGTGGAGCACTGCCCAGGTACACCCATCTAAGACCTGATGTTGTCATTTATCTCACATTGGTCTCAGAAGTACAGACTGCTGACAGGGGGCAATGCATCAGGCAAAGTTCAGGGGTTTGCCTAGACTCTCCACAGTCACATTTGGGTTTGTTCTTTAATTTCCACTTGGTCATATTCTCAGCAATCTTTGCCATCCCAATCTGGTTTGATCTAGCGTACAGCCATGTTGTTGTTCAAGGTCAACACCTGTACTCGGTGGAACAGATTTCCCCAAACTTTAGTGCTATCACCAATGTTCAATGTCTACACCAATGACCAATCAGAATTCTCTGATATGTGAGGATCCATTTATGCGGAAGATCTCTGCTCTGTCACACAGACCGACCTCAGAACATTAAGCACATCCTAACAGGCTCCCTGACTGTAATTGGATGTTGCTATAGCACATGGTTCCTGAATGCCAACCACAGTTTGCTTCTTCCATCTAAAACAGTCAGGCCATCAGTGAATCAGATATTTTGGGCTGATACCCCCCCCCCCTTGAGCCCCGTGACCATCCAGCATACATTGGAGTCACAGACTGAATGTTGACATTCAGAGAGCACATCAAGAAGTTGAAAAGAAACTCAAGAAATTGTGTATTCTAGGAACTGGCCAACACAATATGGGAAGCTGACCCCACAACCCTCCTAGCAACTACTCTTGCCATGTTTTTCTCAACTGAGAACTGCACCCTGCTATGATTAGGCTCAAGCTATGCACACAAAATTGATACTGAACTCAATCAAGCTTGCAGGATCATCACAGGGAATTTGAAACTGACGCCCACACTGTCACAATACTGCTAGTATCCGTGATAATGTCACCTCCTATATCCTCCTTTTCACAATCAGGCCATGTCTATACTTACCCGCAGTTCAACGCTCTGAAGGTTGATTTTATGGTGTTCAACTTAGCTGGTCTAATAAGGACCTGCTAAATTGAATGCTAAGGATGCCCCTGTTGACACTCTTACTCCTACTCCTCACGAGGAGTGAAGGAAGTCAACGGGAGCATTTCTCCCATTGACCTCCTGTTGTGGGGCCGGTGCCAAAATTCAAATGAAAGTATGTCTCCTGCAGCTACGCAATTACACATTACATACATTATTTAAGATTATTACATGCTGATTTTGTGAGGAGCGGTAACTATTTCAAAGACCATTCAACCTGTTAGAAGATTTTGGATCATCAAATTGTATTTAAGTCCTGTAACATAATAGGAGCAAGATTTTCTGTGCACTTCCAGAAACGTATCTGAAAAATCCGCAAACACATTCATCTGCATGTGAAAAACCCTGCACTTAAATAAGCGCAGGGACACTCAGATGCACAATTACCCAGTATGCAGTAGCAGTTTCCAGTTTGCACACATACAGATTTCATGCAAATAGGTGCTTATGCCCATATTGAACATCTTTAGGGTCAGTCTGAAAACGTGTTCCAAAATATAGCTCTCTTATACCTGACCCTTTTATGTGTTACATAGGGTTTTTCATAATGACAAAAGTTGTTTAATAAGGGTCTAGTATGGTGCCTTGGTTGTTGCACAGTTCAGATCCGAACTCATCCCTGGGCTAAGAATTGTCCGGTCACTGCTGTTTGCCATGTCTGATGGGCTGGAAATCTGATACTTTCTTGCCAGTTCTTCTAGGAGCTAGACTAAGCCATATTCCATTGAGCCTTGATGTTCCTCATCATTTCACTATTAGCTGGTCAAAGAATCCTCTGAAACAAATCTCTCTCCTCTTGAGCCAGAAACAATTCCATGTGAGCACCCTGGCACAGACTATCCAAACTCTCTTCAGAATTCCTGAGCTCTTCTGATAGCCACCTTGCTCCAGACACAATATGGAAACAACTTGATCAAATAGACTGGAGCTGGTCTTTCTAAAGCTTTTACAAGCACATATTTTTAGATAAATGATGCAGCTGTTGCCCAAGCTGTTTCAGCTGCCTTCAGTATTACTAGACCTGGAATTACTTCCATATTACCTCTTTTGGCTTTAAGCAAGATCTTGTGGGAAGGGCAAGAGGAAGGAGTATGGAACAGCCTCTAATGTTAAACCTCTTCTCCTGTGTGAGCCCATAAGACCCGGGAGTTTTACAGCCTCTTGCGGTAAGTTTACATTTCTGCATCATTGTTGGCACCAGAACAAACCTGGAGGCAGTCTGGAGACACTCATGCTTTCCTGCTATATTTGGTGACTGCCTAAGCACCTATGCCCAATACATTTAACTGATTATTAATTATTATTATTATTACAAAGACATTTTCAGATTTTCATGATAAAGTTCACCTGGCTATTGGCTAAGTGCTAATGACAATTACAGTCCTGTTCCTCATGCAATCAAAAGAAACTGTGAAGTTAGATCTTTTAAAAAAATCCTCCACAGGCCTCATTCCTTTATTTAGAACAGAACTTCTTTGTTGTGTGATCTTGTTAGCTATGAGATTCATTCTGAATCTAATTCACGTCACAATAAGGTGATTTCACAGTTCTGAAATGGGCCTAAGAGTGCTCTCAGGATGCTATGAACATAAAGGGTCAAATCCAGAGGGTGACATGTAAGGAGGTGATGCTATCATATGATACATCTTGTCACATATGCTACAGCAGCAGCCCAGCTCAAACACTTGCTACAACAACAGAAGGGTTTTTTTCATTCATGAACTCATCTGTCAACCTAGCGGTGTCTACTCCTGGGCTTAAGTTAGCTTAATTATGTCTTGCAGGGGTACGAATTTTTCATATCCTTGAGCAACATCACTTGATTGACTACATTTTAGGTAGGAAAAGTGCCTTGGGTTTCCATAAGTTTCCTCACATTCCTTGGCTGCTCTGTTATTGTAAAAAGTATCGGTGTTGCAGGGGAACAGGTAGAAGAAGCCACAAGTAAAAGTGAGAGTTGGTTTACTTCAATTTCCATCCACCTCTTGGTGGCTTTCCTTACTCTTTCCTCTCAAAAGCCCCTCAGCTGCATATGTAAGGCTACATCTACACTACAGGGTTTTTGCACAAAACCGCCCATTTTTGTGCAAAAACCTGTGGAGCATCCACACCTCAAGTGCATTTTTGCGCAAGTAAATTTACAGCAAATCAAAAGAACAGAGGGGTTTTTGTGGTATAAGTATTCCTCTTTCTTCGAAGAATAACTCCTTTTTGCATAAGAGTTCTTGTGCAAAAAGGTGTGTGTGGATGGGCAACAGGGGGTTTTTGTGCAAAAAGATCCAATTGAAAAAAGCACAGGTGCTCTGGAGGCTATTCTGTGAATAACAGTCAGAGCTTTCTTTCAAGAGAGCATCCATGCAGTTTGGACGCGCTCATGAGCAAAAGCGGAAAAAGTGGAAAAAGTTTCAGTGTTTGGTTTCAGTTTTCATAAAAACATAAGAACGGTCATACTGGGTCAGACCAAAGGTCCATCTAGCCCAGTATCCTGTCTGCCAACAGTGGCCAATACCAGATGCCCCAGAGGGAGGGAACACAGCAGGTAATCATCACATGATCCCTCTCCTGTCATCCATTTCCTGACAAATAGAGGCTAGGGACACCATTCCTACCCATCCTGGCTAATAGCCATTGATGGACCTAACCTCCATGAATCTATCTAACTCTTTCTTAAACCCTGTTGAAGTCCTAGTCTTCACAACATCCTCTGGCAAGGAGTTCCACAGGTTGATTGTGTGCTGTGTGAAGAACTTTCTTTTATTTGTTTTAAACCTCCTGCCCATTAATTTCATTTGGTGGCCCCTAGTTCTTATATTATGGGAACAAGTAAATAATTTTTTCCTTATTCACTTTCTCCACACCACTCATAATTTTATAGACCTCTATTATATCCCCCCTTAGTCTCTTCTTTTCCAAGCTGAAAAGTCCTAGTCTCTTTAATTTCTCCTCATATGGGACCCGTTCCAAACCCCTAATCATTTTAGTTGCCTTTCTCTGAACCTTTTCTAATGCCAGTATGTCTTTTTTGAGATGAGGAAACCACATCAGTACACAGTATTCAAGATATGGGCATACCATGGATTTATATAAGGACAATAAGATATTCTCCATCTTATTCTCTATTCTTTTTTTTTTTCTTTTTAAATGATTCCTAACATCCTGTTAGCTTTTTTGACACTCTTGTTAATGCATCCCAGAATCATGTTTGCTTTTTTTGCAACAGCATCACACTGTTGACTCATATTTAACTTGTGGTCCACTATGACCCCTAGATCCCTTTTGGCAGTACTCCTTCCTAGATAGTCGCTTCCCATTCTGTATGTGTGAAACAGATTGTTCCTTCCTACGTGGAATACTTTGCATTTGTCCTTCTTAAAATTCACCCTATTTACCTCAGACCATTTCTTCAGTTTGTCCAGACCATTTTGAATTATGACCCTATCCTCCAAGCAGTTCCAACCCCTCCCAGCTTGGTATCATCTGCAAAATTAATAAGCGTACTCTCTTTGCCAATATCTAAATCATTGATGAAGATATTGAACAGTACCAGTGCCAAAACAGACCCCTGCGGAGCCCCACTTATTATGCCCTTCCAGCATGATTTTGAACTGTTAATAATAACTCTTTGAGAATGGTTATCCAGCCAGTTATGCACCCACTTTTAAGTTGTATTTGCCTAGTTTATTGATAAGAAGATCCTGCGAGACTGTGTCAAATGCCTTACTAAAGACTAGGTATACCACGTCCATGTTAAATCTGTTTTCTTCCCATGCTGCATATTTGTGTCAACAGGAGCCCTGCTTGGTGATGGCCCAGACTCAAGGGAAAGAGAATCATCTGTTCACCTAGACAAGCATCTGCTTTTGGACACTGGAATGTATTTTATGTTAGCTGAATGTCACTTGCTAAACAGACCAATATGTCCCTGTGCATGTGTATCTGTTTCAGCGGAGGTGTTCTTGCCCTGAGGTATGTTTGTTATGTGGGAACTCCAAAAATTTAGATCAGTTCAGATAAGGGTTCAGAAATCAGGATCATTTCCCAAAACATATCCATACGAGAATTAGGTCCAATCCACACCATACTACCCCAAAGTTTGAGGCCATTTAAATCCAGAATGTGGTTTAAATCCGAATGGAATCTGATCCATTTTAAAATGGTGAAATTTTGATCCTGAAAAGAACTACTCCACAATAAGAAAGTCTTCAGATCTGTTGTCCCTGGGAAGGCCCATCCCTACCATTAAATACTGCACCTGAAAAGTTGGGCTGGTGAACTCAAAAGGATCTCTCAAGAGACTTCTACCATGTCCTGATAGAAACAGGTTACATTGTTATTTCAGGTCTGGCATTAAACCTGGATTCAGACTGCTCCAGAACTGGGAGTGTTTGGATCTAATGTTCTAGTTCAGTTCCCTTCTTCCCCCTGTGCTTTGGGTTCTCCTGCCCAGTGGGGGAACCCAGGGATGGTGGGGGTATCTGGGTATGGTGGACTGTAACTCAGCTGCCAGATTGCATGGCAAGGTTATCCCAAAGTCACAGCCTATCACACATTCATCCACATTATTTATCATGTGTATTGGGATAGTAAAAAGGACAAGCCAAGTCAGGGAGCAGGACCCTGGTTGTCCAAGGTACTGTACCAACACAGGACTGAAAGATGGCCCACTGCACAAGCAAGCTAAGGTAAGTAGTTACTTTGAAACCTTGATGTTACTTGTCATCTGCTATTATTTAAGTTACACATGAAAACAAGCAGCCATTGATGCTATGAAAATATATGAACTGAACTCACATGAATAAAAAAGTATTTAATCATAGTGTGATTATTACCATGAGACTGTGAAAGGAATGCTAAGTAACAGCATGGAAACCACTCTAGGGAGTGCAATCTAATATAAGAACAAGGGCTTTGGAGGAAACGCTGAGTTCAGTTTCAGGCAGTGCTGCTGACTCATATGGCCAAGTCACTTTAAACTCCGTGCCTTGATTTCCTTTTTATGCAATGATAAAAATTACATCTGAGAAAGGGACTAAAGTTTCAGATTTTCCATTTCTCTCTCTCTCTCTTAGATAGCGATAGAGATAGAGATATTCTTTGGCTTCTTTTGGGGGGTGTTGAGGAGAAGACACTTGTTTGATGATTTTTCACCAACTGCAGCCTCATCTGTTGTTAATCACACTGCAGATTAATGAGGGCGTTTTTTACATCATTACATGCCATCTTTTGTGGTAAAAAAGAAAAAGTTAGCTTGGGAGGGAGTTGGATAAGAAGGAACAAGATAATATATGACAAAATAAAGTAGAGTTTAGAAAAAAAGAAGTGCTAAATAAAATGACTAGGGAGTTTTATGTGGAAAACTAAAGATGGAAAGGGGAAAAATAGAAAAATCTGACAACCTGCCCTGCAATAATTCACACACCCACACAGACTCAAAAACTAATGTGACATTGACAAGTAAGTCAAAGTATTCTTTACCTCAATTATCAACAGACGCTGCTGTCTGACGGTCTTGGCTCCTCAGTCCTATGTGCTCCTGCATTTGGAGGTGGGTTGCAAGCATGGCAGACAGCCTGAGGGAATGCTTGGCAATGTGAGGCAGAAGTCTGGATGAAGGCTCAGAAGTGTCTGGGCTTGGAAGCAGCAAAGGGTGCTTTCAAAATAATTAAATAAATAAACATTTAATCATGAGGGGATTGCTGAGGAGAGCTGCTGCAGACTATGCCTCAGAAGTGACAGCTGTGAGGAACATATCCCTCCAAGCTCCTAGGTTGGCAACCAACCTCCAGAAGGAGCATTTTAGTCTCTACACCGATTATGTAGAGCAGGGGTGGGCAAAAGGGCCTCCGCGGGGTGGATCTGGCCCACCAAGTGGGTGGATCCGGCCCACGGAGGCCCTACTGCTACCCCATCCCCAGGGCAATTAGGGTCTGGCGGAGGAAGAGCTGCATGAAGCTTCCTTTGCCCTGCCCCGGACCTGTGAGGAGCCTGCGGCACTTCAAAGTTCCATGTGCTCTTTGCAGGGTGGGAGGAGGCTTCCTGCGCTCCCCCGCCCCCAGGCCCTGATTGGTGGGGGAGCGTGCCAAGCCTCTTCCAGGGCATGGGTGCCTAGCGGGAAGGGGGGGCAAAGGGGCTCCCCCAGACCAATCATGGTCTGGGGGTAGCCCCGCCCCTTCCTATTTAGGCCCCGCCCCTTCCGGAGCAGCCCAGGGCTACTTCAAAAATTTTTGAAGTGGCCCCTGGGCAAAAATTATTGCCTACCCCTAATATAGAGGGTGATACTAACCCATTAGGAACAAATAAAACAGACAAAACCATTTTCATAACACATTACTCATATTAGCTCGTTAATCCTCACAAGAGCCTGGTGAGGTAGGTCAGCCAGGGTCGATCTAGCAACCCTGACTCACACCAGCAATCCTCACTCAGACAAGGAATCCTCTTGACTTGAATGGCACCCACACATACGTGTTCCTTTTACACATGGAGAAACTGAAGCATATTGAGGTTTGGGGAATTAGCCAATGCCACACAGTCAGTTTAAGAGGCACACATTGAATTCTGGAGTTTATGGTTCTTGGCACTGATTTCACTCCTTTGGGCAACTCTACCGCCCGTTACTAAGGCTCTTACTTGAGTTCAGACATGTGTTTCATGTGTTTCTTGCACTGTAGATTTCTTTATATTGTTGTGCGTGCTTGCCATGTAGATTGCAGTAGTTGCCACGTAGATGAAGGATCTCTCATTTCAAACTCTGCATCGTCCCAGCCTACCATGTTCACACCTTGCTGTGGAGTGACATGGAAGATATTAACTGTGAATGATTCTGAACTTCATTCCTCCTTCATCATGCTTAGGGCTCTGCCTAAGTCACAACCATGAAATCTGGTCTTTTGCATGCTTTTACTGAGGTCTGCTCACAGGGAGGGGCAACGGGGGCTGGTGTCCTGGGGCCTGGTGGAGTGAAAGGGCTTTTGGCCCTTTAAATCACCACCAGAGCCTGGTGCAGCACAGTCCCGGCAGCACTGAGGGCTGGCTGGGAGAGGGGCAGCATAGTCTCAGGGCGATGTTGAGGGCTGGTGACCTCTATCCTCATCCTTTCTGCCCAAGCCCCACCCCGTCTGGACCTCTGGCTCTGGGCCCCCTCCCCACACTGTGCAAAGCCCAGGAACATTTGTAGCCGGTCCTGTTTTTACTCTATACTATACAGATTTCACAGGGGAGACCAGCATTTCTCAAAATGGGGAGCCTGACCCTAAAAGAGGTTGCTGGATGCTATATGGGGTTGTGATATTGCTACCCTTACTTCTGCGCTGCCTTCAGAGCTGGGCGGCTGGGGAGCAGCAGCTGTTGCCTGGGAGCGCCATAACAACAGCAGCACAGAAGTAAGGGTGGCAATACAATCTCATGCCATCCTTTACTTCTGCATTGCTGCTGGCAGTGGCTCTGCCTTCAAAGCTGTGATCACTGCTAACAGCTGTCGCTCTCCACTTGCCCAGCTCTGAAGGCAGCATTGTCACATGCAGTAGGACAGAAGAAAGGGTAGCCTTACTGCAACCCCCGCCCACATACATACTATAACCTTGCCCCCTCCCCTCTCCCACAACTCCCTGTTTGGATCAAGACCCCCACAATCACAGTACCAATAGTTACAATAAAATAGTTTAAATCGAGAAAATGATTATCATTTTGAAAATCTTATGACCATGAAATTAACCAAAATGGACCGTGAATTTGGTAGGGCCCTAATCATACTCAAAGTTTGTTTTTCCTCCTCTAGCATAATTATAATAATAATTCCTTGCATTTACAGAGCAAGACAATGGATTTTGCAGATTACAGAGCAAATCCCGGTCCCACTGAAAAGCTTTCCTTGATTCCAGTAAGACCAGAATTTGGCCCTATATTTGTTTACCCAGGGACTGCTACACCCACTAATGAAATGTAACTGCCTCTGTGAATGGAACAGAGTATAAAACTTACCAGCAGCCTGTTTGCTACCACAACAGTTCAGGAGAGGAACTGAAAAAAAAAATTAAATGGGAACTCCAGGGGAATTTCAGTAGAGAAATTTCCAAAATTGGAATTTAGCCAGGGTACTGGACTAATTCTGACCATGAGACCTTCAGTGACAAGTTGTCTTGGTTTTATAGTTCATCAGGAAAGCAGGTGGTGTTCTAATAAGAAAGAATGGATTGTGTGTATGGTCTCTAAAGCACACAGCAGAAGGGAAGTCCAATGGGCATTTGTAAAAGAAATCTGACTGGCAACAAAAGCAGCAAGATCCTATTCTGTCCCTCCTGCCTGCTGGAGCAATGGTGTGTTTTACACATTAACCTCTTGGTCTCATGAGCTTCACGGGGCCAGACGGTGCAGAGGTGAAAGGTCACCGTAACAATGAAGCAATGTTTTATAAAGGTCTGTGCTCCTAAAATATGTTCCCAAATTCCTTCCAGATACTCAACTTGTTGATGGACATTTTATTTGTAGCTGAAACCACAAACAAACTGCAGCCGCAAGCCCTCTTAAATCATACAGCCTCCCCAGAATGGCTATAATTCCCTCTGAGTCACATTAACGTGGGTCTATAAATGTCTGGAAGGCATAAAGTGCTAATGCAGGTCATTATTCTTTCCACTCCCATCATCTATCGGATTATTCCCACATAGATTTCTTCTTTTCCCCCCCGAATCATTTGAAGAACAGGGCATATTTCTTTGTCAAAATCAAGTACTATCTCTGTGGATCTACACAATGGTCAGATTACACTGAGATTTAAAACATATTTCTCTGCTGTA
This sequence comes from Pelochelys cantorii, assembly GCA_032595735.1. NCBI lineage: Eukaryota > Metazoa > Chordata > Testudines > Trionychidae > Pelochelys > Pelochelys cantorii. Next base: position 34,740,710 of record CM064338.1, on the reverse strand, counting down.
TTAATCAGATCAGACATTCAGGCCAGGTGAGATTCTCTGGGGTCAGTTCTCAAGTTTTTTTCAGGGACAATATCAGCTGGCAGAAGGCACTGGATTCCCTCTTTTGGTTGCAGCTAAGGAAAAACAACAAAAACTCCTAGCAGCTGGAAATTAAAGGGACTATGCAATGAACTGCACTGAAGAGAAAGGCGGGGTGCGTGTCTAATATCATCAAGTCATTTTGTTCCAAATTCCAAGGTCATCCCCCTTTTCACTGGCTTTGCTCCTGGTGTTGCAAAGCCAGGAGAGGTGATGACTCCAACTGTCCTATGCCATCAGAGGATAGCCCAGTGCCAGGGCAACCCTCAGCTGGATGGTTGGACTCCCTTTATAAATGCTTAGTAACACTGGAGCTGGTTTCCTCATTTCTCTCACTGTTTTGTGTAACAGGCTTGAAAGGTTCTCCTTCAGACTTCCAGTCACCATCGGTTCTCCCGTCAGACACATGTTGCATGACATACCCTAGAGCCAGGGCCCAGAGATCTGTTCTCATGTCTCACACACACAGCAGGCTGGTCCCTCTTTCGGTCCTAGTATTTTCAGCAGAAAGCACTGATGCCCTGGGCTCCCTTCGGGGACTGCGCCCACTCATTATACACAGTATCAAAAAATAAAGGCAAACTCTACTCTGCTGAAGAAAGTGCTGGATGCAGGTATATGAATGGGAAATCAGTCTTTCCTGGGGAAAAGAAAAAGGTTTTCAAATGAAATGTGCCGAAGCTGAGAATACCCTTTGTCCCTATTGATTTCTTAATGAACCCATCAGGAGAGGCAAGGTTCCATATTGTCCACTCGTCCAACTAGATCACTCTGTTCTAATTACCGGAATGTCTTTTGCCTTCCTCCCTCCTCGCCTGATGCTACATCTTGAGCATTTGCAAAGGCTGTGAAGATCGGACCTGTTTGAGAAATGTCTGGGACACTACTCAGGATAAGTACTGTTTCAGGTCTAAACCAGTGCTTCTTAACAAAGACATGGATATTGCTCAGAGGCATACGGCTCTACGGCCTTATCCCAAACACCTAGGATGGTCTCAAGTTGCAGTGGCGGTGGTCTAAGCTGGATATTAGTAAAAACTATTTCATTAGGAGGGTGATGAAGCACTGGAATGGGTTACCTAGGGATGTGGTGGAATCTCCAGGTTTTTAATTCCTGGCTTGGCAAAGCCCTGGCTGGGATGATTTAGTTGGGATTGGTCCTGCTTTTAGCAGAGGGTTGGATTCAGTGATCTCCTGAGGTCTCTTCCAACCCTGTGATTCTATGATCAGTCACAAATTGTGCTTGGCCAGAAGATTTTTTTCACAATCCACTGAATTGAATCTCCTTTTTTTGCTAGAAACAGCAAATAGCCCAGTATTAAATTATTCAAGTGGAGAGTCGGTACAAAAGAGGGATATCACAAACCAGTTTCCAGCATTACTTCTGGGGATCTCATGCTAAAGATTAAATGGAAAGGAGGAGTCAGTTTCTTACCAAACAGAAATTTGTTATTGTCATCTTTGATAATATATCCCTACAACTTAAATTACATGTGCATTTATTTCCACACTTACTTATGCTTAAGAAACTGTTGTGACATTAAATGAATTCTTCTTGCTCTCCTATATCTTTTATCACTGTTGACCGAGGGTGGAAATACTTTTACTAAGTGCTCCCAGAGTTCAATAGAACTTCATCATTGGTAGTAGATGAGTGATTGGTAAGCTTCAAACAGTTCGAGAGTTCAGGCTGAGTTCAGATAAGAACTCAGAAATTGAGATGCTTTTCCAAAGCTCATCAGAACTTTTCATAGTGTCCGTCTACAAATCTCTACTGGAAATGTTGAAAGAACACGCTTTTGGCGGGGTGGAGTGGGAGTTCCAGTATTTTGTGCTTCTGATTCGGTTAGAAATAAGCCAAGAACATCCGTTTTTACATAATTTTTGTCATTTTCTTCTCAAAAACAATTGCCACATTTGTCTGGAATGAGGAGTAATGGTAGTTCGAATAAGGAGCTTTAATTCGAACTACCTAGTCCGTGCTGCATGTAGCCGCGGGCAGGGAGTTCGAACTACAGGGCATTTAAAAATGGCGGCGCCCGGGAACATGCAAATAAAGCCCGGGATATTTAAATCCCGGCTTCATTTGTAAGTTCGAATGCCTACATTAGCCACCCTAGTTCGAACTAGGGTGGCAGTGTAGACATACCCTTAGAGACTAACAAAAATATATATGGTATCACGAGCTTTTGTGGGCAAACCCCACTTCCTCAGGTGAGCAGAGTCATTCACAGGTGCTTAGCACCCTTCCTCCCAATGACAAAAGTTTTACCCCAGCAAGTGCAAGTGTGAATGCTGCTTAGTGGGTAGGATCACTGGATGAAAATGAAAGCTGCTTGTGGGGGCTACAAGTATTTTGTCAGCAAAAGTGCTAGAAAACAGTGTTCCTACTTGCTGACTTTTAGCAACAGGGCTGGGCTGTGTTGACAGTGTTGGCATTTAATGCTACATAGTGGAGACACACCCTAAGATGATAGTCCAAGTCACCTTGGTAACCACCCTGAGTGTAGATGGTTGAGGAGGGTAAAAGGTTCAGGAGTGCTTAAGAAAGGCCAGTCATGACACAGTGAAATCTGTGAGTGCACTAAGATAGCTCCATGAGGCAAAATGAAGACCTCCCAGAGCTGGAAGAAAGTTACAGATCCTTCTACTGTCACTTTGGAGAACTCCTGCTATTGGGATGCTCACGCCAGTAAGCTGCCCATTTGGGCAGCCACCCAGGAAAGATTCAAATGCCACCCAGCTGATTAGCAAAGCAGCACAGTGACACCAGGAGTTTCTACTGGTGGTGCCCATCCACACACGCCTCAGTGCAAAAAACAAAATATATTCCGCACCTGGATGGAAAAAATTAGAAGAGACCCTGGCTCACACTTGCTTTTAAAGCTTTGTAAGTGCCAACTTATGAGTGTCAGAGAAAGTCCTCTGCCGGTATGTCCAGAAGTCAAACTTCATCATCAGGCAGCTATGAGCCAAGAAACGGAGTGTGAGAAATCTGCTTAGCTTTTCCAGAGCAACCTCTCTCCACAATCAGACCCACCGATGGTGGGAGGAGGCAAAGGGGCAGTTACCCTGGGGCCCAAGGTTCTTGGCCACTGCTGCTGCTACTGCCGCAGTGGCAGCGTGCAAAGACCCAGGCCCTTTAAATTGCTACTCGAACACTGCATTGTGTGCTCTGGATGGGGTGTGGGGGGAGTGCACCATGCTCTGGGCAGCACGGAGGGCTGCTTTGGGGCCAGTGTGGTGCACTGTGGGCAGCACTCAGGACTGGTTGCTCTGGCCCATCCCCTTCCACCCGAAGCTCTGCCCCTTCTGGGAGCGTGGAGGCAACCCCTGCATACACCTTGACCAGTGGCCCATGGAGGCTGTCAGTGCCCCTGTCCACAACAGTATAGTTAAACCAAGGGCTATGTTATGATAGGGACCAAATAAGATTTAAAAGCTACCTAAAAGCAAAGGCCCTTAATGCTTGGGAGCATGTGATGATTTGTTTTGCAATTGTATTATTTACAATGGTCTTTTTCTCATGTGAAGTGTTTATGGTTCTAGTGAGCATGAGTGCATCTGAAGCTGCACATTGATTTTTAAGGGACACGGTCAAGTTCTAAAGACCATGGTTAGATGTGCTTTCAAAATATTATAGGGAGAGTCGACTGTGTTTTAAAATAGTTTGAGTTTTAAGCCCCTCCTCTCCAAGGGGAAATTCATTACCAAAAAAATAAAAATGAAGACTGTCATCACTCTTTTGGAAGGACCTGCACAAATGTAGCTAATAAAATATATTGCCTAAAGTTCTGCTGACATAATTTGCTGATGCCTTTGCACAGAGAGGTACTGGCTTGATAAGTGCTAGGTTCTGTAAATTGTCCTTTTTGTTCAGTTAAAAGAGCCATATTAATTGCAGGTCTATTCTAAACAGAAGGGAACACTATTTGCCAAGTGGCGAGGGAAAAAAACAGGTAGAAAAATATAGTGCATGCTGCATATTCAAGATCATCAGATGTCAGAGGCAATAAGAAATATAAATTAAAAATATGTATGAAAATAAATGAAAACCATATCTTTTTTCCACTAGCAAATCAGCCATGTCTAAAAGTGACTGGGCAATTCAATTGTTAAACTGCAGAAATCCCTCATGTTACAGGTTGAAGGACAAACGATATTCTCTGATTCACAGGTATGCTACAGATTAGGTGCATCATAAATATGCACCATAAAATACGCTCTCAGAGGCAGGTATGTGATCCTATTGAAAAATTCTTTAGAATATACTGGTGAATAATAATGTCTCTATGGAGGAATGATAAACCAACCTGTATAATTCTCTTTCAGGCTTATAATTCTCCAGGATGGCTTAAAAATGCTATTGGAAGGCTCTCTTTTTCTCCTCAGCTATATAATTTTTAGGGTGATTTCTATAGACCCTCATCTGATATACATAGAACCTAACATCCCTACTGCATATTTCCATAAAGTTCATGTGAGCCCCTGAAATAATAATTTGGCCTTTTCCACATATAATGGCAAAGCAAAGGGGGATAACACACTGTGATTTTACTTCCCTCCCTTTCCTTGAAAATCCACGATGCTCTTGGTCCTGACTGAGACCAAGAGGCTACAGGACAATACCATTTAAGTATAGGCTGGGCAAGCATTAATCAGTCTGGATTTATTGACTGGAATGAAACTGTAATCTCTTTTGAATGGATGCTTACACCATGAGAGATTGGAGTAGCCAAGTAATCAGATGTCACTTGCTGGGATGCCTACATTTTTGAGGCAGGTCAGCAGTGCTTAGCATCTCTTCTAGTCAGAAGTGCTCAGATTTAGGTTTCACAAGATTTAGCTCAAGGAAGAGGATTGAAATAGGAGGCAGCATAGTTTTTTAGTTAAAGAAGAAACTGGTAATCAAAAGCCCTGTGGTCTGTTCCTGATCCTGTCACTCATTCACTCAAGGCCTGATCCAACGCCAGTTGAAACTAATAGAAAAAATCAGATTCTAAGGGGCAGGTTTATGCCATTGTAGGAGTAGTGGTTTTCCTCAACCCTACTCGGGGGCACTCTGGGTGTGTCTACACAGCAAAGTTATTTCAGAACAACAGCTGTTCTTCCGAAATAACTATGCGAGTGTCTACACAGCAATTCCGTTATATTGAAATTATTTCAAAATAACAGATGGTTTATTTCAACTTCTGTAAACCTCATTCTACAAAGAATAACACCCATTCTGAAATAGATATTTTGAAATAAGGTGTGTGTAGATGCTCCACTTCTGCTATTTCGAAATAGCCCCTCACCAGGGCCATTCTAAGTTATTCCTCCTGGGGCTCTAAATCGAGATAGCACGTCTACATTAGGGAAGCCTGCCTCAGACTAATTTTGAGGCTTCCCTGCAGTATAGATGTACTGTTTCAAAATAAACTATTTCGGAATAGCTTATTTTGAAATAACTGTCCAGTGTAGACATAGCCTAAAGGAGCTTCTTCTGTCCCTGGGACAGGCTAAGCAGCCATTTGAAGTTCCATTTCTTTTATAATAGCACTTCTCCTTTCATCCAAGTTATCCTCACCATGTCCCCACCACACCTATCTCTCTGTGGATAAAGCTCTTGTGGAGGGAGTGCAGAACTGGTGCTGTGCTGACATACAGGCTCGTGGAGAGCATGGCTCTGCTCCTGTCCCACGGTTGTTTGTAGCAGCTTACTGGGTACAGAGGTGCCTTAGGGCAATGGTAAATCTGACGTTACATTTCCTTGGGTTTCTTGGTGTTTCAATTCGCTCACATGTAAAATGGCAGAATACTTTCCTCATAGGACTCTTGTGAGGTATAACTAATATCTGCAAAATGCTTTGACGTCGTCTGCCTTTACTTCAGTTGACATGCACAAGAGGCTCTCCCCAATCTGTCACAGACCATTGGTCTGATCTGCATGCAGAATCTGTACCCAATTAACCTGAATTTTTTTTTTAAAGAAAAAATTAAGTCAGACCAATGCCAACCTATCTTGTGGACTCTCGTAGCAATTGAGCTTAATTTGATTATTAAATCTAAATCTATACAAGCCAGGTTGAAATCGATTTGCTTACACAGGGCTAAAGCAAAGTGACTTAGTGGAACAAGCAAAGCCTTTGAAAACAGCTTGTTCCTGCAATATTTTATGTGATGGCTACTTGTCCTCCACACACGCCAAATAAAAGGAAAATGTCAAAATGCAGAACAGAGGTCTCCTTATAGTAACAGGTGCAGACCAAGAGCTTGCCTTATTTTGTGATTCCTTTCCCAGTGACACAAATATATTTGCTATGAAAGAGCATAAGTAATGCAGCATCAGACTACTTTTTCTCTTCTTTCTTTTATTACTATTATCGCTAATTACAGGCATAAAATCCAGGTAATAAACAGCTTACATTTTCTGCAAAGAAAATTATGTGCATAATTATAGGCACATGTTCAGCTGAGATACTAAGGCACCCAGTGCTTCCACAGATGATAATTGTCAACCTTTGCACTGTCATTAAGTCTAAATGGGAACCCTAATTATTTTCCAAACGAGCAAACAGTAAGCTTGTCTTGATTAGTTCTGTTATGGCAATGAACAAAACAGATTTCTGTACAGGTTAATTAACCGTTTTTATGAATGTCCTGGCCCCCTCTCCCCAAAACCCACATTGTCAGCAAATATTTGTGCTAATTAGCCCTGTATTGTTTTAATGCTGTGTGATATTATTACCTGGATTATATTATTAGGAATCCTGATTATTGGAAACTTCATTCGAAGTGCTCACCTCAGACTGTGCTGCATTTTCTTTGATTCACCGTTTTTATGTGGTTCCTGGCCTTCTTTTTCCCTGTGCATTCTATGGGACTTGGAACAGTAGCTTATTTCTCTCAAGCCTCTTTGATGCATTATTTTGATTAATAAGCTTGGTATAAGTGTTCTGTCACTGGCTTCCATTTCACTACTTATTCATGTAAGAGAGTTTTCATTTCAGATTTACATAAGTCATACAGAGGGACTCTAATGAGGATGGAACATGCACAAAGATTCAATAGACTGCTGGATTCTATTCATCACCATGGATAAACAGTCAGACTACATGAACTATCCTGGAACAAAGGATGTAGCCAATACTTGAAGAGTGGAAAGTTCTGACTGAAAAAGATGTGTGAAAGCTTCAGAGGGGTAGCCGAGTTAGTCTGTAAGAGGAAAAAATTAAAAAACAACAAATAGTCTGGTAGTACTTTAAAGACTAACAAACCATGTTGATGGTATCATGAGCTTTCATGGGCACAGCCCACCTCTGTAGATAATGTGTGAGTCATGCCAGATGTCAGCTCCCTATGCCACGCTGTGGCTACAAGGACTAATGAAATCCTGGGATGGACAAACAGGTGAATCTTGAATACATAAAGAGGATATTTTAGCTCTATATTTGACCCTGCTCTGACTACTGCTGGAATACTGTGTTCCGTTTTAGTGCCCAACATTCTACAACATGGTTCATAAGTTGGAGAGTGCTCAAGAGAATGACAAAGGATTTGAAAATATGCTTTATAGTGATAGACTCAAAGAGCTCAATATATTTCACTAAACAAGGAGAAACGTTGAGTTGAGTGCAGTCCATGACTGTCCACATGGGGAACAAATATTTAATAATGGACATTTCAATCTACCCAAGAAAGGGGTAGAGGTACCAAGCCATTTCCTCCAGAGAAGTGGCTGCGGTGAGACGCTGCTGAAGATGGAGATGAAAAAAGGGGGAAAGGTCGGGCCAGACCCTCTGCTGATGTCAATCAGCGCAGATCCATTGAAATCAATGGAGATAGGCTGATTTGAACCAGTTGAGTACCTGGTCCTCTTCTACCTCTTTCCCATTCTTGTTTCTAACCTAACCAGGTTTCAAACATAATGAATATATTTTTTTCACCTTATAAAGAAATTGGACTTCAAAGTTAATGTGGAGTAAAATGCTCCCAGTGCTCAAGGCCAAATATAATGATTTGTGCAAGTTAGCGCGGGAAAAAAATCACAGAGCTGAAAAAATATAGGCGCTTCCTGTGGTGAGAACACCTAAAAGGCAATGAAATTCCATTACCTGCCCATTTCAGAGCTGCCACTTGTCAGTGCTATATGCTATTTGTGGGAAGCCACTAATTGTAGCTTCCATGAAATGGCTTGAATCCTTTCCAAGCTGAGGCACAGTGCATGCCAAATGTGTGAGCTGGAAGCTGCGGAAAGCCAGATGCCCCAGCCAAAGGGGAAAGTTGACCACTTTCCTTTGCCCTATGTATTATTCCCTGATCCAATGAAAAGCTGAACATCTTCTGTAGATGGCTGACCACCCTCTGTGATGGATATGAGTTTCCTACATATCCTCGGGGGGGCGGGACTTATTGAATTAAATGCAAAGATTATGTATTATTGTGGGCCAGAATTACATATAAATGCTTAGAAGGAGTAGGGAGAGATGTATGGTGAGCAGTTCAAAGTACTATATTGAAAATGCGTGAGGCAAGAAGCGTCTTTCGGGACAATAGGTGTGAAGCAAATTTCCTAAGGAATACTTAGGCCAGGTCTACACTAAAAGGGAACGTTGAATCAATATAAGCTACTCCAGCTATGTTAATTATGTACCTGGAGTTGATGTACCTTAATTTGAGTTTCCCCACCATCCCCACAGTGGGAGGCTGACAGGAGCAAACACTCCCATTGGCTTCCCTTACTCCTCACGGAAGCAGGGGGAGTGCCATCTGAGTTTGATTTAGTGAGTCTTAACTAGAATCGCTAAATTGAACTCCAGAAGATCGATTGCAGCATCGTCAATCTTCCATTTAGTGAAGACATGGCCTTAGGGAGAGATTAATGCAAATTCCCCAGCTCTGCTTAGGTAAAAACACAAACTTTCATAAGTACACCCTGAGTAGTGGGTCTCTGCTGAATACCTGTCCCTGGAGACTGAAAATCAAAGAAACAGAGGAGTTGCCCATACAGACATCTAGTTTTGAATAGGAGATAGTTAGGAACTTGGAACCATACAGATAAGCCAGTTATGTATTTTGAAGGACTGACGCCTACCACAATCTGAGACTGGAGTTGATGTGAGCTCTAGTAAGTTTTTTAACAGGTGTGTAGGTTCTTTTGGTGTTTTTAATATATTGCTTCTGTAACACTTCCACTTTAAGAATAAATGGGCTTGCTGAGAATGAGCTGTATGGTAATTTATAACTGCGAGCTCTTACGCTGTTCATTGCCTTTGGAGAGACAGCAACATGCTACATGCTGGCCTGGTTAAGCGGTCTGGTCTGCTGGGGAACATCACGACATTGGCAGGTGCATTGACATACAGCATTAAAGACTGCCCAGTCAGGAGTGAGAGAGATGCAGGTCTCCACACAAAAATGGTAATGTCTGGAAGCCATAAGCCTAAAAGCGGGTGTCTATGGTAGCCTATGGAGGCAGAATACAGGTGTGGTTACCCTGGTAATATGACATTCTCAGTGTCCACTGCAGTCAATAGGTGGTTGTTATCTTAGCTCCAATCAAGATCAAGTCCCCATTGTACCAGGTAATGTACAGACACATAATAAGTCCCTGCCCTAAAGACAGGAAGGAATATTGTTATCCTTATTTTGCAGATGGGGAACTAAGGGAGAGAGATTAAGTGATGTACTTAAGGTCACATATTTAAGTGTGTGGCAGAACAAGGAGTGAAATCAAGTGCTTCCAAGTCCCAGTCCCGTGCCTTATCTGTCCCAAACTGCTTACCTCCCTAAATAATCCAGTCTCCTTTACAGGATATAGTTATTAAATGAACTGAATTAATTCAAACCTTTTCTTCATCATACTGAATCCAGAAACAAATGCTTCATTCCTGCCCCCAGGTCTCCTTCATATTTTGCCCTGTAACTTTCACACAGATGATACAAGAGGACACACTAGAGTGACATAAGGTGTAAGTAGCTCCCAACACTGTGGTTTATCAACCTTTTTGGAGAACACTCCAGCGAACATGCTGATATTTGCGATTAGTTTGCATGGCCTTATCTAAACGTAATATGCCAACAAAGGCAATGCTTGATTTGATTCAGTGCTATCCTAAGTATTGTGTTCCTGTACTTGTTCTAGTAGCTAAAAACAAGTTATTTTAGTTTGGGCCAACAATGTCTGTCCTCCACCTTCTATGGAAAATGAAAATAGGTCAGTGAGTTAAAAAAAAATTCAGGGCGGGTGGACGGGAGGGGAAGGAAGCAGTATTTTCAGTGGCTCATAAGCTGGAAAATCAACATTTTTAACGAGAAAAAAAAAGATAGGCTATTCGGCAGCTGGAAAAGCAAGCACTTATAACAACACAATGTTTAATGTTCAGACATTGAATGGCTGCAGAAGCATGTTCCAACAATTTTGTTTAATAATGTTTAGAGCCACCCAATGCCTTGAAAAGCAACGTCTTGCCTAATCTGCTACAGGACAGCTGCAGGATTCCAATAAATAACATCCAGGCTGAGCCCCAGGGAGTGCTGGGAAACAGCGATGGGAGAAATCTCCACGGAGCTCAATTCAGATCCGTGTCCAAAAGTTTATTCATTAGTTTATTTGACCCTTCCAATCCTCTTGAATCTCTAGGAAACCCAGCGGCGCCAACAGCTTCCATGGGCCCCTGACAAGGTGTATGGAGGGGGAGCTCTGCACTCCCAGAAAGGGTGGGGCCTCAGGTGGATGGGGTGAGGCCAGGGCATCCAGCTCTCTGCATTGCTCAGAACACTCCACACTGCCCCTCCCCCCAGCTCTCAGAGCTGCGTGGAGTGCTCAGCGCTCCCGGACCAATTTTTAGGGCCTGGGGCTCTGGCTGCCTCTGCTGCCATAGTAACAGCAGTGGCAGCTAGGAGCCCTGGGCCCCTTTGAATTGCTAGGCCGCAGGGCAACTGCCCCCTTGTATCCTCTTCCCCCAGTTGGCAGGCCTGAGCAAACCTTCCAGGACAGGCTCTTAATTATGATTAAAGGTGCTTCGTTCTTCGGGCCAGGCTCGGAATACAGCCACAATAACTACTTTCTTTCTAGTTTGGTGCCTCTTCCTGATTGGAAGCTGTAAACCGAGGCAGGGGAAAATCAAGCATAAGGGGGAAAACAAATCCATCAGACTCTCTCAAGCGCCCCAAAAGTTTCAAGCATTTGAGGCTGCACTGGGGTGAAGCCCCTCAGTCAGATATTTTCAAGCACTAGGAAAGTTTTCACTGAAGTTTGGTCTGAGTTTTGGAGGGAAGAAATTGAGCAATTCGTGGTTATCCTAACAGGCTAAACAGTCGTGGAAACAGATTCTGCTAATTTAGACTCCTGTAGAGCAAATTTTGTGCCTACACTGCTGTTGAATACTACCATAATCTGGACAAGATTGTAACTTTATAGTCAGCCTTCCATGATGGGCAGTGCAAGGCTGGACTGCCGGAGAAGCTGGGAGGGAACTGTGACTCACAGAGACACATTTCTTCCCCGCTCCTTCCTTGTGCTGGGAAAGAAAGAAGTTATTTCATTTCTTTTTTTGCAGAACAACATATTCCTCCCCTCTGCTTTCTAGCTGAGTGAAAGCATTAAACCCCTCTTGGGGGCTAAAGTGAGAGCTCCTTCTATTCCTTAATAATCCTTCCCATCAGCAGAGGATGAGTCATTCCTCATCTCTTCACTGCAGTCAGTCACAAGGGGCATGTCTACACAGCAGTGTTATTTCAAAATAACGCACGTTATTTCAAAGTAACAGAGTGTGCGTCTACACAGCAAGCCCATTATTTCAAAATAATTTAGAAATAACGGGCTTCTTACTCTAACTTCTGTAACCCATATTTCACAAGGAATAAGGGAAGTCGAAGGAAGAGTGTTCTTCCTTCGACTTCCAGCAGCGTAGACAGTGCCATAAGCCGAGTTAAGGTACTTTGACTTCAGCTGCACAATTAACGTAGCTGAAGTTGCATATCTTAATTTGACTTTAGCCTGCAATGTAGACATATACAAGCTGAGCTAAGGAGTAAGGAGGAACTGGGGCTTATTCTACTGTGTGACTAAGGAAAGGCAGAACATTTAGCAGTCTGTGACAAGTCCCACTGAAACCACTGGGTCTTGTTGCAGAGGAACATACTACTAAGCACAGGTGGGCTCTCTGTTACGTTCTTTGGCCTGGTCTACACTAGACTAGGAAGGTCAGCTTAAGGTACGCAGTTCCAGCTATGCATTTTACCTTAATGCTTACCTTAAGACGAGCCTTAGTGGTGTTCATACTGTAGGAGGCCAATGGCGCAAACACTCTCATCAGCTTCCCTTACTCCTTGCAAAAGAAGGAGTACTGGATGCCAGCGGAAGCTGCCCTGAGCATTCAATTCTTTTCAATAGTTCACATGCCTCTTAATTTTAATATGCCAAAAATAAATGGGCAGGGTCTTCTCTCCAAGGGATGCAGAGAGTTTAGAGTCAGTCTGAAAAACTGGTCCTCACTGGAGCCTTTCCAAAAACTCAGGGTGGTAACTGCAAAAGCAATTTGTCTTTGAAAAAAATATATTGTCATTTGAAGCCACTGAATGGCAGGCAAAGCAGGTCTTGACAATATACCATAATTTAGCGAATATAACCCGTGGGTTATATTTGTTTTTACAAACCCCGCCCCCCCCCTGCAGGGTATACTTGGGTGCGGGGTATACAGAATTTTTTTTACTCACCAGGTGGTGAGTTGCCTCTTCCTGTGGCTGCGCAGCTGCCAACCTCCAGCCTCTGGCTGGGGGAGCACTCACTCCCCAGTTCCTGCACAGCCGCAGGAAGGGGTAGGGGAGCGCTCATCCCCCGGTTCCTGGCCGCCAGCCTCCAGCCTCCGAGCGGGGGAGTGCTCACCCCCCGGTTCCTGCGCAGCCACAGGAAGGGGCGGGGGAGCGCTCATCCCCCCGCCCCTTCCTGCAGCTGCGCAGGAACCGGGTGGTCCGCGCTCCCCCGCCCGGAGGCTGGTGGGTCCTGCTCCCCCTGCCCCTTCCTGCAGCTGCGCAGGAACCCGGTGGTGAGCACTCCCCCTCCCAGAGGCTGGTGGGTCCTGCTCCCCCGCCCCTTCCTGCGGCTGCGGAGGAACCTGTGCGATGAGCGCTCCCCCGCGCGGAGGCTGGCGGCTGCGCTGGAACCTGGGGGGGGGGGTGAGTGGCTAATCCCTCCCCCCCCGCACTGTAAATATACCCCCAGCAAATATATCCCCAGCACAGAAAAGTCTTGTATACTCCGTGGGTTATATTCATGCGCGGGGTATACAAGATTTTTTTTACTCAAATAGAAAAAACCGCGGGGTATATTCGGGTGCGGGGTATAAATTACGGTAGGTCATGTTTAGACCTAGCCCATGACCATATCTGCAGCAGGACTTTAAAATCCCTTCTCAGACTAGTCAGTTCCAGCACTTCTGTTCCAAGAGTCTTCCCTGCCAGCAGAAAAAGAGATATCAATGTGTGTTATTCAAAGTATCAGATGTGCTAGAGAGCTATCAACAAATAGAAATAATACAAGTCTGCCAGCAGACTTGTTATGGCTGTCCAGGGTAAAGCCTCCAAATACAGCAGTAAGTTTCTAGTAAGCTGTAATATTTCAGAATGTTACTGTAAAATTCTATAGTATCTGTTTGTCTACCAATAGGACAAGGGAGATTTGAACAGCAACACTGTTTACAACTGAAATGATAAGTCATTAGGTTTGAAACAGTGATGCTTTCAGTGCAGTTAAATTAGCATCCAGATTTCTCCCAATGCCCCTCAGTGGGACAACTGAATTTTCTACAGTTTTTAGTGAAATAATTAGCTATTTATGTGGAGGGCATGTTTTAAAATGCTTCCTTTTTTTTTTGAAAATTGTGCTCTGTATTCTTTGCCACTTTTGCGCAAAAACTTGCCAGCTGTCTACACTGGCCGCTTGAATTTGCGCAAGAGCACTGACGTTCTAATGTAAGAAATCAGTGCTTCTTGCGCAAATACTTTGACGCTCCCTTTCGGGCAAAAGTCCTTTTGCGCAAAAGCTTTTGCGCAAAAGGGCCAGTGTAGACAGCTCAGATTTGTTTTGCACAAAAAAGCCCCGATGGCTAAAATGGCGATCGGGGCTTTCTTGCGCAAAACCGCGTCTAGATTGGCACGGACGCTTTTCCGCAAAAAGTGCTTTTGCGGAAAAGCGTCCGTGCCAATCTAGACGCTCTTTTCCGCAAATGCTTTTAACGGAAAAACTTAGACGTAGCCTTGGTGTTTCATGTACTGCATGCTGGATGGTAACATGAAAGGGCACCAGGATTGTATTAAACAAACTACTGACAGAGATGATTTCAGCTAGCATTCTAGCCATGCACACACAGATTTCCTGGTGCCTCCTCCAAATGCTTCCCTCCTTAATTATGGTCCTACCTACATAGTCTATGCCTGTTGCTAGAGACAGAGCTAAGCAGGGGTGTGTGGGAGCATGAAAGGAAGAGGCCTGAGCAGGGTAAGATGGGGAAATGAGGTTGTGTGTTCAGCCCAAGATCTGACAATTTAATTTCTCTGCTCTGAGTTGGCAGCAGCATCTGAAAGGTTACTCACAGCTCTGCTGCCTCAGATCTACAGTGCACCAGGAGAATCCTGGGAAAGTTGTGTCTCTTTACTGAAGCACATCAGGAGCTCATCACAGCATTGCTGCCTCAGGGTGCTCTGCATTACTACTGCCATATAACAGGTATCGTTGTGCAGGAATCTTTTTTTAAGGCTGCAAACTGTGCCCCCCCCCCCCCATGGGAGGTAAATCATCATTATGTTTTCCCTTTTTTACCCAGTCCTGGAATTCATCTGGCAGTTATAGGGGCTCCTCATTCACATATTATCTGACTTTTACCAAGCACTACACCACTATTAAGCCTTGGTAGGCCCTGGCATCTTTCCAGCCCAGCTTATATTATATTGTATATTCAGAGCATGACTATAAGAAACACCTCTCACATGTCTCTGGCAGAAAGCATTTAGCCACCAGATGGCAGTCAGCCAACTAGTAAACTCAATCTTCAATTTTACTCAATAAAGACAATTACAAAATATATACTCTCTCTCTCTCTGACACACACACACACTATCTTCTGCCAATAGTACAATACATGGAACAGGGATGGCACTAAAAAGACATCATCCATTATCAGTTTCTGTTGTGCCTCTTGCCCATCTTTTCCCTCCCAAATCTGATTCACAATCTCCCTAAAAATAATGAGATTGGTCTAAACCCATGAAATTTTAAAAATAATAAACTGGTTCTTTGTCAGTTGCTGTGTGTGGTGTTAGACCTTTTGGGGACCACATTCTCAAACTTTTCTCTGTAGCCGGGGGACTAAACATTTACTTTTTTTAAGAATGAAAGCTGGGGTTCTCTGGTAATGCCATGATTTTAGAAGCTGGGCTATAAGAAAAATATTCCATATTTCAGGAGCAGCCAATATATGAGATGAGCAGAACAGAAATGGAAGGCATTTTTTGACATTTGGACAACATTTCAATTCCTCAAAAGATCAGAGGTGAAATCAATATTTCTCCCACATTATACAACTATACCAGTACTTTTCTTGGGGCTTCTAGACAGTAGATGAATGTATCTATAATGAAGATACTACAATATAGATGTTTCTAGATATCTTAATCTCTGCTTCCATCAGCTTTTCTAATTGAGCTTGTAGAGTTCATAGATAAAGCCCTGCATGGATACAAAATTTGTATCTGCAAAAATGGTCAGTGGATATCTGCATCCAAACCTATAGATGAAGACATCCATGGATATAAAGCAGATATATGCAAATTTGCAGGATTCTTCATTGAGAATTTGTAACCACATCTGCATCCATATCTTCAAAAATGACCTGTGGATAGCCACATCCATATGTGCAGATGCAGATGCCTGCAAATATCAATGGATTTGCAGGGTTCTATTAATTGAAGGCTATGATTTTGGAATTAAGGAGTGGTACACTCTATTCCCCTTTGTATAGACATTGTTCACAGAGGAGTCATATAAAACATCCCAACAAAATTGCACACCTATGTTTTTTCTATTTTGCATTGTGCCATTTCACATCCAGGGAATACTGCCTTAACACAAAATGATACCAACAGTATTTTTGTGCTATGAATATTTAAAAATTCAAAAATCTGATACCCCTTTTTACTCCAAAGCAGCCAAACTTGTCCTGAGAAAGAAACTATTTTTCTATTGGCAAGGGCATCAGCTTGTTCAAACAAAGAAATGTGTCCAAGTTTCCAATGAAATGAATGAATTTTTCAGCTTAAAACAAAAAATGCAAATATTTCAGGTTTCAAATTCATTCAAAATTCTTTTGTTGAAAATATGTAGCTCATCTCTATTTAAATTGATGAACTTTGGAAGTGCATGGGTGGAGAGTTGCATATATATGGCATAGGCAAATTCATTGGGATAAAAAACCCCACAACCCCAAATGCTGAACCTGCCTGGACTTCAATAATAATTTTTTTTCATTGTTAATCAACTCTGTATGCCCAGTGTGTGGCCAAAACCAGAAGGGTTGAATACTGTGAGAAACTCATGAGACATTTCCTAAAAGCAGTATGTACTGGAATTATTCTACTTAGTATCATCAAACCATTTCAGAGACACATCCAGATTGCTAGCTGCTGAACTGAACCAAACGAAACCTTTGCATCTTTGGTGCTTCTTTAACTGCTAACATGTTTAAAGCCCCATCACTTGGCCAAAAGTGCTAGTCACCTAGACCATGTCAATAAGACTAACCTACATGAGGAAGGCTGGCCCAATTCCTAATGGACGTGGAGACCTAATTCAAAGGCCCATGGTAAGTGCATCTGTCTAATTAGAGGTTTATCTACACTGGCACATTTTATTGCCAAAAACTGCCTTTTGGTGACAAAACAGTGAAAGCATTTACACTGCAATGTGATTTTTTTATTGGGAAAAACACTCAGTTTGGACAACAAAAAACTTCCAGTCCTATGAGAAACTTTTATCTTTTCCCCTCCCTTAATTGTTGACAAAAAGCCAGTGTGGACTCTGCTGTTTGTTTTGTCAAGAGAACTGGCCTACCACTAGTATCCCACAATGCCTGCCCTGATGGCTCTACTGAGTGTTTTGATCTCTGCTACCCTGCAGGCACGTTCTCCTCCCCTTTCAAAGCTCCAGGAAGTATCTGACAGCTGAGTGAGAGGCTCAGTTTGGGGAACTAACAAAGAGCAAACTATTGGAATGCTTCTGTTGTGCCCTACTAGGAACAGAGCAGCAGGCAGACTGCTGCTGCAGGGGGAGGGCTGGAGAGACTGCTGTGGAGCTTTGAAATTCCTTGGCACGGAGAGCTACAAGGGAATCACAAGAAGTGCAGGGATCAGCTCTGCTTTCCCACAACACTGCATTGTGGGTTGCTTACCTACATTGCTTTGTTCTTATCTTTTGACAGGGTGCTGGCAGTGTGGCCATGAAATATCGACAATGGGAGGCAGAGAAACTGAGTGACCAGTTTTCACTTTTGGTGACCTTTGCATGTTGACAGCACTTTGATTGCCAAACCTTCCCAGTGCAGGCATAGCCTAGGTCTCTATATTGCACTCCTTGCTGTGGTATTGAACTAGGAACAGAGCTGTCATCATGGCCCTCACTAACTTAGACCCTCACAAAGAAAGGGAAAATGTGTAAAACAGCCTACTTCAAGTTTGTCCTCTTGTTCCAGTTTTGCTCCTTGATTAAGATTAAATGCAGACAGTCATAGATACACACCTAGTGAGTCACTTGGCGGCGGTTTACCAGGTGATAGGGTTGATGCTAGCTTCAGGATGATCAGTGCTTTAACTAAATTTGTATCATCATTGGTATGGTCTTCATTAGATATTTGCTGTTCTGCAGAGGTCGTACAAGATGCCACTAGCTGGGAATGCTCTATCTTTAAGAATGAAAGGGCTTTGAGTCTCCTCTTGGCAGGGCTGGCCTTACCATGAGGCAAACTGAGGCAGCCGCCTCAGGTGCCAGACTGTGGGGGGTGCCGCTAGGACCCAGAGTGTAGAAAATTGTGTCTGCTGCCGGTGCATATGTATTCTCTCTGCTCTAGATGCTCAGTACCATGAGAGGAGTAGAACAGGAAGAAGGCAGAATTGAGACCTTTCAAAGTTTTGGCCCAAGCAAGGGGGCATGGAGGTGCCATTTGAGCTCCCCGCCTCAGGTGCCACAATGTTGTGGGCCGGCCCTACCTCTTGGTCATACCAATTTTCCACCGATTTCACTCCATTGAATTTGCGTCTGTGTAACTAGATCAGAATCATTCCCAATTTGTTCTGAGCCCCAACACCAGCTAAATGAGCAAGAGAAAATAATGGGGAAGGAATTCATTCCCAGTGCAAGACTACTGAAGTTAACATAGTGGATGAAAAGATCAATTTTTCCCTAAGTCAATAAGTAAAACAAAAACAAAACCCAAACCATAATGTTCCCCCACAAACGGTCCTCTTGCTTCCCACTGAACGCTGGCTTGAAATACAGTTTCCAACATCTCTCTTAGGGTTGCTGCTTTTGATCCTTTAGTCAAAAGCTTCTCTAAAGACAGGAAAAGTACCACATCCAAAAAAAGCTCTGACGAGACAGCCATCTATAAAACTGGCCCTACCGCATCTGCCAGCAGCATTATGCTGCACAGCTAACACTTCATGAGGATGCTCCTGCTTTGTTCTTGACAAGAAGAGTAACAGAGGGAATAGAGCTTGTCAGAAAAGTGTTCTTTGGCTGTGGCTTTTCACAGCTGTCTTCCTCCTCAACCAGCTCAAAATGATTCAACTCCAAGGGCTGATTCAAACTCAAAACTTTCGGAAAACTCTTTCAGGGTTTTGGCAGTAGCTGATGCTCCAGATTTACTGTCTCACTTCTGAGAACTCCATCTAAGGCAAGGCAGAACAATAGCGCCTTAAAAATGTTTACCAGGCATGGTTTGCAGAGCAGCTGTTGAAGTGGACATGCTAATAAGCATGCCATTATAGTCCAAGAAGAACATCATTGTTCCTTCCAACACATCAACTTAACCTCTCATTTAGTGGGCACTGATTGGCTCGGGAGATTGGTGTTGCGACAAAGAGGCCTTTACCTATTGGTTTAAATCTGGCCCAGGTTGGGAGTGAAAAAAAAAAATCAATGCTTTGGTATCTCATCTGAAATGAGTTGTTAGTTGAAATACATGTCGTAGTGGACGTGAGTCCACATCACAGAAACTAGTCTGCTAACTAGGCCAAGGACCAACTCAGCTCAGAGACGGAACTATTCATCTCTGCTGTAAAAAAAATGAAGCTCTTCATGGGCAGAATGCTGAGCTGCAGCTGCTTCTTCTGCAGATAAATTCAGGCTCTCAGGTCTGCATCTCTGGCAAGCACTCGGGTGTGATTTGAACATAAGAAAGTCCCCTCCTTCCAGGGAGCCAGGGGAGCTGCGCTGTGCGCACACACTACCTTGCCTCTCTTCCCCTCCCCCCCACTCTCGTAGAGGTGGGGCATGCTCCCCCTTGCCTCTCTTTCCCTCCTCTGTGCTCCAGGGAGGTTAGGTCACGCTCGGTGTGCTGCCCCACCTCCTCCCCACCCGGAGGGCATGCTCAGCACCAAATCAGGGGAAGGCTGGGGTCCTGCCTTCCCCAGCCCCGGCTGCACCAACCGTCCATGTTGATAGGCCTTTTTTTCTTACTTTGGTTGAACCTTTCATGTTTACTCCATCACCAAAGATTCCATTCAACTATCTGGACATCCTGTGAGAAATGCTTTTCTCATGTTATTTTGGCACTTCTGTTTCATGTTGTGATGCCTGAGTTCCAGCAAGAAACAGGGGGGGGAGAGAGGGGACAAGTTATCCA
This sequence comes from Pelochelys cantorii, assembly GCA_032595735.1. Taxonomy (NCBI): domain Eukaryota; kingdom Metazoa; phylum Chordata; order Testudines; family Trionychidae; genus Pelochelys; species Pelochelys cantorii. Next base: position 34,720,755 of record CM064338.1, on the reverse strand, counting down.
GCTCATTAGAAGCTCAACAAACTTTGGTTTCAATGCAATTAAAGACCATTTTTATTTCATCTGACCCATTTCGCCCATCCTTAATTTCAATGACAGTACAACAGGCACATGAGCAGCGGGGCCGACACACTCACCAGGCCCTTTGGCAAGGTGGAGGAAGGGAGTCTGCCCCTCCAGAAGGGGTGGGGCCTTGGGTAGAAGGGGCGGAGCAGGGGGTAGCCCCCCTTAGGCCATTGCGCCCCCATTGCCTCCCCCCCCAACAGCAGGCTTGCACATGAGTGATCAGAATCTATGGTGCTAGTGTATCCTTGGTTGAGACCTTTCAGAACTGGAAAATCATTAGGCACCTGTAGCTCAGTGAATAGCTCTGTTCACAACACTCCCACAAACCGCCAGAAATACTTTATCTGTTACTTCTTGCTTCTCTCCCTTCATAGCAGCAACAGTTTTCAGTGTGATGGTTTTTGGCATGGAGCATAATGCTTTCAGCGTCGTTGTGTGAAATGGAGTTCTCCTATAGATGTATATCCCTTTTGATTTTCCTCGGCGACCAAGGCTATTACTGAATCTTCTCTTTCCATAAAACCTGGCCCCCTTCCATCCCCTTCTGATACCATGAGAGGCCTATTGCTTAGTGGAACTGGCATGATGAAACTTTAGCACATGTCTGCATGTGTTTCAAGAACAGATCAATGGTAGATGTTGGAGAGAGGGGTTGGTTTGGAAAAAATGTATCTGAGATCACCAGTCAAGAAACACAAACAGCTCTTGCAGCTAGAGTAACAGCCAAGGTTGATAATATAAGAATGGCCATCCGGGGTCAGACCAATGGTCAATCTAACCCAATATTCTGTCTTCTGACAGTGGTCAGCCCTGGATGTTTCAGAGGGAAGGAACAAAACAGGAGTTATTGAGTGATCTATCTGCATCACCCAGTCTCTGTTTCTGGCAGTCAGAGGTTTAAGGACACCTGAAGCATAGAGATTCATCCCTGACCATCTTGGTTATTAACCATTTATAGCATTTGGGCCATTGATAATTGGGCTGTGACTCATGACAGAAAAGAGGAAGGACTTGATTGTTGTGAATATAAACTAGATTCTCCACTGAGTCACTAGGGCAGACAGAGAGACCCTGTAACCCTCCTTAGCTGTCAAATTAAAGACAGCCTGTGGTGACCATTATCAGTGCAACATCTTGACCCTGCTTTGACAGATGCAGTGGAAAACTTAATGTTTTAAAACAGTAGGATCAGTTGAGCTGGTCAAACAGTTCTGTCAAAACTTTATTTGTGAGAAAACTGTGTCGTTGGTAAAATAAAAGTTGTCACAAAGAATGACTCAGGCTCTGTGTTCAGAAAAATTAAAATCTGCAGTTACTACAGTACAACAGGGCACACAGAGTTTGCCAGGAGCACAGGAGTTAAATGTTTTGAGGGACCACCACTAATTTTGCAGCTATCTGCCTGTACTCTTTCTGAAGCTGCCATCAGCTGACTTTCAAATTACTCACCATTAAGTGGTTATTTCTTATTGTTTCAACACCAGAGCATGTGGGATGCCCAAATATCAAATCATTTCAAGTTTAACACTGTATGTCCTTTACCTACCGCCTTTCTTCATCTTCTCTCTCTATAATTGGAGGTCTCCCATAAATGTGCTGACCAACTTAGGCTTAAAAGAGCTGGCAAGTTCTCAGTTCAGGGTGACATTAGCACAGGGAACGGTAATAATTATTCTTAACACTTTCTAGCATTTCTATTTTTTGAAAATTGCACATTGACTAAAAAGTCAAAGGAAAAGAGTAAATTAAAAAAACAGCAAATGGTCTGGTAGCACTTTATAGACTAACTAAACATATAGATGATATCATGAGCTTTCATGGGCACAGCCCACTTCTTCAGACGACGGGAGTTCTGAGTTTAGGATATGCCTATTTATTTTAGGTCTGCACATCCTAAACTCTAAACTCTGGTCATCTGAAGAAGTAGGCTGTGCTCATGATACCATCTATGTTTTGTTAGTCTGTACAGGATAAATTAAAAAAACAACAAATGGTCTGGGAGCACTTTATAGACTAACTCGGCTACCCCCTGAAGCAAAGGAAAAGGGGTAAGTCTGGGGACTCAACAAAACAGAGATAGCTAATTGTAAAAGAATTTCTCAAACCTCTAGAGTTGGTAGTGACTGTGTGGTGCTAATGCTCAGTTCTGTCTCCTGCTAGCAATGAGTTTGGTGCACTCATTTGAGCTGATAGATGTGCAGCCTCACAATGGTCAAATCTGTTGACCTCTACTATCCTAACCTTACAAGTGTGCTGAAGCTGAATCCATGTCCAGCTATCATGTTAGCAGCATAGCCTAAAGATACATCTTGGAAACATTAGCAAAGAAATTAGAAAAAAAATGGGTAGTCCTGTGGCACCTTAGAGACTAACATAAAAATATATAGTATCATGAGCTTTCATGGGTAAAACCCACTTCATCAAATGAGTTGGAGTAGAACTCATCTGATGAAGTGAGTCTTACCCACAAAAGTTCATGATACTATATATTTCTGTTAGTCTCTAAGGGTATGTCTAGACTACATGCCTCTGCCGACAGAGGCATGTAAAATAGGCTACCCGACATAGTCAATGAAGCGGGGATTTAAATATCCCCGGCTTCATTAAAATAAAAATGGCCGCCGTGCTGTGCCGGCTCAGCTGATTGTCGGCACAGCACGCGAGTCAAGATGCAGATTGGTCGACAAGGGAAGCCTTTGTTGACCGCTCCTGTAAACCTCGTTTCATGAGGCATAAGGGAGCAGTTGACAAAGGCTTCCCTTGTTGACCGATCCACTTCTTGACTCACGCGCTATGCCGACGACCAGCTGAGCCAGCACAGCACGGCGGCCATTTTTATTTTAATGAAGCCGGGGATATTTAAATCCCCGCTTCATTGACTATGTCGGGTAGCCTATTTTACATGCCTCTGTCGGCAGAGGCATATAGTCTAGACATACCCTAAGGTGCCACGGGACTACTTGATGTTTTTAAAATTACATTTAACGTGGTTACCCCTCTGAGGCTATGTCTACACTATTATTTGAAATAACTTATTTCGAAATAATAATTTCTGAAATAACTATTTCAAAATAGCATGTCCACACTACAGGGAAGCCTCGTAATTAAGTCCGAGGCTAGTTCCCTTAATGTGGATGTTCCACCTTGACTTAGAGCCCCAAGAAGCACTGGGGACTACTTAGTTTGAATGACTCTGAGGAGTAGTGGTTTCAAAATAACAGCAGCTGAGCATACACACTAACCCTATTTTGAAATAACCCCTGAATTTACGAGGAATAATGCCTTTTTCGAAATGGCTATTACAAAAATAACAAGCCCATTATTTCCAAATCATTTCAAAATAATGGGGCTTGCTGTGTGGACGCTTACTAATACAAAATAGTCTGAGACTTTTGAAGTTGAAGCCAAACAATAAGCAGGATGCTGTACTCGGGGAAATAAATAAATAACTATTTAAAATGTTTATAGACTTACGCCTCACTTTACAACAAGGTGTATTTTACAGACTTGTGCCATCCCAGGGATTTGGGATCTATAAAGCAAGATATGTATTCTGCTGGTTTTGCAGGGAAGCGCTACATAGTCTTTTTTTTTTGCAACCTGCTGGCTGTGTGATGCCATCTGCATACTAAGTGAGGCATCCCTCAATTTAACTGCACACAGTTTCTCTCTCTTCACGTTGATGAACACACCTCTCTGTCTCACCCACCAGCGTTAAATGATTCACCAGAGGACTATTCTGCATTCTCATCTGCAATGTGGCAATAAAAAAAAAGCTTCCAGATTTCTCATTTTGTTTTGCCCACAAAGACTCTTTGATGAAAACACACTGGGGATTTGCAATGAGTTGTATCTGTGCACTGATTGCTTATTTTTTTTAAAGACTACAACCGTAGGAACTGGAATGGCTTAGCCACACACTGACTGCTAACTGCTGAGAGTGACATCCATGACCCATTTGTGGTCTCCCCCTCTGCTTACACAACACCCCTTCCTTGGCATGCAAGAGCTAAGGGTTCTCATTCTGAAAATCCTTATTCACTCAGGCTACCTGACAGGCATAAGGATCTTGCGGAAAACGGGGGCTTTGCGCAAAAAAAAAAAAAAAAGTCCACACTACATCTTTTTGCCCAAAAACCCCTTGCACAAAAAGAAACGGCAAAAAATATGCTAATGATGTGGCAACTTATGCTAATGAGTCCCTCATTAGCATATTTTCTGCCAGAAGAACTCGCAGTGACGACATAGCCCCAGGTAGTCCCTTACTCATGTGAGTAAAGAAGGAAGGGAGATGAGGCTGTTTATGACCAAGATCATTGCCTGCCTTTGTGACAGTGCACAGGGAAGATGGGGGCACATGGGGCTCCTTTACACCCCTTCTGGGGCTAGCCACAGATTGGCTCACAGTGCTGGGGACCAGTACTTCTGCCATGCAAGTGGATGAGTTTCCACTGAACCAAACTTAAAAGTCCTCAACGTCTGAGTGTCACTGGGTGGGATGGCCCTTTAAGGGCGGTGGGCTTAGCTCCTCCTGTAACTAATTAGTGGCCTTCCTGGCAATAGGTGTAAGGCCCAGGATCAGGAGATAAGGAAACCATCAGAGAAAAGGTAGGTTCCTGCAGGAGGTCCTAGGACAGAGGAAAGGTCCAAGCAGCAGGACCTGGTTTATCTATTAGATTTGCATTAGACTGTTTGGGGAAATGAAGCTCATTCCTGTCAGAAAGGACTGAATTCTGCTGCTGTGCTCCTCGGAGTGGCATTTGGTGCGATGCCTGGTCACTTAGACCCACTGGCATACATTAATGGTTTTGAATGTTGGGTTGAATTTTTGGCATCATGTATTTAGAATATTCATCAGCTCCTGGCAGACATGTGCTCTCCTCCCTTGCACACCCATCACAACAGGCACTGACTGGCCAAGGCTTGTATGAACATGCACTAAAAAGTAGTATTAAGTCAGGGCAGAAGCACTGGGGGGCCTACTGGGATCTTTATTTGAATGTAACTTACCTGTACTGTGCATATTATTATTTTACTGTAGTAGCATCAAGGAGTCCCTAGTCAGGGACTTGGACTTCATTGCACTAAATTCACAACACATAAGACCACCCCTGTCTTCAGGAGCTTACAGACTAAGGCTACGTCTACACTGCATCCCTCTTGCGCAAAAGCCTATGCAGATGAAGCACAGATTAACATATTGCCATGCTTCATTTACATAATTAATTAGGGGGCATTTTTGCTCAAGAGGCTTTTGCACAAAAAGGAGCCATCTACACAGCTCCGTTCTGTGCAAAAACACCCTCTTGCGCAAGAGCCATTCTTCCTGAAAAAATGAGGAAGAACGGCTCTTGTGCAAGAGGATGTTTTTGCGCAAAACGGAGCTGTGTAGATGGCTCCTTTTTGTGCAAAAGCCTCTTGTGCAAAAACGGCCCCTAATTAATTATGCAAATGAAGCATGGCAATATGTTAATCTGTGCTTCATCTGAATAGGCTTTTGTGCAAGAGAGATGCAGTGTCGACGTAGCCTAAGTGTAAGACAAGTGACAACAGGTGGGCACAGACGAGGGAACACAAAGACACAATGAGATCATGTTGGTTAACCAGAGTCCCAATGGCTGAGATAGAGACACTAGCCATGAGTGTTCCTAATCCAGAACTTTCAGCAGCATGAAATGTTCTTCAGAAGCTTGCATATGCCCCCAAACACATAGAAATAAGATCCAACAAGTAAGTCATCCTTGTTTCATAGTAGAAGTCTCCTCTCTGGAAGAATTCCCCTAGATGTGACCACACTTGAGATTTTAAGTCCCTCAGGCTTCTCCACAAAAGGAGATGTTTCCTCTCTTCATGGGACAAAATCTTCCCTCCCTCTTCAGAATATTTTAAGCAACCCCATGGAACATTCAACAACTGTTTCCCATTTGTAACATCTTCTGTTACACGTGACCAAGAGCCTGTTGCAAAAGCCTATGGAACTGCACGGACACATGCTGTCACATTCCCTTTTGAGTCTAGCTGACCACGGACAAATGCAAACTACAGCTGGAAATGGAAAATCAAGGGACAGATCGCATGAAATTCTGACTGCTTACCATGGAGTTTGCATAGCAAGGGAAATATCTGGAAGATTTCTGGAGCCTGATGATAAGGGATCAACTATTTATCTTTAAAAAAGTACTTTTGACAAATTAAGAGTACAAAAGTCCTATAGCAGGGCTGAATAGGTTGAACTGCATGGTCTGATGAGGCTAATGCAGACACAGATTTGGGGGCTGGCTGTTGTTTGCCAAAAAGATGGATTTCACAATGTCAGATGTTTAATTAAATACCCCACAGCTTTAGGAATCCACCACAGGGTTTCTCCTGCCAAGGATTCTGTATGGGAAAAGGCAGATTACACAGTACATTACAACACGCACCTTCCTCAGAACCACATCTGGCAATGGAATAGTAATTGATGTCATATAAAAAATAAATCATCTGCATGCCATTTTCCACCCTCCTTGGGAGGTAACCCTTTAATTGGCTGTTAATACCCTCCTTGCATACCCTGCAGTAGTCTATACTCCAAGAGGATCATATAAATTAGGCATCTGAAAGGTCAAGGAACTCCCAAGAGAGAATCAATATAAAGCAGGAATCCAATACCACCAAGTCATGTTGCCTCCCTCTTGCCTTCCTCAGGAAATACATAGGAGGCCCCTGACAAGGATGTTGTGGACCAGCTTTTCCTCTTGCAATGAGACTCTGTTGAGAAGAGAAAACTGAACTGATACTTTTTGGCTCCCAAGACTAAATATTTGTTTCTATCTAAGACTGAAATCACAGTGAGTGGCACTGTATGTCTCATGGGGGCAACTCACAGTCCTATGGTCCACCAGTACAGGGAAACCCAGAACACCAACAGGTCTGCCAGGTTCAGGAAGTGCTGCAGCAAAAATCACCTACCATCCTGCCTCTCTGTGGGAATGTGAGGAGTAGGCAGAACTGGCTGGCAGAAAACATGAAATGGATGGTGCTGGTCCAGTCATACCAGGGCAAGCTGCTAAGGGATTTGCTGAGTTAATGCTCCTAAGCAGCCTCCATTAGTAGCTTTCCTCTGCAGCAGTGGCCAGAGATTAAAGCTGCCTTTCCCCAGTGGATCAGCACTTACCTTAGAATCATGGAATCCAAGGTTTAGAAGGGACCCCCATCTAATTTAACTCCCTGCCAATATGCAGGATTTGTTGTGTCTAAATCACCCAACACAGACAGGGTGAATTCCCCCTGTTTCTCCATGCAGCTCTTCCCATGGACACAGGGTTCCAGTTTCCTTAGGGAATTATCAGGAATTCTGCAAATGCCAGGGTGAACGTACATTTTTTTTAACCCCTGTAAAGTGGGCTGCTTGTGAAATGTTCTTGGATACTTGTGGGAAAAAAAGTGTCAACTGTAATCTGAGACTTGACTACTTCCCTACATCAAATATATTGCTTATGAGTATTTGTCCATGAACTGTGATATATAGGGTGTCTGTTGATAGCTTTCAACTTACTGAAGTTCATAATCCTGGCATGATGTGTGTATGGGTAATTTCTGAGGAATAATGTAACTAGACTGAAGTTTATGCCCTTAGGACAGGGGTTCTCAAACTCTGTGATACCGCGACTCCCCTTTAAGTTGATCGCGACCCTCCGTGGGGTTGGGACCCACAGTTTGAGAAACGCGGCCTTAGGATGTTAAGTATAAAGGAGTCACTAGGCAGTAATATTACTTGGGGTACGTCTACACTACAGGCTTTTGTCGACAGTAGTTTTGTCAACAGATACTGTCGATAAAGCTTTTGTCAACAAAGAGCGTCTAGACTACATCCAGTTCTGTAGACAAAATAAGCTACTTTGTCGACATGACAGTGTAGATGCAAAGGACAGTGTAGATGCAATAACGCCTTCTGTCGACAGAACTCTGTCGACAAAAGGTGTTATTCCACGTAGAATGAGGTTCACCGCCATCAACAAAACTGCCGAGTTCTGTCGACGTTATGTCAACAGAACTCAGCGGCAGTGTAGACGCAGGTATAGTTTTGTCGACAAAAGTCCACTTTTGTCAACAAAACCCTGTAGTCTAGACACACCCTTGGTGATGACCTATTTAGGAAGTGGGAGTTGCCACCCCTCTGTGGTCACGAGTCATTTAATGCAAGGCTCAGTTGTCTACCCTGCGCAGAACAGTCAGTGGAAAACCAACAAAGACAACTATAGACGATCAAACCCACTTAGCAGTAAGAAAGGGACATTACAACAGACAAGGACTGCCCTGCTTCTGAAGAGAGAGAAAAGATTATTTCAGTATAACATTGAGATTTGCAGGAGATGCACTCCCGATCCATTCACTGAGGAGACAACCTTGATGGAAGGTCGCAGCCTTCATCGTAGACATTAGCCTTGTCACAATCACTGTCACACCCAAGGAGATTCATGCTGGGCTATTTGCTAGTCCTATTGATGTCTCTGTCAAGAGAAGGAAACAGCCCAGATGTGATTCTTCATGTATTGGCTGCATCATGCCCAAGTGCTTTGACCTTTTCAGTATTCTGCACTTAGATCATTTCTGTTCTTTATTTTGCAGATACAGTAATCTCCGGAAGGTGAGATGCCTTGGTCAGCTGAAACCAAAAAGGCAATGATGCATGCTACCTTAATTTACAGATCAAATAAGGCTCTGGTATAGTGATATAATTCATATGTTGACTATGAGTGCGTGGTGTTACAAAGATAATAAATACAGAAACAAATGCCACTGCTGCTGTTAATAATGAGAATAATAGGAATAAAAAATAGGCTAGAGATTCTTTGTATGGCTATTTGGTACTTGTTTATTGCCTGCAGTTTCAGTTGAATTCTTCTTCCATTGCTCTCGTAGCTATTGTGTTGTGCTGCATGATGTTAAACAGCTGCTACAATCTTTCTCAGAGGTGGCTGCATTTGGTGATGGTTGAAACAACTCTATAATATATAAACAGTATAAGATTTACCGGGCATTGCTTGGCACCTTAACCCAATTCGCTTTTGTGTTTTGAAAAATAAAATGAAAATGTCCATGCTTCATTGGGATCATTGCTCTGGGGTGGGGCTGGGGATGAAGGGTTCAGTGTGCAGGCTGCCCCAGGGAGAGAGGACTGCCCCAGCCCTCTCTCATTGCAGCAGCTTGGAGCCAGGTAAGAAGCACCTCTCCATGGTTGCTGCAACTTCAGTGGGCACAGTCAGGAGTGGGGGGGCGGGGGGAATGTCCCCCTGGTGGAGGTAGGTTCATCTTCCCCCTGTGCTTCTCAGCCAGACTGAGGAGTGCACCAACTATGCACTTTCCCCTGACTAGGGGAATAGCCAGCAGTGTTCCCGTACAAATTGGGATGGTGGGGAACTTCAGCCCCCCCATCTTCGTAATGAACACCTGGGGTGGGGTGCCTGGGGGTGGGGCAATCCTTGATGTGGGTGGGAGGGCTCCCTCAGCCAGCCCCTTTCACCTGCCTGGTGATTCTGCCTCTTTTCTGTATGATTTGATGAGAAGCAATCCCATTCCAGGCTCATCCCATTTTCCTGGCACAACCAAACCCCCTCCTGGCTTGAAGTTATGATAAGAGGAAGCTGCATCCTGAATTTGGTGGTCCTAGCTCTTACCATTTTGGAGGAATTCTTGAACAACATACTCTTTCAAATATATAGTAGATTGTAAATTGCTTTGAAATCCTTCCTGGTGGTAGGAGATATAAGTTATAAGTAGTTATTATTACAACATTTTGTTTTAAAGCACACTTGCAAGCCCTCATGCTGCTAATTTATTTGGGGTAAGATTGCCTTTTGCCTTGCACACCTGTGCAGAGGACAGAGGGAGCATAAGGCATGCCTTTGCTCACCTGCATGGTCTCCATGGAGAATGAGTGGTCAAAGATGGACTCTGGGATTTGGCCCCACAACTCCCCAGCTCATGCATCTGAGGCAGTGTGGAGGGGAAGTAAAGTGTTCCAATACTTATTACAACTATCACAAATTACAGGGGAACAAGATGGGAGCCAGTGTACCTACAGTGTTATCAGTAAGTATACAGGAGTGAATGACAGTAGAGAACACAAGGAGGAGTCCTGTGGTACTTTAGAGACCAACAGATTTATTAGGGCATAAGCTTTCTGATGAAATGGGTTTTACTCATGAAAGTTTATGCCCTAAGAAATCTGTTAGTCTTATCTGCAAAAACAAGGAGGAGTCCTGTGGCACCTTAGGGTATGTCTACACTACAGAATTAATTCGAGTTATCTTAATTTGAAATAGTTAATTCGAATTAAGCTAATTCGAATTAACGCATCTACACACAAAATGCAGTTCAAATTAGCATTTTGCTAATTCGAAATACTGCATCCACTCTGACTGGACACAGAATCAGATTTAAGGCCAGCCAGAACCAGGTCAGGCGGGGCATCAGGTCAGGAGTGTCTGTGTGTGGCTGCTGCCTGAGGCTATCTGGCTCCTGTGCTTAAAGGGACCCTCCCCCCGCCCCCCGGGCAGCTGGTTCTCAGGAGTCCCTGCTTGCTTGCCTGCCTTGATGAGGGACAGCAAAGCATTAGTGTCTCTGCATGCTCTGGTTGCCCTCACTTGGGACACCACAGCACTCTGCAACACAGAGCCAGAGCTGCCCCTGGGCACTCTGGTGCTTCTCGTGGATGCATTACTGTGAGCCTGGCTGCACTTTCTGCAGGCTGCCATCCCAGAGGTCCATCGGGGGGCTGTCAGTATCCAGGAGGCCCTGCAGGAGAGCTTCCACCCTGAAGAGCACTAAGATCCTTCCTGGTATGCCCCAGGGCTTGTGCCTCATTCCTCCCTCCTTCCACTTACCCCTCCCTAACCCCCCTTCCTGATGTCAAATAAAACCACATTTCTTGCCAAAAACAAACTCTCTTTATTGACCGAAACGGAGGTGGGAATGAGGGTGGGAGAGGGGAGGGGGAAACCTGGGAGGAGGGAGCTGGAAGGGGGAGGCAAGGGGAGGAAGGGGGAGGAGAAGCTCAGGATTGGGGGTCTTGCTGGACCAACTTGATTTTCATGCAGACCTGCTCCTGGGTTCACATGTGGTCTTTGGTGGCCAGGCTGGCAGCTTTCCTGCCATAGACGGCTGCGTTCCTCTGTCTAGTGCGGTGATCATGAACATTGAGGGCATCCTCCCAAACCTGAGTATGGTCCACCCTGATGTCCTCCCTGGACCAGGAAGGTGCCCGCCTTCTCCGGGCCCTGGAAAGCTCCTGGGAGCTGGCAGACTGCTCCTGGGGCGCAGTGGAGGGCTAGCTGCCAGTGGCTTGCTGGCTCATGTTTTGGGGCCACTGGGTCGGGAAAGTGACTGCTGGCTCTCGGCCAGCAGGCTTGGAGCTGGCACAGGCACTGTGGCCAGAGTCTGCCCCTTTAAGGGCTCCGGGGCTCGGCGGAGGGAGAAGAGTTTTCCTGGTTTGGCCCAGAGTGGCCACCAGGGAAAACTGGGAAGGCTGGAGGCCCCCTATTTCAGAATAAGCATCTACACAGCGCTTATTCCCAATTAGCTAATTCGAGTTAGGCATTATTCCTCATAGAATGAGATTTAACTAACTCGAATTAAGTGCCCCGCTATTTCAAATTAAATTCAAAATAGCGGTTTGCTTGTGTAGACGCTATGGAAGTTAATTCGGAATAACGGCTGTTATTCCGAATTAACTTTGATGTGTAGACATACCCTTAGAGACTAACACAGCTACCCCACTGAGATGCAACAGTAGAGAGGTGATGTGCCCTAGCTCACGCAGTGAGTGACAGAGCCAAAAACAAAATCAGGAATCTCAGTTACCATTCATGTTCTCCTCCTTTGAAAGGAATAATTCTATTTGCCTTAATTTCCATCAACTGATGAATTTGCTTCCAATGCCTGCAACTTCTCTCATCTCAAGAAAGGAACTAATTAGCATCGCAATAGTTCTTCAAAGTTCCAAAGAGAATAAAGGATCCAGCGCGATAAAGGAAGCACGGCATGTAAATCGGCTCTTCGGCAGAACAGCAGGGGTGATTGTACCAGACGTGTTAGTGGAAAGGATACAAAGTGGGAGAGCAGTGCTGGCTATATTAGTGTTTGCTGTTGGAAGAATTTTGATGCATTGAATGTTCTGGGTGCCCTAAACTTCTGATTGTAACAGGGAACGGATCGCTCAGTATATTGCCCTTGATCTGTTTGTCACTCTGAAGCTTCTGGCATGGGCAGCTGGGAGAAGACGGGATACTGGACTAGATGGAGCACTGGTCTGACCCAACATGGCCATTCTTCTGTTCTTATGTGCAATCCCTGTGTATGTTAGTGCAGTGTTTCTGGTGCATGGCGGTTCACTAACTGCAGCAAATGAAGGGCCTGGTCCAACACCATTGATAACAATGGGACTTTTGCCATTGATTTCAATGGAACGGTGATCAGGTCCTAAATTTGCATCTCCACTGAAAATTTCCGTACCATCGGTCCAGCATTGGCGCAACTCCCCCATTAGTAGCAATAGGGGAAGGGCTAATGTAGATCAAATGCCAGCATCTTTCCATCTATATCATCTAAGAAAGTATAAATGTTGCACTTTGATGCCACATCTAGTTCAGAGTTCTATGGTGCTGGGCATTATACTGACCTATTCTAAAATGCAGAAGGAAGAAATGGAGATGGAGGAGGAAGTAACTATAATAAAGAGAAACTCTGGCATGGATCGGCTGCGTGCGCAATGTGTAGTTGCGGGAAGCTGACCAGCAGCAGAAATAACTTGCCACCTGCCTAACCATCATCAGATGGCAATGCAGAGTAAGCATCATGGTGGAATGGGGCTTTGAGATGGGGCTGAGTATTATCCATATTCCTATGGGCCACAAACACAAAAATCAAGCCACAAGGTGGCTTTGCATTGTCGTGGATAGGAACAAATGTGCCAAACCCCCAAATCACACCTGAACACCTAAAGCAAGTGCAAGCAATAATTTTAATGGGGGGAGGAGAGGCACTTAATGAATTTTGATATATATAGTCACAGGCCACAGAAGGGGTGTGGCTTGCTGTGGAAGGGACAGGGCCTGGGGACTTGCCTCCCCCCAGAGTTGTCTGGGGCCAGAATCTTTGATTTTAAAACACAGCAAAGGACTGGCCCAGCCCAGCAGCCACCCGGGGTTGCTGCAGCTATTTAAAGGGCTCATGGCTCTGGCCCCTGCCAGGGTAGCACCATGACCATGAGCCATTTAAATAGGATCCTGCTGCCTGAGACACTGCCTGGAAATTTGGTACCACATCTTGCCCAGCCCTGATCTAAAGTTCTCTCTGCCTAGGATAGATAGATAGATAGAAAGATAGATAGATACTTAAAGAAGAAAGAGTGTCCCTTTTCATTCCTTTAAAATACAGGCTGGCATCTGCCAGTGTGTTTAACTTTGTTCCCTAAAGCTTATTGCTGACATTAAACAAGAGCTCCAATTAGTCTTGTCTAATCCCGGGCTTTATTTGCACCTTCCCGTCCGGGCGCCATTTTTAAATCCCCTTAGTCCGAACTAACTGCCCACGGCTACACGCGGCAGTCAAATGTTAACTCGAACTAAGTCCTTAGTTCGAGTTAACTGTTACACCTCGTGGAACAAGGACTTAGTTCGAGTTAACATTTGACTGCCGCGTGTAGCCGCAGGCAGTTAGTTTGGACTAGGGGGATTTAAAAATGGTGCCCGGACGGGAAGATGCAAATGAAGCCTGGGATTTAAATATCCCGGGCTTCATTTGCAACTTCGAATGCCTACATTAGCCTCCCTAGTTCGAACTAGGGGGCTAGTGTAGACATACCCCCACTTAGTGGGAGATGTGGAAAGAAAGGGCTAGCCTGAAATGCAATTATGTTTTGCAGTTGAGGGTGAGTGGCTGGAGCAACTAGTTCTTGAGCAACCCCAAGCTTTGGAAAGATCCATTTGCAAAGGCTGCACCTCTCTCTTCTCTTCAATCTGTTTACAGAACGGTAATTGAAAGTAAAGATGTCGATTAGGCCAAGTGTAACATTCTGTTCATGCTTTTCTGCCCTCTAAAAGTTGATAGAGAGATGGTAGATGTGATAGAAGAGGATGTAAAGCCTATCTGATTGGCACAAGGAAGAGTCGGGGTGGGCAACTTGTCAAGCTGGTAACCATGTGGATATTATTTGTACAGCTTGAGATTCCTTTTGGTTTGTGAAACCTTTACAGATTTGCTCCTGACTGTATGTTTGAATAGAGTGGGGTTGAGTCTTGGCTGCTTTCAAAGCTCTGCGGTGCTCAAAGGATGGCTCTCAGCACAACCATAATTTCTGCTCTGGATGGTGCCTGAGCCCCTGGACTTGCCCCTGGTGTCCCCAGCATATGTTCCAATTTGTATAACTACACCTGCTGTTTTCTTAGGGCTGTTACAGGAAAGCTCTGTACTAGTCACTTTCATACCAAAACTGGTGCTGAGTGCCTGTGTGATATTTTCGCTCTTCAGGCCAAGTCCGTAATCTGGCCAGACTTTTTGGAGAGCAGAGCAGGTTTCCAAAGTTCAGCTTATAATGATCACTCCTGCAAAAATGTTTGCTGACACGACAGATTCAATATTGACACCTTGAGGAAAAAATATATTGGAAAGAAGCATGTTTCAAGTACTTCTCCTTAGAAAAAGGGCCTTTCCTTGCATTCGGAAGAATTTCTGTTAAAAATGGCTTTGCAGACTGATGGCCACACGTTTTTCTTTAAAGTGTCTGAGCAAATCTATTTAGGGCCAGAGAAAATGAGCAGTAGCTAGAACTAGTTTAAGACATAGCTAGATGTGGTGCTAGCCAAAGTAAGACTATTTTGGGGCACCCTGCTGCCCCCCACAATAGACACTAAATAAGTGAATTAAGGGGCCCTCTTGAGTTACTCAGGGCCCTGAGCAATGGTTTAGTCTGCTTATTCCTAGTGCTGGCTCTCACTGGGGGCTTGTAGTATCATTCAGGAGGTGCACCGCCCCGTATGTCCCTGCCAACATTTTAATTGCTAGACTGGGTTCCCCACATGCCTCCTCCCTGCCCCTCTGGCCCTCCCTGCACCCGTCCCCTGCAGGCACTAGTCACCTATGCCGGCTTTGTTGCACAAGTGTCCAATGCATGGCCCTGCCAATGCCTTTCACTCTTGGCCTGCAATGCCCTCCGATTTCTTTTTAATCCTTCCTTCCTCTTTTGAACATAGACGTGCGCCTCTACCACATTTTCTGTCAGATCAGTAATGTGGAAAGGAAAAACAAAAACAAATTTTCCATGGGTGTGATCTTAGCCAACGTTTGAAACTGGGAGTCCTGATGTTATAGACTCTTGCCCAGTTAGCCTACTTGTAGATGGTATTTGGAAGAATATTTATTACCTGTTCCAGAGAGGGTTTTAGTTTTGGGGAGTGGAACCTAACACTCACTTACATTTTAAGCTTTAGTCACCTCCCTGTGGATCAACCTTATCTCCAGATTAATAAAGGTCACCATTAAACTGCTTGTTTGAAGGTGCACAGGGCCCTACCATTGGAAATGGTCTTCTTTTCACTTCAAGCTCCTAGAACTTCAGCCACCATCCATATTTGGCCCGGACAGGTGTCTCCTAGTAATCACAAAATAAGGCAGAACCAAAGAGTTTGGATTCTTCAAACAGGGACAGATCATCTATACTATTAAAATAACAATGGAAAACATCCATTGATGTCTACCAAACACACTCTTATTGCATATTAAATTATCATAAGCAGAAGCAGGATCCATTATGAGTTGCAATGTTTTAAAAAAAGTTAATCAAGCAATTGCTTGTATCTTTTCAGCTACTAAGAACTAAGAGAGACTCTTTTCTGCTTTGAGTGGTGTTGGGAATGCCTGAGTTCTGATAAAGTACCATTTTTGGGGGGTGAGGCATGATGGTCTATCCCAGGAAAGCTTTACCCTCCAGTTGCCAGGGCGGTGTATCCAACTGTTGAATTATGGCTTACGGTCCTAACTTGGTCTCTCTAAACATCTCAGATTTTGGGGAGTTCATGTCTATGAACTTGGATCTGTACTCTCTTCAGTGAAACAGGTGAAAGGATTTAGATAAAAACAACTAGATCAGGCCTGCACAACTCGGAAAACGGTGAGGGCCATATTACTCCAAAGAAAACAGCTGCGGGATGCAAGTATGGATGCTCTCCCAAAAAATACCGAACACACGGGCTAAAAATTTTTGTCGTGCAAAAAAAAAAAAACCCACACATGTCTCCACTTGGTGCCTTCCCCTTTCTCCTGACCTGCCCCCCCCTCCAGCACAAGTCCCTTCCCCTCCCCTAACTGGCTGCCAGAGCCTTTTTGGACGATGCCACATCACACCAGCATCTGGCGTCTGCCAGCATCCCACCCTCTGGCTCACACCCCGCCTCCTCATGCTGGAGCTGCATGCGGGCAGCCCAGCGGTGAGAATCGCCATACTTCCCCCTCCCCAGTGGTGCTCCGCTCCTCCGCCTGGCCGGCAGATGGGATGGGGTCGCGCCGCCCGTAGTCGGCACGGGCCACACAGTGAGCCCCTGCGGGCTGCATGCGGCCCTCGGGCAGTATGTTGTGCAGGCCTGAACTAGATTCTCTAAAGTGTCTGATTAAAATACCTTGGGATTTGACAAAATTGATATGCTCCTCCCATGGAAACTAAAACACCAACCACCCCCACTTAGTAATCTGACTGATCATTTTCACACTCTTCTGACCTTGCAGGTGGAACAGGAAATGCCAATGAGAAGCCCTTAGTGTCCCTAGTTTAGACCAGAAGCAAGGAGTGTGAAATATCTCACTAGGAATTTAGGAAGCCTGCCCTGTTAAGATTTCCAGCCAACTTTTGAAGATCCAAAGTGACCAGACAATTCAGATAAGGTCTGGATATACATCTACACTTTGTAGTGATTATGGCCTTGTCTAGTCTTACCTGGAAGGTCAAACTGCATCTTCAGCTACATTAATTGCATAGCTGGAGTCCACATACCTTAATTCAACCTTCGGCACCATCTCCACATGGGAGTTCAACAGGAGCAAATGCTCCCACCAACTTCCCTTGCAAATCAAGGAATACCGACATCAACAGGGGCACCCTCAGTGTTTGATTTAACAGATATTTTCTAGACCTGCTAAACTGAACTCTGGAAGATCAACTGCCATAGCGTCAATCTTCCCGGTAGTGAAGACGTGGCCTAAATAAGGCCTGGATCTGCTCTTATTGAAGCCAATGGAAAGACTTCTATTGACTTCAGTGGGATTTGGATTGAGGCCTAAAGCTGAATAGCTCCCTCCTTCCCCATAATCCCCCACCAAAAGAAAACAAAATTTAAAAACAAACAAACCTTTCTGCAGTTCCAATTACTGGGCGTGGCTTGCTGATGAGCTGTTGCATTGTATGCATGGACTACACCGCAGCTGCACCACGGTGAAAATTAAATCGGGAGTAAGAAAGCAGTGAATCTGGCCCACTGAATATTAGTGCAATAAAAAACGCAGGAGTAGATGTGACTTAAGTGTCTCAGAATCAGAGACTGATTCCCAACCACAAGCTCAGATACAAACACCCTCAAAAAAGTTTAGATACAGATCTGAGCTTTGTGATTACAAATGGGATAATTCAGAACCCTGGATCCAAACAGCCCCTGCACTTGCGGGGTGGGGGACAGACTCTAGTCTGAATTTTGTGACATTCTGTAATCAGAACCAATGTATCCATGGTACTGAGACAAAAATAGCAGGCACCATCACAGCAAGTTTGGTTTCCCTCTTTGTTGAGTTAGCCTTGGTGCATAGTAGATTGGATGCTCTTTAGTTTGGTCCTGTCATTTGCAAACTGCCTTTGGCTGCATGGATCATTTTGTGAAATAAAATTCAAGGCATGAGCAGCCTGTCACCTAACCTCTCCAATATTGATTTACCCCCCATGTTATCTGTGCCCTTGCATGATATTTATGCCAAAGAGCATAAAGGAGATGCTGCTTCTTCAACACACCAAGACATGCTGCCATAAAGAAACAGGATGGGGGCTCCTGGAGTAAGAAAATAGAAGACCAGTGTTGAAAGGCTTTGGTTTGTGTGGAGGGACCAGGTGGCAGGAGAAAACTGTGGTTAAGAAAATACGCGACACTCATCCTGAACTGACGAGCCTGTATAATTGCAATTTGGCTGACGTGCAAATGACCCTACATTCTTTTGAAGCAAAACACTTGAGCTTGGCAGGGGTGAGGGCCATCGGATCAGGCCCAGAGACTCATTCCCACAATGGAGCCAACAGATTCACCAAGCCCCTGGGCAAAGCAGGGAGGGGGGAGCTGGTTCTGCACCCCCAGAAGGAACGGGATCTTGAGCAGAAGGGGCAGGGAATGCTGTGTGGTGCTCTGGTGGTGATTTACAGAGCCTGGGGCTATGGCTGCCTGCTATGCCACAGTAGCCACTGTCAGGAGCCCCGAGTCCTTTTGAATCACTCTGTCCTGAGGCAGTTGTCCCCTTTGCCAACCCCCTATTGGTGGCCCTGCATATCCAGGAACATTGAACTGGAGGAGAGAGAGCATTTGGAGGGTGGACAATGATTTTTGTGACTAGGGAAGATCTGGTCTAGGGAAAGAACCCACTCAAGTCTCGCCTGAGGTTGAGAAACATTCATTTGTTTTTTCTACCTAATCTGACCTCTGACTTTTATCCCGCAAAGATGCATGGCCATAGGTTTAACGCAATGCACTTGAGACGCCCCTCCCCCTCTAACTTCATCAGGGACTGCTGTTAGGTGCAGTGACAGTCTGGACAGAGTCTGTGCTGATGCTGATATTTACAACATGCCATTCCCCAAGCCGAGGAGAGCTAGGTATGAAATTGAGGTGCTCTTCTATTATTTCTTATTGCCTCAGCTACATCTAACATCAGCTTGTCCTGTCTGGAAGGAGAAATGCCTAAAGATGCAAGTAGAAATGCCTAAGGCAATTTTTCCCAGCATAACCCTGAATAGTCTCTTCCATCAGTTTTGTGCTAGCGGAATAATCAGATTGTATTTTATATTATTTTATTGCCTTTTTTTGATTATGGTCTAATTCAGTCCAAGTTTTGAAGACATTTGTTTTCCCTTTGTTCACCTCTCTTTTACTCCCTTTCTAGAAATACTCTAGCAAATTAGTTCATTGGCAGGAAAAATGCATTTAAGCTAATATTACAGCCCCGGCATGAAAATGATTTTCAAATTCATCACCATGGATATTCATGCTAGAAAACTGTTTCTACATTTTCTAAACCAATCAGGTAATCAAAATAGACCATGAGCATTGCTTACCAGGTGGTAGTGTCAAACTATTTACTATGATTTATATGCCAGGTAGAAGCAACGGGCAGCTGTATATGAAGGTGGTATATTCCACTGCCTTTCATTCTAGATCCTAGTACTGTTCCACTGAAATCAACAGCCAATATTCCAGTGACTTCAGAAGGGGCACATTCCAGGCCTTTAATGTATTGGAAAGTGTATTTTGTTCATCAGACATTTCATTATTACACCATCACACTTCTAGGTGCAACTGCAAATCTCAAAAAGATTTGGGAGTCATGTTGGATAATCAGCTGAACACAAGCTCCCGCTGTGGCCAAAAAGAGAGAATGCCACCCTAGGAAGCATAAAGAGAGGACTTTTGAATAGTAGGAGAGAGGTTATTTTATCTCTCTATTTGGCACTTCTGAGACTGCTGCTGGAACTCCATGTCCAGTTTTGGTGCCACGATTCAAAAGAATGTGGAGAAATTGCAGAAGGGTTAAAAAAGCATCACATGAATGATTCCAGGATTAGAAACCATGCCTTCTAGTGAAAGACTCAAGGAGCTCTATCTAATTTACAGAGAGAAGAGGGCGAGGGGTGACTTCATTACAAGCTATCAGTACTTACATGGGGAACAAATATTTAATAGTCTCTTCCATCTTGAAGAGAAAAAGTATAACTTCAATGGCCCCAAGTTGAAGCTAGACAAATTCAGACTAAAAATATTGTAACAATCAGAGCAATTAACCATTGAATCAATTTACCAAGGGTTGTGATGTATTCTACATCAAGGACCATTTTAAAATCAAGACTGGAATTTTTTTTCTAAAAGATATGCTCTAGGAATTATTTTGGGGGACTTCTGTGGCCTTGATACATAGAAGGTTAGACTAGATGATCAGTGTGGTTCAGTCTGAGCTTAGAATCTATGCATCTATGAATCCTCTGTGACCAAACCCATTGAAATCACTTGCATCAATGAGACATCCAAGGGCATATCAAGAAGGGTCTCATAGGGATCAGTTCTGGGTCTGGTTCTATTCAATAACTTCATCAATGATTTAGATAATGTCACGGGCCTGATCTACACTAGGAATAAGGGCTCTTTATCAAACAGAGCACAGCAGCAGCTGCTTCCTGGGATGCTGCGTGCATATTGCAGTCAGAGTTGTGCGATGCAAGAAATCAGCCGGCATATACACAACTGTCAAATGGTTCATTCATTCCTCTTCTTCCCATGCCAGCAAGCTCCGTCTCTGAAGTGACAGAATTCTTCCACTGAGTGCGTGCATGGAGGGTTGTTGCTGCCCTTCATGCTATACCAGCAAAGCCACCTGTGGATGGAAAATGCTGGACGCCAGCCCAGCAGTGAACCTATATTTGGATCCTATTGCCAGGCGCCTTTTCTTTTTGCCGGCTAATGACCTGGGGAGTTGGTAAAGCACTTTATCAATTTCCAGTGGAGCATATGCAGGAAAAAAAGAAATAATTCCTTAAAACCATCAGGAGTCGATATACAGAATGGCTTAAAAACATCAGGAGTCAATATACAGCTATCCCAGGGAGGCCTCTAAGATTCCTGTCAGTCACAAGCCTGTCTGAAACATAAGCAAAGCCAGGGGAGAGTCCCAAAGGTTATTTTTGAATCTTTGGTTATTTGGCCAAGAAACCTTTTCTGTACTGAAGGGAGTGTGTGTACAGCATGTCAAGCAACAGTTATCCACAGGGATTTCAACAGACTGCATAATAAATCATTTCAAATAAGGGTAAGAGAAGCGGTCTAAGGGCTTCAAATTTCAATCTAATTAGGCTTCTGGTAGTGCTGCTGAATTGAGCAGGTAGTGCTAGATTAACAGGATTTTTGTGAACAGACGCAAGGTGGCTGATGTCTCTGAGACCTACATTCAAGTAACCTTAAGTCACTCCCCCATCTAGTGGTTTTTGTGACTCCATTTAGACATGTCCTTGTGAGATTTCAGATTTGTAGAAGCTTCTAGGAAAATAAGTGAGGGTGGTACTCTCAGTGGGATGGAGGATGAGACACCATTTATCTGAATATGTCCTACAGAGGAGAGAAAATCAGATGGCAGTGTGTTTATAGAAACAAGAAGTTTGCAATATTTGTCTGGTGACATACGAAGGCACATGACGTTTTGCCTTTATATCTTGGCACCCTGTCATTGAAAAACATTTCATTTTGTTCAAAGCAATGAACTGACAAGTCAAAAAAACCCATTTTGCTTAGGGTCAATTTTTCAGTATCGCTAACAAACCAAAAAATCAATTATTCACACAGCTTTGCTGAGCCCTGAAAGCTGTTCAGCGCTTTTGACAATTTGGCCAATGTGCCATTGCACTGTTGTCCATTCTCACCATTTTATCATGAGTCTGATGGTACCTACTGTTCTTCTGAGAGCCCCAGCTGCTGGAGATCACTGGTTGGGGTAGAATCTCAGCTTCCGTTTTGAAAAAAAGTTTTTAGCCATCCTGGTTGTGGAGCGAAGCATGAAATCCTGCCTAGAGAGTTCCCTAAAGACTCAATAGTCAGAGGGCAAACAAAAAGCAACTCAGATTTATGATGTTTAGTGATCTCGTGGGTTTTTCAGTCAATCACATGAGGTTTTGATACCTGCCGTGTGCTTTTTGAAAGCTGAGATTTGGCAATCCTGAAACTGCGCCACCTTCCGGCCTGATCCAGTGAAATACTAATAGGGATACCATTCATCCTGGGCATGATCTCTTTTTTGGTCCTCCGGGCCAAATCCCTATGGCCAGATTTCTCAAGTATGAATAAATGTCCATGTTTTTGCCACTGCTGGCCAGCTGCCCAGATCTGAAGGCAGCACAACCACCAAGAGTGGTATAGAAGGTAGGATGGCCGAGCATGGTATTGCCACCCTTGCTTCAGCATTGCCATGGGCATGGGAAGTCAGGGTACAGGGGATGCTGCAGCACCCCCAGGTTTGGGCATTCTGGTCACATGCTCCTGCTGCCCAGGCTCCTGGCTACCAGGCCCGCTTTTCTCCAGGGGCTCTGCTTCCAGCCCTTGGTCCACCTTGGCTGCCGTCCCCGTGCACAGGGACTCGGCTACCAGCCCTAGCTCCCACTTGGTGGCCATGTCCATGCGAACTGTCTCAGCACCCAGTCCTGAGTCCCACTTGGTTGCTGGCCCTGTTACCAGGCCCCCATGCAGGACCCTCCCCAGCCCCAGCTCTAAGAGGTTGTGAGGGGGGTGCAGACAGCGGTAAGGGTGTGAGTGCCACTCCAAAACTTGTTCCTGTGCCACTGAGCATTGCTGCTAGCAGGGGCACTGCCTTCAGAGCTGGGCAGCCAGAGAGCTGTACCCCTCACCCCCTGCTCCCCTTCTCCGTGACAGTGTCCTCTCTTTGGGAACATGAAATATGATACCCTAGATACCACACACTTCGTGCAAGGAGGCTGAGCAGTCTCTATGGCTACCAAGAAATTGAGGGAGGTCAGCATGTTGCAGAATGTGCTTCACAAGACAGAGCCCTTGGTACTGTTCAAATGCCATACACATAAATCTAGTGATGAGATAAAGAACATTCATCTTCCCATGAGATTACAACTAAGATTTGTACCTGGAGGACACAGACATATTGTGCAAACCTTCAGTTCCACCTAAGTCATCTCAAGAGTCAATTACCTCCCCCTCACTTTCCTCTATCACAAGTAGAGCAAAAGGGACAGAGACCCAGAAGTTGATACCTGTTACAACTCTATTGGTTTCAATGAACCTATGACATTTTACAGAAGTATATTATAGTTTCTACAGGAAAAAAAAGAAGATCTGGAATATTTATAGAAATTAGTCAGAAAAAAACTTCTGAAAGCATTGAATATGCTTTGTCATTTCCTAATTATTATCAACTCAGAAGGCAAGTAAACAGCCCACATTTTTAACGGATGCTTTTGGAGGTGCAGCCTGCTCAGCCATGTGCTTTGTTAGGCCTGCTCAATTTCCCAGCAATCACTGAAGATGAATCGGTGGTTTCCTTTTTAATATCTTCAGTGATGACAGTGATGCAGCGAGGAGAAATGTTACTTTCCTGAAATTCAGCTGTGCCAGATTTTGTCCCCTGGAAAAGCAGACATTAAAAATTTAAAAACCAAAATGGCCCTAATGTGGAGAGTGCCTCTTAAAAATAGCTGAGTAGCAGGTCCATCTTCTCCTAGCTAACATGTTTATATTCTTTTTCAGCTGAGAGCAGCACTAGGTTCCAGGGCAATGGTCAAATGAATAATGCCACTGTCTAAACTAAACTTTTTATTTAGTCACTGCAGGTTTTAACTCTCTAATTGCTATTCTCTCCAGGTTCCTGATGAATATCTTTGCATGCGCAGGCTTTGCCATGGAGAGTCTCACGGACCTATGCGATAAACATATTTACTGGACTAAATAAGAATGAAAATAGGAAGCCTTTATTTCTTATCATGAGTTGCATTTGTCTATGGGAGACCAGAAACTGGTGATGTTTTCCCCCAGAGAAGATGTGACAAGATGTGTTTTAAACTACCCCCTAGTGTTGAGACAAGAAAAAAGGGGGTTGATTAAAGATTGCTGGCACACTACAAACAACTCAGCGCGATAGATGGTGTCAACTTTACAGGGTATCCTTCCAACAGCTTTTGGGATTTGGAGAGTGAGCTGTTTCCCTTTCTGTCTGGGGAACTGGTCACATTCCATTCCAGTCCTCGGCACAGTTATTATCCATACAAAGGTGTAGGGTCAGATAATGCTGTTAGCTGAGAAAGCTATGTCTGGTGAAGTCTGCATGGGGTCATTGGGGACTGGCACTCAACCAGTGTAGTGTGAACCATAACCTATTAAATATGGACACCTCCATGTGAGGGGGAACAATTTGAATGATGGGAATGGGTTCCTTGGAAGGCTGTGCCTGTCTTTTGTGTCAAGACATGGGACTTTGGTAGTTGTGCTTTGGCTTGGTCTCTGCCATGGTGTTGGTTTCCAGTCCTCACCCACAGAAGAGACACCCCTGTAATTAAATCCAGGAATGCACAGCAAGACCAGGATGCAAAATAGTCTGGCAACAAAATCTCTAGTTGCAGTTGCACATTTAAATTACCTTGCACGTGGGCCTTTAACAGCAGTTAAAAATTGCCCAACCTGTAATCCACATGTCTCATAATTTGCAAGGATCAAACTGACACGGAGGCAAAGAGGGCAGTTGCCTTGGAGCCCGGCAATTCAACAGGGCCTGGCACTCCCAGCTGCTGCCACTGCTAGTACCGCAGTAGTGGCGCTCAGAGTCCTGGGCCCTTTAAATAGTGTGCTGGGTAGCTCTGAGCTCTTGGTGGTGTGGAGGGATGGCTGCCTCTGGCCCTGCCCCTTCTGCCTGAGGCCCTGCCCCTTCTGGGAACATGCAGCCGGCCCCCCACCTTGCCCAGGGACCCATGGAGGCTGTTAGTGCCTCCGCCCCAGCCTACTTTGGGGGAGGGGAAGACTAAGAGATGAGGAATCAGACCATTATTTTTCTCTTCCTCTGCTCCATTTGAGCATCAGTGAAAGCTTTACCATAAAGGCCCAGCCACACTCAGAAAAACCAAGAAAAATAAAATCAGAGGAAATCTGGATCTAACGTCTGCGCACCGTGCAGAGCTGTGAATTTAACATAATGATCGCTCCCGAGAGAAGGATATAAATTGGACAGCTGTTTTGGTCCCGGAGAGTGTACACATCAGTGTGAAAAATCCATTAGGGGGCACCGCAGATACAGCAGTATTGTCAGAGCTTCACTGAATTACCACAGCAGAGCAAGAAAGGGGAACTTTCCAAAATGCCCTTTACCGATGCCCCTATACAGCAAAGGATGTGCCTCTGGCTGAATTAGGCCCTGAGTGTTCACTGTACTGCTAAGTGCACAGTGCATCACCACCAGAAATTCTGACCCACAGCTGCTATTTGTCAATGTTCATGCTGATCTGTGGGAAAGATCAAAATGCCATCAAGTCAGTCCCTCTCCAATGCCTGGAAGATTGGCAAAAAGCAAGAAACAGAGTCATGGCCATGCATAAAGACGCTTTCCCAGTGGCATGCTTGCTTTGTTGTGTATTTCTTTCAGTGTAAGGTCATGTCCCTTAAATGTTATTTACTCCTGCTAAACTAAAAACAAAAAGGAAAAGAAGCAGCTTCATGAGGTGTATGTCAGGTTCTTAAAGATGTGCATGTGCTTTTGTCCTCCACCAAATAAACTGCAGCAAATTCCAACACAAGGGTTGAGACATACTGCGATACAAAGCTAAAAACAACTTGCCTTTATTATATCTACGAAGCCTTTTTAAAATTTCCTGCAGCTGCATAGGTGGATCACATTAGTCATTTACAACATTCAGAAGGCATACGTCAGCCAGAGTTATGGCAGCCTGTGGATAAGTGTAGGATTATTACAAATTGTTTCCATGTACACCTGCTGCACAAGCACAGATTATACTTTCTTGGGAACACATGCCCAACCCCTCTTTCCCCCTCATCTTTAAAACTTGTCAAGATCAGAGGGTCTGGAGGGATCTCTGTTTGCCTCTAGGGGTGTGTCTAGACTACAGGGTTTTGTCGACAAAAGTGGACTTTTGTCGACAAAACTATAGCTGTGTCTATACTGCCGCTGAGTTCTGTCAACATAATATCGACAGAACTCAGCAGTTTTGTTGACGGCTGTAAACCTCATTCTATGAGGAATAACACCTTTTGTCAACAGAGTTCTGTCGACAGAAGGCGTTATTGCATCTACACTGTCCTTTGCGTCTACACTGTCATGTCGACAAAGCGGCTTGCTTTGTCAACAGAACTGGATGTAGTCTAGACACTCTTTGTAGACAGAAGCTTTGTTGACAGTATCTGTGAACAAAACGTCTGGCGACAAAAGCCTGTAGTCTAGACGTACCCTAGGGTAACAAAAGAAATGGCATATTTTGTTCAGAGACGTGCATGCTAGTGAAATGTCACAATCTTTACCATGAAAAGTACAGTCACTTTAATGGTTATCTTTCCAGACCAGACCTTGATAAGTCAGGCACATTCACCAGCAGACAAACTGCATCAACTAAGGAAAAAACCTTGGTGGATGAGGAGGAGCTAGTCAAGGATGTGTTGTGTTATTCAGTGCTTGAAACAGAGAAAAGGGAACAAAGAAGAGCTACGCCGATCAAAGTGGAACACAAACCACTGAGCAGCACATGCTAAAGCTCATGGAAGATAAAAAGGAGATGGTGAAGGGTCTTATCAAGACACAGAGCGAACAGAACCAAAGGCCTCTCTGTCAACACATACAGAACTCTTTTCACAGTAATCATCTCTCCACATCCACACATCAGCCTCTGTGGCTACACATGCAAAATTCTTTATCCAGCAACTCTCCCTCTATGCTCACAGACTCATTTTCACAATCCAGTAATATTTTCCCAGCACTCCACTCCCTGTGAAAGCAGCTGTGAGTTTGATAGCACCATTGGGAGGTTTTCCAACAATCCTGACCATGCCTTACCACTGAGCATCTTGATTGAAAGACACCAATAAAGACAAACGTGATGCAGATTTCTATGAGTTTATTTTGTGTGACACAACCCACCCCAATCACTCTGGCCCCTGTGGAAGCCTAAAATATCCCTTGGTTTCATGGGAATGGCTTGCTCAGGATGAGCAGTGGGATGAGGCAGGGAAGCACCTCAATACACAGAAATGTCAGCATCCCTCACCATCAGAGTGGTTCCTCAGAGCCTCCCTGATATTGATTGCCACCCTATGGGCTCCTCTGATAGCACAAGTGTCTGGCTGTTCAAACTGTGCATCCAGGTGCTGTGTCTCATTCTCCCACCCATGGCCAAGAACTTCACCCTTACTCTCACACAAATTATGTAAGCAACAGCATGCAGCCACCACTGTGGAGATATGATCCTCCTAAAGGTCTAGTTTTCCATAGAGACACCTCGATCCTGCTTTCAATCTGCCAAAGGCACATTCCACAACCATGAGGCATCATCTTAGCCTTATTGTTGAACTGCTTTTTACTGCTGTCCAGATGCCCTGTGTAAGGCTTCATGAGCCAGGGCTGTAAGGGGTAAGACACATCACCTAGGATCACTATAGGCATTTCCATATCCCCACTGTAATTTTCTGGTCTGGAAAAGAAGTCCCAGCATGCAGCTTTCTGTACAGGCCACTGTTTCTGAAGAAGCATGCACTGTGCACCTTTCCAGGCCACCCCCTTCATTTATGTCTGTGAAATGCCCACAGTGACCCACAAGTGCCTCGAGCACCATGGAGAAGTACCTCTTCAACGGATGTACTCGGAGGTCAGGTGGGGTGGCACTACTGTGGGAATATGTGTGCCATTGATTTGAATGTCAACAGCACTTTTGTTGCCAAACCTTTCAAGTGTAGCCATGGCTTAAGAGTGTGTTTATGAGAACAGCAGCTGTGAAGCTCCTCCAACTAGTTTTTCTCTTTCAAATGCTTGTGTTTGAAGGTTTCTGTTCAGCCGCCATAGCAAGGAATCAGCAATGTTTTTGCCTTGATCCTTTTGCTGGTTCATGTCTAAAAATAACAGGCCAGATTTATTCTGAGTGTGTTACCCAGATTTCAGTGTTCTCAAAAATCCAGGGCATGGATTAGTCTCTCTGAATCTTTCTCTTAATATTGAACCTGACCTATTTTTCACATTGCTAAAACTCTGCATTCCCTTATTATTGCCAGATGATGTGATGCTTCACCGGGTCCTCATCCATGGGCTTACAACATCAGAGGTTTAACCAGCATCTCCTGCTCATACCTTAGCGTTTTGTATGTGACTGAAGATGTATCGAGTTGCCACTGGCCAATAATGCCAAACTAGCATGCAGCTTTCTCTCTTATTAGGGCTTTGATTATTCTGTATGTTATGAGACAAAGAACCTATTGCATGCTCAACTTACTTCAAACCTACACCATCAGCTGAATCTTTGATTAGCCCCCACTAGTCACCCATCTTTCTATATTTCCTGAACCTGGTGTCTTTTGGCTACCTGGGATCTGAAATCCTGGAAGCATTATGGTTTCTGGGTCCCTGCATTGAAAACCTCTTTTTCAATCTAGCCTTTGGCTTTGAAACAGCTGTGTCATGTGGGGTGAAGTGCCTCACTGGTGGATGTGTGTGTGTGCACGCACACACTCACGTGTGCAGGGCTCTGCTCCTAATGCAACTTGGACTGGGTTAAAAGGGAAATAGAAAAGCAAACCCAATCACATGAATCATTAGGTAAGAGAAAGGAGGATAAATTAAGTAGCATAATGAGTCCTGCTTGTTACATTATCTTTTCCTCCTTTTGTGGACTCTTCATAGGTTTAGTATAGCATTGCCAAAATTAGCAGTTTTTCATTCAGGAAGAAAACTCCCCTGAGATGTTTCTTTTTTCAGAAATTTGGTCTAAGATAGAATTGATAGATTATAAAACCAGAAAGGACAACTGTGATCATCTAGTCTGACCTCAATGAATTGTTTTAGCCAATGAGAGCAGGATATAGATGGCAGACAAATGACAATTCTGCCATGCATTGGTGCGGAGAAGAGATGCTGCCAAGATCTTGCCTCGGACATATGTCTAGACTATGGGTTTTTTCCGAGATACCAGAGTTATCCCGGAAAAACTCCGCTGCATCCAGGGAATGCGTCTGCTCTTCCACTTTTTTTTGTGGAAGAGCAGATGCACTTCTTAGGAAGCCCTGTCTTCCTCCTTCCATAAGGAAGAAGGGCTCTTTAGAAAGAGGAGTTTTTCCAAAATTTGTCCAAATTTTGGAAAAGCCTCTTCCAACAAAACTATTGGAAAAAAGTACACAAATTACAGAGTCTAGACATAGCCTCATCCTCACCTTTGGGGCACTGTGTGCCCAGAGAGTCCATGCAAGCCCTCTCATGCACTCAAAAAGAAGGCAGTTCTGGCTGTCCATCCCCCTAAGCACCTGCCATATGGTCTGTCACAATCTGGTCCTCCAAAACTAATGAAGATCAGGAAATGCCAGAGTGATGCTACACCCCTCTGTTTTGATGGAAATATGTTTTTGAATATGAATATGCATAACTGGAATATTATCTATGCAAAACAGGGCAAGTAACCTGTTATTCAAGAATTTGTAATCCCCTGAATGTGTATATTCTATTTGTGTGTGTGTATCATTCTTGTATGTGAAGTTAGAAATATTAAGTGGAAACTTGTTTTATTAATCTAAGTCTTATAGTGAATGCTATTAGTGGTACTTAAGGAAATTAATGGTCCAGTACTCAAAACAATAATCTGTGGATGGTTTTGTTTTTCCTGGAAGCCTAAACTATAGTTGGTCCTATGGAACTAGGTGACCGTGTCACCAGGTACTGGGATCCAACTTGAATTTAGAACTCTTTGGGGGGAGAAGACTAGAACAAAGACTTCCCACCCTGGGGAAACTCTATTCAAGAATGGGAAGCAAACAATGAGTGTCTTCAGCTGACTTCTTAAACTGCTCCCCTCCACAAGAGGACACATCAGGAGACCTGGAAACAAAGAACACCAATGAGGGTAGAAGCTGTTGGACACAGATCAGAGAAAAGATCAGCTCTGGCTTGGAGAATTTCACCTGAAATAAAAACTAGAGCGAGGACTTAATGAATTCTCTCAGTGTATTAGGATAAGCTTGCATGTTTTATTTTATTTTTGCTTAATAATTTACTTTGATCTGTCTGTTTTTACTTGTAATCACATAAATCCTACCTTTTATACTTAAGAAAAACACCTGTTTATTATTAAATCCAATGTAAATAATTGTTACGGGGGAGGGGGGACAACAGCTGTGCATATCTCTCTTTCATTAATAAAGAGAGCAAACTTTATGAGCTTGCTCTGTAGAGAACTTTTATTCAGAGTAAGACAAATTTATTTGAGGCTTTGGTCCTATTTGGAACTACGCTCCTGGATACTGACAAGTCCCTATAACTGAGCCCTCCCAGAGCTGAGGTGTTCTCAGTGTCTGTGTTACTTTGCTGGGGGGCTATTGCCCCAACTCTGTGCCTTGACTCAGGGAGACCAGAGCTTCTGGCCCAGCAGGACAGGGTGGTGAGGTGCTCTCGAGGCAGGTAGTTGGGTTCAGTGGTACGATCAGTCCATCGGATGACCGTCTCAAGAATATCTCTGTGACCCAACCTCTCACAGTCAGAATTAAGGTTTCCATGTTGTCATTATATTGGTCATCAGTGTGGCATATCTGAGGTTGTTTCTATTCTTCCCTGTCTTATTAAAAATCTAGCTTCAGATATTGGGGTATTTTGGTCCCTTCCTCAAATTTAAAACAAATATGTTTTCCCTGGGGGACCAGTGTGGGGGCTGGAGAAGAGAAAACATTTGCTCTTCCCATGAGGCAATTAGCTTCACTGATCTACAGCCCTCTGCCATCAGGCTGGAATGGTGACCAGCAGGCCTCCCGACAGCCAGTATCCTGGGCCTAGCTGGAGTACGGCACAGTGAGCTCTGGTCGGCTCTGAGGGCTAGGGGGTTACTCAGTGCACTCCGGGTGGTCCTAAGGGCCGGCTGCCCTGGTTCAGCCCTTTAACCCGAAGCTCCACCTCTTCTGGGAACATGTACTGCCCCCCACACCTTCCCCAGGGACCTGCAGAAGTTGTTGGCATCCCTGGTGACCAGTGAATTCACTCAGTACACAGAGCCCTGGCCATGCCTCTGCATTGTTCCCTCATCCTGTCCTCAACACTTCCTGTGCAGTTCCACCAAGTTAACCACCGCAGAGCTCAGCTGTATTCTGTATAAGGATCTGTGGAGCTGCTGTGTGTGACCCCCGCACATCCCAGCCACAACGCATGCAGGGCACACAGAGAATCCGAACCAATCCACTGGAGTCTTCTCTTTGCCGTCTCAGAACTTTCTGGTTTTGGGTGTGATGCAGCAAGACACAAGTCCATGAATAAGGCAAAAGGAGAAGCAAGCAGCTACCTTGGAGGACAGGAGTGTTGGGGCTTGGGAAAATCACAGTGGTAAAGGACTGTCTGTCACAGCCCATGATAAAACACAGCGCGATTCTCTCAGTCAAGTCACGCCTCTACCAGTCACAAGAAGGTGAAGGAGCCAAAGGGAGGGAAGGTTCAAGAAATGCGGAGGGAAGACGTCTAACAAGGGACACAATGTGCATTGAGAGTGAAGAGTTTTCTTCTGTTCCCCTGCCAACGAAGCCCTGACTGATGTCAAAGCTGATTATTCAGCTGAGGCGGACATTTCCATTGCAGATCTGCGAGTACATTGACCTCACACCCTGCCCTGTTCTACCCGCAAGAAAACAAATATTAATTATGCACATTCTTCCTGAATTCAAATGCATTTGTCTTTTCTCTCAGGGTCTATGTAGCATCTTTGCTCCATATATAACATTCACAGGATGGGGAACCACACTGGCACAGTTTGATACCAGATAACTGTGTTATTAACAATGCACATGTACTCAAGGACCAGCTACTTACGTACACGATGGCTCTGGCAGAGTTCTGATGGCTTCTGCAATAGAAGACAGATGAGCCCACTGGAGGGTTCCTAGACAATTAAAACACTATCACCCATTTCCTGTATACTATAGTTTAGGGTTTCATCCCATTGTTGGATAGATTTCTAGAGTGGAGCCCCATACTCCATATAATCCTACCCCCACAGCAGTGCCAGATTTATGCACACGTTAAGTAAGCTACAGTTTAGGGCCTCAAATTATGAGGGGCCTTTCAATAAAAAAAAAACACACCCTAGATTTTAGTTGCCTGGGGCTACATCTAGATTGCAGGCTTCTTTTGGAAGAAGCTTTTCCGGAAGAAATCTTCTGGAAAAACTACTTCTGAAACAGAGGATCCACACTGCTAAAGCGCATCGAAAAAGTGATCTGCTTTTTCGAAAGATAGCATCCAGTCAGTCTGGACGCTATCTCGCTTATAAGCAGTGATTACTATGGACGAAATGGCCACCAGGCACCTGTGCTTTTTCCTCTTTCCTCTTCTTCTGAAAGAACTGCCTCTTCCCCGTCCACATGCACCTTTTTTGGAAAAAGGCTTCTTCCTCGTAGAAAGAGGCTTACCAATGTCAGAAAAGCCCCTTTCTTCTTTTGATTTACTTTTGAAAGAATGTGATTGCAGTGTGGATGTAAGTGTGGTTAGCCTGGTATATATGCAAATATAAAACTGTATTATTTCTATTTTCATCGTCCTTTCTGTTAAAAGACACATTTCTTGGAAATGCTATGGGGCTTCTTAAATGTAACATAGCTTAGGGATTCAGCATGTCTTAATCTGGGCCTGTCCCAGAGCCTGTTTGGCAGGGGAAAGAGCAAACAAAAGAAGCTAGACTATGAGGCTACGTCTAGACTGCAAGCCTGTTTTGAAAGAGGTTTTTCCCAAAAAGAGCATCTATACTACAACCAGTACTTTCGAAAAAGCAAACTGTTTTTCAAAAGAGAGCACCCAGGCACTCTGGAAGCTCTCTTTCGAAAAAGCACAGTTTGCATTACATAGCACCTTTTTTCGAAAGAGCACTTTTGAAAAAAGACATTATTTCTCCTAAAACGAGGTTTTCCGCAGTCAAAAAAACTGCCGCATTCTTTCAATTTACTTTCAAAAGAATGCACCAGCAGTCTAGATGCAGGGGAAATTTTTTCAAAAAAGGCCACTTTTTAAAAAAAAAACCTGGAGTCTAGACACACCCTGAGTATCATTCCTCACAGAGCTCAGGTTTGATGGAGCTGGCAGGGAATCCCACCCCTGCTTCTTGCTGTGAGTTCTCCTGTGACTGTAAAAGAGACTGCACAGGCTGCTGGAGAGGGCATTTTCCGCTGTAGAGACATGGCTGGCTGGAATTCTGAACCCTGGTTGGGGGGATAGGCCGGGGTAGCAGCCTGAGCACATAGGCCCTGAGATCCTGCACTTCACACGAGAATCAGCTATAGCCCGAAAGGAAGGAGGCTCCAAGCAGTGCCAGAGTGATGCTGGTGAGAGGGGGAAACAGGAGGAACAGTTGTTCTTGGATCCTGTGCTTAGGGACCCCAAAACATCTAGAACTTCATCATAAATAAAGGCATGGGAGCGGGAGAGGCAGTGAACACGATGTACCATGGCTGTTGATGGGCAGCTGATTTATTTTACCAAGGTGAACGAGTAATCTCTAGGTGGATTCCTCCCTTTCCCAAGGCTATGGGGGCAGGAGAGTGTCTCCATCGTCAGGCAAGGGATAGGAGTTTGGAATTAATTACCCATAAGGGAAGTGTTATTAATCCCACCAGGTCATTACCCAGACTTCTCCCTAAACCAGGAGATAGGGCAAAGATGGAACATACAGATTTTAATTTACCCATGTACAACCACTTAGACGGTCTTCAGCCTCGTGCTGTTTCCAGAACGCTTGGGTGAGGTTTAATGACAATGTATTAGAGTCTGAGTCACAATGAAAAAAAACAGACCTAACAAATCCCTAGCCCAGACCATGGGGAGAAGGCAAGCAAATGACAATTTCATAAGGTTGATAAATGGAAAGAAACACAAACTCTGCTCCATGACCTTTTAAAGTGTTGTTTGTTGTGGGAGCAGAAGCATGGAACAGTGCCTTTGATTTGTGTGTTGGTCAGGAACGTTGACAGAATCCAAGCTACACTTTCTCAAGGGATGTGGCTGATCATCCTTCGCCATCATCATTTACACAAGCCTCAAATCGGGTATGTTTCAAGGTAATAGCTGTCATGCACCCTTGTGATTCACAGTTACACTCAGTACTTACAAGAGTGGCTTAGATATTGTAACAGCAGTTTTCTACCCATTCCCTCCCTAGGCAGTGACACCCCAGAATTATGTTTTATTACTAACTAGCCAATTAGCCCATCATAAGACAGGATTTTCAGGTCTCTCCTCCATGTCAGTCTTCTCTCCTGAGGCTCCGGTCTCTCGCTCCGTGTCTCTCTCTCTTTCCTCCTACTGCCTCCCCCTTTCTCTCTCTCAGCTCTCCTCCGCCTCCTGCCTCTCTCTCTGTCTCTCTCTTTCTCTTCTCCTCCCCCTCCTGCCTCTCACTCAGGGGACCGTGGAGCCCAAACGGCTGTTTGGGCACCGTGCTCCCTGTGCTGCATGGGGAGCGCAGAGCCCAAACGGTCACTTACACCACTTGCTCCCACGCAGCGGCCCGGTTGAGCGGTGCAGAAGTCAGCAGAGCGCCACTGCGGGAGGTGAAGGGGGGCAGGGCAGTGACATTCACGACCATGGGGTGGGGCCTGGAGCTGCTGTCACACTGCACATCACCACCCCGCCCCCCCTTCGCCTCCCACCGTGGCGCTCGGCTGACTTCTGCGCCGCTCAGCCGGGTCGCTGTGGGGGAGCAAGCGGAGCAAGTGGCTGTTTGGGCTCCCCCACGGCGGCCCGACTGAGCGGCACAGAAGTCAGCCGAGCGCCATGGCAGGAGGCGAAGGGGAGCGCAAAGGGGGGGGTGGGGCAGTGACGTACACAGCCAGACCCCACCCCCTGGCCGTGTACGTCACCGCCCCGCCCCTCTTCGCCTCCCGCCGTGACGCTCGGCTGACTTCTGCACCGCTCAGCCAGGCTGCCGCGTGGGAGCAAGCGGTGCAAGTGGCCGTTTGGGCCCTGAGCTCCCCATGCAGCACCCCCATGCTGCATGGGGACCGTGGCACCCAAACGGCTGCTTGCACCGCTTACTCCCTCGCGGTGGCCCGGCTGAGAGGTGCAGAAGTCAGCCGAGCGCCATGGTGGGAGGCGAAGGATGTGACTCAGGCAATAGCGCTGCCCGGAGGGAACAGCCAGGGAGGCAACAGCACCGCCCAGAGGGAACAGCTAGCATTTCAGCATTACAGAGTCACAGATATTGGGCTACTATATATATGATACTGCTGTCTTCCATCAAAACCCTACTTGTTACTATCCATTTGGGAGATGTCTACTTACTTTGCACACATCTGTCAATAAAGCATTGCTACTTTCTCTTAACGCCAGCCTGTTGGCTGCCTAGTGACGTGGATGCCCTTTTATCAGGCCACAGTGCATGCTGTCAAAATGGCTAATTTCTAGTTGAGATTAAAGGTCATTTTTGAAATTTGGAAGAGGCTTTGGTGCCCAGTTTCAGATACCTCCAATGTTAAAAAGTGTTCACACGGGAAGCTTTTAGTTGAAGTCCACTTCCATTAAAAGTACCATCTTCACAGACCTCCTTCAAGTATACCCATCTTAAGAGCACTAAAAGAGCATCCTTGACAGAACTGGAACATACAGCATGTACCATGTCTAACAATATTACCTTAATGCTCTTGGGAGTCAGCCCTTTACACTTGGAACTCAGAGTATCCCAATGCATCTTAGGAATCACTAAAAAGGAACAGAGAATGGGTGTGTTTACACTTGCACCCTCTTTTGAGAGAGGGATGCAAATGTAGACATTTGAAATTGCAAATGAAGACGGGATTTAAATATCCCACGCTTCATTTGCATATTTGCGTTATGGTGCTATTTCAAAATAGCGCTATTTCGAAAAAAGAAATGCTGTTCTGTTCACTCCCTCTGGGGCATCTGGCATTGGCCGCTGTCAGAAGACAGGATACTGGGCTAGATGGACCTTTGGAGGCCGTTCTTGTGTTCTTATGGAATTTTTAATATCAGCTTTATAAGAGGGTATTAAGGTGGGGAGGTAACACCAGAGTCACTGATGTTATCTCTTAGCTTTCCGCAGAGAAGCTGCTCTAAGCTTCAGGTATCAGAATACAGAATAAGAGGAACATGTACATTTTCAGCACAGGAATGCATGGAATACTCCATTGATTCTCATTGGCATTCAAGACATTAGGTCTTCACCATTTGCAGAGATACGGCACAGTGCAAGCTATTATATAGCACCAATCAAGTTTATTGCAGAAAGAGGCAATAACCGGCATTTCCAGTGATC
Organism: Pelochelys cantorii; assembly: GCA_032595735.1. Classification (NCBI taxonomy): domain Eukaryota; kingdom Metazoa; phylum Chordata; order Testudines; family Trionychidae; genus Pelochelys; species Pelochelys cantorii. The sequence goes on along the minus strand of CM064338.1, from coordinate 34,684,421 downwards.
TTTTCACATGTCTAAAATTCATAATTATGTTTCTTATAGGCTTTTCCAAGGCCCCTGACGTTGTAGTCTGTGAGCATCTCACATTTGTTGATTCTTTTTGCCTTTTTACGCCTTTTAAGGCAGGGGAGTATTAACCTCTTTTGACAGGTGGGAAACCGAGGCACAGAGACATTAAGAGACATTTTACCTGGTGTTCAGTGTGGAGGGAGGGTGCACGGGCATCTCTTCCTCCTCAGTTGCACATCTCACATCCAGGTCAGGCACTGTTGCAGTTTCTGCATTCAAAGGAGTGGCAGGACAACTTCATCCTAGCACTGACGGGTATATTCTGCTCTCCCGCAGGCCAAACTCCTCCATACTGGTCTGTGGCACAAGACCAGTACACAGAGGGTAGTATGCCAGGACTCCTGCCAGGACAACATGGCACCACACCACCCCAATGCAGGTTATGCCCTTAAGAGCCCTAAGTATCTTCCCAAAGTTCTCATGAGAAGAGAACTGTGGCAGAACTAGGAACAGATTCCAGCTCTTTGGGTCCAGTGCCTGTGTAATGCACTTCAGAGTCACATACTCTTCTTTGAAGGGATGGGATTCTTTATGAATTCAGGGTCTGTATTCAATAGGTCTCAAGCTACAATGTCTCCATCACAGTTTAACACAGCTGAACAACTTGATTCAACAGCCTAATAACAAAAGGCCACTTGGTTTAAACTTTTCTGCTCATTTACAGGATGTAGTGCTCGAAGTCTGGCCTAATACAAAATAAAACAACAAATTGCAATTTATTTTCTGTAACCCACATCTTCCTAGTACTTTGAACCACTTTATAGTTATGTGATAAATGTTTTAGAACTCTTTAAAGCATAAACTTCTAGCACATGCCTGGCATGCAGAGCAGAGAAAGACCTGACGGACTGTATGAAATGTAAAACATCTCCCCTCTACCACCACAATCCCAGCCCTCAAGAATAATTAAATATTTATTTAACTCATTACTTAGAATAATTAAAGTTTTTAATTAGAATTAGAATAATTGAAGTTTTTAGGAAACACATTATGGCCAGAGTCCAAAAACTCATTACTTAGAATAATTAAAGTTTTTAATTAGAATTAGAATAATTAAAGTTTTTAGGAAACACATTATGGCCAGAGTCCAAAAAGTTTAACCACTGTGAAAACAGCAGTTATCAGTGTAAAATGGTAGTACTCCCTTTTGTGTATGCCGCACACCTGAACTATCATTCTCCCTCATTCACAGATTATTTATTTCAACCCCATGGCACTTCCCTAAATTTGGTGTAATCTGAAGATAATTAATTGGGTCTGCAGTGGCAGAAGCAGAAGCTTTGTAATGTGGTAAAAAAAGATGCCCTTCTGATAGTCATGACTCTGGTATAAGAAATCACAGGGAGAATGTTTATTGTTGAGAGACTCCAGCCCAACTTTCTAGGTCCAAGAGACTCTGATCAATCAAATAAGTAACAATATGTTCTGGGGGAGCTTATCTGGACTGAACCTCAGCTATGTAGCTTTGGAGGGCAGAACATTGCTCCCTAGCTGTAGAAAGACAAAAAGGCAATGGGAGAGCACAAATGCTCCTCTATGGATTAAGTAATGAGTTAAATAAAGGACTGCAGAGAGAAACTTCTAAGGATGCCGGGCCGTATACATCCCTGCTATCATTCAGGAGACCCAACACAGATGAATTTGGCTCCTTGAACCTAGCTAGCTAAATAGCTTATTTCAAAATTGGGAGTGTCTACACAGCACTTATTTTGAAATAGAGCATGCTTCCTCTGACTTACTCGTACAATGAGGGTTACAGGAGTTGGAGTAAGAAGTCCTCCATCTTGACTGTATTTCGACATTATTTCGAAATAACAGCCTGCTGCGTAGACATGGACTAAGTTATTTCAAAATAACCCTAGTTATTTTGAAATAATGTTGCTGTGTAGATGTACCCTTAGAGTTATTTGAACAAGAACATAGCTAAAATGTTGATCCTTCAAAGCTCAGTTCAAAGAGAGGGCTTTCTTCTATTGTGCATTAAAATATTGCCACAGGATGAACGGAACGAACTGATTTCTCTATGGACTTTTCACATTTAGACTGGAAGAGTAAGATCAATTTAAGCAGAGGGGTTGTTAATAGCCATGTTGCTGCTGGAGATTTATCATTCAGAATCTAGCTTTAGTTATTTACACAGAGTTTGTAGAGTTACCCACACTTTTAAGTGTCTCGGAAGATTTTATGTTTAAGCTCCGAGTAGCTTTGGAATGTGGTGGCCAAGAATCTAGATGCGGGTTTCCCTACACTGGCAAACTTTGCTGCCAAAAATTGCCTTTTGGTGACAAAACAGTGAGAGTGTTTACACTGCAATGTGACTTTTGTTGGGAAAAACACCCAGTATTGGCAACAAAAAACCCTCTGCAAGAGACTTTGGGTGCCCCCTTTAGGGCAGCTTTCTGGCTCTTTTGGGCTACCTCTGCTGCCTCCTGTATTTTCTCTGTTACAGGTTGCCAAAGGCCCTGGTCCCAACTCACTGACTGCTGACATCTGTTTCAGATGCCTTTCCCCTCAGCACAACAAGCAATCCCTTCTATATGAAATGCCAGGTATAAAAAAGCTTTTTTTCTTTTTATGCTCCTCTGGTGTGAATAAAGAGAAATTCCTAGGCAGGAACAGATAATCCATGAATAATTCAATGTGTTATTTTCCAGATGCAAAGCCCCACTAGCTGAATCCTGGGTCTTTTGCTCTCCCGTGGGGCTTTGGATGTGATTGAGATGCAATATTCTACCATGCTGAATCATATTCCTGCTGTAAGGGTTCTGTTAGTAGCTTTCCTAGACCCCAAATAATTTCCCCAATGAGTTGCTACATTTTGTTTGCTCCTCTTTTAATTTTCTCCCCCCAACAAACTTGGGAAATTAACACAAAAGCACTCCACTCCCTAATGACGGACGGAAAGGAATAAAATATAGGCAAATGTGTATACAGGAGCACAAACATATCTTTATACATATCTGGCTCTGCTATCCAGTCCTCATGCCTTCTGTTGCTCTAAACTTTATGGCTGCGTCTAGACTGGCATGATTTTCCACAAATGCTTTTAACGGAAAAGTTATTCCGTTAAAAGCATTTGCGGAAAAGAGAGTCTAGATTGGCACGGACGCTTTTGCGCAAAAGCACTTTTTGCGGAAAAGTGTCTGTGCCACTCTAGACGTGGTTTTGCGCAAGAAAGCCCCGATCGCCATTTTCACCATCGGGGCTTTTTTGCGCAAAAAGGTTCTCAGCTGTCTACACTGGCCCTCTTGCGCAAAAGCATTTGCGCAAGAGGGCTTTTTTGCCGAACGGGAGAATCATTGTATTTGTGCAAGAACACTGACGATCATACATTAGATCGTCAGTGTTCTTGCGCAAATTCAAGCGGCCAGTGTAGACAGCTGGCAAGTTTTTGCGCAAAAGCAGTCGCTTTGGCGCAAAAACTTGCCAGTCTAGATGCAGCCTATGGGTATTCAGTTGTGAAGTATTCAGTTAAAAGGTGTTGATTTCTTTCTTATATTTTTGTCTGAATTTTGCATTTTTTCTCTCTCTCCTATTGTAGCATGAAAAACTTACATGAACAACAGGGGATCTGACTGATTTTCCAGGAGAAATGGGCTGCATAAAAATGCTGTCAAACGCCAAAAATAAAGAAACTGAGAACAAATCAAGAAAAATATGTTGTTCTCTAAACTCTTTCAGTTATACTCCTCTTGGTTGTGCCTGGAAAAGCAATAGCTTAAACAAAAGGTCATGCAGAAGTAACCTTTCATTTGACTTCTTCCATTACTGGAGTTTTTCAATCACCATCGTCCATTCTGTATGATCCTCTGCTAGTCAGTTTGTGGATGAATAGGCCTTTTGATCCACCCACAACACCACATTGACCATTCAAGATCTTTTTCTGCCTCCAGTTTTTCAGCCATGAACTTTCCCTTCCAGTGCCCATTAACATGCATCAGCTGTTGACTCTCTTAAAAGATATCCTGCAGAGTGAATCTTTTCTTTCATAAGATCTCTGAGTAGTGTTTGCAGAGGTCCAGTCAATTCAAATACTTTTTTGTTGATTCTTCAATCCACCCATGATATTTTCAGAATTTTCCATAACACCATGATTTGAAGGATTTTAATATCTTTATTTCCAATTGTCCGAATATTCATTCAGAGCTATAACTCAACACCCTTTTTTAAGGCCCAGCCTATACTAAAGGATAAGGTTGGCTTAAGGTATGCAATTCCAACTCTTTAAATAACATAGCTGGAGTTGACGTACCCTAAGATGAACTTTGGCACCATTCCCACAGTGAAAGTTTGACAAGAGAAACATTCTCCTCAACTTTCCTTGCACCTCGCTATTGCGAGGTGTACCAGTGCTAATGGGGGTGCCCTAAGTGTTTGATTTAGCAGGGCTTTCCTAGACCTGCTAAATCAAACACCTGCAGATTGACCCCGCAGCACTGATCTTCCCATTAGTATAGACATGGCCTAAGTTTGACAGGGCTAGCTATATTAGTCTGTATCTTCAAAAACAACACGGAGTCCTGTGATACCTTAGAAGCTAACAGGTTTATAAGCTATAAGTTTTTGTGGGTAAAACCCACTTCATCAGACCCTTTTTAAACTTTAGTCTTCCAATTTATATTCCTTCCCATCAGATGTTTATTCTTCCAAAATACCTCTCTCACACTTGATATTCTGGTGATGTCTTCAGTACCTGATCTTCTGTAATGATGCTTCCTAAGTAGCTATAATTTTTCTCTTGCTGGATGAGGATTCTGTCATTCACTTGCTGGATGAGGATTCTGTCATTCACTGGACTCCTACATGGTTTCCCAGTATCCTCACATACTCCCCAGTTTTTGTGTTTTATCCACATTCAATATTAGACCATATTCATAATATATCATTTCCACTGACTTCATCAGAACTTCTGCTCAATGATTCATTAGAGAGGTTCCCTATAATAGTAGTAATAAGTGATGCTAACATCACCTACATACGTGTGCTTGCAAGATTATCAACATCAGAAAAGGAATTCTGAATTTGGGAGATGGGAGATTGCCACTGACTTCACTGGGGTCTTGCCAGATAAGCAAAAGAAGATGTATTTAAGAACATTAAAACATAAGAACAGCCATACTGGGTCAAATTTCCAAATATCTATCTAGCCCAGTATCCTGTGCCAACAGTGGCTAATGCCAGATGCCCCAGAGAGAGTGAACAGAACAGGTAATCATTAAGTGCACCCTCTCCTATCATCCATTTCCCATCTCCATTTCCCAAACAAAGGCGAGGGACACCATTCCTATGCAGTCTGGCTAATAAGTATAGATGGACCTAACCCCATGAATTTATCTAGTTCTTTTTTGAACCCTGTTAAAATCTTGGTCTTCACAACATCCTTTGGCAAGGAGTTCCATAGGTTGACTGTGTGCAGTATGAAGAAACACTTCCTATTGTTTGTTTTAAACCTTCTGCCTATCAATTTCATTTGGTGATCCCTGATTTTTATGTTATAGGAAAGTGTAGTTTCCATCTGTGTTTATTTGCCATTTTAAAGACCACACACATATTTGATTATTAATTTTGTTATCATAAACGAGGTTGTGCATGTGTGTGTTTATGAGAAGAAGAGAAGTTTGAAAAATATTTTGCTATTTCCCTTCACAAATGCCTTCTACTCTCATAAAATGATACTTCCAACAGCTTTAAATTGCTCCTGGATGCAACAGACACACTTTTATATGGACATTTATTCCAGTATAATTTATGTAAAATTTTAACGAAGACCAAATGGATTTCACTTATTCAGCATCCAGTTTGAATAGTTACCTTTATCCTCAGTTCATTGCCATTTTGAGCCACATTGTCACTTTGTATTTGCAGGCAATGTGTACTACCAATCCAAACAGCCACCTACATCTCTACTCACAGTTTGGCTCTAGGTTCATCAGTGTTTATTAGTGGAAATAGTTTGTGCCATATGAGTCAGCCTCACTGAGTGTATTTGTATATTCATGTATTTTACTCCCAGACCCTGAGCTGAACTGATCAAGACTCTCTCACTCCCTGAATAGCCAGTTCATCTCCCAGTTTCCAAAGCGGTGTTGGTAATGCGATTGGTGGAACATCTAGGTCACTGTCAGGAATGATAGTTATGGTTTGGAATGGAAAAGATACACAAGGGAAGTGGCACAATGTTCACTGGCTCCACCAGTGGATTATCAGGTTTATAGCACAGAAGGAAAATGATGTGAGAAAAATCAACAGGGAATAAAAGGGCAAAGCTGAGGCACTGTTGTAAACCGCACTAGACTTGTAGCTGCATACCTTGGGCAGTTTGAATCTGGCCCTTAGGCATATTTGGCATTTTCTACCCAAAGTGACAAATGGAAACATGAAAGCCACTGACCATTCATGAATTTGTCATGAACTTAGGAAAATCTGTGTTCAGGTCTCTCTCAAAGATTTAGAACACTGAGAACCTCGATGGCTTTTCCAAGTTCTTTTTCTGCCTATCAGGCTGGCTTGGCTCTTGCCTAAAGAAGGCTTTGCAGATGGCCACTGCCTTCTACACTGGGTTCATTTTCAGCCAATAGCTTTCCCCATATCTGGAGTTCATGGGTGGGGCCACGTAGCATCTGGGTAACACACAGATCTCTCTTGGGCTATGTCTACACTACAGAGTTTTTCTGGGATACCCAGAAAAACTCTGCTGTGTCCAGGGAACGCATCTGCTTTTTCGGATCAATTTCCAAAAAAGCGGGTGGGTTCTTTCAGAAGCTCAGTATTCCTCATTTTATGAGGAATGAGGGTTCTTCTGTAAGAGAAGGTTTTCCCCACATTTGGCCCCGTGTAGACGGGACAAATGTCAGAAAAGCCTCTTCCGAAAAACGAATTGGAAAAAGGTACTCAAATTGTGGTTCGCAATTTGTGTACCTTTTTCTGAAAAAGAACTGCAGTGTAGACATAGCCTTATACATATCCACACACAGCTCAATACCTCACAGCTGAGCATATGCAGATTTTCTTTGCACTTCCAGAAATGAAGACAGCATGAAGACAGGAGTGAGAGGGGGAAACAAATAAGGTCATCAAGGCTGGCCTTGGTGCAAAAACAGGTAGGATAAGATGAAATGTAATAAGAACTGAGATGTAAAAGCAGAGTTGTGCAGGAACGTGGCCATATTAGTATTTATGGTTTTTCACAGATAGTGTTGGGGTGGGCAATGGGATATAACTTAAAGAATGAATAAGTGTTCCCCATAAGCTGTGTGCTTGGGTGGCCCCCCAGGAGAGATTCAAACTGCCCAGCTGTTTAGTAGAGTGCCCAGAACTGTCCGCAGTCAGCAGCATGTGTTTCCACTGGTGTTGCACATTTGCATATGCCTTGGGGCACATAATAAAATTTATTTTGCACATAGATGGAAAAAAGTAGAGGGAACATTGGAGTGAATCCCCATTTAACTCATTGCTATTGAGTGACTATTTCAGGATGCTACCTGATCCTTTTTATTTGTCCATGGTGTCCTCTTCAGGGGGGAGGCGTAGTCCCTAGCCACGCCTGAGTGATGTCAGGAATGTGCAGGGATGCATTTTCCATTCTTCTCTGATCTGCAGGCCCACTGACAGAGGGAGGCAAAGAGGGCAATTGACCTGGGGCCCAGGGCAGTGGTGATGGCTGGAGCCCTGAGCCCTCTAAATCACTGCTGGAGCACTATGCCGCACACTCCGGGTAGCACTACGGGCTAGGAAGGTGCACCATGCTCCAGGCAAGGCTGGGGGTTGGGAGCATTGCACTCTGGCTGCCCTTGGCCCACCCCTTGGCCCTGCCTCTTCCTGGAGCATAGAACTGTCCACCTCCAACTTGCTTAGGGGCCCATGGTGGCTGTTGGCTCCACTGCTGATCTGACAATGAGGTGAAGGTTAGATCAGCTGACAGAGGAGAGAACAATTACAGAAAAACCTTTTACTGAGTCCATGCTAAATTCCCTAAGCCTGTCAATAGAGAATGTTTACTTGCCTGCAGCACAGCTAATTTATCACTATAATATTAATACCTTTAAGCCTGGTATTGAATTGAAGTAAAAGAAAACTAGGAATTGCAGGGAGAACTTACAGTTACATCTAAATAGCATTTCAACATGAATGACACCCTGAGGAGGAATCTGAGATACTAGTCTATATCCTGTCATTCAGCTGAAGATATATCATTTTGCAATTAATTTTGAGAACTAAAACCCATCAACTATTGATTCCAATTAGCTCTGGGGTTTAATTAATTGTTTTCCTTCCCTAAGATCTTCCAGATAATGGCTATAGGGCTAAACAGCAATTTCATAAGGCGGGGGAATATACAAGCACTAGTAGGAATTCAGTGGCTACAGAGGCAGAAAGAGAATCCAGCTTCTTTCAGCGATTCTTACTTCATTAAAAGTAAAAATAATCTACATGGTTAAAATAACATTAAAATAGTGACCCCACCCCACACAAGAGCCAGGAAGGCCAAAGGACATGTATACAGTGTATAGTACTTGTAGCCATGTTGCTCCCAGGATGTTAGAGGGGTGAGGAGGGTGAGGTAATGTCTTTTATTGTCCCAACTTCTACTGGTGAAAGAGACAAGTGTTCAAACTTTCACAGACCTCTTCTTCCTTCCATAAATAACTATGGGACTTTTGACAATCAAAGAAATTGGCATGCACAGGTTGAATTATTATTTTTGTCATAGGTCTGTAAATGAGGAATAATTGGATTAACCTCATTTTGAGATGGAAAGTGGCATATAAAAGAAAGGCATTGGAAAAAGCAAGGGCGGTGGCTCAGTTTTCCCATCCATCAAATGGAAGCAGCACAGACGTGTTTCAAGTACAAAAATATATTAAGGATTGTGGAATGCTTGGATATTATGGTGAAGGGGGCCGTGTCGTACCTCAGGCCTTGTCTTCACTCTGTGGAAGATTCATGCTGCCATGTTTGACCTTTCGGTGTTTGATTTAGTGAGTCTAGTTAAGACTCAGTAAATCGAACTCAGAGGGCATCACTGCCAGTGGCCAGTACTCCTGCTCCTGCAAGGAGTAAGGGAAGCCGACAGGAGCATTTGCCCCCAGCGATCTCCCGCTGTGGGGATGGCACCAAACTCAGCTTAAGGTAAGCAGACTCCAGCTATGTATTGTACATAGCTGTAGTTCCATACCTTATGCCAAGCTGCCAGGTCTAGCGTAGACTTGGCCTAAGAAATGGAGAGCCAAGAGGCTGTGACTGTACAAACAACAGAATAAAAACAGACCTAAGAGCTTAAAACTGAGACCAGGAAACACTCCTGTCAGCTTCCTTTACTTCTCCCAAGAACAGGAGTGCCAACTGCCAGCAGGGGCACCCTCTGAGTTTGATTTAGTGAGTCTTAAGTAGACTCACTAAATCGAAATCTGTAAGATCATTTGTGGCACCGCTGATCTTCAGCAAAGTGAAGACAAGGCCTGAGAAAGTGTGGGTGGTGGGAAAGAGGTGAAGAGGTGACCTTTCCCCAAGGTCAAACAGCTGGCCAGAGGCAGAGCCAGGAACAAAATCCAGGTTTCCTGACTCCCAGGATGGTGTCCAGTTTACTAGATCATATTGTCGCTTAGCTTACAGCCAAATGCAGAAGTTATATTGTTTCTTTTCTTATTTGTAAGTGTATTTCATGTTTCTGAAAAGTGCTCATTTAACAGCCCTGGAGACAGAAGTCTTTTATCAAGCCACCGACTGGTACAGCTCATTGCTAAATCAGCCCCGCCCCGCCAGGCAGCTCCATGCGCTGAGCCCTGAGCCTCAGACTGGGTGGGGCTGATTAAGCAGCTGCAGGGCCATGCTGCCATACAGCTTAGAGGGAACAGGCCATGTAGGCAGTAGCTTAATATAAGTTTTAACATTTGCATGTTTTAGAAAATCAAATCATGCTTAGTAGTCTGGTTCCCCGTTGATAGTCAAGACCACACCTCACTCTAAATCGTTGACTCAGGAACACTGCAATAGATTTCAAGGAAGGTATTCTCCCAATCCACACCAGTTCTTAAAATGAACCAGATGTACAGCACAAGGACATACTGTGATGGAATGCTTGGAAAGTTCCCTCTCCCAATCTGTCCCAGAGTATTAGGAGTGGCAGGTTCATTTCTGCATGTTATTATGCGAAGAGGTACAACAGGCCTGTGGGTCGGTGCGTGAAACAGTGTCCTCTGTTTAATGCGATTTTCACACTTTCATGATGAATTACAGCTTTAATAAAAAGCATGAGAGGAAAGTTCAGCAGGGTCGTGCACGTGGCACACAATTCATCCCGATCCCTCTTCGGGCACTAATTTGATCCATATTGAAGGATGCTGATAGTCACCTTGTGTGCTGGGAGCACAGGCAGCATTCAAAGAAAGTTCATGAACTGGAAGGTCACAAGCAAGGAGCCTAAATTCACTCACAGGTTCACATGCCACATTCATGTCTAGTACACACACAAACATATGCATGCGCACACATGCAGGACCCGTTTCGAGAAGACATTCATGATACTAATTAAATCATTCATGTTTAACACATTTCATCCCGTGATTTCCAAAGAGAAGTCTTCTTATTGCTGGCTTTACAGCTGGCAATCCTCTGTCAGCTGGGAGATGAAAAGATCCCTGATGTGACTGAGACAGAGGGTCTGATTCTCAGATATTCCTTTGGACAATGATGGATTTAAGCCACCTTTGCACTCTCTGTACTTAGGGCTCTGCAAGGACCTCCCCAGCAGCTGGTGGAAGTGAGAACAGCCACACTTCACTTTGCACAGCTCCCGTGGGCTCTGGAAAGCAGAGAATGGCCACAATTTAGTGCACGCCAGACACATTCCCAACCCAACCCACTGAACCGCCCAGGGTAAATCTTCCCTAGCATGCCCCAGTTCCTGCTGGTGCAGAGGTGAATCAAGCCCCATATCTGTGTGTTATTGCCCAAAGTGGCTGAATTGCCTTTGGGGAAGGCTAGTGCCTGGTTTTAACCCCATTATCCTTTTTTAATATTATTAAATTTTTCATGGACAACACCACCTGCTGAGCCACACAGGCCTTCAGGCCAAATGGTGGAGAGAAGAATGTAGATTTCTGCTTCTCTTCTTCCCCTGCTCCTTTGTCTTGAAAAAATAACCGTGCAGAAACCCTTCATTTGTCAAACCCTTACAATGTGCTGGACAAAACTCACCTAAATGCTGTTTACAGAGCGAGTCATTGTTAGAGGAACTTCCAGGCCACAGAGTGGAGGAAATAAAGTAAAAAGTATATAAAATATTTTGGTGCATTGATGCAAAGTGAGAGTTGGGAAGATGTCAGTGTTTTCCAAGTGCCTGGTGTGTTTATTACTCTTAGCTACACATAGGGCCCCCAGCACTCTAGTACCTGAGCCTCACCCATCTTTAGTATATTTACCTGCACAACTCCTCTGCACAGCAAGGAAGTGCTATTAGGCCTTATTTTGATGAAAAACTGAAAGGAGAGAGAAAGTTACTTGTCACAGAACCAAGGGAGCCAACAGCCATGATGAGCCTCAAGGCAAGGTGTAAGGAGCCTTGGCTCCATGCTCCCAGAAGAAGCGGGGCCTCAGGTGGAAGGGGTGGGGCTGAAGGCAGCTGTCCCTCAGCACCACTCAGACTATGGTGGCCCTTCCCAGAGCATGGCCTGGAGCACACCCTGTGGGGCCCTGCCCAGCCTGCTGGGGCAGTTGGTGATTCAAAGGGGCCTGGGACTCTAACCACTGCTGTAGGCCTCAGGACAGTTGCCCCCTTTGCCCTCCTCATCAGTGGGACTGCTAGAAGCTGGTGGTGAAATGGGGACTTGAACCCATGTTACCAGGTTGTGCCCTAATCACTGCACCATCGTTCCTCTTCCTCCAGGGCAAGCCAGCGATTATCAGACCCAAGCTGACTCTCAGTTGGTACCTCTATAAATTGAGACTACAACCACTTGGTATTCTTCAGGGAGGAGATGTGGCGCTTGCCTCTGCTTCAGCTTCCTCCATAATTTGGAAGGGGAGCTATGGAAGACAATGAAAATAATTTTTAAAAAAGTTAATCGAGCTTTAAAAACAAGCCATTGGGTTTAGAATTAGTTTCAGTCAACAACAAAGAAAGGGGCACAAGATGGAGTTTATTGGGGTTTGCAGGCATGAGGAAGACTGGGAAATACAAGCACCCAAAGAGGTGTATGAAAACTTCAGGCCTCAGGAAGAGAAGGCGGTTGGCAACATTATTATTATTTATTGTTTATAGTGACACAGCACACAGGATCCCTTGTGACGAGCCAAGTTCCCATTCATCTGAACTATTCAATTCAGCCAGGGAGCTAAATAAGCAAGACGAATGCACTGAAAAATGAAACATGATAACTAGGTGCTGTGCAAACACAGACCCAGAGGATGATCCCTGCCCCAAAGAACTTACAATCTAGTTATAAGACTAGGAGTCTATTTTGGCTAACACGACAGCCTGCTGTGTCAGCACACCAGCTGGCAGCTCACCAACCTAGCCACTTGTTTTAAACACCATTGTGTTTAAAAGTCTCAGGCCCGGCAGACTGAAAATCACAATGCTATCTGTACTGTTCGATTCAGCCAGGGAGCTAAATAAGCAAGACAAATGCACTGAAAAATTAAACATGCCAACTGGACTTCATTGCTCAATGAATTTGTGTCTCTCTCTTTACTAGGTACCATGAAAGAAAAGCAGTTGATCACAGAGCCCATATTTCACACACTTTGGAGTGGCTATAAAACTAAAGAAAAGAGAAAATAGATGGACAATGACAACATAGCTGCCTCATTTGGATTTTTCACACTCTGTCCCGAGGCTGTCTAGGGATGTTTGCAGCCAAAAATATACAAGCAAAAAATAAAATATAGTCCAAGCATTCACGATCATTCATCATGGAGACAGCCTATGCTGGTTCTGATGACAATGGTGCTAACCTTATCCGCTGGCTGCTGCCCAGAAATGACACAATTCTTAGAAATGCATGTCTGTTTTAGAAGTAATTCACCACTGGGGAAGAGAGGGTCAGGAGGGAGACACGAGAAAGGAACCAAGAAACTGAGTGGATTTGTGGCCACTACAGGCCTGATTCTCAGTTGCACTATGGACCGCCAACACTAAGCAGCATAATTTTAAGGCCTATATAATGCGGCCAGGGCCTATATAGGTACTACAGTGCAAATCAGATCCCCATCTTCTATGCATGTGAGTAACAGAAAGAGCTCAGTGAGCATGGGTGAATGACAATTCACCCAGCGGATGTGATGCATCAGATGGTGATGACACCTTTATTCTGGTATCTGAACTGGATGCGTAATCCAGACCAAGCAGACATAGTTCACTCACTGAGTTAGTCATCATTTCTAGAATTACTTCTTCCTTCCTCAAGAGAAGCACTAGAATAATTTAAGGGCTGTGGAAAAAGGAGAAAGGAAGTTGATCTGCTCTTCAAATAATACTATTATAATAATTAATTGTAGGTGCAGAGGTTTATATCCGTATTAGGCCTGGTCTAAATTAAAGGAATTTAGTTCAGAAGTCTCTAAATTTAGTTCACACTGTCTCAAAACAAAGCCAGATTTGCAGTAGAGTAGTTTACATCATGATTTCAACCGATAAATTTGGATGATCGCAAACTCCCCATTGCATGGCTACATAACAGTTTTGCACTAGTGTAAATACAGCTACAGCTCCTTTACAAGTTTAACACGATCAACTTTGGCTAGCATAAAGATATTAACTAACTGATGCACTACAAAGGCAATTTCCCTTGCCTTTGATATTCACATTTCCACATCAAATGCTATGAATGGGACACATCCAGCCTGACTTAATTAACTTCATTAACACTGGTCCTACAAGCGTGTCCACATTAAGGGAGCATAACTAATTTTGAGGCTTCCTTTTAGTATGGACGTGCTATTTCGAAATAGTTATTTCAGGAGTTATTATTTCAAAATAACTTATTTAAAAAAAAAAACCCCTGGTAGTGTAGACATAGCCTAAGGTGCCACGGGACTGCTCTTTGTTTTTAAAGTTACAGATTAACATGGCTAACCCTCTGAGACTTTTTACATCAATATAGTTACACTAGCTCAAAGGTCTGTAGTATGAGCAGGGCTTTAAAGTCAATCTCCAAACTGAGCTAAAAAGGGAGGAGGAAGGAGAAATTATTAATATATATGTATATATCTATACACACATACACACACTGCATATGAGTCAGAAGAAAGCTGTTTGTTGTACTGTTGCTATGTGGAGCTCAGGGGATAGTTTATAACTTCAGGGACCATTGAACAGGAAATGTGGTTTGTAATATCTGTCTTGAAATATATATCTATAGGGACTGAAAGCCTGAAGGTAACCCTTTAAATCAACGTTCTAAATATGCATTTCATGTAGATTTTAATCAGCCCATCAAGTTGCTAAATTAGTACCTTGTGAGAACTGAAAACATTGGTTTGAGGGGTAATGATGTATTAGATTAATCACCATTACATAACAGTTTAATCTCAAATATGTTTGCAATCAATAGATATTTGGCGAGCATATAACAACTGCCTGATTGTATCTAAATTAAAGGCACATTTGGGAACCATAACTGACAGCATTAGCCGGTAACCACCCCAGCTTGACCTCGTAGAGCTACTCCTAGGAGAAATGGAGGTCTTGCAATTAAAGCACAGAAGAGATAATCAGGAGGCCTACATTCTATTTCTGGCTCTTCTGCTGGTGCACTTTGTAGCCTTGGACATGTTACTTGGTGCCTCAGTTTCCCCATGTGTAAAAAGAAAGGATTATAATTTCTAACTCACTGGGGACAGGTGAGGCTAGTTTCATTTTTATTTGTAGAGCACTTTGACATCATAGAATCATGTGGCTGGAAGAGACCTCAGGAGGTCATCGAGTCCAGCCCCCTGCCCAAAGCAGGCCCAATCCCAACTAAATCATCCCAGCCAGGGCTTTGTCAAGCCGAGATTTAAAAACCTCTAGGGATGGAGATTCCACCACCTCCCTAGGGAACCCATCCCAGTACTTCACCACCCTCCTAGCGAAATAGTTTTTCCTAATATCCAACCTAGACCTCCCCCACTGTAACCATTGCTCCTTGTTCTGCCATCCGTCACTACTGAGAACAGCCTCTCTCCATCCTCTTTGGAACCTCCCTTCAGGAAGTTGAAAGTTGCTATCAAATCCACCCCCCCCCCTTCTGCAGACTAAATAAGCCCAAATCCCTCAGCTTCTCCTCATAGGTCATGTGCACCAGCTGCCTAATCATTTTGGTTACCCTCTGCTGGACCCTCTCCAATAAATCCGCCTCCTTTCTTTAGTGGGGGGCCCAGAACTGGACGCAATACTCCAGATGAGGCCTCACCAGTGCTAAATAAAGGTGAAGAAATGCTTTTCTAGATCTGCTGGCAATGCTCCTCCTAATGCACCCCAATATGCCATTAATCTTCTTGGCTACAAGGGCACACTGTTGACTCATATCCAGCTTCTCATCCATTGTAATCCTCAGGTCCTTTTCTGCTGAACTGCTACTTAGCCAGTCGGTCCCCAGGCTGTAACAATGCTTGGGATTCTTCCGTCCTAAGTGCAGGACTCTGCACTTGTCCTTGTTGACATCCTTTGACAGAAGGTACTAAGGAAATGCAGAGTTAGGAAGTGCTTGGTCCTGCTATGAGGGCAGGGGACTGGACTTGATGACCTCTCAAGGTCCCTTCCAGTTCTAGTGTTCTATGAATCTATGATTCTATGACAAAGGCTATAAAAGAGCTGGGCGTGATTATTATTTATAATCAACAACACGGTTCTCAAATCAGCCAACAGCTCAGCACATCTCACTGGCTTGAGTAGCTCACCATCTAAATAGACAAGACAGAGGATGGGACGGAAGTGATGTGCTCAGGATCACACAGCCAGTCCATTACATGGATGGGAGTAGGATCCAGATCTCCTGTATTGTCCTACCCACTAGAACACCTCACTCCCTGGTACCTGTCCATCCAACTCTAAAATATGTAATGGGTGATGGAAACAGCAGTTCACAGTAAAGAAATACAACAATATTACTGATGATGTTTTGATTGCTAATCAAGGTGCAAGGCTGGGATTTTTCCACGCTTTTCACCAACCATCTCACTTGAGAAAGCTGAGTGAAAGTATGGACACAAAGGAGCCATCTGCTTCAATGAAAAGATTAATATCTACAAGCTTACCCCTGGACTCCATGAAGAGGTATGAGGTAGGTAAGCTATCTGGCTTATTGCAATAATCTCCCATTGACTTTCAGACCAGACAGTCCAAACAGACCGATGTAGCATGGAAGGATTATTCCTTTTCTTCAAGGCCAGTTGAGTAAGATGCTCAAAATCAGGCTTGAAAGTGGAAAAACTATCCTGGAAAGAATGGAGGCCAATCACAGCATCCACCCTGTTCTGCAGACACATGCGGGAAAGGTTACAGAAGGCCAGCGCACTGTGTGAAATCTCCCCCGAACACTATATCCCTCTGTGGCAGTTGGACAAGATAAAAATTTGATAGCACACTGGCTAACCATGATTTCCCAGAGAAAAAATCTCCTTCATAATAATCTTATTATAGGCAGGGAGCGGCAAGGAAGGCTATTTTTTTTATTTTTGGTGTCTCTTCTTTGTACGGAGCAATTTATTTTTATGGCTAGTAAAAGGAAATAAATTTCTCTGAAATGGCTCCTTGGTGAATTGGGGTCTATGTAGCTCATTCTACATTTATAGATAAGCAAAAGGTCAATTGAATGTTATATCTTTTATTGCACAGCATGCTAAGTTGCCATATAACAGGAGGGAAATGATACAGCTGTTCTACCCTTCCCCTCTAGGAGCTTGGTTTGAGGGGAGGCTTCTGCTTGTGAGGAATTGCTGATCAATCACCTGTGACCAGGTGTTTGTCTTGATTGTGAGTTTTGATAGAGGGTAGGAGATTAGATACAGTAGGCACTGCCATTGTACACACAGGACGGGATTGTGGTAAGATCCCCTGGGAGCCAGCTTGGTTTTGGCCGCACAATGAACATCAAGCTCTCTGGGCAACATTATCTCTGTAGTTAGGGATCAGGATCAATGACTAACAAAGAGTAATAACACCAGCCTGCTAGAGATAGGGTGGAAACCTTAAAAATACCTCCCCGGTAATTTTCAAAAGATTTAGAGCCTGCTCCTAAAGGAAACAAACGGGAAAAACATGTTATCTTCATTGGCTGCAAGACTAGACCCTTGTAGTGCAGATCAATTCCAGCACTGTCTCTTGAGAACACGTGCACTTTTGATGCTTCAGTCTTTTCTCCTAGACTTTGATTGTCTTCCCTCCAAAGACTGTAAACTCCTCTTCAGGACAAAGGCCATGTCATGCTGCAGATATACACAGGGCCTAGCCCAATGGGGCATGATCTTGGCCGGCCTCCGATACAAATATTAATAATCAGACTGCTTTTGTATTCATTGTGTCAGAAAAGGTATGCGTTTCCTTGATCAGTGTTAATTTCTACAACCATCTCACAAAAAGAAAGGGGTCCTAAAAAGCACCAAGAAGCAGCACGCTGTTGGCAATGAAATATTTAATAATGAGCCAAAACCTTAGTTAATCAAGCATAGTCACCATTCACTCCAATATGAATTCTCCCATCTCCTTTCCTTACTAGCCCCTTTATATTCTTTCCCCATGCTACCCTCTCTTTTTCAATCTCTTTCATATTCCTTTGTCCCAGTCTACCCCTTTCTCCATCTATAACCGTAATGCACAGCAAGAGGGGAGTATCCCTTTCAATAGCCTTAGAGCCTCTTGTGCTGGGCACTGTGTGCTATGTTTTAGAATCTGCAGAAAACAAGTCAGAGGAGCTGGAAAGAAAAAAGCAGCCCCGTCAGTAACCATACCATGATTGCCATTTAGAACTAACTGTCCAAGTTGATCCAAGTTCTGCAGAACTTCCATGGCAGACTAACTTCTTTGGTAGATCAATGTTTACCTTTTATGTATGATCAAGCCAGTAGTGGCCTGCAGCCCTCACTATATTCCTGTCCCATTCAGTGTTTGACATGTGAATTGGGCACCATTTATTCTCCTGAATCGTGATGTGAAAAAAATAACCTTTCCTCCCTCTAGTGAAGGAGCTGCAGGCCTGGGACATAACTCATTTAACCATCACCCCCAATGAGCTGTGCGTAATTGAAATGCATGTACTGAGCAGCAGCCTGGTGTGCTCTTCATTTATCTTTACATTAAAACCTAGCCTGGCCCTTTGATGTATTATAGATGATTTAATCAGACAGTACATGATGTAAATGAGGACTGGCTACTCAGAGGATGTTGCAATTATCTCCTCACTGGCGCATGCCTTTAATTAAACCACAGCCACCTTGAAGGATTACCACTCAGAGGGTTGCCCACATGTGGGTCTAGCTTGAAAGGATTATTTCTGCATCTTCCGTGCATTTGACTGTGAAAACTATGATGCCCATAAGAGCTTGCTGTAGCTAAGAGATTGTATTACCTGTCCATGCAGCTGATTGGCTGCTAGGTGTGCTACAACAGAATTGAGATGAGCTTGAAATTCTTAGCAGAACAGCAGATAGGGATTCCCACTGACTTTGCCAAGTTAGCTGTATTCAGGACAAAGGGCTGCCTAGAGGTTCAAGCTTTGCAGGTGTTTTTAAAAGTGTGACACAAGCAGCTGAGGTTTCACCACTTAGGGCCCTGGAAATTGTATTCCTGATATAGTCAGCTCTGCTCCATAACACTCCATGTGGTTATAACCAACCTTATCCTGATAAAAAATGGCTCTGAGTCTAATAGGTCTGTTGGGGTGTGCCATTGTTGCTGGGTTGCCAGGTAGCAGCCAGGGCCATAGTACCTTTCTGTGTCTATGGACAGCCTGGGGACTGCAGATTTTCTACTCCCTAAGACAGGCCTCAGAACAGTCACAATGACTTGGCCATGGCCAAGCTAGATTACCACAAAGCATATTACTTAGGCTACTCTCAAAGTCCACTGGAGGAAGCTTCATGAATCATGGAAGATGGGGGATGGAAGAGACCTCAGGAGGTCATTTAATTCAACCCCCTGCTCCAGGCAGGACCAACCACAACTAAATCACCCCGGCCAGGTCTTTGTCAGGCTTAGCCTTAAAAACCTCTCAAGATGGAGATTCCACCACCTCCCTAGGTAACCCATTACAGTGCTTCACCACCCAGGAACTGCTTTCCAAGAGGTGTGATGAAGATACACACAACCCTGGTGCTCAGGGTTCTGTTCTGGCTTCCTCTTCATTTCTGGGGTGCCTTTAAAGTTCCAAGTGGCTTAGGACACAGTTATTTAAGAGGTGCCTCTCATCCTATACTCTATCATAGCAAGGAAGAAGCCAAGAAGCTCTCACTGTGGCATATTTGGGCCTTCTCTTTCAAGAAGCTGGCGCAAGGTCCAGACATACCCAAAGCAGGTTGAAGGACGCAGATCTGTGTTTCAAGGTGCCTTTCAGCTGCAGGGCTTTCAGTTGAGGGACCTTGGCTCTTGTCGGAGCAGCAGTGGTTGTGTTGCTCTTCAGGGAAGTTAACTTCAGAAACATACTCACTCACGGAGCCTGCAGGAGCCAATGCACTCATGCCTAGGGGTTGAGGGAAGACAGGGAGTATGTGACTAATGTGCACTCTCTTCCCAGTATTTAAAGGGGCATTGACAAACTTCCACAGAAGCTGAAGAATGAGAGGCAAGAGCTGTGGACACTTGCATGGCCACAGGAAATAATTGTGTGCCAGGCCCAGCCTCTATCTTGGCATTTGGCAAACAGGCAGTTCCGTGAAGTTCACCCTTCATGTCTGAGTTCTCACTGCCCCTCCCCAGCCTATCACATTATCCAGCAGTGGCACATTCAATTATTCTTTTTACGATGAGTTTAATTCCATAAAAATTATTCTGTGGCAATAGGAAGTAATAAGAAATGTAATGCAGAAGTTATGGAAATACCATTCATCAACTGTATTAACTCACTGTGCATAAAATTCCATAAATGTGGTCATTGTCATTGCAACACACTAAAATAATTCCCAGAATCATAGAAACTGGAGAGGGGAAAGACGTATTTGATCATCCAATACAACCTCCTGCCACTATTGGATAAATTCTTCAGCACTTTGTCCAGTCCACTTTTAAATGACTCATGAATAGGTCCCAGCCTAAGCAAGCATACATTTCACTTCAGACTCTGGAGCGTAGGTGCATATCTACACAGCAGGGTTAAACCCAAAATAAGCTACACAACTTCAGCTACGTCAATAGCTTATTTCAGTTTTTCGTGCTGTCTACACAGCAGGAAGTCCAAGAAAGAGCACTTTTCCTCCGACTTCCCTTACTTCTTATAAAATGGGGGTTACAGGAGTAGGAGTAAGAAGTCCTCCAGCTCGACATTATGTCGATATAACTGCTTGCTGTGCAAATGCGGACTATGTTATTTCAGAATAACATCAGTTATTCCGAAATAATACTTCTGTGTAGACATAGCCTAAGAGAGTGAGCCCAGCGGATGGCCAGGACAAATCTGAGTGGTATCATGTACTTATGTGCAATAATGCCATGGTCCGGCCTGGGAGCCAAGTCCAGTCCTGGCTGGACAGTAGCTGCCACTGCAGGTAAATTCAGGGAATGCTGGCATTTGAGTTGTGGTGCCAGGGGCAGAGGGTGAATTGCGAAAATAGACAATATCCAGTAGGTGGTTCACCTTAGCAAAATGTTTGGGAACCACTGTTTTAATATAAACCAATAAAACCATGTATTACTTTAATTAGCCATACTCCTGATTACTTTAGCCCTTCTAGCAAGGTATCTCAAAAATTGGCATCAGAACCTGCATTTTCCTCAGTTTCCCCTCATCCAATTTTTGGCTACTGAACAAGGTCACTTATCCCATCAGCTGTGTAACAGAAAAGTCCACCACCCTCTTCCAGAGTGAACCAGAAGTCCAAACATTCCAAATCTTCCACCCTGATCTCACTTGGCACAGCCCTTCCTCCCCAAGGATCTTCCTTCTCTCAGCAGTCTTCTAGCCTCCTGGGCAATAATGAATCCCTTCTCCCTCCATTTGTTCGCAGGAGTCACTGTGCCCACAAGGTAAATAGTCTCTCTGCTCTCCCTGTAAACAGGGTCAACTGAACCCGCCCTCACAGGGTGGCAGCAGAGGGAGAACCTACTCTTATCTTCTGATGGAGGGTCCCAGCCTTGGGAATCTGGACAACCAGGCTATCTGCCTTCATAACCTCAATTTACCCTACTTTTTCTCTGAGCCCCTTATCCTCTCTCAGCCTAGGCCTCCTTCTGAGCCCTTTCCTAGCTAGCATCCCACTCTTGGTCCCAAGGCGCTTCTCCCTGATCCACTGCCCCTTTCCCCACAAACTACTCTTACTCCCTCAGCAGGTCTGGCTTAGTAACAACACAGCTCTTAATTCCCTTCACCTGCTAAGCTTGGCCCAGATACAGATAAACCCAAGACAGCTTAAAGAGCATGCTGTGACAGTCTCAATCCTGGGAAGGTTTATGCATCATGAGTAGTTCTAGGAAGTCAATGGGACCACTTGCAGTGAGTAAAAAGAAGCATATGTGTGAGTCTTTGCAGGGCTGGGACTTTTGCTTGTACTTTGTATGCCTTCCCTCGGTCTCTCTAAACTGTATGCTCTTTAGGCTGGGGCCTGTGCTTTCCTTTGTGTTTCAAAAGCTCCTCGAGCACCCTGGGTGTT
Source organism: Pelochelys cantorii (assembly GCA_032595735.1). NCBI lineage: Eukaryota > Metazoa > Chordata > Testudines > Trionychidae > Pelochelys > Pelochelys cantorii. The sequence goes on along the minus strand of CM064338.1, from coordinate 34,662,578 downwards.
GCTGCAGTCTAAATAGACTGAGAACAACAATAGTAGTGACAACACAGGGAGGAAAATGCTGCAGAGTACAGACTGAGATGAGGGCCTGGACTTCCAAGGGTTAGGCACCCAGATGAGGGCCAGATTAAAAAACAAAACAAAACCCAGCTCCCATTTAGACTCCTAAATAAGGACTGGGTTTTTTCCAAAGTATCCAACCTGCACCAACATGACAAGCTCTTGGGACGATTAGGCCCTAGCTGTGGGATCCAGAAAATTGAAAATTCTGGCTGAAGACAAATGTTAACTGAGTTGGGGAAGGAGGAATGTGGATGGGTAGAGAGAGGAATTCCAAAGCAATAATAAATGCTGTTTATGTCCCATACATTCAGGGCAAAGGACCAGGTTATGTGTGCTCTGGGGACCTGTTCTAGTCTATATATTAGCAAACTGGGACTTTACTGAAGCAGAAGTGTGCCAGGTACCAACTTCTGCTTTGACCAGCTCAGGAATATGATCCCTGGATAGTACAACAAAATGATCACTGCCTTTGGGTGTTTGGGACCAATGTTTTCAGGTATGGAGAAGAGGTCCTACACCTACTGCTTGGTGAAAGAAGAGGATCATTTTTACCTCAAACAAGCAGAAAGCAGAAGGAATGTTAGAGCTCACAATTGGTTGCCTGTGAATTTACTTTCCTAATTCCTCATTGATATTGGTTGCACTGAAATATTATATAGTGCTATGCAAATAATACTAGAATCTTTTCGTTTACAGCACAATTTCATCTATGGGTATGTCCAGACTACAGGTTTGTTTGTTTTTTTTTAAATGGCCTTTTTTTCAAAAAAAAACTTCACCTACATCCACACTGCAATTGCATTCTTTTGAAAGAAAATGGAAAGAACGCAGCGGTTTTTCTGACATTGGTAAACCTCATTCTATGAGGAAGAATACCTTTTCCGAAAGAGCTCTTTCAGAAAAAGGCATGTGTGCATGCAGAAGAGGGAATTTTTTCGAAAGAAGAGGTCTCCAGGAAAAATCACAGGTGTCATTCCACCCAGAGTAATCACAGCTTACATGCGAGAGAGCGTCCAATGAGTGTGGACGCTCTCTTTCAAAAAAGCAGATTGCTTTTTCAATGTGCTTTTGAACCGTGGATGCTCTCTTTCAGAAGAAGTTTTTTTTGGAAGATCTCTTCCAAAAAAACTTCTTTCGAAAGAAGCCTGCGATCTAGATGTACCCGATAGGTTGGATTCTGTGCCACTGACAGAAACTAGAAATAACAGCACTGAAGTCAATGGAGTTATTCTCACTTTACACCAGTGTCACTGAGCTCAGAATCTATTATCTTACAAGAGTGGACACTATAGGGTGCGTCTACACTACAGAGGAAGATCAAAGCTGACATGGTCGATCTTCCAGCGTTTGAATTAGCGGTCTACTTAAGTCCGCTAATTCAAAGTGAGAGGGGCACACGTCAATGCCAGTAACCCTGCTATCATGAGGAGTAAGAGAAGTCGAAGGAAGAGCGTTCTTCCTTCAGCTTCCTGCAATGTAGACAGCACCAAAAGTCAAGTTAAGCTACTTTGACATCAGCTACGCAATTAACATAGAGGAAGTTGCTTTTCTTAATTTGACCTTGTCCTGTAGTGTAGACATACCCTATGTGATTTAAACATGCCTCCGAGTAGCCCTTTTAAAAGGGTCTCTGCCAAATGAAGAGCTCACATTTAAAAACTCTTCCCAGTGCCTTTTCATAACCAATTGCACACAACTGAATAAGGAGACAAACCCCAGACTTTGCACATGACAAATCTATGTTGTGCAACTTGCATGTGCAACTTCACAGGATATGACGGTTCTTATGTATAAAAAGCCACCAAAATTGTTTTTTCCTGCCTTACATAGTATTTTTTCCAGAGCAGAAGGAACATAAAAAGGAGAGGAACTGGAGACAAAAAATTATTTTGACAAAAAGCTCTATTACAGAGATTGCCAAGATTCAAGTCAGCAAATACTATACATAAACAAGTTGAATTTTCATCCACCTTCTTTAAGTAGACATCTGGACCCATATCATCTGAGACATTAGCATCGCCAGATGTGCACAATTCTTCTGGCTTAGAGAAGGTTGTTTAATTCATTCGCTTTGCATAAAAAAACCTATGCAGGGAGAGTCAGGAAGTAGAGTGGTTGTCAAATGACCTGTATAAATCAAACTCGACAGGCAATGTACATTGTCCATGCCACTCTCAACCAGCACAGATCTTTCCTCAGATCAGTACAAGTTTCTAAACATTTAATGCAAATGTAAGTACAGTCTTTCCACTACTATGAACACTGCTATTGCTTTTTTTTTTTTCTGAGTCCATTTGGATGGAGCTATTGTGGAACCCCTCCCATTTGATACTCAACTTTCCAGAGTGTTCTGTCAATGCTTGATTAATGGTTTGGATTCCTTGCACATTTGCTGGCAATATGGAATACTCTGCTTGGCTCAGACTGTGCGAAGCACATTCTCTGTCTCCGATAAGCTGTTTGCAATTCCACAGGATAGTTTCATGCTTAGCTTTCTGAGAAACCTGTGAAATTTTACCCAGCAGTCAAACAACAAGTTGAGATATTTTTCATGGCAGGAAGCCCAACTTTGTTATTGTTAAATTGCATGATGTGAGTGGAACCTTGTTGGTCATGATTCGGACTTGTGGGGAAAAAAGCTTGTTCCCATGGTGATGGAGTTTCACTTCAAAGTATGCACACAGAAAAGCATATGAGCCTATATTCGTCGTTTATGTAACACCATCTTATCTTGGTATGGATTTATGTTGGTGCTCAAACTCTGTGGAGTTACACTAGGGATGAATTTGGCCATAGGTCTATATTTTAATACTCAGACTATTAAATAAGATGAATCATTGCTCTTGTAAAGAAAAATAAAACAGAAAACAGCATTCAAAAGAACAATTTAGCACAGTTGCGCATGCGTTATGCCTGCTGAGTCCGAAAATAAGCAAGAAGTTTGTTCTAGGTTCTCATGAGAGGCCCAGGACATTCTGATTTTGGTCAGGTCAGAAATACAGGGAGTAGGAATCACTTCTGAAGACTGTATCATGAGCTTCCATGGGCAAAACCTACTCTGCTCATCTGAGGAAGTAGGTTTTGCCCACGAAAGTTCATGATAAAATATATATATATATATATATATATATATATATATATTACCTCTAAGGTTGCTAAGGTACTACAGAACTACTAGTTTTTAAAGTTACAGACTAACATGGCTACCTCTCTGAGACTTCTATAGAATGGTATAGGTTCTTCTGGCTAGGAGCAAAGGCATACAGCACCTTTCATTCAAGGATCTCAGACGGCTTTATAAACAATGAGTTCAGCTTTGCAACTGTGATGGATGCTACCTTAGATAACATAATGGATTGGACCAAGGAGCTCCAGAGTTAAAACCATGAATTTCTGCGGCTTGAACACAGAAGTCCTGTTTTGCTAGCCAGGCCTATAACAGACTCATATTCTCCGTGGATTGGCACAGAGTGGGACCTTTAACACACACTCCCCAGTGGGTTACACAGTACCCCTGGGCAGGAGAGAAAGAGAAGTATTAGCCCTACATTCTGGATAAAGTCAGAAAGAAAGTGTAGAAATAAAATCCAAAGCCCCTCTATCCTGGTGGCCTCTTCTTTAAAAGTTACCTGGAGGAAAGGGGAAAACATACTTTTGTGGAGCTTCTGTTATTTGTGTAAAATTATCTTTAATTTACATTTTATTGTTTACTATGAAAACATCAGAAACACCAGGTCTCGTCTCCTATGTTTTTTGCTTTGATAATGAGAGAACTAGAGCAGGAGTGCTCAGTCCTGATTTGAGGTAGGTGGAGGATGCTGAATCTTTTCAAAATTAGCTTTTTTCTTTGGTTTTTTTTTTTTTTCATATCCAACATGTTTTAGACAGCCTGACTAAAAATCTGTTCTATTATCAATGGCTGACCTGCCTGGGTACTCATTAATGGATCTCAAAGTCACCGTATTGTTTCAGGACAAATTCCACAAGCCAAATACACAGGGAAACTTAACTTCATTTACAAGTTTGATTCCTATCAGAGAGGAAAGAATAAAGACATTGGCTGCCTCTCACACTACCTTCCACATCCTAATGACTTAATCAGCCAAACAATGGGTACTTATAGAGGTGCAAATTGTTCTTATCAGCTTTTTGTAACTTGAACAATCTAATTCACTTTTTTTAAATATTTTTTTTCTCCTCCTCACCCCCCCCACCTTCCCTTATTTATTCTTGGATCTGGACTTTTAATACTCCAGTCATCTGAAGTTGTGCCCATGAAAGCTCATGATACCATCTACATGTTTTGTTAGTCTTTAAGGTGCTGCTAGATTATTCATTGTTTTTCTAGATATGTTTGTGAAGCTTTATCAGTTCTCCAATCCTTCAAAAAGTCATCCAAAGAAAGCAGATAAGTTAAGTCCGGATGTTTCTAAGTTATAAAACCAAGCAGTATATTGAACAAAACACATACATTTAGGCCTTCTAGCATATAAGGACATGTATGTATATTGTTACTTTGAAAGTCATCTTTAATCAGAATGCAAACTTTCATGAGAACACTCACACTCCACAGAATGATTCCTCACGGAGTGGATCCACCAGTGCCTTTCCCCGCTCTGTGTTATACTGAAATAGATTTTTTTAGTCTCTGTTAACAGACAGGGATATACTCTGACAGTTGTAATGTTATTTTTTAACCTTCAGGTTAAAAACAGTCATTTTTGACTGTTGTGGTTATTTCTGATGGTTTTCTATTGATAGTCTTGGAATGGAGCAAGGCCCCAGTCATAACAAATCCTGCATTCTGTTCTCAGTCCTTACTAATTAAAATCAATGGGGATTTATCTTGAATAAGAATAAGTATTTAGGAACCTAACACACATTAAATACCTTTAGAAAATATGGCAAGACATGGCACTTCACCACCAAATTACATTTTTAAATGGTGTTTTGTTTTTGTTTTCTTAAACAAGTCTTATTCCAGAAATGTCCAGGTTTTTCAGTTCAAACCTCTAATTTTTCTCATCCTAAAATCCAGAAATTCACCTACAGTGAATGTTTCCAACATGAGAGCTGGGGGATATTTGTCAGCTGTCATCAGGGTGTGATTTACCAACCAGTTTCACCTGGATTTGCAGTCTTGTGAGACCTTCATGTCTGATGGTTTCAGCTTGAAGCATAACTCATCCCAGTTTTGCACAAAAGGCCCATGAACCTTGGTGAAGGCTGGCAGAGAGTTCAGGATTTGTAATAAAAATTTTCTTGACCCCAGTAAATATTCCTAAATATTAATGACTGGCTTCAGGAGAAGGATTCACACCTGACAACCCCTAATCCTTGGAGAAGTGTAGAATTTGAACCTCAGTTTAAATCTGAATGGTCTCGGTAGTGTTTAACTCCATAAAAGACCAACACAAATTTGAACTTGACCACACTCCAGAGAATTTGGAGAAAGGAGAGGTGGAAATCTGGAGCCAGATATAAGTCAGGCTCAACTCTGTTCAGAAATGAGATTCGTAATAGAAATATTAGCACCAGGTTCACTAGCGCCAATGGCACATGCTGTCCTAAGAATGCTATGGAATTCTGGTGCTGTAAAACTATTACCTAGAATGTGGGTAGGGCTGGACAAATAATTCAGACAAAAAATGAATGCTGGTTCAAAAAAAAGCCCACTTTGAACACACTGAAGTGTTCTTGAAAGATGTAGTATAATGATAAGGGCCCTACCAAATTCACAGTCCATTTTTTGCCAATTTCACAATCATAGGATTTAAAAATTGTAATTTTCATTATTTCAGCCATTTAAATCTGAAATGCCACGGTGTTGTAATTGTAGTCCTCTTGATCCAAAAAGCAGTGTGTGTGTGTGTGTGTGTGTGTGTGTGTGTGTGAGGGAAGGGTTGCAAGGTTATTGTAGGGAGGGTTGTGGGACTCCAACCCTTATTTCTGTACTGCTGCCTTCTAAGCTGAGGAGCTAGACAGTGGCAGCTGCTGGCTGGGAGCCCAGCTCTTAATGCAGAGCTACCACCAGCAACAGTAAAGAAGTAAGGATGTCATGGTGTGGAATTGCCACCTTTACTTTTGTGCTGCTGCTGGCAGGTGGCTGCCTTCAGAGCTGGGCACCTGGCCAACAGCCACGTCTCTCTGGCCTCCCAGCTCTGAAGGCAGCACAGAAGTAAGGATGACAATACCACAACTACCCAGCAACTCCCTTTCAGGTCAGGACCCCCAATTTGGACAACACTGCTCTCCCAAATAAAATTGGTATAGTATAGGGCAAAAACACACAAAATACCAGATTTCACAGGGAGAGATCAGATTTCATAATCCGTGACATGTTTTTCATGGCTGTGAACTTGGTAGAGCTCTAATAATGACAAATATCATGATGACGTTTCAATTCAAATTCATCATTCCTGTTGAGAAACTGGCCTCAAAAGAACCCATATTCTGTGCCCCCAAAACACTAGAGCCCTAGGCCCTCTTCTGCTGCATGCACTCCATCTTTGGAATGGGATCCCTACTGTTTTGGTACCTTGATGTGTACACACTTCATCATGTGGTCATCAGACTTTGCACAGTTTCTAGCACAACAGGTCTTGTCTTGTTTGAAGTCTTGACATGCTATCATAACATTAATATGTGAGGGTATGTCTACACTTGCTCCCTAGTTCGAGCTGTGGATGCAAATGTAGGAGACCGAAATTGCTAATGAAGCGGGGATTTAAATATCCCACGTTTCATTAGCATGATCTTGCTGGCGCGTTACTCTGCTCAACAGCTGATTTGAACCAGGAAGTGCACGCCGGGACGCGTTAGTTCGAACCAAACCCTTTGGTTCGAACTAACGTTACTCCTCATTTTGGGGGGATATTTAAATCCCCGCTTCATCAGCAATTTCAGTCGCCTACATTTGCATCCCTAGCTCAAACTAGGGAGCAAGTGTAGACGTACCCTCAGACTAATACAGAGTTGAGACAGTCCCTGGCCAAAGAGACCTAAGCAGACAAGACAAATGAGCCAGAGAAAAGTTAAATGTTGTCACAGGATCATCTTTTTTCTCAAACCCAAACTCTTCGGCTGTGTCTATACTGGCGTGATCTTGCGCCAGAGCTATGCAAATGAGGCTCAGAGTGCTGATTATTTTCAGGCATAACGGCTTTGCGGAAGAGAGTTTTTCTTGCGCAAGAAGGGGCAGTGTAGACAGCTCTGTCTTGCGCAAGAGCCTCTCCCACAAAAATGGCGGCTCATTAGTTATGCAAATGAGGCTCGGCGATATTCCACGCTTAGCCTCATTTGCATAGCTCTGGCGCAAGATCTCGCCAGTATAGACACAGCCTTCTAGTCCCCACCCCCTTCTCCAGTCATGATGTATAGAAAAGGCATTTCTCGGATGCACAGGGTTATAAATCATGGTAGGTAATTCAGCCCCACCTATAGTAATATGACCCTTTCATTCATGTTGGTGTAAGCTCATTGAAATCAAAGCAGATTGTGGCTGGCTGGCTGGCCGGCCAGCAGAAAGAAAGAGAGAAAGAAAGAACTGATGAGAATCTTGGTCTACAACTAAAATCAAATCCAAAGCAATTCTTTCTGGAAATTCAAAGGATTTCTGGTTATATTACTTGCCTCTTAATTTTCATGATCCTCTACACTTTCAAATTCCTTACAGTATCAGAAATAGAAATGCCAGAAAATTGAGAAAGGGCTATTCTTGCAATCTGTATTTCTCACTTGTCTAGAAGCAGAAAGTGACAGATATCCTAAGCCTCTTTGTAAGAAATCTCCCACTTACCCTTGATGATCCATTCAAATTTACATCCAAACTAGTAGGTATTTATCTAAACCAAACTATTAAACCTTGTGAAGTTTACCCATCCCTATGAAATACTACTGTGTGACCTATCCCTTAAATCGGCTTCTGTACCTAATGACTGGAAGGTAGCTAACGTGACACCAATATTTAAAAAGGGCTCCAGAGGTGATCTGGGCAATTACAGACTGGTAAGTCTAACTTCAGTACCGGGCAAATTAGTTGAAACAATAGTAAAGAATAAAATTGTGAAGCATGTAGAAGAACATAATTTGTTGGACAAAAGTCAACACGGTTTCTGTAAAGGGAAATCCTGTCTTACTAATCTATTAGAGTTCTTTGAAGGGGTTAACAAACATGCGGACAAGGGGGATCTAGTAGATATAGTCTACTTAGATTTTCAGAAAGCCTTTGACAAGGTCCCTCACCAAAGGCTCTTGTGTAAATTACATTGCCATGGGATAAGAGGGAAGGTCCTTTCTTGGATTGAGAACTGGTTAAAAGACAGGAAACAAAGGGTAGGAATAAATGGTAAATTTTCAGAATGGAGAGGGGTAACTAGTGGTGTCCCCCAAGGGTCAGTCCTAGGACCAATCCTGTTCAACTTATTCATAAATGATCTGGAGAAAGGGGTAAGCAGTGAGGTGGTAAAGTTTGCAGATGATACCAAACTGTTTAGGATAGTCAAGACAGAAGCAGACTGTGAGGGACTCCAAGAAGATCTCACTAAACTGAGTGATTGGGCAACAAAATGGCAAATGAAATTTAATGTGGATAAGTGTAAAGTAATGCACATCGGGAAAAATAACCCCAACTATACGTACAGTATGATGGGGGCTAATTTGGCTACGACAAATCAGGAAAGAGATCTTGGAGTTATCGTGGACAGTTCTCTGAAAACTTCCACGCAGTGTGCAGCGGCGGTCAAAAAAGCAAATAGGATGCTAGGAATTATTAAGAAAGGGATAGAAAATAAAACCCAAAATATCTTACTGCCCCTGTATAAAACTATGGTACGCCCACATCTCGAATACTGTGTACAGATGTGGTCTCCTCACCTCAAAAAAGATATTTTGGCCTTGGAAAGGGTTCAGAAAAGGGCAACTAAAATGATTAGGGGTTTGGAACAGGTCCCATATGAGGAGAGGTTAAAGTGACTGGGACTTTTCAGTTTAGAAAAGAGGAGACTGAGGGGGGATATGATAGAGGTCTATAAAATCATGAGTGGTGTGGAGAGGGCCGATAAAGAGAAGTTATTTATTAGTTCCCTAAATAGAAGAACTAGAGGACACCAAATGAAATTAATGGGTAGCAGGTTTAAAACTAATCAAAGAAAGTTCTTCTTCACACAGCATGTAGTCAGCCTGTGGAACTCCTTGCCAGAGGAGGCTGTGAAGGCTAGGACTATAATAGAGTTTAAAGAGAAGCTAGATAATTTCATGGAGGTTAGGTCCATAAAAGGCTATTAGCCAGGGGATAAAATGGTGTCCTTGGCCTCTGTTTGTCAGAAGCTGGAGAGGGATGGCAGGAGACAAATCGCTTGATCATTGTCTTCGGTCCACCTTCTCTGGGGCACCTGGTGCTGGCCACTGTCGGCAGACAGGATACTGGGCTAGATGGACCTTTGGTCTGACCCAATACGGCCGTTCTTATGTTCTTATGTGAGTTTCTTGGTTTAACAGCAGAAAAATGAAATAGTGATGACAAAAATATTCTTCATATTAAGGATCTATTAATATTCAAAAGACCTGACATTTGTGCAGAAATTTTGTGCTAAGCTAATAGAACATGATGAGATTTAACGTTGGGATGTTGTGCTTTTACTGTGTGAACAAGTTTAATGCTTTTAAACCCTTATCAGCCTCTTTGCCGAAAAGGTCACTTGGAGGACGTGTTCCACAGCATTTGATGGAGATTACGTTCTGAACGCAAACACGGAAATCAGAAATATGCATATGCTCAGATCTGAAGAGCACTACAACCCAGTTTATAGACTCAGAAGAAGATGGCCATTGAAACCAAACAGAATTATTGCTGAGGATCCCCAGGGAGCAAAATGTCTCAGTCATCTCACGGCTAAACAAAAACTTGATTAGATCTCATCTTTGAAAAAAAGAAAGTGCAGGCTTATCCATTTGAATAAGTGCCCTATTCCTGTTACTTTGAAGGGGGAAGCAACAAGAAGTGCTGTATGCATGAACATTAGAATTTGAAGAAAGCATCAGTGAAGATTTTCAAGGACTAGGAGCCTCAGGGGGACTGGAAATAGAGTTGGAGCCTCTCTTCTTGAGGTCCCCAGTGTAAATGCTGAAATATTTGGGGGATGGTTTATTACAATATCATGTGAGTTTACATTCACTAACCTTGTGTTCCAGTCTTTGGCTGGTTGGTAGACTATATGAAATGAGTTGGAGGGTTCTCAGTCCAGTTTCCTAATGGACAGAAACACAAATAATTAAAATAATCTACACAATTGGCACCCACTCGTTGACTGTCTCAGAAGTGGGACCCAGGACTGAATCAAGACAGAGCATCAAGAGGAATTTAGCACTGCCACTGCCCTACCCCTGCGCTGCACCTCTCCTGTGTGGGGGCAAAAGAGAACTCTAATCTCCAGAGCTGTCTGCTGACCACCTTTCACTGGAGAAGTCATCAATAAAGCAAAACCTCTGGCTATATATACATTAGCATCTTTTGAAAACTTTCTGAAGCTTGCTCTGGAGGGAAAGTAATATCCCTCCCTGCACTCCTCATCCAGCACTTACCATGCAAATAAACCCATCTTTGACATGAAGATCTTTCTAACCCTTTTTTTTCCTCCCTGCAGTCTTAAGATTCCCTTCCCTCCTCCCCACCAGAGAAAATCAGTGATAGAGCTATTTTCTTAAGTGGTCTTATTATTCACTTGACAAACCTTAGCTTGTGATTGAACAATGCTGATTGTCTGGTGTGTTAGATTTGGAGCGTGGAGCTTCCATTCATATTCTATTTAGATGGATGTTGTCTGTCGGGGGGATGAAAATGATATTTGCTCATAGTCTTAAAGGTGATATGCAAAGGGAAAGTAAATGTCCCCTGGTTCATTATAAATTATAAGGCCTGGAAGTGCTTTCTGTTCTGTTTTCAGATGGGTTGGAAATATTCTGTTTTTCTTGACATGGAAATAGCAGGAATATCAAGTCTTGTCTCTCCTGTTTATACTTTAGAGGACTGGAAAGATGTACAGGAAAGGAAGCTCGCTCTGCCCCCATAGACTGATTTATTTTAAGGCCAGAAGTGACATTTATTATAATCTATGCTGACCTCCTGCATAACAGGAGGCCAAAGAATCTCAACCAGTAATTTCTGCACTGAGCCCATGATTTCAGCTGGAGCTGCAGCATCACTTTTAGAAACTTTAGAAGATTCCAAGTGATGGAGAATCCACTGTGTCCCCAAGTAACTGTTCTAGTGTGTAAGTACCTTCCCTGTGGAAAAATGCCTGTGATTTCTAGTCTGTATTTCTTCTAGCTTTACTGTCCAAACATTGGAACTCATTATGTGCCTTTTTTTTTTTTTTTTTTTTTTTTTTAAGATTAGAGAGCTGTCTGTGGCTGGAAATCTCTTCCCCATCTAGGTACTGTTTTTTTACATTATGTGAAATCTTGTCTTTTGCATGCTTTTATCTTATAATCTACAGCCAGGGAGGCCATCAGGTGGGGGGAGGGGGTTGCTGTGTACTCCCAGAAGGGGTGGGGCCTCAGGCAGAAGGGGTGGGGAAGGGCTCAGCCAGCAGACCACCCCCAATCCTCAGTGCCACGAGTAGCATGCCACCTTACTCCCTCCTCCCCCCCGCCAGTCTTCAGAGCTGCCTGGAGCACCATGAGGCACTCCAGTGACAATTATAAGGGCCCAGGGCTCCTGCTGCCCCTGCTCCTATGGTAGCAATAATGCTGGCCAGAAGCCCTGAGCCTTTTTGCATCACCGGGCCCCAGGGCAACTGCCACCTTTGCCCCACTGCCTCATTAGCAGGCCTGTCTTCAGCTGAAATAATGCATTTTTTAATTCTATAATCTTCACCAAAATTGACTGTGAATTTGGTAGGGCCCTGCTTGTAAGCCCTCAAAATAGGGCTTAAGGAAGGAAAGAAAGAAGTCTGACTAAAATTCCTTCCTTTCATAGTGTGCTGAGGTTTCATGCTTTTGACTCTTGGGATGTGACTCTCTCTCAGGGTGCATCTGCACAGCACCCTAAACTCAAAATAAGATATGCAAACTGCATATCTTATTTCAAATCTATTTTGAAATTTGAAATTTGGTGCATCTACACAGCACCAAATTTCAAAATAACGTGCTATGTTTAGCTATTCCTTATCCCTCTTGCAACAAAGTTTACCAGGATGACGAAATATTTTGAAATAACTGGTGGCTTGTATAGACACAGGGTAGCTCTTTTGGGATACCTCCTGTATCCCAAAATAGCCGTGCTGTGTAGACATACTCTCAGGTTCGTCAGCTCTCCAAAGATACTTCCCACAAAAGCAGGAAAATCAAGACAACATATTTCTGTTGTTAAAAACACATGCCAAAAAGTGCTTTTTGGACATTCTTTATTCAGTATTTTAAAAGATATGATCTATAGAATCATAGAATACTAGAACTGGAAGGGACCTTGAGAGATCATCAAGTCCAGTCCACTGCCCGCACAGCAGGACCAAGCACCATCTAGATCATCCCTGATAGATATCTATTCAAACTGCTCTTAAATAACTCTAGTGATGGAGATCCCACAACCTCCCTAGGCAAATTTATTCCAGTGTTTAATCACCCGGACAGTTAAGAAGTTTTTCCTAATGTCCAACCTAAACCTCCTTTGCTGCAATTTAAGCCCATTGCTTCTTGTCCTATCATCAGAGGCTGAGGAGAACAATTTTCCTTGTAACACTTATTAGATATTTGAAAACTGTAAGCATGTCCCCTCATAGTCTTCTTTTTTTTAAACTAAACAAGCCCAATTCTTTCAGTCTTCCCTCATAGCTCATGTTTTCTGGGCCTTTAATCAGTTTTGTTGCTCTTCTCTGGACCTTCTCCAATTTCTCCACATCTTTCTTGAAATGTGGTGCCCAGATTTGGACACAATACTCCAATTGAGGCCTAATCAGTGCAGAGTAGAGCGGAAGAAAGACTTCTTGTAGAGCAGAAGAATGACTTCTTGTGTCTTGCTCACAACACTCCTGTTAATGCATCCAAGAATCATGTTGGCTTTTTTTGCAACAGCATCACACTGTTAACTTGTATTTACCTTGTGGTTCGCTATGGCCCCTAGATCCCTTTTAGCAGTACTCCTTCCTAAATAGTCACTTCCGTCTGTATGTGTGAAACTGATTGTTCCTTCCTAAGTGGATTACTTTGCATTTGTCCTTATTAAACTTCATCCTATTTACCTCAGACCATTTCTCTAGTTTGTCCAGATCATTTTAAATTATGATCCTATCCTCCAGAGCACTTGCAGCCCCTCCCATATCATATATCATATTATATATTATATGAATTTCCTTTGAAGGTAACTTTTTAAACCATCTCAAGCCTTAGGATACATCTACGCTACACTCTTATTTAGAAATAAGCTATTCTGGAATAGTTATTCCAAAAATACCTTATTTTGAAATAGCACCTCTACGCTGCAGGGAAGCCTTAAAATTAGTCCAAGGCAGGCTTCCCTAATGTAGACGTGCTATCTTGATTTAGAGCCCCAGGAGGCACTTGGGAGGAACAACTTAGAATGTGGTGAGGGTCTATTTCGAAATAGCAGCAGTGGAGCATCTACACACACCTTATTTTGGAATAGCTCTTTTGGAATAGGTTTGAATGAGGTTTACAGATTTCAGAATAAGCCGTCCATTATTTCAAAATTATAATGGAATAGCTGTGTAGACGTTCACATTGTTATTTCAAAATAATGCTAGTTATCTCGAAATAACGATGCAGTGTAGACACACCCACCGAAAATTATTCCAAGTACCTCACAACAGAGATGCAGTGCATGACATTGCACCCCCCACTTCTTTATGGAAATATGCCTAACTTGAATATGCTTTATGTAGAATGTGGCATGTACTCTGTCCCTGAAAAGCTTGTAGTGTGCTGAATGTGTATATTCTTTTTGTGTGCATGTATCATTCCTGTATTTTGAGGTTAGAAACCTATTTATATATCTAGATATGCTAATGAAAGAGCGTGATGGCCCAGTGCTCATGACAATGATTTGTGAATAGTCTTGTTTCTCCACTTTTTCTGTAAGCCTGGACTATGGTTAGTCCTGCCAAGACATGTAGCAAGGTCAACTGATGCTGGAGCCCACGTTGGATGCTGTAATTGTCTGGCTCAACAGGACAGGAAGGTAGGTGGACTCAGTGGCATGATCTGGCCATTAGGTGTGTGCCGGAGTGGGGGTACCTTGCTGGTTGCTATGCTGGGCAGTGGGTTGTCAGTGACCTCCACTGGCTGCTGTCGGCAGCACGGCCCAGCAGGGCAGGGGATGAGTCATTATGCAAGGGGGCTTCGAAACTCATCAGACAGGTATCTCCCATGGAGCAGAACAATGGGAAGAAGGGGAGTGGAGCCCTGGCGGGGGAGGGCTGGAAGTGAGTGAGTTAGTTTCTGTCTGGGATCATGGAGGAGACAGCCTAGGGAAAGGGGCTGGAATTTAGGGGTCCAGTTGCCCCCATCTCAAGGGGGGGGGACTGAGGCATCCTAGGCCCAGTTCCTGTAACCAGATGACATCTATGCTGTGCTGTATCCTGGAGAAGCAATAAACTCCCTCTATTCTACTGGCTGGTGGAGTCTGTCCGTGCCATTACAGGGGTGCAGGAGTTGGGGGACCCCGACGCGCCGCCACAAGGTGACAGTCTCAAATGGATCTCTGTGACCAAACCCATCACATTGTATTCCTGCTCAGAGATGTTCCAATACAACCAGTGTCACTTGAAATTCCAATGGGCTGAAATCTGCTTTTTCTGACTGACCAAAACACTAAACAATCTGATATGTTGTGAGCCATCTGGAGTTTCACTTGTAAGTGAAACTATCCATATATGTTGGATATGTATTCCTGTGCTCAGACAAATATATTCACAAATCTTCCAGGTATTCAAAATGAAATTACAGAGGAGAGAAAAATCCTATGAACACAATATGCCATTTAAATATTTGCAAGTGACTTCAGGGTGCCAGGTATTTTATTATTATTTTGGGTAGTGGTGAACAAAGGCTGGTTTATCACAACTGCCTTCTATTGTCACCTTAAAGACAGCTGTCAGATTTAGAACAAATCCAACAATTTAACCTGAGTTGCAACCTCTTGCTATCACCACGTGAGAACCAAAGTTGAGAATTGGTTATCCTAGAAAATCAGGGTTCCAGCATATGGATATTCATGTTGATGGAGTTGTGTGAATATTCTAACCTTCCCTCAAAAATTACTGGTCCCCAGAACATTCCTGCCAGCAAACCTGGTCATTTGAGTATTTGTGGAACGTGAACACAAAAGGATTGTGAACATAGTTGGGGCAAATCCATTTAAAAATGCATCAGTGTGTTGACCAACTCAGTTATTTATCCCTTTCCTTGACTTGGGCTTTACAAAAACTGAAGATGAGGAGTTGCTTCTATAATGAAAAAAAGTTATGCATAGTGTGAGACAATACGATGGCTCCCTTTCTTTAATGAGTGCACACTGCTCCAAGAAGAGACTCCTTTCATTATAGCTACCTGTCCCATTGCCATTTCCCACAAAAAAGCCCTTGGCATGGGGGTTGTGTACACCAGCAGGCAGGGTGAATTACTCATGGGGTGCGGTGGAGAACAATCATCCATTGTAGCGGCAGTTGTCTGAAAAGAGTTGCTTTGACAAGGTCATTGAATACCATCAGTAAATAAATAATACTGGGGTGGTGGAATGATCAGGATGAGGAGGAGGCACTGTGGGGACAGGGTGGGCTAAGCGGAGCCTGCATCAGTTACTTGTATTGCCCATCTCAACTTCCCACCTCACAGAGAGCATGCATGTGTCACCTTGTGGCTGGGAGGTGGTTAAACTATGGCAGGTGGTTTTGACTGCTGGCATAGCAGAGAGAAGAATTGAGGAAAGAGATCAGAAACCCCCCCACAAATAACATATTCCAGGTAACATATGTAGGTGATTATAGATCTGCTCTGGGCAATGGAGGAGCCATGGTCACGTGCAGCATGATGGGCAAGAAAGCTGAAAGCGGGAATTGCAGTGGAACCTTCTAATTTCACCTGCATCAAAGTCTTGTCTCGTTTCTATGGGTTGAGACTACACTAAAAACCTGGTGCTTTTACCGCTCCAAGTGTAAATCACTGGTGAGATGCTTGGATAGCCTCAAGAAAAAGATTTTTACACATGAAAAGTATCAATTCACGGTTAATAAACTAGTGTATTCTTTGTCTCTTTCAGCAATCGCTACTGGGACTTGGTGTGTATCAAGCACACCTGGCTAAAAGCTGCTGCCCGATCCTTTTCTAGACAGGTTATAGCCAGACCAAGACAATCTTCGAAGATTATTGTGTTTTGCAGTGTTTTCTTCTAATGAATACATCTTGGGACCATAATAATACATTGCACCAACACAGAGCCTTCTGAATTTCTCAGCTAAAATTAGGAAGCAAGGTCAGATCACATTTCAGTTTAATCTGTACCACACATTCCATGAATGGGAGGTAGGGTCTTAACTAGACATAAGCAAAGAAATACAAACATTTGTTTGAACAGAAGCTACAGACCCACTCTGACAGAACTTGAGACTCTTTTCACATTCCATGAATGCTGTATTTTGTGAAACCTTGGAAACATTTCTGCAAGTGTATTTGCATGAACACTGACATGACAAGAGTTCAGATAGCCATCTGCAAAGATTTTTCTAGTTTGAGGAATCATCCAGTCTAGGACTAGGAACACAAACAAGTGTTGTTCATGTGACAGCAATAATCATGAGGAATAGTTTGCAAGATTTATATGTGTTCATGTAAAATACTGGGTACGTGAGTATTGCTCTAATGGACCCTGATCCAGTAAAGCACATAAGTACATTTTTGCTTAAAGCATGTTCTGAAGTTTTCACCCATTCATCAAAGCATATGTTTGAATTTAAGCACATAAAGAGTTTAATGAGATTTAAGTGCTATTGGGATTTGGTGAATCAAGATCCTCCATAAATATATAGCCATAAATGTGTGAAGCACTGGGATCATTCATGTGCTTAAAGTCACTCATCTGCTTCAATGTTTTACTGGATTGGGCCCTTAAAGACTGCAACATGAAGCGCTACATAATTTAAGAAAAAAATTAACATTTTTTAAAATGCATCCAAAAAAAGACTGACCATTTTGAAAGGCTAAAGTTGAAACTAGATAAGTTCAAAGATCTGCAGCCTCTTTTAATCTGAAAAGAAATGGGGTAGCAGGTTTAAAACTAATAAAAGAAAGTTCTTCTTCACACAGCGCATAGTCAACCTGTGGAACTCCTTGCCAGAGGAGGCTGTGAAGGCTAGGACTATAACAGAGTTTAAAGAGAAGCTTGATAATTTCATGGAGGTTAGGTCCATAAAAGGCTATTAGCCAGGGGATAGAAATGGTGTCCCTGGCCTCTGCTTGTCAGAGGCTGGAGAAGGATGGCAGGAGACAAATCGC
Source organism: Pelochelys cantorii (assembly GCA_032595735.1). Classification (NCBI taxonomy): domain Eukaryota; kingdom Metazoa; phylum Chordata; order Testudines; family Trionychidae; genus Pelochelys; species Pelochelys cantorii. The sequence continues at coordinate 34,645,013 of CM064338.1, read as the reverse complement.
TTGATCATTGTCTTCGGTCCACCCTCTCTGGGGCACCTGGTGCTGGCCACTGTCGGCAGACAGGCTACTGGGCTAGATGGACCTTTGGTCTGACCCAGTACGGCCATTCTTATGTTCTTATGTAAATATGGAGTAAATTCTGCAGCTTTTTCAGATCCCAAAACCAATTTTTAAATCAAATTATCTTTTGCATTTATCAGATAAATAATTCTGTCAACTCTCCTACATCAGTAGCATCCCCAGTAGTCTCTGAGTTGCCGAATAAGTGGTTAAATAAATCTGTTACAATTATTCTGATAACGAAAAACTAAAGTGACATCATGTCTTCTCCAATGTAAAGTAAAATCCTCTTTCTTGCTGCTTTTTTGGTGATATTGTATTTCTATACTAGCCGAGAATTTATTTGTGGGGTGTAATTGCAAGGCCCAAAATAGTTCTAGCTTCTTTTCAGAGATAGGATCTTAAAAAGCCAACATTCATACAGCAGTGTCTTATCATAATGTGACATTTCACTTAAGGAAACACAAGACTCAATCATCCCTAAATTTATAGACTCTTTGTGAGCTAAGAAACAGACATGAGCTCAGACTTTGACTATAATGAATAGGAGCAGGAGTTTGAACACCCAGCTATTTATAAGAAGGTCTTGTCTCCACAAAAGACTGCAAGGTCTTTGGGTCAAGCTCTCTACCAGCTGACGATAATGTCCCTTTGCCTTCTATTAGAAATAGGATTAAACCACAGCAAGGTGCAAAATATAGCAATGAAACTCAACTGTTCAGTAGTCCCATGACATGCAACATATTCCAGACAGCCTCCAACCAATTGTTTGAAAGAGAAAGAAATGTTAGAATGTCCAGAAGGAAGAGAAAAAACATAGGAATTCCAATATTGTACAATAGAGGCCAGTGGTCCCCAACCTTTTGGAGAGGCCAGGTGCCCGGGGACAGGGTCGCATATGCGCCGCATGCCCAGGGGCGACGACCCCATGCGCCACGCGTCCAGGGGTGGGGCCGCCAATTCGCCATGTGCCCGGGGCCAGCGCCCCCCATAGCCACGTGCCCGGGGCCCGTGCTCCCCATTTGCTGTGCGCCCGGGTGCAGGGCTGCCAATTCGCCGCACGCCTGGGGGCAGGGCCACCCATGCGCCGTGCACCTGGGGCCGGTGCTCCGCATGCGCCACGCGCCCGGGCGCGGGGACGCCCATGTGCTGTGCACCCAGGGCCGGCGCTCCCCATGTGCCCGGGACTGGCACCACGCATGCACCGCGCGCCCGGGGTGGAGGCAGCCCCAAGCACTTGGCGGGCAAATGTAAATGCCCCGGCGGGCGGGCCGCGTTGGGGACCACTGATGTAGGCTGTTCCATCAGAGTACCCAGGCTAATGTGAAGAGTTAGGCACAGATATCTCTCGCTTGGGTATCAAATTTCAAATCTTGGCTACTTGAATAAAACCTCACTGCAAATCCATTGTGACTAGATCAGGGACTGAAATCTGCCTGAGAAAAAGTATTTGTTGAACATTTTTGGATAATAAACAACCACAAAAAATTGTGATCTGCTCATGGATAATTCACAGGATGAGAAAAGAGTTCTAAATCCCATGGATGAATATCAGTGCTGTCACAGACAAAGGTTACTGTCCCATGAACAGCTTTACTTGGACTGGAAGTCTCTTGAAGTACTCTAGTTAGGGTCTTGCTGTAATCCAGGAACACAAGGTTTTTGCATAGTAATGCCCTGTCTACACTAACCTTTGCAGTCAATCTAATCTACATGACTCCAGATACATAAATAGCGCAGCAGACGTCGACATATTTACTGTGGCATCTTGTGTGTAGTAAGGTTGCCGGAAGCTGTTCTCCTATCAATGCCAGCTACTCTTCTCATCCTGGTGGAGTACCAGCATTGACAGGAGAGCACTCAGAGATCCATTTATCATGTCTAAGCAGCTGTGATAAGTCAACGGCCAGTGGATTGATCATTTCAGTGTCAATCCCAGGTATAGTGGAGACAAGCCCAGAGGGTGAAATCCTGGCCCTATTCAAGTCAATAGCAAAACTTCCATCAACTTCTTTGGGGTCTGGATGCCATGGAGATCCAGCAAAAGGTTTATGAATATCTGATAAAATATTTTCAGATGCTCAACAGAGATGGTAAATTGATCAAAGGAGAGTCTCGGCTATGAGGGGTTTGTGGGGGGGGGTGGGTTTCCATCTTTTATCTTCTGGAGGAAAGGCAGAGCTGGAGATCTTACTGCAGAGTATAAATACACTAAAAAGCACATTCCCTCCATGCACAGGGTAAGGACCTGCTTAAATTCAGTGTGAAAATCCTTAGATAGTTAAAATGAAACAAGCCTAAGTTTGGAGAAATTGGCAATGGAGGGATTTTTTTATTGTCTTTTTTCCCCTTCCTCCAAAGGTAATCAATGTCAGTATGGTGAGGTGGGAATTAGGCCTCATGTAAATTAAAATACGAACACACTATTCTATGCAGGAAACTCTGAAACTATTGTAAATGAATTAAGGGGTTAGAGGCATAATTTGTTGTGAACGGATAATGTAAAGCTGAGGGGAAGAGGAAAGAAGAGAGTTTGTACATTTGCCAGAGTATGGAATGGGCACAATACAAAAATGTAACTAGATAGATTTGAAAGGTAGCAGAATCCCACTCTGGAGGTGGCTGAATTTCTCTGAGGAATGAACTAATTCTTGTACACACACACACTACGCTACACTCACATAAGATGCACAGAGAAACTCACAGTTTCTAAAGCCCTTTGGAATAAAAGGCACTGTCTATAAATATAACATTGTTATTGTGTATGCAAGATTTAATTCATGAATGGTTTTGCAAATAGAGCTAATTCCCACAAAGATGCAACTTCATTTCAAGAAGAGCTTCCTGATGAAATTTCAAACAAAAGCTTCTGAGAGGATAACATCACCTCAGATGGTATCGTGTTGAAACACATCCTTTTCAGAAAAAGAGAAATCAAAGCAAGTGCCCAGCCCCAGAGGAGGTAGCAGATATCAGTGAAAGACACACTGGTGGTGATATAAAATCGTGTATAAAATGTCACCTAGCACTGAATGACCCAAAGTGTTCTTGTGTAGAGACAAAGACAGGGAGGGCAAAATGTCTCAGATTGTGAGAAAATTTCTGTTCAGACTGAAAGCCAATGTCACCTTACAAAGAACAGCTATGGAAAGATGCTTTTCTTTTTTCTAATGGGAGGCAGAGTTTTCCTGTGATCACAGTGAGGCTCCGGGACACAAGTGACATGATCTTGATTCTGCTGCTGATTTAGTTTGTGAGTTTAGCAAGTCACTTGCTTCTCTGTTGCTCAGTTTCCCCATCTTTAGAATAGCCATCCAGTTCCTCAAATGAGGGGGATAAAAAATAAGCAAGACCTTTTATTATGCTGTATGCATAATTATATCACTCTCCTAGGAGCCCATCCAAAGTGCACTGAAATCAGTGGATAGACTCTCCCTGAATTCAACATTGACTCAAACCCCTAATCTATGTATTTTGAAATGACTAAAATGAAATAGCAGCAGAATGCAGATAGATGGCTCCATAAGCATAGTGAAGATATTAATTACCCTTTTCAAGCTGAGCATGTTACACTAGTGGACAGCCACTAATTTGGACCATTGCAGGTCTAATGCCTAGTAACAAGCAGAAAAGTTGGCTCTATTTCATTCACTAGCAGCAGCTGTAGTGGGATACTAAACTATTATTCAGTGCAGCCACTAGGGATACATCTACACTGCAGGCTTTTTGCGCAAGAACAGCTGTTCTTGCGCAAAAACTTGCAGAGAATCTACACCGAATGCGTGTTCTTGTGCAAGTAAATTTACAGTACAGCGTCAGAAAACAGGGCTTTTTCTGGAAGAGTTATTCCTCTCCCCCACGAGGAATAAGCCCTCTTGCACAAGAGCTCTTCCACAAGAAGGCAGTGTAGACAGGCAACATGAATTTCTCGCGCAAGAAACCCCTGTGGCTAAAATGGCCATCAGAGCTTTTTTTGCGCAAGAGAGCATCCACACTGCCATGGACGCTCTTGCACAAAAGCACATCTCTTGCGCAAAAGCACATGGCAGTGTGGATGTGTTCTTGTGGAAGACCTTTTGCACAAGAACTCTTGTGCAAAACAGTTCTTGCTCAAGAAGCCTGCAGTGTAGACGTAGCCTAGGTGTGTAAAATGCCTTATTTACATTAACTTCAGCCATGATCTGGTAGAGCACTAAAGGATCTTATGATGAATACTTTTGGTGTGTATAATAAACAAGCTTTGAGAGTAGTCCATATCTGGTGCAGAAATGTATGACATGGTGTCAGGAATAAACAAAGAAGAGAAACAGAAGGAAAACAGAAAAGGGCTACGAGGATGATCGAGGAATGAAAATCCAAACTTCTAAAAGGAGACCTAAAGAGCTTAGCTTGCTCAGCCAAGCCAAAACAAGGCTGAAGGGAGATATGATTGCTGTTGATAAATAAATCCGAAGGGTAAATATCAGACAGGTAGAGGAGTTATTTAAATTAAACCTGTTGATGGTCAATTGATAGCCATTTGTTCTTGTGTGCACACTAGTGCTTAAGTTCAACATTAAGAGAAGGTTTCTAACCACTAGAGGAGTGAAGATTTGGAACAGACTTCTAAGGATAGTAGTGTGGGCTAAAAACCTAACTGGCTTCAGAACTGAGCTTGATAACTTTACAGAGAGGATAGTATGATGAGACTGCCCACAATGGCATGTATTCAATCTGTGACTTCTAGCAGCAAATATCTCCAAAAACCAGGGATGGAACACTAGATGAGGAGGGCTCTGAGTTACTACCAAGGGGTATGTCTACACTACCACCCTAGTTCAAACTAGGGTGGTTAATGTAGGCATTTGAAGTTGCAAATGAAGCCCGGGATTTAAATATCCCGGGCTTCATTTGCATCTTGCCGGGCGGGCGCCGTTTTTAAATGCCCTTAGTTCGAACTCCGTGCCGCGTGTGGCCCGCGGCATGGAGTAGGTAGTTCGAATTAGGTTCTCTAATTCGAACTACCGTTACTCCTCGTGGAACGAGGTGTACCGGTAGTTCGAATTAGAGATCCTAATTCGAACTACCTACTCCGTGCCGCGTGTAGCCACGGGCACGGAGTTTGAACTAAGGGCATTTAAAAATGGCGCCCGCCCGGCAAGATGCAAATGAAGCCTGGGATATTTAAATCCCGGGCTTCATTTGCAACTTCGAATGCCTACATTAACCACCCTAGTTCAAACTAGGGTGGTAGTGTAGACATACCCAAGAATTCTTCTCCAGGCATCTGGCTGGTGGGGCTTGCCCACGTGCTCAGGGTCTAACTGATCACCATATGTAGAGCTGGTAAGGAATTTTCCCCTTGTTCAGACTGGCAGAGATCCTGCAGTTTTTTGTTTGTTTGTTTGTTTCCGTCTATAGCATGGGGCAGGGGTCACTTGCAAGTTTAAACTAGTGCAAGTGGTGGATTCTCTGTAATTTGAAGTTTTTAAATGATGTTTTGAGGACTTCAGTAACTCAGCCAGAGGTTATGGGTTTATTATACGAGTGGGTGGGTGAAGTTCTGTTGCCTGCAACCTGCAAGGGGTCAGACTAAATGATCATGAGGATCCCTTCTAGCCCAAATGTCTATGAGGTCTATGAATTGCATTAATGGTTGCAGACACAAGAAATGACAACAGACATTGCAGGATTTCACCAACATGCCACTCTTAATACCCTCAGAGACCTTCAGCTTTGACAAACTTTATGGACAGATTGGAAACAGTATCGTGCAAGATTTTGCATAGCTATCAAGCTGCACAAAGAAACTGGAGATATGCAGACATTGTCTTTAATTTATTCTGTGGAGAAGCAAGCACAGCATATTTTTAAATCTTTTTACTCTACTGAAGACTGTCGCAAAGATGACTATGAAATGGCTATATTTGATACATACTTTATACCTCAGAAAAATTTGGTTTATGAAAATGCATGTCTCCACCAAAGAATTCAAGAACCAGGGGAAAATATTAGATGCTTTATAAGCACTCTGCATATACTGGCTGAACACACTGATTTTTGGAAAAGCAAAACATGAAAATATTACAGACAGGTGGGTTATTGGATTAACAGATTAAAAACCTTTCACAGCAGCTACAACCAAAAAGAGATTTAACCCGAGCTACAGATATACACATACCAAATAGAATTAGTTAACAGGAAAAAGGCAGGGGCAATTGAAACTAGCTTAGAAGCTATATGCAAGGTAGTAGTAGATGTGTTGGTCCCAGGATATTAGCGTAGCAAGGCAGATGAGGTAATATCTCTCCACCAACAGAAATTGATCTAATAAAGGATATTACCTCACCCACCTTGTCTCTTCAGAGGCTATAAACAGATATTAGAGTGTTAAAAATCATTATCATAAAACTCTGAGGGAAGGGGAGAGAAATCCCAGGGAATTCCAGCCTGCATGCCCAAGGTGTGGAAAAAGTTACATCCCACAAAATGATGTATGTCCCACCAGAAATACATAGTGTAATACATGCAAAAAATATGCACATTTTGCAGCTGTTTGCCGCACCAAAGAAGTCAGGGAATTGACTCATATTACAGACAATCAAGAGCCATTGTTTCTGGGATCTATCACTTGGGATGAGATAGAATCTGTCTGGAGAGTGAAATTGAATATTTATGGCAAGGCTATTGACTTTAAAATTGACTCAGAAGCTGATGTCACAGTCATCTTGGAAGGGATTTACAGTCATCTTCATCCATCCAAGAGCTGAAGTCACCTGAGACAGCTCTGACTAGCCCTAGAGATATTCTGAACTACATGGACCATTCATCACAGAAACATATTACAAAGACAAAAGCTATGCATTCAGAGTGCATGTGATCAAAGAATTAAAGACCAACAACTTTCTCAGAAACAGCATGGTAACCATGATGGAACTGTGAGAAAGGTGGAAGAACTCAATGGACGACTTGATGATATAGCACGTTTTAGGGGTAATCCAGAAGAAATTAATTTAAGAGACAATGCTGAATCATGCAGTGTTCATACACTTCTACCAGAGAGGCCTTGGAAGAGACCAACAGCAGATTTATGTGAAATCAGAGGACATTGTTACCTGGCCATCATGAACTGGTTTTCCATGTATATAGAAATAATATATTTGACAGACATGACACCATTTCAGTGGTATGAAAAAACTGAATGGCACTTTGCACATTTGAGCATTCCAGAACAATTACTGATGGACAACCGACCACAATTCACTACAGCAGAATTTAAGTCATCTCAAATGAAATATGATTTTGATCATATTTCTAGCAACCCACATTATCCACACATGAAAAAAGAGATGGAGGCAGCTGTACAAACAGCCAAGAAAATCCTGTAGCAGGAAGATCCATTCCTTGCTCTTCTGAGTTACAGAGCAACACCATTAGCGGCCACTGGATACAGTCTAGCAAACCTCCAAACCACTTTACCAGTTTTGGAAAGGGAACAGTCTCTGAAGCAGCCACACATGAAGACAGTATCAAAACTGGATCAAAAGGCTAAAAGAGTTTATGGTTATTTTTACAAGAGACATCACTCACTAGAGAACTGCTACATCTAGAACCTGGTGACCAAGTTTATCTCAAATTGGATGGAGAAAAAAGGATAGACGGCTCTAGCTGTGGTAGGAAAAAAAATTCAGTGTCCAAATCAAATGTGATCAAGTCTGACAGTGGAGAGTTCAACAGAAGCCATTGATATCTACAGCGTGTTCCTCAGAAAGAACAATGACTGGAGCAAACTCTAAGATGGCAGATGAAGAAGACAACTCCAGGATCCCAAAATAACTCCAGCTGGTCTTTGCAGTGAATGGACAACTAGATGACCAAGTGTTACATGTTCTGGTCATGTAATTAGAAAACTAGTACAACTCAGAGACACTTAACAGACTGATACATACTGAACTTCAAAGACAGCATGATAGTGTACTATTGTAAATGGTAGGAATGTAGGTTTTAAAGGGGGAGATGCAGTGGAATGCTAAATTGCATTATACTGTTAAGCCACTAAGCGGCACTGTGTAAAATACCTTATTTAAAAGAACCTCAGTCATACCTGGCAGGCCATGAAAGGATTTTACAATAAGCGCAGCTGGTGTATACAAAGAGGCTTTGTGACCAGTCCATATCTGGTACAGAAGTACATGACAGCAGCAGCAATGCTTTAATATAAGGTGGTTTCTTTGCTCAGTCATAGCATAAATTTAGTCCTTGTCAAAATGGACGATTACATAATCTCATGTTACTTCTTGCGGTAATTCCCTCACACACAGCATTAATATTTCTGGGTAAATATAGCAAAATGCAATCCATTCCTAGAAATACGTTGTTCTTCGGTTTTCATTTCCTGGATAAAGATTTTTGCAGTTTAACCACCTAGGCAAACTATCTGGCTTGATGACCTTTTGTCTTTTGCCTGTAAGATAATAAGCAACAGAAAGGATCACAAACACTGATTAATACTGTGGTTTCATTTAAATATTTGGAGGAAACCAGAGCTTGTTAGAACAGACATGGCTCTGATGAAAGTTCCATTTGTTGCCTTTTCCAAGCATGCTATTTTTAATTTATCATCAACAATGTTTGGCTGCTTTATTTCCCCTGTCTGCTGAGCCATAATTAAATTGCCCACATCAGAGAGTATTAAATGAGTGCAGCTTTCTCTGATTTGCTAATAATCTTTCTGAATTGTCAGCTTTCTAATTTAACAGGCTCTTTCAGTCTACCACCAACTACCATCATTACCTTCTTCCTTCTCCCAGACTATTTCACTGACTCTAAACAGCTACAACTGTAAGGTACATCTACACTGCAAGCTTATTTTGGAAAAAGCTATTCTGGAAGATAGATTCCAGAATAGCTTATTTTGAAATAGAGCATCCACACTACAGGGCAGCCTCATAATTAGTCTGAGGCAGGCACCCCTAATGTGAACGTGCTATCTCGATATAGAATCCCAGGAGGCACTGGAGAGGAATAACTTTAGAATGGCCCTGGTGAGGAGCTATTTCGACATAGTGGCAGTGGAGTGTCCACACACACCCTTTTCCAAAAGCTTTTTTGGAAGAGGCGTTATTCCTCACTGAATGAGGTTTACCAACGTCAGAAAAAGCCCTCGTTATTTTGATTTTCTTTCGAAATAACGCAATTGCTGTGTGGACACTAGTATTGTTTTTCCGGAATAATGGCCATTATTCTGGAAAAACGATGCAGTGTAGACGCACCCTAACTCCACTTGCAAAAGGGTCATTATTCCTAAAGCTTTGTGAGGAAGCACACCACAGAATAGAACCATAAAACTTGAAGGAACTTTGAGAGGTCATCAAGTCCAAACCCCTGCACTCATGGCAGAACCAAGCACCATCTATACAAGGGGTGGGGAACCTTTTCAGTCAGAGACCACTGACATACAGGAAAATCAGTTGGAAAAAAAAAACCCTTACTACTCATCTGCTCCAAAGTGAGAAGCAAACTAAATAAAAATTAAAAAAGACAAAAACTGACTCTCACTACTTATCTGCTCCCGATGCTTGTAAGATGGGAAAGAAAACAACACAACACCCCCTAGTCACATGTAACTTGGAGTATACCACACTCCAACCCCACAGAGTGAGAGGGGGGGCATCAAAGCTCAGGGCTTCTGGTGGTGCAGTGACTGGCCACCAGCCAGACTAAATGGAGCTGGCAGCTGGATCAGGCCTGTGGGCTTTAAGTTCCCCACTCCTGATCTAGAGCATCCCTGACAGGTATTTATCTAACCTGCTCTTAAAATTTTCCAATGATAGAGATTGTACAACCTCCCTAGTCAATATATTTCAGTGCTTATTCACCCTGACAGGAAGTTTTTTCTAATAGCCAACCTATACTTCCCTTGCTTCTTGTCCTATCCTCAGCGTTAAGATGAATAATTTTCTCCCTCTTCCTTGTAAAAACCTTTTAGGTACTTGAATACTGTTATGTCCCATCTCAGTCTTTTATGTGGACTAAACAAACCCAGTCCTTTCAATCTTCCCTCATAGGTCATGTTTTCAAGATCTTTAATCATTTTTGTTGCTCTTCTCAGGACTTTCTTCAATTTCTCCACATCTTTTCTGATACGTAGTGTTCCAAACTGGACACAGTACTCCAGCTGAGGCCTAATCAATGTGGAGTAGAGTAGAAGAATTGCTTCTCATGTCTTACTTACAACAGTCCTGCTAATATGGTACAATCCTTCTAGCTTTTCTGTTATGCCAAATGATGTTATCTTCTGGCAGCTCGTGAACTGGGAAAGAGAATTTAAATAAATAATGGAAGCATTGACAGTAGGGTAGATTGTTTATATGTCATAAACCTACATTAGGCCTGATTTGGCAGTGCATTGCTTCAGTTTTACTCGGGTATAACTTATGATTCGGGTGTTAAACTGGAGTGAAAGAGTAATGAATCAGGTCCATTGTTTCTTAAAAGCTAACCTTTTCCACAAAAGGAAGAGCTGGTGAAGACCTACAGTGTTACATACTGGATCAACTCTCAACTGTTTATTTCTACTGCTCAGAGTGTAACTAAATTATAAACAAAAGGGGCATTTATCGATTGGTTTAAAATATTTCCCCAGGAAAGCAGCTCATTTCCAAGTCTGTCATCCCAGGAGACTTGCAAACCAGACTGAAGCGATCAATCAGTTTACAATTCCATAAGCTGCTGTGCACGTCCACAACACACAGCACCTTCAAAGAGTAGGATCTCTCAGGATGGGCAGAGCCGTTCTGGAAAGTCAAAACCAAGTTAAATGTTGGCCCAATTCTGAAACTTTTGAATCTGAATCTTTTTGGGATCCAAGTAAATTCTTTCCCCCTTTTATTACGCTTCAATGCAGCTTTTGAAATTCCCATTTCCTGTTTCCATCGGGGAAAAAAAGGCAAAGTTGTTGTCATCACTTATTAGTAATGTGGTAGCAACTAGAGGATCCAAAATCAAAGATCCGGCATTGAATGCATAACAAAAAGATGGTCCCATGCTCCAAAGAGCATGCAAGCCAAACATGAGGGCAAAGCCAAAAGCTGGATGGAACAAATAGATCAAAAGGAACATTGTATAATAGAGGTGACAGTACAGTGCATAATAGAGCAGTAAGCAATGGCTATTGTGCCAAATACCATGAGGTTTCTGATTCCAATTAGACCAGTGATGTGTTGAGATGTCTCATGAGGAAGTCCCGCTATTCAGACCCAGGAGGATTGGCAGGCCTGAGAAGAACCTAAAGATTTAGCCATTTTCTAGCATGCATCTCACATCTCAGTGACTTTTCCCTTTCATGCAGCCGCTTTCCTACAGTTCAATTAGTTTAAACTAGAGACAGGCACATTACCCACTATTTTATTCATTGTATTTACAGCTGTGGTCATTTCAGATCAGTGCAGGATTAGCAGTCTGGTTAAGAGTCAACAGCTGCAAAAATGATCATTTTGAGATTCTGATTTTGTTTTCTCTTCAGATTGTAGGGCTGCCAGTTTGGGTTGGACAGACTGCCGGAGGTTTCATCACATGACATATTCCTTGATTAAAAATTAATCTTTAATTCCCGGAGACTCCAGGGCAATCCTGGAGGTTTGGCAACCCTAACAGATTGTACTCAGTAATTCTTTGTATCACCCTACCGCTCACACCAGGAACATGGTACAACACCCACTTGTTTGCTAGCTCCTGGAACTCCAGACTGCATCTTTACAGGATCCCACCCTTTGGACTACAACACTAATGGCTGCCAGTCTAGAGCCCTCCAGCACCACTTCCCACTAGGCTCGGCGTTAGGAACTGGGACAGAATGGGCCAGAAACTCCTGCTGAAGCCAACAGAGAAGCTTCTGGATGGACTTAATATAGCCAATGGACTTGATATGGCTGAGCCAGTGATCAGGCCAGGCTGCTCAGCCCCCTTAGTGGAGGGATCAACCTGATCCACAGACAAGGAGACTAGTTTAGTTTCAGTGCTGAGCTTTGGTTTTGGAGCGGAGGGCAAAGTAAGACTCCTCCCCACAAAGAGATTCAATGAACTGGTCTGGAATCTAGTGCATGGGCCATGCAGCCCCAGCTCTGCAGGGACCAGCGTCCGGAATGGCAAAGATCCAACCCAAGAGCCAACCGAGACCTCCATGGGACTCTGAGCCAGGAAAGAGTGATGACGCAATAGGGGGAATTTTAAATTAAGCTGGCCAACCTTACAAGTGCTGAAGCACTCATCTCAGGGCTCGTCCCAAGCATACCATTTCCCTGGGATGATGCCAGGGAGCATGTTGGGCTAGAGTCAAAAGCTCACTCTCATGCAGTCAGTAATAATCTAAAAAATCTCTTTGGTTTTGAGACATATTCATCTTTACTGTCCACATGTTCCATGAGAAGAAGGCCATGGATCAAAACAACCTCTTTCCTTTGTTGTATTTTACATCTGCTCTCCCTGGGTATGTCTACACTACCACCCTCGTTCGAACTAGGGTGGCTAATGTAGGCATTCGAAGTTGCAAATGAAGCCCGGGATTTAAATATCCCGGGCTTCATTTGCATCTTGCCAGGCGGGCGCCATTTTTAAAATCCCCTTAGGTTGAACTCCGTGCCCGCGGCTACACGCGGCATGGAGTAGGTAGTTCAAATTAGGATCTTTAATTCGAACTACCAGTACACCTCATTCCATGAATTAGAGATCCTAATTCGAACTACCTACTCCATGCCGCATGTAGCCACGGGCACGGAGTTCGACCTAAGGGGATTTAAAAATGGCGCCCGCCCGGCAAGATGCAAATGAAGCCAGGGATATTTAAATCCCGGGCTTCATTTGCAACTTCGAATGCCTACATTAGCCACCGTAGTTCGAACTAGGGTGGTAGTGTAGACATACCCTCTTTCTGTGTCAGCAAGTCCCATATTGTTGTCAACCAAAAGACGACGGTCATTTGACCTGGGTTCATCCAGTATGCACTTGTGATGGGGCACATTGCTTCCACATGCTAATTCATTTCCCCTGTCTGAGATTCTCAGACCATGCTGCTGCCTAAAGGCCATAGAGAGCCTGAGATTTTAATGTTGCATGGGAGACATTTAAAAAAAAGGTGCATGGGACAATTTGTCTGGAGGCCTGTAGTACCTGATTATAAACTTTTCATGGGTATGGTCCAAACACCATTAAAATCAGTAGGCACCTTTACATTGATTTCAATAGATTTTGGATTAGACTTCCACTGAGAAATCCATATTAATTTGCATAAGGGCATTGATGAAAATATTGGGGGCAAGGAGATAGTTGAATCCCAAATGTGTAGGCTCCCAAACATGTAGAAAAGCCAAGAAAGATGACATGGTGGTGGATTATTTATTAACAATAGGACATGAGCTATTTTAGGAGCATATATTTAGCCACCATTAATGAGAGTAATTTACTCTCCAAAGTGCCCTTTCAGGAAACAGTAGGAGCTAAGTAAACCCCATATATCACTTAGAGGCAGGAACCATTTTCATTGTTTTCTTTCCTAAAAATATTTCCTTCCTTTGTCACTACATCATCAGTGTGGAAGCAAAGTAACAGATCTGACTGCTAATTAAAAAAAAAAAGTCTAACTTTGGGAGCTGTGCCAAAGTGGTGACATTCGGCAGTCACCTAATTAGGAGAAACTGTTTGCCATCTTATCCAATGAGAAAATAGAAAGGAGACACTCCACATCCATTCTAATGAATAAGGGACATCACAGAAATGAGATCTAGGGGTAAAAAAATCAAGCCTCCACTTCTGCCTTGTGCTTGCCATTTTACAAATGACTCTTGTACCTCTGTTTGGTTCTTCAGCTCCAGTTTCTTACACCACGTAAGGCAGCGAGCACTATGCAATATATGCAAAGATTTGCAAGAAGCCACAATAATATTTCATTTATGGTTTGTTATTATGGAGCATGTCATACTTGCTGTAGACAAAGAGCAACTGTATGCTTGAATGGCTTGCTCTGGATGAAAGGCACACAATACGAGAAAGAACAAAAGTAAAGTCTCAGGAAAGGTGATCACCGAGTTTGGGAAGGGGTGAGTGTCGGGCGAGTGTGCGTCTGTATGCATGTTTATTCTGTGACAGGCAGTATTTGAACTGGAAACCAAATTAAGTGTTTCTCCTGCACTGAACCACTGGAAATGGAAACATGCAATAAAGGGAAAACAATGCAGACACCAGGGCATGCATTTATTTTTGAAATGTTATTTTATTCTAAATGCCCCTGAATCCCACCCAGCTAAAACCCACCAGATTTTTTTTCCAGAATTAACATGATCACATTGTTCCCTTGTTTATTCTAGCCCATTCCCCTGCCACTGTCTCTCTTGAGATTGTGAACTGTTTGAGGCAGAGACTGACTACTGTTCTGTGTTGGTACAGCACCTAACTAAACCGGGCAATGGTCCTGAGGCATGTAATAAACATGATTAACTATAATGTATCTAGGGTAGAATTTACCCCCGTGCAGAGGCCACACACATGATCTCCAAATCATTTGGCTCCTCAAAATGGGACTTTTTCCAGATTTAAGCAGTGCATAGACCTTGTGCTGTACAGGGGTGAACGTTATCCAAATAAAATCGGGCTAGTTTACTATATAAATCAAAACAGTTATTGTCTCCAACCTTTCACTCATGAGGCAGAGTCCATTTCATTTCCCCCTACTCCTTCCCTCCACATGTCCTCCCTAGTTAGACCCAAGACCTAGGTATAATTTAAATGGGTATGGGCTAAGGAGGTACAGAACTGTACTGTGAAACTCAAGGTCATTTGGAATGGTAAAACTCCTTTTTATCATTTATAACTTAGCAGCCGATTGATTTTATTTCTACTTTTGTAGGAGATGCAAAAAAATATTGCATGAGTTCAGACTTTATAAGATGGAAATGCCGCACACCACTTTCACGGCTGCATGCCAAACAGCACTGCTGTAATTCCTGGAGACTGCAGGGAAATGTAATGGAGAAGTAAAAACCCTAAGAAAATCAGGGAGTGTGAATCAACAGCACGTGGAAATAGAGGATATAAAACTAATGGAATTGGCAGAGGAATGGCATTGCTGCAGCCTTACAATTGACTCCCCAAGCAACATAAACCCACCAAACTGTTACTAATGGGTCTTGTGCTAACTTTTGTCTCTCTCGGATCCCTCGAGCCTGAGTTCACTTGCATTTTTCAGATTCTGGGTCTCCCACTGCTCCTTGTGCTTCTCATATGGACTGAATCTGAATCAACACGCTCTCTGCTGCCGCCTCCAGCCACGGTAGCTTGGGAGAAGCTCTGTTGCAAGTGGAAGAATCGACCTTTTTTATTTGCAATGTCACATGAGTGTACGCAGGATGACCGCTCTGCTAGTGATTGATCGTTTGGTCACCTGCAAAGGTGCTGAGTATCCTACTGACTTAAATCCACCAGCTCCTGCCCTCCAATCCAGGGCTTCCTAGTAGCAAACAGTAGGGCTTCCCCCAAGTGGCTGCTCTGGGAACCTCCTTTCTAATCCGCACCCAGGGGGCGAGGGTCTAGGTCTGAATTAACTTTCTGGGAAGAAAGACAAAACGTTGGGATTTTAATTTACATGTAGCTTTATTAATGTCAACTCAAATTAGAGCAACACATTGCACTGAGCATATTCCAAGCACCGCGTGAAACGTTAGTTAAGTCCTAAAGTAAGATGAGTGTTTCCCATAGACTAAGCATTATAGGGGGTCCCAGTACAAGAACCTACTCTCCATGAATACGTTCAGATTCAAAATCTTAAAACACAATGGGATTGGTCAACTGACATTTTAAAAAATAACTTTGAAAGATTTCATTTCTATTGTGGCCATTTAACAACTCTTTTTCATTGTAATTCGTTTAAAATTCTAAGTAAAAAAACCTGCTTCCATACCAAAAACCAGAATTTCTCATGTTGAAATGAAACTTCGGGTATCTGGAAATTTTGTTTTCAAAAATGTAAGTAAGCGATTTTGTCAAAACTGACCTTTTCCGATGGACATTTTAAATAATTATTGTTTTCTAACCAAAAATACCCGTTTCGTTGGACATTTCCCTCACAGCTCTACTTTTCATCCTGAGCAATTCCACTGAGACCAACCACCAGTCAGAGTCCCAGACTGTAAGCTGCATTATAACTGCTTTGTGCTGTACCATGGTGCAAAGTTGCTCTAGAGTCAGTGCAGCCAGTCGTAGCAGATCAGCCCATTGCAGAGCCCTGCCTCTGTATCATTCCCCTGAGGTTTCAGGCTGCACCAAGATATTTTAGGGGCCTGACTTGGTACATAGCTGGCATTATGTTGGGCGTGTTCAACAGCGGCTTTACAAGCTACTATTGTACATGTCCTTCACTCTTGAATTGCACTGTATCCTCCTTCATTATGGCCAATGATCTGGTGCTAGTGTTTGCAGAACTGCAGATTGGTCCTATTATGTGTAGATTTACTTTAAGGATTTAGTTTGCTTGATCAATCCCATATTTAATGCAAGTAAGGAGCAGAGATGTCACAGTTTAAACTATCAGGGAGCTTCCAAGCAAAAGGGAATGTGCATATTTTATAAAATAATAGGTCAGGCAAGGTCAAGTAAGAACTGAACTGACCTGAACCTTCATTCAAACCTCCACTTTTTTTAAATAGTAAAATTCAAGGGTTTTTTTTTAATGATATTTGTTCATTTTTGTCCTTTCCAAGTTGGAACTTTGCATTTCCTACGGAGGTTAGAACCACAAATCCTGCTATACCTGGGAAGATGCTGTTTTTGCAATATTCTTTAGATTCGGCCACGTCTATACTTACCTATGTATTGGCACTCTGGAGAGCAAGCTTCTGGTATTCAATTTAGCAGGTCTAGTAAAGACCCACTAAACCAAACACTGAGAGTGCCCCCATCGCAAGGAGTAAGTGAAGTTGATGGAGCATTTCTCCTGTCGACCGCCCACTGTGGGGATGGTGCCAAAATTCGAATCAAGGTACATCGACTTCAGCTACACAATTAACGTAGCTGGAGTTGCGTATCTTAATTTAAACTTTCAGGTAAGTATAGACGTGGTCTTAGTCAGACCCAAAAAATACCAGAAATCTCCCTGAAGAAAGCCTAATCCTGTGACATTTCCAGACCACTTGCTCAGCCAAAGAGACTGGAGAGACACATTTGAATTGATCCCTGATGCTTATCAAAGATGGAGATTTTGAAGTTCATCCATCACATCACTGCTTGATGGCAGAAAGATATGAAGTAGCTCAGCTTTCCCTGACTAATTCTACCTCCATCCATTATTCTGTTGATGAAATTTAACTCTTCTCAGAGGCTGTAAACAAACACACTATTAAGTAATGCAGGCTTGACAATGCAGGCTTAATAAAACTCACGTGTCACTTTGGGTTTGGATTGATTTTCTTACTCGAGAGCTACTTTAGCTCACAAATCAAAAGTGCCTGGGCTTCATTCAGAAACAGATTGATGGGACAAGGTTTGGGTTGGGTCAGTATCTAATGGCCCCCACTCGGCAGCCTGAATTATTCATGAGTGCCATGGTCGTTCATGGTTTTTGATGAACAATTCCAATGGAGAGAATGGCACAGCTGCAATCCCAGACTTTTCTTCTTGACAGAATTGTCCTGGAAAAATGTAGTTCCCCTTGTAAATGGAGATGGGCTTATTTTGGTGCTGCTCCATGCTTTCTGAATGGCAGGTCTGCTCTGGAAGGATGACAACAGCAAAGTTGCTTAGTTGATGGAGGTTTGTACTTTAACATGTCTTCCCACTTACCTTGTATCTTTCATCTAAGAAAGGTCTGAAAGGATATTTACACCCTCTAAAAAATTAAGCCTGATACGTTTAATGCCCGTTGTTATGGGAGTTTTGAAAAAAGACTTTACCAGATCACAAATTAAGTCTGTAACAGATACAGAAATAGAAACCAGGAGTCCCTAGGCCCAGCAATCTGCTTTTAACACTAGTAATGCTTCCTCCCATTTAGCCTATTTGTGGAATTTTGCTCATTTGATTCTCATATATTTCCTGCAGCATAATACAAAGTTGGAAGGTTGATCTTTCAACTAACCAGATCTCTGATTTGGATTTCCTGTGTGACTATGAGGGAGGCCTTTATTCATATCTCAGGTGAAATGGGAATAATAGATAAAGCACTTTGGGATCCTTGGATGCAAGGATCTTGCTGTCAAAAACACTAGGAAACTTCCTTGCACTGATGATTTTTTCCCATATCAATGATGCAACCTCTTCTCTTAGAATCATAGAATACTAGAACTGGAAGGGAGTTTGAGAGATCATCAAGTCCAGTCCCCTACCCACATGGCAGGACCAAGCAGCGTCTAGATCATCCCCGATAGATGTCTATCTAACCTGCTCTTAAATAACTCTAGTGATGGAGATTCTACAACCTCCCTAGGCAATTTATTCCAGTGTTTAATCACCCTGACAGCTAGGAAGTTTTTCCTAATGTCCACCCTAAATCTCCCTTGCTGCAATTTAAGACCATTGCTTCTTGTCCTATCCACAGAAGCCAAGAATAACAATTTTTCTCCCTCTTCTTTGTAACAGGTTTTTAGATACTTGAAAACTGCTATCATGTGTCCCGCCCCCCCCCCCCAGCCTTCTCTTTTCTAAACTAAACAAACCCAGTTCCTTCAGTCTTCCCTCATAGGTCCTGATTTCTAGACCTTTAATCAGCTGCAATCCCAAACTCTTTTTCCCAAGCTTTTCTTATAAGAGCTACCTTTGTGCTTTGGGGACATAAATGGTGCAGTTTCATGGGAGGTCCTATAGAAAAGAATAACTAGAACTGGCCCAGGATGTGCTGACTTGTTCTAAATAAAGAATGTCCAAAAATTCCAGTAATGGGTTGTGAAAGGCAGTCAAAAGTTCCATTAAGCTTAAGTACCCTCCTCACAGCGCTGATGGAATGTACCAGGCTGAACTCCATTTTTTCTGAATGACCATAAATGAGCCAGATATTAAATTCTATTGAGGCGCCTGGGAATTACGTGCCTGAAATACCTTTAAATAGCTGACTTATAGGGCCTCATTCTCCATTGCCTTGCATATTGTAATGCCATTTGCACCTGAACAAACTGGGAGTCAAAAGCCACCAGCCATAGGAGAGAAGACTTCCGGTGTGATAGCCAGTCGGACACAGTCACACAAGGAGCACAGCAGCAGGGTAGCAGGCCCTCAGTGTGATCCAAATGCCTCCTATATCTTGGCTTACAGTCCAGGGCAATGTGGGTGAGCAGCACCTTCCAAGAGGTGCTAGCATTTTGCAGGATCTGGCCCGGAGATGCTATGCAGTTGGGGGGATTGGTAGAGGGCATCCAATCAGTGTCTAATGGTCTGTTTTTCAGAGGTACTAAATTCCTGACACTCCCCTGGAGTAGCAGGTGTGTGACAGTTGTGAAAAATCAGAGCCCCAGGCCAGCGTGCTGTGACACCTCCTGTCACAGCTAGACATCGCTCTCTGAGGCAATGTGATAAAAGACCCAAGGTGACACACGACAATGCAGATGGCATCAAGCAAGCAATGTCACAGATAACACAAAATTCCAGCTTTTCTTTCCAGGTCGATCCCGCAGCTCCATTAGCTCCAAAATCATTTAAATAAGCAGAGCCATCATGACTAAAATCAAATCAATTTTTAATGCTATTAATTATAACAGTCATCTTATGTAATTGGAAAAAAGCAAATGGCTAGAGAGAAAACAAGGATTTATGCTCGGTTCTGGCGAGCCGCACTGAATTTCCAAATGACAGACCAATTATGTATGTAGCTGCCACACAGTTGATGGGGTTTCCACAGTCAGGGGTGGCAGATTTGTGGAAATTTTGGTGCTGCCCACATTGCCCAGAGCCCGCACCCCTCCCCCCATTCCCTCCTCTCCTCCTGCCTAAGACTCTGGGAGGGAGCTTGAGGTGGGGAAGGGGGTTAGGCTCTGGGACTCAGTTTGGGGGCAGGCACTGGGCTGAGGCAGGGTATTGGGGTGCAAGAGGAGGTGCAGGCTCAGAGTGGGAGTTTGGGTGCAGAAGGGGTGAAGAGTCAGGCTCTGGGAGGGAGTTTGGGTGCAAGCTCTGGGTGAGGGCGGGGGAAGAGGTTCAGCGGTGGCGGGGGGTGAGGAATGCAGGCTCAGGGAGAGGGTGAAGGTGCAAGAGGAGAGGGTAGGGGTGAGGTGCTAAAGCAGGACAACCCCTCTGGCAGCAGCTCCTAGGCAGGAAGGGGACAGGGAGTCCCCAGCAGTTTCTAAACAATCAGCAACTTGGAAGGCCACTATTCCAGCAGCAACAGCAAGAGGAGAACATGGAAGGGTGGATAAAAAAGAACTTCTCCATTTGCCAACTTTCCCTGCGGCAGTCACAGAAAGTGCTGATACCACACATTTGTCAATTCCTTTATCTGCTTTGTTCTTCATCCATCTTGTAGAAGACATTTGGAAGACAGGGAGAGAATTATGTCTCATTAAGGTTCAATGTATTTAACTCATAATGGAGGGGGAAGTGTGAAAAAAAAGAAAATACCATGGTTGAGGCTATATTGTTTCATAATCTCCCTCTGTAACATCTCAATTTCATATCGGACATAATAGGGGGAATGGCTATCAAGCCCTTGCACACAGCCTCCAAAAGTTTCCAATAGATATTTAAGAGAATTAAATTCATCCCTGTGCAGATGACTTTTGGGCCCTGTAGGGCCCTCACAATGTTCCTTGTAAGTTGTGTGCTTGTGTGGCCACTCAAGAGAGATTCAGATGCTGCCCAGGTGATTAGCAGAGCACCTTCAGGTGGTTTTTTTTCTACTAGTGGTGCACATTCACACATGCCTCAGTGCACGTAAAAATGTATTCCGCATATGGATGGTAAAAATTAGAGGGAACATTGACCATCAGGACAGGAAATAAATCACTAAGAATCCATAAATAGACACAATAGCAACAATTACAAAGAGACTCCATGATGTAATAAGTCTAAAAAAAAAGGTTAGATCAGACTCTTTCAGGATGGAACTATTCCTTCAGGAGAAGTGCAGCAACTCTGTATACGGTGTCGAGTTGTTAGCACATTCTAAAGCTCCAGTTTAACTAGTCAAGCTGAAAATCTTTGACATACATTCTCCAGCAGGATGACTGGAGACAGCCTACCCCTTCACCGGAAGTGCAGACGTCAACTTGTCCTTTTATAGTGGGTGAACTTTGTATGTGGGAGCGCTGAGGAAAGTCCCTGTGATGGCGTGACCCAGCTGAAGCCAGGAGAACTTGGAGCAGGTACTCTGTAAGCTTCACCAAACTCCTGCACAGACATTCTATCCCAATTTTCCAGGTGCTTCTGTGTCATGATCTCTAGCCAATCCAATCTGGGATCTAGGCCAAGCCGAGCACCCCCCCCTCCGCCCCATTATTCCTGATAATGTTGCACTTCTTTGATTAGCACGCTTACTATGTCATTTCTTTCTGTACATAAAAGTGAGGAAAGTATGTTAAATAAGTCCCTACTCCAAAGAACTGACTAGCCCATCTATTGGGTCACATGGGTAAATCTAAATTTTATCTTAAACTGGTGATAATACTGTGCAATGGGCTTTGAGCTCTTTATGTGGAAAATGCTACAAAAGGGCCAACACTAGTTCAGCCTTCTACTATGCTCGTATAGTAGGCTTATCCCCATTTTGGAGATAGAGAAAACAAGGCATACAGTACCCTGCCCCAGGTCAAGCTACAAGTCTGTAGTAGGGCAGAGAATGGAACTCAGCTCTCCAAACTGTCAGTCATGCTTTGTTAGTTCCAGCCCCACAACCACTCTTGCCTGCTGACAATTAATTAGGCATAGCAGAATTCAATGTTTTAATAATGTTGACAGGCAATATCAAGGTTTATTTGTAAACACTCTTTTAGATTTTCATCAGTTTAAGTTTTCACAATGGTACAAAACTGAAGCGGGCTTTGTTTCAAAATATGCAAAGCAAATATCCTTAAATCAAACTCTAACAAGTTCTCAAGCACCATAATTTCAGTTCTTATCGGTGGAAATATTTTTAATTGGTTTATGCGTGTATGGTGAAATTTACATTTACCAACAAGTACTGATAAAAATCCAATTCTTCCAAGCCTGCCTAATATTGTACAAGCTATCTGTCATCCATGTAATCTCAACGTCAATCTCATTAGCTATTCATTTTTCATAATTTCTAAGTTTCAGTTGATCATATCTGCAGTTCACTGTCTATTCACTAGACCTGTTCCAGGAATTCATGAATAGAAACAAAGACTTAGGCTCATCATTAGTCTCTATTTTCTTTTTTCCTTCCTTGCTTTTCATAGATTACTAATCCCCCCCCCCCCCCTCATAAATCCACTCCACAAGACAGGTAAATTACAGATGAAGTCATTCAGAGAACTAACATTTAAAAACTCAAACTCTGATTCAGGAAAACACACAGGCACATGCTTAACTTTAACCATGTGCTTTAGTCTCAAACAGCATTCAAGTCTAAACGCCTTTACTTGCATTTGCATAAATATGCAATAGTTGGCCGTCGCCTGCTGAGCTTGTGAGAGCTGAATATGTCCAGACTGGAAAGGATGCAGCATATTAATTTGCTTTGCACACTTTTGTTTGTTTGTTTGCTCTTACACATTAAAAAATACTTACTATGTACAAATATATGACAGGTTTTATATCTGTTGTGCTGCCAAATGTTACAACAACAACAAATCTTGCAATGCAAAAAACAGATTAACCAATGCACATGTCCATTCCCTACAATGTTTACTTTGTCACGTTGATCTATCTTACTTCAAGGTACCAGAGATTGGTCCTTTTTTCTCCCTCTCCAGTGATCTTAATCAAGTTGCCTTAGCAAGTTCACTCTAATGCAAGTTCTCTAGTATGGATTCAAAGTATTACCAAAATACATACATTCAATTAATTAAAAATGTTTAAAAAGACAGATAAAGCTTTTCTAATACTGAGAACACACCAGTGAGAACTGAATTAAAAAAAAAACTATAATGGGATCAAATGAAACATCAAAGAGGATTGGCATGAAGGGAACAGGAGCAACATGTGTAATGAAACAAAGAAGACAAAGGACGAGACACGTAAAGAAGGATGGAAATACAAGAAGAAATATGGTTGTATCTGTTGGGTCATGAAAGTCCCTGATGAGGAAAGGAACATAAGAAAAAAACCAAACCCTTATGTCACTGTGAAAGACACACCACAGAAGAAAGTAGAAGCTGCAAGAAGATCACAACAAGAGTGATAAGAGATGGTCTCCTGAAGGACAACGATGGGACCATAATTACTTCAATGAAGAAAAGGAAAGATTTATCCATGTCTCTACAAGACAGGGTCTAAAATTGCATGATGAGCATTATCATGATCCATACAATTGAAGCCAAGGAACCGTAGGGCAGATTAATGCAAATCCTGTAGAGATTGAGTCAGCAGAAGGGAAAAGAGAATATCTAGTGAAGAAAGTCACTGCCATAGATGGACCCAATCCATTTGGGAAGTTTAGATACCTCCTATGCCCTGTACTCTTCTCTTCCCCATCCTCAAGCTTATGTAAATACAATACTATAACCCTAAATATGGCCTCAATTCTGCAACTCTATCCACACAGAAAACCCTGATCAAATCAACAGGGCTTCACATGGGGTACATCCAGGGTCTATATTTGTACGGAAAGCAACCAGGCTCTTCAGGATGGAAGCAGGCTATGTCCAGACATTAAATCTGAGATGGTGTGCAATAAAATCAGAAACAGTAGATGACACTGGGGTTGGAGGTCAAAGTAATAATGAGAAGGCCAAGAAGAATTTTAAAGGGTGCCAAACCCTGGATCAGAACCTCGTGATTTCCAGATATCCATAAAAAAGACAAGACTGACAGATGTACAGATGCATTTGCAGATTTCTGTGATGTTTTTTAAAAAGAAGGGATTATTACAGAGAGATCTCTTTGTTCTCTGTGGTATGGTAAACCTCAAAGATTACAGAGAATGAGAGAGCAAAGCAAAGGCAAAAAGAACATTGACTAAAAGAAAGGTTTATTGTAGCTGGCTGGAGAGATTTTCCTTTGATTTCCTCAACTGAAGGTTGTCTGGGTATCTGGGCTTTTATTTTGTTGTTATCATGCTCCATCTCTATGAATTGCAGATTATTGTTTGACTGCCTTCAGCACACAACAAATATCTCAGTACAACAGGAAAGTTGCATCACACTGTATTCTCGGTGCACTGAACAGGAATTTTCATTTCATATATTATTCACATCACAGCTTGCTGCAGTAATCCCAAGAAGACTTGAGAAGAACCTACACCTACACTCACAAATGGGGAAAACAAATATGATTTCCCAGAGGGTCTTTCAAGAAAATGGAAAGTCAAAGACCCCCTGTCCTTCCTCCTACCCTCTCCCCAACACACACATAGAGTGTGTTGTGCTAATACAGTAAAATACAGGTGGTAGCTGCAGCTGAGAAGTTAATTCACCCCAAAATGACCTAAAAATAAAGATCAAACACAGACAAGCATTTGGAAAGCCAGCTGCTCTCTAAGGTATTCCCATGCAAGGTATAATTACCACCTTTAATAAAATCTTTCTTTAAAGTATAATCATTCTTTAAGTACTAATTATTAGATTAGGGTTGGGCATATTTTTATAAGACTCGGGAAAGAAACTAGAGCATGAGAACACAGCACTCCATACGGATGATGAGTCATGCAATAAAATGATTACTTCATCACTAAGCAATATCCTGATGGGAATCCGTGTTCTGATGTCACACGCTATTAGGTATCAGCATTAATAATTCTATTACTGCTGGGGAGTAGCTAAATTTGTGGTAATGGCTCTCCTGCCATCCCCATCAACTGTCTCAGTGCATCTTCTCTTCACTTTAAATAAACCTGCATGCAAATATTGTAAATATCACTTAAAATATTATTTATTTGTTTTGTGGTGGTGCCTGTAAGTCCCAGCTGAAATCTGAGCCCCACTGTGCTGGGCCCTGAATGTACACCTGGCAAGGGCTGTTCCAAAGAGCTTTCAGTTTATACAGACAAGACAGAAAAAAAAAAAGAAGTAGCCCCACTGAGATCTGAGGTGCAGGAAAAGTGTAGCAGAATTAGGAACTTGTCTCAAATCTCTTGAGTCCTAGTTCAATGCCTTTAGCACATGACCATCCTTCTCACTTGCAAAGGTGTTTTCCTGACTTGTCCCAAACCTGTTATCCCAAAATCCACCCATCCTTTTCTACCCCTTCTATTTGTGTTGGAATTAGTTCTGTTCTTACTGAAGGCAAAAACAAGTCTCATTGGCTTCAAACCCAAGACTCTTGGGTTTATTTGTATGAGTTTAAAAATGTGGGTTCTTTAAATGATATTTTCATTTTATTTGACTTGGTCTTATTATTTTGCCATTTCCCTAGGTGGAAATGGGCATTAATGTATAAAAATATGGCACCAAATGTATCCCTAATTCTTCTGGGATGAGTTTGACCCATTGTTATGCATAGCAAAATAACTGCAAAAAATAAAAAAACTTTGGAAACTATGCAACAATAAGGATAGAGAACCCTTAGAACATTATGTAATCTAGCTCAGTTCAGTTATATTCATGGGTGTCATGCACACTGTTTACGCTTCATGATTATAAGAATAATCAAAACTATTTTTGATAAAAAAAACCCCTATAAGTCAAGTGAAACCCGCCCCCCCAAAGATAGGTGGAAGCAAGAATATTTGCATGAGCCTGATGGGTAGTGAGAACCATCAGCAAATAACATTATTATGATCGGGGCTCTATTGTGCTAAGCACTGTACCAAATAGCAAATGGCATTCCCTGCAAAGCTTACAATCTACAAAGGCAGGAGAGAGAGAACGGGTGGGAAAAGGAAGAAGCTGTGGCACAGAGAGCTGGTACCCTAGCTCCCAGGGAAGGGTTCTTTCCACTAGATAACACAGTTTCTGCCAAAGTCAAGTCAGTGGGGGTGCCTTAATTCAGCACTGCTGACAAGAGGACTAACATCCACCTTGCTGTTGATTCTCAAGCAGTGAATTACTGTAGGACCTTATTCAGCCAAGGCAGGACTCATGGAATGCTAGTTCCCACACACAGCACTGGGCATGCAAATCTGTTTTACTGAGAGGTGCAATGTTGAACAGGAGAAGAGGTTTTACTCATCTTACTTGCTCCTGTCACCAGGGGTCAGTTAAAGAACCTCAGGAAGAAAGTGTCTCTTTTTAACAGTGGCAGCTCCTCTAACAATGCAGCACCTCCACCCACCTCCTGTGGCAATGCAACATCAACACTGGTGTGAGCTAACATCAGGCACAAGATAGTTGAACACTCCGGCCTGGAAGTGAGAGCACAAACAAGAAGAAACTGAGGGTATGTCTACACTACAGCACTAATTCGAACTAATTTAATTCGAATTAGTTAATTCGAACTAAACTAATTCGAACTAGTGCATCTAGACCTAAAAACTAATTCGAATTAGCGTTTTGCTAATTCGAACTAGCATGTCCACATTGAGTGGACCCTGAACCGAAGTTAAGGTTGGCCGGAACCAGGGCTGGCAGGGCATCAGGTTAGGGCTTAGAGCGTGGAGCTGCTGCCTCAGGCTAGCCGAGGGCTGTGCTTAAAGGGACCCAACCCCCACCCTGGACAGACAGTTCTCAGGGTTCCCCGCTTGCTTGTCTACCTTGATGAGGGACAGCAAAGCAGTCCTGACTTGGAGTGCCCTGAGTGCCCACGTTTGGCACATCAGAGCACTCGGCCATCAGCCCGGCTGCACTTGCCGCAGGCTGCCATCCGGGGGGAGGGGTCATTTGGGGGGCTGTCAGGATCCAGGAGGCCCTGCAGGAGAGCTTCAACCCCGAGGAGCCCGCAGAGCCACCCCAGTCCTCCCCATCGGGGGCTCGTGCCCCATTCCTCCCTCACCTCCTTCCACTTACCCTTCCCTAGCCCCCCTTCCTGATGTAAAAAATAAAGGACACGTGTTCAAAAATAGAAACTCTCTTTATTTAACAAAACTGGGGGTGGGGGGATTAACCTCTGGGAAGACTGGAAAAAGGAGGTGGGAGAAGGGAAGAGAGAGGGTGGGAGAGGGGCGGGGAAAACCTGGGAGGAGGGAGCTGGAAGGGGGAAGCCAGGGGAAGAAGGAGGAGGGGAAGTATAAAACTATGGTATGTCATATCTTCAGTATTGTGTAGAGATGTGGTCTCCTAACCTCAAAAAAGATATTTTGGCCTTGGAAAGGGTTCAGAAAAGGATAACTAAAATGATTAAGGGTTTGGAACAGGTCCCATATGAAGAGAGGCTAAAGATACTGGGACTTTTCAGCTTAGAAAAGAGGAGACTGAGGGGGGATATGATAGAGGTCTATAAAATCATGAGTGGTGTGGAGAGGGTGCATAAAGAAAAGTTCTTCATTAGTTCCCATAATAGAAGGACTAGAGGACACCAAATGAAATGAATGGGTAGCAGGCTTCAAACTAATAAAAGAAAGTTCTTCTTCACAAAGCAAATAGTCAGCCTGTGGAACTCCTTGCCACAGGAGGCTGTGAAGCCTAGAACTAGAACAGAGTTTAAAGAGAAGTTAGATAAAGTCATGGAGGTTGGGTCCATGGAGTGCTTTAGCCAGGGGGTAGGAACGGTGTCCCTGGCCTCTGTTTGTGGAAGGCTGGAGATGGATGGCACGAGACAAATGGCTTGGTCATTGTCTTCGGTCCATCCCCTCCGGAGTACCTGGTGTTGGCCGCTGTCAGCAGACAGGCTACTGGGCTAGATGGACCTTTGGTCTGACCCAGTACAGCCATTCTTATGCTCTAAGCTCAGTGTCGGGGGTCTCACTGGACCAACTTGATTTTCATGCAAACCTGCTCCTGGGTTTGCATGTGGACTTTGGTGGCCAGGCTGGCAGCTATCCTGCCCTAGACGGCCGCATTCCTGGGCCTAGTGCGGAGATTGTGGACCTTGGAGGCCTCCCCCCAAACCTCGATGAGGTCCACGATCTCCGCACTAGACCAGGCGGGCGCCCGCCTCTTGAGGCCCCGGGCAGGCTCCTGGGAGCCACCAGCCTGGTCCTGGGAAGAGGGGGAGGGCTGGGTGGCAGCAGGTGGCTGGCTCATGCCGTGCCAGGTGCAGGGTCTGCTGGCTGGGTGCTGGCAGGCTTGCACCTGGCATGGGCACCAGAGCCAGACCGTGGCCCTTTAAGGGCTCCGTGGCTGGGAGGGGGGCAGAAGAGTTTCCCTGGCTTGGCCCAGAGTGGCCACCAGGGCAAGCTGGGAAGGGCTAGCCTCCAACTAGTTCGAATTAAGTGGCTACACAGCCCTTAATTCGAACTACTTAATTCGAACTAGGCGTTAGTCCTCGTAGAATGAGGTTTACCTAGTTCGAATTAAGTGCTCCGCTAGTTTGAATTAAGTTCGAACTAGCGGTTTGCGTGTGTAGCGCCTATGAAAGTTAATTCGAACTAACGGCTGTTAGTTCGAATTAACTTTGTAGTGTAGACATACCCAGAGGTAGGCCCATTCCCAAGCTCACTAGATTAACTCTCAGAAGTACACGGTAGAAGGGGGGAAATCTCCCTGTGCCTAGTTATCAGAAAACAGGCTCCTTTCCAATGTTGTATTTTAGGACATTCATGGAACTTTCATTAAAAGGAAATATGAGGCTTCTAATGAGGCTACAGATGAAAATGAATGACCAATTTTCCACCAAATAGAACACATCCCATCAGAGATAAATTTTTTATTATCTCAGCAGTGACAGATTGATTCATTGTACAGGACTTGGCAATATTTGAATGTAGGAACGTGGCATTAAAGTTTGCAAACTGATTAACATAATTACCATTCATTTGATCTTGATTGCTTTAGCAGGGGCTCCAGATTAAGTCTGTCTGCCCCGGCAATTTCTACTGATTTTTGCCATGCTTGGAATTTCATGGACTCAATATTTCAGCCTAGTTTTGTATTTTCTGTCACTAGCCTGATTCCTTTGCTTCTTGGCTGGGTGAAAGCTTCAACATTCAGCTCTTATTTAACCCACTACATGAAGGGCTATTTTCATTCCGAAAGGGCAGACACTGATACACATCAAATTCCTATTTGATTAAATGGATAAATGTCTAACCTAGAGAACATACATTTTATAATCATGCTGGAAGGGCATAAAAAGTGGAGTTCTGCAGGAATCAGTTTTAGGACTGGTCTGTTCAATATTTTCATCAACAATTTAGATAATGGCATAGAAAGTATGCATATAACAGTCTGTGGATGATACCAAACTGGGAGGGCTTGCTCTGGAGGATAGAATTATAATACAAAATGATCTACACAAACTGGAGAAATGATCTGCGGTAAGTAGAATGAAATTCAACAAGGACAAATGCAAAGTACTCCACTTTAGAAGGAACAATCCGTTTCACACATACAGAATGGGAAGTGACTGTCTAGGAAGGAGTACTTCAGGAAGGGATCTAGGGATCATAGTGGACCACAAGCTAAATACAAGTCAATGGTGTGATGCTGTTGAAAAAAAGCAAACATCATTCTGGGATATATTAACAAGATTGTTGTGAGCTACACGAGAAGTCATTCTTCCACCCTACTCTGTGCTGATTAGGCCTCAACTGGAGTATTGCGTCTAGTTCTGGGTACTATATTTTAGGAAAAATGTGGACAAACTGGAGAAAGTTCAGAGAAGATCAACAACAAAAATAATTAAAAGTCTAGAAAATATGACCTATGAAGGAAGATTGAAAAAATGTGGTTTATGTAGTCTGGAAAAGAGAAGACTAAGAGGGGCACATGATAACAGTTTTCAAGAATCTAGAATGGTGTTACAAGGAGGAGTGAGAAAAAATTGTACTCCTTAATCTATGATGATAGGGCAAGAAGCAAAGGAGGTTTAGGTTGGACATTAGGAAAAACTTCTTAACTGTGGTTAAGCACTGGGACAAATTGCCTAGAGAAATTATGGACTCTCAGGGAATGTCTACACTACCACCCTAGTTCGAACTAGGGTGGTTAATGTAGGCATTCGAAGTTGCAAATGAAGCCCGGGATTTAAATATCCTGGGCTTCATTTGCATCTTGCCGGGCGGGCGCCATTTTTAAATGCCCTTAGTTCGAACTCCGTGCCCGCGGCTACACGTGGCACGGAGTAGGTAGTTCGAATTAGGATCTCTAATTCGTGGAATGAGGTGTACTGGTAGTTCGAATTAGAGATCCTAATTCAAACTACCTACTCCGTGCCGCGTGTAGCCGCGGGCACGGAGTTCGACCTAAGGGGATTTAAAAATGGCGCCCGCCCGGCAAGATGCAAATGAAGCCCAGGATATTTAAATCCTGGGCTTCATTTGCAACTTCGAATGCCTACGTTAGCCATCCTAGTTCGAACTAGGGTGGTAGTGTAGACATACCCTCAGTCATTAGAGATTTTAAAAAGCAGGTTGTTGAACACCTGTCAGGGATAGTTTAGATCAGTGGTGGGCAACTTGTAGCCCATGGAACTCCTGGCTGTGCCTCACCGCACATACCTCTCATGCACTAGGGCCCCGCACTTCCTAACCCTTCCCCCCTCCCTCCTAGCATGTTTGGAGGAGCTGCAAATAAGCTGCTCACAGCATTCCAGCTCTGGCATGGGGAGAGAGAAGGGAGAGGAGAGGCAGAAGGGGGAAAAAACACAAAACAGGTAATTCGCAGGCTCCAAAAATGCTAGGAGGGAGGCAGGTAAGTGTGGTGCTCTTGTGCCTCAGTGCGTGAGATACAGGGGGAAGAGGCGTAGACAGGGGGTGGAGCACAGGCTGCAGGTGGAACCCCAGTGGGCCACGGGCTGCTACAGCCCACCTAGGTGAAGGAGAGCCACTTATGTGGCCCACCCACCACTCCGGGTTGCCCATCCTTGGTCTAGATGGTGAATGGTCCTGGCATGAGTGCAGGTCTTGATGACTTCTTGAGGTTCCTTCTAGTTCTATGATTTTCTGGGTCTTAATACCATGACCCTGCTCTGAGCTACTTGTAAAGGCTCTAGAGTCACATCGATCTCATGGTCATCGTCATCAGGGATAAATGTCAGGGTTTTCTACTCAGTGATAATTCTCACCGTACAACACATGTGGACCAGCCTTTAGAGGACAACATGCTCATATAGAACTAATAGTCTCAGAGGGGTAGCGGTGTTAATCTGTAACTTTAAACCAAAAGAGTAGTCCTGTGGCACCTTAGGCTGTGTCTAAACTACATCCCTTTCTTGAAAAAGGGATGTAAATTAGACACTTCAAAATTTCAAATGAAGCCGGGATTTTAATTTCCCGTGCTTCATCTGCATAATGACACCCACAGTTTTTCGAAAAAGGGTTTTATTTTCAAACAATCCCCATCTAAATAGCCACTTTTCTTTTTGAAAAAAACTGTGGCCGCCATATGCAAATGAAGCATGGGAAATATAAATCCTGGCTTCATTTGCAATTTCGAAGTGTCTAATTTACATCCTTTTTTGAGAAAAGAGATGTAATCTAGATGTACCCTTAGAGACTAACAAAAATGTGTAAAGTATCATGAGCGTTTGTGGGCAAAACCCACTTCTTCAGATGAGCTCGAGTGGAGAAAAAAAGGGAACTCTCAGAATTATAAAGAAAAGGAAGTGGGGGGGATATCTAAAAGGTTGTTACAAGGTGGTGTCCCCTCCCTTCTTTTTCTTTTATAAATCTGAGAGTCACCCTTTTCTCTCCACTCAAACTCACCTGAAGAAGTGAGTTTTGCCATGAAAGCTCACGATAGTATTTTTGTTAGTCTCTAAGACTATGTCTACATTACCAGATTATTTTGAAATAATAACTCCCGAAATAACTATTTCGAAATAAGCTTATTCCTCTTCACAAGCAGGAGTTATTAGTTCCAAATAAGAAGCCCACTATTTCAAAATAACAGGCTTGGAAGTGAAGCGCACAGCACATCACACTCTGGCGGGAAGTCCTCCTCAAGAGCATCCCAGTGAGGCATTGGGGAGGGGGTCACCTGGGGTTACGTGCCACTGCTCTACCCCACCCCATTTCTGCAAGCTAAGAGCTGCCCAGCTGAAGGAGGCTGTGTCTGGGCTACGCTGACTAATGTGGAGCTGAAAGCTGCCTCCTGCATCATAGTGTTAGTGGTGCATGGCTTCTATGTGCTGTTTTCTGCAGGACACAGTGAGGGCCTGTGGTGGGGCTGGGTAAGAGTGCAGGGAAGGAGGGTGAGGAGTGGGGAAGTGAGTGTAATAGTGGATGGGGAAGGGAATGTGGGAGTGAGGGGAGAGGTATGAAGAAGAAAAGGGGACAAGGGAACCGTTGAGTGAAGGGGAAGCCCGGCATGCGGGCCCATTTAGCAGTCCCATCAAACCCTCACCCTGACAAGCCGTACCCCTCCTATACCTCGACCCCTCCAACAAGCCCCCCACTCCTACATCCTCACCCCACTGCTCCCCAACCAACTGCACCTGTACCCCCCTCCACATCAAGCTGTGTCAAGCAGCTTCCAAACAGAGACCACGGGGAGCTTGGCTCATGTCCTTGAACAGCTGATCTTAATCCCCTCGTCAAAGGAACCAGCAAGGCTATCATGTGGCATTTTAATTAGATTTTCTTTGCAAAACCATCGTAATGACTAGTTTCATAAGCTAATTAATTTCTCATCACTGGAGCAGTCAGCTTACTGAGCCTACCTTAGATGAAGTTCAGATTCATGTGACTGATGCTATTAATATCTGATTATTTAAGCTCTCAGTAAGCTCCAGGAGTTGAACTCTTTAAGATTTGAAGCACGGTGGTATGCAGATATTTAAATGATGGTCATAATACTCTCTTAGCCTCCACGTTAACCTATTTGATGCTAGACTTTCAACAAACCTGCTGTCATGGTCATTTACCTGTGAATTCAACAGTACGTTAGACATGTGCAGCTACCCAGTACATTCAGCAACAAAGGAAGGGTATTTACCTAGAATGCTCCAGCAGAAGTGAAGTGGCTGCTATATAAAGGCAAGACAAAATTTAGCCCTTCGTGTTTCAGCTGAAGAAGCTTGCAGTGCCAATGTATATGCTGTACCGATTCAGTATAACAGGGCTTTTAATCACTATTCTTCATTATTAATATACATTTATTTTCAGTTGTTATTACAGGTTGAACCTCTCTAGTCTGCCACTTACTGGTCCGGCAACATTCACTGTCCAGCATGATTTTAGTTAGTCAGATGTCCACTTCTCATGGGTGTGGTCCTGACTCTCAGTGTTCTGTGCTGTTATTTATCTCTAATTTACCCCGACCTGTCTTTTAAGAGCCCAGTAAGCAGCGGAAGTGTTGGTAATGCTGTTAGACAATACTGACCACCCATGATTCAGCAAATTCTCTGGTTTGCCATCAGTGAGGTCCCAAGGGTGCTGGACTAGAGAGCTCCAACCTGTACTAGCCTTTTGCATTCCTTCCAAATTCATGCACTTATGGGATACAGAGGTTCATTCTCCCGGAGACAAGTCATAAAGTGCTCATTTGTGTCCAGGTGGAAACTGTTACTGCTTGCATGGTAATTAGATCTATCTGCAACACGTCCATTGGAAGCAAATCCTTGCAAGATTATTTCCCCTTATCAGCTTTTCCTTTTACGAGGTAAACCATGTAGCTTATCAAAGCCATTTCTGTGATCTTCCTTAACAATGCATTGCAAGGCAATATCAAAAAGCCTGCTGCTGGTGTTATAGATATTACAGTAAGCCCTTGATAGCAGCTGTTAATGTGTTTTATGATTGGGAATGCTGTCTCAAGATAAACAGGCAGTCTGCAGGAACTGGCAAAAGCTCCTTAATGTCACTCATGTATAGCTACTAACGGCTGTGCAATGAAAATAGTTGATGCCCCAGTGGGCAAACTTAGCAAAACTTTCTCCTGTAATTAGTTTACACAGGGGATTTACAAAGAATAAGTGTACCTGGCCACGAGCAAACAGTGGCTCATTGCTTGGAGACACATTTGCTTAGAGTCAGCTTCACCATTACAATAAGGTACAAATTGTGTACATGCACTTGGTGAGCAGATTTATAACTCTATTGTTTCAGTGTGGTTAGATAACTTAACTGGAAGCTTCCTATGGCACTCAAACTGTCTTTCCAGCTTTGTGGTGTTTCCCATTTATTCACAGAACTGTAGGACTGGAAGAGACCTTAAGATGTCATCTAGCCCAGCCCTTGTGCTCAAGGCAGAACTAAGTATTATCTAGACTGTCCCTGAAATAAGTTTGTCTAACTTGCTCTTGAAAATCTCCGGTGATGGAGATTCCGCCACCTCCCTAAGCAATTTATTCCAGTGCTTAACCACCTTAGAGTTAGGATGTTGTTCCCAATCTCCAATCTAATCCACCCTTGCTACAGTTTAAGACCATATCTTCTCCTATCCTCTGGAGCTATGGAGAAAAAAAATTTCCCTCTCCTTCTTGTAACAATGTTTTATGTACCTGAAAACAGTTATCAGGTCCCCCTTCAGTGTTCTCTTCTCCAGACTAAAAAAACAACAACATTTTTTTCAATCTTCCTTCATGGGTCCTGTTTTCTGGTTTAATCATTTTTGTTGCTTTTCTCTGCACCTTCTCCCATTTGTATGCATCTTTCTGAAATGTGGTGCTCAGAACTGAACACAAAATACTCCGGCTGTGGCCTAGTCAGCACAGAGTAGAATGAAAGAATAGTTTTTTATGTCTTGCTCAGAGTGCTGTTGCTAATGCAGCTCCGAATAAGGTTTGCATTTTTGTTTGTTTGCAACGGTGTTAAACTGTTAACTCATAATTTGCTTGTGATCTAGTATGAACCCTCACCCTCACCCCAGCTCTTTCTAGGTGCCTTCACATGGATTGTTTAATTATTTGCTCCATTATGTTTCTGGATGAAGTTAAGATGACTGATCTTTAATTCCCTGGGTTGTCCTTTTTGCAGACTGGCACTATATTTGCCTTTTTCCAGTCCTCTGGAATCTCAACGATCTTTCATGACCTTCCAAAGATAATTGCTAATGACTCAGTTAGTTCCCCAGTCAACTTCGTAAGTATTCTAGGATACAATACATCAGGCCCTGATGACTTGAAGGTATCTAATTTGTCTAAACAATTTTTAACTTGTTCTTTCCCTTTTTTTAGTATCTGATCCTACCTCATTTTAGACATCTAACATAGTGAATGCCAGTGAACCACACCATGCTTCTTGGTGAAAACCGAAACAAAGTCATTTGCCGTTTTCACATTGTCTGTTATTTTTTCCCCTCATTGAGTACTCTGTCCTTACTCTGTCCTTGGTCTTCCTCTTGTTTCTAATATATGTGTATTATGTATATTTCCTTGTTACCCTTTATGTCGGTAGCCAGTTTGATTTTTTTTTTTTGACTAAGTGTTTCTAATTTTGTCCCTACCTACTTGGTTATTTGTTTACATTCATCCTTTTGTAATTTGATCTAGTTGCCACTTTTGTAGGATTCTTGTCTGAGTTTCAGATCAATGACAATCTCCTGTTTAAGCCAGGGTGGTCTCTTGCCATACTTCCTATCTTGCCTTGGCAGTGAGATAATTTGCTCTTATGCCCTTAATAATGCCTCTTTGAAAAGCTGCCAATCTCTTGTACTGTTTTCCCCTTAGACTTGCTTCCCAAGGGATCTTGTCTACCAGGTTCTTGAATCTGCTAATGTCTTCTTGAGATTCACTTTCTTTATTTTGCTGTTCTCCCTCCTACCATTTCTTAGAATCATGAATGCTAACGTTTCATGATCACTTTCACCCATGCTACCCTCCACTTTCAATTTCTCAACCAGTTCCTCTCTATTTGTCAAAATCAAATCTAAAACAGCCTCCCCCCAGTAGCTTTCTCCACGTTCCGAAATAAAAAAATGGTCTCTAATACATTCCAAGAACTTGTTTGATAACCTGCGTCCTTTGGTGTTATTTTCCCAAGAGAAGTCTGAGTAGCTGAAGTCCCCCATCGTCATCATCAAACCTCTTCTTCGTGGTCAGAGGTCGGTAGTGACTCCTCCCATGACATCACCCTCATTTTTTACTCCTTTCATCCTTGTCCAGAGTCTTTCAACAAGTCTATGTCCTATGAGTCCTATGTCCTAACAAGTCCTATGTCCGCGTCAATCTCAGTCCAAGTGTATCCATTTTTAATATCTAAGTCAACCCCACCTCTCTATTTCCCTGCCTGTCCTTCCTGAGCAAGCTGTACCCTAATGGTCTGCCTCTTCCTCCAACAGCGTGTTTCCTGAAGAAAAGATATTTCATAGTGTCCAGTCACTTCACTCTGTATTCACTCACTTGAGCTAATGTTCTATGCCTATAAGTAGCTTCCAGCTCTCTATTCCCAGCCCCTGGTTTCCAACAGGATCACTCCTGATGGAGTGGGCCTGACTCTTCACTGCTTTGTGTTTAATACAAGCTTGCAGGACTCACTCCAGCTCCCACTGAGGCACACGGGTGTTTGTTTTTCTCTTCACTTCAGTGAGAGCTGAATTGGGCCTGTGCACTAAGACAAAGTGGATGTAAAACGCTACTGTCCAAAGTCAGATATATGTGACGACACAAAGTCCAAGGTGCTGGAGGATCAGAGCTTGCAGTGAATAATTTTCACTAAATTGCACAACAATTGCACGATCCATTCCCATAAAGGATGTAAAATTTAGAGATAGATGCTTCCGCTGCTCAAGCTACTGATGCCTGAGAAAAGTCAATGGGTAGAGAGTGAAAGATGCTGTGCAGCACTATAAAGGAATCCACTATGAGTGAATCCCTGCCTTCCCTACTCAGAAGTGGCTAGCCAATTTAAAAGCTTGGTTGTTTGAAAAGGGCCAGTGTTTCTTTCCACAATCAAATGTCCCATGGGTAGACTAAAGCTCCCACCTCTGAAATACCGTCTAGTCACCACTGCAGTTATAGGGTAATTATAGCTTCCACTCCACAGCAAAACACCTGTTGGACAATGAGAATCATATCAAATTATGTTTTGTTTACTCCTGGTAGAGTATGGGAGGAATTGGATTTTATTTTATAAACAGTGCACAGTTGCTTTTCTTAGTGGGCAGATAAGGTCCTGAGAAAAATGGGAGGACTCTTCTTCAGCCACAGCTTTGGGGCCAGAAAGGTCGTTTTCTTTCTGACAAACAGCCAAACTGTTACTGCTGTCCTTACTCAGAAAAAATTCCCCACTGACGTCAATAAGACATTTTGCCTGAGTAATGACAGCTGGATTCGGCCTCAGAAATGTCTTAAGCATTCTAGAGATGATTAACTACCTGACAACTTCATAATTGCACCAGTGCACTGATCAATAACAACAAGTCTCATACATATTTTAACTATTAGAGAACCTCAGAGGAGCTAACATTTGCTATTAGCATTCTTTAGAAACCCCATATTTAGAGTAATACTGCACTTCTACATGCTGCACTTTTAAAATGATCTCAAGCCTAATTACCAAAAAAATGGCTTATTATAGAACCCCCCACTCACACACCCATACTTTTAATTGTATTTTAAGTGGTGTGGTAGTAAACCAGAGTCTATCTGTAAGATAGTGGGATATTAATTGCACATTATATATACACATGTCCCAGTAAATTAGTCTCTGATGAACACTAAAATCCATTTTTATTATTGCAAGTTACAGAGCTAAGCACCATGGGAAAGAGTATGCAAATTAGTAACATAAATGTGCCAGTTACGAGCTGCCACACTGAACTCATGAGAGTGATTCAGAAACTACACTGCTCTGTTTTGATTTTGTTTAATAACTAGTTAAATCAAACTCATTGCCCCAACCAAAGAGAGCATTGCCCCCCTTGGATACTCAGGTGTAATTAAGTTAGCATAACTTCCCCCAAAAAAGGTGTTATACGCGAATAGAAAGCACCTTGCTCAACCTTAGGAATCTCTAGAACAAGTGTGAAAAGTATTTCCTTTGGAAATGTTGACATCCAGAGAGTGTCAGCTGAGGAAATATTGATCAGGTCCAGGCAGGGCATAGTCGAAGTGAATTCTTCACTCTAAAGCAGAATGAGGCTTGTGACTACAGGACATTCAAAGTAGGAAAATGAAAGTGGTGACCCGATTTATGCAAGGATGGATACAGAAAGGGAAAAGGAGTCTACAGCCTGAGGGAAATTATACTGAAAATGAACACTGAGGATCATTTAAGTCCAGAAATGGTGAGGGGAGGAGGTAGGTTTAAACCACAGCATCACATTAGAACTTCTAAAATCAGCATTTGGAGATTCAAAGTTGGCACCAAGGAATGTGAAAGAGCTATTACACTCCTGGAGGCTCATTTCAGGGTTTGTAGGTACCAGCCAGTTAAGGAGCCCTAGAAGGGGAATTAAAAAGTCCTAAACCCACCCTAAACGACAGAAGAAGTTCTCTGCATTTTCTTTTCTTTTACCTCCTATAATGGACAGGGGGAGTGCTGACCAGCACCCAGTGACTAAGGGGTTAAGCTCAGGTAGCTAGCAGAGGTGTTGGCTAGGGGGCCAGGAGAACCAATTGAGATAGAAGGTTAAAATTTGAATTGCATATAGGCTCCCTGCCTGCTTTCTTTGTGTAGGACAGATCAACCATAAATTGAAAGAGACAGAATGATTTAAACCCAGGCAGGACTACCATGCCCCCCATGAAATTCAGGCTATGGGAGTGGACTGAACCAAGAGACAATTGGAAGTAAGGAAAAGTGAATCCAGTCACATTCAGGGTAATTTTTCTTTATTTTGTGGTTTGGTTTGAACTGCTCTGTGTGATTCTATGCCTCTCCTCCCCAGTTATCATCTAAGCATTGCTCCAAGAATCATAGAAACCTAGGGCTGGAAGAGACCTCCAGAGGTCACTGAGTCCAGCCCCCTGCCCAAAGCAGGACCAATCCCAACTAAATCAACCCAGCCAGGGCTTTGTCAAGCCGAGATTTAAAAACCTCTAGGGATGGAGATTCCACCACCTCCCTAGGTAACCCATTCCAGTGCTTCACCACCCTCCTACGGAAATAGTTTTTCCTAATATCCAACATAGATCTCCCCCACTGTAACTTGAGACCATTGCTCCTTGTTCTGCCATCATCACTACTGAGAACAGGCTCTCTTCATCCTCTTTTGAACCTCCTTTCAGGAAATTGAAGGCTGATATCAAATCCCCCCTCCCTCTTCTCTTCTGCAGACTAAATAAGACCAAACCCCTCAGCCTCTCCTCATGTGCTCCAGCCCCCTAATCATTTTGGTTGCCCTCCGCTGGACCCTCTCCAATGCGTCCACATCCTTTCTGTAGTGGGGGCCCCAGAACTGGATGCAATACTCCAAGTGTGGCCTCACCAGTGCCAAATAAAGGGGAATAATCACTTCTCTAGATCTGCTGGCAGTGCTCCTCCTAATGCAACCTAATATTCCATTCGCCTTCTTTGCTACAAGGACACGCTGTTGATTCATATCCAGCTTCTCATCCACTGTAATCCCCAGGTCTTTTTCTGCTGAACTGCTATTTAGCCATTCCGTCCCCAGGCTGTAACAATGCTTGGGATTCTTCTGTCCCAAGTGCAGGACTCTGCACTTGTCCTTGTTGAACCTCATCAGATTTCTTTTGGCCCAATCCTCTAATCTGTCTAGGTCACTCTGGACCCTATCACTGCCCTCCAACGTATCTACCTCTCCCCCTAGTTTAGTGTCATTCGCAAACTTGCTGAGGGTGCAATCCATCCCCTCATCGAGGTCATTAATAAAGATGTTGAACAAAACCAGCCCTAGAACCGATCCTTGGGGCACTCCGCTAGAAACTGACCACAAACCTGACATCAAGCCGTTGATCACACCCGTTGGGCCTGACAATCTAGCCAGCTTTTTATCCACCTTACTGTCCATTTATCCAATCCATACTTCCTTAACTTGCTGGCAAGAATATTGTGGGAGACCATATCAAAAGCTTTGCTAAAGTTCAGATATATCATATCCACTGACTTCCCCATGTCAACAGAGCCAGTTACCTCCTCATAGAAGCTAATCAGTTTGTTCAGGCATGACTTGCCCTTTGTGAATCCATGTTGACTATTCCTGATCACTTTCCCCTCTTTCCAGTGCTTCAAAATGGATTCCTTGAGGATCTCCTCTATGATTTTTCCAGGGACTGAGGTAAGGCTGACTGGTCTGTAGTTCCCTGGATTGTCCTTCTTCCCTTTCTTAAAGATGGGCACTACATTTGCTTTTTTTCAGTCATCCAGGAGCTCTCCCGATCTCCATGAGTTTTCAAAGACAATGGCCAAAGGCTCTGAAATGACATTTGCCAACTCCCTCAGTCCCCTCGGATGCATTAAATCAGGACCCATGGATTTGTGTATGTCTAGCTTTTCTAAAAAGTTCTTAACCTGTTCTTTCTCCACCAAGGGCTGTCACCTTCTTCTCATACTGCGTTGCCTAGTGCAGTAGTCTGGGAGCTGACCTTGTCTGTGAAGACAGAGGCAAAAAAAGCATTGAGTACTTCAGCTTTTCCCACATCATCTGTCACTAGGTTACCTCCCTCATCCAGTAAGGGCCCCACACGCTCTCTGATCACCCTCTTATTGCTAACATGCCTGTAGAAACCTTTCTTGTTACCTTTCACATCCCTTGCTAGCTGCAATTCCAATTGCACTTTTGCCTTCCTGATTACACCCTGCATTCTCAAGCAATGTATTTATACTCCTCCCTAGTCATCTGTCCAAATTTCCACTTCTTATAAGCTTCCTTTTTGTGTTTAAGCTCACCAAGGATTT
This sequence comes from Pelochelys cantorii, assembly GCA_032595735.1. Lineage (NCBI taxonomy): Eukaryota > Metazoa > Chordata > Testudines > Trionychidae > Pelochelys > Pelochelys cantorii. Next base: position 34,604,116 of record CM064338.1, on the reverse strand, counting down.
CCTCAGTAAGCCAATCTGGTTGCCTACCATATTTACTTTTCTCCTACCATATTTGGTTTTCTCTGTTTTTTTAATTTGTTTTCCTTAATTGCTCTGTAACATCTAGCAACCGAGTATGCTTTATCAAGTATATCTTTTGTTTTGTAATAAAAATCACTTTTTTTAAGGTGAAGATTTGATTCTTGTGTCCTGGAAGGTCTGTCTGTGTGTATCTGCAGGCCTCTCTGACTTAGAGGTCAGCTATGGAGACTGCAGCTTGTTTTTCTTTTTTTCTTTTAAGCTCTTTTGGGGGTGATTTCAGTGTTTGCCCCTGGTTTTTTAGGGATCAAAAAGCACTTCATGGTGGCAGCAATTCCCCAAAATCTGTGTATTATGATTCTGGGAGGAAGTTTTTTGTAACCAGTACTTGTAGAGCAAGGTTTTGAAGCTCTCGTTTGGACCCTCATCGTCTGCAGTCGGAGTGCCAGAGTGGGGAACAACCCTGATACCTCCATTTTCCCTTGGGCAACAAGCTAGCTGGAGAGCTAGTTCAGAAATTTTCCCCTGTGCAAATCCCAGCTAAATAACTCAGCAAGTTAAGACTATCTAACTCTTGCATGTGGGAATTGGGAGGATGAAAAATCTATTGAATCACAGAAACATACAATGATTTGCCCGGGTCTCACTGCAAGTTCTGTGCCAGACCTGAGAAAAATGAAACGTCTACCTCACTATCCTGTGCTTTGGTCACAAATCAGCCTTCTTTACCACCCTATTATAAGTACTGTGCACATTTCCCTCTCATACCGTTGCTAATTTACTTCCAGCCTGGTCCACCAACATAGCTCCACAAGTTCTTTATTGCTTGTATTATGGTAACATTGCAAGAAAGATCAGGATTCCACAGCAATAGAGACAGCACACACAGAGCAAGTGATGTCACTGGTACCGAAGAACTGAAGTGAAAGACTCAACGTCACACTGGGATCCTGGAAGAGGCCAGGAATTGAATTCATGCCTCTCGAGTCCCAGGCCTTAATCTCAAAACCATCAAAAAAACCCTCTGAAACCCTCCATGTTATGTTAGCCTTGAAGCTCTTGAATTGTGGTTGCCGGGTGCATTAGCCTATTGTGTCAGTGCACCAAGTAGCTCCAAGTATACTTTTTAAAGTGACAGAGCATCTTTTCCACATAGCTTTATTTCCTACTTTCTACTCACACTAGATGCTGACACAGATGAATGACTCTTGTCGGGGACAGAGTACTGCGGTTTGAAGATTCTGGGTCAGATTTCTTTTTTAAAGGTTCAGGCATCTAAAGGTGCAGATGGGCATTTTTGAATATACCACTAGGTGCCTATGTGCCTAACTCCCATTGACTTTAATGGGAGTTAGGCCCTTTTGAAAAATCCGACTAGCAGCCTATCTGCATCTTCAGGCACGTACATGCCTTTAAAAAGCTGGGCCTTTGTTCTAAAAGGTTTGGCATCCAGACAATGCTCCTGCTGCCCATGGTGGTAGGCAGAAAAGAGGATGGAGGATTCATGGGGACAAAGGGGAGCCCAGCATGTGGCATCCCCTTGGCAGCAGCTGGGGCTCCCCTGTTAAAGCAGGCCCATGAAACTCTCACCCTAACAAGCCCTACCCCCCTACTCTTGGACCCCTCTGACAAGCCCGCCACCCCCCATCCCAGAGCCCTACCCCACCAAATATGACGTTTACTATTAACATGACCAAGTTCTATTATTTTAAGGTCCTAAGACCTAAGCCTCAGGCATATTACACTGCATCACAGCTGGCAGTTAACATGGAAGATCAAATTCCCAAGACACTCCTAGTAACATATCCTCCCCCACCCCACCCCCCCAACACCACCACCACCACTAGCTTTCTGGAAAAGCAGCAGGTTCTTCTTCTCCAAGCCTGTGGATGAATTGCTGATGAAAACAGCTCCATTATCCACTCTGCCAGTATGTGAACGGATCACGGTTAAAAGCTGTGGAACCTTATTGGAAGCATGACATTTACTATTTACATGACCAAATTGTATTATGTTTAGGTCCTAAGATCGTATCACGTGGGCATATTACCTTCCATCAGGGCTGGCAGAATCATGGAGTGGGAAATTCAATCTTACAGTTACTTACTGCCAAATATATCAGGGCTTTTCTCACATTTGCACAAAGCCCTTGCCTGATTCCATCTCTGTGCCCAGGTGTCATAGCAAAGATTGTAAAGCGATTAAGGAAAAGATACTGTACATTACAAACCCTACTGGGGAAAAACCATGCTTGGAATATAATCCATTTGCACCTTATTCAAACCCAGGCATTTCTTGTGGTTTTATATGCTGATGTAGGCTATAAAAGTCTATGTTGGGGCAAACCTATTATATAAAAAAGAGATTCAATAGACAGGAGGGAAAAAAAAGAAAGAGACCCAATGATTGTCCCTTCTTATCTTGTACCTTTATCCACAACAAACAAATGAGTCAATTTCAGAGGAAAGAAACTCAATCAGCAAAGCCAAAGCCAAGGAGCATGGCTTGAATATTTTATTGGTTCAGTGATCTTATCAGTCGGGTGCTGGCTGTCCAGTCCCGTGAAAAGCTCATAATTGTTTTTATCCCCCCTGAAAACAAGCCTGTTAGCAGCAGAATTAATTGATTTGTGAACAATGTTTACATTTTTTCTGTCATCTAGCAGACAACCAATTAATGACATTAAAGATTAATGAACATGGAAGCTTGTGCACCACGTGCCAAAGAAATGATTAAACTTGGTATCACCTGTTTCTTCCCCAATTGGGCAAAGACAAGGCAATTAAAGACTTTTTTTTTGCTGAAGCTTCTGTTTTGGGTATCTAGATTGCTGTAAATATGTGAAACAGTTGCAAAAAGTAACAAGAATGAGAGGAATTGGGATGCTGTCTGTTTTAGACACCTTTGTTAGCTTCTCACTGCAGGGAATGGTGCAGATGATTAGGTAACTTCGTGAAGCATCTAATGGTGGCAAGAACAGTGTGTGTGTCCATGCAGGTTTAAGAGAGAAAGCATATATTATATAAATTACATGCATACTGATCTCAAAGCTTTCAGATTTTTTTTTCATGCAAGGGAATCATATGTAATCTTCAAACAATATCTACATTCTATAATGAGAATAGAAATGGAAGATTCAAATACTGTGAAATATCTGTATCTACATACACACAAATGAGATTATACACACACACATACGCAAACACAAAATCTAGACTACATGTGCAGTTTTGTATGTGTGTATGTGTGTATAAATGCACACACATCAACTTTATATGTACAAACATACATATTTATGCACACACATAAAGGTATTTAATAATATCTGAATTTTCCCAATTCTCTGAAGCTGCAGAAGAAGCTTCTCTTCTCTCCCCAGGGAATGGAACTGTTAATTATATTTCCTGACATTCCTTGAATATCAAACCATCCTCTTTCTTCACATGCCTGTGGAGAGATTTGAGAATAGAGTCAGTGGTAAGAAAAACGTCCTTTTTAAATTAGGTTTGGAGGGGAAAAACTGCCCCAAAAATTGCGAACAAGGCAGCCAATTCATATGGGAGATGGCATCTTTGTTTATGTACCTATTTAGATCATCTGACTGTGGGAAAAGGGGCTTAAATTGCAGACAGAGAGGTTTAGGTTGGACATTAGGAAAAACTTCCTACCTGTCAGAGTGATGAAGCACTGGAATAAATTGCTCCTGGAGGTTGTGAAATCTCCATCACTGGAGATTTTAAAGATCAGGCTAGACAAACATCTGTGAGGGATGACCTAGAAGGTGCTTAGTCCTGTCATGAGGGCAGGGGACTGGACTTGATGACCTCTTGAGGTCCATTCCAGTTCTAGTGTTCCATGTCTCCCCATACATTGGGCTTAGGGCAGAGATTTGCTCTGTGACTCCTTCAAGTTGAGTGATACAGAATTTTGAATCTTTGTTCCTACTTCCTTTCCCCCGTTCCTGTTAAATATGGCTTCAGCCCAACCCACGCTCACACACAGCTGTTTCCAGGTGTATCCAGACCAGTCTTTACAATTATTTTGAAATGTTTATAAATACAGTATTGAGCAGCTTCTTGCTTCTGTCTGCGTTACTGCAGCTGTCTGGCTGAGCCAGAAGTGAGAAGGTGAGGATGAGGTTGCATAGGAATATAGAAAATGAGGAAGAGTAGGCAAGGCTGCTGACAAAGGGGCATGAAGGGAGTAGTTGCCCCTGTACCCAGCGATTTAAAATCCTTGGGACTCCAAGCCACCACCACTGGCACTGCAGCAGCAGCAGCTGGGACCCCAAGCTCTTTAAATCGCTGCCAGAACCCCAAACAGTGTTGAGGATGACTGGGGAAGGCACAGTATGGTCCAGGCAGAACTGAAGGCTGGCTGCTCCTAGCCCCACCACTTCCACCCAAGCCCCCGGAGCCAAATTCCCCCCGCCCCCCACACACATTGTCCAATACCCAGTGAAGTTTGTCACCAGCCCTGAGGGTAAGGGAGTCTTAGGCCAAGTCCATACTAACAGGAAAGGTTGAATCAAGATTCACCCCTCCAGCTACATTAATTATGTAGCTGGAATCAACATATCCTTGACTGAGTTTCCCCACCATCCTCACAGCAGGAGGCCAACAGGAGAAAATGCTCCTGTCAGCTACCAACCACTGATGGAGGCACACTTTGAGTTCAATTTAGCGCGTCTTAACCAGACCCACTAAATCAAACTCCAGAAGATCAATTGTGGCAGCGTCAACCTTCTCCAGAGTGAAGCCATGACCTTAGATGAGGTACAAAAGAAAAGTGGAGTCTGAGCAGTTGGAACTGAAGTAATATGACAGGGAAGAATATATTCTATTAAGGCTATAGACCTGCAAATCCGCAGGAATCCACATCCGCAGAAATTGACATGGATATCTGCAGCTCATTTTTGCAGATAAAAATGTAGATATGAATTTTATATCTGTGCAGGGCTCTAGTTATGGTGGTGTGCCCTCTGATCATTTTAATTAAAAGACACACTGCAGTTCAGACACAAGGTACTGGACCTGATCCAGAAATCACAGGTTGGCAGTTCAGCTCTGCTCCAGCCCCAATGTGGCATCACAATGCCTGTATGGAAGAACCTAGCCATCCATGCCTCAGTTTTCTCATCTGTAAAGTGGGAACATTTTTCAGCCTTTCAACCCTTCTTTGAATTGCTCAGATGAAAGGTCCTGTATATGTGCATGTGTTGTTATTAATTAGCATGAGCCTTCCAGGTCATTTTTGCGGCCCAAAGAAATTCAGATAAGAATCCCAGGCTGCTGAATTTTTAAGCATGAGGGTCACCGAAGGCCAACGGGAACTTCTATTATTTTCTCTCTTTCCTCCAGAAAGACTGAATAAAGAGCACATCTTCTAATTTAAGCTTATTAAAATGCTCCGTTATCAGTTACAGCATGGATAATTTAATCAGGGATGTTAAATATTTATGAGGCCGCATTTTATTGTAGATGAAAGATAAAAATTTGCTTTAAGTGCTATGCAGAGGAAGAATTATGATGATGATTTAAAAAGCCACTGGTAATGGCACTTGATATTATTATTGCTAGCTACTAGGATTACTGGGCCAGCAGAAGGGACTGCAAACAAGAGAGAGGCAGCTGGAAGTGAAATACTTGTTAGACCCAAGTCCTGCAACCAGACCAAGGATAAGTGAATTGCCCAACCTGCCTATTACCTAAACTTGTGTAGTGTGTGTTCATAATGTTAAGCCAGAATTTCACAGTAAGAATGAGTTTGACAATTTTTTTAAACAAGGGGGGAAAAAAACCAAATGCAGATGAATGTACAGTAAGAAAAAAAGAGTCATCAGAGTTCAAAAGGAGGCAGAAATTTGAAAGTCAGTCCAAATGTACTTGCAAGCCCTGTGGGTAACCTGTGAAACTGCACACAACAGACAAGAAGTCAGTTATACATGTAAAAAGGAAGGAAGCAAGGAGCTCTGTGGCAAAGAATCAAGTACATTTTCACACTGGATCTGCATGAAGGTATATTTAGCACAGGATCTTCTATTAGGAGTGAAGCCTCTAAGAATTGCAAGAGGAACAGCTTGCTAGTTTTTCTTAGAGAGGCCCCAATTACACAATTTTATATAAAACTAGAAGATTTACCCTGCGTTGCTTGGGTCCTTAGCTCAAATAATTTCTGTTTTTCTTTGTTTAAATCTCTGTTCTGGGGTAGGGCTGGAAATGAAGGATTCAGTATGTAGGCTGCTCTGGGAAGAGACGACAACTGCAGCTCTCTCTCACTGCAGTAGCTTGGGGCCAAGTGAGAAGCACCAATCCACGGCTGCTGCAATGGGCACAGCCAGGGGAGGTGTTTGTGTTCGCTGGCTGGGGGGCAGACACACAAACAGATACACAAATTTTCTGAAATGTAGCTAGCTGTACATTTCTCCACCCTTGCCCCCTGCTGGCCAAATCAGGTTACAGACATTCTAGCCCCTATCTCTGGCCCCTTGTGATCATTCTATAGTATAAAGCTACATCTCACCCAAAAAGTTCTTGCGCAAGAGAGTGTCCACACTACCATGTGCTTTTGTGCAAAAGAGGTGCTTTTGTGCAAGAGCGTCCATGGCAGTGTGGACACTCTTGTGCAAGAAAGCTCGGATGGGCATTTTAGCCTGTTGCCCATCCACACGTGCCTTTTTGTGCAAGAGCTCTTGCACAGTGTGGACACTCTCTTGCGCAAGAATAGCTCTTGCTTTTTTGCGCAAGAGCTATTCATAGAAAGAGGAATAACTCTTGCGCAAAAAGCCCTGTGTTCTTACGATTTCCTGTACTTTTTCTTGCGCAAGAATGCGCTTGTAGTGTGGACGATCCGCAAGTTTTTGCGCAAAACCAGCCATTTTTGCACAAAAACTCTGCAGTGTAGTTGTAGCCTAAGTGTCCCACCTACCGGATCCCTCCCTTTCCATTTTAGGAGAGACAATCATATTCCAGGCACAGCCCATTGTCCTGACACAACCAAACCCTGACCTTACTTTGAAGCGGCATACCAAATTTGCTGGTCCTAGCTCTTATCATTTAAGAGGAGTTCTTGAACAAACAGACTCATAGATCGATGGACAGACAGACAGAGAGATGCAGAAACTCTTTAATATATATAGTAGAACACATTAGGGATGTGCTGAAGTGCTTTGTTGAATTGGGGTCAGATATTGCAAGCCAAATATTTATCGGTAATGGACAAAATAGCTGAGGGGGAAAAAAGCCCACCCCCCTTTCTACCTGTCTGGATTTCAGTTTTTCCTTTTCTTGGTCACCATTAAAGTAGTGCTCTAAGACACTGAAGGCAGATATCCATGCACATATAGCTGAGATCAAGCATGAAGATGTAAATATATTGCAAAAGTTCAGTTTGCTTTGGGTATAACTTGGTCATGTTGCATGTATAGTACTTTATATTTCTTTTACATGTGTTTCAGTTTCCACTCCCTGAGTTCTCAACGTTAATGTTGTGCTGCTAATTTTTTGCCATGTAGCTTTTTATCAGCATGTGTGTGTGCATGTGTGTAGTTTGAAAAAACATGGAAGGGAGATCTAATTTTACTGCCACAGCGTCCTCACCATTAATAGCAATAAGTGCTAGTTCAGGGGTTAGGAAACAGATAAATAACCCAAAACCAAGAGAGCTGGTTCAAAAATTAGGGCTCCATGGAACATATTTTAATAGATGAAAAATAATTTTGTCTAAATTATATATGGAGAAATATTTCTGCAGAAATTTGAATATTAAAAAGTTTCAGTTGAAAAGCAGAAATTTTTCACCATTCAGACTTTGGGGGAAAAAATCAGACTTTTCTGTGGGCAGCTAGAAAAAAATGTTTAGTCAATAACTTAGTTGTCCGTTGAAAAATTGTTTTTATTTAATTTTTTCAACCATCTCCAAACCCAATTTTGTGCATGTTTACAGATTGCATCAGGAGTGGCATGAATGTTAGGGTAGGATGAGACTTTAGGAACTTTAATGGTGAGGGGAAAGTTTGCCTTTTATGTGTGTAGGATTAGACTGATCAGATGAGAAATCATCCACCTGTGAGGATAAAAGTGTTCATTTCTCGAGACTAAAAGCTTTAACTCATTTTCCAATCAATCATCTTAGATAACAAGCATCTTGTGCAAAGCTGCTGCCTTGGAAAAACCATTCAATCTGTTAAGGTTCTTCTTTTCTTCCAGTCTACCCACTCCTTCATCAAGGCTTCTCCTTCAATCATGTGCCATCTACAGAACATAGATACCAACTCAGCCCTTCCTTCCCTGTGGATATGCTCCATTTTGCCCTTCCTATAAAGATTTCAGAACCATGTCAGCTATAACTGTAAAGGCTAACTTTAAGAACCCATTTAGAAGTCAGTGTCAACATATCAAAGCAATTATTCGACTGAATCTGGTTAAGATAAAATAAGAACTGATCCAAAATTTGCCAAAAGATTGTATTTGCAGCTGGTCAGCCTATCTACAATGAGTTGCGTGAAAAATTCATGAGTCATATTAATCAGGAGTTTAACTCATTCTTCTATTTGCCAGTCATTTGCAAATGGCTCCTGATTTCTGTGAGTGTATTTGTAAGTATCTGCCAAGAAGAGTGTTGATGAATTTTCAGACTATGTGTTGGGTTTTTTTCACAAACTGTCCACCTATTCATATTTGTGGTTTGATTAGCTACCTAACTCACATGGCATTGTTCTGGATTCCTAACTGGATGGCTATTTTTTTAAAAGGTGAACAACTAATAACCAGTATTGAATTTCTGAATAGAGCATTTATGCTAAATGCTTGAAACATAACATTTTGTTTGCTTTTTTCTACAAGTTAATGGCTTCACTGGATTTTTTTTCCAAAAACCTTCTCCTGATCAAGGTGCTGGTTTAATGTTCTCTTAAGCACATTTTCCCTCAGCAGTTGGTTTCTTGCTCCCCAATAAATTTTTTACATTCATCAACATTAAACTAACTGGGGTGGCCATCTGTTGCCCCTGCTTCCTATACAATCTAAATCAGGTCATTTTGTTCCTCTCTGTTTGCTCTGCCTCTGACCTTAATGCCTTCTGCAAACTTGGATTGTGTGGGGAGGGCAGGGTCAAAAGGAACAAAGAGTAACTCAGCACTCAGCTTCAAGCCACTGGGAGCTGGGCTCACATCTCCATTCGTAGCTTTGAAAATCTCCAATTAGAGATCTGTTTTTCAGAATCCTCATCCAAATGACATATCTATGACCACAGCCTTAGCACATATAAATCAGAGCTCTGCTGATTTACACCATCTGAGTATCTGACCCACTGAAAAACAAGTGAGATCTAAAAGCTGGGCCCTGTTTCCTCATCTTAACTCCTTTCCAAATTAAAACATTGCCATGTCTGTCCTCCCTTTAGATCCTGCTGTTTGCTGATTTTCTCTCCAGCTGCTTTTCCCATTCTATGGGCTCTTTGCTTAAGCTGTAACTCTCTGATGTGGAACTGAAGTCTGCAAAGCTTTAGGCTGCTCCCATGCTTTTTTAATTTTCTGAATACACAGCATCCACTCATCTTCTGCATTTCCCTCATCATGTTAGCAATATCTTCAAAGAACTCCAACAGGTTAGTTAAGCATGACTGCTCCGACTCGAATCCACAGTAGCTCCATCATCCTTAAATTGCACCGTTCCACATGTCGCCTTGTGACTGATGTGAATCTTAATGATCAATATTTTCCTCGTTTGTCTTTTGACCCTTCAAAAAGAAAGCAGAGTTAGATGCCTCTACTTTAACATCCTCAGGAATCGCTCTGATATCTAGTAGACCATTAAAAAGCCCCTCTGACAGTTCTGCTGAATTTCTTACTTATGTCTAACAATAATACCTAGTGCTCCCATGGCCACTTGGCAAATGTTGGCCCTGTGGGACAGTTAAGGGTCATTCTCTCCATTTTACAGATGGGGAAACAGATGTGAAGAGTCACATCTGTCCCCCCTGCACAGCTGTACCGAGGAAAAATGGGAAGGGCTGCAGGAAGTCTGTCTCCACATTCCATTCCCTGCATAGGCCCCTGAGAACTAAGACTGTCCCCTTCCTGAGATTCCAAAGGGGTGAAGGAGAGGTAAGGAGACATGAAGACAACGAGTTATTTACTTGTTCCCATAATGTAAGCACTAGGGGCCACCAAATGAAATTAATGGGCAGGAGGTTTAAAACAAATAAAAGGAAGCTATTCTTCACACAGAGCACAGTCAACCTGTGGAACTCCTTGCCTGAGGAGGTTGTGAAGGCTAGGGCTATAACAGGGTTTAAAAGAGAACTAGATAAATTCATGGAGGTTAGGTCCATTAATGGCTATTAGCCAGGATGGGTAAGGAATGGTGTCCCTAGCCTCTGTTTGTCAGAGGGTGGAGATGGATGGCAGGAGAGAGATCGCTTGATCATTTCCTGTTTGGTTCACTCCTTCTGCGGCACCTGGCATTGGCCACTGTCTGTAGACAGGACACTGGCCTGATGGACCTTTGGTCTGACCCAGCATGGCCATTCTTATGTTCTTATGACCTCGCACACAAGTAAGGGATAAGAGATTGGTCTTTATTTCCTGGGCCCTGTCAAGCGACATAGGAGACTGATGCCTGCGGCGGGATGGAGTGCAGGGAGGACTACCTAGAGGAACAGGAAGGGGGCCCCCATTTAGTATTTAAGATTTTGGCAGAGGCCCGGAGGGGGGGGGGAGGCGGTGTATCTCCTGAGTGCTTCCACAAGTTGCCTATGCCCAGGTCACTCAGGTGACAGCTCTCAGACTTTGCAGGCTGCTGATACGGCACCTGCCACCAGCTCACCTCAGAGGTGAGCATATGCAGCACTGTATTAAGGAATAGCTCTGCTCCTGTCCCACACCTGGGAGCTCAGAAGGCCTGGTATTGCTGAGACGTGATGCTTGGCCTGACTGCAGCCAAGGTGGCCTCACCCCCAATGAGGGGCTGTAGATTGAAGCCCAAAGAGAGCCTAAAGAAGGGAAGTGACTGCTGAAGCTTGAGATCCTGGCTGGGGCTCATGATGGAGACCACTGCTGATGGGGCACTGAATCAGCACAAGCCCTGGGCAAGCTGGCACCTGGGCCACTTAGAATCGATCCAAATGATGCTGAAGCCTCTTTACGCCACTCCACCCTCGGCAGCTAACCTCCTGCCCTGCACCAGACTCTGTCCTCACATATATTAGCACAAACCCACCCGTGGATTTTTTTTTCTTTAGCACTGAACTAGTTCCTAGTGGGTGGGGGAGAGGGTTGCCTTTAAGTTTCAATGTACACATGTGTCACACACGTTTATTTATAAACACGTCCCTTCCCCCAGCAGTGATGATTTGAGAAATCTATTGCAATGAAACAAAACTGGGTGCCAATAGAGAAGAGTTGTTTTTGTCCCCTTTGTAAACAATCTCCCTCTTTTCCCTGGAAGACGGCAGGTCAGCTAGATAATTTATTAGGAAATATCGCTGTAGTGAAATATTGTACGTGCCATCCTTTGGGAGTAAGAAATCAAATATTCACTTGTCACTGAGAGGGCTGATTTAATTGGTACGTGTAACAATTTGCTATTTGCCTTAAAAATCACTGCATGGGGCATCGTGATTTATATTCAGAATGGCTGGGTTTTAATTCACAGGGCTGGGAGCTATTGCTGTGGCGACATGCAATAATCCATAAGCACAAAACAAAACGAAAACAAAACAAAATGTTATCTATTGCCCAGAAAGACGAGGTGCCCCTGAAGTGTGCAGGTCAAGGGTAGGGTCCTATGAGAATTGACAAACAGCTGCAGCTCTTTGTCTGCCGATTCCTCCCACAGTAACAAACATTAAAATCTAAAAATGACCTTTTCAGGTGGAAAATAACAGTTTCTAAAAATGTCTCCTGGATCCATCTGCCCATGAAGTTACAAACCAGGCCAGGAAGGTTTTCCATCACCTGGCCCTTGGAAACAATGAAATGATTTTTCATGTACTATATAGAAATCAGGGCATTCTAGGCCTCAGGGGACATTAGAGCAGGTCAATTAAGCAAGACAAAGTGTCAAAGAAACACATTTTTCTGTGGTCTAAAGAATATAACTCAGTGTCAGATTTCAGCAAAACAAGGAAAGACAAGACTGTGGACCAACCCTTCCTTCTTCTACATGACCATTTCCTTTACACCAGAAGTGAATTCGATCTTGGGCTTTAGTTAGTGATTTACAAATGGTTCCTGCAACCCCATCACCTGGATGCGTTATTCAACAATAAATTCAATAGGCACAGAATTAGGACTGTCAAGCACATATCCTGCTTTGACCAGGAGATCAACCAACAGCTTGACCTAACAGAGGACTTACACTGCACCTGGAAGCTTGCCAAAGTCAATCTTTATTAGACTCTGTTGGGTCCATTAGAAAGAATAGGTCCTGAGAACCCCCTGACCATGGTCCTTCAACCCCAGAATCGACAGCAAAAGGGGCCCACACATCATACCCACCTCCACAAGGCACAAGGAGAGGGGTGAGAAAGTGTTCTGGGCTTCTTACTTTAGCAGACTCTTCTCTAACCATTAGGGATGGGCCAGACCTAAAATCTTACATCTCTGTGAGGATTTGGCCCCGAGTTCACAGCTTGAACCACGTTGTCTGAAACTAGGCTCAGTCTGAAGATGAAGAGGTATAGAGAATCCAAGGTTCTGGTGTGGTCAATGGGGGTGTGTCTACACAGCACTGTAATTCGAAATAAGATACGCAATTGGAGCTACGCAAATTGCATATCTTATTTCAATGCTATTTCAAAATAGCTTATTTTGTCATTTGGCGCTGTCTACACAGCACCAAATTTCAAAATAAAGCGCTATTCCAAAACGTCCCTTACTTCTCGTAGAATGAGGTTTACAGGGACATCGGAATAGCAAACTCAAAATAACAGGCTTGCTGTGAAAACGTGGTATAGCTATTTTGGGATACTCCAGTTCTAGCATTGCAATGTAGACGTACTCTGGTAAAGCTATGAAGCTCAAATCTGGGGCCAGATCTAGAGGTTTGGCTTGTGTGTATGCGCGTCTTTGCTTCCTGATTATTACAGCCAATAATAATTTGCCTGAATAATATTAATACCTCTTAGTGTTGGCTGTATCCTTTTTTGTGGTAGAACATTTGGGTCCATGCACATTTCCTTTCACAGTTTCATGGTCCTGCAGGGAGCTATCATTTTAATGGGGTTACCCCAAATCAATCCCAGAACAAAATTCCATTGTATAACTGATGTCCTAGATGCATGTGTGGCACTCAGCTACTTTGTATTATTATTATTGTGTATGTCACTTTTTGGACCACATTCCCACATTTAATGAATAGTGACATCACACACACATAAATTATACTCTAAACTGAGGATCATAATTAAATTGAGTAGACTAAAAAAATAAAGTATGTCAACTAAATCCCAATTTGAATACTATTGTGTACTGTCTTCAAGGTTTCAGCAGAACATTGGATACAACTGGGGGATTATAGCGAGGTTTAAATTTCGCAGGGATGATTTGATATTCTATCTGCACTGCAAGCTAGTCATGCTGCATCAGATCAAATCCTGATTTCATTCTATTGCTAAGAAACCTATTGCTGCCTCCCAATCCTCCTATTCTTTCATTATGGGGATGTAATTTATTGAAGTGCCCTTGAGAGTTTGCTGTACAGAATGGCTGTAGCTTTATATATTTTAAATTGCTCCATAGTTGCAGAGTACTACTAGTTAATAGAAAGATAATGAAAATATGGAAATTAAATTAGCTTGGTGCCAGAGCTGAAAGAAGAGTTTCTCTAACTTGCCATGCAGCCCAGATATGGGTAAGTTTTAGAAAGAGAAATATGGTTTATAAATCATTCCATAGAGGCTATATATAGGAAGATTTTTCTGTCACCTTGCCCTCGGAAACAAATGAGATGATTTTTCACATGCTATATAGAAATGAGGGCATTCTAGGCATCAGGGATCTTTGCAGCAGGTCAGTGAAGCACTACAGCCGTGGTCACCAACCCATCGATTGCGATCGACTGGTTGATCGCGAGGCCTCGACCAGTCGATCGCGAGGTGTTCGGGCAACCCCGCCCCCCATTTCCCCCCACCCCCGAGAAGCCCCACTACCTACCTCTAGTGTAGTGCCGGCTTCCCGCGGGGTGGACGGAAGTCCTCTCTGAAGCCTGCGTCACTTCCGGGGGTTCCGGAGGTACGCGGGCTGCTCCCCCTCCCACAGCTCTGTTGCATGCTGGGGGAGGGGGCATTGGCCCTAGAGGAGGAGTGCAGAGGCTTCCCCGCGCCGCCGGCGCCGGAGGGGTGAGTTGGGTGCAGGGGTTTCCCTGCACCGTGGGAGCAGGAGTCGGCCCCGGGGTTTGGCCGTGCTGCGGGAGGGGAGGGGTTTGGCCGGGCCGTGGGAGGGGGGTTTGACCCCAGGGCAGGTGCCCGCAGGGGTTGGCCATGCTGCAGGAGGGGGTTGGCCGCGCTGCACCACGGGAGGGGGGTTTGGCCCCATCGCGGGAGGGGTGGTGGTTGCCCCTGGTGCAGGCTCCCGTGGGGGTTTGGCCCCGCTGCAGAATGGGGGGGTTTGGCCCCGAGGCAGGCTCCCACGGGGGTTTGGCCCCGCCACGGGGGTTTGGCCCCGCCACGGGAGGCGGGGGTTAGCCCCAGGGCAGGCACGCTCGGGGTTTCCCTGTGCCGCAGGGGGCCCGGAGGAGGCATGTGCTGGCTTCCCGCGAGAGGGGGAAAGGAGAGAGAATCCTGGGAGGAGGCAGATGCAGGTGACTCTGCTGCCACTGGCACCCTGTCCCCGCTCCCCAGACTCCACTCCCTTGTCCCCAGCTACAGAACTCTGTCCCCACTCCCCGAACTGTCCCCATTCCCCTGTCCCCAGCTACAGAACTCTGTCCCCATTCCCGTCCCCACTCCCCGAACTCTGTCCCCATTCCCCTGTCCCCAGCTACAGAACTCTGTCCCCATTCCTGTCCCCACTCCCCGAACTCTGTCCCCATTCCTGTCCCCACTCCCCGAACTCTGTCCCCACTCCCCTGTCCCCATTCCTGTCCCCACTCCCCGAACTCTGTCCCCACTGGCACCCTGTCCCCTTCTGCAGAATCCTGTCCTCTGCCCTCCCAGCACCCTGATCCCTCTCCCCTACCCCCAGCCACAGAACTCTGTCCCCACAAAATGTATAATTATAAATGCTTCATTTTAGATTTAAATAGCATGAATAAAAAACAGACCATTTATTTCATAACTATAAACACATGATTTTAATTTTATATATCGCATAATTTAAAATAAAGTGTTTATCAGAGTGTGTAAGTAAGGGCTGGGGATAGCAAGTGATGGACAGGAGGAGAATAGAGAGGGCAGGGCTTCAAGAAAGGGGCAGGGCTTCAAGGAAGGGGTGGGGTGGTAGATCTTCACCTGTTCTGAGATTTAAAAAGTGATCTTCGGTGTAAAAAGGTTGGAGACCACTGCACTACAGAGTGTGAAAGAAACACGTTTTTCAGTGGTGTTCTAAGGCAGGGGTGGAGAACCTCAAGCCTGGGCCTGGATGCAGCCTCTGACTTGCCTGGATACGGCCCCTGAGGCTCATGGGCCCCCACCCCAGCATTAGGAACCCCCCCCAACCCCCACCTGCTGCATGACTGAAGCACACAAAATCTACGGGTATGTCTACACTAGCCCCCTAGTTCGAACTAGGGAGGCTAATGTAGGCATTTGAAGTTGCAAATCAAGCCCGGGATTTAAATATCCCACACTTGATTTGCATCTTCCTGGCCGGTCGCCATTTTTTGAAATTTACAAGTCCAGACTAACTGCCTGCGTCTACATGCGGCAGGGACCTGGTAGTTCAAAATAAAGCCCTAGTTCGAACTACCTGTTAAACCTCATTCCAGGAGGAATAACAGGTAGTTCGAACTAGGGCTTTATTTCGAACTACTCAGTCCCTGCCACGTGTAAATGTGGGCAGTTAGTCCGGACTTGTACATTTCAAAAATGGCGACCGGCCGGGAAGATGCAAATCAAACGCAGGATATTTAAATACCGGGCTTGATTTGCAACTTTGAATGCCTACATTAGCCTCCCTAGTTCGAACTAGGGGGCTACTGTAGACATACCCTACTAGCCTGGGCCCCCCTAGACTTTGGTGTGTGAGAGGAATATGGGGTGTGTCTTTCTCCTTCTCAGTTGGGGGCTACATCAGTGAGGGGTTTGGATGGTTTTGTTTGTTTGCTTGTTTGTTTTTTGCTTCTCAAATGTGTGCAGCCCCTGGCTGATTTTTCTGTGGGTCAGTGGCCCCCAGCCCAAAAAAGGTTCCCCGCCCTTATTCTAAGGAATGAAACTAAAGGCAGAATGGTTTAAAAATAATCTGCAAGAATGATCCTAAAGTGTGTGGTCCCCAAGAGATTCATCACCATGAACTGGGATTTAGAGATTAAAACAAAGAAAACAGGCCAACTACTAATTCTACGATTCGTAATTAGCCTGGGGAACGCATTGCAACAAGACATAGTACAAAATGCCAGACAATAGGATTGTAAAAGGACTATATATTTATGTGTGTATCCCTTCCACCAAGTGTTAACAACAGCGACTTAAATTCCAGGTTGGATATGATGTATAAATTCTCCAACAGGCCTACTGCTCCAGTCCAATGCTGCTAGGTCTAATCCAGTCCAGTCACTGAGGTCAGGTCTGCTACCACTGGAATAGATCTGAACCAGTATGCCATTGTCAATTCTAACATGTCCGCTACCAGCAAACCAGATGAAATCCAGTCCCTGCTGATCCTAGGCCTGTTCCAGTCCATTAATACCAGCTCTGATTAGCCACTGAAATCAATTCCCTAGTGGAGCCTGAGATGTTGTGGTAAAGTTTCTTTCACTGTATTAGAAACCCAGAATAAAGCAAGACTCTAAGACAGCAATGGACATTCTAGGCTAGTGAGTGGGTTGTATGGGTGATCCTCCTTCATCTCAGTGGGCCACAAGATTGTCATAACTCGGACTATCTCCCAGGTTAGGGTAGTTTTGCTAACTACACTTCAGTACTTGGAATTTGCTGGGTCTGCCAACAGAACCGTAGCAGCGCTTTGATTGGCTGCAGAGGAAGCGCATGGCTCTCCCAGTCAAACGTTGTGTGCAATCAGCGCACACCTCATTTTACATGCCCTTGCTTTAGATGTGTGTCTCGTTAGTAGTACTGGAGTAGAAAAAAAAACCACATGAACAGAAACCAGCGGAATCTGTCAATCCTGTGCATGAGCAATGGGAAACAAAATGTCTCACGGCTGCACATAGAACCCCAATGGGACACAGGTTGCCCACCACTGCCCTAAAATATTCTCCTCTGTAGTGACTTTGGGCTAAGCTGCCCAGTCTGACCCCCGTGACTATCCCTGTGCATATCCCTGTGGCATAACGTTTCCCACACACACATAGAGACACACACTATTCCTAAGACTGGAACAAAAAGAAATCCCAAATAATACAGCTTTGAAGCCTTTACAAAATTATTTTGAAGCAAATGACAAATTGTGACAACCCTCAAAGCTCCTTTTTTCTTGCTATACAGTGACTCTGGCTCCTCTTCCCTTAACTCTTTGGAGCTTAAGTACAAATAACAAAAACATCAGCATTCACCCAGCCAGAATAAAAATGCAAAAAACGTATAAACCATCCTGCATGAGCAAGGGAGCCATTCACTTATGGCCAGATTTACAACACATCAGCAGATTTACCACTTCTGAAAAGCCAGCATTTTGATGCCAAAATGGGAGCTGAACTCGTTTGAAAATCTGGCTCTAGGTGCCTGGGATGAGGACAAAATTTCCTCCCTTCAGCTGTGTCTGGACTACACCTCTCTGTCGACAGAGAGATGTAGATTAGGCACGCTGAAATTGCTAATGAAGCAGGGATTTAAATATCCCATGCTTCATTAGCATAAACATGGCTGCCACTTTTTTTCAAAACGGAGGTTTTTTGAAAAAAACGGCAGTCTAGACGCAGATCTGTCAAAAATAAACCCTTTATCAAAAGATCCTGTATTCCTCAAAAAATGAGGTTTACAGGATCTTTCGAAAAAGGGTTTATTTTCGACAGATCCGCGTCTAGACTGCCGGGGTTTTTTTTGAAAAAGCTCCGTTTTGAAAAAAGCGGTGGCCGTGTTTATGCTAATGAAGCGTGGGATATTTAAATCCCTGTCTCATTAGCAATTTCGATGTGCCTAATCTACATCTCTCCGTCAACAGAGAGGTGTAGTCTAGACACAGCCTTAGGCATGTGTGTTGTGCTATTGTCCTACTGTTGCAGTTTTACATCTTCCACTAAACCATGTGATATTGGTCACTTTTGGAGACAGGTCACAAGAGGTGGACCAATGTCTGGTCCAGTCTATCATGTCCCTATGTTTCTAACTACTGCATGTGATTATTGATTGAGAACCAACAAGTGTACTTGGCAACAGCACAGAGGAAGACACAACCTAGAGACTGAGTGATTAATACTATAATCCAGAGTGGGACAGCATCAGTAAAACACAAATGGATGCACAGAGAGGATTGACATGGATATGATCATTCCAGCCAGTGGCCAAGTCCCATTCACATCCAGCTTGTATGATCCAGGTCAATAGACAGGTATTCATGGCCATTCAACCAGATGAAAAGTTGAGTCAAATCTATTACTAATTTTTAAAAAAAAACCTCAAAGATAACTGAAGCATTGACACTATGTTATCTTAGATAAGCAGTAAACAACTGGGGAATAGCTGAGATAAGAAAATGCAGCATAAATGAGATGCTGACGGACTATTTATGGTAAATGTAGGTACTGATACAAAATAATATTGATGGTGATTTGTCTCTTATCTGTTCATCTGACTTTATTCACCTTTGTTCAAATAGCTCACAAATTAACCTAATGCAGCCCAGAAACCTGTCCATGTTACCTCTTGCTTTTAATCTGGAGAATCACATTTCTACAGATTCCACCTCATGGAGAGTTAATATGTTTGGATTCCATCTAGACACAAAGGACAAAATCCTGGCCCCATTTAAATTAATGATAAAACAGTTCACTCAAAATGCTGGGAGGAATGCAATAGCGAGAACTATGATCTGGGAATATCCCAGAATATGAGACATCAGAAATGTACATTCCAAATCCTGACTGTTAGGGTGATGCTTTGACCTACTAGAATTTACAAAATGATATGTACCTGTTTAAAAATCTTTCGCTGCCTGCAGTAAAACATATTTTATCATTGTGCCTGCAAGAGAACCTTTATTTTTTTTCCCTGGGAAATTACTCAAACCACAATAATGTGTTTTTTCTGAATTAAATAGATAACTTTACAGACAGTTTTGTAATAAAACACAGATAACGCAGCCAACATAGCTTATTTTAAAAATTTAACATGCCATATTTAAGTCTCTTCTTTTGATTTGCAAGTTAATAAAACCCAAGCCTGTTGCCATAGGGAAATTAATTAACCATCTTTAAAATTAATGATGTGGGGAAGGTCAGAAGGCATTCATGGAAATAGTTAAGAGACACAGTAGAAGCATTTTCCAGCAACTGAAGTGGTGTTATAAGTCTTCCATATGATCTTATCTTCTGAAATAATTGTATTTTCCTGAAGGAGGGTTCAGCTTATGATAAGAGATAAGAGTAACTCAGATGGGATCTTCAAAGTCTGGGGGAAATTACTCGAATTACCAACTCTTTTGTTAACTGAAGCCACCTATGTCCCTCCAGAAAGGAGGAGATTGTGATACAAGATTCAGACAGCCTATGATTCATGCTGCATTATTCTCCCTCCTCTTTTTAAAGTGGATTTAATTCAGTTTAGTTTAATACACTGAACTGAACTGAATTAAGTCAACCTTAATTCTCAGTGAGAGTCCACACAGAGATATGATGTGGGTTAACTAATCTGCCTTAAATCCACATATTTAATTAATTCAGATTAATTTTCCTGAGTGCCCCTGTATAAACAAGCTATCAGTCCAGAAGCTGTCAGAAAGAAGCCTGGCCAGTGAAGTGGTGGCTTTTGTGCATGGGCTAGTTATTGCTGACTAAAACTTTGGACTCATCTCTCATAGCATAAAGACTAATATTAAATGGTATCTAACTTATCCTGCCCTTCCCTGACTGGTTCCAGATTGTTCCAAAATGGATTCTCCCCTTTCCTAGGCTCCCAGGGAAGGGCATCTTATTCCCCATTGGTTTCTGAGCAGACTCTGAAACTGCCCCTGGCTCCCCAGAGATAGTGTTCCCCCCTCCAGAACCAGCAGCTCACAGAGCCCCAGGAATTTAGGTGATCTCCTTGAGGGTTTCAGAAGGAATAACCAAAGACTGGAGAGGAAATCTTACTCATCCTTCTGAGCAGGAACTGAAATAGGGCTCTACAATGATGATAGGGGATATGGTGTTGGGGTAAAAACCTTTTGTGGTCATCCATGATCCTAAAGCACTGAGCCAGAAATGTATTAACCATGATGACCTGGCTAAATTCTAATTGGGTAAGTGTCTTCTTTATTCTCAAAACTCCTTCTTCGGTATCAACAGAGTGTAGTATTCTTCTTCACTTCATGTTCTAACCTAGTTGGATACACTTCAGAGTGTTGAATAGCCTTGCTATGAAATGTTAAGTACGTGCCGTGATTCTCACTACAGGGATGTAGATTAGGCACATCACTAGTGCAAATGAAGTGGGGATTTAAATATCCCACGCTTCATTTGAATAAAAATGGCCACTGCTTTTTGCTGACACGGCACTTTGCCAGCAAAAAGCGGCAGTCTAGATGGGGATCGGTCGACAAGGAAAGCCTTTTCTGACTGATCCTGTAAACCTTGTTGCACGAGGCATAAGGGATCGGTCCGAAAAGGCTTTCCTTGTCGACTGATCCCCATCTAGACTGCTGCTTTTTGCCGGCAAAGTGCTGCAGCAGCACAAAGCGGTGACCATTTTTATTCAAATGAAGCGTGGGATATTTAAATCCCCACTTCATTTGCAATAGCGATGTGCCTAATCTACATCCCTCTGTCGGCAGAGGGGTGTAGTTTAGACACACCCTAAGAGGGCCTGTGTTCAGGTCAATGAATTGATTCCTATACAAAGTTAAATGGTTTGGGTATTTCCTGGATGGAAGCTATATACAGATATAAGATATTGTAACAGATCATTGGGAGAGGAAGGTGCTAAATTGGTTGAATAATCTTGGTTATTTGCAAAGTCTAAGGGCAACAAGCAGATTTAAAAAGTAAATCTTTCTCTTTGAATATGAAGACTTTCCATGTTTAAATCATCCTCTATTGCAAGCATCCCATCCCCTGCTAACATCTTGTTATAAATAAGGAGCTAAAGCCAAGATCCTGCTCCCAGTTGCTAAATATCTGTTTGTGATGCAGTTGGCCAGCATAGCCTCAGCAAGTGGATTTTTTTTAAATGCAGAAATAATTATTTGATTTTTATACTGTTTCTCTTAAGTTGGAAATTAATATCACTGGTAATATTTACTATCTAGTAGAACAGTCACACAACTGCAAGGATGCTGTTTTCTTTAGAATGGTCTTCTTATTTCCTAAAATTATCCAAACCGATGGTGATTTAACACAAGGATATAATTCATTGTTTGTCCATGAACCAATGGATGACAATGTTACAGTCCCATAAAAGAAAATGCACTTGGTTAATTTACATCCCCACCCTTCTTGTTCCCTCCAAGGAGCCAGATAACGATTCACTTAATTGGGTTTGTTTGTTCAGTGGCACTTTTCTTTCATCTTAGTGAATGGAATGTAATGTCAATGAAAGTTACCAGCCTATTTGATACCTGGAAATTGGTAGAAACACCTCCCCCAAACTTCCTCCCAGATAACATTTTTGGAGCCTGCAGTCCTTTATTTATCCATAGGTTACACATAGTCTAGGTAGTAAAAATACGGTATTTGATTTGCAGGCACAATCAGCTATTTGCATATCCAAATATGATGGCATCTCCAGGTAACTGTTGTTGCAAAAAAGGAAGGCTTAGTGAAGGCTAAAAAATATGATTCCCAAATGTGCACCAGTGCTTGGGAGAAAGACTGTAGCCTCCACTGTGCCCATGACTTTGGATCCAGAATGTTATTTACTTCTGGCTGTGCGTCTCCAAAGATCTGTATCCTGTTTCATATTACAATGGGTTCATGTCAGTATCTTCCACAGCTTGGAGGCTTGGAACTAGGCTGAGCGGTCTCACACTCAACATGTCCTATTTGGAGGAAGAGGAACTGCAGCCCATGGGGTAATTTTTTGTGACATCTCTATTTAAGCCCTGCAAAAATCTTGCCAAGCTCTTCCAGCAAAGAAAAAGATCTGCTCCTGGTGGCATTATACTGCCGAGGCCAGAGCCAGTGGGATACACACCTGATATCTCTAACAGGAAAACTAAAGGGGAAACCTGAATCTACCAGCAGGAAGCAGCAAGAGACACAAACAGGGTTTCATGGTGCATGAAACACTCTGCTTTGTGCTGCTTGATACTGAGAGCCGGAGCTCAGTCCCACTGCAGACCTTGGCAAGAGGACTTCAAGGTGACATGGGACAGCCATCGAGGTTTCATCTCTCAGAGAGGCATTCCAGGGAAAGCTGAGGCGTGGTGCCAGAGCACAATTCACTTGCACAGAATGGCTCCTCCTCTCACAGGTAGAAGGGGTTCCTCCAAGGCAAGGGGAAGGCATGGTAGCAGAGGTCGGGTGGGAGGATGAAACTGCAAGGACACCCTTAGATTGTGTCTGATCTAGGGGAAAATAGCGGTCTTCAAACTGCAGCACTGAATGCCCTGCATGGGATTAACTTTTAAAACTAAAAGAGAAGGAATAGCATTTGCAAGGCGCTACCAGGCTATCCAGTGGAGACACTGCCTCCTACTTGACTGGATTCTAAAGGAGTCAATGAACCAACGGGTGATAATGTTACAGTCCCATACAAGAAAATGCACTATATAGACTCTCTCACACACACAGTCAGCATCAGTCTTTGATGCAAGACTAAAAAGATCAGACTAGAGAGCTCCAGCCACACTGCCAGAAGTAACATCCTGAGACAGGCCCATATTGAACACAGGTTAAGGGAGACAAGAAGAAATGGAGCCATTACTCAGTGTTTTCTAGAAAAAATAGGATTTCAATATTGGATCTTTGAAACGAGCAAGCATCATTTACTCCAGCCCATCTGTATCCTAGCCTGCCTAATGAATATGGATAGCGGAATCGGTGCCTGGAGTAGCAAACAGTGATCCCCTTCAACCAAGATGAATGGTCAGTGTTGCAGAGCTGGGACATTTAATTTGTCACCACAAGGCAGATAATATTAGACGAGAGAACAGTATTTCTCCCCCACTTGCACCTCCCTTGGTTGACAGGGTAATGGAAATCTTGTGGCGATAGGTGTCTTGTTTTTACAGAGCAGAAATCAGTAGCGAGTGGTGGTACATCTCAGAGGAGGATTTCTCTGAATTTGGTACCATTAACAGCACCCTTTCAAGGGAAAAAAGGAGGGAGGGAGGCAGGGAGGGAACTGGATGGCCCAGGGAATTTGGTGACTGCAGACATCTAGGCCATTGGTTGGAATTTAACCAGGGTTGACAGCAACCTACAATTAGTCACCTGTGGCTGGCTTATCCCAGCTGACTTGGACTTATTGGGCTCAGTCCAATGGGTTATTTAATTGCAGAGTAGACATTTGGGCTCAGGTTGGAGCCCACGCACTCTGATCCTCACCCCTTGCAGGGTCCTACCACCCAAGCTCCAGCCCAAACCCAAACATCAACACCACAATTAAATTGCCTCTTAGCCCAAGCCCTGAGAACTCAAATCAGTGGGCATGGGCCAGCCACAGGTGTAAAACTGCAGTGTAGACATTCTCAAAGTTAACTGTTTCATAAGCACAGACTGTGGTAAACACATGGATAGAAACCAGCAGGATTTAGTGACCTTACACATGGGCAATGGTCAACAAAATGTCTTGCGGGTCAATGATAGAACCCTGATGGGCTGCATGTTGCCCACCACTGCTGTAGAGGTAAAGACCTCCCTTAAAGTAACCCTTATCAGGTTCATTTAGATTTGAAATTCTGTTGTTGGTCAAATGATGAGGCTACCTTCATATTTCAGCGTTGCATCTTCCGGTCCAATATTTCACTCCAGTGACTCATTGAGTTTAAACAAAAGCTAATGCCCAATGGAGCATAGTATAAAACATATATTTTGAAATGTATGAGGCTAAATGAGATAAGGGGAACCCTCTGAGGACAACCCAATGATAATAAGGAAATAATAGATTTTCACAGAAAGTGAGCACTTCGGGCGAACTGATGAGAAAAGGAAAATCCTCAAGGGCTTTTATTATTTGCAAAATCTTACAGCGTTGTGTTGGAACATGAGAGGCTGTTTCAGCGCATGCATTGCATTCGCACAAGCCTGACATCCTCTTTCACAAACATGATCAAACCCAGAAATATTCATGTCTCGCATACCTAGTGGATGCCATCCATCAGACCCAACTTTAGCTGTGCTTTCATGAAAAATGCATGATATACAAAGTAGGATTCTTTTGATTAAGACCTGTATGTATTTGCTTACTAATTGAGCCAAATGACTTATCTCCCACACACAGAAAGTGAAATAATTGTTGACTAATACCACAGTTCATAGCACTCAAAAGCAAATGCTCTGTGTCAACATGATATTAATGAGTATTTCTTGTAAGGATGAGACTCTTCTAAACTAGCAGAGTTCTGCTCAAGACAACCTACGCTTATCTAGTTACTCAGCCCTCAGCATTTAAGCACCTGACTCCTCCTCTATCCAACTTGGATTCAAATCTGGACCTGAACTTTATAGAAGCATGCATTGTTTGGGACCAGAGTGTTAGTTTGGGCCCATCTCTTAGTTCCATAAGAAATCAATTTTAATCCCGCAGTTACATTTAGTTTGTATTTCTTTGGTGGTTAATTTAAAACGACTTCATATGCAGATCAAGTATCACACATGGTGGACAAGGCTGGACAAAATCTAAATTGCCCAGTGACTGCCCAGAGAAATCACCTGTCTGCCTTCAAAAGAAATTAAAAGGAGAAATCACAAACAGACCCAACTGATAGGCAGCACATGCATAATGCAAGACACCAGTTCATTGCTAATCCTTGGATGTGCTATTCAGCTTTCCATTTTTACATTCCGCATGAAGGGGCAGACTGGAGCATACAGGCAAACAGCCTAGGCACCATCTGGAACCCCTGCCATAACCTGTCCTACAAAGCAGGAGAAGGCCACTGAAGGACAGGGGACCCAAAGCCATGCTGCTTGCTACACTTTGCAAGCCTCCAGGTGACAAGCATCCCTAGAGACTTTGTTCTTCTGGCTGTAAGGTGGGTTGTTCTGGCTCTTGGCTCTGAGTTAAAGACTTTATGGGCTCATCTAGACCACGCTAAAGTGTCGAAAAAGGAATTTGCATATCTTCTTCTGATCTCACTTTCGAAAGCAGAGCTTTCAAAAGTGAAAGTGGTCAAAGCACAGTTTTTTTCGGCAACCCTCCCCCCCTTCTTCGAGAAACCACGAAAACCTAATTTTTTTAGGAAAAGCGGCTTTTTGAAAAAGGGGGTGTTGCCGAAAAACCACATCTTGATTACTTTCACTTTCAAAAGCGAGATTGTCGAAAGAGGATATGCAAATTCTGTGGGAATTTGCATATCCTCTTTTGACACTTTAGCATAATCTAGATGAGCCCTTTGAGATGGGTTAAGTGGCTCCTCCCCTTGCTAGAAAAAAGATAGCTTGCCAGCTAGAACTTTAAAGAAACTTGGAATTCACCAGGCCATGGTTGGTTGAAGGCTTCTAAAAGGGGATACTTGTTTGTTAATTTGGCATTGGCCTTTGTCTTCTCAGATTCTGTACACCCCAAGTCAGGGAAACATCACCGTTCAGGAGAGCAATTTACCATGTGCTTAGCTTTTAGCAAGTGCTTAAGTCACACTGAGGCCAATTGAACATAAGCAGATTCTTATTGCTTTGCGATGAACAAGTTTAAAATCATGCTTATGCGCTCTCGTGAACTGGGGTTTCCATTTTGCATCCATTCGTAGTCTCTCTAGTAAGAAAGTTTTGCTTGGAAACAACATCAGTGTGAGTCCTAGGACTTATAGACATGTGACCTGGTTTTCAAAAGGTATTGACTACCACTCATTCCCACTGTTTTTAGTGGGATCCTCAGGCCAAATGCTCTTTGATGCCTCTTGAGCCATTACCCATTTATAACCTTATGTGTTGCTGTGTGTCTCTATTATACCATTAAAACTAAGTGGATGCTAGATTGGATATGGAAGAAGAGGCACCAGTGTTCTAGGGGACAGAACAAAGAACTGGACTCAGGACCCACTTCGTCTCTCTGCTTCTATGTCCCCATCTATATATCAAGAATAGTACATCCCCAACCATTGTGAAGTGCTATGAAGTGCAACATTCCTTGTTATTATTTCTGATGGCTGGAACACAGACTTCCTAAAGTCTATTCCCAGTACCTAGTGACCATGGGTGAGCTTTTTCACAACTCTATTTACCCATCTAAGATTGTCCCAGATCCTTGAAGAGAAGCAGCTGTTAAGAAGACAATAACTCATTGACCAGTGAAATACATCCATGGTAGGCACAAAATTAATAAGACAAAATCATGAACCATATAGGGGAAATAACAACGCTGATAAAAAATAGGTTTTCCTCCAGGATACAAATCCTGCTTGATAAACCTGGTGGAATTTTCCAATGAGAAAACAAAGGGAAACAGACGGGGCGTGAAGGGAAGTCTACTTTGGCTATGTCTAGACTGCAGAGTTAAATTGGAAAAAGATACGCAATTTGCATATTGCATATCCTTTTCAGATTTTCTTTCGAAAGAGGCTTTTCTGAAATTTGGCGCATCTACACAGTGCCAAATTTTGGAAAAACCTGCTCTTTTGACACATTCCTATACCTCATAAAACGAGGTTTACAGAGATGAGATGTGGAATGAGGTGTAACAGTTGATTCAAACTAAGGACTTAGTTCGAATTAACTTTTAACTGCCGCGTGTAGCCGCGGGCAGTTAGTTTGGACTAGGGGATTTAAAAATGGCGCCCGCCCGGGAACATGCATATGAAGCCCGGGATATTTAAATCCCAGGCTTCATTTGCAAGTTCGAATGCCTACATTAGCCTCCCTAGTTCGAACTAGGGGGCTAGTGTAGACATACCCCAAGAGAACTCACACCATCTCTTGGATACAAGAAAACTCGCACAAACTTAGCCCAGAGGTGCCCACACTGGTTTTGTGCACCAGTGGGTAGCCCTGCAGAGAACTTGCTGCCGGGGCACAGTACCTGGCACAATGAAAATACAGCCCCACAACCCAGCAAACATTTACTACTTGCTTGCTGCTCACATGGCTCGGGCCCTTCTCTTTGTTTGAAGTGCCTGGGAATTGGCAACAAAATTAAGAGCAAAAGCAGCCTGGGTGAGGACACCTTCCATTCAAAAAGGACAATATATTTATTGCTCCTCAGAGCTGGAACAGACCCAAATTCTCCATGTGCATGTCATTTCTAAAAGGGCACATCATCCAAGACTGGCCACAAATTAGTACCGGGAATGAGTGCATGCCTGAATTTCAATGCATCTTTTCTTATTTTCTCATTAGTGTCTTTGCCACAAAGTCTGTCTCAGGACAATTTTATGACAGCCGAAGTGATGCTGTATTTACTGTGTAATATGGATAATTTGAACTCAAGCATGCATGCAGCCTGGTTATAGCTTAAATAAATCTTGGACCAATCAGACATTGTATATTTTGTGACTCAATATAGCAGAGATACTTCCACTGCAGGGTTTCAGCTGAGATGGCTATATGGTAGCCTTCAGGGCACAGGAGCTACCAGCCTCACCGGGCCCTGGGGCAAGATATTCAGGGCTAGCTCTGTGTTTCTGGAAGAGGCGGGGCCTTAGATGGAAGGTGGAGGGCTGGGGCAGCCAGCCCTCAGTGCCAACCGGACCACATCCTCCTGTGTGGACCAGTGCGGCACAGTGCTCCAGTGATGATTTAAAGGGCATGGGGCTCCGGCCACCACTGCTGCTGCAAGAGCGGCAGCCGGGAGCTCTGGGTTCTTTTGAATCTCCAGGCCCTGGGGCAGTTGCCTCTTCCGCGTCCTCCACTGTCAACAGGCCTGCTTCAGTGAAACTGTACTAAACAATAATCAGCAGTAGTAAATGTTTGCTGGATTGTGGGGCTGTATTTTCATTCTGCCAGGTACATTATGGACCAAAAAAAAAAAAGAGAGAGAGAGAGAGAGAGAGAGAGAGAAGTCCTGGCCCTGAGGATCTTATAATCTAAGTTAGGCCTAATAAAGTAACAGAGGGGTAGCATGTTAGTCTGTAACTTTCAAAACAACAAATAGTCCCTGTGGCATTTCAGGGTGCATCTACACTGCACTCTTAGCTCAAAATAAGCTATGCAATTTCAATTTCAAAATAGCTTATTTTGTAATTTGGCACTGTCCACACAGTGCCAAATTTCAAAATAAACTGCTTCTCCAAAACGTTCCTTAATCCTCTTGGAACGAGATTTACAGGCACACCAGAAGTATCCCAAAATAGTGCTGCTGTCTAGACATACCCTTAGAGACTAACAAATATATATATATATATATATATATATACACACACACACACACACACACACACACACAGTGTGTGATGAGCTTTCATGGGCAAAACCCACTTCATCAGTTTTGCCCACAAAAGCTCATGATACTCTCTCTATATTACTGTTAGGGTATGTCTAGACTACATGCCTCTGTCGCCAGAGGCATGTAAATTAGACTACCCGACAAAGTCAATGAAGCCGGGATTTAAATATCCCCGGCTTCATTAAAATAAAAATGGCCACCATGCTGTGCCGGCTCAGCTGATTGTCGGTACAGCACGGCACTCAAGACACGGATCGGTCGACAGGGAATGCCTTTGTTAACCGCTCTCGTATGCCTCGTGAAACGGCTAAGGATATTAGAGAGATTCCCAAACCTGAGCCATTCTTTTTAGGTGACAAATCTGAGGAATTGTCCCAGCTGGAGGTGTCATTAGAGTAGGTTTTGGAACAAATTGATAAACTTAACAGTAACAAGTCACCAGGACCAGATGACAGTCACCCAAGAGTTCTGAAAGAACTCAGATGTGAAATTGTGAAACTATTAACTGTGGTTTGTAACCTATCCTTTAAATCAGCTTCCATACCTAATGACTGGAAGATAGCTAACGTGATGCCAATATTTTTAAAAGGGCCCTAGAGGTGATCCTGGCAATTACAGACCAGTAAGTCTAATGTCAGTACCAGGCAAATTAGTTGAAACTATAGTAAAGAATTAAATTGTCAGACACATAGATGAACATAATTTGTTGGGGGAAATATGGTTTCTGTAAATGGAAATTATGCATTACTAATTTACTAGAGTTCTTTGAGGGGGTCAGCAAACATGTGGACAAGAGGGTATATATAGTATACTTAGATTTCCAGAAAGTCTTTGACAAGGTCCCTCACCAAAGGCTCTTAAGGTAAAGAACTTGTCATGGGATAAGAGGGAAGGTCCTTTCATGGATTGATAACTGGTTAAAAGACAGGAAACAAATGGTAGGAATAAATGGAAAGTTTTCCAAGAGGAGAGAGATAACTAGTGGGGTCTCCCGAGGGTCTGTCCTGGGACCAATCCTATTCAACTTATTTATAAATGATCTAGAGCATGGGTTCCCAAACTGGGGGGGTATGCCCGTCTGGGGGGGGGGCGTGAAGAAATTCCAGGGGGGGCGCGAGGTGATCCAGCCACACACACACCCCGTCAATCCCACCCCAAGTTTTGCTGCTATTTTGGGGGGGGGGGCATGAGGGTTTCTCAAAAATCAAAAAGGGAGGCGTGATGCCAAAAAGTTTGGGAACCACTGATCTAGAGAAAGGGGTAAACAGTGAGGTGGCAAAATTTGCAGAGGATACCAAACTGCTCAAGATAGTTAAAACCAA
Organism: Pelochelys cantorii; assembly: GCA_032595735.1. Taxonomy (NCBI): domain Eukaryota; kingdom Metazoa; phylum Chordata; order Testudines; family Trionychidae; genus Pelochelys; species Pelochelys cantorii. The sequence continues at coordinate 34,573,985 of CM064338.1, read as the reverse complement.
AGCAGACTGTGAAGAGCTTCAAAAAGATCTCACCAAACTAAGTGATTGGGCAACAAAATGGCAAATTAAATGTAATGTTGATCAATGTAAAGTAATGCACACTGGAAAAAAAAAGAATCCCAACTGTACATACAATATGATGGGGACTAATTTAGCTACAACTCCTCAAGAAGAGAAATCTTGGAATCGTTGTGGATAGTTCTCTGAAAACATCCACTCAGTGTGCAGTGGCAGTCAAAAAAGCAAATAGAATATTAGGAATCATTAAAAAAGGGATAGAGAATAATACAGAGAATATCTCATTGCCTCTGTATAAAACCATGGTATGCCCACACCTTGAATACTGTGTACAGATGTGGTCACCTCATCTCAAAAAAATATATTGGCATTGGTAAAGGTTCCAAAAAGGGCAACAAAATGATTAGGGGGGTTGGAATGGGTCCCATATGAAGAGAGATTAAAAAGACTTGGACTTTTCAGTTTAGAAAAGAGGAGACTAAGGAGGGGATATAACGGAGGTCTATAAAATCATGACTGGTGTGGAAAAAGTGAATAAGGAAAAGTTATTTACTTGTTTCCACAATATAAGAACTAGGGGTCACCAAATGAAATTAATAGGCAGCAAGTTTAAAACAAACAAAAGGAAGTTTTTCTTCACTCAGCACATAGTCAACCTGTGGAACTTCTTGCCAGAGGATATTGTGAAGACTAGGACTTTAACAGGGTTCAAGAAAGAGTTAGATAGATTCATGGAGGTTAAGTCCATCAATGGCTATTAGCCATGATGGGTAAGAATGGTGGTCTGGAAATGGATGACAGGAGAGCAATCACGTGATGATTACCTCCTTCTGGGGCATCTGGTAGTGGCCACTGTCGGCAGACAGGATACTGGGCTAGATGGACCTTTGGTTTGACCCAGTATGGCCATTCTTATATTTTTATGAAAACTGAAACCAAACACTGAAACTTTTTCCACTAACATTTTCCTCCTAATTTTCACATTTCAGCTGTAGTTGGGAGGGACAGTGAAGCGAGAGGGATGCTGGCATGATCTTCTTAGTCTTTTCTTAGGTAGTGTAGATTAATTAACCTTTGAACTTTTTTAATATTCAGCCATCACTTTCCAGTATTGAGCCCACCACTGTTATTTTCCAGATCCTCTTCCAGTGATTAGTGTGGCTGAAAGGTACCATTCTCCTCAAGCTTCTTTCCCTGGTCTCCTTGGGAGAACATTAAATGCCAGCTTTCAGCCATTGTCACCCCAGCAAAGGGTCAGACAAGAGCCCCACTAGAAAAGCAGCAAATTACCCCCCTCCTTCACCTCTCAAAGCCCTGGCTCTTTACTGGAGGATCTATAAAGAGAACATGGTCTTGCTATGATTTGTGCTGCTGTGCAAAACACAATCCCAAATCCAAATGAGCATAGTGATGAACAGACCAACTAAAACTTGTTTGTGGGGCACAGGGCGGCTGAGACTTGGTTCCTGCCCCATTCCCCATTTATTTTATAAGCAATGTCCAATTGCACTCCCCAATGCATCTGAATTCACTATTCTCAAAAAGTTTCAGAGAACATTTCCCTGAGACACTTTCATAATACAAGCCTCCTGGGGCAGCCCAATCTGGCTGCATCATCCATGGTTGAGGAGAAGCCAAAAAATCCCCAGCAGAGAATTTCTGCTGCATTTTTTTTTCATTTTGGCCTGAGCAGTGAAGTTATTTTTGAAAGCTGGATGAGAAAGCACAACTATACAGCAAGTCCCATGATCCAGTGCCCTTGGTGTTTCCCCAGCCCTTAAGCTAACACAAAAGGTTTTTAATTCAGCAGGAGGGATTCAAACAGAATCCACATCCAGTATAGTTCCGTCCAGTGTTCCCTGTAAGCTGTGTGCTTATGCAGCCGCTCAGGAGAGATTAAAATGCGAACCAACTGATTAGCAGAGCACCTACAGCAAGGTTTATATCTCTCCTGGTAGTGCACATTTACACATGCCTCAGTGCATATCACAAAATTTATTCCGCACATGGATGGAAAAGATTAGCCGAAGCATTGGTTACATCTTCATCAATACTAGTACACACTATGAAAAGCTAGACAGACATTTTGCCCTTGGATACATGATTCACTTTAATAGGTGTGTGTTCTAGCTGCTGGAGACCGAGTATATTGGAAAGAGAAAGAAGACCAGATATGCAACATTCTAATCCAAATACTAACGTCTCTATACTTCGAAAAAGAAGAAAAATTCCTAGTGCCTCAAAGGTATTATTAGGCATTTCAGTGTAACAGCAGCTCTGATTAATAAAACCTAATAGTTCCTAGAATAATAAATACTTCAGCTTTGGTTTATTTTCCTTATTATTTATTTTATTTTTGGTTTATTTTCCTTATTAGGTCTAACTTTTATAATACTAAGCACCATATCGGCAGAGTGCTTTAAATACGGAGATTAAAACAGAAATAAGAGCACAATAGATCATGAACAAAAAAATAAATAAAATGAAAGTGGTTGGCCACATGTCCTGAATTTCATTCCATTTTAACAATGCTCATCTCTGGAATGATACTGATTAACTGTCATGCACAAGAGGGTTAGGATGGGCATCTGTTGGGCTCCCAAATCTCTACAAAGCCAGGTTCACAAAGCCAGCCGCTGTGGTGTGAATCTACATTTTTATTATAGAATCATAGGACACTGAAAGGGACTTCAAGGAGTCATCTAGTCCTGACCCATGCACACATGGCAGGACTAAATGTTAGCTAGACCATCCCTGACAGATGTTTGTCTAGCCTGCTCTTAAAAATCACCAATGAGGGAGATTCCACAAGCTTCCTGGGCAATTTATTCTAGTTCTTTACCACCCTGACAATTAGGAAGTTTTTCCTAATATTCAAACGGCCCTTGTTGCAGTTTAAGCCCATTGCTTCATGGCCTATCCTCAGAGGTTAAGGAGACCATTCCTATCCTCCACACTTCCTGATAACAACATTTTATATGCTCTAAAAGCTACCTGCAAATTCATCAGCTGCAGTGCTGATTCAAGTCTGAAGTGAGCAGGGTTGTGTACACATACTCTGGCAGTAAATTTCACTTATGTTTTATTGGCCATGAAGAGTGGACACTAAATTTATGGCATAATCAGGTTCTAAAATTGTAAAAAATAACAATGCTCTTCCACGTCCCATGGTTGGCTAAGCTGCAGAGAACTGTCTCTTGCCCATCCACTTGACAAGAATTATTAGTGGAGTTTGCCACACTGTGATTCAGATCCATTAAGAAAAATCAGTGCAAGAACCTAAATGTTTCCAGCCTTCAAGAGAAGATAAAGTACTGATTACTGTCAGGAAATACAAACAGTGTAGAAGCTGCAAAGAAGAGGAACAAACCAATTTCTAAAGATGATTGTCTGTTCTTGCCTCATCAGAGCTCAACATCTTTAGGGGAGGATTTTGGTCCACTGGGAGAAATCTTCAAGGAGCAAGAGGCAAATGCCTGGGAATTCGCCAGAAGCTCAGCCAGTGTCTTTGAAGCAGATAGTACCAACGTTGGGATACTCCACTGATTTGGCTCAAGATGTCACCAGAGCCTCTCAGTGGAATTCTGCCTTTATGTGGAGTACTGCACAAGCCTTTCTCTTGGTTGTCTCTCTGATATCAATGACTTTGCTCAGTGGAGGGCTGTCACATCTGCCTCAGAGTTAAAATTCCCTTGAACATACCTTCTTCAGTGATGCAGATTCAATACAATGACCAAACATAGTCCAATTAGTGATGGTACTGAATTGGCAAGATGAGATCCAAACTTCCCCCCCCCCCTCAAAAAAAAATCTAGGAAAGAGGAGGCTGGGAAAAAGGAACTAGTTCAGATCTTGTGCTGTACTTTCAGCTAATGCTTGTGAAATTTCCAGACCCAAGAGGTTCAGATTTTCATGTAAAAGACTGGATGCTTAGCTAAAATACATCTTTTAGGATTCAATCATCACTAACTACCAACTAGGGAGCCAACTTCTGCAACAGAATGGACCATCTATGATGCAATCCAAGGAGAAGAACTCCATCTAAAATAGCAACATGTAAAGATAGATACGAGACTTTTATTCATAATTTTAGACCAGTCAGGACCATTCTGATCATGTAGTCTGACCTTCTGCAAAACACAGACCATAAAATATAATCCAGTAATTGCGACATGAAGCCCAATAAACCTTGCTTAAACTGCATGGCTTTTAGAAAACATCTCAGAAGACTAAATGATGGGAGAATTCGCCATATCCTGGGGGATGGTGCATGCTCACCATCACAGAGATGGATAGAAAGCAATATGGTCTCTTCCACAACCCTCTGCATCTAAAGCAAGGCAAACTGAGTGAAGAAGGTCACCCTCTCTCGGCTGGATCCTTTGGTTTCAGTTTACTTCACAAGTGAAAAATTTATCTTGGAAAGACATTCCTAACCCTCAGTCAGTGCATGACATTTTCAAACAATGTAAACTCACACAGTTTATCAATAAGTGACTCATTTTAGGAGTAATTCCTCTGGCAGCCACTGAAGAGAGCTTTCCTTGATCCATTAGGGACACCTGCTGAGAATCACTCAAATTTTAAGCGGACAGTTGTTTCCTTATCTGGAATGAACCATTTAAACACCTGGGTTCCCTCTTTCATGTAAAATCATGCCAGGAATCTGGGATGCAGATTTTTGCAGCTTGAGGCAGTATTTAAACTCAAACTCCCTCACCTAATATTCTATTAATTTAATAACCAGGCACTCATTATTTGAAAAAGCACCAGAGACAATAGCTTGTTGGCATTAGACATTTTCCTGAACTGCTGAAGTGTGCTTTAAAGAAAAAAGAAACAAAAGCATTGTATTGGGTTTGCATGTAGAATTATCAAAAAGGAACAGTGGTTCTTGGACAATGCAAGGCTTTTAAGCTGTTCTTCCATGAATATTTCTGCCCTCCCCTTCTCACCCCCTCCAACTGGCTCATCCTTCTAGGATGTTCTGTTTTTCTTTACGCAAACTGGTTGGCTCCTTTTATTAAGCCTGACATGAGTTTCAATTGTGTTTTGAATTGCTTTTGCACACCCTCCTGGATTGTCCATTGGGAGAGGGAATCTTCCTAAAACATGTTAAAATGTTATTTTTGAAGTGAATTTGGGATTCATGAAAGATGCAGGGTTGACAGCCCTTTGTCTGGATTCATTTAAAGTGTGCCCACTGACGTGTACAGATACCAGGTATTGACATTTACATGCAAATGCCCATTGTTTGTATTTAATTCTTTCCCGATGCATTGAAACTAATGTTCTCTGTACCTCTGAATTCCTTTCCACTCATTCAGCCAGCCTACCTGCCATGAGACCATGTGTAGAATAGATAGAGAGATTAGACAGATAGGAAAAATCTGGCAGAACTGATTGGTTTTGCAACCCATTCTGAAGATCCATATATTCAGACACTGATGGGCCAATGTAGGCAGCAAATTCCAGAGCTGAAGAGGATCCTTGAGTGAAGATGTATTTCCTACAGCCCCCTCTAATCCCTTTGGCCAATCTTAGTTGCCAGGAGTGGTGGGTATAAGAGGCGCAGAAGGCATTGTCTTCACAAACCACCCGCCTGGCCCCACCCATACTCCAGCCACAGAACACCTACTGTAGGTGTTCTGGGGGCAGAGTGTTGCTGCCTCTGAATGCCTACCCTCCTTACGCTCCAGAGCTAGGGAGGTTTGGGCCACATACCGCCCCACCTCCCTGCGATGGAGGGACAGGGCTTGGGCAGAAGAGGCAGAGCTGGGAGTGGGGTTGGCCCATGTCAGTTGCTATGACATCAGAGGAAGAGAGGGCTTTCTCCATATGAGAGGTAGAGCACAGACAACAATAGAACAAGCTTACACCACTCTGTCCAAACCAGACGGGTGGTACCTGCCTACAGTGTTCCCTCTAAGCTGTGCACTAGTGCAGCCACTCAGGCGAGAGTCCAGTGCTGATTAGCAGAGTTCCCACACGTAGGTTTTCTGTTTCTACTGCTGGTGCACAGTCACACATGCCTTAGTACACATAAAAATGTGTTCCACACATGGCTGGAAAAGATTAGAGGGAACATTCCGGCCTATAGAGTGAAGCAAATGCAAAAATGCTTATGGTCTCCAATGTGACCAAGAAACAACAAAACTCTGAACTTAACCATCCTAGTAGCCTCTTACAAGCAGACTGCATTGCTCTGTTTCTCACTGGTCTCATCTAGTGTGAGAGGCTTAGCTCACTGCTCACAGCTGTGATGTTCTATCAGCTTCAGTTACTGGAGCTTTTCTTCTGTTTCACTTGGATTAATGAGTCAAACATTCCTTGAAAGCCACAGCCCAGCAAGAATAAGGGCAGGTTTCCCAGATACACATAATACCTGCTACAAGGCAACGCCTGCTTTAGTTACTGGATCATTACTGCAGCAGAGAGACATGCTGGTAAGGAATAGAGATCTCTTTCAAACACATTTATTAGCTTTGCTAGGGTGTGTTTGGGTTTTTTTCCTCCCTGCTAAATATATAAACGTGAAACTGGCTGCAAGTCTGTTTATGTAGCATGTTTATTCGATGAACTGTATTGTGCCTTTTAGTTTTGTGAATTCTGTGTGCTAATCCTTGGGAAGAGACTGTCCTCTCTCAGCTGTTGCGTTATATCATGGAGACAGAGCTGTACAGTATTTGGTCATTCATGGCTCAACATGGGAACTCTGCATACCTCCATGTTGTAACCTTCCATCCTTTAGAAAGAGGACTGTTGCCAGAACAATACAAACACACATGCACTTCCCAGAGAAAGCAAAAAACAGTTCTAAGCATCAATGCACAGCTAATGATGTCCCAGAAGCAGAATTTGAAAGACCTATCATTGCCACACACAAGGTAGAGCTTATGGGGTAATGACACAATGAGGTGGCTTTCTTTTTATGTTTCTATTTTTCACATACCACATGGTGGGTAATAATAGGAGAGGCCTCCATGTTACTCAAATACACTGGCTCGTTTTTTGGGAGAGCTGTTTAGAAAGATGTTATAACTGCAGCTAGCATTTAAGCCACATGCACACAGACTGACCTCCTGGAAGGTCCTCCAAACTCTTCCTTCCTGCAACTTGTACTCCTTCCTTCAAGTACCATGCAGGTTGCCACACTAATGTCATTTTGCATAATTATGGGGGTGAGGGGTTTCCTCCCTGAGGCAAATACTTTCAGGACCATATCCTCAGCTGATGTAAATCAGCATAGCTCCACTGCAGCTCAGGGAGCTACTCTAATTTACACCAGCTAGGACAGTGTTTCTCAACCAGTGGTACAAGTACCCTTAGGAGTACTCAAGAGAAGTCTGGGGGGTACATCAACACAACTGAAATTTGGAGAAAACTGAATTTTTGTTTTAAGTTTTATAGCGCTTTATTATTTTTATACTTTTTATACCCAAAAATTTCATCACCTGCCCAGCTACAATTAAGTTGTTTAAACAAATGTGTTACAATGGTAGAAAAAAAATTTGTGTGTCTGAAAACTGTAGGTATGGGGGGTACTTATAATTTTTTAAGGGGTACTTTATAAATAAAAGGTTGAGAAACACTGAGTTAGGAAACTCTGGCCCATGGTGTTTAAAATATATAAATGCCGGTGTGATAGCCATAATTTTAGCAGACAGACTGAGTATTGAAGCAGGGACTTTCAAAGTTGTTATAGCTTGAGCCACTGAAGCTAGGAAGGTTTGGTGACAAAAGTGCTGTCAATATGCAAAAGTTACCAAAAGTGAAAAGCATTCAGACCAGTTTCTCTGCTTCCATTGTTAACATTTCATGTCCACATTGCTAACACCTTGTCAACAGACAGAACAAAGCAATGTGGGAAAGCATCCCAAGGTGCAGTGTTGTGGGAAGGCAGAGCTGATCCCTGCGCTACTTGGGATTCCCTTGTAGCTTTGAGCTCTCCATGCTGAGGAATGTCAAAGTATCACAGCAATCTGTCTAGCCCTCCCCTGCAGCAGCAGAACAGAATTTATTTGTTTTCTGTTTGTTCCCTAAATGGAGCAGCTCACTCAGCTATCAGATACTTTTGGGAGCTTTGAAGGGAGAGGGGCACATCTCTGCAGGGTAGTGGAGATCACAAAACACTGAGTACAGCCATCAGGCCAGGCTTTGTGGAATACCGGTGGAAACCAGTTTAGTCACAAAACGAAGAGCAGAGTCCACACTGGCTCTCTGTGGATAATAAAGGGAGGGAAAAAGACAAAAGTCTCTCGCAAGGGTGGACATTTTTTGTGGCCAAACCTGGGTGTTTTTCCCAAAAAGGTCACATTAAAGTGTAAACGTTCACTGTTTTGTTGCCAAAAGGCAGGTTTTGATCACAAAACATGCCATTGTAGACAAGGCCTGTCACGAATAGGGGGAATGCTGACCAGCACCCAGTGACTAAGGGATTAACTCAGGTACCTAGCAAAGATGTTGGCCAGGGGGCCAGAAGAGCCAATCAAGATAGAGGCTTGAAATTTGAATTGGATATAGATTCCCTGCCTGCTTTCTTTGTGTGGGAGAGTTACACCAGGAGTTGAGAGACACAGAATGGTCTAAACCCAGACAGGACTGACATTTCCCCCACCCCACTGGAATTCATAAGAACATAAGAACATAAGAATGGCCGTACTGGGTCAGACTAAAGGTCCATCTAGCCCAGTATCCTGTCTGCCGACAGTGGCCAGCACCAGGTGCCCCAGAGAGGGTGGACCGAAGACAATGATCGAGCGATTTGTCTCCTGCCATCCCTCTCCAGCCTCTGACAAACAGAGGCCAAGGACACCATTTTATCCCCTGGCTAATAGCCTTTTATGGACCTAACCTCCATGAAATTATCTAGCTTCTCTTTAAACTCTATTATAGTCCTAGCCTTCACAGCCTCCTCTGGCAAGGAGTTCCACAGGCTGACTACACACTGTGTGAAGAAGAACTTTCTTTGATTAGTTTTAAACCTGCTACCCATTAATTTCATTTGGTGTCCTCTAGTTCTTCTATTTAGGGAACTAATAAATAACTTCTCTTTATCGGACCTCCCCACACCACTCATGATTTTATATACCTCTATCATATCCCCCCTCAGTCTCCTCTTTTCTAAACTGAAAAGTCCCAGCCACTTTAACCTCTCCTCATATGGGACCCGTTCCAAACCCCTAATCATTTTAGTTGCCCTTTTCTGAACCCTTTCCAAGGCCAAAATATCTTTTTTGAGGTGAGGAGACCACATCTGTACATAGTATTCAAGATGTGGGCGTACCATAGTTTTATACAGGGGCAGTAAGATATTCTGGGTCTTATTTTCTATCCCTTTCTTAATAATTCCTAGCATCCTATTGGCCTTTTTGACCGCCGCTGCACACTGCGTGGAAGTTTTCAGAGAACTGTCCACGATAACTCCAAGATCTCTTTCCTGATTTGTCGTAGCCAAATTAGCCCCCATCATACTGTACGTATAGTTGGGGTTATTTTTCCCGATGTGCATTACTTTACACTTATCCACATTAAATTTCATTTGCCATTTTGTTGCCCAATCATTCAGTTTGGTGAGATCTTCTTGGAGTCCCTCAAAGTCTGCTTCTGTCTTGACTATCCTAAACAGTTTGGTATCATCTGCAAACTTTACCACCTCACTGCTTACCCCTTTCTCCAGATCATTTATGAATAAGTTGAACAGGATTGGTCCTACTTGGGGGACACCACTAGTTACCCCTCTCCATTCTGAAAATTTACCATTTATTCCTACCCTTTGTTTCCTGTCTTTTAACCAGTTCTCAATCCAAGAAAGTACCTTCCCTCTTATCCCATGGCCATGTAATTTACACAAGAGCCTTTGGTGAGGGACCTTGTCAAAGGCTTTCTGAAAATCTAAGTAGACTATATCTACTAGATCCCCCTTGTCCGCATGTTTGTTAACCCCTTCAAAGAACTCTAATAGATTAGTGAGACAGGGCATGGGAGTGGACTAAACAAAAAAAAAATTAGAAGTGAGGACCAGGGAAATGTGAGTCTAGTCACATTCAGGGTAATTTTTCTTTATTTTGTGGTTTGATTTGAACTGCTCTGTGTGATTCTATGCTTCCCCTCCCCCTTTAATATCTAAGCATTGTGCCAGAGATGTTCTGTGGTTTTTTTATTTGTTTTCCTCAGTTGCTCTGTAACATCTAGCAATCAAGTATGCTTTTTCAAGTTTATCTTTTGTTTTGTAATAAAAATCACTTTTTTTAAGGTGATGCTTTGATTCTTGTGTCCTGGAAGGTCTGTCTGTGTGTATCTGCATGCCTCTGAGTGAGGAGTCAGCTACCATAGACTGCAGCCTACTTTTCTCTTTTATTTTTCAAGCTCTTTGGGGGCAAAAGAGCATGGAGTGCCCCGGGGGTAGATCCAAGTGTTCACCCCTGTTTTTTTAGGGATCAAAAAGCACTCGGCGGAAGCAGCAAAATTTCCAAAATCTGTGTATTAGGCTATTTAGGGGAAGTTTTTGTAACCAGTGCCTGTACAGGCAAGGTTTTGAAGTGCTCTCGTGGGCCCTCACCTTCTGCGTTCATAGTGCCAGAGTGGGAAACAGCCCTGACAAGCGCCAAGCCAATGATCCTTAACCTGAGGCTGTCATGAGTTCAAATTCTTTGATAATCAGGCACAGAAGGGGACACATGACACATGCTTTACAGTGAGTAACACCAAAACCCAGGAGCAGCTCAACAACAGTAAGCTAGAGTCTACCCAATATTAACACAACAAACATGTTTGAAATGGAAATCCTTTACCTATCAATGAGAAACCATTACAGCCTCTTCCCAACTTACAAACCGGTTACGGACCAAGCAATTGGTCATAACTCAGTTTGTTCCTAAGTCGGACCCCATAGAGTTACACACGACCACGCTGTTCGTAAGCGCGGATCATGTTTGTAACTCGGGGTCCGCCATTTATGACAGCTTCAGTTGTAAATGCAAACGGTCATAAGTCGACCGTTCGCAACTCGGAGACCAGCTGTACCAAATTAAAATCCTGGACTATATCCTTTTAAAGTTAAAATTTCAGTCAGCCTCTGTTTGTTTGCTCACACAGACTCTATATTTGCAAGCATAAGTGAGACATTGAGTTCTCTAGTTTAGTCAGTTGACTGTGCTAAAACTTGATGCTTCTAAGATGAACATTAAGGTTGAAAAGTTGACCCTTAAAATCTGCAGCCAAATTCAGAGGACTGGCAGCATTTTTTTACAATAAGAAGCAAAGCCTTTCATATGAGGGGATAGGCTTTTGGTTGAGGAGACGGTGTTATGAAATCACCCCATCTTGGGATGGGTTTACCTAACAAGAAGGTATGAGCATTTTACTGCTATTACTACTGAACAAACATGGAGAGTCTCTGTAAGATGAAATGGTAAATTCCAATAAGCAGGAGGTGACTGAATTGAGATGTACCAATCATTTCACATAGTCCAAACAAAACCAAACAGATGATAATGACATTCAGTGAATACTAACTTTGGTCAGATTTGAGCCAGAAAATGAAAGACTCCAAAAACTATTACAAATCCCAATTCCCGAGCCATCCAAGCTAGCCAGTAACTTCTAAAAAGAGATAATGCATTCAGAGGAGGTTGCCTACTTTTTTCCTTGCTACCAATCCTCCAGGCATTTATATCATGCTTATTACTGCAGTAGCCATGTGCCTTTACTGTGCTACTCTACACAGTAAAGTCTGAGAGCTACAGATGGTGTACATAGGAGTGTTGTAAGCAAGACATGAGAAGTAATTCTTCTGGTGTACTCTGCACTGATTAGGCCTCAACTGTAGTATTGTGTCCAGTTCTGGACTAGACATTTCAGGAAAGATGTGGAGAAATTTGAGATGGTCCAAGGAAAAGCAACAAACATGATTAAAGATCTAGAAAACATGACCTATGAGGGAAGTTTGAAAGAACTAGGTTTGCTTAATCTGGAAAAAAGAAGACAGAGGGGGCATGATAACAGTTTTCAAGTACCTAAAAGGGTATTGCAAAGAGGGGGGAGAAAAATTATTGTCCTTAACCTCTGAAGATAGGTTAAGAAGCAATAGGCTTAAATTGCAGCATGGGAGGTTTAGGATGGACATTAGGAAAAAACTTCCTGTGAGGGTAGTTAAACACTGGAATAAATTGCCTATGGAGGTTGTGGAATCTCCACCATTGCAGATTTTTAACAGCAGGTTAGATAAATTTCTGTCAGGGATGATCTAGATGGTGCTTTGTCTTGCCACGAGTGCAGGGGACTGGATTTGATCACTTCTCAAAGTCCTTTAAAGTTCTATGATTCTTCGGTTCTGACCCAGACCCTGGACCAAACAGTTGTGGATTTCAGACTGTGTTCTGTTGAAGCTCTTACATGGCTTCTTTTGCCATCATGTCTGAGACCGACATCTGAACCAAGTGGCTCAAACCCAGCTCTCCTGAGTGGCTGTGCTTCCCAAGTTTTAGCCAGATGGTCATTCCAATTGGCTTCAGTCAGAACTGTGCAGCAGAAATCCCACACAAAGCTTCTAGCAAACGAACGTTCTCCAGAGAACCAGTGTGTCCAACAGACAGGAAAAGGGTCACAGCCATGAGAAATGGGTTCTGAGTACTTTCCCTTCACACACACAACCTTACTCTCTCTCCAAACAGCTGTGAACCAGCTGAAACATAAGAATCCTGCAATCTCTCTCCTCCAGACTACACAGCCCGTGCAGGGTTTAAGGTGATTACACAGTTATTTTTTGTGAGAAAAAGCCAATTGAGTGGGAGAGAGAAATGGGATTTATTTCTCACCGAGCTATGGAACAGATTATTACTAAGAGCACTAACTTATCTGTCTTTGCACTATTTACCTTCATTATAGGTTGAAAATGGGAAGCCATTTTTCACAAGTCTCATCTTTAGCTGGTTAGAAATGAAACTGCTCAGAGGTGGTATGTGCCACAGAATTAGGACTTCCATTCTCCAGGGTACCTGGCCTCTGCTGTTCTCTGTTTACCAGTTGCCAGTGCACTTCCTTCTCCCACCCCCCGAACCCATGGGATTCCAAAGCTACTGTCCCCGAGCTTCTTTTGAGATACATAGAGCAAAACCCACGACAAAGATCAAAATGATCAAAACCAAAAGGTAGTCACAGCAGTTTCAATGGGATGATAAAAACCAAGCAGCTTGACATGGGAGAGAGAGGTTTCAAAACTTTCTAAATGGACTAAGTAGCCAGAGTCTCTTCCACAACAGGTCAGGTGGGGTCTTCATTCTTCCACACTGTGATGCCTCCTCCCCATGCTTTATGAAAATTGGCTTATGAAGATGAATAACACAAAGATGCTTTAGACAAAATACCTCATGTCACGTATCAATTTTAATGTTACGATCTGCTGGATCTGCATATCCTATTTTGGTGCATGTATTTTTTTATGTAAAGTCAAAAATATGAAATATGAGACTGTTAATAGTTTTAAATGTGCTATTGAGAGCCATTACTGGTGCCCAGGAAGCCTTAATGACTTGGTGATCAACTTAATCACATGTAAAAAGCCTTGTTTGCCCTGTAAGTCTAAGTAGTGATTGGCCCCAGGAAAACATGTGATCATAGCTCCCGGTGCTAGAATCCATCTTGAACCTGGTACATTTCCATGGAAGGGGGATGTAGAACAAAAGATTCCTGCCCTGGGGAAAAGTCTATTTAAGCAATGGGGAGCTATCATCTCTTTGTCTTCGGCTGGCCTGGCACATTCCAAAAAGATACAAAGAGGGCTGGAGACCCAAGTCAGGATAAAAGGGTTTGTCTCTGATTATACCTGAAATAAGAACAGCTCTTCAGGGTAAGAATCTGCTTGCAATAAGTTTTTTAGTGAATTAGAACTAGCTATGCATTTTCTTTTCATTTTGATTTAGTACTTACTTTGATCTGTCTGTTCTCACTTACAACCACTTAAATCCTACTAATGTTTGTACTTAATAAAAACAGTTTTGTTTATTGTCAGGTCCAGTGTAAATAATTGTTACCTGGGGCGGGGGGGACAACCACTGTGCATATTTCCCTTTCATTGATATAGGGGACTTACCCAATGAGCTTCCACTGTGTAAAACTTTGACACGGAGAAAGATGGATTCATTTGGGGGTTGGTTTCCTGGATTCTGTGCCCTAGAACTGCATCCTTCCTGAGCTGAAGTGTTTCAATGTCTACATTGCTCTGCAGGGTGAATGCTAATCCCAACTCTTTGCCTTGTCTGGTGGAAACCAGAGGACCTGGCCCACCAGGACAGGGGGCGGGGAGCCCCAGAGAGATAGAAGACAGGTGTCAGTAGCATGATCAGCACACTCGGGACAATCCCATGGGGACTTCTGTGACTGCTCACCATCACTCACCCCCCCACACCCTTCCTAATTACTGCTCCACTGTTTTAATTAAGCCTACTATGCCTTGTGTTTAAAGAGTGGACTCAGTTGTGACAATTAAGCTACAATTCTCTGAAGGGTACAACATCTCCAGAACAGTCAAGGGAACTGCCCCATCTTCCAAGGGAACTTGGGGAAGTTGTGACATTTTAACTTTGCCTTTTTTAACTGTTCAGAACCATTTTTCCCCCTCACTGCAGCCTCAAACTAAGCTTTGCTTCCTACTCCAGGTCTGAAGGCCAAAAAGGGACCATTATGATCATCTAGTCTGACCTGCTGCATAACATAGACCGAGAATTTCACCCAGTGATTCCTGCATCAAGCTCATAATTTCTGATTGAGTTAGAAAGACTTGCAAGCTTGATTTCAGTACAGGTTGAATCTCTCTAATCCAGCACTCTCGGGACCTGACTGATGCCAAAACAGAGAATTTGCTGAACAACAGGAGGGCAATATTTGTCTAACAGCATTTCTAACACTTCTGCTGCTCACTGGGCTCTTAGAAGACATTTAGGGATAAATTAGAGCTAAATAACAGCACAGAACACTGAGCTCCAGGACTGGTGGCTGTGAACAAACTTTAAAAGACCACAGGAAGCTTTACCACACCCATGATAAGTGGACATCTGGCTAAATAAAATCATGCCAGACTATGGATGTTGCTGTACCAGAGAGTTCCGGACTAAAGAGGTTCAACCTAATATTTCAAATGATGGAGCATCTAACCGCTTTCCCCCTGTAAAATGGCTCCAAAAAGTTCATTGCCTTCCTAGTTTAAAATGTGCATATTATTTTTATATGAAGTGATCTAGCATCAGTTTCCAGCTATTATATCTCATGGTTTTATGTGCTAGATTTAAAAGCTCTCATCCCTCAGAAATCTGCTCTCCATGTATGTACTTACAAACTTATGTCTTAATCTCCACTTTGGTAAACTAATTTGATCAAGATTCTCATATCTGTCACAGGAAGCCACCTTTTCCAGACCTTGAACCTTTCTTGTTGCTCCTTTCCAGTTTTTCCACATCATGATTTTCTTAATGGGGATGCCAGCACTGAACAGCACCAGTAAGGGTCTCTTCAATATCTAGGGAGACAATATTATCTCCCTACTCCCGCTTCATATGCCCCGGCTTATGTATCCCAGGCTATGTCTATACTATAGAGGGTTTTTTGGAAAAATGGCCGTTTCTCCAAAAAAACTTCACTTACGTGCACACTGCAATCATGTTCTTTCAACAAAAAAATTGAAAGAAAAGAGGGGTTTTTCCTACATTGGTAAACCTCTTTCTATGGGGAAGAAGCCTTTTTCTGAAAGCTCTTGCAGAAAAAGGCATGTGTGGATGGGAAAGACGGAGTTCTTTTAAAAGAAGAGGAAAGAGGAAAAAGTACAGGTGTCCTGGTGTCCACTCCATCCATAGTAATCATAGTTTAAATGCGAAATAGCGTCCATTCAGTGTGGACGCTATCTTTCAAAAAAGCAGATCACTTTTTTGATGCACTTTGGCAGTGTGGACACTTTCTTTCGGAAGAAGTTTTTTCAGAACATCTGTTCCGGAAAAGCTTCTTCCAAAAGAAGCCTGCAGTCTAGATGTAGCCCCAGTGTCATGGTAGCCCTCTTAGCCAAAGTATCATAGGTTTCCCTTTTCTTTTGATTTCCAACTGGCTGTCAGGAAGTGGTGCCATGAACACTGTTTAGATGCTTATCTGAGTCCCAGAGAAAAGCCGGGGCTACTGCCATTTGTTTGTTTATGTCCTTGTGAGACCACCCCCTACCGCACAAAAGTAATTACATGGATTTTAGATACAGAAACATGAAAAGTAAAGGTCAACTCTTCAGCCCTGACAGTTTTGACAGCTTCTCTTGTCAAAGTGAAGAGGGTTTATAAGAGATCCGTGGCTGGATTTCTGTGCCCCTTCATGCTTTGTGTTATTTAATTAGCAGAACTGTGTAACTTTGCTTTCTGGTGCTGTCACCCCAAGAACACAGTAACTGACATTTGATCCTCTGAGAGAGAGAGTACAGTTTATTATGTAGATAATAATTCTCTGCAATTATATACTGGAGCAACCTTCTTCCGAGTATCACAGCAGAGCACTTTCTAAGCATTAGTTAATTAAGCCTCACAACATGCCAGTAAGACAGGAATTCAGGGGCAGGTGCTGTAGAAGTGCAAATTATTATGATAATTATGACTATTGTGTAAAAATTGAAATATAGAGGCACTAATGACTTCCGTTCTGTTCACCCCAAGATAACGCAGCATGATAGAAGAACAGGGTGGGAAACTCAGCAGTCCTGCTGACCAAAATAACCATATAACATATGACCACCATCTCACTATGAAGAGAGAGAAGCTTCCTGGAAACAAAAAAACTCCGCATTCTGAAGGTTTAACAACTGAAATCATAGTAAGCACTGAGCAAGGGAAGCAATCTCCTATATATTTTAGAGAGCTTGTCTGTTTGTTCAAGAACTCCTAGCAATAAGAGCTAGGACCACCAAATTTGATATATAGTTTCCTCTTATCATAACTTAAAGGGTCTGATTGTGATGGGAAAACAGGATGTGCCTGGAATGGGATTGCTTCTCATAAAAACAAAACAGAAAAGAGACAATCACCAGAGCAAGAACAATCCTCAAAACTGACATAACTGAGCAAATGTTGAAAGAGACTGAACCAAGATGAGCCAGAAAAATAGGAGGAACCTACAATAGGTTTGTTTCTCAATAAACCTTACAGAAAAGAAATAAAGCAGACTTCTGGAGTTGTGCTGTTTTGACACAATGCTTAAGGTTTGAAACTAGAAGAAAATGTTATTGGAAGCCAAAATGACTATCGCCCCTTTTTGTTAAAACATAGTCAATGATAAAAGTGTATAGAGATTAATAAAAATACACTTGATATAAATCCCATTAAAAAAATTACTACAAAAATTCAATGGACAAATTTTAACAATCCCTTTTTTTAAGAAATCCAAAATAAAAATTCATTTTTAGAAGAAATACAAGCATTTAAATAATGCATGTACATTTTCCTTTTATTTTCCAAAAAAGACTTTTAATTGTGTTATGGTCACAAGCAATGCCAGGTAGATCTGCTAGTTTTAAATAGTCATATTCTTGCCTTTTATGTTTGTCTGATCATGGTGACTTTCCTTGAAGGGGTATTGGTTATATGAACCAAATTATATGATATATCAGATTAAAAGAGGAAATTCTTAACCCATGTCTGTGCTGTGATGTTCATATATAATCCAGATAAAAACCTTCCCTTATCAATGCTACTCAGATATAAGGTGCTGCCTGAAGAGTAAAGAAAGGCTTTTGACTTAGTTTTATTAACTGCATTTTGTCTGGCCTCTCCTTTTTTATTTGTAATATGTGAATTGTCAGGAAAAGTGTCTATTCCTGTCCCTGCCTTCGTACGTTAAGAACTCTCAGAGCATGTTCCTGGCTCTCCTATCCCACTTACAAATTTTTTCTCATGATGCAGCAAATGGACATCAGTTCCCACAGGAAGGAAGAGAATTCTGCCAGCATTGGACAGGTTCTGAACGCAGCTAGTTTGTATGACAAGCTAATAAGCGGCAAAGAAATTTGGAGTGCTGGTTGACAACTTGCCTGTAATTCATCACCTGCTGTGCCTGAAGTTATGGTCCATGCATTAAGAATCAAGTAGACATTGATATGATATAACTCTTAATGTTTCAGAGGGGGTATTGATGCGGGACAGTGTTCTGTCAATAAAAGCATTGGGAAATGCTTTATTTCACCCATGCCCCCGTGTTTTGGAGGAACCATCAAGGATGTGCAAGAACCTCACATGTTCCCGTTAAGAGTTTCATTCTAAAGAAATGGCTCTTTTTTGGAGGTTAGAAAAAAGTCAGTTAACTTTCCCCTTCCACCTGTATTTATCATTTTTATTTTCGCTTCTGTCATACAAACCTTATGGGACCTTATCCCTGACTTTGGATTTGGGCTCCCATGTGTGTTGCATGTCCAGAAATAACTTTGTCTAAATTGGGCAAGTAAAAGAGGGCGAGTGGGTCAGAAAAACAGGGATTAAGGGACTAGCCAATGACTCAGGATATGGGGGTCCAATTCCCACTTCTGTCACAATCTCCCTGTGAAAATGTGTCAATCTCACTGTTCAAGCATTCCCTTTTTCTAAACGGGAGTTAATACTTTCCCCTAGTATGCCTTACAGGAGCCTTGTGAGAACAAATCCATAAACATGGGTGGTGGGTAATGTAGGCAAGGGAAGGCATTGCCTTTCCAAAACTGCCTATGCTGCCCAGTTACCTGGAAGATGCTGGGGCCACACTGTGGAGCTCCCTAGTGGCCGGGGAAAGCTGGGGCCACACTATGTGGCTGCTCAGCCAGGGGAGGCTGGGGTCTCGGTGGGCAGTGACCCCAGCCCTCAGCCAGAGTTGGACAGGCCTTGGATGGAGGGTGGAGGTTGTTGAAGGGGCATGGTCTCTGGGGAAAGGGTGTGGCTTTGATTGCAAGGGACGGAGCTTTACCTTTGTCTTCCCCAGTTGGGTCTTCACCTGCCACCCACGTCCATAAATGCTTGGACACTATTGATGACCATGTAACTTTCTGTACAGATAGATACATTAGGTAAGGCCCTGAATTAAATGGCAAAGCTCGCAAACATCACTGGGAACAGAATTGGTCCTTAAATGTGTTTCTGTGACTATGTTGGGTTTTGCCAGGACGAAAGGGTTTTTTTTCCAAGTTAATGGGGTACGAACAAGAAGGAATCTGCTGCAATAAGACAATTATTCCCCTCCACTGCTATGTTTCTATTGACTTCAATGGGATCAATCCAGGGACTTGAATCAGAATAGCCCTGAAATCTGCAGGTCCCACTTTTGTCCCATCTCTTTGTGTAAATAATTACGCACTGAAAAACACCTGCATAAATTTGTATCATATTGTTTAATTATTCAGTCAGCTTTAGTGATTATAAGACATTATCTCATTGGAATTATTTGTTTGTTTCATAAAGACAGCCGCTGGC
The DNA here is from genome assembly GCA_032595735.1 of Pelochelys cantorii. Taxonomy (NCBI): domain Eukaryota; kingdom Metazoa; phylum Chordata; order Testudines; family Trionychidae; genus Pelochelys; species Pelochelys cantorii. The sequence goes on along the minus strand of CM064338.1, from coordinate 34,554,510 downwards.
TCCTTAGAAAATGCCACATTTCTATCCACACACATGCCCTTTCCTGGAAGAAAGATGCAAGCCATGCAAAGTATGATTTCTAGATAGGCCCACTTGAAACCTGGGTGCTACCAGCTTAGGTAGAGAAAGCCTTCTTTGGGGCTCTGCCTAGAAGTGCTGGTATGAATGGATTAGGACAGGGCCAGCCCACAACATTTTGGCACCTGAGGCGGGGAGCTCAAATGATGCCCTCATGCCCCCTCACTTGGGCCAAAATTTTGAAAGGTCCCAATTCTGCCTCCTTCCTGTTCTACCTTACCAGCATCTAGAGCAGAGAGAATACACATGCACCAGCAGCAGACACAATTTTCTACACTCTGGGTCCTAGTGGCGCCCCCCCCCACCCCCCACAGTCTGGCACCTGAGGTGGCCACCTCAGTTCACCTCATGATAAAGCCAGCCCTGGATTAGGAGTGTCTGAGTCATGGCTGTGGCAAGGTGAACACACAGAGCCACATTCTCAGTGTATAGTGAGATAACTCCATTAAAACCAACATAGCTACAACAATTTACATCCACTGAGGATGTGGCCCACAGTAAGTGCAGCTGACCTCTGAGGTCTTTGTTGGCTAGAAACTACAGCCATCTGCATGTGACAGAAACCCAGTTTCTAACCTTCCGAAAGGAGCTTGGCCATATTCTCAAAATCATACAAGTCTCATTACATGTACAATTGCACACTCCCAATTAATATGCACAAACCATCCAGAGCAGAAGGCTGGGAGCAGGTTTGCATTCACACATAGCCTTCTAGGCTCTAGGCTCACTGGGCACATCTAGACTACACGTGGCTGCCGAAAGAAGATGTACAAATTTGCATATCTTTTTCTGATCCCTTTTTCGGGAGAATTTTTTTAAAAAGCAGTCTAGACGGGGGTTTTCGTGCAAAACCCTCCTTTTTTTTTTTGAAAGAACCCTGTAAACCTCATTTTTTGAGGACTAAGGATTCTTTCGAAAAAGGGGGTTTTTGCACGAAAAACCCCATCCAGACTGCTTTTTTCTTTTCAAAAAAAATTCTTCCGAAAAAGGGATCAGAAGAGGATATGCAAATGTGCACCTAATTTGCATATCTTCTTTCAGAAGCCGTGTTTAGTCTAAACATAGCCACTGTGTGTTTTCAGAAATACCCAATATGTGGGCACATTTTCAAAGGCAGAGCCTCTCTTGGTGTAACTTGGCACAGCTCCAGGGAAGTCATAGATGCTACCACAATTTACACAAGCTGAGAATGCGAGCTGTGCTATTTACCCATATACGTTAAAGCACATGTGCAACTCTGCATGTGAATTTTGAAGCTCTGGACTCCTACCCACACTTCACTGTGTATAAAGCTATTTGGAAAAGCTATTTCACTTCTTGCAGACTGAGTGCTTCTCTATTCTTTGCCTCTACTGTGTGTGAGAGGAAGGATGCATGAATTTTTAAGAGGTGTGATATGATTTTTATTACATGCCTATTCACCTGCTTTCTGTGACCTTACATATTCAAGAGGGAATTTGACATAGAGACCAACTTGGGGGGTGAGGAAAAAATCAACTAACAAACAACACATGTGCATAGGCAGTTTGTTTTGGCTGTGTGACTATTTTCAGCTCAGTACCGCAGGGAAAGGCTAAATGCAGGTTCACATGAAAATAGGAGGATCTACAGCTATCATGCTAGAGCAGGAAATACTAATTTATAATGCTAGTGAACTAAGAATCTGAGAGGGTGGGAGGATGTGAAAGGGCAGAAAAAAAGGAGACGTGCTTGAATGAGTTAAGAGAGGGGTTTTCCCATAGTGCTTGGGGTCCAATACAGTAAGAATTTACTCCACTGATGTAGGGCATTTCACATTTATATACATCTGATTTGCACCGTACCACCAAACACTTTCAGTCTTCACGGGTGTGTTTACAGCAGGTTAACAGTTATGCCACCACACTGAAAGTGTCATCCTTAAAGTGTCTCCAAGTGGTCTCCAAAGTAACATCCCAAACAAAAGCACCTGTGGAAATTGCTGTCCAGTGCTAGTTGAATACCATGAAAGCAACACCTGTTTGACTCAACCATATGGATGTCCCATTTGTGTGCTGCTCATGAGCATTCATACACTGGGTTTTTGTTCCAGCAAATACATCATGCCTCTCTTTCTAAGAAATACTCATTATCACTTGCCCACAATATGTTTTGTCTCCTATTTAAAAAGTTTCACTGTGATCTCAAAATATCTCAGGAGGGGAGCTGAAGCAACATCCCACATCACACTTAGCAAACAGACGAAATGAACAGCTGGAACAACTCAAGGTCAGAAAATGGTGTGTTTGTGCCAAAATCAGCCCAATCCCCAACAGAACTAAGAACTCCATTGGATCATTAAATTTATTCCTATCCAATGTTCTGACCAGCTCTTCCACAGCCTCTGAATCAGCGCTCAACATCATTTTGAGAAAATAGCAGGGGAGGAGAATAATTGTCTTATTGTAGCAGCTACCTGGGATTCTTTCCTGCCCATGCCCCATTCACTTGGAAAATATGAGAGAGCAATATTATTTGTGCTAAGTGCAGCAGCAGCAGGAGTTCAGCCTGGCAGGGGAGACCAATGAAGTACCAAAGGGCGAATTAGCCACTGCTAACGGTAGCGGCTTCATTTTACTATCTCCACAGGAGTCTGTCAGTCTTGTGCACGGGCAGCTCGATTCTTTACCCTAATATATTCGGAGAGGTTGAGGTAATTAGGGAACCTTCTCCTGGCCAAGCCTGCTACAAACACTAAGGTGGTCATGGAGTGAAGTCCCCCTGGGTGAGTCCTTAATAATGCACCTTCCTATTGATAGGTGGGCTAATAAAGGTCCAGAACTCCAATTTGCATTGAATCAATGGCCTGCTCTGGCACGAAGCACCAAATAATCACCATATGAAGCAAACGCACAGCACGGCTCCCACTAACAAAAAAACCCTCACCCCATATAAAGTGCTATTAGTTCAGAGAACGCAACTTTCATTCACATCCCCCTCTGCCACCAACACCCACCCTCAGTTGTCAGCATGTGTCTGAAGTGAAACTAAATGCTCTGGGAAAGAAAGACCTGAGTAAGGCAGGCTGGAGACATAAGCAGACCCAGCTTGTGCTCTGGTGCAGTCCAGCTGGGGGATAAGATTTCAGGAAAAGCTTAAACCCACCACTGTGCTGCAGATATTCAATCCCCCCCAACATCACTTGTGAACTACAGTTGAAATCCTACACCTGCAGTCCTTCTCATGGGGAGTAAGGGCCTAGTTCTGGTATGATTTATACAGACCACGTTGCTCTTTTGCAGGGGAAGGGTCTTATGGGGTTGAACAAAGAGGGTGCCTTTCTGGCAGCCTGTGACCTTTGCCAACTATGCTGCTATAGAAAACACAAGTAAGTAACAATACCTCCTATGGAGAGGTGTAGGCTTAACTTGGGCAGTTATATCACTGTAGCACTTAGATGCCCCAATCAAAATTAAGGTCCCACTGTTTAAGTGTTAAACACCCTCATAGCAAGAGAATCTAAATACTTTGCAGAAAGGAGGTGACAGTACAGATGAAGAACTGAGGCACAGATTAAATGACTTATCTAAGGCCACACAAGAAGTCAGTGACAATTCTAGGGAGTGAACCCAGCTCTACTGAGTCCCCATCCATGGCCTTAGTCATAAGGCCATCTTTTGTCTCTGCAATAGTTGCTCACAAATTAATGCTAAAGTTATGTGTAAATCTATCTAGGTAAATAACTTGAGATCTTGTCTGATTCTCTAGTGTACAAGCTCACCTTAGCTTTGGCTGCTCGTTTTCCACCCATGTTCTACAGAATGAATTCAGTTGCAGGGATGTTCGTGGAAATAATGTATGTTCAGCAAATAGCAAAATTGCACAGAGAGCAAATGCTGAATTTACAAATGTGGCCATTCATTCTAGAAACCTGAGAGAAGAGTTCCAAATCAGAGACTAAAACCAATACCTTAGGGTTGGGGTGTCCCATCAAAATTAGCCTACCTAATTTGAAGTTTGAATTTCAGATAGCAACGCCTCCCTATGAATTGCTTGGGAGGCCCATAATGTACATAACTGTGCAATTAATAAGGGGAGCAGGCAATACCTGCATTGAACTTTTCGTTATTCATGTCCTGTTTCTCATTTGCCCCATCAAACAAAAATGCACTTAAAATGATTCTGGGTCTGCTGTAGGTAGGGAAAAGGAGGCGGATACTGGGAGGAAGAAGAAAGAGACTAAAAGGGGGAAGGAGTGCCAGTGACCAGGGCTAGGGGCAGTTTGCACTACTGACTGAGGGTTTTGTCAAGCCCAGACATGCTATCACTTTCTACCTGGGTTTTGTGTGAGAAGAGGGGAACCTGATCCTGCCAATCTGAGAGTTTCCTCTGTACTCAACTCACAGCTTCCAATAAGCTAAGGCTCGCTGATGGCGAATGAAAGGAAAAGCCCATCTTTTGGGGATCACGTGGCGAGGCCATTGCCAGGAAAGCTTTGCTTTGTTTGTTAGGCTGGAGGTGACAAGCTCAAGTCCTTTCAAGGGAACAAACTCCCCAGAATAAACTCACTGTGAAATAAGTCAGGTCCACCCCACACAGAACTACTGTGAGTTAGCTGAGTGCAAGGGGGAAACAAGGACACAAAGGTGTGAGAGAAGGGCACTGAAAAAGTTTACAAGAAAAAAGTACAGTGAGTAGGGCAATTCATGGAATCTTGGGAATTAAAAGCAGGAAGAGGACTGTGTGTTGGCAATTTAGTCCATTTCTCCAGCCAGTGGCTGGACTGTCCCCCCCCCCCCCCCAGGATGTTTGCTAATGCTTCATCCAGTCTACTTAACTACCCAAAGAGAAGGGGACTTCCTATGCTATCCCCAGACTTCTGTTCTTCAGCCAAATCTTTTTCACTCCCAGGAGGTCTTTTCTGATGAAGAGACAAAATCTGCCCCTTAAATCAAGGTTCTCTCTCTTTGTACCGTTCCACCAGCCTCTGTGTTGATACACTTAGTTATTTCTTGCTTGGATTATTATAGTCCCTCCATGATGATGGTTTGCATGGGAGAAGGGGGATGACAGAGGCAAGTAATGCTTTGAACTATCATCTATGCATTTTTAAGCCACTGGGCTAGTGTGTGCCATTCTAAGCATGCTGAGAAGCACCTTCCATGTGAAAGGTAACAGATCCCTGGGGGTCCCATAGCACTTTTCCAAGGACCTCAAAGCACTTCAGAAAAGGGGGGGGGGAATGATAATACTGACCTATGTTATAGACAGGGAAACTGAGGCATGGGGCAAGGAAATGACTTACCCAAGGACACCCAGCAGACCAGTGGACAAGACAGGAATAAAACCCAGGTCTCCTGAGTGTCCCAGCTGCAACCTATTCTCTAGTCTTGTTACATTCAGTGGGAATATTGGAAAAAAAGGGCCAAATTCAAAGTAAGGGTGACAGCAGGGGTGGGCTAGCCGGGCAGCTGCCCAGGGCGCCAACCTACGGGGGCCGCCCGGGGCAGGGGCCATGTTAACTGCTACAGCACCGGCCAGCAGCGCCCTTCCCCCTGCGGCCGCAGGGCCCTGCACGGCCAGGCGCAGCCCACCCCGGGCGGCCCCGGCTGCGCACCATTGGTGGTGGCTGGGCCAACTGGGCAGCGCATGCGCCATGCGCCTGCCCACGCGCTCCGGGGGCGGGCCCGTGCATGCATTGTGCACCCACAGGCGGGGCCGTGTGCCCTAGGGGTGACGCAGTGCACCTGGGGCACCAAAATGGCTCGGGCCAGCCCTGGGTGACAGAATCTGGTTTTCCACAGAAGATAAGAGCCACACAACAGAAGTAGTCAACCCATATTTCACATAACACAGTTGATATGCTTGGGGCAGCTTGGGTCCTTATGCTGTGACACGCTGAACTAAGATTAGTCGTTCAGTATAGATTAGACCCTGAGCCGTATTTCCCCTTATTTCGAAATAACAGGTGGAGAGTCCATACTACCAAGCCCCTTGTTTCAAAATAAAGAGCTGGTTATTTCAATATAACAACTCCTGCTTTCCATGAGGATTAATGCTTATTTTCAGGGCCGGCCCACAACATTTTGGCACCTGAGGCAGGGAAGCGTAAATGACGCCCCCATGCCACCTTTTCGCCTGCCTGCCTGTTATGTCTTTTGTGCCCTCCTTCCTCCAGCCCAGAACTCCACCATCTCTGTGCATCTAGAGCAGAGAGAATACATATGCACCAGCTGCAGACACAATTTTCTACACTCTGGGTCCTAGTAGAGCCCCCCCACAGTCTGGCACCTGAGGCAGCTGCCTCAGTTCGCCTCATAGTAAGGCCACCCCTGCTTATTTTGAAATAGTTATTTCAAAATAGTGACAGTGCGACTATTCCACTGCTGCTATTTCAAAATAACTGCTCTCCAGAGTCATTCTAAGTAATTAATCTCGTGCGCTAAGTCAAGGTAGCGCATACACATTAAGGGAGCCTGCCTCGGGCTAATTTTGAGGCTTTCCTATAGTGTGGACACACTATTTCTAAATAGTTATTTGGGGCATTATTATTTCAAAATAACTTATTTTGAAAGAATTTCCTAGTGTAGGCATGCCACAAGCTAAATCAAAATCTACTGTTCAGAGCCTGAACCATGCCACAGGTAAAACTGAGTGAGTGATACATCAAAGTTTTGAAAGATTGATTTAATGTAATTCTGGGTTCCCCTTTCTCCCCCCCCCCCCTTTTCTTAAATTGATTACCACTCACTCTCTGGTCACTGCAAAAGGAAACGGAAAAAAAAAAATCAAGCTACAGAAGCTATGATAAATGCATAGAGGAGCTTATCAGCAATAGTTCAGGATTAATCCCCTACTTCAAATTTATATCACTGCCCACTAGATAATGGCTGTCCAAACTGCACTGATTGTAACTCAGCTAAATGGCAAGCTTCTTGGAGCAGCAGCATCATCTGGGTTTGTACAGAAGACAGCACACTTGGGCTAGGCACTGAGGTCCAACCCTTAAGCAAGATAGCAATAGAATTTCACCCAAGTAAGCACAAGGAGAGAAATCAAAGGGTTTGGCCTTTTCATGCCAATCTCTTTGGGTGTTTGTTTGCTGTTGGCAATGTGGCTAACATAATTCATTGCTGGGCTAGTGGAGAAAATGGATTAGACCCTTTGTCGTTTTCCTGGAGATCCTATTTGATTCCCTAGGAAGACAGCTTAGGTGCTTAATATTTTCTGACAATTGAAAAACCGCAATAATTTCTCTAGCTACTCTTCTTCCTTCATTAAAATAAACGTGCAGTAAAAGCTAGAAAGCAGCACTAGCAAGAGCAAAACAGGCACTAAAGTGAAAACAGGGAGGATTTGAATTTAAGCTGCATGGGCGATCTCTTAGGTTCCCAGGTGAGAATACAGAACTGTGCACTGCATATATCAAGCAAGCATAACATATATCACATTAATGCCTTTAAAAAAAAAAAACTAGAGGTGGGACCAAAACAAGTTCCCAGCTCTAAACAATCCCCAGGTCATCATGTAGTCACAAAAGTAACAGGAAAGAAAGTTGGGAGAGGGGCCCTGAATTCTGAGCTCAGGGAATAGATGCATGAATGTATGTCCTCAAGTGGGCAATTCCAGTATCTCTGTAGACACACAAAAGAAATTGGTTTTGCTCTTTGGCTATAGAACTGCAAGAGTTATTTTGGGCTGCCATCTAGTACAGTAGGAAGAGGAGAAAAACCACAGACATTTCTAGCATGTCATGAGAACGGAATCAAAACCCCAGAGTTGCCAGGCCAATTCAGGTCCTCCAACCCCAGTAGCATAGGTGCTGGAATATCCCTCAGCTTGACAGGGTTGCCAGGTTCAATAGCTCTCAGCACTCCTACTATAAAAATGGTTCCAGCACCCCTGTCCAATAGCACTTCTTCTGGAAAAGTTTGCTACCTGATCTTCTAAAGGGGAGGAGTCCCACCACTCCTCCAAACCAGCTTCGCAGTTCTTCATAAGGAAAAGACTCTAGTGGGGTCATCCCTTTTCACCCTACAGCCTGAAGTGCCTTTACTCCTTTTGGTTGTAGCTGGTGTTTCTAGTAATGCAATGCTATGTAGGTACACAGCTCCTGACAAGCCCTTCCAAATAACAAAGGTATTCACAGCTAACAAGAATATTATGCCATTCCATGGATTGTCTCATTGGAGGCAGTTTCTGCCCCTAGAAGAAGAACCTAGACTTTCCAGTGGGATGTGAAAGAACAGCTCAGCCTTTCAGGTTCAACCCACACTTCCCTCACAGGGCTACAGTGTCTGTCCCTCTCTCCCCCCACTGAATCTACTGCCTAGTGGAGTCTAGGGAGTCTTCCCAGAATTCAGCCTTCCATGTCCACATCAAGAAGACCTCCTGCCTGATACCTGCAGCTTTACATCTGAGCCCTCTCTTTTGCCTTTCCTCCATAACAAATAAAATGATCAAACCTTGGCTATTACAGATACATCCTCTGTAAACACTGCATTTTACCCTACAGCATAGACTCCTTATAAAAACTAAAAAAAATGATACATTTCCTTGATGATTTACATGCTGCTGCTGCTGCTGCTGCTGCTGCTAATGCATGTCACTTGCCCTGCAGTTTCAGAGCTCTACACAAACATCCACCTGTCCAGCCTTTTCCACCTCTCTGTTCTTTACATAAAGCTCAGCTGGCAAACTCCACCTCCCTTCCCAAGATCCAATCAGGTTTTCACCTCAGTGCAGCTAATTAACATCCCAACCTGGACACATTTCCCATTTATGGCTAGGGTGTGAAGCCAATCAGAAGACAAACACCCCACCCAATAAACCTTCATTGATCAAAGAGTCCTTCTAAACAGGCTTTCGGAGTGAAATCCTGCAAAGAGTAAATGAGGACAAGGAGTGAGAGATCATTCATTCCCCTTACACACACCTATCCCGCTTATTTGAGGTTTGAAAGCCTGTATTGACCTGCTACAAATTCACAAATGCCTTTATCAAATGTTCGTCATATCCCCAGATCAGCTTTATGGAGAAAGCAAGTCTTTCTTCCATATTTGGAGTGCTCCTTACAACTATATAATGAGCCTCTCTCTTTTCAACGTTACACCTGCTGAATGGATTAGTTTGCGCCAGGAATCTAATGTTTGACTTTAGCATTATTCAGTCAAGGGCACATAACTTTCTTTGGCTCTTTTTGAACTGACACACAGTTCTCTGACATTATGTTATTTAATTAAGACCACCTGAAACCCAAATGCTGTCTGAGCACACCACAGTGAACTCCTTTAATGCCATGCTAGCAAAAAATACCCCAAATGTTTCTCACTTCCAAACTTGGCCATGGTGTGGAGGAAATGAAAGCAAATAGAGAGGGCCATTTTCTCAGATGGAGCACTCCTGCTGCCATTTCTGGGGTGAGGTGTTACATTATGTGGACTTGAAATGTCAAATATAATTTGGCACAAGTGGTGTGTAGCTGCCCTTAGAGAAAATCTGACAACTTTGTTTACTGTTTTCCATTGCTATGCAGTCCTCAGTGGTGTACTGGCTGTCTCGCAGCTCCCTCATTTGTGGGGATTTACTTACCCTCCTTGTCACAAAAAAAAAGGGGGGGATCAGAAAAAGAAATGACATTTTTACAAATGGTGTGAATTTGGTGTTTGTTAAAGGTGTAACACACAGCATTCTGCGGAATTAGCTAGAGCAAAGGTAACCCACATGCCATCTGGGTGTGGTGCACTGTCCCATCTAGTGGCACTGAGGCCACTTAAGCTACGTCTACACTGCACATTTATTTCAGAATAAGCTGTTCTGGAATAGTTATTCCAAAATAGCTTATTTTGAAATAGCACGTCTACCCTGCAGGGAAGCCTCAAAATTAATCTGAGGCAGGCTTCCCTAATGTAGACGTGCTATCATGATTCAGAGCCCAAGGAGGAATAACTTAGAATGGCCCTGGTGAGGGGCTATTTCAAAAAAGCAGAAGAGGAGCATCTATACAGCCTCTATTCCGAAATACCTATTTCAGAATAGGCATTATTCTTCGTAGAATGAGGTTTACAGAAGTCGGAATAAGTCGTCCATTATTTCAAAATTATTTCGAAATAACGGAATTGCTGTGTAGACGCTCGCATAGTTATTTTGGAATAACAGCCATTATTCCAAAATAACTTTGCTGTATAGACACACCCTTACACAGAGAATAATGAGTCTACTCTCTACAGCCTTTGCTAACAACCAGGGGGCTTTTAACTCAGGCTCATGCACTAAGCTCCAGAGCTCCCAAGTTCTATTCCACCCACAGACAACCACAATCTGTATTACATGTGGACAGGTACTGAACTGAGCTACACTAGCACCCTTTCTTCCAGCAGACTTTTTCTTGAACCAGCAGTATCCACACTCATCCAGTACTGAACCCACATAGTTCTGCAATATCACCTCAGTCCTCACACATTCATCTTCTGCTACTTGCTCTGCCTAGTCTGAGCTGCAGTATCCCCTCCTACTCCAAAGCTGTGATCCACTCCTGCACCTCCACAGCTCTGCCGGTATAGCTCAGCATACTCTGCTATTCAGCATGGAGATTTCCATATTGCTCTGCCATTCACCTCAATCCTGACCTTGTTAAACCAGACCTTGTCCTCCCTACAGCTGAGTTGTGTGTGGATGGAGTGCTGGAACTGCCACAGGGCCTAGCAACCCTAATGTCACTGAGGTAAAAGAGACCTCCAGCCTTGTTATGTTAACAAGGATTCAAGCCAAGGTTGCTGGGGTAGAAAGGGTATTGCAGTACTACATAGAGCCACCTAGCACCTGGAAATTACACTGTTAAATCCTAAAAAAACCTCCCAAGTACCCAGGGCAGTCCATAGGATTGATGGGGTCCGACACAGTACTGTTAAACTGGTGTCCCTATGGCAGATGGCAGCTAGGAGGGGCAATTTTTTTAGAGATGTGATTTTACAATCTTCAGCAACATGCAAATGAAATATTTTTAAAGCACATTTTAAACTCAGGTCCTGTTGACTGACACAGTAAATTCAGAAACTGACAGTATATACCTCAGATTGGCAAATGCCTGTTAAATGGCTTCATTACTACTTGACTGGCTTTCACAGGTTGTGCTAATAGGTCTGGCAGGCTTTTTCACTTTTAAGTGAACTGGATCCTCTCTCTGGAAGCAGAGCCACAGAACAGGGACAGGACGAGGAAGGTGGGTGTACATTAAGCCCCAGTGGTGCCCCAAATTTTCAGGTTCCTCTCGCAACTACGTATTCTGTGTATGGATAAGGACAGCACTGCAGGTGTCTATTCCTTGGAATAGAGTAGAGTGATGGGTCGTTTGAAGGAAAGGTGCGTTTAAACTGGCTGGGAGGAGAATGCAAGGGCCCCTGGTACCTCACTGAAGAGAGAGAAGAGGAACCAATGTTTTTGACACTCTTATCCTTGTAATTTGCTTAAAGTTAAAGCATACAGATTGAAGACTAGCAAGTGAGTGGTTTGATGTCAAAATTGCAGCCTTCACAGACCACGAGTTTAGGATGACTTTTTGATCTTCAGATACCATAGTGTAAGGGGATATATAAGAACTGAGAAGAAATAGATGCGAGTGGTATAAACAGCACAAATAGAGAGTTCACAAACTGGCCAGCAGGAGGCAGCCACACGCAAACAGGCTGCATGCCACACACAAACAGGTCTTAATTCCAGTTCTGTGGTGTGGCTTTGGGCAAGTGACTTCCATTCTATGCCTCTTTTTCCCCGCTCAGCCCTTTCATGACTTGTTTAGTTTGACTATAAATTCTTTGGGGCATGATTGTTGCAGTTCTCAGGGTGCCCAGGACTGTGAGTCAATTTGTTACCCCTCTCCTCCGTGCGCACACACCTCCAGTGAGAGAGACTTGGCAGAGCTTACCTGAGTGTTAGGTCCCTGACACCTCCCATCTGTCAGCCTTCCAGACAACCTCCTCTGGGCTAGTTTCAGTATGTATACCATAAGTGTCACCTCTGCATATATCTTGTGATGACTAGGAGGATCGGCATGACATAAGCATTTATTAGAGACCTCCCATAACATCATTTATGGATAAACACCAAGAAAGCCATACATTGCATTAAACAGGTCCTAGGGTCATAGTAACTCCCTCTTACTAAGATTTTGTACAGCATTCGATCTTGGTTACCACACCTCTACATGCTGCAGTCATATGGATAAGTATCACTTAATTTTTCTAGGCGAGCTAAGCTACCACTGTTATTGGCTGGAATATGGATGTGAGATGAGCTGAAGCAAAAGAAACCATTTATCTTCTGAAGAAGTGGGTTGTGCCAATGAAAGCTCATGATACCATCTACATTTTTTGTTTCTCTCTAAGGTGCTTCAGGACTATTCTTTGTTTTTTAAATTTATCTTCAGTGAGCCCTTCTGGACACATTTATCTTCAGTGAGCCCTTCTGTATTCCATGCTTGGTGTGTTTCAACAAACACAGCCACTCCCCGAGTTACAAACATCCAACTTACAAACATCCACACATACAAACCAACGCTCACCTGCAGCAGGGTAGGAAGCAAGAGGCACAAGTGGTGGTGAGCAGTGCAAGTACCGGCCAGAAGAGCAGCAGGTGGCTGTGCAGCCAGCAGCAGGAGAGAAATGGTGCTTTGAAGGGGAAACTGAGGCTTCTCTCCAGCTGCCAACTGCTCCTCTGCAGTCCTCCAGCCCATGCATGCACTGCTTACTGTCTCCTGGTGAGTAGGGTTGGGTGCAGCCCTCAAGAGAGGTTGCTGGGGGATGGGGCTGGCCATAGGAACCATACAGAGCCCATGTGGGGTAGGTGGGGCAGGGTATGCCCAGAAGTCCCCTTCAGAATCTCCACCTACCCCCTCATGCTCTAATTAAACCCGCCTTTCCTCAAGCACCAGCCTCCAAGGATAAATAAAACAACTATTTCTACTATTTTTCATTGCAAATACACAGTATTTCAGCTACATTATGGGTTAAATAGGCTTTTGTGGACTAGCCTGGGAACCTATCTACCATTTATAACATTGTTTCTATGGCAAAATGCATTCTGAGTTCCAGACAACTCACTGACAAATGAACTTTTGGGACACAACCCATTCCTGTATTGTAATGCAGTAACTCAATGTTTCTCAAAGTGGGCCATGGGGCTGCTTTGGGAAAGCTTCTAGCGGGCCCATACTGCTTTGTTTACCTAAAGGATCCATAGCCACAGAGCCTCATGGCTCCCATTGGCTGCGGTTTGCTGTTTTCAGCTGTGGGGGGCTGCTGGGGAATGATTAAATCAGACGTACCCAGATAATCCTGACAAGCGACCCTCACCCTCACGCTGCAGACAGAGTCGAAAAGCCATCAAGGTCACTGCCATTCTGACCTGAGGGAAATTTTTTCTTCAGCTCGCCTGTGGCAATCAGTCAGACTTTGTGCAAGAACCAGCCAGTCAAATGCCTATGGCACTGTTTGTTTTTCCTCTGCAAAGCATGTGACTATCTGCCTTTTCTGACGCACCAACAGGTACCATGGCCCCGGGGTGTTTTGTTGATACCTGAAGACAGGTGAATCTGGCATTTCTATGCTTATTGAACCAGATTCTTTACCCTGGTTCCAGTCACATTGTGCTCCTGAGTAACACAAAGGGGCCAGAATCTGTCTGCCACTAACTTTTGTCTCACAGCTGGAGGGAACTCTCACCTGATGTAAAGCCGGTGGAACCAGTATGTGTGACAACTGCTCATTTACCCCAGCACAGAGGCTCACCAAGGGCAGAAGGAGGGTGTCGTTGGTGGGAAGCAGGACAAAGCTATGCTCTCTTGACAACCATGGCCAACTGAAGATGCTAGAGCCACCACTAGGCTGCACTATCTTCCCTTGGTTTGAGGGCTGGTTCAGCCTGCAAATTAGGGAGCTGTAACCCACTCCTTGACATTCTATCCCACCTCCTGCACCAAGTGGGTCTTGACACAAGAGAGAATCTGATGTATTATCCAAACTCACGTATTTCTACTTTTCATTCTACTGAGATTGAAATGCACGTATGTCCAGTCAAAATGATCAGAGTGGAGATACACATTATCCTCCCCCACTCCCAATCAAGTGAGTGGAAAAGAAAGAACATTAAAGATAAACAGAGTCCAGCTTGCCGAGAGCCAAAAGCTCTGCAGAACCCAAGCTACTTTCTGTGATGATGAGCAAGCAGAAATTGTCCCCCAGCCTCAGGATTGCAATGTGTCAGAGGTTCATGGAAACGTTGCCTGTTGCAAACACTAGAAAGCAATATTGAGCTGCTGGCATGCATCCAGGATATAACACAGAGCTGGGTTTATTGCACTGGTATCATTTATGTCTTTAACCATAACAATATCTTGCCTTTCTGGTAAACCTGGCTAGATCCGGAAGCCAATGAGTCAAACTTCAACTGGTGCAACCGGACATAGCACTGTTGAAATCAATAGAGCTATGCTGATCGAACTTAGGGGACTATATGGCCAAGTGTTTTGCAGAGGTGCCGTTTAGTATCCCAACTTAAGCATCTATACTACTGATAGGTGAACCTCAAAAAATTCAGAGATCCAGTTCAAATATGCATGAAGGGTACCATCCAATAGAGACTCCCAGCATGGAACTCCCACTGGCTTCAATGGGATTTCTACACATAGAGGTCAGCCCCAAGTCTGCCACATTGTTCTGGAAACTTTGCAAGCTTTGGGAAGTGCCAGAAATAGTAGGAAAAGAAAACCTTTTCTCCAGGGCATTTTAACTTCCCACTTCTGGACCCAGCTGGACCCCAGAAAACAGATATGCACAAAAGAAAAACATTAATCCCATTTTTAACCTACAAAAAATAAATTGTTGCTGGTTTGGGGGTGACAAAAGTTTGAGGGACACGATGCTTGTGGAGTGGTTCTTATTTTACTCCTGCAGATCAATGGTTCTTATTTTACTCCTTTCTTGAGTCCTACACTGATAACTGCCTAAAAAGCTGTTCAATTTGCAAGAAGGGTCAAACAGACAATGACTGGAACAGTCGCAGAACCTAAATCTCACTTCTCCTTGCGGAAGGGAGTGCCATGTTATTCCACAGAATTCACACTGAATGACATACAAGACTATGGCATGGTAAAATTTAAGTGTGGAATTGCACAAAGCTGCCAGAAGATACAAGGGAAAGAAAACGGGTCCTGATTCTGCTCTCCGTTGCACTGCATTAACTGCATAGGGACTCCTTTGAAATTAACGACTTCAGATTTCCCTACAGGGGAAACTGCAGTTAACATTTGGCCTGTGAAATGGAAATACGAGGGAAAAATTATTCCAGAGTAACTGGAGTCTCTTCAAAATGACCCCAAGCCAAGGTGAAGATAGTAGAAGGGAGCTGGAAAGAGATGCAGAGGAGACAGAGAGAGAAATTAGATGAACCCAAGTGTCAGGTTCTGGGCCTTTCTTCAGATGGGAAACAGAACAGATCTGGCAATAGAGTCAGCTTCTTCCCTGTTCTCCAATACAAAGGATAGGTACTTTCAAACCACTGTTTACCAGTGTCTGAAAATTACCATCACAACTAACAATGTCCCATTAATTCATAGACTAAATAAATGCCAGGAGCCCAAAGCTGTTCTATGGAGAAGGTCTCTGTGAAGAGGCAGGCTGTGAAAATAGGAAATGATCACACCCTACTGACATAAGAATCATTCTTCAGCCTGCAACCTCCTAATGTATCATTTCTTATTATTTCTGAATGTTGATTGGGGGGAGGGGAGGCAGAAATATTCCCACATCTCGTAGGTGTTGACAAGATCAAATCACGGGGAAATCAGAGACTCCCTGAAATCCACCAGGGGCGCTGCAATTGCTATTGATTTTACGTGGAAGGAGCTTAGACACTAGAATGATGGGTGGCAGCATAAAACCCCAAAGTAGGGAGAGAGATAAATCTCTCCACTTTCCCTCTTGTACTCTCTGATTAGCAAGTATCAATAAACTCCATGTCATGTTATTGTCCTATGCTGAGAGCATGGAGCCAACTGGAGTAATTCTTCAGCAGATAATGGAGCCTCAGATTAAAGCTTCTTCCGATTTACTGTAAGTATGGTAAAGTAAGACTCTCTGACTTCAGTGCAGGAATACTTGACATTATATTACACCTTCGTCTCAACCTCTCAAAGTGCTTTGCACACCGTAAACTCTATGCATGTGTGATCTTTTTCTCTCCATTTTACAGATGGGGGAACCGACACAGAAAAGTTAAATGACTTGTCTAAGGTCACACAATCAGTCAGTGGCAGAGCTGAAAAAAAGGACCCCACCAGTGTTAACTCCTAGTCTTTCTGCTCTATTTATTAAACCACACTACGTTCTGTCACAAGACTCTTGACTGCAATTATGCTTCCAACCATAGTTTCAACGTTTGCTTTAAGTCCTTGTTCTTTTTTTAATATTTAATCAATAAACATTCCGCTTGAATGAATGCTTTGCCGAGTAAACAAGTAAATCCAAGGTCTCTGAAAAAAAAAATAACCTCAAACCTATCACTGTTTAATGCTGAACAAGGAAAGGGTTTAACTCTCTGGGTCTTTAAGATCAATATCAAGTAAACATTTCCCAAGCCAACCTCAACTCTAAGCCTAGGCTGAGGGCACTGACCCACCTTAACACTAGGTCAAAGCCACAATCTAGCCCAAGCTACCCTGGCCTCCACTGGCCTCACCCCAGAGCACCCAAATGGCCCCAGGTCTAATGCTAGTCTGGGGCCCCTAACCACTAACCCTAATGCTAGGCTTAGGGCACTAGCCATCACTACCCCTCAACTTTGTCCTGAGCCCAGTGGAAGATTTTTCCAATGGGCTGATAAGACCTGTGCCCAGGGGCTTGGGCCAATGAAAAAAGGGCTGCCCCTCCTCCATCAGAAATCTACCACAGGGTAGTGGAAGCTTGGAGCCCTGGCAGTAGCACCAGGCAGAGGGGAGGAAGCCTCCATGCCCTCACCCCACTCCCCAGGAGAATCAGTGGGCAGAGTGGAGCAGGGGAAACCTTATGCTCCAACCCCGTTCCCCAGAAGAAGCACCAGGTGGGTGAGGTGGGAGAAGCCCCATGTCCCAACCACGGTCCCCTACAGAGCACCTGGAGTCCTTCTGTGGCCTCAGTGGCTGGAGGTGCTCTTTCTCCCTGCCATGGCATCAGGGCTGGGGGAGCTCTCATTCCCCACTGCAGTCTGGAGGCCTTGGCAAGGGGACAGAGCCTATCCAGTCTTGGGGCTGCAGTGGATGAGTGGGGGCCCAGAAAGGAATACAGTAGAGTCCTGATTATTCGACCTTCGCTTATCCGACCTTCCTCTTTATCCGACATAGCCATACCACTGCTGCTTTGTCTGTCAGTGCGCCTACTGTGGCCGGACCACTCCATTGCCTGTCATGGTGATGAGTGCTGGGGGGAGTTGGGGGCCTTCCTCTTGGCACGAGGCCTCTTGGGGGCGGCAGTTGCAGGAAGGGGTGCAACAGGGGTGGCACAGGGGAAGCCACATAGGCTGATCCGTGCTCAGCCCGAGCCACTCTCCAGAGGCTCCCGCAGCCAGGCCATGCCCGCCCCAGCTGCGCTAGCGACGCTTGCTTGGGGGTGACACATGCAGCCTCGGCCCTGCCTGCGGATTGGCACAGCCTTGTTCCGGGGCCGCCCAGCTGCCGCTTCCTGCTCCTGCTCCTCCCTTTGCGTGGCTGGGACTAGGCCAAGCAGCAGCGACCCTTTCAAACCCAGCCCTGACTCCAGTGAGCAGGGGGGACCGGTGCGTGAGATCCAGCCGCGGGGCACATGCGGGGCTGAGGGGCGTGGGCTGGCGCTGCCGCCGGGAGGTGGGGAAGGGGCCGAGCCACGGCCATTGTTGCCTGCTTTGTCTCCAAGCTGTTCGGGGCGCAGCGCACTTGCAGTCCGCAGCGGGGTGGGACCCCCTGGGCCGCTTGCAGGGCACAGCTGGTACAGGAGGGGGCGATTAAGGGGAGGGCTGTTTAAAGCGGTCTGGACCCCCTCTCATAATACTGCGAAGAATTTGTTCACGTCCCAGGCCATTTCTGTATTATCCGACATTTCGTTAATCCGACTGCCTATTGGTCCCATTTAGGTCGGATAATCGGGACTCTACTATAATTGGATTGTGGAGCTGCACTGGGAGGGCAGAATGGGGTGAGACCATGGGTGAAATAAGTGCAAGGCTATGGGGGCAGAACAGGGGACAGCTGTGGGGGGGGGGTCACAGGTGGAGAGAGTGGAATGGGAAGACTGCAAACAGAAGGGGTAGGGAGCCCAGTGCCCTCAGGAAATCTTAATCCACCTCTGCCTGAGCCTGCCATCAGTCCCATTCCTCACTCTAGCTTGAGGCCACTCCTGGAGTATTGTTCTTTACATCAGGATCAAAATCTTCATTCAAAAGAAAAAGATGGGGGGAGGGGATTGGGGGCTTGTGCTTGGGAAGAAAAGCTGGAAATCCAAAGCTGCGGCATCTGTCTGAATCTTCAGACATCCTGGAAGTAGAAGGCAGGCGGAGAAGAGTACAGCGGGTCTGGCCCACGCACATAAACAAGTAAACCCCAACTGATGGGGTCAGAACTGGGGCAGAGGGACTCCCTACACCTCTCCACGCCAACTTCTCAGTGGACAGGGACCTCTGCAGCCCCTGAGGGTAAGGGACACCCTGGTGCTAGTCCAGGAGAGAGACGGTGGGCCCATGCCACTGCCTGTCTGAGAGGGATGGAGGGCCCTTTGCCCCTCCCCATGCTTGCATTGGCAGAGTCACAGTACAAGCTCGGGTGGAACCATGGGGTTCTCCTGATGTAGTGAGCTAATACCCTGGATTGCCTTAACCTCGCCCTGCCTTCTATCTCCCAGTAGAAGATGCAATTCTAGGCTCTTGAGTCAAGCAAGTGGCCCCTAATGGGGAGGCAACACAATATCTGAAGTTATCTACAGCCATCAGGAACTTATTGTCAAGGTTGGATAAAACAACAGCCCAGCAACCCTCCCTGAGTAAAGTCCCTGGGGGTGGAGGAAGGAGGGGGGAGGGTTTGTTTTCATTTGCAGAATGATTCCATAATTGTAGCTTGTCTGTGCCAGAAAGGGAAGCCCTTTCTACAGAATGAAACCAGCCATAAATCACTCTCCGCCAGGAGATGTGAGCCCAAACGGCGCTAATTGACCCGCAGCCTCTGCTGCGAAGGACAGTGCGGTGGTATCCATCAAATGGATGAAAGGGTTACGTGTCCTCATTCCCGTAAATATTCAGTCAGCTACTTATTCTGTTGGCTTTTACTTTGGGCTGAGACGCATTCCCTACAGGCCTGGTACATTTTGAAAGAAGCTTTCAATCCAGGAAGACTTTTCACATGCTCTGTATCTGAGCCAAAGGACAAATCCGCTAGCCTTTCGTGTGGTTTCCATCATTGTTGCTTAGATGATGAACTCTTTGGACTAGGGACTGTCTTTTCATTATATGGGAGTGCAGTGCCTTACATAATAGGGCCCCAGTCACTGATTTGGCCCTCTAGGTACTATTGCAGCATAGACATTAACTAATAACAATACATCTGGGAGCCATGGTAATGCAGTGGGGCAAGAAACTGTGGCGCACAGCTGCCTGGCAGGTCCCGGAGCCATGGCTGCGATGGCTGCCCAGCAGGGTTGGCAGGGCAGCGGGACCAGCAGGAGGTGGGGAGCCAGCCAGGAGGCCAGCGGCCAGGCCTGAGAGGATGGTGGCAGGGGTCCAGAAATAATTTCCCCATGTCTGGCAAAATCCCTCATCTGGGACCGATCGGGTCCGGAGGGTGTTAGACCAGGGAGGTACAACCTGTACCAACATAAGTGGCAGTGTATAGATGGCCTAAGAAAAAAATTAGTTTGAGGCGAAAGGTTTTATTCCAAAATTTGGAAGAATAGCAAAAGAGACACAGCCCCATACCAGCCAAGTGCATTTTTGTTTGGATAATTGTTCTCTTGTTAAAGTTTCCTCCAGGTTAAAAACCGCCTCACAAGAGGACAAGGCAATTAGATAATCTTTGAAATTTTGCCCCATGAAATTGTAGACAATACAAATCACCCTGTTCCCTTCTGTCTCTTTGAACATGCATCCATACTATTGCCACAATAAATGACTGAAAGCCAGTTTTGCACTGGCCAAACACAATTGACTGGGAGCCAGAATTAAAAATGTATTACGGTGCCTAGAGATGCAGAAAGGGTCCTAATGGGGATTTTCAAAAGCACTTGCAAGCATTTATCTCCCATAGAAGTCAAAATCCCACAAGGCATCCACTTTGCACTTTTAGACCTTTAGGATATGTCTACACTGCACGGCTATTTCGGGATACCTCCGATATCCCGAAAAAGCTACCCTACGCCTTAACAAGCCACCTGTTATTTCAAAATATTTTTCGAAATAATGGGCGTGCTATTTCGGCATCCCTGTAACCCTCATTCCATGAGGGTTAAGGGATGTCTCGAAATAGCACGTTATTTTGAAATTTAGCACCACCAAATTTCAAAATAAGCTATTTCTAAATAGAATCAAAATAAGATGCACAATTTGTGTAATGCAAATTGCGTATCTTATATCTTATTTTGAGTTTAGGGTGCTGTGTAGATTTGCCCTTACAATACCTTTGAAAATCTGGCCCTCTGTGCCCCATTTACTCACCTGAGAAATGGGGGTACCTCATAGTGGCATTGAGAGGATAAATTCACCATTGTTTGTGAGGTACCCATATACTACAGTGATGGGGGCCATAAGAATACCTAGACAGACAGACGAACAGACAGACAGCTAGTCAGTCCTGCCCCATGGTAACATATGTTAATGATGAAGTAGCAGCATAGTCTGGTAGTGTTTGGACATTCATCAAGCAATCCTTTGAAACTGGCACAAAATGAGAAACCCTGAAGATTTAGCACTGAAAAACTGAAAGAGTGTTGAATGTGAATTCTCTGAGATGCAGAGGCGTCTGCAAGGAGAAGAACCATTAAATTGAATTAAAAGGGACAAGGGCCTTGGAGCAGGGATCTGCCTGATAATGAAAGAGGAGGGGAGACTCCTTTCCTGGTTCTCATCCCTCCCTCCCTCTCTCTCTGTCTCATTTTTTCTCATCGGTTTTACACCAGCTTAACTGCACTGATTCCTGATTTGCAGTTGTCAGTAACAGGAGGTGGGGTCCATGATCTTGATCCAGGGTATTAATCTAAACCCATCAACATAAAGGGAGCAGATTCTGCACCTAGCAGGAGGAGGCAAAGATGCTACAGTGTATAAGCTATTTATGGGGTATCACATTTATGTAGGCTCCATCCTTTGAGGTACAGACACCCCTCAACTCCCAGAAAGGTTGGTGCTGTTCAGATGCCCAGCTGGTATGAATGGGCATCATTCCACTGATCTACACCAGTTTCCACCAGCTGAGGCTCTGGCCACTGGGCAGTAAGGGCGCACTCATCTTCCACAGTGCTCTATGAGCTAGGACAATGAAGCAGCTTAGAATTTGAATTCTCTCCCAGCACCTGTGCCCAGCGAAGGTTTTAAGTGGGAAATGCTAATCCTTTATAATAGGCTGACCTTTTGGGGTTGTACTTTACTGGTTTTAATGAGCCCGCCTGCAAGGGTTGATTGATTTACTTGTATGGTGCTCTCCGGCTCAAATTTATTATAATTAAGTTGTTAGTTAAAGGAGCTTGCCTGGAGGTCACCGTCTTTTGGTCTTGAGCTCATTAGTATTAGCCTCTCACATTTATTTCTCATTCGTGCCACATACAGAAACTAATGAAAAGGTTCTCGACGTCTTTTCCCTTTCTTTTTTTCTTTTCTTTGCCCCCCTTCACTGAAGTGGTTACTTTGGCAGGAAATGGGCATGAGCAAATGGAATTGCAGGCAAGAGCATGTGGGCTTCTCTGTGAGCAGAGGAACAGTGCGTGACTCACAAAACCACACACACTGGGACTAACACACAAAGGGCACTTTTCCAAGATGCTAAAGGGCAAATGGCTTGAGTGGAAGATGACCACTGTACAGTATCGTGAGGACTTTGAAAACACTTTCTTGGAGGCTTGATTTCTGACTTGTTATTCAATATACCAGGATATTTTTCCCTTCGCATTGTGATGATAATGGTGTGTGATATTTCTAAGGAAATCAAGGGGGCTTCATTCACATTACATAATGCTATCAAGCTGCCAAGGATGAAGATTCATTGCAAAAAGAGCCAACAACAATTGCTGAGGTGATGTCTCAGTCTGCACAATCTTTTCACCAGCTCTATGTCTGACAGAGAGAGCTCTTGTGTGTTTCAGGTTCTGCTGGAAACTAAGGCTGGGTGAAAACTTCAACCTTGAGCGTGTTTCCGTGTAATCAATGGGACATTCAGCACTCCACAGACCCTGTAGCCACAGGGAGAATCTCTAAATGCAAATCCATCTTGAAACAGCAGGTGCATTATCTAGGAAGCCATCATGCCTCTTGTACTCCTTTTCTGACACATTGTTCCTTCAGCATATTCATTGGTATCCTTCACTGATTATTGCTTTGGTTGAACTTGCAACAGGCTGGAGATTCAACAAAGGTTCAAAATTTTGGAGGACCTATGTACCAAGAATGTGCAAGACATAGATTATGAATCCCTTAGGCATAGCCTGTCTTTTTGCTCTGTATTTGTACACTACCTCGCATGATGGAACCCTCTTCTATGCTTGGGGCCTCTAAGCACTCCTGCTATAAAATCATTATCATCATTCCCTTTACCACACAGGAGTAAGCAGATAATGACCAGCAGATATTATTACCACAACTGGACATATTATTGCTCCGACAGTCAGTGATGATTCTGAAAGGCGCCAATGAAAGCAAGCCATACTGCATTAGGAACACAGAAGTGTTGATGTTGATGGGTGAAGCAGGGAGAAGAATCAATAAATTATCAAAGAGAAAGCAAAATTGGAAAGGCAAGAAGTGTTATTTTTAAAGAACAGTCTGAATGGTGGCAGTATAGATTGGGTTTCCCTATTTACTACTTTGTGAAGGGCTACAGATCAACTGTGTTGACTTTACACAATTATTTTTTCTTATAACCAGGCTTACAAACATCGATTTTGGATGTAAAGCTCCAGCTTCTCCCTTCATCTCTAAAAATAGGCCCACCAGAGCTGACAGCCTCACCAGGCACCTTGGGCAAGGCAGAGGAGAGCCCTGCTCCTCAATCCTGGAAGGAGTAGGGCCTTGGGTGGAAGAGGAGGGGCAAGGGCTAGGCAGCATACCTTCTCCAGGCAGCACTTGACACTGCCTTGGGTATGACACACAACACTCTGGCAGCAATTTAAAGGGCCCAGGGCTCCAGCTGCAGCCACAGAAGCGGCGGCCAGGAGTCAGACCCCTTTGAATCACCAGGCCCTCCCCCTCTCCGCCCCTCCCCCCCCCCCGGCATGGATGGGCCCAAACTAGAACACCTTGAACTTTGGATTTGAATCTAGACCTCCATTTCATGTCTTGAACCCCGCTAATAGTCACCAGCAATCAAGATTCTGCAGTTGAAATCTGTCAAATTTCTTAAAGCAATATGAGCCAGCATGGTTTGCTATTCACTCTTCAATATTTCCATCTGCTCTACATGAAGGGAAACCAATATGGCCACACACCGAGGAATCAGATATGTGTAGCGTTGGGCATGATCCTCTATTGTCTTGCACCTTGCGCGGTCATTTATCCTTGTGCAAAGTGAGTGCATATTGCTTGGAGCCGGTTGGACCATTTTCGCTGAAATTTCAGTCCAGAGAAATATGCTGTTTCATCTAAGCTGAAATGTTTCACAGAGATGTATCAGTTTACACAAAGCTTTCAATGGGCAGGTTAATGGATGGTGGGTGGCAGGGAAAACAAGAGAGGCTCTGTATAGAGAAATGGTCAGGGCACTATTCTGGGATATGAAAACTCCGCATTCAAATCCCTTCTTTGCTTGACTCAGAGTGATCTGGCATGATGAACCCTGGTGTGAATCAAGCTGGGTCTCCCACATTCTGGGCTACCTCATGCTGAAAACACAGTCATTTTTCTGACCATAATCAAGCAAATATTTTAACTGGACCTCAACCCTGACTCTGATTATGCAGCTGTGTTTGGGCCTGCAGTCAGTGGTGGGTGAAAATGAGAAGATTCAGCCATTCATCCAACCTTTTGATTTGCATGTAGTCAGATGACTAAATTGTTTCACTTGTACTTGCAATTTTTTCAAATGCAGAAATGACAGGCTGCAAAATGTAAGAGTCTCTCTCAAAATAAGACACTCAGGTTTCTAAGAGAATATTTTAATAGACAGTTTTTAAAAATGTTTGAAAATATTTAAAAAATAGCATGACTGGTCTTTTAAGCATCATATCAGAACTAGGACTATGTGCTGGTGTTTAATTAGTGAATTGAACTGTGTCCCTATGAGCTCCTGCTATGCTAGCTTTAATCAGGTGAGGAAATATGGAGAGCCATCGAACTATGTTACCACTTAATGCAGGAGGACCAAGTTTGCAATCAGATGTAACCAATGCATGTGTTAATGGCCACAAAAGCTATAATCATGATCCCATTTCATATCGTTAATGACCATAGCAACCACAGGAATAATCCTAGACTGGAGATGCTGCTGCGGAGAAGTAGTGAGGCGTGACCAGACTGACAATGTACGAAGGACAACAAATTGATCGCCTGGAGATGGTTTAGGGTCAATTCTGAAATGAATGGTCTAGATTTCAGTTGTTCAGATTTCAAAATGAGAAAGAACAGCCAGATGTTTTGGCAACTACCTAGTAAATAAAACATGGAATTAAAATCCTGTCTTAAATTACTGATGGAGTGATTGCAAAAAGTTGGAGTCAGCACAGAGAAATGGTCTGAAGCCCTGGGGTCAGAGGGATTCCTGTGTTGTGGTCACTCAGTTCCACCCATCCTTAGTTAAAACATACTAGGACTAGTAGACATGATCCATCTCCCACTGAAGCTGGGGGAGTTTTGCTATTCAGTAGGTTCCCACCGACTTTAGTGGACTTTGGATCAGAGGCTAGGAATAGGAGCAAGCTCTAGTGAGGATACTCCCTTGGAATTCCCTTTGTCGTGAATGTCGCTATATAACACAATGATCCTGCTACTTTTTGCAGCCATGGTGGTGTTTCTCCTGATGCCCTGACCAAATTGTAGCCATGGGACCACATCCTCAAAAGTATTTAGACTCCTAACTCAATGGGAGTTAGGTGCCCAAATATCTTTGGCCATTCTGGGCCATTCAGTCTACCTAATTGCCCCAGAATTTCAATACTATACAGCATTCTCTTCCATTTCCTATCCTGCTCCTGTCTTTAACTCTGTGGCAACAAAGGGAG
The DNA here is from genome assembly GCA_032595735.1 of Pelochelys cantorii. Lineage (NCBI taxonomy): Eukaryota > Metazoa > Chordata > Testudines > Trionychidae > Pelochelys > Pelochelys cantorii. Next base: position 34,529,068 of record CM064338.1, on the reverse strand, counting down.
ATGGGTAAAATGATCACCTGCCATGTTATGTGGGTTAATTATTAAGCAGAAAATTCTGCCTTGAGTTATGCATAAACAACTCCTTTTGAAGCCAAACATGCTGTTCATCTGTCTAGAAGGGCAGGATTTGGCCCTTATATTTTTACAGCACTTTGCACTATGATAGCACTTGTCATGTAAAGATCTCAGAGTGTTATTGTAATTTGTTGTTCCTATATCATGCAACATTGCCCGTTCTCCAGCTTCTTCAAACTGTTGTCAATGTATCATTGCTAGCTTTGGGTCCAATCCTGCTTCCACTGAGGTCAACAGCAAAGCTCCCATTGACTTCGGTGGAGGCAGAGTTAGACCTGCCTCCGCAGTGGCCACCTTTTCTGATAAGATTTTCCCAAAGAGGAAACTGAAAGTGTTCAGAACTAAGGTTAGTGCTGCAAACTCAGGGAGAGCCTCTGACAGAGGGGGTGCTTGTGAGCTTTCTCCAAAATTTGTAACTGTTCAAGCTTGCAGAAATGTGCCTTGCTGATTTCTTCACTGGCCTTATTTTCCCCATTTACAGGACACCACACAATGATGAGGCCAGTGCAAAAACAAGCATGTTCTTCTCAGGACTCCAACAAAAGGAATCCATTGACTACTCCCACAGTGGAGAAAAACAGTTACTAATGTGAAACTGCCACATTAATCATGTCAGACAGAGTAAACAGTGAGCTGACTACTGTGGTAACTTAGAGCCCTTTTTAGTATTATGGATAGACAGACCGGTTTGGCTAAAATAAGAAGTAATCTGGCACTTTTGTCCATAACTTGCGCCAAACAAGAAATTCTCTGTGCATGTGCTTTCGGGTAGAACCAGTAGGGGGGGAATTCTATGGGAAGGACTATTTTGGTGATATTCCTGACTTGGCTGGAATTAGGAGTTACAGGGTAGGTCTCATAATATTAATACCAAATTCTTACCTAGCTCTTTTCATCAGTACATCTCCAAATGCTTTACAGAGGAGGTCTGTGTCATTTCCCCCATTTTATAGATGTGAAAAATAAGACACAGGGAGGTGAAGTGACTTGCTCAGCATCACCCAGGCAGGCCAGTGACAGAGCTGAGACTAGAATTTAGGTCTCCTGAATCCCAGTGCATTGCTCTATCTACTAACCCTGTTCCCAAGAGATCCCCAGCCCACATACCCGGAAGTCTTTGGATTAGAAAAATATGAATGTTTATGTTGTGGCTGCTTTTGCCTAGGCAACACCTAACACTGACTAAGGCCCTGCTCCTGTTCCACTATAGTAAAGGATCAAGCACTCAAAGGCCGTGATTTTGTTTGACTCTAAAGCCCAAGAATACAGATAACCTCCTCCACCCCTCTACAATGATAGGAGGTGTGTTCTAAGTGTGGCTACAGTAGGCTTCTTTCTTCCTTACTTAGGGTGTGATCCAATCCCCCCTCCCCCCCAAAAAAGTCAATAGGGGCTGTCCACTGGCACTGATGGACAAGCCCTTGACTATTTCCTTGAAATTACCAACAGCGGACCCAAGGGGAAACAAAAATAATTGTTTATGGTTATTAAATGTAAGAGAAAATTTTTAAAATGACATACATTTCAAAAATGGAATTAGCAAAAAAAAGAGCTAAACTAAATATACAATGAAGCAGCAAGATAAACACAAAGGAACTTGGACATCTGAATCCCAGACTTAATGCCTCCACTTCCTCCTCCCGCTGTTATGCATAGAGTGAGGCCGGCACCTAACTCATTCCTTCAATAAATGCCTTTGCACCTGCTGAATGCCAAAAGGCAGCTTTCCCAGCCATCTCCCTCTTGGGGGAAATTCAAGCAAGGAACTGCTATCAGATATTTCTGTCAACACTCTGGAATTACTTAAAACTGGGTTGGAAAAATGCTCCAGAGATCTTTGCATCATCCTCTCTCTCCTCAACACCCGTACCACCCCATCTCTGTCCATCTTCCAACTCACACACCACCCAACCATTCTGATCCACACATTGCATTCCTCCTGCCTTCATGGGTACTTGCTTTGGTTTCCAACCTTTGAGTCTGAGCTATCACACACCACCTTCCTGCATATGCCATGCAGCTTTCTTCTGACTTCCTGTACTCAGGGTGAAAGCCTGCCCTCACTAACATCACTAGGAGTTTTGCCATTTGCTTGAATGGGGTCAGGATTTCATTGTTCTACCACACCCTTCATTGTGGGGTTACAAGAATTTAGATATGCTGGACAGAGGAACAGACTGGATAGAAACCAAAGGCTGCACAAAACCCTACCTCCCTGAATTGTTGTGACTGTCTCCTGTCTCCATGTTCAAATGCACTGAAAGAAAACAATCTGAAATCACAACTTATCCAAACTCAGCTATTAAACCTTAAAGACTCATCCATCTCTAATCTCTCTATTACATCAATCCATTTTCTCTTACATACCCTGAATCTGAAACCTGCCCCGCACATCAGATGTCATGCTGGAGCCTAATTCATGCTCACCATGCCTGTTGACCATGCCATTTAGTGGAATAGGTACTTTGTTTTGTGTCTGTAGTGTAACTTTTTTATGAGGATGGCACACTGGCCTTTTGCTCAGCCTCCAACCTAGAGGTTCCCCAATCTGACCTGTCCAGTTTGGGTGACGCTACCAGGAATAATAATGTTGTCCTTTAAATGTACCCCAATCTCAAATCTTATAACCCTGACTCTAAATGATTCCCGCTAAAGAAGCTAGTTGCATACGTAAATGCTTTTTTGTGTTAAAATGGCACAGCCTAGTCCTAAACCAAGTTTGGGGAACCTAAGGCCTGTGGGCAGGGTAGCCCCCTAGCTTGCCTGGATCAGGCCGCCCGAGACTCAGGGCTCTGGGAGCCCACGCTGGTGCTCCAGCCTTCTCCCTCCTCCCAGCCATCCCCTAGCAGGGCAGGAGCACACAAAATCTACTGGCCTGGGCCTCCCTAGGCTCTGGTGTGTGAGAGGAACATGGGGAGTTTCTTTCTCCTTCTCAGTCAGAGCCACATCAGTGAGGGTTTGGTTTTTGTTTGTTTGCTTTGCTTCTCACTTTTATGTGGCCCCCAACTGATTTTAATGTGGGTCAGTGACCCCCACCCAAAAAAGGTTCCTCACCCCTGCTCTAAACATTCATTCTCTGGTTTATCGAAGTGAAGACATGTGTGTAGGTAGCCTGGGTTCCCATAGCAAATGGTTGGTTAAGAAAGTCCACTGAGGTTTCTACTTCTGAAAATCATTTTTCAAAATGGATTGAAGGGAGAAAAAAATCCATCATATAAATGAACAGTCCCCTCAAAAAAAAAAAAACCAAGACAATTTTCTGGCTTTATCACTAAGTTCTTCCACCCCGAGCACCCCCAATCTCTCCACTGACTTTGCATATAGTTGAGTTTATCGGGGGCTCCCCTCTACATCGTGCATAGCCAATTAAAGGTGCTTTTGAATCATAGAATCATAGAACCATAGAGCTGGAAGAGACCTCAGGAGGTCATCAAGTCCAGCCCCCTGCTCTAGGCAGGACCAATCCCAATTAGATCAACCCAGTCAGGGCTTTGTCAAGCCGAGGCTTAAACACCTCTAGGGATGGAGACTCCATTACTTCCCTAGGTAACCCATTCCAGTGTTTCACCACTCTCCTAGTGAAATAGTTTTTCCTAATATCCAACCTGGACCTCTCCCACCACAACTTGAGACCATTGCTCCTTGTTCTGTCATCCGTCACTACTGAGAACAGCCTTTCTCCATCCTCTTTGGAACCTCCCTTCAGGAAGTTGAAGGCTGCTATCAAATCCCCCCTCACGCTTCGCTTCTGCAGACTAAATAGACCCAACTCCCTCAGCCTCTCCTCATAGGTCATATGCTCCAGCCCCCTAATCATTTTGGTTGCCCTCCACTGGACCCTCTCCAATGCGTCCACATCCTTTTTGTAGTGGGGGGCCCAGAACTGGACACAATACTCCAGATTTGGCCTCACCAGAGCCGAATAAAGGGGAATAATGACATCTCTGGATCTGCTGGCAGTGCTCCTCTTAATGCAACCTAATATGACATTAGCCTTCTTGGCTACAAGGGCACACTGTTGACTCATATCCAGCTTCTCATCCACTGTAACCCCAGGTCCTTTTCTGCAGAACTGCTACTTAGCTGGTTGGTCCCCAGCCTGTAACAATGCTTGGGATTCTTCCGTCCCAAGTGCAGGACTCTGCACTTGTCCTTGTTGAACCTCATCAGATTTCTTGTGGCCCAATCCTCCAATTTGTCTGAGTCACTCTGGACTCTATGCCTGCCCTCCAGCGTATCTACCTCTTCCCCTAGCTTAGTGTCATCTGCAAACTTGCTGAGGGTGCAATCCATCCCCTCAGCCAGGTCATTAATAAAGATATTGAACAAAACCGGTCTGAAATGAAACTGGAAAGTGGCTATCCAGCTTTTCTTCATCTCCCCCACCGTCAGCCCTGCTAGCATCACTCTGGGAAAGGAGCTTTGATACCAGAGACTGAAAGAAAGTCAATAGCTGACAGGAGGATATAATCTGTGCCATTGATCGTCACTTCAGGCTTCAGATTCAGCACAAACCAAAGGAGAGATTTAAAAAGGGAGGGAGGGAGTGAATACATTAACCCCTTTTGCACTGGAAAGCAGTAGATAATAGGAATTTCTGATAGGGCTATTGAACAAATTAAATACTTATACATAACCATCACCCAGAGAATTATCCAATCTGATACCAGCAAATTAAAAATATGGAACAAGAAACTATGTATTTCCAGAAATTACAAGTGAGGTTTGGAACCTGGCAACCCTAGATCTCTGATTCAAGTCCTATTCAGTGCAATAGTGACCCAACGCCATTGCCTCCTAATATTTGTTCCTGTGTGGACCATGTGAAATTAGCTGGTAGGTCTCAGTTCGTTGTAGGTGTCCACAAAAACCCCTCCCCCCCCCATTCTGTAAGTGACACTGATTTGCCTTTTGGTTGCACTAACCAGAAAAGACAAATGTTAAATGGGCCATCAAGATATAATTCTCTGATGATCCCTAGGTGGGTACCATATGCTCAAAGATGAATCATATCATCAAACAGCCTGGGAAAAACTTGAGCTGCTCCTCCCTGCAAAGCAGGTGCACTATACAGGAGAATTTGGTCCATCACTTCTTTAGCATCAAATGATACCCTTGGTTTTTTTATCTTCAAGAACCTCTTTTAAATTCTATTTGCCCATTTCCTACCTAACCTACACTAACTCCAAGGCCTTCATCTTTCAGAAAGACCATTTTTTCTTTTATCAGATACTCCTGGAGGATTTAAATGCTCCATCAGAATTTGAATAAATCCAGTGAGGCTATTGAATACAATAAGTATTCCTCATAATTAATTCACAGTGTGCCCTGAAATGAAGGTTCTCAAAGAAACATTATGGTCAAGGTTTATCCACTGAGAATGCATCCGAGTAACTTTTTTATGGCCAATATCGATGAGAGAATACATCATTTAAATGAAGCAAGATATTTATTGTATAGAAATTATATAATGGGTGATAACTAAAAATGTCACACACATAACCTTGAGCCACACTCCTTTCACAGTTATTAAATGCCATTTGGACAATCTATTGAGGTACAGGTTGAACCTCCCTAGTTCAGCACCCTGAGGACATGATCTGTGCTGAACCAGAGAATTTGCTAAACCATAGGAGATCAATATTGTCTAGAAGCATTACCAACCCTTCCACTGCTTACTGGGCTCTTGGATGACGTTTAGGGGGTAAATTAGAGCTAAATAACAGCACCGAACACTGAGAGCCAGGACTGGTGGCTATAAACAAACTTTATGGGATTGTGGAAAACTTGGCCATGCCCACAATAGGTGGACACCCGGGTAACTAAAATCATGCCGGACCATAGGTGTTGCTGAATTAGAGAGTGCTAGACTAGAGTGGTTCAACCTGTATAATGTACAATTAATGCTTTGTTGATTCTTAAAAAGGAGTTACTTACTAATGGATAGTAAAACAATATTTAAATTCTTAAGATCCCATATTATAAGTTATATGTCACATGGATACCTCTCAGTTAACTTTTCTTTTTAAAATATGCATATTAACATTGTAATTGTTTGATTTATTTACTATGCCACAAATGTGCTCCTGAATCTAATTAAATACTCGTTTGGAAGATTAATGCAATCAAAATGAATCAAACAAAACTAAGTGAGGGCCTATCTGCAAAGACCTGGAAATATAGATAATCACCAAAAGTTGTGATGTTTAGTTCCTGTCTGAAATATTGAACCAGAATTCTTGTGAGATTTCCCAGCCCTGCTTGCCTCCCGCTGAGCCAGAAATTCTATAAAAATAAGTTTCAGTCTCTTCCTGCAACCCTTATTTACGTGAGTATTCCAATATGTTGGAAGAGAAGAGAAGAGAAGAGAAGAGAAGAGAAGAGAAGAGAAGATTTAATGTGCCAACCATTATAATATTTTAAACCATGTATAATATTTTTTTTAAAAAGGAGAAATAGTCTTCCAAGTCCTGGTGAAAGAAATAGCTCCCATCCCCCAAAATCTTGGCAGCCATTCAGTCTGCCTAACTTTGACCAAGCATTCAAGCTTCTGTGTGAGAGGCAGATGTTATTTAATGTGACCCTGACACCAATAACATTTTCTGCAGGCTGAACAATACAAAAGGATTTGAATACCCAAGCATTAGGGATTCACTTCTGAGTTACTTTCCAACAAATCTATCTCTGGTATCAGAAGCTTGTGCACAGGTCCCTGTCAGACTACACACGTTCCAGTGTCATTTACCATCATTGGGGTATCAGTTACTGGATTCCTGAATTAAAGTCTTTATCAGCTTGTCAGCTCTGCTGACATTCTATCAGTCTTGTGTGGGATACAACAGATGATTCTGTAAATTCTTATTGCTAAATATAATACTCCTCTCAAACCCAAGATGTTAGATCAACACTTGTATATGTGGTAAATGTGAGTCATAAAATTAAGAACTCTTCAAAGTTTTTTTAAAAATATTTCATTGCAAAAATCATGTGACAATGCACAAAAATTCAAAGCAGAAACAGGCCTGTTTTCAAACCCATTTCTGAGTGGACTTGGCCTTTGCATGGAGATAAAACAAGCCTCAAAACAATGCAAAAAGAAACCCCCAGGATGTCACATAAAATGAAATGTAATGAGGGAGAGTAGAACATTATGCAAAACAGTGACAAACTGCATGCTAAGCTCTACAACACAAAAACAGAGGCCTAAATCTTCAATTGGTGCAAATTAATATAGTGCTGTGGACTTTAGTGATTTCCCCCAGCTGAGAAATGGGCCCAGTCATTTCTGCAAAGCTCTGGTGCTTACTGTGGGAGATAGATGTACAGGTTGTACCTCCAAAAACTGGCACTCTCTGGTCCGGCAACATCCATGGTCTGGCAGGACCACAGATGCTCCTGGACCAGATTGCCTGGGAGCCTAAGGGCAGGAGGACCAGCCAGCCTGGGGCAACAGGGTCAGCAGCCTGGCTGAGGGGAGCACGGGACAGTGGCTGGAGCCCTGCAGCAGCCTCCAGCATCCTGTGGCAGTGTGAGGCTGGTGTCTCCTGACAATCCACAGGAGCGGGGCCCAGGGCTAGAGTCACCCAGCAGCCTCCTGGAGCACAGGGTTGGGGCACCACGGCAGCCCCTGGGAGCGTGGGGTTAGGGCTGGAGTTGGAGCCCCTCAGCAGCATGGGGCCAGAGCCACCCAGCAACTCCCTGGAGCATGGGGCCAGGACCGGGGCCAGGGCCAGAACCCTGCAGCAGCCCCATGAAGCATGGGGCCAAGGCCCTGTGGCTGCCCCTGGATGCCAGAGCCCCATAGCAGGAGCTGGAGCCTGTACCATCCAGGGAGCCAGCAGCAGCTGGGCAAGTAGCCCAGCCAGTTTGGGGGGTAAGGCAAGCAGAGCACCTGCTGGGCAGCCTGCCAGCAGCAGGCAAGGGACTTGGGGCCAGCAGCAGGAGACCTCCCCTGGTCTGGCAAATTCTCTCATGGTCTCGAAGGTGCCGGACCAGGCAGGTCCAACCTGTATAATATTTCTCTGCTTCCTTCATCTCTCCCATTGACAGCTCTCTGATTGCCTGGAATAATTGTAAATTTTGCACCCTACCACGTGTCCTTCTACTACACAAATACCCCTTTACAGGAATAAAACAGCTAGAGTTGTAATTGGGGACATACGCGGGGAAAGATTTGCCTTCTCCCTTGCAGTGCTATTTTAATGATACCCGTTAATGTATTCCAAGGATTAAGATGTCCAAATCAGTACTCCAAGTCACACATGGTCTTCTAAGTGTGTCTGCATTGTTTAGTACTATGTAGTATTGATTCTGGACACTGTAACAGGCAGAGAAATTGAAAGCTCGGCTTGTACTTTTCCAGCATGTCAAACACACAGGGCTGTCTCCATGTGGGGCATCCTGCGGAACAGCAGCTTTCAAAGCAACCTACAGCAATCTGAGGCTTGTTTCTGCCCTCGTAAAGCTTCAATCAATTAAGGGGCCAATTAACATTTGCCTCATTTTAGCAAGAGTACACAGAGAGCACTTTGAAGGAGGAGAGGACAACAGGGAAGGGATGGGAGTGTGGGAGACCTAAGCACACTATACCATATGTCAGCATAAAATACCTACCGGTCCTGATTATGATTTTTGGTTTAATTGGATCCCTGGGGGAGAGGAAAGTGTTGAGAAAAAAAAGAGCCCTCATACAAAGTGAAGGCTGGTGCTGTGGTTTTGTGAGACCTCGGTTTGGTTCTTTGCTATGCCACCGATTTTCTGTGACCTTGAATAAGTCATTTAGACTCTTGGTGCCTCAGTTCCCCATCTCTAGGTAAGTGTTTAGTCTCCAAATTTAGCCACTGTAACCTTTGTATAAAGACTTTTCCAAACCCACCACGAGCTGTGTGCACACTTTTGGATGTCAGTGAAAAACTTGCAGGGCCTGGTGCCTTGTAGGAAAAAGATAAGGAAACATCCCCTTGCAGAACAGAGAGGCTGAACAGCAACATTGAGTTAGAACAGCAGTTCAGACTGTGATCCCAAAGTGGGTCACAACCAGTGTTTCCTGTAAGCTGTGAGCTTGTGCAGTTGCTCAGGAGAGATTCAAATGCTGCCCAGCTAGCTAATCAGCAGAGCACCCACAGCAGGTTTTGTGTATCTGTTGGTGGTATACATTCACACATGCCTTGGTGCATTACAAAAATTATTCTGCACATGAATGGAAAAGTCTAGAGGGAATATTAGTTTCTAGGGCTGATGTTTGACTTGCTGGGGCCTATGGCTGAATGAAGCCCCACCATCTGGGACTGAAGCCTGGCTGGCATACTCAGGATACAGCCTTTCCCACTTGGGGCTGAAGACCTTGGGCTTTGGCTTTGGGCCTGTCCCCTGGAGTGGCAGGGCTCAGGCAGGCTCAAGTTTTAATTCCCCGTCTGGGGTCATGTAGTATTTTTCGTTGTCAGTAGGGGAGCGCGGGGCAATGAATTTTGAGAACCCCAAAGAGCTAGATAGTCCCTCAGAACCAGAAAGTGAACTGAATGATAGTGAAGTGAAACCAATGTATTTTTAGTGGCCAAGCTGAGCAATATGCCTCAGGCAAACAATGAGTAAATGTTGTCTAAAGTAAGCCCAATATGTAAAACCTGTTCATTATTAATAGTCTCAGGTTTAATTATCTATACTATATTTTTGGAAAGGTATTTAAGCAGCTGAGGAAGGCCATTTATTCAATACAGATGCTTAAAATTAGGCATGTGCTTAACTACTTTGCTGAACTGATAATCTAAATTGATAAAGAAAGCTTGTATATGATCTATCTTCTTAGGCCTTAGTTTTGTAAACATTTAGGCACCTGCCTAATTTTGTTCATTCAACTACTTCCACTGATATTTTGTCCAAGTAGAACATAAGAACAGCCATACTGGGTCAGACCAAAGGTCCATCTAGCCCAGTATCCTGCCTGCCAACAGTAGCCAATACCAGATGCCCCAGAGGGAGTGAACACAGGTAATCATCACATGATCCCTCTCCTGTCATCCATTTCCAGACAAACAGAGGCTAGGGACACCATTCCCACCCATCCTGGCTAATAGCCATTGATGAACCTAATCTCCATGAATTAATCTAGCTCTTTTTTGAACCCTATTAAAGTCCTAGTCGTCACAACATCCTCTGGCAAGGAGTTCCACAGGTTGATTGTGTGCTGTGTGAAGAAAAAGTTCCTTTTGTTTGTTTTAAACCTGCTACCTATTAATTTCATTTGGTGACCCCTAGTTCTTTTATTATGGGAACAAGTAAATAACTTTTCCTTTCCTTATTCACTTTTTCCACACATGATTTTATAGACCTCTAGCATATCCCCCCCTTAGTCTCTTCTTTTCTAAGCTGAACAGTCCAAGTCTTTTTACTCTGTCTTCATATGGGACCCGTTCCAAACTCCTAATCATTTTTGTTGCCCTTTTCTTAACCTTTTCAAATGCCAATATATCTTTTTGGAGATGAGGCGACCACATCTGCATGCAATATTCAAGATGTGGGTGTACCATGGTTTTATTCAGAGGCAATAAGATATTCTCTGTCTTATTCTCTATCCCTTTTTAAATGATTCCTAACATTCTATTTGCTTTTTTGACTGCCGCTGCACACTGAGTGGATGTTTTCAGAGAACTATCTACAATGACTCCAAGATCTCTCTCTTGAGTAGTTATAGCTAAATTAGTCTCCATCATATTTTATGTATAGTTGGATTTATTTTTTAGAAACACTGCATTGGTGCCTAGTGGTTTCTATGCTGGGGAGAAAGCAAGAAAGCAAGCAGGAAAGAAAACCAAGAAAGAAGATATAGCAAAAGGTTGAATGAAAAATCTGTAGTTGACGTCATCTCTGTTATCCTGGGACATCTTCAAAAGCAAGGCAGAGCTGTGCTCTTTACACATCTCTCCTAGGGGCAAGATTCAAAATGTTTTTCAGTTGAAAACCTCAGCTCCCACCTACTCTATAAGAATGGCAAATTTATCATATGCCTGAAGCTGTTAGGATGACATATGCTTTAAAAGGTCAACTCCAACGCTATTGTAATACTTGGCCACAGCTTTCATTTCCCTAATTTGCTGACACAGAGCAATGTCCGGCAGTGCTGTATGCGAATACTAAGCAATCTCGGAGTTACAAATTTTCTCTGAATGTCTCACTTGACCTTTGCGGCTTTCAATAAAAAATATAATGTAAAGAAGGGGGAGAACATTATTATCATGGAAACAGAATTATAGGAACAGGACCAATTGCATTCCCTGGAGTTGGAATCGCGTGATGTTTGATGTCAGCTATATTATACATCGTGTCTTGAGTGAAAAAATAATATTGTGTTCCACCGCTACAAGCAGCCACCGCACAGAAGGCTTATTAATGGAAAAGGAATGGACTGTATCCGAGCGTTTCAGAATAGGCACAGTGCCTAGCAGCGCTGATTATCTGAATGATCTCTTTGTGTCTGACCCTCCGGACCTGATTCCTATTTACACCAAGATTGCTTTACATCAGTCCGCCACTATGGAGGGATCTTACAGAGGGTTTGGTGACATCTAAATCCACTATAAAGGCCCTTTACCCCCCTCTGGCAGTGTAAAGTAGCTGTAATGCAAATAAGAATTTGGCCCACTCTCGTTAGCCAGAGCATAAAAAGAACTTATGTAGGGATACAGGAAGGGCCCTAGTGGATCAAATCAGAGGTTCATTGAGCCCAGGAACCTTTCTCTAACTGGCTCTTTGAAGCCCTCTGAGTTCTATAAAAAGCTAAGCATTTTTATTATTATAAACTGTAATTGTCCTGTGGTAGACAGTTCTGGACATGGGGACATTTTTTGCCAATCCATGTCATGGTTGTTTGTGGCCTGAAGTATGAGGTTTTATAATCCTCTGAATGTACTGTAATCTAGAGAATACATCCTTGACCGAGGTGCAGTTGAGAAGGTACCAGGCTGCTGGCCCTCACAATGGGGACGAAAGAAAGGCCCTGTTTGGCAGTCACAGGGGGTGCTGTGAGCCCTTGAACCAAATTGGAAATCCTATATATAATGGAAAACACTTCAAAGTCAGGGGAAGCTGCAGCACACACACACACCTCCTCCCTAGTTCTAGCAACTATGGCAGGGGCAGAGATATAATGGATTTTTGCAGAGGGAGCCAGGAATGGTATAACACTATGGGAGTGGGATTTTGGCATGGGAGGAAGCTGGGGATGAGGCAGTCTGGATGTACTGTGCTTCACAGGTAGACCTCAGGGGGGAAAGCCAGGAACATGTGGAGTCCCTGCACAAGGAAGAAGGTGGGACTGTTTCCAGGACCACATTTAGGGGAGCCTGTGCAGGTCCCTGGGGGGCATGGTTGTGGGGGGTGGCTCCGTGCTCCCGGAAGGGGCGGGGCCAGGCAGCCAGCTCTCCACACTGCCCAGAGCGCGGCTCAGCCCCACTCCCATGCAGCCCCACAGTGCACTGTACACACCCCCAGCCCATAGAGCTGCGCAGACTCCAGTGGCAATTTAAAGGGCCTGGGACTGCAGCTGCCATCACTGCCATGGTAGCAGCAAGTGGGCAAGAGCCCAGGGCTCCTCTGAAATCGCCAGGCTCCGGGGCAACTGACTCCTCCCCCCACCTCCATTGTCAAGCCTGGCCACATTGATTTCCATGGTGACGGAGGTGTGGGGAGGAGCTGGCGCAGTATGCTCGAGGGTCTGGGAAGGAGGTGGGAAGAAGGGATGGGTTCTTATCCAAACTAAAATAACTCTTGAACCTTGAGCTGAAGTTCTAGCCAATGCTTACTTAGTAAGAGCCAGTCCACCTATTCCTAAAACTGGAGGGCTGTCAGGGCATGTCTACACAGCAGGGCTAAAGCCAAAATAAGCTATACGGCTTGAGATACGTCAGTTGCATGGCTTACTTCAAAATAACTCATTGCAGCTTTTGGCGCTGTCTACACAGCAGGGAGTTAGAGCACTCTTCCTCCAAATTTCCTTATTCCTCATAAAAAGAGGGTTACAGGAGTTGGAGTAAGAAGTCCTCCATCTCAGCATCATTTCGACATTATGTCGAAATAACAACTTGCTGTGTAGACACAGACTGTGTTCCTTCGGAATAATGTCAGTTATTCCAAATCAACGCTGCGGTGTAGACAGCCTCAGTTGTGCATGCGCAGAAGGTAAGAGGCCATGCTAATGTAAAGTTTAAGAAAAATACTTGCTTCTCTATCCACCACCATGCATTAGCCTTTATGCCCCAGCCTACCGTGGTTTAAAACAACCTCATTTTCCTTCTTCTTAGACTCTCACACTGAGGGACAGTCATTTCTCCTTCAAAGGCTATAAACCCAGGAAACCTACCCCACCAATAGGTTGTAAAAATGTTCCTCCAAAACAACAACTTTCTGGAGAAAAACATGTAGCAATATTTCTGGCCTGCACAAACTGGCTGGGTGTACTAAAGTCGGGGGCCAGATGCGCAGCTGGTGCAAAGTCAGCATCACTGCGTTGAAAGCAGAGGAGGGGGGACGATTTCCTTGAACAGCCAATCTGGCCAGTGAAGCTCTCTGAGGTCTGAATCGGTCTCCAAGTGACATATGGCGAAACCCTGTTTTTAAATGGTCACTAGGTGGCTCTTGCAGTACCGGGTACCATAGCACATATTGATTTTTATAGCCCTGTGGTCGTTAATTTATAAAGGTCAGGTTTTACATGTTTGTTTTGACTGGTGCCCTGCCCAATACAAAGACACACATATATTAATAGTGCGCAAATTAAACACAGAGCTCAGTCTAGGAAACTGTACAGGGCTTCTTTCTATTTCATCCAGAAAGTGACATTTCATTACAGAAAAGGCCAAAGAGAACGTCCCAGTACAGAACATCTGGTTGGCTAACACAATGGAACATAGCACCTGCGAACATGCTGAGTGTTTGTTTTGTAACTCGTTGTCCATTATCCAGATAAAAATATGTTTTTAGGCCGTTACAGCATACGCCTTGCCAGGGGAGTCTGGTGTGATAACGCAGCCTGTTTGTCTTGGAAGGGTCCCATCCTGAGATGCACACAGCTGAGCCAGGACATCAGTTTTGTGTATCGTTTTGGGGTGAGGGGTTTTTGATTTTTTTTTTTTGGTCTTTTCCACTCATACTTTCTATTGCCCATCGAATGGGACTCTGAACTCACCAGCATGCTTAAGAAGGAGAGACAATGGATGGCAGCAAGTTCTAGAGCCTGAAATTCCAGAGGCAACAGGACTGCAAACAAATTAATAAAAGCAGAAAATTATGAAATCTTGGCACTGGCTCCAGAGTAAAGTTGCTTGTTTTGTGGCTCTTCGAACTGGCACTGAACTAGCTCAAGCGGTGGATCCTACTTGTCCCAGACCCTTCCTTTAGAAGGGAAGGAAACACCTATTAACAGAGGAACTCCTGGGTCCCAGCCAACCAAAGGTCTTGCAGGGGAAAAGGGAGTGTGAAGGAAATAAGGCTGAGGAATGCAAAGTCCTTGTAAAAAGCACTGCTGAGAACGCGTGCAGTATTATAGCTCACAGTTTCTGGTATATAGGTGAACCCTGCTCTCTGCTGCTTCCTGGTTATCCAGCAGCATAGAGGGGCTGTAAAGCTGACCAATTTGACCATTAGGGGGTCCAGCTGGTGGAAGGGGTTTCCCCCAAGGGGTACTGAGCTGGCAAAATAGCCCTTCCTCTTCATCCTTTCCGAGGATGTGATGTGTCCAGATGGCTACTGCTGCATTCCTATTATTTGCCACTGCTGCAACAGCCCCAGGAGGGCCTCAGCAACCAGTTTAAGTTACAATCAGTCCGGTTTGATTTTTTTCACACGTTCTGAGATGCTTTATTTCAAGTGGAGAGACAGCCTCTTTTAAAGAAAGAAAAAAAACAGCCTCTCCATTCTTTAGAAAACTACTTGGCTTTTGTAACGAGATCAGAGAAAACAGTAAGGCAGAGTGCGAGCCTTAGCATCTCTGATGGGGTCTCTTTAAAGTTTTGTTGCCAGGCTGATAGGCCAAAAGTCTGCATTAGAGTCTTTAAAAAAGAAAAATAAATGGTAGAACTTCTTGGAATTTTCCAGCAGTGGTTGTGGCAGTCTGCACAGTACCTTTTTGTTATAAAGAATATTTTAGGGGAGGAAGAAGAAATGTCTCTTCCTGGCTCAACCACTCACTTGCTGTGTGGCCGTGGGCAAAGTCTGTTGACCTCCTTGTATCTTAATAAGTTAACCCAGCTGGAAAATTGGGTGAGAAGCAGGAATCTCACTGGAAACCAGATGCTGCATCGGAGCTGAGATTTTTCTTGGTAAATAAATTACATCCACGCACAAAAAAGAAATGGGACGGTCATCTTAAGATACACAGAGAGCAGCCTCCAGCTGAGATAAGCTTAACACAACTCTTGGCTCAGGCTCATATCCCATAGAGCTACTGTCTGTTGACAACAAGAATTCAGGTTAAAGATTCAGCTGTAATAATATGCAGGACACACACAGAGAGAGAGAGAGAGAGAGAGAGAGAGAGAGAGAGAGCAAGTCTCATCACTGAATTTCTCAGCTGGAAGCCTTTTGCAGACTTCAGAATGATGAGTTTAGTCAGTCTGATAAGTCACTTAGGGGAAAGAGGTCTGAAGCCAAGTAGTTGGACACTGAACCTGTGCAGAGGACCCTGATTTGATCAGAAAGCATGATTTACTTAGCCACAGGGTACTGTAGATTATAAGCTTGTGGCACAGGAAATATCAAGCAATTCTTTTTGCAATCAGATAGCTGGTAGAAAAGACTCTGCTCAGAAGCAAATCAGAAGGATTAGATGCACTAGTTGATGGGCTGGGAAGAGCATTTGATACTGCAGATCTCTAGTTGACCATAGGGATGTGACTGTATAGCTGTGTAAATGGTTAATCGATAAACCCATGCATATCAGTTAATGTTCACAGTCCCATGCAGGCTCCTGGTCCACTCCTGAGAAGCCAGCTGCCTCCCTGTGCTGCTGCCTCTGACAGCCAGTGGGAGCCGGCTCCTAGTATACACCAGCTCCTGCTTTTTAACATTCCTAGCTGACCAGTAACCTGCTCCCCTATCCCAAAAAACAAATTCAAAGCCTTTGTTCACAATTAAAAGATATCTGACTAATACAAAGTCTCTCCACATTCAGCGTAAGCCAGATTCTTCTCTGAGGACATGTCTAGACTATAGGCTTTTTTTGAAAAAAGTAGCCTTTTTTTGAAAAAAAAACTTCACCTGCATCTAGACTGCTGCTGTGATCTTTCAAAATTAAATCAATTGAACACGGTGGTTTTTTCGACAGTGGTAAACCTCATTTTATGAGGAAGAATGCCTATTTTTCGAAAGAGCTCTTTTGAAAAAAGGCGTTCTTGACCGCAAACAGGGCTTTTTCAAAAGAAAGCATCCAGATTGCTTGGGTGCTCTCTTTTGAAAAAGCAGATCGCTTTTTCAAAAAAAGTTGTGGCTATCTAGATGTTCTCTTTTGAAAAAAGCTTTTTCAAAAGATTGTTTCAAAAAAGCTTCTTTCGAAAGAAGCGTGTAGTCTAGACATACCCTTTGTTACACCAGTGTGAAACTGGAATAGCTTCACTGACTTGTGAAGTGGGTTTTACCCCAAAAGCTCATGATACTATATATATTTTTGTTAGTTTCTAACGTGCCAGAGGACTACTCATTGTGTTCACTTTGGTGAAACTCAGATGAGATTCTGGCCTCATTGATTCTCTCGTGTCTTTCTTTTTCTGCTGCCATCCCGCACATTAACGAGAGCTGCATGTTTTATTTGTAGCAAATATTTAATATGAATGTATGCCAAAGTCATGGCTGTTCACAAACAATTCATTTTTGCCATGTCAGTCTCACTATTTATAATGTTTAGTGTGTGACTGCTCATCTCAGTCACACAGCATTGGTTCTGATCTTGATTGGATGACAGACTTGTAGTAACCTGAAAAGGACTATGCAAGAGATTTCCAAATGGACAAGGGAACAGTGACATTTCCAGTGTCAATTTTCATCTGAATTGAAATTTAAACTTGAATTTTCAAAATCTCCGCTTTCTCTAAGGGTTCTTGCAAACCAAATATCATTCATCCGAATGTTCCTCAAAAAAGAATATGAAAAGGGGAATTCATGGGATTGATTCCAATTAATATTTGCCAATATCTTTTTGCATTCTAGTTGTATTAACTTGTAGGACCAGCATCATCCTCACCCACGTTAGGCTATATATAGTAGCTGATTCATCATATATATATAAAAACTGTAATATTTTAAGGCACATAGTGTTTGAAGCAGCATGTTCCATCAGGTTATGATATAATAATCCCCTTCTAAGGCCAACAGACTAGGTTGTCAGCAGGTGGGATTGAACCTGGGACTTTAGGAGCTAAAGCCACGTGCCTCTACTGCCCCAGCTAAAAACCAACTGTATCTCAGCTAAGACTGTAGAGCATACTTCACTCTCCCTTTCTCAGTGGGCTCAGCCCCTCTGTGTTATTCCAATCAAGGCAGGGACGGTTCTGTGAGGTAAATCACCTACTTTGGTACAGTGGTACAGGCTCCATTTATCTCTGAGATCTTCCAGAGCACAAGGGTATCAGTATGGAAGCCCCATGCCTGTCCAGAGTCTATCTCCACTATAAGCATCGCCTCTTTCCCCCACCACCCACATGCTCTCCCTGGCAGTACAAGTGGTATTGCAGACTGTGCCTTTAAAGGCTGAGCTTCCCAGACAGAGCATCTGGGCAGATGCTGTGAAGCTTTTGTTAAATGCTGCCAAATGAAGCCAAACACAAGAAAGATCTGCTTGCAAGCACCTTAGCACTGTGTGATGGAACAGCGCTAGTGATGCTATCAGTGCTTCTTCTGGCCCCATCAGCCTCTGAGGCTTGCCAAGAAGGGGAGGGGACACCTCAGAGGGGTCTTGGTGGAAAAAAAAAAGATCCAGTGAGCTGTGTCCTTTGAACATAATGGGAGGAAGAGGAAATGCATCCCTCTCCCAGCTCGACCCTCCCTGTGCTAGTCCAACCACTGCCCACCTCACATGGTTCCTTCAGCTCATGGATCAGAGGGGCAGGACTGGGCCCTCAGCTTGTTATTCTCCTTATTCTCATGCAAGGGGCCACATTCTCTGCTGACACAGTTCAACTGATTTCAATGAAGTTCCTCCAGCAGACAAGTGGGCCAAGAGTCTTTCAATAACATGCTTGAGGGGCCCGGCAGATAAAAAATCTCACATACGGATCACCAGATGAATAACTGCTGCCTCTCTAAAGCCAGGCAAGGCATGGAATGCTGAACATCCTGCAGTTCTGCCGAGCTGCCAGTGAAATTCAGTTATGGCCAAAAAGCACCTGGATGTCTTTTGGTTGCCTGTGGTGTTTTAAAAACTGCGTTAAATTTCTTTCGAAGTAGAAATATTCCTGGTTGTGCTTCCAAGCGAGGAGGCTCTGCAGGGAAGCGTGCAAACAGGGCCAGTTTGCAGAAAGACAACCTAGACTAAGGTGGAGCGACTGGAGCCTCTTCTGTTGTAGGGTTCAGTTGCTTTGTTGCTCTCTGGGTTTGGGTTCATATGAGTTGTCATTTTGAATTCTAGGAAATAAAGTCATTTTCCATTGCAACTTTTCGGAAAGAGTATTTATGTTTTTATCCAACGTCCCTGTGAGACTGCCATGAAACTTAAGATTGCCGTGCTTTCATATTGATTTGTATAATCATTTCTAAACTCCTCTCTTCTGCCTTTAACTGACCTAAGTGGAAAACATCACCCATGAAGCAGTTAAGACGATATGTCGGGTTCGTATTGTACATGAAATGGGTCGGACAGAGGGCATGTTAATTTCCTTCTTCATGGTCTCCTCTTTCGATTCAAGGATTTCCTAATGGTGTTACCAATTGATTTTCCAGGCTTGCCCAATTCCTCAGACCTTCACCTTTGACAAGAGATAAGCCCCTGTGCTGCAGGATAATAATATCTGGGGGCTATTGATCCAGGAGAATGCTGCACTTGACGAGTTGACTTTTAGATATGGGTGGCTACGTCTCATGGCACTAGCAATGTTGATGTGTCTGTAGCTATTCAAAAATGTAACCTGAACACCCCTCTGAATATCCTTAACAAAACACTTAAACTGACTCTTGGAACAAAACCGATGCTCAGGTATTTGAAATGTATGATGCACGGGTGAAGGGTGTTGGTGTGAGAGTCCTAGGTGCTTGATCTGCAGAGGAGGTTTAAAATGGGAAATGACAGCACAGATTTGCCCTATTGCCTGGTGTGCCTGGGACCTGACCTGTATGGAGCACACTCAGGGTACATCTAGACTACACCTCTCTGTCGACAGAGAGATGTAGGTTAGGCACGTCGAAATTGCTAATGAAGCGGGGATTTAAATATCCCGTCCTTCATTAGCATAAACATGGCCGTCGCTTTTTTTCGAAATGGAGCTTTTTTGAAAAAAAAACGGCAGTCTAGACGCGGATCTTTCGAAAAATAAAGCCTTTTTCAAAAGATCCAGTAAACCTCATTTTCTGAGGGATAAGGGATCTTTCGAAAAAGGGTTGTATTTTTGAAAGATCTGCATCTAGACTGCCATTTGTTTTTAAAAAAAGCTCCATTTAAAAAAAAGCAGCAGCCATGTTTATGCTAATGAAACACGGGATATTTAAATCCCCACTTCATTAGCAATTTCGACATGCCTAATCTACATCTCTCTGTTGACAGAGAGGTGTAGTCCAGACACAGCCTCTTAGAAAAAGATGGAGCACTGGGTCCTAAGCCTGCCACCATGGCTGCCAATTAATGCTGGTGGGGATGGAGTTTAGTGGGCTAGAAAGAGGACTGAGAAAAACAGCTTATAGGAAACAAGGTAGTGAGGATCTCCAGGAAAGGTCAAAATGTGCTGGCTGGCTAGCACAAAGAATACATAACACCAGCCAGCAAAAGGAAAGAAGAAAAAAGCCCTCTCTCTGTAACAAGAGATATTCATCTGATTGCTAATAGAGAAAGCTGGCTTTCACATTTCCTTCCTGAAATGTGCTAGAATCTGACATTTGCATTGGGCTGAGGTTTCTACTGTTGTGGTGAATTGGGACCGAGCCCTTGGCTTCTACCTGTAGGCATGGATCTTGTTCTCAACCTCCAATGGAAATCCTAACTAAGAACGCATGTTACTTAATAATCGTACTTATAATTTGTATTGCAGTAGGACTAGGATCACCCCATTGTGAGAGGTACTGTACAAACACAGAACAAAATGATGGTCTCTGCTCCAAAATGTTTACAATGAGAAGAGAACGTGTGTGCATGAGGAGGAATTAGCAAATTATCCTGCAGGAGACACCCTCTATGCCGCTCCTGTGAATTTATTTAAACTGCTGAACTGTGTGATAAGGGGTCCCCTAGACGGGCCAGAGAAGAGATGCATAGGAAAATTGCCAAGCAGACAGTTCAAAATACATCTAAGTACTTAGGTAATTGTTGCACCAATGCTGTAACCCAGTAATAAAAGTATGCTTTAGAGAAGATTGTGTGCACACATTGGTGTGCATGCAGATGTGCATGTGCTCACTATGTCACCACTATCTATGGATACATAAACAGGCAGGCACTTTAGAAATGTTACGTGCTCTAGCCAGGTGGGGAGCTGGCTGTCAAAGGATCATCCTGTACTGATTTAGAAATTTACCTTGAAATGTATTATTTCTGCTTGTGATTTTATTTTTCAGCTTCCATCTGCGGTGAAACCAGCCAAACACTAAAATGTAAACTTGCAGGGATGCCTCATAGTCTGTTATTTTCCAGTGAAGTGTGGAAAATAATAAACTCATGTTTCTGGCGGAGTCGACAGAGAGAGAGAAGGCTTTCATATCCCAGGGCTCAAGCAAACCCACCAGACCAAGCTGGAATTATTAACAAAATCCAAAGGCCAGGAGACGAGGTGGGGCAGGAGAGCAGTGCACCAGACGCTCACTTCAATTCACTCAGACTATGGTCAGAATGTTTATTTCCCCTGGCCTTTTTTGACTCACCCTTTCTAGTACATACTTTCTCTTTGCTGAGACAAACAGTGTTTTGAGGTCACTGCAGCTGCTGGAGTCACTCACTTGAAAGGATTTGACTTCCAGAGCTAGTGCAATTACTTTAATGGGTCTTAGGCTTAGAGCAGATAGGAATCCATAATTAACAGGCTTGGGCTTATGGGATGTCTGTTATAGAGAATCGTTCAGGAGAGGATTTCAGTGGGACACATGCATGTCAGGGTGTGAGTCCTGGAGAGAGGAGAGAACATGTAAAAGCAGAAAACCACTAACCATGAGCACAGACTTTATGATTCCCTGACAGATCAATTCTGTTCAGTATTTAGGCCTAACTTTTCAAAAGAGACTATAGGTTTTGTGTCTCTGCATTTTTAATTCCCCAGCCTGAGATCCTAAAGAAGCCTGGTTTTCAGAAGCCCTGGTCTTCTGCCATGCCAACTGAAGTCAATCTTCTTTAGGCCAGAGGGCAAATGATACATCTCCTGTCCAAGCTTACACATCCTTCTCTTCAGCCTTTTCATCTCTGCCTCTGTCCTTCATGTGGGCCTATCAAGCCCCATCTGTGATGCCTACAGATGGAGGAGAACCCTTTCATCTCTTCCTCAAGGGCACTGATAGATGCATTTTTTATGAGGTTTCAGAGATTTCCACACACAGATCTGGGGGTCAGAGCAGGTCAAACCGAACCTTGCGTCATAGAACACTAGACCGGGAAAGGATCTTGAGAGGTCACCAAGTCCAGTCCCCTGAACTCACGGCAGGACAAAGCACCATCTATATCATCCCTGATAGATGCCTCGCTAACCTGCTCTTAAATATCTCCAGTGTTGTAGATATCACAAAATTTATTCCAGTGTTTAACCACCTGACAGTTGGGAAGATTTTCCTAATGCCCAACCTAAACCTCCCTTGCTGCAATTTAAGACCGTTGCTTCTTGTCCTCTCATCAGAGGTTAAGGAGAATATTTTTTCTCTCTTCTCCTTGTAACACCCTTTTAGGTACTTGAAAGCTGCTGTCATGTCCCCTCTCACTCTTCTCTTTTCCAAATTAAACAAATCATGGCAAAATTTACAGGCCAATTCATGAGGGCAGGGAACTTGTCTCCACTTGTTTTCATGAAGGGCCCAGCATGCTTTGGGCACTCAGTAATAAAATAAAATAAAATAAAATAAAATAAAATAAAATAATGATTTGCACCAGATTCAGGAGTCTTTGAATGACAGGAGCGGCTGAGAAAATATCAGGAAGGCTAAGGACCCTTTCTGCAATGTATGAAGGCAGAAGCAACGTTCTGAAACACCTGAAAGGAATGCTCAAAATCTCCTTAAGCTGCATTAGATACCTGCCTTGCCTTCCACCCACACTTTAGTATGTTTGCAGACAAAACAGGCAGTATTATGTTTGCATAAAGCGATTTCTTAAAGGACACTCATTCAACTGTCAGCACAAACCAGGAGTCAAAAGCTCAACGAACAGTAGATCCAAATTTGCCTACCTCCCAATTCCACTGCAAAAAACTAGACCCAGTGGTGAAATGTTGCCCATTATGAGACCTCTGCCATCAGGGAATGTGAATATTTGCCATAATCCTTGCAAGTCTGAGCTCCCTAATCCTCCCCTATTATTTGTTCTAGGAAGCACCTGGCTTGTTCTCATCCGCAAAAGTGCAGTTACCAATCTATTTATGCAAGACTGACACAGAAGGCAATGAGTAATGGGAATGGATGGACAAAGAAGCAAATGCTTTTCAGGGGGAAGCACAACATGGCATGATGGACGTGTTTTGAAGGCATCCATAGCATTGGCTGCGTGTTCAGAACTGCCAAGTGCCGATGACTGACTTCCTCTGAATTCAACCCAGATATTGCAGGCATCTGCTATTAATGAGTGACAGGACAGTCTGAACGGGGCTTTTATCAGACTGTCGGTCATATGCAGATTACTGTGATTGATGTTTATGGGGATGTTATCCATGGCCAAGAGCCTCTTGAGCTAAAGGGCCTCAAGAAAAGAGAAAATGTGATCTTGGGTTAAAGTAAAAAGCTGAGAGCTGGGTTCTATTCCTGGCTCTTCCATCTTCTCACTATACGTCTCACCTCAGACAAGGCACTGAAGCTCTCTGTGCCTCAGTTACTTCATTTGTAAAATGGGAGTAATAACAGCTGTTATTGTGAAACGTGGCTTACGGGTGCTTGCAAAACACTGCAAGATCCTTGAATGTAAAGTTCAAAGTATTACCAAAGTTTCTGCACAGGTCCTGAAGCTAGTGAATGGCATAGTAAAATTAATTGTCCGATTGGCACATGGATTCATGGGCTCTTCTGTTGTCCGCAAAACAAGTTCTGTTGCAGCAGATAACTGGGAAATAGCTTCATGGCCTGGAACATGACATGAAATTTCTACTGTGGTATGCATCCACCTGGACTCTCATGCAATTTCTGCATAATAATAAGGTAAAATGTCAACCTTTGTTTAGTTACTGGGGGGTGGCTGGTATGGGTGTGATGTCATTGACAGCCAATCAGCATGCTGCATTTTTTTCCCCAGAGACCCAAAGCTATTTCACAATAGAAACGACTGTGCTTTATGGTGAAATGACATAAGAAACAATCATTTGTTTCAAACTTTTGCTAAGGACAATAGAACAATTGTTAGCAAGTTTTAAAAGTTAGCTTTTGCTTTAAAGGGCTTACTTTTCACAAAAATAAGGCACATCACCCAATGCACACACATAATGACACACCTAATCTGTACATGCAGTTATTTATTGTTGTACAGGAAATTCAAATACATCTAACTAGCCACCTGCACACACATATCATTGTACACCTACCTTCAGGCTCTAAATGAGAACCAGAGAAGCTGGAAATGTGGTTATTACATCTAAAAACACTTTCCAAAGATGCACTACACTGCAATGTAAAAACAAAATGTGCTGGAGTTTAAGCATGAAGAAAGAATGTTGTGATTCTCTATGTAATACCCCAATACTGGCTGTTCTAAGAGGCATGTGCAGAACATAAAACAGAAATATTTTAAAATCCCTTACTGAGCAAACCTCAGAAGATACAGGGACTCTTTCCTATGTGGAGAAGAAGAGGATAAGTTATTAGGACTACCCAAACTTCTCTTGCATCCACAAAACTAGGCTTGGAAGCCCACAAGAGGAGGCTTTCTCTCTATCTTCAGATTTTTGGGATCTCCCATTGCCATTCAAGCTAGAGACACCATGAGAATGGCAATTTTCACTGTACTCTGGTGCTTCCACTTCCAAGGCTGACCAGAATCTGGAAAGGCAGGGACGACAATAGAAATGATGGAAATGAAAAAAGTGATTGAAAAAGCAGGAAGTGAACTGAAGCTCTGGATTTGTTCATCTCTGAATTTTGAGAAAATGTGAATTCAGACACAACTGTGATCAATAGGGTAGATCGGGTTTAGGATAAAATAAAATAAGGTATACAATTTTTAAAAATGCCAAAGTCCCATATTCAAAAGCGGCAACTGGGCTCAATGCAGGCATAACTATGTGAAATTCTATGGACTGTGCTATGCAAGAGGATAGATCAGATGATCTAAAAGTCCCATCTGGCTTCAAAAATCTATTACTCTATGATTTAGGAACCTAAATCTTATTGAAAAGCAATAGGTTTTAGGACTTAAGTCACTTTGAAAAATAGGACTTAGGCTTCTAAATCCCAGAGGGTTTTATATATATATAATTTTGCCCAAGATTCATTTTTGAATTCATTCAATTTTGTAGCCAAACCAAATCCCAGGGAATGATCAACTCTGCATCAGAAATCTGTAACTTGAGCCCATCCTTATGAACAAGATTGAGTTGGACGTGGTATTATTCCTGCTGGGTCAGTCATATGAAGTTCCTGGGTGGCTTTAGAGAGAGGAAAAGGAAGAGCTTTTCATGTGTTTTGTGTCCAGAGTATGACAAAACTAGCCGCTTTCCACTTCCTATGGTACATTACTGACACATCCCTGGTTTCAGGGATTATTGACATTCTGACTCATTGGCATTGTTTACCCTTGCAAAGTCACCAAAGGCTGTGTCACTGGTGTCCCAGCTTACACCACAGAATACAAATAAGCAATAGATGGAACTTCCTGTAGACCAGAGATGAGGTTCTCCTCTTGCCTTCCCCCCTGAAAACATGGCAAATGTCCAAAAGGTGCTTGTGATTTGATGTGTGCTTTCAATTTGGAACAAGTTAGAGGTATGGACAAGCCTCACAAAATGGGGCATACCTGCAAAACCCTTCCTTAGTCAGTGAGAGACCAACAGTAGTAGTAGTCAGTGGAGGGATCTAGCTGCCCTCCACCTCTCAAGGAAAAATCCATCTTATTCTTCATGGGTGAACTCTCACTCATAGCCACCCATTATTTTCTCGTCACAGCCTTTGTACAACTGTAACCTTGTGGCTAACCAAAACCAGCCGGGCAATTACAGTTTAAACGTCTGTTGGAATCCAACTGCTTGGTAACCCTATAGCTCCCATGACTGACCTCCTAGAACGGAAATTGAAATATTCTTTGCATCCATGAGGATCTACAATATGCCCAGGAGGCAGCAGTTTGGCTGCCGACATTCCATTCCATTCTGCTTTCTTGTGCACAATGGATTCAGGTTTTTGTTTCTGGTGTTAATATTTTACCATGCAGTTGACAGTGGCAGGCACTGGGGCTATCTTTTTAGTATTAGATTTCTTCCTCCTTACAGAATCATTATTACAGAAAACATATTTAAACTCTGTGGAATTACTATTTGGAGCCTCAGCACACTAGCCCCTGGCTCTATGTTTTAGTTTAAGTGCCTCATGGAAAATGCTGAAACCATGCTAGTTAGAAGCAAATCTCTACCTGATGCCCAGTGTGATTTTGCTTTTCTTCCTTGTTTTGTATCACAAGGGAAACTTGCCTGAATAATGGATTTTTAGTCTGAAAGAATTATCCTTTGTTATTCACCAGACCCTCTGCTTCTATCTCAAAACCATCATCGCAAATGGGCCCCAAAGCTTAAAACCTCAAATCCAAATGCCCTGGACTCCACACACAAGTCTGGGTCTAAATTTCGAAGCATGGGCTGATGTATAGATCTCATAGTGATGCCACAAAGAGAGCCTAAGATTTCATCTGGAGGCGATGGGTGAGAAAGGTACACATATTAATAGAAAAATTGTTTGGATCATTTTATTTCAATGGAAACTATGTACTTTTTCATTTGTATGTTTGCCTGCAGATTTGGAAACTGTGCTAGGGCAGGGCATGCTCAAATATTTTGCATAATACGGAGTAGATCTCAATAGAAAGCTTCTCATCGAGAGACTACCTCGCCCATTCCTTATTGCACAGACCCACCTGTCTCCCTCATTCACCTTCTGTAATACCCTTGTGGCACTAAAGCATTGTAAAGTAATATTGCAAAAGCATTCCAACATTATCTAGAGTTCCTTTTCTTAAAGTAATGAGGGCTACAACGGATGCATTGCGATGAATGCACACCCCCAAGAGACCAGCACCGTTTTATAGCTACCAAACTATTTAGATCATTTTTATTTCTTTTAATGAAAATCAGTAGCTGGAGGCAAGTAGAAGGAGCCAGCACCATGCAACCAGCCAGTGCTCTGCATGTTCTCAGCAATCCACAGACCACATTTGGACAATTTCTGTGTTTACGTTACACAGGACATAAGAACATAATTCCATTGTCAGAAGACAGGATACTGGGCTAGATAGACAGTATGGCCATTCTTATGTTCTTGTTAAAAAAACTCATCCCAGGCCTTTGTTAAACCCATCCGTAGACTGTAGAGAGACTCAGCTGTCTTTAGGTAGAGGACATTGTGAAAAATGTGTCCTCCCCTGAGAACATCTCAGGAAGCAAGGGAATAATCAAAACAACATTTAAAGTAAGTTTTAATAGATCCAAATTGTCCCTACTATTGGTCCAAATCATTGCTCGGGTGAAATTACACAAGCAGCAGTCAAGTTAATAGTGGAGTCCTTTAGTCCCCGTTTGTCAGGCACATCATAAAACCCCCACAATCTGTTACACTGCCAGGATCTGCTTGAGAGAGACTCAGGACTGGGAAGGCAGGTGTTCTGGCCCCTAGCAGACTAAGATTGAGAGGCGTCAGCAGCATGCGGGGATGTAGCTCCAGAAGATCAGAGGGAACTAAAGACCAAAACTGAGAAGCATTGACAGACAGAGCTGCAATTCTGAAACAGAGGAGTGTGCTGTCATTCAGGATTGGGGAATTTAGTACTATGGGATCAGAGCATATAACCCAAAAGGTGCTATGGGGCTAGTCTAATTCAGTGTCCATTGAAATCAATAGAAAAGCTCCGTTGGACATGGGCATTGGATCAGGCTCTTACACCCTTACTATCAGCAGCACCAAATCCAGTTAGAACATTTTAAACAGATGAGGGAAGAATTCTTTTTTTTGTCCCCCTCCCCCCTTTTTCCATCTATGTTCTTTCTACTGGACTTGTTCCATTTTGAAAAATCCCAAATGGATGTGTCAAAAAAAATACAACACAACAGCTGTGGTTATATTTTTAACTGTTATTATTTTTTTTGACATGAAACCTCAATCTGTTTTTGTTCCATAAACTACTTTCCAAAAAATAAAGCTACCACTTTCAACTGATACATCCCAACCAATTTTCACTAACCAACCCTTTGGGGTATGATCCTGCCTTCCATCTGATATCAAGATTTTACCCTTACTCCCCCCATCAAATTCTGCTCCCATCTCTGGCCAGAGGCACAAGAGGTCAGAAGGTCAGTGGAACATGTGCACAGAGGAGACCATCAGCAAAGAAATTATACAGGTTCCATGAGACACCCCACTACCCAGAATGTCCCTGGGCTCCAAGGACTCCATTTACAGGAAAGCCTACAAGAGGGTTGTGTTTGCTGTGGGAAAAGGCATGGGCATAATCAGTGGATCTACAATTGAGGCTACATCTGCACTGAAACCCAGACAGGGCTTTGAGATCAATCCACCAACAGTTGATTTAGCAGGTCTAGTTAAGACACACCAAATTGACTGCAGATATTGTCAACCCTGTTACTCTATCCTGGATGAGAAGAGTAAAGGAAGTCAATGGAAGAGTTTCTCCCACTAACCCCCAATGTTGTAGAGCCCGCAGTAACTTGACTTAAAGTATGTCAACTCCGGATACATTGTTGATGTTGGTGGAGTTGCATAGCTTAAGTTGACTTTCTATTGTAGTGTAGATGTAGCCTTAGTCATTCTCTAAGCCATATTTTCCTAGGTAACAGGGAAAGGGAAAGCAGTAATTATAGAGCAGCTCCATTGACTTGCCCTGGACATGAGAAAGAGGATTCCTTCTATCCAATGTGATTTGCCACAGCACTCCCCAGAGCAACATTTGTTTATCTGGGCTTTGTATAGGGAAGACGAGTCACGTTTAAGTAGGTGATCACTATGTCTACTAATGACACAAAGGGGCATACCATTTCCTCCTAGTTCAGACCAATAATCAAACCCGAGTATCCCCTTCGTGTCCCCCATGCAATTTAGTGGTTGGTACTTTCCATATTATGTATTTCAGGAAAAAGAAAGAATTGAAGAGTGCAGTGTTAAAGGAGGAAGATGGGGTTTGCATAGACTACATCCAACTTTTCACAGACAGTCCTGATTTTCATGCCATGATTACAATGACATGCAGTGAAGACTGGGTGGGAAAAGATAGAGTTAGTTTGTTTGGTCTACTGTGTAGCAGTAGGCACTGGAAGCTGGAGGTCTTGTGGGAAAAAAAGTCAGCCTTAATGCAAACCACAGTTCCTCAAGACCTTAATAGAGCTACATCAAGGCTGCATCTAGCCTCAGATTTGTATTCCATCTAGCACTTATCCAAGGCCACTCTGGTTAAGTCAATTTTCCTCTTTCTGCCTCAAATGAGGTAAATTTATTCACTTATGTCTCAATGATGTTGGGAGAGTTCATTGATACAAATAGCAACCAGACCAGAAAGAGGCATCCTTGGAAGTTATTCAGCCAAATAAATACATTTGATGAAAATCAGTGAATGATTCTCTAACCAAAAATGGGTTTAATGCCATAGGACCAGATCCTCAGATGGTGTAAAACCAACATAGCTCCATTTACTCCAGCTGAAGATGTGGCCCACAGTGAACATCAGTAGAGCCCTGCATGGATACAAAATTAGTGTCTGCATCCACATCTGTATCTGCAAAAATGAGCCACGGATATCCACATCAACATCTGCAGATACCCACAGATATAAAGTAGATAGCCACAAATGTGCAGGGTTCTAGCTACAAAAATGTGTAACTGCATCCATAACTGCAAAAATAAGCCACGGATATGGACACTCACAAATATAAAGTGGATATCCATGGATATGCAGGGCTCTAAACATCAGGCCTGATTTTCAAAGATATTGAACACTCATGGTTCTGGGGTCCAGGAGTCAATTCCTCTGAAAAAAATCAGGCAATTGGCTCATCCTAATGAATACTCCAACCTGCTCTAATTATTATTGTAACAGTTCACAGCTTCCTGGAGCAGTGAAGAAATGGACTCAGAGGAGGCATTTGGCATCCAATGGCCTTGACAGCTTTGCCATAATTAAAAATTTTGAAAAGCCAATACTGTCTTTGTTTCCCTCTGCTTTTTGTCTTTGAGGAGCATAATTCTGAATTGATAGCTTCTCCAAATGTTCGGGGCATGATTTATATGACTGGGAGGCTGCAGTAGAGAAGTAATTGCATTAACACTGCCACTGATAAATAGTGCTTTCTTCAGACTTATGAGCCGCTAAGGGCTAATTATTCCTGAGATTCCGTTTGGCTTTAATCATAGAGTGAATCATCTCCTCCCAAACATGGCAGATATTAATGGCATCACATTTGTCTCAATTTATCTTCCACGGGCAAACTTTTTCTCTTTAATTAAATACATGAAAATGAGCATAAATGTCAAAAGAGCAGGTGTGAAAAGATGGACAGAAGCTGAAGGACCTGCAAGGTGGCAATGGGCGTTGCTTTCAGAGGGAGGTAACATAATGGGTCAGATTCAGCCTTGGCATAAGTCTTTTGCCCTCATTAGGCTTATGCATTGGCCCAAATTAATCTTGGACATTTCCGCTAACAAAGGGTGGCAGCAATGAAGGTGCTGAGGTTTGAGCATTGCTGAATGGACCTCAAGCTTCTTCACATGCAACTTGGTTATGATGGTATCCAGTACCTGGTAAACTGACAGGCTCCTGGATTGCAGGGAACACTGACTACCAACCAAATGAGACCTGTCAGATTAGATGCTGGACTTCTAAAGACCCAGTGGAATCAACAGAGTATCAAATCCAAACAAAAAATAGCGCACGGTAGGTTTCACGGAGTGTATTCATAGCTCTTGAGATGCTTCATTGTCTTGTCTGACAATAGAGGTGAGTAGGAAGTATTGTACTAGCTGCATCCTCTCTTTTGAGCATGATGCTAATCACTGGAAGGCTCTCATGCCATTCATTCAATTACCAGCTAGATTTTCTGAAGTAAGTGTCTTCCAGTGGAGACAAGCCCAGCACAGATCTCACCCGGGATAACAAGTAGGATACATACATCAGTGTTATACATGTCCTGTGGCCCTTTTATGCCCACCCTGCCATGAAGCCATCAGGTGTTGGCCCTGGGACAGACCCTTGAATTAGAAATGCTTCTATAGTTGTCATTACTCTCTACCCACCCACCCCCCCCATGCAACCTTCATGCAAGACATGTGTTGGAGCATGGCCAAGGAAAAAGCAGTAGGCGTGGAGAGCTACTGTGACAATAGTTGGCAGCTGGTGCAAATTAGGGCAGTCCTGAGGCTGCTCTAACCTGTGCCAGGAGCAAAAACAAACCCTTGCCCACCTAAAACAACATAGATGGCATTAGAGCCACCTTTCCTCTGTCCATCTAGGCCCGACATGAAGCTCAGCCCTCGCACAGGGGTGAACTGGGCCCCATGATTAAGTCTGTTCTAGGATCCTGGATGACAAAAACAATTGCTTGAGGAGCAAATATGGGAATTACTCAAACAAACCATCCTGAGAAGATTATCCCTTCCCCACCACCACCACCACACATGTACACCTATTTGATCAGCAATATGGTGGTATAAATAAACTTGTTCTGGAATTTGTACTGTTTCCCATTGCTTAATGATGAAATGGCTCTGAAAAGAAATAACATTTTTCTAAATTATGGGCTGGAATAGAAATCACTCTAGGAAGTGAGACAATTGTGTTGGTTCGGGGCTGAGAGAGGCCCTTAGCTAACCCAGTAGTTGTGTTCACTTTGATGAGAATGCTTTCAGCTAGAAGCAGAGGGCACTGTTTGCTTTTGAGGATTTTCCAATCCGCAGTACTTGGCTGGTGTGCTCGTGGATGTGTGTGTCTGGACTGACTTTCTGGTCAGCTGTACAACAGGAATCAGAGGCAGCCGTGACTTAGAACAACCCAACCTACTGACCACCTGGTCTAGCTAACACAACCAGCACATAACATCTACGCAGACAGAGCCCTTGTACATGTTTAAAGTGAAAATGAAAGAATCAGTCCTCAGTTCCATGGCACAGACTTCTTGCCTGACATGTTCTTATTGACTTGGTGTCTGAGACAGAAACAGGCATTTTAGGATCTGGTAGGCAAGAAAGGACAGTGGAAAAGAAGCAGACAGAGGATCTTATCAGTCAGTGTCATAGTGTTATTTCAAATCACTTGTAAGGCAACAGCTGTGGCCCTCCCCCATATTGTGAGGCATCTCACCATTAAGTGCCCTTAGAGAGAAGCAGTCCCATCTGCACCTGCAATGGATCAGCTCTCTGAAACCAACAGCTCCTGGCAGCACAAGTCCTGCCTTCCAGGCCCCTGCAGGCCTCACTCATTCTGCACAAGTGGCAATAGGCACACACCAGCCCCCAAATACTTGGAGTGTTACCCACAGCGTTCAGCCCCTTATCCACCAAACGCTTGCAAAGCACAGGCCTGCTGCTTCCACAGGAACAGGACATACCCCAGCTTCTAAGCATCGATAATCTAGCACCTAGGCTACGTCTAGACTACAGGCTTCTTGCACAAGAAACTTTTTTTGGAAGAGATCTTCCGAAAAAACTTCTTGCGCAAGAGAGTGTCCACTCTGCAAAAGTGCATCAAAAAAGTGATGCACTTTTTTGAAAGATAGCGTCCAGACTGCCTGGACGCTCTCTCGTGTGT
The DNA here is from genome assembly GCA_032595735.1 of Pelochelys cantorii. Taxonomy (NCBI): domain Eukaryota; kingdom Metazoa; phylum Chordata; order Testudines; family Trionychidae; genus Pelochelys; species Pelochelys cantorii. The sequence goes on along the minus strand of CM064338.1, from coordinate 34,496,679 downwards.
AAGCAGTGATTGCTATGGACAGAATGACCACCAGGGCACTTGTGCTTTCTCCTCTTCCCTCTTCTTCCGAAAAAACTCCCTCTTCCCCATTCACACATGCCTTTTTGCTAAAGAGCTCTTTCGCAAAAAGGCTTCTTCCTCGTAGAATGAGGATTACCAATTGCGCAAAAAGCCCTCTGTTCTTTTGATTTACTGTTGAAAGAACACGCTTGCAGTGTGGACATAAGGCAAGTTTTGTCAGAAAAATGGCTGTTTTTCTGACAAAACTTTGTAGTCTGACAGCCTTAGTTTGAGAGCACAGCACTGAGATACATAGGCAGGAAAACAATTATTTTATTGTTGAACAATAGAGATTCAAGGGATAAGGAGTATGAACACAGGAAACAATTGGTTACATATAAAAGAAAGCCATAACATGCTTTCTAAACTTATCTAACAAATCTGTCTCTTGGATCAAGATGATCTCCTCCAAAGTTCTCATGATCATTTATAGCCATGCCTCTTTGAGACCCCTTTTCAGTGAAGCAAAACCACTGTCCTTTTATTTCCGCAGAGAAGGTGTCAGGGCATACCCTTTGCCCTGCTCCAAATATACCTTTTGCCCTCCTCCAAATATACTCAAGCAAACCTTTGTACCACCAGATAAGGTGGTCTACCCACTACCATTTTACTTTCCCATCAGTCTCTTTCTGAAGTCCCCATGATGCAGCATTCACATTCAGTTCAGTCTGGGGATAGGCGATGCATTGTGAATGAGACAATACTCAATTTACATATCAACAGATAGATGAACAATGTCTGACAGAAAACTTGTTTTTTAACGTTGCTGGTAACCACTACCCTGCTGCAGACATTTAGAACATATTTTCAGTACATATCCACTTTGCACAACATCTGCACACACATTTCACAAGGATATTAATGACCAATATTACACCAGTTTTCATTTGAGACCTTGCATGACATTCTTTGGGGAACTAGAATGTACATATCAGACTCAGGAGATTCCTGTCAGCCATCTGCACTCCTTTGCCTGTTGGTGTTAACAGGTTCTTGGATTGCAACAATTTTCCACCCCTTGGTATTTTGATGATAAACAGGCAGCTAGACTCAAAGCTGGTATGGTTAGATACAAGAATATTCTTGTGGTGTGTGCAGTTATGAAACTGGGATGCCTGAAATTTTCTCAGGACTGTCCTGGTGCACAAAGTTCAGCCCCTACTTTGTTTTTAGGGTTGCACGGCCTGTAACGCAGGGGGGGCACCTACAGTGCTCGCTCGTGGAGCTTTTGCTCTTTATTATTTTCCTTAATCTGAATAATCCATTTTAGAGTGACAACACACGTGATGCTCCTTGAATATGCAAATGCAGCCACTGTCGGCTTGCAGACCCATTGAAAAAAGGGTAAATTGTGTGTGATGTTATTCTATGCCAATGCATTAAAAAGACCCTAGTTTTAGTCTGGCTGTTTGGATACAAGGTATTCCCAGACACTGAAGAAACATATCTATTGCTACATTAAGCGAGACTGCAGTCAATACATCTAAAGTGCCTGTTTGTGCTGCAGCAGTCGGAGAGGGCTGATAAACAGCCTTGCCTCTAGTTTCTCTTAATTTAGAATTCATTACGTCTCTCTTTCCATGAAAGAGAAACCAATAGCTGTCCTTGACAGTTGTTTTCCTTGGGGTCATTCTCTCTATCCACCCATCTACTCTTTCTTTGGGGCCTTTATTCGCTGTAATGTTAGCGCTATCAGTTTCATTCAGCTCTTCCAGGACAATCTACAGGGACAAGAGAGGACAGCAAAGCTGAATGCACTTAACCGCTTGTGCGCCACACATCAACGGGAGCAGTGATAATTAAAGGACCTGTGCAGGGATGAGGAGGGGCTTTATTTGCAAGGGGGTTCCCAGTGGTGAAGAGGGAGTACGGGTGGCCAAGAAAAACCTCAAGCTTAGCAAGGCTCAACTGGTTTGACTTGAGTGAGGCTCCTTTTTTGCTCATCCAGCTGCTGCCTGTGGCTCCTACCGGAGTCCAGGTTTGAATTTCAGTTGTGCTAATGTGCAGAATTTATGCACAGAGCAGATCCAGCTTCCAGGCAGCACAGTGATTACTTTCTGGTGCTCTCACTTATATTGAAAGGAGACAAGATGATTGGCTCTCAGTGGAACTACATCCAGACCTCCTCCACTAGAAGGAAGTTCCCCCAGACCTGAAACCTTTGAGGGAAGGAAAAGAGGAGGGATCATAGGTCCAGATGACGAAAAGCAGGCAATGGGGGATATGCAGTTAAAATTCTACATCCTTCCGAGAAATAAGAAGAGAAAGTCAATGAGTTTGGAGCGCTCAAAAAGTCTTCATGAGCTGACTGATCCCATATTTAATGGTGGTTCAGCATTAACCTTATTATTCCTATGGGGAGAGCGATTTGGCTAAATCTATATTGCAAGTTCCCTGGCAGAGGAACCAGAGACAATACAGTTCACATTGCCCTTGAGAAAACACTTGAGGATGACTCTCAGACTTTGTTCTTACTGGGATATCTTCTCACAGCACTGTTTGCCCACAAGAAACTGAGAGAACTGGGTTTATTTAGTCTGCAGAAAATAGAAGTGATTCCATCACCTCCCTAGGTAACCCATTCATTTGGGATTTGATAGCAGCCTTGAACTACCTGAAGCAGGGGAGAGGGGGTTCCCAAGAGAATAGAGAGAGGCTGTTCTCAGTGGTGGCAGATGACAGAACAAGGAGCAGTGGTCTCAATTTCCAGTGGGGAGGTCTAGGTTCGAGATTAGGAAAAAGTTTTCACTGGAATCCACCCCAGCCTGCTCCACTCGGCCATCTCCCAGCCAGGTCGCTCCCTCAGCACTACAGCTGGGAGCTGGGGAAACAAAGCAGGATGAGGCTGAATCACTCTACTTCCTGTTTCCATGGTGAGTGTGGGGTGAGCGGACAGGCCCAACCCTTGCTGCTGGTGAAGGACCCCCTGGTAATGTTGCTCAGGGAAGGGGCCTTGGGGAGAAGAGTTGCAATGGGGGCAGAGTAGGAGTGGGAAGAGGTAGGCAGGGCAGAGCAGATGTGAGGTTTGAGGGAAGGGGTGGAGCAGGCATGGGAAGATGTGGGGTGGGCAGGGCCTGGGGCAGAGCAGGCCTTGAACCCCCATCGCCCCAAGAGATGGCCCTGGATGATTTAGTTGGAGTTGGTCCTGCTTTGAGCAGGGGGTTGGACTAGATGACCTTCTGAGGTCTCTTCCAACACTAATTTTCTATGATTCATTGTAATAACTTCAAGTAGCTCCCTGAAGAAGTGTATGTAAGTTATACCCCTAAGGTGCATCTACACAGCAAAGTTATTTTGAAATAACTGACATTATTTAATATAATAAATAGAGATGAACCTATCTCATAGAACTGGAAGGGACCTTGAGAGGTCATGGAGTCTAGTCTGCATGGTAGGACCAAGCACAACCACCACTAACAGATTTGCCCTAGGTGGCCCCCTCCAGGATTGAACTCATAACCATGGGGTTTAGCAGACCAATGCACAAACCACTGAGCCAGCTCTGCCCCTTATTGCTATTTTGAAATAACAATACAAGTGTCTACACAACAATTCCATTAGTTCAAAATAACAGATGGCTTATTCCGACTTCTGTCAACCTCATTCCATGAGGAATAATGCCTATTTCGAAATATCTATTTTGAAATAGCAGTAGCATAGATGCTCCACTGTTGCTATTTTGAAATTGCTCCTACCCAGGGCCACTCAAACTAATTACTCCCCAGTGCCTCTTGGGGCTCTATTTCAAGGTAGCACATCCACATTAGAAAAGCCTGCCTCGGACTAATTTTGAGGCTTTCCTGTAGTATAGATGTGCTTTTTGGAAATAAGGTATTTCAGAGTATTTCTTCCAGAATAGCTTATTTCAAAATAAGTGTGCAGTGTAGACATATCCCTAAGGTTGACCGAAAACTCTCGCCTGACTCATAACAGTATAGAAATTGAAGGAATCCCTTGGATCAATGACTCCAGTTCCCTAGTATTACAGACAATCCCATCATACACATCACAAATGTATCCAGTTAAGATTTCTTCCCCCCCACCATATTGCTCTGTCTCCTAAGAAGTTAGGAAACTGCAAGATTATTTTTCTGTATCAGTAACAGGGCTGATTTCTGTTCACCTGTTGGTAATAACTGCTTGCTCAGTGAAGCCTTTGGCTTTCCACTCCAATAATCCATGGTTAATGGAAGCTATTCTGCTATAAATTAGTGCTGAGTGCCAAGAGACAGGACCTCAAATTGTCAAACCCACAAAACACTAAGAGCGCCAATAGACTTTAATTAGGGGGTTATAACTTCAATCAGAAAGTAAAAGTGAAGGTTTCCAGATGTCGTCAGATTTAAAGGGATTGTGTTATTGATGCCTAAAAGAATAGTTTTTCTTCAAAAGCAGGATTGAGGTGGAAGAAATGTATTAGATAAAAGAACCACCAGCCTCCAACTGAAGTTTGAACTGAATTTTGAAAAAAAAAATTAAAAACTCTCTCTCACTCCTAATCATTTTCTGGTTACACAACTATTTTTTTTAGTATTTATTCTCCAGCATTCATTAGTCACACAGCCTGACCTGTTCTCCTGAGTCATGACCTGGTTTCTGTTCCCTCATTAGACAACCAAAAATTCTGTAAAGAGAAGGCAAGGTGGAACAGGCCACTTCTAGTTCAAACCTCTGTATGAGTAGCAATGTCGTAGTAATTTTACTTCCCGTGATCATTCCAGTGTAAAACTCAAATCTTATGAATGGCTATGGCTGAAACAAAATGACAAGACTGCAAACACTGTGAAAGTAAATGTTTGGATCCTATGTGAATGAATACGTGTGACAATTTGATGCATTCAGCCAGCTCTGTTCACAAGATACTTTTGAGATTCTGTAGGTATTAGCCTTGTTATATAGGTAGGGAAACTCAGGCTCCAAACCTCAAGGTATATATACGTCTAACTCTCATAAAATTTAAATGGGAGCTAGGAGCCTAAACACCTGTGAAGACCTGGGTCTCAGGGGCCGTTCAAAACCCACTTCACTCCCAACAGTGACTCCCATTGACTTCAGAGGACTGGGAAGCAAGCCAATGACATGTGCAAGATTGGAGATGTGTCAGGGTGAAAACTGAAATTAGAAATCAGGCTTCTTTTCCCACAGTCTTATGCTTACATCAACGATCTGCTCTTTCCATACTTCACATTACCCAGCTGGTATCCTGTACTCAAAAAAGATGCCTCACCCAAAAGAAACCACTGTGAAAGCCAAATTGCTACTACAAAGCACAACCAGAAAAGCTGTGCTAAGTTACCCACCTCCGCAGGTGAAAACCTGCTGCCAAAGGCAATGCTTATGGTGAAAATGATTAACATATTACCCGTTCGACATACATCAGAATTGTATAGGGATTTACCTGGGCCCAATCTCTCCCATTATCCCCTGGGACAAACCAGCCTTCTTTCCTACACAAAGCAGTGACAGATGGTGGCTACGTGTGAAATTGACAAGGAAGCCATATCTCCAGGGCAGTCCAGCCTTGCTTTTTCCTCAGCTTACCTCCATCTCACACACACCTCTTATTAAAGATCCAACAAATCCCCAAGTAGGGAAACGTAGTTAGAAACTAGCTGTTGGGACAGCTATCAGTTTGTTCCTGCTGGCTGGGAAGTCTCCATCCACCTGGCAGGCTGCAATAGAGTTTCCATATCACCCTCTTTTGAGTGCTGTGGCTCTCAGAGCTCAGGAGAAACACTTTATGCAGGTACTGCAAACCCACAGCACAGCAAGGCTACGTCTAGACAGCGGGGCTATTTTGGAATACTAGAAGTATCCCAAAATAGCAATTCTGTGTCTTTAAACGTGCCAGTTATTTTGAAATATATTTTGAAATAATGGACATGCTATTCCACTGTCCCTGTAACCCTCATTCCACAAGAGTTAAGGGATTTGTTGGAATAGCGCTTTATTTCAAAATTTGGCTCTGTGTAGACAGTGCCAAATTTCGAAATAAGCTATTTTGAGGTAAAGGTTCTGTGTTGATTAGACCCAAGAGAGTCTAATATTCCCCCAATATCACAAACTGCCAGCCAGTATTCTTATTTAGAAAATCAGCCCAAGCTCACTAGGTATATATTAACCATTTGAGCTGCCCAGACTTGTGTCCCCATGGTATAGGCTGCTTGGCTTTCCTGTCCATTTGAAATGGATACTCTTTGGTAAAGCACATGGTCACTGGTCTATTGGAGAGCGGCCTCCAGGGTGTTTCTAGGACAGGACGATCATAAATGTCTTTCCTGTTGCTCCAGGAGTATGAAGAATACACAACTTAAGAACATAAAAGCGGCCATACTAGGTCAGACCAAAGGTCAGTCTAGCCCAGTATCCTGTCTTCTGACAGTGGCCAATACCAGGTGCCCCAGACAGAGTTAACAGAAACAGGTAATCATCAAGTGATCCCTCTTCTGTCATCCATTTCCAGCCCGTGACACACAGAGACTAGGGACACCATTCCTATTCATCCTGACTAATAAGTATTGATGGACCTAATCTCCATGAATGTATCTAGTTCTTTCTTGAACCATGTTAAAGTCCTGGTCTTCACAACCTCCTCTGGTTGTGAAGGTTGACTGTGTGCTGCGTGAAGAAAAACTTCCTTTTGTTCATTTTAAACCTGTTACCTATTAATTTCATTTGGTTATTCCCTAGTTCTTACATTATGGGAACAATAATGTTATGTTATGTTCTTATGTTATACTTCTGCATAAATCCACAAACTCTGGAGGGGGGGATTAAAAAAATCACACAAAGGAGGTAATAGAAATAACATTTGGGGTATTCAGACCGGGGGTATCAGCTCACAGCTGTGTTCATGGTTGAGAGGTCATGTGGTTAGGCTGCAAATCTAGGACTTAAGACATCTGGGTTCTGGTTCTTGCTTTGCCACAGACTTCTAATGTGGACATTAGACAAATCACTTAGCCCCAGTGCCTCTGTTCCTCATCTGTAAACTGACAATAGTTTTTCCCTGCCTCACAAGGGTATTGTTGGGATAAACATTAAAGTTTAGGAGATGCTCAGATATTACAGAAATGGAGGCCCTATAAGTATCACAGATAGAAGATTTGTATAATTATATATTCTGCGCCTGAATGGGAGGAAGATTTAGATACAAAATACAACAGGGCTCCACCTTGAAGAGTTTTAAAGTCTAGAATTTCAAAGGGGTAAGGCAGTCTTTTATCCTTTCCCTAGATAAACTAAATCTATGCCATCATTCACATGTGAAAGGAGCTGGAAGTCAGAGAGCTTATGGTACAACAAAATGTTACAAAACAGCACTATAGCAACAACTATTTAACAGAGATGCAATGTTAAAAATCTCACCCTTTTAGTGAGATTTGTATGAAAAGTCATAATGTAACCCACACCCCTAGTGTGGTTCACTGTCCCATGTAATGGCACTTTGATTACTTACAGTGAGAGATAAGAACAAGAGATAACAACCTAAGCTGAAAAGTAGTTGGCTTTATAGCGCAAGCCCTAGTGGCTCCTATGTGATGTGATAGAAGTTCTTGGTTCAAAACTGTGTGGTGGCAGTTACAATACCAAGGCAAGAAAAAAAAGAGGGGGGAAATTCTGGGGGAAGTGAACTGGATGAAAACTTGAATTAAGAGATTTCCCCCAGTCAAATGACTTTTCAAATGGGGCAGGGTTCAGAGCTAAAGAATAAATCTAGAAATCAGGGGCTGTGATTTCTGTTCCCTGCTCTGCCACTGAGCCTCTGTAGAAACTTAGACAGGTCACTTCACCTTCTGGATCACCACTTCTCCAAAATGGGGATTCACGAATGTTTGCAATGACTGAGAACCACAGATGAAAGTACTAGAGTAGTGTAAACAATTAACTCCCCTTAGGCTCCTGCAACTTTTCCCAAAAAAGCTTCAGCCTTCCAAGGTTCCCCCCTATTATTAGAATAACTAAGAGGGCATAACAGGAGATTCTGAAAGGTCGTGAAACATTTAACCCAGCATACTGTACCATTCACAAACCCAATCTAATGCAACATTAGAAGATTGTGGTGCTGTACTGTTGTGCATTGATGGGATGATTTAGCCTAGATTTCCCCAGAACAGCCCCCTGTGTCTTCAGTGCTTTGGGCCAAATACAACGCATGTGTTGCTCCATTAGTTTACCCTTCCCCCCCTTGATGTGCTTTTAATCATGTGCCACATGATCAGCAATGTAAATGTGCAATGGCTTGTTTATAACATGTGCACTGACTTTTCAGGAATATGCATAATGGTATGAATCATCAGACCCACAGGATATTAAGCAAATGTCTGACAAGCCTGCTACCCCCTGACTAGACCCAGCCCTTCCTTTTCTGAAATGTTCAGTGACTTTTTACATACATCTGTGCGTGTGTGTGTGCGTGTGCGTGTGCGTGTGCGTGTGTGTGTAAGCCATGGTGAGAAGTGAAAGATGTTCACTCCCTCACTGGCCCAGGAGACCAGAAACCTTAGACACATTTCTGGAAGGAGAGGGGACAAATCTTGTCCATAACAAAGGCTGGCATTAGAATGTGTCCCGTTCTTGTAGAGCCATAAGAGATTGTAACCACGCATCAAGGGATGAAATTGGGAAAGGTCAATGCAGGCGGAATATCAGTACAAAAATCAATGGCAGTGACATCTATTCCACTATGGAATAACCTCCTAAAGTGGGCTGTGTCTATTACTTGGGATGTCCATTTAAATGGGATTGGACAAGCACTGGGGAATGTACTGCATTAGTGAACAACCCTGCCATGGCAGGGAAATTGACTAAATCACCCAGTTGTCTTTTCCTTTCCTGACTAGCATGATTCAATTCTTCCCATTGCCAGTGGATCATTCTGTTGTGATGCTTAGGGACAATTTTTTTTCCTTGGTATCCCTCCAATGAGTTCAATCAAGCCAGGATGAAGATAAAGTTAGCCCCTTATCTGAAAGAACCATGTTTCTCTCTCCAGACACCTCCCTTCCACTTGCTCTGGTTGCTCAATTGGGTAGTTGGGCTGTTCACCGGGCATCCAAACATCACTACGTTTGGCTGCACCTGAGTGCACAGGAAAAAAAATCTGAGTTCAGACTTCGGACTTCACTGCACATGGTATTTCTGATACTGCTCATGCTCACACAAGAACGCAGGCTATTTTACGATGAAGAGACCCTTTTCTCCATCCTTTTGCAGGTGTTCTCCAACCCCAGATTGCAATAAAGTTCCATTTTAACTACAAGTTGAACCCCTCTAAACCAAGAATCTCTGGTGTCGCAGGACCATGGATGTTCCAGGACCAGAAAATCATGGTCGAGGGCTGGGAGCTGGGAGCCCAACAGGGCCAGGAGTCCAGCACACCACAGCTGAGCTGCTCAGTGGGACCGGGAAGCCCTACAGGGCCAGCAAGGCAGCATTGCCAGCAGCAGGCCCCAGCCAGCTACCGGGCCAGAGCCTGGGGGTTGAGGGTGCTAGCAAAGGGTCCAAAAATGACCTTCCCTAGTCTGGGCAAAATCCCTCATCTGGGAGTGGTCAGGTCCTGAGGGTAACAGACCAGGGAGGTCTAACCTGTAGTACCTCACGTTGAAAATGTGGGACAATGACAAAAGTACATCATTACTGAGTCCACTGTGTCAGTATTTGCCCATGCTCCCTAAGAGACACTGCACTAAGCTGTTCACTCCCTGGACAATAAGTAGTTTATCATTTCAAAGCCCAAGGGGAAGCAAAGCACTAAATGCAGTATTAGAGTAAAAATCGTTAATGGTATGGTGCGTTCACTGACGCAGCATAATGAAAAGGGAAAATTTATAGCCCGTGTACCTTTATGCGGTAAGCCCATCTGCCCTTTTCCCTTAGAAAAATCTGATTCTCAAAGGTTTATTGCATCCTAAAAATGATCAGAGGTAGACCTATAAAAAAAAGACAGCTTTTTTATCGTACATCAGACCTTGCTTGCATACAGCATGCATGGGTGTAATTTCCTAAACGTCAGGCTTAACTGTTTCAGTCAGACAGGACGAGCAGACAGGTTGAATTCTAAAATTGTGTCATCCCATTGGAGCAGTAAAAGTTAAAATAAAAATAATAATAACAAACCCTGAGGCTTTGCTGCCAAGAGAGCTATTTTTCAAAGGTTATTAAGAACCCCTGATAATTAAAAAGGGAAAGTGAGAACCAGGCAATGTCCTTGGCTTGCTCTCAGTGCTGAACACATTTTATAGATTCAGAAGAAACCATGTTAATCTGTAACTTTAAAAACAATGCGTAGTCTAATGGCACCTTAGAAACTAACAGATACAGATATACATATATATAGCATCAAGAACTTTCGTGGGCAAAACCATCTCATCTGAAGAAGTGGGTTTGCCCATGAAAGCTCATGATACTATATATATTTTTTGTTAATCTCTCAGGGTGTGTCTACACTACCACCCTAGTTCGAACTAGGGTGGTTAATGTAGGCATTCAAAGTTGCAAATGAAGCCCGGGATTTAAATATCCCGGGCTTCATTTGCATCTTGCCGGGCGGGCGCCATTTTTAAATGCCCTTAGTTCGAACTCCTTGCCCGCGGCTACACGCGGCACGGAGTAGGTAGTTCGAATTAGGTTCTCTAATTCGAACTACCGGTACACCTCGTTCCACGAGGAGTAACGGTAGTTCGAATTAGAGATCCTAATTCGAACTACCTACTCTGTGCCGCGTGTAGCCGCGGGCACGGAGTTCGAACTAAGGGCATTTAAAAATGGCGCCCGCCCGGCAAGATGCAAATGAAGCCCGGGATATTTAAATCCCGGGCTTCATTTGCAACTTTGAATGCCTACATTAACCACCGTAGTTCGAACTAGGGTGGTAGTATAGACATACCCTCAGGTGCCACAGGACTACTTGACATTTTACAGATATTCACTAAGATCTGACTTAGCCTAATTAAGCTAACCTAATTGTCTATGTCTACACTGGGAAGGTTTGGCAGCAAAGGGCCGATGACATGCAAAAGTCAGCAAAAGTGAAAACCGGTTAAACTGTTTTTTGGTTTTGTTTTTTTTTTGGCCTCCCATTGTCAACATTTCATGGCCACATTGCTAGTTCCCCTGTAGACAGCTAGAGCAAAGCAATGTGGGTAAATATTTCACAGTGAGGTGTTGTGTGAAGGCAGAGCTGACCCCTGCACTCTTTGGGATTCTCTCTGAGTTCTCCCACAGCATTCTCAGCATCGGGAGCAGCATCTTGAAGCTCTCCGTGCTGAGAAAAGTCAAAGCAGCACAGCAGCCTCTCCAGCCTTCCCCCTGCAGCAGCAGCCTGCCTGCCGCTGTGTTTCTAGCAGAGCAGAATGGGAGCATTCCAGTGATTTGCTCTTTTTGTTTGTTCACCAGAGCAGCTCACTCAGCTGTCAGACTCCCTGGAGCTTTGAGGAGCAGGGGGCACATGCCTGCAGGCCAGCAGAGATCACAAAACACTGAGCAGAGTCATCAGGACAGGCACTGTGGGATACTGGCAGAATCCAGTTCTCTTCACAAAACAAATAGCAGAGTCCACACTGGCTCTTTGTCGACGATAAAGGGAGGGCAAAAGACAAATGTCTCTCGCAGAGGTGGATTTTTTTGTTACCAAAACTGGGTTTTTCCTGACTAAAGTTGCATTGCAGTGTCAACAAAAGGCAGTTTGGGGTAACAAAACATTCTAGAATAGACAAATCCTTACTGTGAAAAATGTATTCCCCTGAGCAGCATAGTTACGCTCACCAAAATTCCTATGTAAATATTCTTCTGTCCATCTAGCTACTGCCTCTCAGGGATTATGTATGCTGATGGCAGAACCCCTTAAACAGAGAGGAAAGAGGAGAAAGGATCAGAATCATTTTACATATACTTTATACCACTTAAGTGGTACAAAGGAGATGTAGCATAGACAGGATCTGACCTGATTAAGCTTCAGATATACCTCGTTTCCTTGGTTTATCCTGGGAAGTTTGTGTTGTTGGCACTTATTCCCCAAGTCTTTACATCGGTCCCCTTTAGGAAGAGGCTGGCATAAAGTAATTTAAATAAAGAATGCACAGTGGGTAATGTTAAGACAAATTACTACTTTTACAGCCCAGTAGCAGAGGAGAAGAGAGCCCACTTAACAATTACAGGCAATCAAGTTCAGAACAGATGTTAGGAAATTAACTCTGGCTTTGTTCCTCCCCATGCAGGGAATTTTAAACTCTGTTGCTGGATCTAACAGACAAGGGTGTTGGGGCAGGGGAGGGGTGATCCTTGGAGAGGGCACTATGCAGGCCTTATTTAAAATGCAACCAGGAGTGCCAGCGAAGAGTGGGAATAAAATATTGCTGTGACCTAACTGAATGGAAATGTAATGATTGCAAGACTGCTGCTGCTAATGACCCTATTGCTCACAAATGAAGAGACCTGGGAAGTCTGGTTACTTTTTAATGGACTCTTTGGATTCTTGACCTTTCATTTTTTAAATAATATGTATTTTATGTGTTTTCATATTACTCCACAGCCAGGTTTTTAGGTCATTTTGGTTCTAATGATATGTTAGGTGCTTTGCATGTTTCCGTTCTCTTCTGTTTGAGCTCATTTCAGAGATAATTCAGCCAGAAGGGACCATCATGAGCAGACAGACAGACCTCCTATATAACCTCAGCACTAGTAATGTCACCTAGCGGTTTCTGCATCAAGTCTGATTGTATGTGTCTGAACAACTGCCCATCTTTTCACTTAGCAACCTCTGTGCCTGCAAAGTCTGTCTTCAGCATCTCCATCAATGCAGAATCTGGGTGGCAAATACTTTAAGATCTTCAGATGAAGGATGTTATTTGGAGATGGAGGCTTTCTTCATCCATTAGTTACCATGGCCTCCTACCACCCCTGTGCAGGCAGGTAAATTAAAATCTCCAGTTTACAGATAGCGCTCAGGCTAACATTTCCAAATCTAGCGACTAACATTAGACTCCTAGATCCATCTTTACACACCTAGATTTAAACTTTATTTTCAAATGTGCCGCACACCTCAAACTCACAGAAGTCTTCCACTGATGAAGATGCTTATAGTCTTTGAAAATCAGGCAAAACTTACATTAAAATATATAAATACTGACCTCAGAGGCTAATTCTAGGCAACCATGGTTGAAGAATTTGATCAGAGCTCTGAACTCTTTTTTTCCCTACTAACGTCCATCTAGGACTTGGATCACATTCTGGAATTTTGGGGACACTGCAGTAAAAAAAGCGCTTCCCAAAGGCTTGTAGCTTACAATAAATGGCATTTCCCTATTACCATAGCTGCCCATTCCTGGCACGCAGCACTTTTCAGGGCTGTCTTTGAGAATAAAAATGATGTACCATGAATCTTCTTGTGACCTTTAATGTAAACTTCTCCCAACAAAAAGAGCATCTGAGTTCTCCTGGCCATCACACATGCTCAGTAAGCCGTTGCAAAAGCTGGCTTGCCACTTTGCTCTTTAGGCTGGCATCATTTATCATGTCATGTCAGGCTCCAGCCACATTCACACTAGCCTCAGGAAGCAAAGTAGCAACAATTTACCTGTGAAGATTAATAGCAAGGTAGCCAGGTATTGGCAGGAGAGAGTAATGTACATGGCAAATATACAGCCCCCCCCCCTGAAAAATTGGAAATCTTTGTTTAAAAGCAGCAGACTGATTGAAGAAACACAGATCAAATTACTTTCCCCACCCAGGGGAAGTTGTCCCCTGTAAGCCAGTTGGAAGCATATTGGCAGAACACTGATGAAGACAGCAGTTTGTCCACATCTGCTCTATTAAGGGGGTTAATTTTGTAAACGTGTTCTAATTTCTCCTCTTCACCTATGTACTGACTCTTTCAAGGGGCTTTCATTCCATCCTAAATAGTAAAAAGGGAACTAAATCACTGATGGAGATCTGTCCTACATAGGGGACCTTTTCCTTCTCTAGGACAAACTAAAAATGCATTGTTTTAAAATCTCATTCTTTCAGGGGAATATGCTCCCAAGCATATGTGACAACTTGATCGAAGGTTAAAAAATGCCGGGGAAACAGCAATGCAACCCAAAAAAATATTCTGCTTGCTACAACTTGTTAGAATGTCCATCACACCCAGCAATGCTAAAAATCAAACACAGCTTAAATATAATAAAGAAAATGAACAAACTCCTCTTCAGGGAGGCCTACAAAAGACCCAACAATCGTTAGTCTACTGACACACTGTCCGTTGTGCTGACCGATAAGGTCTCTGTATTTTCTTTTGGTCCCTCCTTTGTCTGTCTGTATCTACTTATTGCCTCTGCTCTTCTACTTAGATTGTAGGCATTTGGGGCATATTTTTGTTGTGCGTTGGCAGGGCCCCTAGCGCACTGAGTCTTGGCCCATGACAAGGGCTCTTACAAATAATAAGCAGGAAGCGGTCAACCTGAGAGTTGGACACGTAGACCAGAGTGAAGGGAATCGGATTGTAGCCTCTGGTGAAGCCTGTGGGGCAAAGCAGCCTTCAAGCCAGTGTAACTGCCCACACAAGCGTTCCCTTGGTGTAGGGAAAGGCACACCTAGCACAGAGCTGGTACAGCAAGCCCTATGCCACCCTGCCCTTCAGCTTCAGAGAGGGGCCATAGTCAAAAGGAAGAGGGAGAGACTGGACTGCACTGGCACTCTAGCTATGCCTGCCTAGGAAAAGCCAAGAGCAGTTTGGAGCTGTGGTTTCCAACATGCTAGTGGCTATTTGGCTGGGTGAGTGTGGCTAGTTCACGATATTGCTTCACAACTGGTTGGACCCCACAGGTTTAGAGCAACCCCAGGCTGATCTAACCTGCTCAGAAGGCCGCACTGGACTGTGATCAACACCAAGAAGAGGTGAAGGAGGACAGGAAGATGATGGAAGACTACCTTCACCCTCTTGCCAAGCAGCATCCTGGCACAGCAACTGCATATTATTTATGTTACCATCATGCTTGCACACCTTTCAACGTATGACCAAAAGGAGAGTTTTCTTTATTTCTCTAAACCATGGTTTTTAAATGCTTAATTTAACAGTATTCTATACACAAAATATGGGGAATTGCTAACTATCATTCCTTAGTTTTGGACATAATGGGTTAATTTTTTCTCCTTTATAGAGCTATTTGGGGAGGAGGGGAAATTAATGGATTGAGGAAAAATAAATAATCCTTCGCTGTACTATGGAATGTATATGCCATGCACTGTATATAGAGCTTTACGTATCCATCATACATGCTTAATCCCAAAACTTTTTTGAGAGCAAACTATTTAAACCTGACAGCCAGGCAGAGAGACATTGAGAGGTGCAGGGAGGGAAGCAGGGTTTCCAGATGAGAGCTGAAAACAGGGGGAAAGTGGCTGAAACTAGCCACTCTGAGCCATGGGGTGCTCCCTGCCTGAAGGTCCAGCAGGGCAGCCGTGAGTGGATTGAAAGGCTAAGTGGGCCAGATGCAGCCTCTAGGCTAGATCTTACTCGCCCCTCCTCTAAGCTATCCTTCAAGCAATCCTCTGGCCCACGAAAGCTCATCACCTAATAAACCATCTTGTTAGTTTTTAAAGTGCTGCATAGTCCTGTCTCTTGCCTTCTGTCCATGGTCTGAACTCTAGGGAGCAGCAGATGTGTCCTCTCCAGGCTGGCAGTGCAAACCAAATGGAAGTAGGGTTGTCAGGTGTCCGGTTTTCACCTGGAAAGTCCGGTAATTTCATCTTCTGTCTGGTAAAAAAATCCAGAAAATACCGGACATGTGTCCAGTATTTTTTGTTTTTCTCCGACGGAAGGCTGGCATGGGCGGGGGGAGCGGGGAGTACGGGAATTTAAAGGCACAGCGACTTTTTTTTCCAACAAGTTTGCCCCCTCCCCCCCTTTTTTTTTTTTTTTTGCTCAACCAATTTTTTCCCTGACATGTTTGGGATTTTTTGTGAAAGTACCTGGCAACCCTAAATGAAAGCCACATTTGCATCTTATTTTAACTCATTATTTCTAAGGCCATAACCCAAATCTACTGTCTACCAAATCAGTGTCCTGTAGTCGTGTGGTGAACCTCAGGCCTTCTCCTCTACTTCCTTCTTTGTAAGGGAGGAGGAGAGTGCCAAACATTTTATTTCCCACTTGTCACAGGAGATTCAGTTTCCATTTACAAAGTCCTAGATGAGCTTCTCCGCCCTGCATTAATGGGAAGGTCAGGCTATCTGGTCAGAGTGGTCCCATCTGACTCCCAAAACATAGGAATCTAAATGGTTTATAAAGGTTTAGTGAATGATTAACAGCTGTCCTGTGCATGTTGCAGACCTGAATTGGGTGAATTATAGGTGGTGATAAGCACACAGAGACATCCTTAGGATTTATGGCACCCTATGCAGTACTATCAAACTGGGGCCCCTATGCCCAACAGCAGTCCCAGGGTGTGACAATTTTTTAGAGATTGATTTTATAACCTTCAGTGACATATTAATGAAATATTTTATAAGGTCCTGTGCACTCACATAGTAAATTCAGAAACTGACAGTATATCCCTGGGGTTGGCAAATGCCTGTTCAATGACTTCATTACCACTGGAATGGTGCTTTCACAAGTTCAATGTTCTGCTAATCGCTCTGTCACGTGTAAGTTAACTAGACCCTCTCTGGAGGAAGCAGAGTCACAGAACAGGGATAGGAAAAGGTGAGGGTGGACATTAAGACCCAGTGGTGTCCCAAATTTTGGGGCGTCCTACGCAGCTGCATATTCTGCATAGGGGTAAGGATGGTCCTGTAAGCACATCAAATCAATTCTGTTCTTTCTAGCCAGGTTATTATACTGGCCTCATACCCACAGCATCTCAGTACCTCCCACCTGTGCATTAAAGTCACGTGATGGAAGGTGGAATAAAGATACACAAATCCAGTTCTGTTAACTGTGTAGCTGGAATCAATGTACCTTAATTTGACGGTTGACCTTCAGCGCTGTCTCCACAGCAGGAGGTCGACGGGAGCAGACCCGCTAAATTGAACTCTGGAAGATCGACCGTCACATTGTCGATCTTCCAGGCAGTAAAGACATGGCCTAAGATCTGTCACAGGTAATTCATTTTGTCTCATCTTCTTCTGTTCTAGTGGGCTATCAACAGTCTATAGATATTTCCACCCATATTTTTTGAGCTAATGGCTGGAGTTCAGTTCAGCTCTCAGAGCAGATTAGCTCAACCTCAAGATGGCTGCAGACTGCCTGGTTGGAGTAGTCCCAAAAGGATTGTTCCTAGGCCAGGCTAGCCAGAGCACAGTGGCACTCGATAACAATTGCACTAAAACATCTATTAATCAGTTATTAGGCCTTTACAAACTACCCATCCATGGAACTATAATGCAAAAAAAAAAAGTGTTAGCACAGATCCAATCTCAGTGTGGAGGTTTTGCTTGGTAAACAGAAAGTCATCCCTGGTGTAGACAGCCATCCTAAGCAGGGGGCATGTGTCCTGCAAAAGCTGCAGAGCAGAATTGGGGAGGGGGGCACAAACAGTGTACAGTCAACCTGTGGAACTCCTTGCCAGGGGAGATTGTAAAGACCAGGACTTTAACAGTGTTCAAAAAAAAGAACTAGATAAATTCATGGAGGATAGCTCCATCAATACTTATTAGCCAAAATGAGCAGGAATGGTATCCATAGCCTCTGTTTGTCAGAGGCTAGAAATGGGTGACAGGGGAGGGATCACTTGATGATTCCCTGTTCTGTTCACTTCCTCTAGAGCATCTGGCATTGGCCACTGTCAGAAGACAAGATACTGGGCTAGATGAACCTTTGGTCTGACCCAGATGGCTGTTATGTTCTTAAGAGGTGCAAGAGAAATGAGGAAATATAGATATCCTGACTGGGCCGATAGAAGAAAAAGGAGCATGCAGAAACATATAAAGATATGAAAAGCTAGTTGTGCCCCATTATTTGTTTCTCTTTCAGGTTCATTCACATCTCTGATGGGCAATTAGTTTGAATTATCCACCACACAAAGATATGCAATGCAGTGTGGTCCTACCCATGCCTGACTTTACAATAGTTAGAGTACCTTTCTATTATTTATAGCTTTTCAGCTGAGAACTTGATGCCTGAATTCACCACAATCAGTCTCTGTTTGTATTATTATGTATGTTACCATCATGCTCACAAGCTCCAACCAAGAGTGATATCCTTTAGTGCTAGATGCCATATACATACAGAGTGAGAGACAGTCCCTGCCCTGTACAGATAAGACAGCCTTGGTCTAGACTAGTTATTTCAAAATAACTCCCCTTATTTCAAAATAACAAGTAGAGCATCCACACTACCAAGCCTGTTATTTCAAAACAATGGGCTGGTTATTTTTAAATAGCTCCTGCTTTCCATGATGATTAACGCTTATTTTGAAATAGTTATTTCCAAATAGTGATTGTGTGGATGCTCCACTGCTGCTATTTCAAAATAACTACTCCCCAGAATCATTCAGAGTAATTACTCCCCAGTGCTTCCTGGGGCACTAAATCGAGGTAGCGCATCCATATTAAGGGAGCCCGTCTTGGACTAATTTTGAGGCTTCCCTGTAGTGTGGACAAGCTATTTTGAAATAGTTATTTTGGGAGTTATTTCAAAATAAGTTATTTTGAAAAAATTTCCTAGTGTAGACATGCCCGCACACAGAAATGGGTAAAAGAAACAAAAGTGAAGCAACTTGCCCTTGGACACATAGTAGATTGGTGGCAGAGGAAAAAGCATTAAGGGCTCCTGAATTATAGTCCAATGCCTTATCCACTAGACCACACACCTTCCCATGGCTGGACCATTCTTCCTTCTCCAGCATCACAAGACTAAAATCAAACTAAGTCGGATTTTGCAATTCAGTACTAACATCTGGATTGCATCTGGAAATGAATGGGGAGCCAAAGCAATCTTCAAAGCACTGATGTAATGTGCTGCCTCCCAGCAGCGTAGCTTATATCTGCTTGTTCTTATCTTCAGGGGGACATCAAAAGTTTCCTGCCTCAGAGCTAGAAAGGCTAGTTGCCACTTTGTGTCCTTTTGTGAGCAAAAAAGAAGAAAGAATCCACTTGAAGTGTCATCCTGAAAAATAGGGTGCCAGAAGCCACCTTGCATTAGGAAAACTGCTAAGAACGAATTTGCTGCTTGCCTGTACTGGCATTTTCAATTATTTCTGGGAGAGAATTACCTTTACTTTCTCCATTTAACCCATTGATATTTACACATCTCCATACACGTCACCAAAATCAGGAAAGAAATACCAAAAACTTTATTTCTTTGTGGTGTAGCAAACCTTGACATCAACAGGCACCATGGTTAACTCGTAAGGACTAGAAATCTTCTACACTCTGCAACTGAGATCATTTATTATTCATGTATGTGTTACATTGAAACAATACAGCCACATGTTGAACAGCAGTTGTGGCATAGTGGGTCAAATATGTAGATGCAGAATTAAAAATCAGACAGGAATAAGCACAACCAACTCCTTAAATAGAAAAATGACTCATTTGGGGCAGTAGATGGCTCAGGAGATTGAAAATGAATGGTGATGTGTCTAATTAGTTCAATAAGGGACTGAGAATCAGGAGGATTTTGGCTTCTGTTTCCAGCTCCAACATCCATTCATTGATGTAAGTCCATGCCTCAGTTTCCCCCGTCCATAAAATTGGTCCAATACACAAGCCTCACAGGCATGCGAACAAGGCTGCAAGACTTACATTATTATTAGGAAATAACTATTGCTTTGTACAGTGTTGCCTATAACAAGAGTCCCTTTGATACTGTTTTAAAGTACTGATAGAAAGAGCTGTAGTCATTCTTTTTTCAGCTGTAGAAGAATCCACTTAAAAGTGTTTGAACAATACAGATCATTTGTCAATTTCTTTTCCATTACAAGCTCAGCTTTTGCAAATTGCATAGTGATATTGCCCCTTTTTTGACACACTGCTTCAGAGCATGTGTGCACTAGAGATGTTAAGGGCTAATCGATTAATCCTTAACAAGCAAATGCTTATCCGATAGTCAACTAGTTGCTCCCCCCCCCTTGCTGCCTCTATCAAATAGAGACAGCAATGGGGGTGGGGAAGAAGAGAGGGGTACTTCAAAGCGGCAGCTCCTCACGGAGCCTGGGGTCAGTTGCTCCATGCAGCGCTGCCCCTTTGAAACACTTCCATGTGGAGCCTGGGATCAGCTGGGGAGTCCCCAACTGACCCCAGACTCCATGCGGCACTGCAGCGTTTCAAAAGGGCAAGCGCCACCCTATCTACTAATCGAATAGTCAATGCAAAAATTCATTGACTCCTCGATTAGTCAATTACATGGTATTTAACATCCTTAGTATGCACCAAGCCTCAAAGCACTGCAGCAGCCAACCCTCTTACACAGGACCCCACCCAGTAAACCTAACTGGTTGCAGCAGTTCAGACATTATTCCCACATCATCCTTTTGCTTTAGTGCTAAGCTAGAACATTAGGACACAAGAAGCATGAGTCTCAATTCTCTTGAACCCATTTGATTTCAGAGTAACTCACCTACCTGCAATGGAGTTAACGTGTGATCTATTTCAGTGCAAAGAAGAGCAGTACCTAGCAGACACATCTACAAAACTCCACATGGTAGCAATGAACTGGCTGAATATTGCTTCATCAGCAGGCCCCCTGCTGCCTGGCTCAAGGTCATTGCAAAGACATCGCTGGTGCACCCGAGATGGCTGCTATCAGGGATCGAACTGGGCACCTCAAAAGCTAAAAGCATGAGTCTCTACTACTGCTGCGTCAATAACTGATTTTGTTTCCAAAAACAAACGTCCAGTCAAACTGAACCTGAATTTTTTTTTCTCAAAATGTTCAGTGAATTTAAAAGTTTGTTTTGTGGCTGTTCCAGAGCAGGGATTTGAATTTGGGCCTTCCACATCCCAAGTGAATGCTATAACCAGTGGGCAAAAGCATATGTGTGTAGTGGCAAGAACACACTAACTCCACCACTTCCTCCTCTGGCTGTTTCATGAATGGCCAATGGCCAATTCACAAATAGTTGCATGCTTATTGAAATGGCACAGTATAGACAATAAACTATTTCTCTGAACAATTTTACTCATCTCTAATCTTTACAGTTTGGTCAAAAGACCCAAGCTCTCCACCTGGGGTTGTAATAGACTCATGCCCTCCACAGATCAGGTACAGAGAGGGACTCACAACTCGGGATATGAAAGGTTAACAGGTAAGCCTCACTCTAAATGGGTTATGCTTACCAGTTCCAGTTAACCGGTAAGGGCTGGAGCAAGCTCCTTGCCCCCCTCAGGAAGAGAGCTGTTCCATCCCTGCAGAGCAGGTTCCATCCCTGCAGAGCAGCCCTTGTCCATGGTGAACCTAGCCCAAACCCCTCACAACAGGTTACACGCTGGCTCCCTGAGACCAGGATCGGGGGTGGGGAGGTTGCCAACCCTGCTTCCAGGGAGCCAGCTGCAGAGCCCACAGCTAAGCCCCCCTGGGAACAGGACTGGAAGCCCTTGCTGGCTCCATTTCTGGGGAGGCTTTGCCATGGACTCTACAGTATAAAGCTTATTTAAGCTTTATACTGCAAAGTCCACTGCATGTGTAACCACTAGGATTTTTAGCGATTACACTGTTACCTTTAATGAATTTTTGTATCCCTACTCACAACACAGTGACCAGTGGGTTACACCTCCAGAGAAAGATGCCCTGGCTGGACACGTCTATAGGAATGCAAATATAGCTCACTCAGATCAATGATTCATCCAGTCTGCCATCCTACTTCCATTGGCCAGTACCTTGATGCTCCAGGAGAAAAGAAGAAAATATGTCCCAAGAACTTTGCACTTGTGTATCCTACAGCAGGGGTGGAGAACCTAAGGTCTGGGGGCAGGTTGCCCCCCCAGCTTGCTTGGATCCCCCCAGGATTAAGGAGCCCACACTGGCACTCCAGCCCCCCTGCCCGTCCCTCTGAAGAGCTGGAGCACACAAAATCTACTAGCCTGGGCCCCCCTAGGTGTGCAAGGGGAACATGATCAGACGGGGAGTATCTTTCTCCGTCTCAGCTGGGGGCCACGTCAGTGAGGGGGTTTTTTTTATTCTCACTGTGTGCAGCCTCCAGTTGATTTTTCTGTGGGTCAGCGGCTCCCAACCCTAAAAAGTTTCCCCACCCTGTCTTACAGCATCCAGCTATCCCAATCACAGCTGGAGAGATAGCTGTACTTCCCATTATCCCCAGTCTGTGCTGGACTCAGCCACAGGAACACCAATATAAATTATCCTTTTAATGGAGCAAGACTATTTATGTACATCACAATGTATTAACAAGAGATTTCAAAGTCACTTTAGTTTTTATATTGTTTCAACATCCAGCTTATGGCAGCCTTTCAAATACAGGGGCATCTCACCTAGATTTAAGGCTTTGCAGATGAGATTTTTCTTTAACACCAAGAAGCAGAGCAAAAGATGTTCCCTCCCACCACCATCCCAACTTTGATATATGGCAAGTGACAAAACACAATTGTAAAGAGTGGGTGGCAAGTGTGTTTTTACGTAGGTCCTGGCTGAAAAGAAACTGCATCAGCTGCTTACAGCAAACTGATGTGCAAGGGTCCAATTTAAGCAGCACTGGGATTTCATATCTCAAATAGGCAGGTATGTAAAAAATACAATGTTCCTTTCAGCTGCCTTGGAAAATGGCAAAGAGAAGTACTCGGTGTGTCTCATAAGCTTTGTCATCTTTTATTTTTAATGGAGTCCTAGGCTTGTCTTGTTCCTTTCCATTGCTTTATAACAGTAGCAGTAATGCTATCAAGGTAAAATTTTCAAAGCAGGCAAAAGAATTTGCATGTCACATTCCCTTTCATCTCACTCTAAATGTGTATAACATCCTCCACTAAAAGTATCTCCAAGCACTCCACAAATCTTCCATGAATTAAACCTCACAACACCCTTATAATAAATAAAGGAATGTTTCACTATGTAAACCAGAGATAAACTGAAGCACAGGGCATTTCAACCTACATTTTTAGACTGAGCTACCTAAAACATTCAAAGACTGGGTAAGCAACTTGCCCAGTGTCAGAGCATAAGTGCCTGGCAAAGAGAAGGATGAAACCCAAGTCTCCATCCTCTGCTCGATCCCCATGACAGCGTGGCTCGCTAGCTCCTGTGTGACTGATGAATGGGATTAAAAGCTGTGTGAGAGACAAGCAAACCCAGCTCCATTCAAACAAACAACCTCATGGGCAGTTAAGACAACACCTGATTTTCTTTGAGGTCAGGACCACTTGACTTGCAGAGAGAGCTACTAAGTTTATTGGTTTCTTTTTATTTACCTGCCTACTCCACCAGGCTAAAAAGCTTATAGCTCCCTATTATCCTCTAACATTCAGCAGCATCATAATATGATGGTGTTGTATTAGCCAGTGAGAAGGCTGGTTGTGACTACTAAAGTGCAGGCATCACCTCCTCAGTACTGGAATCTTGATGAGGCAGGCAAAGTGGAATATTGCACCATTGGAGATAGTAAGTAGGAGTCATGCTGCATTGCAGCCGTCCTTGCCAGACACATGCCAACAAAAGGAATGAGCAGCAGCAGCTGTTGAAAAACCCATTCACCCATGTGCTACCCCAGCTAAAACCCTGATCCAGCAAGGTACGGTAAGCACATACAGAACTTTAAGCCCTCTGTGAGTAGATCCATTGTTTTAAGGACATGAGAACTACCACAGTGGGTCAGACAAATGGACCATCTAGCCCGCTATCCTGTCTTCCAGCAGTGGCCACTACCAGGTGCCCTAGAGGATAATTCCCTGCTCTGTTAATTCCAAGTGACCTATCCCCTGTTGCCCACTCTCCACTTCTGGCAAACAGAAGCTAGGGACACTTCAGAGCATGATTTTGCAGCCCAGTCTATCCTGGCTAATAGGCATTGATAGACTTATCCTCCATGAACCTCTTATTTAGCTCTTAAAAAAAAAAAAAAAAAAAAAAAACCCTGTTACAGTCTTGGTCTTCACAACACCCTTTGGCAAAGAGTTCCACTGGTTAATTTCATTATATGAAGAAATATTTCCTTTTGTTTGTTTTAAACCTGCTACCTATTAACTTACCTGACCCTAGTTCTTGTGTTATGATGAATAAATAACACTTCCTTATTTACTTTCTCCAGACCAGTCATGATTTTAAAGACTCCATCATATCCCCGCTTAGGTCATCTTTTTTCCAACCTGAGAAGTCCAAGTCTTATTAATCTTCTCCTCATGTGAAAGCTGTTTCCTACCCCCGCTCTTTTTTTTTTTTTTTTTTTTTTTTGTCTTTTCCAATTCCAATATATGGGGTTTGTTTGTTTGAGATGAAGTGACCACATCTGCACACACAACTCATGATGTGCGATTTCTATAGCAGCAATATGATATTTTCTCTCTCATTAGCTAGCCCTTTCTTAATGATTTCCAACATTCTGTTTGCTTTTTTGACTATCACTGCTGATTGAGTGGATGTTTTCAAATAATTACCCACAGTGACTCTGAGATCTCTCTCTTGAGGGATTAACAGCTAATTTAGACCCCACCAATTCATATGCATAGTCAGGATTATGTTTTCCAACATTAATTATTTTGCATTTATCAACATTGAATTTCAAGTGCCATTTTGTTGCCCAGTCACCAATGACACAGAAAAACCAAGCTGTTTCCAAGGCAGCTGATAAAGAATAAGAAATGTCACATCCAAATGCCTCAATTTTTATTTACAGGAATTAAAACTTCACATCTAAACTTCAGTTCCTTGGCCTCCAGAAAAGATCCTCTCAGTACTCCTGACCAGGAATAACCTGACAGACTCCATTCCAGGTTTCAGATATGGCTCAGTAGCTGCTAGGCCAAGACCCTCTGAGAGAGACCACTGGCTGGGAGAAAAGATCCAGCCCTTCAACAGCTGGGCCTAATAACAAATTAAGCCTGACACACCCTCCAGGTGCAGCCAGTTGCGCTCACTGGACTCTTAGATGACTGTTAACCCTCTGTTCATCTGTGTAGGGTAGAAACTCCATCACAGGTCCCCTTAGTAAAAGGTGGTAGAAGAATATAAACAACCCATCCGTCACCAAGCTCACTGGGCTAACAGGTTTTTCACAGCAAGTAGCCTGATAAAATTGCCCTGAGATATGGAGATTAGAAGGATATACAGTCTCCTCAAGAAAAAGAGAAATTTTCTCCTCAGAAGTACGCAACTCGTGCTAAAAGTTACCGAATCCATAGCTCTCACTATTGTCCTTCCCTTACACTTCAGGTGCCAACCAATGGGTTATATTCCCCAGAGGCGAGTAGGAAGCAAAACAGAGGAAGGTGTCATAAAACAGATGGGAGAGTCTCTATAAAGCTACAGCTGCCTGCTAGAAATCAAGTTATCTGCCCATCTCTAGGCAGCTATCTTTTCCAGCCTCAGTAGTGGTTCTATTTCTGTCAGCCTAACTGGCACTGGCATTGGAGTCCATATTTGCACTTTCTTGGCTCCTCTCCTTTTATTTTATCAATGCTCTCTGATTCTGAAAGTGAAGGGAACTGGGAACTCCAGCAATGGCAAGGTATCACAAGCACAGACAACCATGGAAACATCCCCACATAACTCTGCTAAAGCTCTGCAATCTCTTCCTTTTACTGTCCTAGGCTCCCACCTGTGGCTCCACCGTCACAGCAAACCCTGACCTGCAACATTTCTTCTGGTTGGACTCCTAGCATTCCTCTAAACAGGCTGTCAACTGGGCCAAAGAGTGATTGTGTGTCATTGGCTAATGGGACTTAAATGACTCTCCAAACTCATGATCTAAATCAGATTTGAAGTGAGACCTCTTTCAGTGAAAGGCTGGTGGGCTAACTGCAACTGTACCTTCTACCTCCCTAAACCTCTTTCAACAGGGACTAATTGATTTTTCATTGTTTTAAAATCTTTTACAAGACACTGTAGCACTGGGTGAAACTTCTGCTACTTTTAACTTTGCCAAATGTTCACAGCCAAACTGAAAATTTGATGATTTGTTTTGTTATTTTTCTGTGACATACATTTTTATATAAATCAGTGAACCTTTGAAATATAAGTGGGGGTGAATTAGGACACCTATATCAGTGTCATTTTCTCTGTCATCAGAGAAAACTGTCTGTGGCTTAGGTCAAAAAAAAAAATCCACAGATCAAAGTGGCTTAAATATATCCATATCCTTGAATATTTCAGAAAAAATATTCTTTACTGAAGTCCTCAGTTTTGCTGTATGTGCTAAATCTTTCACCCACTTCTCTGCAGAGACTGCCATTCTGGGGAATGTCTACACAGCAGTGTTATTTTGAAATAACTCACGTTATTTTGAAATAACTAGGTGAGCATCTACACCGCAAGCCCGTTATTTCAAAATAATTTTGAAGTAACAGGCTTCATATTTTGAAATCTGTAACCCTCATTTCATGAGGAATAATGACTATTTCGAAGTAGCTCAGTGCTATTTTGATGGGCATTTGCAGTATAGACGCGTTACTTTGAAATAAGCTATTTTGGAGAGGTTTTTTTCCAAAATAGCTTATTTTGAAATAACGCTGCTGTGCAGACATACCTCTGGGATCTTGTCCTGTGAGGTGAATTTCTTCAAGCAGGTGTGTGTGTGGAACACGTAACAAAAAGCGTATCGCTGGGTAGATAAATTCTCTGGTTTGTTGGCAATTTCAGAAAGTTGGTGGAAAACACTGTTTAGGTGCAGACCGAAACTGAAAGTTTTAGAAACTGTTTGACCTGGAACAAAAAGTTTCAAGCTTTTTAAACCTTTCTGAAGTATTTCACAAATGAAGTTAAAGGAAGGAGGAACATTGTAGAGGTTTTTTTCTTCAGAATGATTTGCCAACATTTAAAAAAAATCATAAAACATTTTAATGTTGCCACATCAGCATTTTTCACTAAAAAATGGACCAACAAATTTTTTCCAGTTCTAACTTTGTCTGTTCTTTCCTTACATTCAAACAAAGAGTTTTCCATCGGTACGTTATACTACAGAAATGCTCTCCTCTGCCCTCTGGAGGATGGAGGGAGCCTTGTTCAAGTATATGGACATGCGCTATTATACTGAGCAGGATGGAAGAAGACTTACACCAGTGGCTATCACAGTCTCAAATAAGGGTGTGTCTACACTTCAAGCTGAAGGCATGAGTCCAAGCTTGAGGAGATATACTTGTGCTAGCAAGTATATAGTTGTAGGGCTGTGAGCAATGAAAGGGGTTAGCCACCCTGAGTATTGTCCCATCCAAGACACAAGCAGCATCTAGTCCTCTGCCACTTGTGTTGTTGCGGCTACACTGTATTTTTAGCACAATCAGAGCTAGGTCAGGCTTTTCTCCTTGACTTTGGAAATCATACCCACAGCTCAAAGGATGACTAGCTACCTCGCTACTTATCTAGGTTACCATACTCATCAGTGTAGTATATGGAGTGAGTAAATCCACTGGAAAAAATAAGTAGGTTGTCTATCTTGGTGACAAACCTTCAGCCATTCGGAACCAAATGTAAGTGTCATTGAAATGTTTGGGCAAAGATTCTTAGTTCTGTGTTCTGCCCAGAAATCTAAAGTAAAAATGCCAGAATTCTAATTCTCCATGATGCTCAGTCCACTTTAACAGACTTCAGAGGTGTGAATAGCTTGGAGGAACATTGAGCTCAGTATCTGACCCAATTCCAAACACTTTGCCATCCTCTTATCCTCATTTCACTACTCAGAAGTGACCTGCATACAAGAGTTCAGCAGCCCTAATACAAGTGGTGGCTAGTAGTGGTGCATTGCACCTTTATTGCAAGAACCTCAAAGTGTGTTGCTGCAGCTGATGGCTATGGTGCCTGTGTATTTATGCTGTCATGAGATCCCTCATCAAAAACCGTTGGTATAGCATAGGAGAGGTTATTAAAAAGTATTAACTAAAGGGAGCGTCAAGTATGTTTAGTGACAGATATGTTGTCAAAACAGGCCAGAATCTTCCATCTCGCCCAAGAAATGTGTCAAAAACACATGGACTATAAAAGTAACTGAAGTATTAAGAGACAAGAATGACTCAATCCCCCAGAATCTTGGGGGGCAGTTTAGGTCCAAACCATAGTGATAGGATCATATGGTGCCTTAAAGGCACCAGACCAGGTGGGTGCAGTGTGGAGCTGCACAGCCCTATGGGGAGCTCCGGGGATTTAATGTCTGCCCAAAGCACAAGGGAGTGCCTACACTGCACCAACCCCTAGGAGGTTACAACATGTATGAGTCTTTCTAGAGAGTTGGTTCTGTGGATGGTGCAAAGGCGAGGGGGGAGGGGACTTTCTCCATGTCCTTCCTTGCCCCCTCTGGGCACTATCAAATGCAAGTGTGTCTGGCCTCAGCATAAAGATCTCCCTTGTACCTTTCCCCCTTGCATACTGACATGATGGGTATGCAAAATCTGACCCTTAATGAGCTGAACCAAAACCTCAGATCCAAACATCTTTCGGCTGTGTGAATTCAGATCAGGATGCAAACATTGCATCTTGGGCTGGGGTTGGTTATACAGCAGGAAGCTAGTTAGCCGCATAATACTGGATGCCTAACTGTAGAAAGAAAGAACATTTCTTTCAACAAGTACCTGAAGGTAAAACTTTTGTGACTCATCAGCTGTTGTTTTAGCCTTCAAGGTGCTATAAATTACTCTAATTAGAACACAGTAGTCTTCTTGCGATTATACAAAACACCATCTCTGCCTTTGACATCCAAAAACAGAGAAATCAAGAGAGAGCATGCTTTGTACATGTTTTAACTGGAATCAGCCACTCGTTTGTATGAAAATACTTCTTGCAACAAATTGGTGAAAGCTGGCAGAGCATAGCAAGCAGGCTGGGCTGGATTATGAGAGGAGGGAGAGTAAATTAGTGGCCAATCAAACCTGTCCAACCAGAAATGGAGCCATTACTTACTGTCAGGAATTACAGCGCTAGACTATCACTTTCACCTGGAGCTGAAAGAGAAGGTAATTTATGGGGTCCTCAGTCTCTCACACCACCAGCTTGTGTGGATAATAAGTTCAGAGGTGTTATTAGACTGTGTACAGGAGAGAGAGGGAGAATGAGTGTGTGTGTGTGTGTTATTTGTGTTTACCTTCTCAACTGAATTTATAGCCCCTTGGAGGCTAAAACACAGGAATTTATTCAGACCCCCAAATCCAACCATAACAGCTGCCTCCTGCACAAAGCGTACCTGGCTTGTTTCTGAGTCTCCTCAAGGCTCACACACAAGCATTTTTTAACATAGGATACATAAACCATTACAGCACAAATAGCAAGGACTCCTGTGGCACCTTACAGACTAACAGATTTATTAGTCTCTAAGGTGCCACAGGACTCCTTGTTGTTTTTGCAGATACAGACTAATGTAGCTACCCCTCTGAGACTGTTGCAGCAAACTATATGTCTCCAACTGGTCTGGATGGTAAGAAGAGCTCCCCATAGAGATGGTCTTGCACATTACACTTCTGCAGATAAGATGTCTGTCTGTCTGTCCTTGGAATTTATAGAGCTTCAATCAATGTATATGCCTTCTCATTTATGCCAGCATGCTTTTCATAAGCATCCTGCATTGCTGGATTTTAGGGTATGCTTCCTAACATCTCTCCAGGGACTCTGTCATAGCTGGGGAAACAAAGCCTCCCATTTGCAAATATGCCTGAAAGGTGATGGCATCTCTCATTTTATTAATCCAAGAGAAGATTATTGCATGGTCCATCTTTTGCCACTCGTGATATTGGCCAGTAAGAGCCTGGAATTAACATCCTAGCACCCTACCTAAAGTACTGCTAGCTCTCACTGAGTGCCATGATCCTGGCTGGATGTGGTAGCTTTCTGAAACTAACTGAAACTTTCCAGATCATAATAGTAATCCCTAGTTTTTGCACAGTGCTTTTCATCCCCCACTCCCAAAAGAGGGAAGTGGAGCCACCCCAGTTTATAGACGAGGAAAATGATACACCAGCATGGAAATGACTTGCCCAAGGTTAACCAGCAAATCAACTGAATGCTGGTTTCCTGAGAGCCAATCCAGTGTCCTCCCCACTCGGCTATACTGCCTCTCAAGTACTTGCAGCACTGGATCTTGTATAAAACCTGGCATGATGGCTTCAGGGACATTTATTTCCCAGATTTGGTCAGAAAGGATGGCACTAGCAATGGTGGTGACTTTCCAGAACCTAAGGAAAGCAGTCCCTATGGCTGGTTCCCCATGTGATGCTGATGCCAGCTCTTTCCCAGGTTTTAGGCCTTAGCTGAGCACTGACCAGTTCATTGCTGGAAATCAGTCTATTTGACCTGTGAGTTAGTATGGACAAGATGGATATTGGATTTATAACCATGACTGCAGTTTTTAGTCTTTGTGAAATGTTTGCTAGTGGCTGGATGCATGAATCTCACTTGTAACTTCTGTCTCACATGCCATAAAGGTAATAGTTCAGTTTTTGCTTTATAAATGCCCCCTCTGGGGCACCTGGTGCTGGCCACTGTCAGCAGACAGGCTACTGGGCTAGATGAACCTTTGGTCTGACCCAGTATGGCCATTCTTATGTTCGTATGTAACTGTAAAAAAAAGTCTGCTCTGAAACTGTGAACCCAATCAAGAGGGATCATCTCCTGCCCATTGAGAAGGCCTATCAAACCTAAATAAGAACATAAAAACAGCCATACTTGGTCAGACCAAAGATCCATCTGGCCAAGTATCCCGTCTTCCAACAGTGGCCAATGTCCCAGAGGAAGCAAACAGAATGGATAATCATCAAGTGGTCCCTCTCCTGTCACCCTTTTCCAGCCTTTGACAAATAGGCTAGGGACACCATTCCTACCCATCCTGGCTAATAGCAATTGATGGATCTAACCTCCATGAATTTATCTAGTTCTTTTTTAAACCCTGTTAAAGTCCTGGTCTTCAAATACCCTCTGGCAAGGAGTTCCACAGGTTGACTGTGCACTGCATGAAGAAAAACATCCTTTTGTTTGTTTTAAACCTGCTACCTATACATTTCCTTTGATGACCCCTAGTTCTTATGTTACTGGAACATGTTATGGGCCTTTGTGGAACATCACAATTGTTACTTTCCTTCTTTCCATGAAGAGGTGACATGCAAAAGGTATATCCTGACAGCTTCAGTTCTGGCAGAAGGAAATAAAAATAGCTGACGAGAATATTGTTCGTCCTCCCCCCCCCCCCCCATTTTGATTCTCTTAGGGCTGGAATTATGAAGCAGAAGCAGGGTCCCCCAGGGTTAGCTCTAAAAAACATTCAAAACTGGCAGATTACACCTCCATCGTCTTTTGAAACCATAGACCGTGACTCATTTGTGTATAGGTGTTGCCTGCTTTAACCTCATAATAGTGCTCACATTTATTTTCTCATTAATATAACCTTAAAGAATTTACTACAGAATTAGCTAGAAGCATTGTCTTTGGTGTGAGATCTAAGGTACAAATAGAACTGGGGTCAGTGGCTCATCTCCTGACACCAGGAACAACCTTGTTACCAATCACACTGGTTACTAGGTTGATGAAAACTAATTATAAAGTATGCCACCAATTTGGGGTCTCTGCCCTGCTTCTTGTCAGTCTGCCCTGTGATTGGCACTCACAGTAGTGAACCCCTCCACATAGCATTACACCCCACTTCTGAGTAAGCAGAGAAAAAAATGCACAAATACCATGTGCAGCCTTGTGATTATCTATGTTGTCACTCATTTTGCCCCTGGGTGTCATGGTCGCACCTCCCCTGGTATACAACAGCTGGGGCTGGTCATTTTCCATACTGACGCGTTGCCTTTGGAAGCCAAAGCACTTACAGGAATTTCTAGCAGGAAGGCAGATTGGGAGCATTAACAGCAGAGCTATGAGCCATCCGCCTGTACAAAATTGATTAACTATCAATCCTAGTCAAACATTCCTGGCCAGAAAGTTTGTTTTTTGTTTGTTTGTTTGTTTGTTTGCTTAATCCTCCTACAGAAAATGGCATTTTACTCAAAAGGAAGATATTCACTTTTGACAAAAAATAAAAATGGGTTTCTCACAACCAAAATGTGAAAATATTTGACTGAAAATAAAAAAACAAGACAACCCCCACGCACTTGTCGGCGGGAGGGTCCAGCTTTCTGCTAAAAGAGATATTTAGATGAAAATGAAAAACATTTTCATTGAAATTTTTCCTGAGGGAACTTCTTCCCCACCCCACCCCCCATGTGTAGACTAGCTGTATCACCTATTTTGGCCTAACTCTCTCTCTCTCTAACGTCCATAGGCATGAGAAATACGAGTGAAGGGAGGTCCCAGGTTTTACACCGAGCTTCCCAAGAGGCCGGGGGTCGGCCCCACTACCAACCTACTGCTGGCTTTACCCGCCCTAGGTCCCAGCCTCCAGGAGGTCCCTGTGGGGTCCCGCTGGGCCTCCAAGGTCCTCCTGGCTCAATTGGCTTTACTACTGCCCACTGACCTCACCCCCACAGGCTCTGCAGCCTGCCAGCCCTCCTGTCCAGGCCACCAGCCCTAGAGGCTCTGCTGCCACCTGGGATCCCGCTACCAGCCCAGGTCTCTGCTTCTGGCCTCAGCCCAGGGCTCAGCAATTGCCCCCAGCTGTGACCCTAGGCCGGGGCTGGCAAGGGACTAGGGTTGCCAACTGTGTCAGTCTGGATGGACGAGCCGCCATTTGCTGTGAATAGCGTCCAGTTTGTCTGATGTGGAAGAGTTGGCAACCCAACTCAAGGTGTAAGGGAGGGGGCATAACGCAGTCCCCCCCACTCTAAAAATTGTTCCAGCTTCACTGGACCCTGGACCCACCTCTTGAAACACACCAATACATTTTTATCATTGTTATCACTGATCCATGTTTTACCAAAGTAAAGGAAAGGGGTGTTTGGACTTTGAATAAGGGGCTGCCAACCTGAAAAGATTGAGAAATACTGATCTAGACTCTAAAGGGTCCATACAAAGCTGAAAATGCTGCTGCTGAAAACACCCTCCCTTCCACACGGCAAGAAGACAGATTAGTTGGTGATGTCACCAGGTGACGCTACAACAAAGCACTTCAACTGTGTTTGATTTTGCCTACCCACAAGAACTCCTGAGGCAATATTCAGCCACTGTATTCAACAGCTGTCAACAGGGTCTGCCCAAAGCACTGTCACAGCTCCTCAGGCTTCTGCCATTCCAAATTCCAGCCCCCTCACTGGCCGCAAAGTACCACCACACAAACCTCTCCCCAAAGGGAAACCCCCCTTGCATAACGCACAGCATATAGCATCTCATGATCAGCCTTGTGAGCTCATCAGCCTCGATGGTTATTTTCACAATCCCATATTAATAAGCATAAACTAGGAATTTTATACACTGTCGTGTCGGGCATTCACATGATGTCAGCTGTCTGGGAATTACCACGCCCCACAGATTGTCAGGCAGAACTCTGTTTGGGTTGGGAGCCACATAAGGACTGCGGGACCAGGCAACGCAAACCGCAAGTGCAGCAAGATAACAGTGCTGCTCCTGAGGTGGGGGCAGGAAGAACCAGATTCTGTCCTGAAATATGTGAGCATACCCCTCTGGTGGATAAAATAGGTCTCATCTTGGCTGATACACAAGGGATGGAACCAGGAACCTTCAGCAGGAGCTACTACAGCTTGAGCTAAAGTTCTCATGCTGGGGCTGTAACAAACTTGTATCCTCTGCAGAATGGACAGAGAAGGCACCACACATCTGTGGAATTCATATGCACAACCAGTCATAGGGTCTGGGACAGGTGTGACACTGGTTTCTCCTTCAGCTTCAGAGAGTCCTGAGATCAGGTCACTAGCTGGATCATAAATCCATGCTTCAGCCTTCAAAAACTTTTAATCTGGACAAGCAGTGGTGTCTCTAGAGATATTCCAGCCCTGCCTTCGAGACTATTCTCGTCATACCTTTCCCTGCATCCACTGCCTCATGAAAGACCCACAACAAGTGTTCTTTGACTACAAGAACACTTGCTGACCTCATGACCTGTTTTTATTACAGAGGTTAAGCCCATTACAATCATGCACTCAAGTCTTTTGACCTATAGTTATGGAGAGTAAAATCTCCTTGTAATCAGCACTATCTAGTGGGAGAATTTTTTTTAAAAAAACCTCAAATACATGTAACAAGGCACAAAGGTAAATAAGGCAGCAATTTATGGGGATTTCACACATGGATGTTGCGTGAGTGCACACGCACACTCAGGAGCCAAGGCTGAATCCATCCATATAGAAAAAGAAACCATTCCAAGCCTTCACCATGCAACATCATGTATTGCCATAAACTAGCCTGCCCCCAACACAGTACCAACCACGTAGCAGGGAGCTAGAGCTTGAGGCCAAGGACTCATGCAGAAAGGAAGGGGAAGAGGATGTACAGACACAGAGCAGAGTAAGAACTTAAAACAGTGGTAAGCAACCTGCAGCCCGTGGGTCACATGCAGCCCATCAGGTATATCAGCTAGTGGGCTACCAGAAGACTCGCCGATGTGTGTGTGGGGGGGGGGGCAAAGGATTGTGCTGCACACTCTGGGCAGCTCTGAGGGCTGGGCAGCATGGAGGGCTGGCTGCCCTAGCCCCTCCCCTTCTGCCAGAGGCCCTGCCCCTCCCAACAACATAGAGCTGCCCCCCACACCTTGCCCAGGGGTCTGCAGAGGCTGTCGGCTCCAGGGGCTGCAAGACAATTTGTTGACATCGAGGCTAGCGTCCGCAGGCATGGACCTCCACGGCTCCCGGTGACTGTGGTTTGCTGTTCCTGTCCAATGGGAACCGTGGGAATGACCTGGGCCACAGGGAGGCAGATTGGAGGTTGGAGTTTCAGTGAAGAGGGCTGGGGGGCAGCAATGAGTATGAGGAAGTTGAGTGGGGGCTGACAGGCCTAATGAACTAGGTTTCAAGGAGAGAATTAAAGAGGGGGAGCGAGTCTGGTTCCACAGGATGTTGGGAGAGATGGTTCCAGCCAGACTGGACAGCACAAGACCCACAGCCAGCTGACGATAGTTGTGAGGATGGAGGCCAAGGCCGAAGAAGCAGGGTGAGCGAGTAGAAGAGCATGCTGTTAGAAGTTGGACAGTGGGACGATAACTTTATAGGCATCATAAAATGGATTGGGTTGTTGCTATTTCCAATATTCAGCAGGACACAGCTGCATTCAAGGTATTTCCTACAAAGCCCAATATTTAAATCCAATGCAAACCAGCAAATTCCGTGCTCTTGGAAAGAGCGTGTGCAACTCATTGGCTGAGGGAGAAAGCACATATGTGGAAACTACATTACAGCTCCCTTGTGGGTGGTTAACAGTCCCGCCCCTGCCTTTGCTGGCTGTATTGGAGCTTGGTTTTCGATGCTGGGAAGACCTCTCTTCTTTAAGCTCACTGACCTTTATGTAGCGCTATGCACATAGCTTATTTATTTTACCTTGCAAGGGATGCTCTTGTAGTTTGTTGAAAAATCAGTGCTTCTTATAAATTGCTTCTTGTCAGTGCAGGGGAACCCTGCACATTTTCCCCATGCAGCAAGACAAGTTGAGAGAGGTTTGGTTTTTTTTGTCTCATTTTGTTTTTTTAATTAAATCATTGTCAAGAAATAGAATTTAGGATCTGACGCTGCAAGACATTCAGCGCAAACTCCCTCAACTTTCATTGACATCCACTGTAGGCAAGGACACTCAGTGATTTGCATCCTAGGGCTCTAAAATTTCTAAACAGAAACTTTCGGGGGTTTGTCTCCATGCCTCTTTCCTGATAGTCTGGCTGATGTGTCGGCACACAATATACAGAAACATGGACACTGTAAGCAGGAGAGCCAACAGCCACGCCGATTCCCCGGACAAGGCAGCGGGAGGGGCTGGCTCTGTGCTCCTGGAGAGGGAAGGGCCTCAGGAAAAAGGGGTAGGGCTGGGGCCAGCCAGCCAGCCTTCAGCATTGCTGAAGTGTGCTGTGCCACCAACCCCTCCCCTTGCCCAGAGCGTTCTGCATGGGGCTCTGGAGTCAATTTAAAGGGCCCAGGGCGCCAGGCACTGCCCACCACCACTGGCAGCTGGGAGTCCCAGGCCCTTTCCAATCGCTGGGCCCCAGGCAGTTGCTCCCTTTGCACACACACACCTCATCTGTGGGCCTGACTGAGCTAGATCCCCCAACCCATCTCCTTTGTGCCCTTCCTGCAGCAAAAAGGAGATGTACTGGTAAGCTGGAAAGATGCTAAGGATTCCCCCGGAACAGAGAATGACCTGAGGGTCATACAAAGTCAGCATAGCCCATTCTAGGCTCCTCACTCCTGTCCTGCCTGCACAAAGGTGTCTTGGGGCAGGAGGAGGTATGCCAAAAGTTGGCTGCATTGTGGAAATATAGGTGAGGACTCGGAGATAGGCCATTCAAGAGGTTGAGAGGCAGCAGGTGCTGGGAGAGGTGAAAATAAACTGTTGTAAAGCAAAGTCTCAGCTAAGCAGGGAACGTGAGGCAAATGGGGATGGGAGGAAGGGGTTAACCAAAGCTTTGTCCATTATTGACTTTATTCTGGCACCCGACAGAGAAGAAAAGGACAGATTTCACAGAGTCTAAAAAGCTTCCCTCTTGAGGCGTTTCCACTGGTTTCTCTAGTTTAACCAGCTTGGAGCATTTTCCTTTCCCTAGCTGTTGTGAGCTGGTTCTACAGGCAG
The DNA here is from genome assembly GCA_032595735.1 of Pelochelys cantorii. Classification (NCBI taxonomy): domain Eukaryota; kingdom Metazoa; phylum Chordata; order Testudines; family Trionychidae; genus Pelochelys; species Pelochelys cantorii. The sequence goes on along the minus strand of CM064338.1, from coordinate 34,459,901 downwards.
GTGATTTCCTAGACTCACCCAGCTGGAAAACACAGTAAAGAGGATGCTTCAATTTTAGAAAAGAATCAAAGATCTTAATGTAGCATTGTTAGCTGGGTAATTGCTTCCTTTCCTCCCTTTCTTTCCTTCACTCCTTTTAAAGCCACAGGCAATTCCTTTTAGGTTCTGAGGCAGATTCCTTGAGGCTCTTGTTTAAGTCCTTAAAAGACAGACTTTCCAAAGAAATAATTACTGCTTTTGTACTGCATGATCCTAACAAATATCTTTTTACTTCATTTCAACACTTAGCAGGTTTTATTTGTGCCTTAAGGGGGATTTTCACTCATCGTTATTAATTATTATAATTTTACTTTAATTTTTATTATTATTATTATTATTATTATTATTTACTGCATTTTCTTTTAAAGGTGAATTTAGGTGCATTGTTAACATTCCAGATTGTGCAAAAATGTAAATTAGATTAAAGCGTAGTGTTTTTCTCTAAATGATAAGGCAGTTTGAGTCAAATTAAATAAGGTTGTTTGTTTGTTTGTTTGTTTGTTTGTTTGGCCAGAGATATTAGTTGATCCTTACAATGTCACTGTGACTATTTTAGATAGGGTTAAAATGTATGCTCTGCAGAAGGTAAATATCACATCAATTACCTTGACAAAAGCTACAACCATGCCTTTTCATGCTATGATTGGGTCCCCTCTTGCAAGGCTGAGCATGAAAGGAGCCTGGTAGGAGGCCGCTATAGAAAATCAAGATGTTAAAGCAAGTGCTCCTCTAAATCAACTCTGAAACACTGCCCTATCTTTCAACCAAGATATTAAACACACGGGACCCGACCATTAAATATCCCATGGAAAGAGTAAAGATGTTATATCTAGGTTAGAAGGATTAGATTTTTATTAGTACATGTCTGAAAACATCAATTTCACAGTACACACACAAACCAATGAAAAAAATGTTTCTATTGATAATAACCAAAATTTACACAGAGGAGGAGTAAAAAACCCACTATTTTGAGAACTTCTTAGAGTTTGATTTAAAGATAGTTGACCTTGTATATTTTGACAATTTGTGTTTTAATGGTTATAAATCTTTAACTTTTTGAACTCAGCATCTAATGTCATTAAATAATTATTGTCTCCACCATTCCCATTGGCTCACAAACATACTCAATAATTTCCTACAATTATGAGCATTTAAATAGATAAAAATTGGTGGAGGGAAAAAAGCTGTTAAGGATACATGAATATTATCCATCAAAATTATTTTTAAAAAATTTAATTCTGCCACTCCTAGTTAGTATTCAGATGTTCTGATCCATTTCTAATGTGGGCAAATCTACTTCATCTCCCTATTTCCCACCTGTGATTTCCATTGCACAAGACATTCTTTACTTCTTCCTTAAGCCATTGTCTAGTGTTGTTCTACCCACTAAAAATAGCTCCTGTGTACACTGAGGGGCTCCAAACCTGAGGCACCCTCTGAGGAGAAAGAAGCTGCCAGGGAGGGCTCAGTGAAAACATTTGTCCGTTGAGAAATCTGAAAAAGCAAATAAGGTTGGATGCATTGAAATGAGGAGCGAAGATAAAGCAGAAATATTGTGACATTATATCAGACACACAGGACATGTTTCCATTGGGAATTTTGTGCCCAGTTCAGATAGTCACCTCACCTTAGGAAAGGGAGCTGGTGTTGAAAAGGGACAGAAAATGCCCACAAGGATGTTTAAAGGTGTGAATGGATTTTCAGCCTCCGTGATTTTATGGCCTGTGCCAGCAGCTACTGCTACAGACCCCAGCAGAGGGCACATGGTGCTAGAAAGTTTTTCTAAGCAGTGGTCCTAGTGTTGCAAGGCACTTCCATTCCCTACTCCAACCAGAAAAACCCCAATATTGGCCAAGAGGAGGTATGGCCTGTATACTGCCGGGTGCTCTAATTCAGTACATGCCTTGGGAGGCCTGAATTGGTAGGAGTGCCTGCGTACTTCCTTTGTGAAGGACTTGACGTACTTCTAAATTTTGAGCTGGCATCTGATATTACAGGATGGGATCTTTAGGAGTCCATGTAATAAAAAGGTGAGACTATATTGAACAAGCTGCAAACTGGAAATCGTGTTTACCCTGTACAATGTTACTTTGAGAAAGCTCACAACAGCAGATAGCTCTAAGGAGAGAGGGACCAATCTGAGACCTGATCCTTGACAACTTAATACACTTAGACTGGCCACCAGTGCTGATATTTCCCAAGGTAGTCTTGAATTCTAAGTACTACCTCCTGTTCTGATCCATGGCACTTCTGGAAGTCACAGGGGCTTTGAGCAACAAGAGGTTAGCATGAGAGCTAATAACTGAGGGGGTATTCTTACTTAGACACAAGGAAGACGAAAAACTAAGAGGAACTCCTATAAAGTCATGGAAACCAAAGAGGACCAGAATTTCACCCAATATTCAAATCTGGATGACCAAATAATTTATTACAAATCAGCTATTCAGCTACTTTTTGTCTTTTTATCTGCTTGTGGATTGCCCTCATTTTATTATTTTTGCTCTCTGATTGGTTGAGTGGCATTCTTATAAGAATGTTTCAAAAGCCCAGATGACTCCATTTGGATTTAAACTCCTGATTAAAGTAAACCATTATGTACATAAACACTTTCCTAAATTGGGACAAAAGTCCTGACCCAGTGTAGACCTTCAGCGACACAAGAGATGTTAAAATAAAATAACAATTGTTTTAAAATTGAGTAAAGTTTGGGGGTTGAGTTCTTTTCATGTTTTGGGTGGAAATTATGGGAAAAGGTGACCTTACTTTGCCACATAAGTTTCCAGTTAACTCATCCTTGTTGCTTACGTATTTGGTCAATTTATGTTTGTAAGCTGCATTAGCATTTTTTTTAACCCGAGATAAGTGGTTCTTGAGAGCAAATGCATTGGCAGGACAAAAGGTTCTCAGAGAACAATACATTTATTGTTCCAACTTTTTGTATTAAGTTTGGTCCAAGGTTTTGGTTGTTGTTTTTTAAGGAGGGAATTGCTTTTCTTCCATAACACCTTCTCAGATTAACATTATTGCTAAACAAAGATACATCGGAAGACACTTTTAATTAAATTGATATATGGAAGGAGAAAATGGAGCTCTGTCAATTTTATTCCAATGGTGAATTGGCCCCTAGATGACTGTGTGTGAAGGACAGATCTTCATTTCTGGGTGGGTGACTATTTTTTTAGTTTTTAAGGTAGACCTTTTTTGCTTGCAAACTTCAAACCACCTTTATTCTTGTCTACAAAGGGACACTCATGAAAATTAATCCAAATTAATGGAAGGTGTGAATTTAAAGTAGATTAAACTGCATTGAATTCCTCTGTGGGCACTTTCAGGCTATGTCTACACTGTGTGTTTTTTGCTGAAGAGGAAATGCAAATGGAGCACTCATTTACATATCCCGCGCTTTCATTTGCATATCTTCTTCCGATCCCTTTTGCGGAAGAGGTTTTTCCAATAAAAAGCCCTGTGTAGACAGGGCCATTTGTCAGAAAAGAACCCTTTTGCGCAAGAGCCCTTATTCCTCAAAAAATGAGGTTTATAGGCTCTTGCGCAAAAGGATTTTTTTCCGACAAATGGCCCTGTCTACACAGCGCTTTTTATCGCAAAAACCTCTTCCGCAAAAAGGATCAGAAGAAGATATGCAAATGAGAACTCCATTTGCATTTCCTCTTGGGCAAAAAACACACAGTGTAGATTTAGCCTCATTTAGAATTAAAGTGGCCATAATTAATTTTCTCTTAATTCAGAGAGTGTCCATACAGGAGTTTAATGCAGTTTGACTAACTCACTTTAAATTCACATTTTCAGTTAATTCAGATTAACTTTCCTTAGCATGTAAACAAGCCCTTACCACCATTTGTCCTTGCTGCAAAGACAATAGACAATTCACTCTTTTAATTCTGAAGTGAAATTCTGTTTTTGATTGAGATGTACATAGAGCAGGAGGAGGGAGAGTTGGAGAAAAATTCCAGAGTCAGTCCTGAAATCCCTTCATACTCACATCCAAGGCTGATGCAAGCAGATCTGTGAATCTATATAAAACATTGTACTGGAACACCTCTGTAAAAAATCAGACTCACCCTGTGGGTCTCTTCCTCTGACTGAACCTCCCAACACATATGACACCTTCTCTCAGACATTCTTGTTCCCAGAGCCTCCTAGTTTTTCATCGAGTGAGTTCATGCAATGCTCAACCAACCTCTCCATCTCCTCCATTTCAATTCACTTTTGAAATCCTGCCAAGAGATCTCTGCCACCATCTCCTGTTAGCAACGGAATCTGCTGGAGACACCAGAGGTCCTCTCTTCTCTCAATACTCTGTTTCCCTGCCGGTTGCAAAATCTCTGACTCTGAGATGGGCCTGGGTCTCTGATGTAGTCCTGTGGATTCCAGAAATAAGCATGCGGGGCTGGTTGAACTTGCTGGTGAGACATTTTACAGTCATCAGTCAGATTAGGAGCCCCCGCCCATCACCTCCACCAGGTAAGCCAGGTGGTAGCCTCCGTCTCTAAAGCTGTTCAGGGCTTGGCACACCTTACATTGTGTTCATGGTCACATTTTCCGCATCTTTCCCTTAAGCGCTGCTGAAATCCAAACTCCCACAGTGCTGTCCCTGTACAAACATGTTAAGTACTTTGTGCAGGTGTAATGGTATCTTCCTCTTATCTTTAGTGGCTAGTTAGCATCCTTAGTGGGTAGAACATGTCTAGCAAAAGTATCCATTCCTGATGGGAACCTCATCTATCTTCTTCAGAAGAGCACAGTCTGTCTACCTGCGCTTGTGCATTGTTCTGGGCATCCTTTCAAATTGACGAGACATTCTTATTATCCAGTATAGCAAGTAGTATACTGCTTATGCCATTATATGCCTAGGAGAAAAGATAGCGTTATTCACCACAATCAGAATTCCAACAGAGGTCAAAAATTGAATAGGACCAAAACTGGACTCTTCTCCTTGCTAGAGGAAAAATCTTTATTGGTTTGGGCATTCAGGGAAGGGAGAGGGAGAATATTGCACTGTGGCTGCCTGTACTGTTCCCATTCACTCAACAGAGGACTTCATTCTCCAGAGAGGTCACTAAGGCCTATGATTGGCACACCAACCTCTGCAAATCACCAGTCAAGATGCCCGCAAACCAATGCAGGAGGGGGAAGCCAAAAGGGGTTGTTGTTCTTTGTGACTATAGGGACTTTCTTCTAGGCTCTTGTCCAGACACACATGCAGGCAGAGTTGCACTGGATCATGTCCACTGTCATCTTGGAACCCTTGGAACATCAGGCATTGTCTGTGATTCTCTGCCCTGGGTACGTCTCTGCTGCAATCAAATATCTGTGGCTGGCCTGTGTCAGCTGGTTCAGGCTGCATGGCTATAAAAATGAGACCGCATGAATGGGGAGGGTCCCAGTGCCCAGACACCAACCCAGAACTGGAAAAGAAAAGACTCAGACGGTGCATGACAATATTTTTCAAGGACCTAAAAGTTATTACGAGGGAAAAAAAAAAAATTGTCTTTCACCTCTGATAATAGGACAAGAAGCAAGGGGCTTAAATTGTAGCAGGGGAGGTTTAGGTTGGACATCAGGAAAAATTTCCTAACTGTCAGGGTGGTGAAGCACTGGAATAAATTGCCTAGGGAGGTTGTAGAATCTCCATCACTGGAGATATTTAAGAGCAGGTTGGATAGACATCTATCAAGGATGGTGAGTGGATTCGATGACCTCTTGAGGTCCCTTCCAGTTCTAGTTTTCTATGATTCCATGATCTACGCTGCAAATGGATAGCCCTACCACCCAAGCTTTTTGATCTTGAGTCAGCTGACATGAGCCAGCTGAGGGGTGTTTTATTGCAGCACAGAGATGCTCACAGTGTCCCTTCTGGTTCCTTGCTTTTGGCCCTATGACCTGCCCTCTCTGTCCTTGTTTATTCATTTTTTGTCCTGTGCACTTTGATAAGTTCTGAATCTTGTTGGTCTTCCCTCATCTAAGGGAGTGGCCTTTTTATTGATTTGGTCAACTCTGTCCACCATCCCAGGGCTTAACTAGGGTGGCCCTTTAAAAATGGATGGCATCTGTTTTGTTTTGGGTTACTGTGCACCTGCTCCATCTTCAGCTCAGTTGTCTTGCTGAGGTTACATAGAGTTTTCTCCCGCAAGCCCCATAAAGACAACTGACATGATCACAGGAGGTGCATATTTGCGAGATACACAGTAAGCTTTGCAACATATCCGCTCTTGAGACTGTAGAAATGGGTTTATATGGTTGCAAAGAGGGAAGGCATCACCTTTTCAATCTGCTCTTTTGATCAGCACGAACAGAGACTAGGGGTGAATGTGATGCTGTGCCGGACATGCACCTGCATTCTAATATCATTGTGATGCTTGGGAACGTCGATTACAAGTGTTCCATTCCTTTTTCTGAATTTGGTGTCCTACTGCTGGCTGTTCATCTATAGCCACTGATAGGCTGCAGGGGTCTCTTGCATGCTATAGGGGACTGATGTTAAAATTCAGCCAACTAACTCAGTGGAGGGTTGGGACAAATTCCCTGAATTTAGTGGTGTTTTCACTTCCAACATCCTTTTCTCTACGCTACTAAATAATCCCTCCCAGCGATGACTCATTACATAGAAATTTTAAATTGTTTGGGACAATTATGTGTGTGTGTAATGCATCTAGTGCAATAGGGGGACTAATGACTGATTAGGACCTCAGGGTACTAGTCAGGAGGGCTGACAGAATTGCCGGCCCCCTGGGGAAAGAGGAGGGGCAGCTCCATGCTCCTCAAAGGGGCGAGACCTCAGGTGGAAGGGGCGTGGCTGGGACTGGAACTAGCACTCAGCATCATGTGGACTGTGCTGTGTCCCCTTCCCAGCCAGCCCAGAGCATGCCACGTGGGGATGCGATGGCTATTTAAAGGGCCCAGGGCTCCACAGTGGCAGCCGCAACAGCTGGTAGCCCCCAGCCCTTTTGAATCTCCAGGTCCCAGGACAGTTGCTCGTTTTCCCCCTCCCCTAAACAAAAACAGATATATGGAGCCTGTATAAATAACTTGCAATGAGCCAACATTTGTGCATGAGAATGCAACAAATTACACCAACTAACATTCTTTTTAAAAATGCTCTGGATCTGACTACACTTCTTTCACACACAACACACACACACTGTTCAAATTACACAGGCCAATCGCTGGGATAGACGATCAGTAAAGCTGAGAAATTTGTCAGGAGAAAAGTGTAAACATTTCTAGACAAATATGCTCAGTATGAAGTTGTTTGCCAAAGGAGTTATTCTCCCTCCATGATCATGAAAAATGTTTTGTATAAATGGGATAATATTTTAATATATTCCCAAGTCCTTTGCCTCTCTAGGCTGTCACACACATGGACATACTCCAGTATCTGGAAATTGCTACAGCCCAAGGGAATATTTTGATTTGAGCCCCTCATTAAAATAGAAGCAGCATATCATTGCCTGCTTGCATTCCACCTTGACTATAATAGCACAACTCACAAGCTAAGATGGGTCAACCCAGCTTCTTTGGAAGCCTCAGCTAGGAGGCTTCCAAGAAAAATTCAGCTGCTGGTATTGGTAGTTCAATAGATGGCACTCTTCCCCCTGAATCATTTCTGAGCCCGTGCCCCAGCTTAATGTTAGGGAGATTGTACTGTTGGAAATAGTTTCTTTTGCATGAGATTTTATACCAAGCCCTAATGAGATCTCATGGCAAATTTTGCAGAAGTGCTGTTGTTAGCTACAGGGTATACTAAAGTTAGTATGTTCTGTCACCATGCATTTCCCCTTGCATTTGGCATATGATTTTTTTACTTCACTCCCACTACTCTAATATTACTGTATGCTGTTGAACATAACCATGATCCGCGCCAGAGATGGCTGCATTTCCACAACAGGGAAGTTATTTTTGAAGAATTGGAGATCATGCTGATTGAAGAGCAATCTATTCATGTTAGTGTTCTTCTGATTATCCTTTTCCTGAATAATTTCCCTTTTACATTATTTTAAGAAAACTTGTCAGTAACTTTTGTTATCAGACACATAAAACTTCCCCAGTGAGATCTTCTAGATTAATAATAACTTTTCCATATTTTGGAAACAAGATGAGTTAGCTATTTAAGGCAATGTTTTTATTCCTGGTTATTCTGACTGGAATAGTATTCATATTACTAACAGCTGTGCCAAGAACAGAACTGCCATTTTACACAGGATTTCAAGATTTCATCATTTGCCTTCATTCTAGTTAAGAATGAAATCCAAAAATTTTGAAATTCTCCATGAAAGAAAATTCTAGAAAAAAATGAATTGCAGATCAGTCAAAACATTTAATTTTGATTTTGTCTTTTTAAATTTTAAATGTATACATTATTATAAATAATTATAATATAAAACAAAATTGTAAAAGAAATTCAAATAAAAAAGGCAAAGAGTTTTATCCCAAGAATGTCAAAATGTCCTGTTTTGACATTGTTGGGATTTTTTTCCCTCTGAGACGAAAAGTTGGCAAACTTGGCACAGTTTCGCAAAGCATTTCAGCTTTGACAAAACAGCATTTTTTTAACAGAAAATGATTCTGTCCAAGTTTTCCCAACCAGCTCTAATTACTAGTAATAACATTTATATAGCCCCTTTCATCCCAAAGGATCCCACAGCCTTTCACAGATTGGAAATAAAGGGATAACTTCATCCACCATTTGAAACTCAGCCTCCCCTCCCCCCCTTTGCCTTGGAACTCTGCCGCCAGCTAAGCCCTGTCAACACTAAGAAGGAATTGGAAGTGAAAGGCAGCATCATGCTAAACATCAGAGAGATCTTGGTGAGGCAGAGTATAAGCGTCCAAAGCAGAGTTTGCACAGGATACAGGGGCTAGTTCTACAAACTCTTTCAAAACATGAGAGAAGATCTTTAAGAAGTGTGGGTATGTCTACACTAGCTCCCTAGTTCGAACTAGGGAGGCTAATGTAGGCATTTGAAGTTGCAAATGAAGCCTGGGATTTAAATATCCCGGGCTTTATTTGCATCTTCCCGTCCGGGCGCCATTTTTAAATCCCCCTAGTCCAAACTAACTGCCCGCGGCTACACGCAGCAGTCAAACATTAACTCGAACTAAGCCCTTAGTTCGAGTTATCTGTTACACCTCATGGAATGGAATGAGATGTAACAGTTAACTCGAACTAAGGGCTTAGTTTGAGTTAACGTTTGACTGCCACGTGTAGCCGCGGGCAGTTAGTTCGGACTAGGGGGATTTAAAAATGGCACCCGGACGGGAAGATGCAAATAAAGCCCGGGATATTTAAATCCCGGGCTTCATTTGCAACTTCAAATGCCTATATTAGCCTCCCTAATTTGAACTAGAGGGCTAGTGTAGACATACCCTATGAGTGGCCAGGTCCTGGGTGTCAAGTTCTAGTTGACAGAAGAGACTGCAAATTCTAATTAGGAGTGAATAAAGCTCTTGGAATACATTAAACAGCTACATCCAGGCAGGAATCCCTAACACCTAGCACATGAGACCCGGGCTTGCAAGCTCAGCCCTCCATGGGTTGTGAGTTAAGTTGGTAAGCTGTAACCCAACAAGCTGTATCGAAGAAATGCTACAGGGTCTAGCAAGTGACCATGTTCAGATGAGAGACTGAAAGTTCATTCAGCAAAGCATCCTGTTTTTGATCTCTTGACTGAGCCTAAGTACGGCAACACGAGTGGCCAACAGAGCTACAGGAGGGTGAATCACTCCAGACCAAGTTACTGCTAGGATTAGGTGAATTGATTTAGTTGAGATAAGTTACTCAAGACTTTTCCCAGTACTCCATATCTTGAAAAATGTTTTAGATCAGTGCTTCTTGCAGTGTGGAGAGTTTTGGGAGCTCCTCTTTCCACCATTCCCTTCCTTCCTACCGAGGTCAGATTTCCAGCTTTAACATGGCATCTTGATGTTCAATATCCTTCTTTCCTGACAGCGAGGCTGAAATTATTGGGGTTGAATCCGACATGCAATGACTGTCCGGTTACATCTCATGCTAACTGCAAACACCTCATTAAAGTAAGGAGACAGTCTTTGGATCCAGATCAGGTATATCACAACACTACAACTTCTGAGTCCATACATGCTGTGTTAAATGAGAAAGCTGGGTCCAAGCACTTGAATTAACAATTTTTACAAAAATATACATTTTAACTTCTTCCTCATCTTGTGTCTTGCCCATTTCCTTGATACTTTCCATGTAACTATCAAATTCGGCTACGTCTACACTGCAAGCTTCTTGCACAAGAACTTTTTGCAGAAGAACTCTTCCTCAAAAAGTTCTTGCGCAAGAGAGCGTCCACACTGCCATGGATGCTCTTGTGCAAGAAAGCTCTGATGGCCTTTCACAGAATGGCCATCAGAGCACCTGTGCTTTTTCCCATAGGGGTTTCTTCTGCAAGAAACCCCTGTTGTCTGTCCACACATGCCTTTTTGCGCAAGAGCTCTTGCACAAAAAGGCTTATTCCTCATAGAAAGAGGAATAACTCTTGCACTAAAAGCCCTCTCTTCTGATGATCGACTGTACTTTTTCTTGTGCAAAAACATGTTTGTAGTATGGACGCTCTTCGAGTTTTTGCACAAAAATGGCTGGTTTTGTGCAAAAACTCTGCAGTGTAGATGTAGCCAAAGAGCCCAGATCAAGAGTGAAAAATTGTAAAAAGTTATATCTGGGTTTATAAGTCTTTCCTGAAGCTAGTTTCTTTCTTTCTTTCTTATTGTAATATGGAATTAAAACCAATATTCCTCGTTCCCTAAAACTGTCCCAGCCACTTATAAGATTCTGCATTATGTAAGAAATAAGTCCAGTTAGTGGTCTTGGCTTGGCATTTTTTTAACCTATTCTTCAGCACCAGTTAGAGGTATTTTTTCCTATTTTAGATGTAAAGACATTAAAATGTATTCCTAAAGGACCCTGTGGCCCAGGTAAAAAAAAAAACTCTTTAAGAAACCTTGTTATTGAGCGTCCTCATCTGCCTCCAATTTCAGATTCATAGATTCCGAGGCCAGAAGGGACCATTCTCATTATCTAGTCTGACCTCCTGCTAACACAGGCCAGAGAACTTCCCCAAAACAATTTCCAGAACAGATCTTTTAGAAAAACACCCAATCTTGATTTAAAAATTGTCAATGATTGAGAATCTACCATGACCCGTGGCAAATTGTTCCAATGGTTAATTATTCTCCCACAATTTGACAGGATAGTTCTGACCTGGATAATGCTGTCCAGATTTAAGCACGAGAGGCATGCAGAAGACGGACTAATGGAAGATCTGGAGATTATTAACTGGCTAGAAATAAAAAAAAAATGTAAAACTTGTTTGCAGCTGCAGAATAAAAAACCTGGACATATTGTTAGAGGGATACAACAGAAACTGTAAGTTCTAGGAAATTTGGTACATTTTTTTTAAAAATAGAAGGAATTTAGAGAAGAGAAACCAAAACCAGCATGATGCCAGCTGGCAGCATGACTAATGTTAAAGGCAAGTTTACAAATTTCAATATGCATAGCTAGAATAAACAGACTGCCTCTCTGAAACATGACAAGGATAGAAAATCAGGACTAAGGTCAGGTTCTAAAGGCACTGAAGTCAATGGAAGTCCTGCCAAGGGCACTAGATCAAGTCTCGCGGAGGTGTTTCATAACCATCTGTTTGAAGGGAAAGGAAAGGAATCGTTTAGGTCCAAGAAGGTGTTAATTAACTCCCAAAAGGGAACTAGACTTTTAATACTCCATTCATCTGAAGAAGTGGGTTGTACCCATGAAAGCTCATGATACCATCCACTTGTTTTGTTAGTCTTTAAGGAGACTATTCATTGTTTTTTAAGTTTTCCCAAAAGGGAATGAAGTTTCACCAAGAAGCTTAATAGCCTGAATATCAGGAATGGTTTCCTAATGGTGACATCTATTAGACCAGGGGTGGAGAACCAAAGGTCCAGAGGCTGGATGCAGCCCCTGGCTTGCCTGAACCCAGCCCCCAGGCTCAGGGCTCCCCCTACAACAATTGGGAGTCTGCAGGGCTTGGAGCACACAAAATCTACTAGCCTGGGCCCCACTAGGCTCTGGTGTGCGAGTGGAACGTGAGGAGTATCTTTCTCCTTTTTCATCCGGGGGCCACATCTGTGAGGATTATGGTTTGTTTGTTTGGTGGGGGGGGGGGCTGTGCTTCTCACTCATAGCCCCCGACTGATTTTTCTGTCCTGACCCGAAAAAGGTTCTCCACCCCTGTATTAGACTGTGAAAAAGTCTCGCCAGGAGACATATAGGAAGCCCTGTTGTTTCAGTCATTCAATCATCTGTGAATACCCCATCAAGAACACTCGTATTTTGTTCATGAGATGAATAAAATAACTTTATAAATTATCTTTTTCTAGTTGCAATTTTATAATTATATTCACTTGGGGATAAATTGGTCTGAAAAGAAAAATCAATGTTTGGGTACACGATGGAGCCGGCAGTTGGTGCCCAGCATGAGACATCCTCAGCGGGTCCTGATTTTTCATAAAGTGGCAAGGGAAAATCAGACCCCTATATCTCCTATCAAGCACCAACAAACTGAAGATCAATGTTCCCTACAAGCTATGCACTTGGGCAGTCACCCAAATGCCACCTAGCTGATTGGGCAGTCACCCAAATGCCACCTAGCTGATTGGGCAGTCACCCACTGCCACCCACAGCATGTGTGTCTATTGGTGGTGCACATGGCTTGGTGCACATAACAAAATGTATTCCACACAGGATGGAAAAATGAGAGGGAGCCTTGCTCAAGATAACGAGTCACTTCTGAAAATCTTGGCCAGGAGTGCTGCCCTAGAATAAAAGCCTGTTATGTGATAACATTATCAAGGTAGGTCAATGCTGTTGCTTACTTTGATCATGTTATTTAAGGGAAACTACTCTCAAGGTCTAATTAAAAAGCATGACTTTCCCCCTTCTAGCGATATAGATTAATCTATTCCATTTGCAAAATCTTTTTTCTCTCCTTCAAATATTCAGAAGAGATTACATTATTACAATCATGAATTGGCATCAATCCCAGAGTAAAGAGACAAAGAGAGCAAAGTCTTTTGTTAAGCACACACACCAGGCAGTTCGTGTAAGCAGTTGATATGTTAGACAAAGTGAAAGTGCATTAATCAGTTAATTAAGAAAGGTGACACTAACACCTCCTGACAAAAAGCATGTTGGGATATGTAAAATGAATAGGGGTCTGGGATAGTGGTAAGGCATTCACCTACAGTAGGCATTACCCTTGAACATGCTCCTTCCCTTCATTTTTGCAGCCTAGAAAAATAGATAAGCATGCAGCTGCTCTTCTTTGTTGTGTCTTTTACCTACCCTCACTGGCTCTGTATAAATATTTCAGGGTTACTTTTCTTGTGATATCTGTAACCTGCTGATTCGGGAAGTTTGTAGCATAGGAAAGTGTTGATTTAATTAGACATTCTGTAGATAGTAATTAGGGGTGGGTATAATAATATTAATCACCTGCTTATTAATATTCATTTTATGGGTGTTAACATTACTAACTAAGGTTTTAGGAAAAGTAGCGATAGACGTGTGAATTAACATACTAAAATAGATAAAAGGGTGTAATTGGTGCCAATTTGTGGCCACTTGGATGTTGTGTTGAATGTCCAAAGTAAACATGCATGGGCAGTTCCGTTTATCCCATCCGCTCCTGGGTCGCCTGTTTCTTCTCTAACATCGCCCAAACGTAATAGACTTTTATCTGTGTGTAACAGTGTGTGAGAGAGAAAATGTGAGTTGGAAGGAATAATATAGAAAACAAATCTTTTCACAGGAGGGAAGTTATATGAGGTCTCATAGAAACACTGTGATGGAATTCAGAAGCTTTGAACAGCACACAGCAATATTACACAGCAGCTTAGGACACAAACTGGATAAGAATATCGTATCTAATTGACAGTGTGCTATAAAATTGTGATTATTTGCACGGTCATAGCACCTACGGGGCCTAATCACAGAGTAAGACCCCATTGTGCTATACAAACATAGATCCAAAAAACAGTCCCAGTTCCAATGAGTTTACAATCAAATTATCAGTTTCATAGTGAACATGATCATTTACATCATCAGAACCTACTAAAATGGCTAAGGAGATAGCAGAGTGTGGAGTAAATTGGCTGTGAGAAAATAATGTGGCAAAAGAAAATATAGCCACATATTAAACTTTATTATTTTACGACAGTTATTTTCAAATGTCTTGCAAGAAGAAACTAACTATTTTGAAGAACTAAATTAAAGGGGGCAGATTCTCATGCCAATTACTCCAGAATAATTTCTTTAAAATGAATGCCATCATTTTTAGTTTGCTCTGGTTAACTAGCAGCAGAATCTCTGTCCCTGTAGAATGTTTCTTCCCAGAGTCTGCTAGTGAACAAACTACTGGTGATGCTAGAGGAGGACAAAAGATTTGCCTGAAGCTCAAAACTGGACATCTGTCCAGTTGGCGCCTCACAGAAATATGATGCCTTGAACTTGACTCCAGTCCTCTTGAAATGATCCCTGATTTTTTGTGGGACAGACCCGGGTTTTCACAAGTCCATACTCTTGCAGACTCTTGCTGGACTAATCTAGGGCTGGTCCTCAGCTAGTGTAAATTATTGTAGAAGCTCCATTAAATTCAACAGGGGATCTGCGGAGGATCTGCCCCCATTTAGCCTGGGTGAGTAGGGCACCCCTTCATTTCAAGATGACACAGTGTGAGACTCTGATGTCAGTGACTGGACTGAAGGGCTTTCCCAAAGGGGACATAAATTCAAAGCACAAGAGAATTTTTTTTTCTCGGGGGAGGTGGGGTCCACAGAATTTTTTAAAATACAATTACATATTAATGAAAACCAAAATAATTGGTTTACAAATGTTTTCATATGCATTAATTATTCAAGCAGAACTGAAATGTCAGTCATTCTAGTACAGGTCACAGAATAGCTTATTCCAAGTAGGGATGTAAATTCCTGGTTAAAAGTTAACTAATTAAATGCTGGATTAAGCCTCAAGCAGCCCCACCTACACCGGGCTACATCTAGACTATGGGGTTTTTCCGGGATACCTCCTGGAAAAACCCCACCGCATCAAGGGAGTGCATTTGCTCTTTCGCTTTTTTTCGTGGAAGAGCAAACACACTCTTTCGGGGAACCCTGTATACCTCATTCCATGAAGAATAAGGGCTCCGCTGAAAGAGGAGTCTTTTCCTCCATTTGGCCCTGTCTAGACAGGGCCAAATGGTGGAAAAGCCTCTTCCAGAAAAGTGATCCGAAAAAGCTACGCAAATTGCAGAGTGCAATTTGTGTAGCTTTTTCCAATAAAGCCCCATAGTCTAGACCTAGCCCAGAGGGCTGCTCTAGCCTGGCCAGCAGGGCCCACCACACCACGCCCGCAGGCAGTGGGGTTGCTCCAATTCCAAGTACATTTCATTGCAGCCAGGAGCATGTGTGCATTCTCCAGTAAACAGCTGCCTCTGTATCTTTTTACCACTACAGCATACAGCTATTCTAAATACTAGGTGAAGGCTGGAGTATGAGTATGCTCATGAGTGTATAGATCAGAGCCCTAAACTGAGCCACAAATTTAAAAGTAAGGGGCACAGCCAGCTAAAATCCCATTTTATAGCTTTCCAAACCAAATCTTAACCAGTGCGTGTGTGTGCGTCTGCGATTTAAGAACAAATTATCTAAGCCCAGAATAAATGGTCACAAAAGCTAACTTGGAACGCGAGCAACCAAAGCTACCAGAGTTCCTGCTTGCATATTTGTGGCTGGTGTTGTGTAGCCTTTGAGGCATGTATATTTGTTAGCCTGAATTCCATGTAGATTGTGGGCAAAGTAACGTTTAAATCAAAGTGTGTGTGTGTGTGTGTGTGTGTGTGTGTGTGTGTATTTCCTGGACACATTCTAGTTCTTACACAGTCCTTAATCAGGGTTTCCATGATCTCAACACCAAATGTTTCTTTTGGGGTTTTTTATTATTATTATTATTATTATTATTATTATTTCTCCAATTTTACATTTCTAGTTTAACTTCCAAGTGCATCTCTTCTTTAAAACTTTATTTTATAACTTAATTAAATCAGCTCCATCCAACAGGATTGTGCATAGCCTTTCCTGACTTTCTGATGCAAATTAAATCCTATATAACACTTCTTCAGCAAATCAAGCCAAGGCTTATTGTGAAAGAGTGATATTTGACTTCAGCTTTCATGTTTAACAAAAAAATGTTTGCCCAAAAAAAGCACCCCAAATTTACCACTTTATTTATTAGCATTTTAGCAGATAATGCCAAAAATATATTCCACTGAGTGTCATTGTCCTACCTCCAGCTGCCCCCTTGTTATAGGTTTCAGACACCTGCCAGTTTCATGCCAAGAAAACGTGTGAAACGCAAAACTGGAGGAGTGCAAAGAGGAGGGTCAGAATAGTTAGCAGGTAGCTTCACTTAAGCATCTGCAACACCAAGCACTTTAGAAAGTGAGTTAATTCTCATAAGATTCCCTCTGTGGCATATGACTGTTGTTGGGATTTACAATTAGCCAGCCTAGGAAAGTGGTGGTTAGAGTCAGGGCCCATTGCGCTATACACTGTACAATTACTCATAGGATCACCACAGCCTTTGCCCTGAAGAGCTTTGAGCCCATGAAAATGTGCTTCAGCATTAATGGACATCCAGTCCTTGCATGGTGCCCCTATGCTGCATGCTGGGCCCACTCAAAATGCCATGATGGCATCAGTGACAGAACGCAGAACAGTCCCTTTCCACTAGGGCTGAAGAAGAGTTTGTTAGCAGTACAGGTCCCATGACACATACAGTTGAACACCTTTGATTACATCCACTGGTGCCACATACATGTTAGCTAATCCATCATACTATTGCTGTACCCATTTCACAGAGGGCTAAATTAAGGAACAGAGAAGTCAAGTGATTTGCACAAGGTCACAGAGCCAGGTAGCAGCCAGGTGTCTCTCACTCCCTTTTATCAAATCCTTCCGCAACTATTTCTGCCATTTAATTTGGTCTGATTTCATACCCGTGTTGCTAATATAGTATCTATAGAGGCAATCATAATTTACATACAGCTTTCATAGAAAATAAGTTACTACTAGAACTGGTTAGAAAAAAACAACCATTTTATCAAACTTTTTTTTTCAGCCAAAAATCAAATATCTAACAAACAAATTAATCAAACTCCAAATTTGAAAAGATCTGACTAGCTCAGTTGTACCCACGAAAGCTCCTGATACCATCTCCATGTTTTGTTAGACTTTAAGGTGATGCAAGACTATTCGCTGTTTTTTAAGTTTTGACTAGCTCCAGTTAGTATAGTAGATTGGATACACATTCTATTGTGTCTTTTGCCATCATATAGCAAAGAGTAATTAATTAAGTAGCTGTAAATTTTGTGGAGCTGAGTTTTACCACCATAACCATTCTTGCATCTCATTGATTCCTCATAAACCCCAAGTCCCCATTATTACAGCAGAGAGCTGGAGTGTTCCAGTAATCCACAATAAAGCCCAGCAGAAGTCTTCCAACATTATGGCTACAGTTCACAGAACCTTGGAAGTCACAACCTGGTGTGTGTGGTCATGAAACAATGCATATGTATGTAAATGAGACAAAGCTCTAACACCTTATCTGGTGACAAGGCTGAAGAACTATAATATAAACACTCCTATGCTTCTAGGAAAGTCTTGACACTTCCCTTGAGGTCAAGACCTGACTTAATGCCACATGGCTAGTTTGACACATGCTGTTTTAAAAAGACCTTTGCTGAGTTCTTTCTTGCTTGAATTTCCTGTCCTGATCAGACAGGCAATTATTTCTGTTTCCTGCTTGGTGCAAATTTAGAGACGGATTTTCAAAACGAGCTTAAGGACTTACTTTCAAGTACTCAGCCCCACAAATGATGATGGGAGGTAAGGTTTTTTGAAAATCTGGGCCTTCTTATATGAAACCTTTTATTTAACTAAATGATGTGATTCTTACAGAGGGCAAATGGGCACTGTTTCTTTTTTTCCCCAATTGCCCGTGATGTTATTAACTTCTTGTCCTAAATTGCTATATGGTTTTGCTATGGTTGGTTTAGAAGCCAGAGTGTGGCGACACTTCAGTGATGGATGAAACAAAACACGTATCTTTTTATGATACTGATGTAGGCACTTTGGAGTCTTTCCAGATGGATGATGTTCACTATAAGTGGTATTAAACTGTTATGATGTGCAGTGATTATAAGGCACTGTCTTATATTCGATGGAAACTCAGTTTCTGGGAAGCATATTCCAAAATTGCTGACTTAGCCAAGTCTCTGCTTTGGACAAACCCAATGTGAATCATAACTGCCAAAAGCCAAGTGAGATACTATTGGATACTGGCACTGAGAAGTTCTGACTCGCAGATCCCAGGGGACAAAATAATTTCTTTTCTTTTCCTTCCTATATTTTATTTTAAAAAAAATCTTGTCTAGGAATTCTCCCTTTGCAATGAGCCTTTGATCTAACCTCCATTTCATCTAACTCTGCCCAACATCTTGCCCATCATATGTCGACAGTGTGTGTCTTCAGTGAAAAGCAAACGAACATTGGCACTAATGAGGCCCATAGAAAAGTGACTTGGAAGAAGAAAGAAAGAGAAACCCCAACCATGTGGGCTGTTCCCAGTGATCGGTTGCTCCAGCAACTGAAAGTTAAACAATGGTGTATAGAAGACAGAGCCACTTCAAACTCTGAGTCCAGTTGCCACAGCAACTGGAATTTTAAAAGTAAGTCAGTGAATAGAGTTTTCTTTCTTCTTTGGAAAAAAAATAGTTTTTCTTGTGGATATTTTGCTGAGGGTGTTCATCACTAATTTAGGAACTTTACTGACGTATTCTATTGTAGGGCGGTGAAATAGAGAATGGGGGTTCTCATCTCTCGGCAGATACAAACAGCCAAATTGCTTTGCTCCTCACTTTACTGGAGGAAATGCCGGAGGCAGAGCAAAAAGCACATTGCTTCCATATGCCACATGGACACCAAATGTTTGCTCACCCAGCTCCTTTACATACAGCTTTGGAAGGGATCATCTTCTCCCTTTCATTCTCAGACCTTTCCCTCTTCAACAGCTGTTCCTTCCCAGGGAGCCCCTCTGTCCTGCAAACTGCTGGGTGGGATGGTCATTTCACAGGTGCTGGAATTTGGGCTTTGGCCATCGTGAGCAGCGCCTGTTTACATCCTTACTCTCACCCAATGCCCTTGTTCCAAATCTCATTGATAGCACTTTCATTCTGGAGCATCAGTCTTAGAACTGAGCGCTCATAATCAGGGTGTTTGAAATCTGGGTCTACATTTTGTGTCAAGGATTATTAAACCTTCAATTAACAACTCTCCCCAAATTTCAAATCTAATTAAATGGAACAAACTGCTGTCAATAATAGCAGCTGTAAGACCAGAGCTATTGCATGTAACTATTAGCAGCATGAGATGCCCACATTTGCAAATTACAGACAAGGGAAAGTTGCAGAGTCTACTGCTCTGATTGGCTTGACCATGTTTTAAGGTTCCATACCCTTCTGATCCCACAGTGAATCCCATTGAGGGAGAGATTTAAAGGAACATGTCCTTTTTTCACAAAGCGTTTGCTCCTTCAGGGATGGGAGGCATCAGCATAGTTGAGATGATGAGGAATGAACGTGGGAGGCAATGCAATGCTTTCTCCAACACTGTCTTCTGTACTTGGAGCACCCATCCTGAACTGATATATTGAACTACGGACCTCCTAATGAGCCATTTCTTCCATGGAATCAGGCAATTAAGTCACTTATGTATTCATTCTGAGCTATTTATCTAATGCTGACAGTTGCTTACTCCATCCCCTCATGCGCCAGCCTTTGCTCGGTAACTCCCAGTTGTGTCATGTCTTGGAATTAGTTGGTAAGCTCCTTGGGGCAGGGATCATGTCTTTATCCAAATTGGAAGGTTCCTAGCAGACAGGTTACTGTTACAATAGTAACAATGCAATAAAGCAGGGGTGGGCAATAAGCAGCCCACAGACAAGATGCAGTTCACCAGGGCTAGCCCCTGGCCGGCTGCCAGATACTTTGCTCACCTGAGCGTCCACAAGTGCAGCTGCTCACAGCTCCCATTTGGCCACAGTTCACTGTTTCCGGGTACTGGGAGCTGCTGGAAGTGATGGCCTGACCCCACACCGCTTCTCCAGGGATGGCAAACGGCAGCCACTGGGGAGCTGCAAAAGGCTGTGCCTGCAGACACTGAGGTAAAAAAAATTGTCTGGAAGCCCACGAGGGGTTAACCCTAGTTACTGCATCTGACCCATAGGCCGCTTACTGCCTGTCCCTGCAATATAGGAAAAAGAGCTGTACAGAGGGCGGCACTGCTGTTCCCTACAGCGACTGCTTCTGCCCACGATGTTAGCCCATACACCCCACCCCACTCCACCCCCATCTTGGGTAATTTGCAGCCCTTTAATTTTGCTGGTCTATTTTTCCCTGGATCTAGGAAATCAAATCATGCTCATTTCTGGAGGTAGGGAGCTGCACGAGACACCGCAGGATGAAATGGTGAGAGACACCACAACACACAAGGTGTGAGTAGCTTCCCCTGCACCTCGACACTGTTATGAAGCATAAAGAAAAGCCACGCTGCTTCCAACCACCAGAGAAGACCGGTTCTCTCCATTCCCAAGGGAGTCAACACACTCCAAGCTTGGTCACCGCCCGGCTGGCAGCTTTGTGACATCTGCCAGGCAGGCCGGGGGCCAAATGTAGCAAACGGAACCCTGAAAGGCCCCATCGAACGGTGCCCACAGGCCCACAGTGGAGTAAGTTGGAGAAACAAAAGGAGAGCGGGTAAGCAAACATGTGTCAGTCGTTAAAGCTTGCACACATTGATCTGTCAATGAAGTGCAGCCCTAAGCCACTCAACCTGTTGCCAACGAGGCACCATCCTCGCTGAAGCCAGGGGTTTGCAAAATGTGTACGTGTGAGCATCACAGCCAGTGTCCTATAATTAACTACCGTGAGAGTGTCTCTAATCAGCGCCAAGGAATAGTGCTACCCTATGTGGGCAAAAGCTTCCAGGACAGCACTGAGTAGTAGTGGCTCCCCAGACTGGCCTCCCATTAGCTGAAGAATGTTGTTTAGAATGCAGTTTAATCCAGGTTAGGGTCAAGCTCTCTAGTTTGCAGTTTGATTGTAATGCTATATTTTTATTCAGTGCAAGATCAGAGGTCTGGCAAAACCTCATGCTGCCGACTTGAAAGGAGAAGGAAATTTAGTTAATCCCAGTGAAAACGAAGACCACTGAAGTTCCCTCTGTTCCCACTAAAGGGAGAGAATACAAACCCCTCCAACTCTCACAGAATGGACAACTCCTTGCTGTCTTCAGATGGTTAAAACATGCAAGTTTAGTGGACCACATAAGGAATAGCAATTACAAACCCTTCACCTCTTGCCAGCTTGGGTGGGTCTTTTTTCTCCCCTAAATCTTTCAACTGTTTTTCCAGGAGCACTTTTGGGCAAAGATGATCCTGCCAGCCTTGAAAGAAGGGAAGTGGGAGGAAAAAGAGAAGAGGGAAGGAAATTTGCAGGCTGCCTCTATGTCATGAGAGAGAGGAGGAATGCTCCTAAAGAGTCTGACCTGTATTTACTGCAGCTGTGTTAAAAGGAGCAGGTGTTGTACTGAGTTCATTTGTCTGGCAGGAGAACTGAGCAGCCCTGCTGAGAAAAAGAGCTTTGTTCCCCGACACAATGCCATCCCCTTCTCCATGTTTCTCTTGGTGTCTTCCCTTTCCTGAGCTTCAAGTTTTCTAATTGCCCAGCTAACATCTCCCAACAACCCCTCCCAACAGCAGTTTCAAAGACACACATATCTCCTCTCCTCCTCCCCAGCTCCCTCTTTTTTTTTTGTCCACAGCATGCCTCTCTCTAAGGCAAGGCTGCTCTTGATTACTCCAGTGGCACAGCCCCATCTGTGAGGGAGCTTAAATGCTCTAGTTCCAAAGCAGTCTGCCACAGGGCTGGGGACAGAGAGAGGTGGAAGGGTGGCGTGCTCACTGAAGCGTCTGGCTCGAGGAACTGTGTAAATGATGCTCTAAATATCCTGTTGAGGCTGCAGACCCAAGAGCCACATCAAAGCTGATCCCTCCTCTGATGTGTGCGTTGAATAAGAGGGACTAAGGAGGGTGGGAGAGGAAGAAAGAGAGAAGGCCTAGGAAGACATAGCTCTTGGCTGGGCCAGACTGGGATGTCAGTTAAAATCACCATCTGACAAGCAATGAGCCCAGACAGGTGATGATGACTGGAAACAACGTTTTTATTCACACATTATATACTAGAAGACTTAACCGGCATTGCCTGGATCTTGGGCCAGCCCCAGGACTGTGGGGGCCGTGCTGCCTGTCTACTGGCTTCTGCCCGGGTCCAGCACGGAGTGGGGAGAGGTGAGCCAGCTACCCACCAGCTTCTCCCCAGCCCAGGGGGTGAGCGGAGCATGCAGACCGCCCACCTGCTTCTCTTCGGTGCAGTCTCAGGGCAGCCCACTCAGAGGCTTCTCCCCCGGGTAGGTCGAAGGGGGCAGGGGCTATGCTGCCAGCCAGTGGCTGCTCCCTGGGGCTGGGGCACTTTCTGCCCCCCCCGTGGTCATTCATGAGTAGAACTATCACTGCTCTCACACCCCTCCCTTTCCATTGGATACAAAACGATCACATTCCACACACATCCCATTCTCCTGGCACAACCAAACCCTGGCCTTCTTTTAAGTTATGGTGAGAGGAAGCTGCATATCTAATTTGGTGGTCCTAGCTCTTTCCGTTTAGGGGGAGTTCTTGAACAAATGGACTCCCGGAGGGATAGCCACAGACAGATGCACAAACTCTCTAAAACAAGAGTGGGGAACCTCAGGCCCAAGGACCAGATGCAGCCCCCAGCTTGCCTGGATCTGGCCCCCGAGACTCAGCATTGGAGAGCCCACGGTGGCACTCCAGTCCCTCAGCCACCCACCCATACAGCTGGAGCACACAAAATCTACTAGCCTGGGCTCCCCTAGGCTCTGGTGTGCAAGGGAAATGTGGGGATTGTCTTTCTTCCTCTCACTCGGGCTTCTCACTTTGCTTCTCACTTGTGTACAGCCCCCCGACAGATTTTTCTGTGGGTCAGTGGCCCCTGACCCAAAAAAGGCTCCCCGTCCCTCCTCTAAAATATATAGTAAATTAAATGGATGGACCGTCCCGGTAGAAGATGCAAAAGGATCAGTTTGGAAAATGTCTCCTGTTAGAACCAGAACCAACACAAAATAGGCATACACAATGCCAACTTCCCTTTCCAACCAGCCACGCACAGAACCCAGGTCCTCCAGTGGACCGCAACCCATGACTACTGGTCATCCCACAGGAGAATGTTGTGAAACAGTATCCACCAGCACGTAAGTTAATGCCAGATTGACTTAGGCAGGTTCACAAACCCTCCTTGTTTGCGTTGGGCCTATATTTTTTTTTCTAAAATGTTAAGGGAGGAGCTTTTATGCCTACAAACGTTGTGCCCAAATACCTGCAGTGCACACCTAGTTGCCCTCTGTACATTGTCGTTATGGGTTTGGGAGCAGATTCAGAATAAGAAAGTAGGAGATTTTTTAAAATATAGCTGATATGTGGGTGAGCACTCACACTTTTAACCTTTGCTGTTGTTGGCTACGGTACTACACCAGCATTAAGTGTTCTTTTTATTTGCCTTCAGCTTTTTGAGCCTTTGGGGTACACTAGGCCACATTTTGAAGCTTTCACCAGAGCCACAAGAGCTAAAAGGCTGAAGCCATCACAGATCCACTTGATTCCAAGAGCTGGGGCTTTAAGGAAAATGATAATGATCATGAAACTAGTGATAAAATCATGAGAGTTGACAATGCTGACGCTTGTGTACAGTACAGCCAGCATTGTGAGCCCCTCCCTCACTTCCCCCTTTCTTTGTGGCCTTTTTTTCTTCTTAATATCTGCTTCTTCCACCCACCTACCACTGTCCACCAATCAGGGAACAGAGATGGTGTCATGTGATATTACTCTTGAATAGCACATTCTGAATATTGGCCACAGGGAGGAATACTTGCCTCTCATTGGCTGAATGGTTTGCAATGACTATCATGATATGCTCAAATGACTCCCTCTCTCACTGCACCTGCACCGAGGATTAGCGGGAATCTGGTACAATGATGTTGGAGCAGTTCCACCAGAAGAGGCACTAATCAACACTGGCTTTTTAATCACCACATTGGCTGATAGTTCTGTACCACTCAGTCAGCCTACGTGAGTCTGCAAGCGCTGTGCCTACCACCAGCAGGCTCTGGTGCTCAAGCACTAAAGAGATAGTTTCCTAGAAATCTCAGTGTGGACAAAGCTTCTGAGCAACACCACAGAGTCTACATCTGTTGTCTAATGAATCAACCCCTACACATTGGAACAATGGGTGTTTTGTACATGTGGATGAAAGAAAGATACTAAATTAGAAAGAATCCTTAATCTTTCAACTGAGACAGCTACCCATGTGTGACAGTTAGATAGGAGTTATACTATACTAAGTACACAGAATGTACAAATGTTTCCAGGGCTGGATTAAACTATGTTGAGGCCCAATAGCATTACCACAAAAAAAGTGTAAAGTATTATTCTAAAAGAAAGGACAATGAAAATAGAAACAATAAAGTTTTATATTTGCATATTGTGGCAAAATTCCGGCTGTGCCCCGTAGGCTCTGCACTCCTTAAGTGGTTATTCTATGCCTCAGAGGCTCACTGTGGCCCTACATGCAGCCTCCTGTGTTTTTCTAGAGGTAAAGCTTACAACTTATTGAGGGAATTTTCACCACTGTCAAAGTCAATGAATGGGGAGGGGGAGATCCCTTTGTAATTCTGTACCTCCTTTCCCCAGAACTAGTTCTTTCTGTGGTGCAGGGAGGTTGGGGGAACCCAGTCCCACCCAATACCCCAGGTTCCATGCCAGGGACCCTAGGCAGTGGTAACTGCTCGCATTTTCACTCACAGCAGCCTTTTCCCTGGTCCACTTCCCCAAATGCTCCCCTAGTGCCTTTTCTCTGGTATCTGACTGAATCTTTCCCATCTCAGCTTCTCCACAAACACACTTCCTCCTCTCAGTCCATCCCTTTTCTCCTTTCCCCTTCCTTACCTGGGGAAATCTTTCAAAGAAACACCCCTGGCTTTAATTGGATGCAGGTGTCTGATTAGCCTGCTCCTTCAGGCCAGCTATTAATTAGCCCCAGGTGGCTGCCTGCCTTAATTACGGGGCAGCAAACTCCAGGAGTTTATTCAGGGAATAGAAAGCTGTTTATCCAGTGTCCTGCATACATGCCCTCCATTAGAGTGTAACAGCTAGCTAGTCTGGGTTTACCACACTATATGTGGGTCCGTAGATGGGGATGCAACTAAAAACTATTTTTTTTATATAGAGGCCCCCCATAATCTGAGGCCCTAAGATGTATCATATTTAGTTTGTGCATGAATCCTGCTCTGAATGGAGACAGAAGTTTATTGGGGGGAGGGGAAGATTGAAGAAGACAAAAGATGGGAGTACAATTATTGCTTCAGGATGGTCTTTAAATTCATTCCACCTTTACTTGAAAATGGATTCCACCCATCCAGACTACATGCACCTGCTGCAGATACATACACCCACCTTTAAAACACCCTGAACCAAAGAGCACAGCACAGAAAGGACACTTGGATGCACAGCAGAGAACAGCTGGTGTGGGATTCCTAGGGGAAGGACAGAGAGGCAAATTCCAGTAATTATTTTTTTAAGCTAAATAGTAATATATGATGCCCATGGGGGAGGGGGAGAACAACAGAAAAGGAGACCACAGACTGGGACCCATTCATTATATACAAAACAGCACGGGGACACTGTGAATGATGGTTCTGACTGAGGGAACACAAACCATTCTTGTGCTCATGATGTTGTCATCAGAACATCCTCCCTGCCCCACCCAGCCATGGCTTGTTACCCTTACGTCACTTAGTTACCCCATGCTTGTTGCATTTCACAACTTGGGTTGGAATCTACAAGTGAAGACAAAGAAACATTCATTGGGTTTGGCAATGGACTATGTGGCTAATTATACTGCAACTGTGTTTTTACTTGCATGTAAGCCTCTAGGGAAACATTTTAACCTGCCTGGTCACTCAGTTATGGATTTAAAAGTAGCCAATCTTCTACAAAAGAATATCACTAATCAATTAGACTGTTACCTGTGCTTGAATAAAGACATTAATTGATTGGTGCATTACAAAGCCAATTTCACCTGCCTTTGACATCCACATTTTCACATCAAAAACTATGAATGGGACACATCCAGCCCACTTAATTAACCTCATTAACACAGGTCCTACAACTGACAGGTATTTCTGCTGTTTATATATATCTTGATTTCTGTTATTTTTTACTCCAATTCATCTGTTGAAGTGGGTTTTACCGACATCAGCAGATGATTCTATATATTTTTGTTAGATTCTAAGGTGCTACTCATTGTTTTTAAAGTTACAGACTAACACGGCTACCCCTCTGAGACTTTTTTTATTTGTAGAATGTGCACAGAGTTCTGACCAACTCTGGAGCTGCCCTTGTCCCTCCTGCTTATTTTAGGAGCTAATCAATGACCACATGGCCACAACTGTGTTTTCATTACAAGGCCAGTCACAATCAGGTTACTAGACATAGTGCAAAGTCAACCAACCTCAACTTGTAGGCAAGAACTGGGAAACCAAGGAAGGTGGCTTGGACTTGAAAAACTAGAATTGGGTGTGGTGTGGAGTCACACAGCCCCAATGAATGTGGCTCCCAAGTTCCCAAAGGGACCATGCCAAGTGCACCACCCAAGAGTCCAGCATGTACCCCACAATGGGTACAGCCATCTTGGCTAGCCAATACCACAGCTGTGAAGAACTATGGCTCCATCTCCTCCTATTTCCCCCCGTGGGAGCTCTTGGGAGCAATAAAAGAAAGCATCCCTGCCAAAGCCCTAAGTTATGTAGCAATGGTCAGTGGGCGTCAAGAGAGAAGAGAAGACTGGGGGACCTTGACCCTCTGGCTCAAAAACACAGGCAACACATGGGGGTGCACATGGGGCCACGTGCACCCCTCCAAGGCAGGAAGGGCCAGCCAGCAACCAGCAGCTAGTAGGAGGACCGACACCAGCAGCAGGAGACCGTGATGTGCCCCTCCCCACTCACTGGCAGTGACGGCGAAGAAGGAACAAGCAGGGCAGCTTCGGCCCATGCAGTGCCGCTCCACTTCTGAGGAGTGCTGGGAAGAGATGGGGGGAGGAATGGTGCAAAGGTGGGGTGGAGCAAGGGGGTAGGGAGAGGCAGGGCCAAGGGCAGAAGGGGGTTGTCCTGGCACTTTCCCAGGCTGGGGGGGGGGGAGCGTGTGGCCGATGCCACCCCTCCTTCCTCTGTCACCAGTCACCTCTGCTCAGAAGCAATATTGCAACCAGATGAGCAGATTCCAAGGCAGTACTGAGCTATGAGGCTTGCATTGGCTTCCCTCTGGCAATCCAGCTGAATCCCAGAAGGGGATCTTCCTTTAGTTAGTTCTCTATGCCTGTGCCTCTCTGGGAACTCCATTGCTGCAGATGACCAAAGCCTCGTCCCAGCATTGGCAATACACAGAGTGGTCTTGTCACCACACAGAACTCTGCAGTGAGTTGAAGGCTGGACTGATTTCCGAAAGTCCTGTTTTACCATGGGACTGGTCCAGCAAATCTGAATCCCGAGTGAGAGACATCATCTCTAGGGTAAAATTGGTAGTTCCACTTCCATGGCTTCTGTACCAACAAAGGGGGCCAGCTAGTGTTGTTTGTGATGGCAGGTTTGGGTTATGTTTTATGTCTTTTTCATTGAGAATTCAAATGAAACCATTAGCTGATTTCACATAAGCCGCCCAATACCCATCAGATTGTTTCCTTTAATAGCATGTAAGACTAGACTTAAAACTGGAACCCTACATGTAAAAAGCTCCATATCCCATTACCAAACCTAAAACCATCCAGTCTTCCTCGCCACAGATGATCATCAAATTTCTCCAGTTCCCTATAGTTCTTCATTCCCGTCTCAGCTAATGTGTTTCTCTTTACATTGAATTCCTCAGTGCAACATGCAACTCACAGGCAAGTGGAGGGAACTTCTTTGATATAAACCACCTGGGCAAATGAAATCATGATCTTTGCAATAAATAGGCATGTGTACCGTAGCATAGAAACTGCATCTGACATCATGATTTATTTAAAATAAGCGAATCCAGGTGTGGCAAAATAATGAGTTCTTTGCAAACAGCTATTTCATTAAGAACATATTAAATCTAGTCCCTCCACTTCAGTTCCTGATGATATTTAAATACACATCAGTGTATGGCTGTGAATTTGCTTCCACTAATTTGCACTGCAGAAAATAATTATTCTGACAATTAGATATGGTGCAATGTTTTGCTTTTCAAATCACCCCGACAAATTTCTTTTGATGTTTCTGCATCACCCTTTAAGAGCTTAATTAATTGAGGCATCCTTTCTATTAATAACATGATGTGCCAGATTCATCTTGAGAGGTTTGGTGCTGTGCTTCATTTACATATTGGAAACAATTTCCTTGGCTGGTATAGGCTTGCATTATATAACCCTTCGTTCTTTTAAAGAGGCAGCTCCTTCCCTTGAAATAGGCATTCTATGTGTTATTTATCAGGTGCATGACAGACTAGGGCCAGGGGCTCCAACCAAGAGCAAGGCCCATTTGTGGACCCTGTATACACACTGAATGAATGATGCTTTTCAGTATCACAAGGAATTAATGATTTTCTTATCCATACTTCTTCCCCTGTTGCATGTGGGAACTTTGTAGTCAGTGCTTTTGACCAGGAGGAAAAGGCCCCGCCCTACCATCACTTAAATCAGGGGTGGGGAACCAAAGGCCTGGGGTTGGATGTGGCCCCTGGCTTGCCTGAATCTGGCCCCCAAGGCTCAGGGCTCCTCCCCCCAGCATAGGGGAGCCTGTACTGGTGCTCCACTCCCATTCCACACACCCCGCGGGGCTGGAGCACACAAAGCCTACTAGCCTGGGGCCCCTTAGGTTCTGGTGTACAAAAGGAATGTGGGGAGTGTCTTTTTTCCTTCTCAGCTGAGGGCCACATCAGTGAGCACTTTTGTTTTGTTTTGTTTTTGCTTCTCACTTATGTGTGGCCCCCGATTGATTTTTCTGGGGGTCAGCAGCCCCCAACCCAAAAAAGGTTCCCCACCCCGACTTAGATGCCTGGCCCCATTCAAAGCTTTACAGATTTCATGTTTCATCCATGGGTACATGGCTAGTCAGCAGGAGTGAAGGAAGGAAGTGAGCCAGAGAGCAAGTCAAGGATATGTCTACACTACGGGACAGAGCCAAATTAAGTTGTGCAACTTCAGCTACATTAATTGCATAGCTGAAGTCGAAGTAGCTTAACTTGGCTTTTGGCGCAGTCCACACTGCAGGAAGTTGAAGGGAGAACACTCTTCCTTCGACTTCCCTTATTCCTCATGAAAGCAGGGTTACTGGCATCAACCGGAGTGCCCCTCTCACTTCGAATTAGCTGTCTTAACTAGACCACTAATTTGAATCCTGGAAGATCAACAACGGCAGCTTCAATCTTCTTCTATAGTGCAGACATACCCTAAGAGAAAGCAAAGCCACAAAACAGCTTCGTGAGGCCCTTTTTTGTTTAGCCAAAGGGCTGGGCCTTTTATTCTCTTTCAACACATTTATCTTTAAACACTGGCAGGAGAAACCTGTGAGAACACCCACTCTCGCCCTCTCCTGAGGCCTGGTTTCTGAGCAGCACTTGGCCATTCCACCAACCACCCCAAATACTTCAACCCTGCATGGATCTCAAAGGGCAGGAAGTTAAACCAGGACAAGTTGTCTTCCGAGTCCAGTATTTTCCGGGTGGCCACCAGTGTTCCACTGTCAGCGCTCAAGAGTTCAACTGTTCACTAAGGCCAGCTGTGTTGATTCATCTATGAGAAAAACAAATAATGTAGTAGGTCCATGGGCTTTGGTAAAGGAAATGAGAAGGCAGCTTCTGAACATGGAGGCATGGCAACCAGCCGACTGCAGCAGCAGATTCCAGGAGAGTCAAGGAAAATGTAAAGAAGCAAATATGTGAGTCTGAAAGCTAGATAACTGTGAGAAGAGAAAACAACCTCTCTCTAAGCACCCCTCCCGTCCCCCACCGATTTCCTTTGCTCATTTAGCACTTGGTTCCTCAAGTTCTTGCCTTTTCCTCCGTAGTTCAAACTGCCATCTGGAAGAACTCCCTGAATCATTTCATTTTATTGGCTCTCTGTCTCACTTCAGATCTCAGCTAAAAATCTCTCTTCTCCTTCTTAGCTCTGTCTTTCAGTTCCTAACTCCCTCTGTTTTATTTGGGCCTGGGCTAAACACAAAACGTGCACTCAAATTGCACCCAAAGGAAGGATGATACAGTGGTTCGGCATGCAAACCAGAGACAGGAGAGTCATGATCAGTTCCTGCCTCTGCTACACACTTCCTTTATAACTTTTGACAAGTTGTTACATTACTCTGTGCCTCAGTTTCCCATCTGTAAAATGGGAATAATAGCACTGCCTTTCCCTCACAGGGGCATTGTAAGAATAAATACATTACAGGTAAAAAATCTCTGAGGGGTAGCCAGGTTAGTTTGTAACATTAAAAATAAGTAGTCCTGTGGCCCTTTAGGGCATGTCTACACTTGGAAATTATTTTGAAATAACTTATTTCAAAATAGTAACACCTGAAATAACTATTTTGAAATAGCTTGTCTATACTACAGGGAAGCCCCAAAATTAGTTCAAGGCAGGCTCCCTTTAAAGTGGTGCGCTACCTCAACTTAGAGCCCCAGGAAGCACTGCGGAGTAATAACTTTGAATGATGCTAGGGAGTAGTTATTTCAAAATAGTGGCACCAGACCATCCGCACTAATGCTATTTCAAAATAAGCATTATTCCTCGTGGAAAGCAGGGGTTATTATTTTAAAGTAACCAGCCCCTTGTATTGAAATAACTCAAAGTATGAATTAAACCAATTTAGCTCTTTTAGTGCAAGTCTCTGCATAGACCAGCACTGAATTTTATTAACTTTTCTAACTGTATCATTTAAGGCCTCATTCCAGCGCAGTCCCACTAACATCAATGGGAGTACCCGTGTGCCTAAAGTTAAGCATATAGTTACATACTCTGCAGAATCAGGGTCTTAGTCAGTCAAGTGTTCAGACAATAGGGCTACATCTATACTGCAAGGTTTTTGCACAAAAACTACCATTTTTGCACAAAAACCTGTGAAGCGTCCACACCTCAAATGCGCTTTTGCACAAATAAAGCAGAGGTAAAATGGTAGAACAGAGGACTTTTGCTGGTGTAGGTAAACCTCCTTCTATGAGGCATAACTTCCTTTTGCACTATAGCTATTACGCAAAAAGGCAAGTGTGGCTGCTCCAGAGGGGTTTCTTGCGCAAGAAGCCCCTATGGTAAAAAGCACAAGTGCTCTGATGGCAATTCTGCAAATGGCCATCAGAGCTTTCTTGCACAAGAGCATCCATGCAGTGTGGACACTCTCTTGCACAAAAGCACATCACTTTTGCGATGCGCTTTGAGGTGTGGACGTGCTCTTGTGCAAGAAGTTTTTGCACAAAAACTCTTGTGCAAAAGGCTTCTTGAACAAGAAGCCTGCAGTGTAGATGGAGTCTAAATGTGTATTGTGTTTAAGGAAACCAAATGTCCCAATTTTGTAGAGACAATCCAAATATTCCCAAGGGATTTGTCTTGTCTAGGCACCTATTACCCCAACACCTTGTCCCACCTGTGTTCAGCAACTTGTCTTTGGACTAACGTTGCCCCAAGAAACTGCAGGCACTGGAATCAAAGCTGTCAATGACCCAGTAAATCGCCTACTTTGGTTCCAGTGTCCAATGTTACAGTCCAGCTGATTGGGACAATAAGCCGAAGGTTCCGCTCTCCTCTCAATGCCATTTCTTATTTTGTACTAAGTCTCTGATTGTGCTGCTGCTCCTGTGCCCATTAGCTGCCAACACTCTTTTCCAATCGATGACCAAATGTAATGAAACTCTGCACCACTAGCTGTGCAAGAGAACAGGGCAATTGTTTGAGAAAGGGGGCTAAAATACAGCACCAGACCCAAAGGAGCAGTGCTCAGAGATTTCGCCAAATAAGTTTTCTGTCTGGAGAGAGAATGTCTTGTGCCTTTCCAGCGATGTACCAATGAAAATAACATCCCCTCACTGTACAGTACTATTTCCTGGGGGCGAATTATGGTATCCTTGCTCACACAGGCTATGTCTACACTAACAGGTTAAAAATAACTCCCAAAATCACTATTTTGAAATAAGCTTATTCCTCTTCACAAACAGGAGTTATTATTTCAAAATAACAAGCCCATTATTTCGAAATAACAGCCTTAGTAGTGTGGACGCTCACCTTGTTATTTTGAAATAAGGGGGGTTATTTCGAAATAACTCCCCAGTGTAGATATGCCCACACTGACTAGGTTTAGGGTACGTCTACACTGCAACACTGTTTCGAAATAACTTAGTCCACGTCTACACAGAAAGCAGTTATTTCGAAATAGTGTCAAAATACTGTCAAGCTGGAGGACTTCTTACTCTGACTCATGTAACGCTCATTTTATGAGGAATAAGGGAAGTCAGAGGAAAAGTGATCTATTTCTAAATAAGTGCTGTGTAGACACTCCCTATTTCGAAATAAGATACACAATTGACGTAGATCAATTTGCATAGTTTATTTGGAGTTAAGCCCTGCAGTGTAGACGCACCCTTAATCTAAAATAGTCCCATTACAATTAATGTGAGCTCATACGGTGTAAGGGACTCAGGATGAGTGAGAGTACCAGCTTGTAGTCGTAAAAGTCCAATGATATGCAAGAGCTTATGCCTGAGTGCACACACCAAGACTTCCAAGTGACTAATGAATTGGGGAGCCAATTTAAGACCCCTTAAAGGGGCCTGATATTTCAGTTGTCAGGTGCTCTGCATTTTCTATAAGGCCCCTTTAAGGTGTCCCAAGTGGGGCACCCAAAATCACTACTCTCTTGAGAAAGTCTTAGCCCCCATTGATTTCAGTGGGCTCAGGGTTTTAAGCTCAGGCGCACAAAGGTTAATATTTAAAACCAGATTCTCCCCTTATTTATATGTCCACTCGGGTGTGAAAGGTAAGGGAAAGAATTTGACACAGAAAGTTAGAATAAAAAAAGGTTTCCAGTCCAGAGCATGATCATGAAGAAGGTTCCTATTCTTTTCTCAGGGCTAGCTGTCTTCATTTTTTCCCCCTCCTTTCTTTCTTCTTTTGGCCTGCGGTATGGCTGCCTGCCGCTCATTTTGCTGGTTGCCTAGCAGGGCTAACATTCATGGCAGTCTGTGGTAACACCATGGATGCTTCTTGGAAGCTGCATGCTATTTCTCACCCAGCTGTCTTTTCTTTTGGTGAAGGCGATCATAGCCAGAAGAGTGACAATAATGCTTTATTTGAGTGCACTTTCTTTAGCTCATCTAGTGCCAGCCTTGCTTCCCTGTTACCCTTCAGATCTGCAGAGTCGTAAATGAAGCTGGCGGTATCTGGAATAATTCAGAACAAATTAAGAGGGTTAATTCAGTTAATTTCCCTATTCTGCTGGCCTGGGGGGTTATTTCACAAAGTGTGCATGTATAGGCCATGCCATTCTGCATAAGTGCCCTGTCACAGCCAGTCACAGATGAAACAATGTGCAATGCATCATCTCCTCCAAAATGCACCAACTCCAGCCAGCGACTCAACTGGAAATCTTAACAGTACAGAGCACTTAGATCTCATCCGAGTCCTAGTTGAGCAGCCTTATCAATGGAATCGTGCTGCCTTCTGCAAAGTTCCTTCTACAAGATGGATCTTGAGATCTAAGTTCTAGTCTTGGTACTACTGCAGGATGTCTTAGGGCAAGTCATTACACCTCAGATATTTGTTCCCTTTTAAAAGATATTTGAGACCTGCAGGTGAAAGCTAAGAATTGTGTTGGCCTCTCTATTTACAACTAATTTTAGAGCTTGTAGATGTGAAGGGATGATGAGGGTACTAGATAGAAAAAGGGAAAATGCTTTGTGGGCTTCCCCGCACTAAACACAACCATAGCCAATGTACACAACCCATTGTTGTTACATCAGAGCTAATGCAATCAGGGTGAATGTGGATAAGAAGGTGAGAATAAGTAAAGTGGAAAATTACTTACGGTAATGAGCGAGCCATTCCTAATTTCTATTCAGACCCATTCTGATAATGTCAAATTTGCATATGAATTCTCTGGTTTTGAAGGTTTTTTGCCTGAAGATGGCAAGATAAGCCTCCCAATCAGAAATCTCTTCTGAGCAGGAAACACCAAATGTTCCCCAATGCATGGTGACTACCTGGAAGTTCAGTACAGATTAGGGTGGTCCCATCTAGCTTATTTTATGGGTTTTCTTTCTTTACCAGAATTTGATCTCAGATTCCCAGATGCAAAAGAGCAGGACATTTCTTTACTGGTGCAGCCTATCCACCTCAGACAAAGATTTTTCTAACTGATGTGCATTTCACCTTGGGAGTATTTCCAAATTAGTTTGACATTCTTCCTCTTTGTAATGCCAATAGATAATGAACAGCTCAGTCATGCAAAGCACTCACCAGGATTCACCATGGGACCCAGCTCTCAAACATGTTTCTTTGCCCAGGCGCCACTCCTAGGTCCAGTGAAGTGAATACAAGTTTTGCCATTGACTTCAGTGGGAGCCAGAGCAGCAGGCCATATGAGCCTGTTCACCCCATGGGTTAATCATACAGCCTCCAATACTCCATTTAAAAAATGCACTTAACTTTCAAAAAGCAAATGAGGTCGGAACGTGTGTAAATGTCAGAGAAGCTCTGACCAAGAACCCCACAGGATTTTAAAGTGGCCATAAGCTATTAATTAGGAATGTATTATATCATTATCAAATTTCTAAAGCAGCAGCAGCAACGTGCTGAGTTCTATACGAGACACACAACTAAAGACAGGAAGATCCTACAATCTATAGTCCCAAGCCTGCAGTCAAATGTTTGGAGACAGGCTTTGAAATGTACACAGACCCTCAGTGATCTGTGTACAAAGAGGCTCATCCAAAGGACTAAGGCAGGATACAGACCAAACAAAATTCCCTGGAAGTCTCAGTTGTTAACGTTGAATAATTTTTCCCCAATTAACTCCTCCACCCACATTATGGTGAAGATGGGGCACCAGGTGGAGAGACCCAGGGCTGAGCATTTTCCTACCTCTAGCTAAAATGGGTTGGTTTGGGAGCTAAATTGTTTTCTCGGGGAAAAAAATCCCATTCTGCGGGGAGGGGACAACCCACCTGCTGGCTTCATGCCATTTCACACCAACATGACATTTCAGGGGATGGAAATAGACAAAAATACATATTATTGGACAATACATATCACTGCTGCAGCCATGTTGCAAAAATAGCTGTCATGTCAGCTGCTTGGGAAAACTGGGGTCTAGAAGAAGGGGGAGAGGAAAGGCCTGCAAATTGAACTGAAAATAGAAAAAAAGAACAAAACCTAGCAGTGACAAAACTCTAAGGCCTTCTTTGGCATCACAGAAGAAGTTTCAAAGGCACTACGCTTTTCTCTCCTATTTTCATCTTTTCTTACTTAAAAGAAAAGAAATCTACCCTGGGAAACAATCTCTTTCTGTGTAAGCTTGGTCTGGAGTCTAAGAGAGTGACCAAGCATTTCTGTGCCAGCCCCATTCACGCAGCCAGGTGAAAAGAAGCTCATTCCTTTACAGCCTGAGCTACCACACACAACATCTGCTGAGAAAGCAGGATGAGAAACACCAAAGAGGGAGAAGAGAACAGCCGGGGCCTTCAGGTTAGAAGGGCATTCTGTTCCCACCAGGGAGCCTCTCTTTCAGTTGCAGACAACTGTGGCATTTGACATTTCAATGGGAACTGAGGCAGAGAGTGAGAGGGGAGAGAGATGGAGGAAGAGGGGGGTTTGGAAGGCAGCATAAAGGAGCCTGAGTGAGAAAAGAGAGCGACACAAATTCTGCCTCTCTTTAATTCTTCTAGGCATTCTTTCACATTTTCCCTGGAATAAGACAGTCAGGAGAACAAGAGGAGTTTCATTTAAGATCAGAGACACTGGCAGAAAGTTCTCATTATTAGCCCATTCATTACGATGAATCGATTTTATGGGACTTGTTGCACATTACTCTTGTTTTTCATGCAATTTATGTTTGTTCTGTAAACAAAAAAGGGGGAGAAGAATTTACATACCAGAAACAAGAGAAGGGTGAACAGCAGCAAAGTGAGACGTAGATAAGATGCAGGAGGTGCATCCTTTTACAAGCACTTTAGCCAGATTTTCAGACGTGCTCAAGACAAATTCACAATGGGAGCTGCTGCGTGCAGGGGTCTTTTGAAAAATGGGTTGATTCAAAGTCCCAAAAGGGGAGCAGAATTCTTTTGGAAATCTGACCCATAGCACCTTTCCTCAAAGCACTTAATTAAGCTTCAAAGCGCCCTTGTGTAATAAATGTTGTCATCCCCAGTTTACAGATAGGAAAACTAAGGCTCGAGGATTAAAGGGATTCACTCTCCATGATACAGCAAAGCTGCGGTCGAGTCTGAAATAGAACTCTTGTTTCCTGAATAACCAACCCTGGACTTTAATCAATGGCTCCATGCCTACAGTGTCGTTATACAGGGCCCAATCCAAATGAGAATGATTCCATTGACCGCTATGTCTAGACTACAGGGTTTTTTCGAAAAAAGTGACCTTTTTTTGAAAAAACTTCACCTGCGTCTAGACTGCCTCTGTGTTCTTTTGAAATTAAATCGAAAGAACGTGGCAGTTTTTTCGACAGTGATAAACTTCATTTTATGATGAAGAATGCCTCTTTCGAAAAAAGATATTCTTGAACGCAAAGATGGCTTTTTCGAAAGAGAGCATCCAGATTGCTCGGGTGCTCTTTTTCGAAAAAGCAGATTGCTTTTTCAAAAAAAGTTGTGGCTGTCTAGATGATCTCTTTCGAAAGAAGCATGTAGTCTAGACATACCCTATAGGTTTTCGATCAGGCCCATAGGACCAATCAAAAATAATACCAAGAAATCAGTACTCTGTATAAAGATACCTGTTAACATACAGACAAAAATGCAAATTACCGTTAACTAAAGCTCAGAGCCCTTGAAGGGAAAATGTAATCTATTAACCCAAACTCTGGTTTCTCTTATTCCTCTACCCAATGCTTATTTGCCCTGGGTAGAGGAATAAGAGAACCCAGAGTTTGGGTTAGTGGGAAGACTTCCCCAGGAGAGAAACAGAAATCCTAGGATTCTGTTTGGGATGGGAAAATCTGGTATAGAGGAAGGGTGGGTTTACTATGGGACAAAACTGGGAAAGAGGCCACAAATGAATCACCAGTCATTCTGGTGTAGCTTCTTTCTGCTGAGTGTCCTTCATGGTCCACAAAGGAAGGCAACAAATGCAATGCTGAATTTGGTAATCCCCTCTCTGTTTGGGAGCTTAACACTGCGCCTGGATCAACAGTCAACCTGCACTCTGCAAAAGTCAGAGGGGTCACCGTCACAGTATTTGCCTGCCGCTGTGGGTCACATGCAATAGCACTCAGCAGCTGCAGAAATATAGGGTGTTGGGGGGAAGGAGGGCAGCCCAGAGACCCCACTGGAGCTCAACCATTAGGCTAGCAATGGAGAGAGCTCAGCATCTCATGATCTTTAATTTACAGAATATGTATGTCCCTTGATACCACCTGATCAGAGTGATTAACTATTCCTCCTTCTCCACTTTGCAGTACCCTCCGCACATTTCACACTGATGGATTTCTGGCTCAGAGGCAGCCTTTGGCCACAGCATGTTCATACTTTTTCACCCCCACATTCACCTGGAAATGATTGGCTTTCCTTTCACAGTCGAGAATTTGCAGGAGTCTCCAGAGAGCTGGGCAGGAAACAGCAAGGAATCAGCTAGGTGGTTTACAGGGCTTTCCTAGACTCTGAGGATGGCCATCTACAAATGGACAAGCACATTCCTACGACTGTTAGAAAGGTGGCCTTAGAAACTTTTCCCAGCTTCCTGGGAATGAGGAAAAGTGATCACTGTCGACGAAGCAGAGCAGCTGACGCTCATCTTGTCTCAACCTTTCCATGAAAATAAAAAGCTACTGCTTCTACTTCCAGGGAGCTCATTCGGTTCTTTGGTGAGATCAGTGTGTCCCTGCAGAGCCGGTCTTAGGGGCAGGTGAGACGGGCGGTTGCCCGGGGCCACCATTTTCAAGGGGCCACCGACAGAGCCGGTCTTAGGGGCAGGCCATGACTGCATTTCAGCCCTACCACCCAAATCTTCCCCCAGGTTTCCCTGGTTACTCCCCGACCCTTTTTTTTTTTTTGCTTGACACCAGGGCCACCAATTGGTTAGGACCGGCCCTGCTTCCCTGCAAACATTCGGTGAATTGTCATCGGAAGCAAACTCATGAAAACTCACAAGCCTGTGGGCAAGGGAAAGGGCAACATTTGGTTATGCTCTTGCCAAATGAAGCCACGTGGGATGAGGAATGTAGAATTTGCCATTGGTCACCCTCACAAGTAGACGAGCATCAGTGTCTAGCATGTGACTACACAAGTGGAAGCATGATGGTTTTCAGAGCATCAGGACTTGTGGGTTCTACCCTGGAGGGTGGCACAGAATAGCTGTGTAATCTGGATTTAGTGAGGACTGATTTTCAGAAATAAGGAACCTCCAGAATTACAGCTAAAGTCAATGGGAGCTGCAGGAGAGCAGCCCCTCTGAGAATCAGACCTCTTGCTGGCTCAGTTACCTTATCTGTAAAATGGGGGCATCGAGACAATCCATAAAAGGTCTTGTGTTTGCAAAGCACATATATTTCATTCCCAATATAAGAAGCTTAAGAGAAAAACATTATTAACGGATAAACCCTTTCTGGTGCCTCCCAACCAGCCATCAGGGAGGCAACAGCAATAGAAAACGTGGGGGTTGTTTTTTTCTTTTTCTTTTCTTTTTTTTTTTTATCCCTTCTTTATTATTTCAGCTTTCACACCAGTCCTGTAAACTGGAGAACTTGTCTTCAGAAGCCTTTTCTTTTCTTTCCTTCTTTAGCCCTCTGGCTAAGTGACTAATTCAGGGTCAATGAAGCAGAATAGCTGAGACTCTCCCAGCCTCATTTAAGGCAGAGATGATTTTCAAGTTGACACCACACACCTTTAAGGCACCCTTGAAAAGTTCCACTCTCCACCTCCCCTTCTCGGAAAGTCCACACTAGTCCCAGGGTGGTCATGACCTCCACCAAACAGGGCTGCTTCTACGAACCAAACATGCTTCTTCCATGCCGAGAAATCCCACAGGAACAAAGAGCTGCCCAAGAAGCAACAGAACTACTGGGAACAAGTCAAACAACTTCTTTCACAGCACAGGAGTATGTGGAACCCACCTGTGTTTACTCAATGCTGTTAGATTTGATTGTCTCCTCTGACATCTTCGATGACATGTATTTGGCAACCAAATGCCTTTGGGGTGACTGTAAGTAATGCGGATTGACCCACCATGCAAGTGTGAGAAGGGTGAGTCAAAGATCTCTT
The DNA here is from genome assembly GCA_032595735.1 of Pelochelys cantorii. Taxonomy (NCBI): domain Eukaryota; kingdom Metazoa; phylum Chordata; order Testudines; family Trionychidae; genus Pelochelys; species Pelochelys cantorii. Next base: position 34,420,105 of record CM064338.1, on the reverse strand, counting down.
TGCTTCCCATTCACATTAGGTTGTTAAGTAGTCTAGCCTCTAGAAAATAATACCAATAGTGGGTCGTTCTACCACCACTCCCAGTCACAGACCTACCAAGCATCTGCCTGTCACTATTGTACTGCCAAGCTCAAGCACTTGAAAATCATGAGTCAGGGCCAAAGAAAAAGTGGGGGTTTTTTAAATCAATGTGTGGTTCTTTCTAATTTGCCCTCAATTTTCTGAACTTAAAGGGTGCACTGGGTTCACATTTTTCAGCCTTTTGCCATGAGGGCTAGAAATTTACTTTTGTTTTAATGGAAGTTGGTGACCTAATCACTTACTTTTCTTGGGTCTGGCTCTTACCAAAACAGCCAACAGAGTGAGAATCGTGATAAAACCGGGAGAGTTGGCAACACTCTGTGCCAAGAGACGCAACAGCAATGGCTCTCTGTTGGCAGGGTTGCTAATCTCAGTTTACGTCCCATCTATACAGAGGTGTAGGAATTGTTCTTACACACGCTGTCTAAAAACATTTTTTCAAAATGGTGGATGGGATTTTCAATGGAAGTGAAGTGACTCAGGAGCACAAAACCCATTGGAAGTGAGAGCATGGACCATCTCTTGCCATGTATGTTGCACTATGCTGAGCACAGTGGGGTCCTGATGTCTGCTGGGCCTCTTGCTGCTGTTGTAATATGAATGATGAATAGCAGTAGCAGAACTCCAGAAGGTATCCAGAGGGTTTCCCATTGAAAGCCAATATCACTTGTACTCCGAAGACACTTAGGCCCTTTTGAAAATCCTGCCTGGTTGATCTAACACAGTTTGGCCCCATCCACACTGGCCAACCAGTCAATGTTAGAAACCAGCATATCAGAAACTGGGGGCAGCATGGTCTAGTGGCCAGCCAACCGAGCTGGGACCCAGGAAATCTGGATACTAGTTGTGACACTGCTACTGGCCTTCTCTGGATCCCTAGCCAAAAATCACTAGGTCTGTTTCACCACATACCCTTGATCTGTGAACTCTTCTGCACAGGGACCTGTCTCTGTTTACACAGTGCCCAAGGGAGCCCTAATCTTGGTAAGGGATCAAACTGGTCAGAAAATGGGATGGAGGAAGAGTTGGTAAGAAATTTTGACTCTTTGGAAAGACCAACCCCTCTTCCCACCTTAGTATTTTGTCTAAGAACTGAAATGCTTAGATTTAAAAATGCCAGCATGGTGCCTCATGGTCCCTTTCCCCTCTCCCCTCCCTTTCCCCTCCCCCTATAGGCCAGGCTCCCCTGTCAGACTACATGTCCCATGATGCATCATGGTCTCCCTCGTGGGGAGGGGAAGCAGTGTGCGTGGGAATCCCATGGCCATAATACACAAGAAAGTACTGAATGCTTGTGGGAGATGGGCTCAAGGCACAAAACTACAGATTTGGATCCAGATTCCCCCAAAATTCAGGGGTTAGAAGATGAAGAAGTGTGTTCTACCGATTATTAAACAGATTTGAATTTGTATCCAAACTTCCCCAACAGTCTGACATGCTGATAGAGGATTTTGGTTCTGCCCAGGGTAAACATCAAGGCTAGACACAACATTCAAATCCAGACCAGGATCAAAACTATGTGAAAATACAGGAGCATCAGTGATTTGGACTCACTTTCAATTACAAGTTTTTTGGGGGCAGGAGCAGTCTTTTTGTACTCTGTTTGTACAGCACCTAGTGCAATGGGATCCTGCCCCAGGTTGAGGCTCCTGCTGCTATGACAATACAAATAACCTTTAAAACCATTTTTAAAGCCCCATTTTACTCATCAGTAATGGGGGGGAAATGATGCTGTTGTCTGTCAATAAATTAGTACTAAGCTAGTTTACTTTGAAGCCATTTGAAATGCAGGTTTGAAAATGGAATGTCTTTTACTGCTCACCTATAAAACACTGAAAATCAGGAGAAAAAAAAAAGACCAGTGCAACTGCAATTTTAGACAAAAATACAATTAATTTGACCCCAAGGCACACAGGGGGTAATTTGTCTTCTCAGCAATCAACAATCCGCAGGTTTTTTATAACCTAATTTAGTACTGCTGACAGCCCTGAAGACTGAAATCTGCAAACCTAACCCCTCCCTACACTTCAGCAAATAAATCTTGTGATTTTGTAAATGGATACTTCTCTATCTCCTGCCACCAGGCTCTATGGGCTGTTCCCCACTCCTCAATTTTCATTAGTTTTTAGGATCGTGCACACACAATCTACCATGTCCACCCACTAAACTCTACAGGTGAAATTATTCCTTTCTTTGCAGTCCTTCTAATTGCCTTTCTGGGTGCGGGGAGGGGAGGGGGAAGAGAGGGGGCTTGCAAAGCATTTGTCACTGGGTGAGCACCACACAGCTGCAATGTCACTGTTATGCCTTTCGCTAACACCATTCGGTATCACAACAAGCAGTACACAATCCACCGGTGTAGCTTGCTACACTAATTTCTGCTAGTTAGTGAAAGCTATTTCCTTTTGTAACACTTAAACCACAAATACCCTTACATTTTACATTGTTCTGTGGTCATCCTAAAATTTACATCTGTTCTTGCTATAGCTTTTCAAAAGCATAATGCTTTTCCAAAGTGCAACACTAGTACATTTCCTTTTGGTCCATCTCTTCAGAAAGTATAGCTACTGCAGCCTCTCTCTGCAGTGATGCCAACTCTTGCCACTGTATTTTGAGCCTCATGAGGTTTGGGATGTGTTTTGAACACCCAGCTCCTGGAGTCCTGTGACTGAAAAAAAAAGCTGGGATTCTCATGTAAAGGAAATTTCTGGCCCCATTGATGTGGAGAAAAGCTTGAAATATGTGAATCCAAAAGGCTCCGAAAAACTAGAAGGAGCAAATAATCCCCAGGCATTTATTATTTTTAAGTCAATTTCATGATTTGCAGGCTACACATGATTTTTGGAGGGCAATAATATTTCCTTTATTTTTATCATATGCACCTTTTCCCATGTGTATTGCACCTGCAGCCTCATTGAACAATGTCCTACCCAAGATGAGGAAGGCTATCGCAGCTGGTGCACAGCTCCAGGCTCTTAAGGAAAAAAAATATTTATTATTTCCTACCCTTGGCTTCCTTTCTCTACTGTGGTACATGAGAAACATGAGTGACATGCCTCTCCCACTACCCCCTGCAAGCCACTGCTGCTAAGTCACTCCTTCCAGGTGGAAGTGGTGGCTGGTGTTCCCTCTAAGCTGCGCAGCAGCACAGTGTCACAGGTGATTAATTAGCCCCGCCCAGTCAGTCTGGACTGGGCAGGGCTGATTAATCACCTGTGAACCTATACTGCTGCGCAGCGTAGGGTGCATCTACACAGCAGGCCTTAACTCAAAATAAGCTACACAAATTGAGCTACGTCAATTGCGTAGCTTATTTTGAAATAGCTTATTTTGAAATTGGGAACATCTACACAGCACTTATTTCGAAACAGAGCACTCTTCCTCTGACTTCCCTTACTCCTCGTACAATGAGGGTTACAGGAGTCGGAGTAAGAAGTCCTCCAGCTTGACAATATTTCCACATTATTTCGAAAAAACTGCCTGCTATGTAGATGCAGACTAAGTTATTTCAGAATAATGCTAGTTCTTTCAAAATAACGTTGCCGTGTAGATGTACCCATAGAGGGAACACTGGTGGTGGCTTTCTTAAAAGACTTCTTCCTCTTGGGAAATCCATGAAAGGTTCCAGCCCATACGGTGTCACGGGCCTGTAGACCTGTTTGGACTATGTACTGCCACATGTTACTACTAACTGCACGGATACAAAATTGGTATTCACATCTGCATCTGCAAATATGACCCATGGATATTTGCAGCCACATCTACAGATGCGGATACCCACAGATATCCACAAATTTGCGGGGTCCTAGACACAAAATTTGTATCTGCATCCACATCTATAGCCACAAAAATGAGCCAGGAAGTTTTCTTGGGGAAGTGGCACTCAGATGCCAGAGTGAAAGGTGGGTGGTAAGAATCTAAATAGAATAGAATTATGCTTCACTTACATCTTCTTACTCCATTTCACTAGGGACTTAATGGAGCAAGAGTCTTGCAGGACAGCATGTGTTCATAGGGTTGCCAAGTGTCTGGTATTGACCCAGACAGTCTGGTATTTTTGCCTCCTGTCCGGAAAAAAAATTCAGAAAATACCAGACACCTAAAATGTCTGGTATTTTCTGGGGTTTTTTCTCTTCCAGGAGGTGAAAATACCGGACACCTGGCAACCCTACGACACACTCAGCAACTAGGCCCAGCCCCCGGACTCCCCGCCGGGCCCACCGGACCCTCGGCCAGGCCCCCCCCCAGACGCCCCCCTGCTTACCTGGTTCCACAGAGGCTTGTCTTGTGGCTGGAACAAAAAACCAAAATGGCCACCGGTAAAAAAGCTTCTTAAGGGGCCATGCTGATTTTTTATTTTTTTATTTTTTGTTTTTTTGCTTAATAACTGCTGTTGGGGTCTTTTTTTTTTCTCAATAACTTTGGTCTCCCCCTTTTTTTTCCTCAACAGAATTTTTTTCCCAGTGGTTTTTTTTTTGGGCGGGGGAGGAGAGTGTTCGGTATTTTTGGTTAAACCATCTGGCAACCCTATGTGTTCATATCTGTTCACACTGATCTTTCCTTGTGGCTCTCAATGTCATTGGGAATGAAATCCTGCTGCAGCCTTTGTACAGAAACTTCAGACCCCTCCCCTTTTCCATCAAAGTGTGAGTTTTCTGCTTTCCCATCTACAGCTATTTATAAACTTAAAAAAAAAAAGTTCACTGCCTTCCTTGCTGCCACACTGATCATTTCACCTCCTTCAAAGCAATCCCATCAAACAGGGCCAGGACTTCTCGCCAGAGACTTTCTTGTTGTATTGCCTGACATCCAATCGGAGGAACGTGCCTGATAAATAAACTACAGTTACTTTAATTGGACCAGAAGGCCCATTCAGAGATATATATAAGCAATAAAAATGACCTGCTTCAGTAGGCATAGTTATATGGGCCTGTGGTGCCCCAGCACCAGGAATATTCCTGGGCTAGGGTCGGGCTGCACCAAAACTCACCACCTGCCTGGGCTCCCTGCATCCCCTGGAGCCCCTGCTGCCCCATGCACTCCACCTGTATGTCCCCCAGTCCCACCAGAGCCTGTGCCCTCTCCCTGCACCCCCGTCCTTCCCCCAAATTTCCTTCTTCCGTACTGCCCTCAAACTCTCTCCCCCAGGTCCTTCACCCAGGACCTCTACCCCAGGCCAGAGTCCGCACTCAGCACCCAAACTCCCCCCCAGAGCCTTCACCCCTCCCCCACTCAACCTCCCTCTCAGAGCATAGGAAGGTGGGGGAGTGAGAGTTTGAGTGGGGGAGGAGTGGGGGCTTGTCATTCTGGACATGACCAAAATTTCTGCCAATCTGCCACTCCTGTCAGTAGGCCCTCATTTGCAAATGTATCCAATGCCATTTCATCCTGAGGTTCAGACTGGAACCCAGCTCCAGATAAGACTTTTGAACTCTGTCCCCAGAGGACTCCAGACACTGCAGGGGCAGTAACCAGACCAACTCTCCATTCTTCACAAAGCGCCATCCCTCACAAATTGATTTATTTTTCCACAAGTAGGGTGGGTGATAGATAGGGTCTTATTTAAACATTTTCATTAATGCTCTGAGAGGAGTAAACCATATATTTATGCAACTCACAACTGATGCTAACAATGGGAGATTTTGCAAACCATCAAGGAGGACAGAGAAATAATCCTAAAGAGACCTGCAGAGAGAAAAACCTGCACAAAATAGAGATTAGCCAACACCCATGGGGAAAAGACCATTTGAAATTCAGATACCCATATCTGAACACAGCTGGTAGGGAGGTATTTGGAAGCATTAACACTGGCAAAGCCCTCAATATGTTAATAGACAGAAAATTGGGTATGAGCTAGCAACATGTTGTGGAATACAAATAAACAAAAATAAGCCAACACAGTGTTGAGTTGCCTTAACGGAGAAGCCAAGTATCATAGAAATATCAAGCTGGAAGAGCCCTCAAGAGGTTACCTAGTCCATCCCGCAATGCTCAAGACCAGGTATATAACTAGAAGTGTTGCTCTCTCTGTTAAGTTACAGCGAGACGGTGTGAGAGATTCTGCATTCATCTCTGGGGACCCTGACAACAGAAAGCCATAGACAAATTGAATAAGAACAGCAACCAAAATTAAGGCATGGAAGGGACTCAACTGAAAGAACTGATTTTGACATTTGATTCATTATGATCAGTCAGCAATTATACCTGCTATAAGATGGATCAATCAAGGATGTAGGGACAAAATATTTAAACCTGAATACCCCCAAATTAGACTCCGGAATCCATATGTTGTTGCCTAACAGTCTGATTTTTCGAAGAGCTGTACATTTGCAACTGTCCCTCCTTTCAGTGCCTGCTGTTTTGCTCGGAATATTTGAAAAGCAGGCCAGAATTCCTAGCTATGGATTTAGAAGCCTAATGTTAAGCATTCAGGTCTGAACATTTTGAGTGAAAGCATTTATTTTGGGTGGTTGGAGGGGGTGGAACTAGAAATAATGGAATGAAAAAAAGCAAAATTTGGCCGATCAGGAAAGAATGATGGACTATGTTAAACTGTGGAAGCTTCCCAAGAGAACAGGAAGTCCTATTGCTTGAGACCTTTAAAACTAGAATGAGCAAAGCACTAGCAAATATATTCTAAGGAACAACCCTTCATTAGTAAAATCCCAGAAGTGAATGCTCTCTGCATTCTTATTCGATGTGTCATGTGCTTTCTCAGAACAGAACAGAATGGAATCCAGTGGGTAAAATGTTGGACTAGGAGAAAGAAGTTCTGACTTCTGTTCCCTGCTCTGCCACGGGGGATTCAGAAGCATCAATCCCATAAATGGCTTCATGCCTCAACTTCCCCATACGCAAAATGGGGATAATACTTCCCCTTTTCACAGGGATGCCACGAGGCTCAGTGCATTCATGTTTATATAAAACACTGAGCTCTTTCAGTGAAAGACATAGAGGCAGCAGCCCTCCAGTGGTTAGAGCAGAGGACTGGATATCAGAAGACCTGGGTTCTATGCCTTACTGTGTGACTGTGAGCAAACTATTTAGCCACCCTGTGCCTCAGTTTCCATGGGCCAGATTGCGATTCCCTTCTTCCGACATGCAGTACCATAGCCCACTTGCTACAGTGAAACTACTCACAAGTAGATTACTAGTCAGGGTACAGCTATTACAGTATATGAAAAAGACACAAATTAATTCACCATTTTCTGCACATATAGGCTTAACTCGAAATAGGCTGTGCAAATAGCCTACAAAATAGGCTACATCAATTGCATAGCTTATTTTGAAATAGCTTATTTTGAAATTGGGAGTGTCTACACAGCACTTATGTCAAAATAGAGCACTCTTCCTCTGACTTCCCTCACTCCTCGTACAATGAGGGTTACAGGAGTTAGAGTAAGAAGTCCTCCAGCTTGACGGTATGTTGACATTATTTCAAAATAATGCTAGTTATTTCAAAATAATGTTGCTGTGTAGACATAAGATCTCCTGCTCCAAGAAACTAACTTCCCTACTTTAGGCAAGTATGGAAGTATTAGAGAGGGCCTTCCATCATGGCACCTAAAGCAGTGTAGTGAGGTATTTAAATTCTCAAAGATAGATAGTTTGTTCCACCTGCTAGACTGTGACCATACACAGACCCAGAGAGCTAGTAAGGAGACATCAGAGTGGAGTATTGGAAGGGAAGAGGCAGTACATGACCAATAGCTAAGAGCTAATCCCCATTGCAATATCCTGCTTTCCTTAAGGAGCTCTTTCGCACCCCTCTCCCTCCCCCCCCCCCCCCGAGCACACTCAAAAAGGCAGCACAAAGGGTTAATAAACTGACAGGAGCAAGTAACTCTCTCCCCTCCCACCTCCTGTCCCTTTGCTAATAGGGGCCCTGCCAGTTGTGGTATACAGAGTGCTTTAACAAGGGCTGGCCAGGGCCTTGGAATGTGCTGGCAGCAGCCAAGGGAAAGGAGCATACAAAGCCAGCGTAATTCAGTGCACCTGACACTTTTCAAAGGACAAGACAAGCATGGAAAGGCTGACTGGGAAAGAAGAGGCTCAGACCCACATGCAAAGCAGTGCAAAGTGACCGCCAAACTGTGATTAAGGGACACGCTCATCATAAAATCCAGGAGCCTGCCTCATGTCCAATAGCAACTTCCACCTGCTGAAAGCAATGGAGTGAGGTGCTGCTCACTACAAGTCAGGGCATCCCATGGGATTACGAATGATCTTTCACACCGCATGAACGTCCAGGAATCGAATTCCAGTCACCCAAACCATAGCCTTGGGCCCAAAACAGTCATGAACTAAGCCCAGGTGCGAATGCAGTGGCTCACAGCCTGCTTTGCAGATTTTTTTTATCATTATGTATTCGGTGAACATGGCAACAGCATGCTCAGAGCTTCATCAAGTCAACAAAGAGCCAGGCCCTGCCCAGTTTGCAATCTGAAACCCACATCTCTCAGTGTGCTCTGAGCAGACAAGCCCCCTGGATCTGCACAGACCTCATGGAAGGACTGGAATCTAGGGGATGACTCACATGCGCACAGTGAGACTGTGCCGTACAAAGTCAATGGGAGGAATTCATAGCAGTGCTCAGCACTAAGAGCTTCGTGGAGATACGTACTATTGAAAATCCTACCATAGCTGTTCGGAGAAGATAGGATTTGCTGTAAAAACCAGGGGAAGAGCTGGCTTTGAACTGCTCCATTTTTAACAAATCCTCTGTTTTAGGGTCCAGAGGGGTAGCTGTGTTAGTCTGTTTCAGCAAAAACAACAAGGAGTCCAGTGGCACCTAAAAGACTAGCAAATATATTGGGGCATAAGCTTTCATGAGATACAACTCACATTAGTGCTAATTAAATCAGAGTGGATGTGGCTCACCTCTAACAGGGATGAGAAGGGGAGAGTACCTGAAGGGGAAGTTACTTATTTTAATGAGAGAGCCATTCCATGGTCTCTTTAGACCTCTTCTGAGGATGTCAAATTTGCATATGAATTCCAGCCACATCCACTCTGATTTAATTACCACTGATGTTACCCTCCCATCTCTGACTCCCTTCCTTTCTTTCTCTTCGGGCATCTGAAGAAGTGAGTTGTATCTCACAAGAACTTATGCCCTCATAAATTTGTTAGCCTTTAAGGTGCCGCCGGATTCCTTGTTGTTTTCGTTTTAGGGTTGTTTCTTGTGAGCATCGTGGAGAAGTGAGCCTTGTGGGGGTTTATGCTTCACCTCTTGTGCTGCTGATTTTTAGTGTTTACTTGTCACGCTGCTAGTGCAGTCAAAGCACGCACGGTCCCGCTCGATGTTGAATCAGAGAGGATGACTCAACTACCTGCAATTGCTCTTTGTATAAATGGCTTCCCAGCGTGCCCACACCTTACCATCCTCCCTTTAAAAGATACTTAGATCCACTAGTCAATATAGGGATGGAGAAGCCCTCAGGAAAAAATATAACTGCTTCAGTTAGTAACACAGAGTCTTGGTAATCTCAGCAACATGGCAGGTGCTACTTCAGATGCATCCTATTCAGGCCTCCCAAACAGGAGTGGATTTTTTTTTGAAGAAATATTTGTGCCCACACAACACACCTGAAACCTCATCCCACATGTAAATCCTGAGGGGGGGGGACCCTTGTGAGCCCCAGGAAGTTCACATGAAGTTATATAATATGCATCACCTTTCATTATTATTAACAACATGCAGATTGGCAGCCCATTGTGCTGGGTACTGTATGTCCATTTGTGAGAGAGAGTGCATTGCACAGATACAGATTGCTATCTGTGGATGTGGATATCTGTGGATAGCAATCAGCCTCTACTGAACTGCAAGGCTCTATACCCAGGAACTGTCAAGGCAAAAGCGGAAGAACGTGGTGCTGCCACTCCCAGGAGTCATTGCCCCATGCTGGCAGCTGTTCCCAGCCATGCACTTGTCCCTCTGCTAGCCCCACTGTCATACAATCTCAGATAGGAGACCCAGCTCCATGGAAGGGCTGGGGGCAATACAGCTGCATGTCTGGAAGGAGGTGTGGGTGTAGGGTGCTTGGTCCTGGAAGCCTTAGCACCACGTTTTCCCCCTTTTGCCACTGTGGTGGTTCCCAGGAGTAGAGCCCTACGGGTCAGCGGATAGCAATTTCTATCTACAGATGACCAAATTTCTGGCGAGAAATATGTATCCATGCAGGGCTCTGGTGAGAGCCAGTCTCTGTTCCAAAGAGGTTACAAACTATATTGGCAAGAATACAGGAAGGGAAAGAGATGTCCTCTAGTCACATGGTAAAACTGTGGCAGATACAAGACCAGAACCCAGATCTGGGCCTCAATCCTCTGCTTGGGCTGCTGGACCACACGCCTGAGAGCATAACAGTTTTTGATACTGACATATGCAAAGCTATTTGTGTCATCTCTGCCCCTGAGCCTGCCCATGCCCACCGCCATGTTCTGGAACTGCATCTTATAAGTACAGTAATAGCCACCCTGCCTGCTGCTTGTGCTATCTACCTATAAAGAACGTATCCAGATGAATTTAAAATGGTGCTCAGGGCTAGAAAAGGAGGGAGGAAAAGACCAGAGTCTATATCCATCAAAGAGCTCCGTTAAATGCATTACGCTTTACAGGAGCTGCCAGTGCTCCAGCTGCAAATCTTTCAGTTTGTGGCGATAAATTTTCCCTGATCCTATTAATAAAATATAATAGCAATTCTGAGAATAATGGCCTATTATCTAAAGCCTTAGAATGACAGCGCAATCAAGGGGAGGGTGAATTATGGCATTGTGGAGAGCAGTGATGGAGAGTTTGTGGACCTTTTCTCCGCGGCACATTTCAAGCAGAGAAGGGCAGGTCGCAAAGATTCTGCAATTATTCAGAGAGAAATCACCACCACCAAGAGCAGCTTTTTTTAAAAGTCCTTGAAATAATAATAAAAAGCCCATAACATAAGAATTAGGGGTCACCAAATGAAATTAATAGGTAGCAGGTTTAAAAAGGAAGTTTTTCTTCTTCACACAGCACACAGTCGACCTGTGGAACTCCTTGCCAGAGGAGGTTGTGAAGACCAAGACATTAACAGGGTTCAAGAAAGAACTAGATACATTCATGGAGGTTAGATCCATCAATGGCTATGAGCCAGGATGGGTAGAAATGGTATCCCTAGCCTCTGTCAGAGGCTGGGAATGGGTGACAGGAGAGGGATTACTTGACGATTCCCTATTCTGTTCACTCCCTCTGGGGGATCTGGCATTGGCCTCTGTCAGTAGACAGGATGCTGGGCAAAATGGACCTTTGGTCTGACCCAGTATGGCCATTCTTATGTAAGCCAGTCACTGCACCTATGCTAGTTGTTTGTCTGTGATCAAAATAATTCTGCGAAGCGGCAACTACCCCTACAAAATGGACAGCTTGCAACAGCAAACCTCTCAACCTCAACCTCCTTCAGATCCCTGCTCAGCCACAGCACCTGCAAATGCTGTCATATGGCAATGGCTAGGCAGCTGGTTGAATTTTTCCTAAGTTTTTATTTTTTTCCAGCAAAACTTTTCATCAAGAAATTGAATTCAATCCAAAACCTTTTTTTAAGCCTCTAAAAGACATTAGTAAAAATCTTAATGGAAAAATGTCAACCATCTATAGAACCCTTCTATGTTTATTGACATTTTTGTAGAAATGTTGAAAGTAAAGATAAAATTAAGTGTCAAGATTTTATTTTATTACTGGCTTTATCTGTTATCTCATCCTTCCATTTGCACCTTTTCCCTTTTCAGCCATTTCTCCTCCTGTCTCATCTTGTCATTATTAGATCGGGGTGGGGATTTTTTAGCTAAACATTCTTTCATCAGAAAATGCTGTTTTGTCAAACCCACTTTTCTGTGGAAATGGCCACAGTTTCAGCTAAACATCCATCGGGAGAGTTTGTCATTTTCATTCCACATCAGAACAAAATTAAATTTCGAAATCTCTTTCCACAACATGGATTCTTGTCACCTAGCCAGCCTTTGTCATTATCCTAGACCAGCGATGAGCAACCTAGGCTAATGAGTGGGCCTCAGGAGTGGCCCTCTTCCATCTCACTGGGCCGCAACACTATCGTAAACCAGACAGTCTCCTGGGATAAGGTAGTTTTGCTAACTGCGCTTGCATACCTAGAATTTGTGAAGTGTGCCAATCAAACCATCGCAGCAATTGGATTGGGTGCAGAGGAAGTACACAGCTCTTACAGCCAACATTGTGTGCAATCAGCACACACCTCACTTTACATGCCCTTGCTTTATGTGCTTGTCAGGTTAGTAATATCAGTTAGAAAAAAACAACATGGACAGAAACCGGACAACCATGTGCATGGACATCAGTAAATGGGCCACAGGTTGCCACCACTGTCCTAGACTGTGAGCTTTCTGGGGCATTATGGATCTTAATTTTGTGTGTGTACAACACCCGTCACAATGGCACCCTGTTCCTTGACGGCTTCCCTCCACCACTGTGATACAAATAATGCATGTTATTAAATAACTTCTAATCCATTATTCACTGGGTTACCATTCATTAATGGCATCCAGTTTCATGGTGGGTTCTGTAGAACACTCACGCTGGATGTACATATGGGAATGGCCATGAGATATGGGATAAAATCTTGGCTGCAATGAAGTCAACAGGAATGTTGCCATTGTCTTCAGTGGGCTGAGGATTTCATATACAGACTTCTTCATTGCTGGACCACTGGAGATGCAGAGACAAAATTTCTTGATATCTTAAATGACTGCTTCTTGAAGCAGCTGGTTCAGGAACCCACAAGGGGAGAGGCAATTCTCAATTTAGTCCTGAGTGGCGCACAGGATCTGGTCCAAGAGGTAACTATAACAGGACCACTTGGAAATAGTGACCATAATATAATAATATTTAACACTCCTGTGGTGGGAAGAACACCTCAGCAGCCCAACACTGTGGCATTTAATTTCAAAAAGGGGAACTATGAAAAAATGAGGAGGTTAGTTAAACAGAAATTAAAAGGTACAGTGACTAAAGTAAAAACCATGCAAACTGCATGGACACTTTTCAAAGACACCATAGTAGATGTGTATACCCCAAATTAAAAAACATAGAAGAACTAAAAAAGAGCCACTGTGGCTTAACAACCATGTAGAAGAAGCAGTGAGAGATAAAAAGACATCTTTTAAAAAGTGGAAGTCAAATCCTAGTGAGGTAAATAGAAAGGAGCATAAACACTGCCAAATTAAGTGTAAAAATGTAATAAGAAAAGCCAAAAAGGAGTTTGAAGAACAGCTAGCCAAAAACTCAAAAGGTAATAACAAAATGTTTTTTAAGTACATCAGAAGCAGGAAGCCTGCTAAACAACCAGTGGGGCCCCCTGGATGATCGAGATACAAAAGGAGCACTTAAAGATGATAAAGTCATTGCGGAGAAACTAAATGAATTCTTTGCTTCAGTCTTCACAGCTGAGGATGTTAGGGAGATTCCCAAACCTGACTCGTCCTTTGTAGGAGACAAATCTGAGGACTTGTCACAGATTGAAGTGTCATTAGAGGAGGTTTTGGAATTAATTGATAAACTTAACAGTAACAAGTCACCAGGACCGGATGGCATTCACCCAAGAGTTCTGAAAGAACTCAAATGTGAAATTGCGGAACTATTAACTATGGTTTGTAACCTATCCTTTAAATCTGCTTCTGTACCCAATGACTGGAAGATAGCTAATGTAACGCCAATATTTAAAAAGGGCTCTAGAGGCGATCCTGGCAATTACAGACCGGTAAGTCTAACATCAGTACCTGGCAAATAAGTTGAAACAATAGTAAAGAACAAAATTGTCAGACACATAGAAGAACATAATTTGTTGGGCAAAAGTCAACATGGTTTCTGTAAAGGGAAATCATGTCATACTAATCTATTAGAGTTCTCTGAAGGGGTCAACAAACATGTGGACAAGGGGGATCCAGTAGATATAGTGTACTTAGATTTCCAGAAAGCCTTTGACAAGGTCCCTCACCAAAGGCTCTTACGTAAATTAAGTTGTCATGGGATAAGAGGGAAGATCCTTTCATGGACTGAGAACTGGTTAAAAGACAGGAAACAAAGGGTAGGAATAAATGGTAAATTTTCAGAATGGAGAGGGTTAACTAGTGGTGTTCCCCAAGGGTCAGTCCTAGGACTAATCCTGTTCAACATATTCATAAATGATCTGGAGAAAGGGGTAAACAGTGAGGTGGCAAAGTTTGCAGACGATACTAAACTGCTCAAGGTAGTTAAGACCAAAGCAGACTGTGAAGAACTTCAAAAAGATCTCACCAAACTAAGTGACTGGGCAACAAAATGGCAAATGAAATTTAATGTGGATAAATGTAAAGTAATGCACATTGGAAAAAATAACCCCAAGTATACATATAATATGATGGGGGCTAATTTAGCTACAACTAATTAGGAAAGAAATCTTGGAGTCATCGTGGATAGTTCTCTGAAGATGTCCACGCAGTGTTCAGCAGCAGTCAAAAAAGCAAACAGGATGTTAGGAATCATTAAAAAAGGGATAGAGAATAAGACGAAGAATATCTTATTGCCCTTATATAAATCCATGGTATGCCCACAACTGGAATACTGTGTACAGATATGGTCTCATCTCAAAAAAGATATACTGGCATTAGAAAAGATTCAGAGAAGGGCAACTAAAATAATTAGGGGTTTGGAACAGATCCCATATGAGGAGAGATTAAAGAGACTGGGACTTTTCAGCTTGGAAAAGAGAAGGCTAAGAGGGGATATGATAGAGGTATATAAAATCATGAGTGGTGTGGAGAAAGTGAATAAGGAAAAGTTATTTACTTGTTCCCATAATATAAGAACTAGGGGCCACCAAATGAAACTAATGGGCAGCAGGCTTAAAACAAATAAAAGGAAGTTCTTCTTCACACAGCGCATTGTCAATCTGTGGAACTCCTTGCCTAAGGAGGTTGTGAAGGCTAGGACTATAACAGGGTTTAAAAAAGAAATAGATAAATTCATGGAGGTTAAGTCCATAAATGGCTGTTAGCCAGTATGTGTAAAGAATGGTGTCCCTAGCCTCTGTTTGTCGGAGGATGGAGATGGATGGCAAGAGAGAGATCACTTGATCATTACCTGTTCAATTCACTTCCTCTGGGACACCTGGCATTGGCCACTGTTGGCAGACAGGGTGCTGGGCTGGATGGACCTTTGGTCTGACCCAGTATGGCCGTTCTTATGATCTTATGGTTCTGATTCCGCCCAGATTAGTAATTTACTGGTCATTGTGGACCTCACATGGCTATGGAATGAGTAGGGAGATTTCCATTCCATTTCCAGTGGACAGGTATCCACATTATAAAATCACCACTACATTTCATAATATTTATAGAGCACTGGGCATCTTTGTTAGCTGACTCCCCAGTAAAGCAAAGGGTGTCGCACATGGAGACTGATCTGCCCTCTCAGTCTTGCAGTTGATGTAGCCCAATCAGGGTTGAGAGATTGCTAGAGAAGCTTTTTGTTCAATTTTGGTATGCCTTTGGCCTTTCGTAATCATCAAAATGCAGATTTCAAACACAGTGCTTCTGAGGGGAGCTATGATTTCAGTTCCGCCCACTACCAAGAGAGGTGTCACCTCCTACATTCAGATCTTTGTTCGGTTTCAGAATTGGACCACCCTCGAGGTGGGTTGGTTCGAGTTCGTCTGTGGCAAAGTTGCCACCCTCATTGCCCCCTTCTGGCTGGCTCTGACACTGCAGCAACTTTTGTTTGTTTCTCTCTATGTCCTTTTCCCTATTCTGGCCATAAATGTGCCCCTGGCTCTCCAGCAAGAATACTTTACGGAATCCTGCCCCCTTTGGGATCAGAGTCCTTCACTAACATGCTGACAAAAATGGAAACAAACCAAAAACTGTCAGCCTAGGTGAGCTCAACTGGCTGCATCTTCTTCATTAGCGCACTGCATCTGTGACAGTTTGTCTCTGCACCTTGTCTCAGGTTTCTGTGCCTTCAACAGCCCCACTATCCAGAAGCTGGCATATTCAACCCCTCACATCAGCAGGCTACAGTTCCTCAGGGTCCCTCTCCAGTCAGGCTTCCAGTCAGTGGTTCTCAACTTATTTACCATAGTGGGCCACATGTGCAGCCCACAGTGTGTTATGTGGGCCACATCCTGTATGGCCTTGAGGATGTCAGTGGGCCCCAGCTCTGTGCTGATTAAGCTGCAAGGGGCTCACAGGCTGTAGGCTGAGAACCACTGCAAAAAAAGTGCCTCTGTTCTGTTCACTCCTTTTCAGCCGCCTTTCAGACTTGCTTCATAAAAACACCATCCCATCTCTGTCTCCCCACTCCAGTAGGCTCAGACTTGTCTTTAAAGACAACACCCATCTCTCCCCAGCTGGGCTTCATCTGTAATTAGGCCCACAAGCAAGTGAATTGGCACCTCCGGTCCATATTAACCCCTTTCACAGAATGTGGGGGACTAAACATTCCATCACACCAGCGCTAAAACAGATGCCTTGCATTGCTTAGCATCATGTCCCATGTCCAAGAGTAGTTCACATTTCCTTTCAGCACACCCTCAACTTTGTTTTAAAACAAAAAAGAATTTGAACCAGTCAAAATCAGATTCAGGTCAAAGCCAACCCAGTTACCATTGGGCACCAAGCAGAAATGTCAAACTGACCCAGGTTCACTTGCGAATCAGCCCAGGTTTGTCAACATGATTCTGATCCTTAGCAAACCCTGGTGGAGGTCTGGGCTCTTAATGAACCCCCAGACCGGGTAAGATGCTCACAGCTGAGTACCCAACCCACAGGGAACCATTCCTGACTCGTCAAAACTCTTCAGGAAGTCTGTTCTCCGGTCTGAGCTCTTCTGCAGATCTCAAGCAAGTCCGTTAGAGGTGGGTCCTATTCTGCAAGCCTTCCAAACATAAAAGCTCACGTGGACTTCAGTGTTCAGAGGGCTTGATCCTCTTAAACTGCCTTTGTGTTATCCCAGTATGTTCAATGGGGAGGGTCATAAAGTTTCCCTACCTCAATCAGGCTTCATTTGGGAATGTTTTTAAAAGACTTTGAAATCCTCAAGTAGAAGCTAATAACAAAATGCAAAGCTATTACTAGCAAGTCAATTAACATAAGAATGGCCATACTGGTCCATCTAGCCCCGTATCCTGTCTGCCAACAGTGGCCAATACCAGGTGCCTGAAGGGAGGGATTACAATAGGTAATCCTCACATGATCCCTCCCCTGTCTCCCACTTCCAGAGAAACAGAGGCTAGGGACACCATTCCTACCCATCCTGGCTAATAGCCATTGATAGACCTAACCTCCATGAATCTATCTCTTTTTTTAACCCTGTTAAAGTTCTAGCCTTCACCACATCCTCTGGCAAGGAGTTCCACAGGTTGACTATGCACTGAGTGAAGAAAAACTTCCTTTTGTTTGTTTTAAACCTGCTGCCTATTAATTTCATTTGGTGACCCCTAGTTCTTATATTGTGGGAATAAGTAAATAACTTTTCCTTATTCACTTTTTCCACACCACTCATGATTTTATAGACCTCTATCATATCCTTCCTTAGTCTCCTCATTTTTAAGCTGAAAAGTCCAAGTCTTTTTAATCTCTCTTCATATGGGTCCTGTTTCAAACCCCTAATCATTTTTGTTGTGCTTTTCTGAACCTTTTCCAATGCCAATTATAGATGCTTTTCCTGAGCTTAGAAAAATGAGTACAATCAGGAGCCTTCCTACCTCTCTCCGCTCACCCTCCCCATAATTAGTTCCACACTCAGGTGCAATTTATTTGATCAAGAATTATAGTATTTATCTTTTCTGCTGACAGTCATTCGGGAAGAGAAGCTGTAATGAGTTTACAATAGGCAGTACCAAGAGACCATATCGGAAAATTTCTGTATTTTGGCTGGTCCCTTAAGCCAAAAATGGACAGAAATGTTACTTCTTTAGATATTTGTGGGTGAACCCTAAAAACCTGGCATTCTCTAATACACTGGTGGGAAGCTGTTTAGAGGAGGGACCATGTTAGCAGTTTGTGCATGTGCAATAGAGCTGGTTGTAAACTTTTCATTAAAAAAAGGTTAAAAATTGATTTTTGACAAAATGGAAATTTATACATACACACACCATCACAACTGGTCATCGCAATGACCAATACACCACCTGCTTGAGAGGAAGGTGCAAGAAAGTCCATAGTGGGGAGTTAATAGACTAACTCACAGGGGAAGTTTCTTCCCTGCCCCCCATCTTGTTGGGAGCTGAGTTACGCTCCAAAGCAGAAAGGTTTATAACCATTCCATACTTTTGAGAGCGAACTTGCAGTTTTCTAAACTCCTTTTTCACATATACTGTGCATGCTGTTTTCAATAAGGCTGTGGGATTAATTAAGGGCTAGTTAGATTTTCTGGGGATACTGCTGCTGACTCACATCACATGCAGCAGAGGGTCATAAATATTTTAAAGAGGGAAAAAGGTTACACGCTATCTAGGCTCTCAAAGAGATCTACAGCCAAGATTTCACAAGATGGAGGCGCTCAATCACTGACTTTATTTTTGCATTAAAAACTAATATGTCTGCTGCATTGACCTTATCTGTCTGAATGATCAACCAGCAGAATCTGTACTCATTTCTGGTTTCAAATGCAGGAAAGAGCTGGACATACTCAAGTGTGATACATCATATTCCCAGCTTTCTCTCCTCAGGGAAATAAATGTGCAGCTGGAAAAAAAAAACGGAGAAAGGCAAAACCTTTTCACTTTTAAAAGCACAAATGTTCCTGACAAGCAACTGCCACTTGACACACTCCCATCAATGTTAATAGCAAAAGTGTTTGGGAGGAAACCCCCTGGCAGGGCGGGGTTCACTAGGCTCAGAAAGACTTCTTCAGTTCGGAGTTGCATGTCATCCTTTTAGAGTAGCAATTCATACGTATGTCAGTAACACATGTCATTTGCATTTCAATGGCTGGTCATTGTCTGTGCACATGAAGTAAGAACCAAGATTCTCGTGGACCCACACCACACAGGTGAAAGGAATGTTCAAAATAATAATCTTTCGCTGAGCTGGAGCAGAGGATATGCTTGGAAACAATACAAACTATTGGCTGGAGCCAGGACTATTTTCACAATAATACACTCAGGATTTCCTGTCACACAAATGAATTTAGGATCAATCTTGAGCTCATTTGGGGCATTTTTATCAACTAGATGCAACTTATATATTTACCCATTCTTCTCCCCTTCCCTAGCACTTGGAGTTTTCTCTACCTTGGTCACAGTGGTAGGACAGCCCTGGTGAGGAAAACACGGGTCACCGGAGTTCCATGGGCTGACCACTTGTAGTGACTACCCATAGGTTAATGAAGCTTTAAATCAAGTTACCATCCACTTGCCCTGTGATGATTTGCACAATCATTCCCATCATGCATTGGGATGTTTTTGTGCCTCCCAAGAGAAGATACCATCACTAGTAAGTCACAATAAGCTAACAGGTTGTATAATTCTGCATGTTTGTGGGATTCAGTCAGTTGCAGCTGAAGTGATCTGCTGATTCTCTCTCCCTTACTTGTTTTACAGCCTATGAGGGTCTCTCTTTTCAGCTGTGACCCCATGCAGTAGGGCTTATTATATTGTGTGCAATGCCAGGTCTGCTTTTAACTCTTATATTATTATCTTAGACTTGTTCTCCTCACAGGGTGGAGGAAGGGTATCTTGAGGGGCTCTCCCTGCCCCAGGGAAAGTAATTGATTGTAATTTATTTCATATTTATTGTATGATCTGAATTTTTATAAACCATTCATGTAGTACAACAGGAAAGGAAATTCATTTCTTATAATATTTCAATGAATTGGTAGCTGATATTTTCTTTAGGTTTCTCTCTATTCAGCAAAAAGCAGCTTTCTTTCAGGATGCCCTTTATTTTAGTATGAGCTAATTAAGAAAGAACGAATGTCAAGTCCCCATATGAGTATGAGTGTCTTCTCCAACAAGTTGCGCAGAGCTCAGAGGACAAAATGGCTGCCCATCCCTGCACAAAGGAGAGTCCTTATAGATGTAAGAATGCAACACAAAGACACAATAGTTTACATTACTAAATATAGCATAGCATTCTGTTATATGGATGGCATATAATGCAAGTCAGACCTCAACAGACAGTACCTTTTTGGACATGTCAACCCCAGCGTAATTTTGTAGCTTATGGAAGGTCATACAACAAGCTCCTACATGGAACTAAGTTTATGGGAGAAAATAGGCTGAGGGGACTGTGGTTTGGGATTAGCAACAGCAAATCCCAAATTGGGGCTTGAGGGAGATGAGTTGGTCAGATCTGTGTTTCATCCAACCCATGAAAATGTGTTCCTAGGTTAATACACTAACTACTGGACCATTCTTCCCCCTTTTTCCCCTCCCCCCCCCCCAGCCTGAATCAGTCTATGAGGAAGGGAAGGAAGATGTTTGAGAAGTTTAAGGAAGAAAATCAAGGCTGAAGGTAGGTCTAGGAGGTTGGGATCCTTGGCCTGTTTGCAAAAGGAGTGTTTGGGTGGATTTTTTTCCCCCTGAGAAGAATGAGCACTCAGTGCTGCTTCAAACTATCCCCTGCTGCTAGAAAAGAGAGCTTCATGGCCTAGCAATGTTCAAGAACTTTGGGGCCTGTGAAATCGAAGGAAAGAAAAAATATTACCATTTCATGGCAGGAAAGGGAAGAAAAAAGGCACGAATAAGGTGGTAACATGTAGATGCAATCAAGTACCAGCCAGGTGAGTCAGCCCTTTGGGAGCTAATGAACAACCAGTGGGTGGGTCTCAGTCCAGCTCGTAGGGCATGGGTTCCCAAACTAGGGGGGGCGTGAAGAAATTCCAGGTGCGAGGTGACCCAGCCCCCACATCAATCTTCCCCTCCCCCCCCCAAGTTCTGCTGCTATTTTTGTTTCTTGTCCCCAGTCAGTTCCTTTTTTTTTTCCCCCTCAACAAGTTTTGCTGTTATTTGGGGGAGGGAGGGGTGAGGGTTTCTCAAAAATCAAAAAGGGGCGTGATGCCGAAAAGTTTGGGAACCACTGTCCTAGAGAATGTGTATCCACTCCACAAAACAGCTGCCACAATTGGTACTGTTAGTGTCCCGGCGAAGGGCAGAAGGGGCATTTTTCAAGTTCACTGAGTCACCTTGACTGTGGTACGGAGTTTGCTGGCTGTACTACTGCTGGCTCTGACCCCAAGCTGCCCCCAGGCCTAACCGTCGGGCAGCTCTTTTCACCAGCTCTTAGTTCACATCACTCAATTCATGGCCGAATGCAGAATGAAGGGAAAAAATGAATGAAAGTAAAATCTGAAAAAGTAAAAAGAAATCTGTTAAAGGGGCAAATGCCTCCTTAAGCGCATTACATCACTCTCTGTAAAGCTGCACTTGACCATATTTCTCCATCACAGGAAGGAAAGCAAAAGAGAAACCAATGACTGCAAGGATAAATGCTCCATGCAGGAGACACCGGGCAGGTGAATTCACATCAGAAAATGGATAGCAGAATTTGCCCCCTGGGTCACACGACATCAGCTGCAGGAGGAAGTCTGGGCTTACTGACTGTTAGAAGCGTACAATGTGAAATTGATTTGGGGGTTATTTACAGATCAAAGAGTTCACTGACGCACTTTGGTGTCAAACCTCGCTCCTATTGGCACAGCAGAATGTCAGGTGCCCCAGCAAGGCAGTAATATCTTTGCACTTCTACACCACTCTTCATCTGAAGCGCTCAAGGCCCTTGGCAAAAACATGGGAGAATTAAATCTAGCCTCTTTTCCCACTTGGGCTGTAAACAGAAGGGGAAACTGAGGCATGGGGTGCTTTAATGACCAGCCAAAGGTTACCCACTAAATCAGCTTCCTCTGCTTAAGGCAGTCATCCAATATCACCGGGTGTTTATAAGCAAAGCCTGAACCTACCAGGGCTGTTGCTTTTGTTTATTTTTCCAGGCCTGGTGAAAGGCGTTGCATTGGTGATCAGGGAGAATAACGTTTGATGCTGATGCACCGAACAGATATGGGACTGGCAATGCAGACATCCCCTTTCTGCCTCTGGAGCCAAACAGTGAGGCTGAGAAAAGATCCTGGAATTCACATCCATTATGTCCAAGGACTTTCAGTAGAAGCATCCAAAAGGCTTTGAAATCTGCTGAAATATATTTATTCCTTGGATTACTGGAAGAAGCCAGGAAGAGTCTGGCTTTTTTAGGAAGCAACAGGGTGGGGAAAGTACTCAAGAGAGGGCTCTGGAGGGATGAAATTATTGTGGGTTTCTTAACAGATGGGAGGGGTGAATGGGAAAAGCACCCAAGCCCAGGTCAACACTCTCCAGCTGCATATAAAGGTTGTCCAGAGGTGAGCATGAGTTTGCTGATCACAGCCAGATGTCCATTCTCAGCCGGCCACTTCTGGGGAGATCTCACCTGCTAGTGCTGTGCACTCCAGAGCATGCATCCAACAGCCATATATTGCCTTAGATGGGGAAAGAGATTTTAAATTTTCAGGTAGCCAAAGATTTTATGTGCAACACCCTTTTCTTTTCAACCCCATTCAAGGGCCTTGAGTCATCAGACAACCCTGGTCTGCTGGCTTTGTCCACCGGTGGAACATTGTACTCTCCTTGGATGCAGTGATCAGAGGAGAAGGTCCCAGCACATAAGCCTGTAGGAACCATGTCTACATGTTTGAACTGCTCATTCTATGCTCATTCCATGTTTGAACTGCTCATTCTCTCCAGAATCCTCTCTCTCACACAAACACACACACTCAGGCTACGTCTACACTGCAGGGTTTTTGTGCAAAAACCTGTGGAGCGTCCACACCTCAAGTGTGTTTTTGAGCAAGAAAATGTACAGTAAAATGGCAGAACAGAGGGCTTTTTGCAGTGTAGGTATACCTCTTTCTAAGAGGAATAACTCCTTTTTGCGCAAGAGTTCTTGCACAAAAAGGTGTGTGGGGACACTCAGCAGGGGTTTCTTGCACAAAAAGAGCCTATCAGAGAAAGCACAAGTGCTCTGATGACCATTCTGTGAATGGCAATCAGAACTTTCTTGCGCAAGAGTGTCCTTGCAGTGTGGACGCTCTCTTGTGCAAAAGCACCTTGCTTTTGCAATGTGCTTTTGAGGTCTGGACGCACTTTTGCATAAGAAGTTTTTGCAGAAGATCTCTTCCGCAAAAAGCTTCTTGCGCAAAAACCCTGAAGTGTAGACAAAGCTTCAGTGCCCTGGCCAATACTGTTAGAAATCTGAAGAAAGAAAGAAAGAAAGAGGCAAGCAAGTTGCTTGAGCTAATAATGAATATAGTCCAGATAGGGCACAGGAAGATTAATATGGAAAATATACTCCTTCATGGGTCAGGATTAGCACCAAATGCTGAGAGAGGTGCACCAGTAGTTTCTGCCTCTGCCTCTGACTTTTGGTCACTCCCATTTGTCCGGATGTCATGCCATTACATGAGTACTTGGTAACCGAAACGTCATAGTGTTGTGACATTAGCTAGCAAGGGATACCCAAGAGCAATGAGTCATACAAGAGGCTAAACAAGCTGTCCCCACATGGTTCCCCGCCCCTTGCTAGCCCTGGAGAGCAAGCAGCTGAACCCTTATTCTGGGGTGTCAGCGGGAAAAGGGCACGTTGTTCAGAGCCCACCCACAATCCCAAAGCAGCTTGATATTTTTGCTAAATGGTATTGTTAAATATTTCCCTGCCAATCATTACAGAGAGCCATCTTGCTGAGATGAATGGGGATATTCAGCTGTTGTTTAAGTTTGTCTATTTGCTAGCACTGGACAACAGCAAGTGCATCAGTGATGTACTCAGAATGTTTTCTTTGCAATGATAATGTCTAAAAATGTTATGGCTAAAAGTATGTAGCTGGTCATGGGGCCATCAGAGATGGCAGCCACCCCCTTCACTACCATCATGAAGGGCTGAATTCAAAATCTGAACGCAGATCTTTGAGACAAGAGACTGAGTTCAGGACCTGTGGTCAATTCTGCTATGTTTCTCCAAACACAGAAAATTAGAGTTCTGCACCTATTTTCAATTGAGAAGGGCTTTTTAGATTTGAGACTAAGGAAAATAAAAAGAAAGAACCAAAGTAAAGTCTCAGAGAGAGCGAGAGAGAGAGAGAGCAGTGTGTGCTTCTCTTTAGTAATAGATCACAGCAACCCTAAGAACAAAATGTCTCTTCTCCCTGCAGACAAATAAAAGTCATGGACACTTTCAGAGACCGCATACAGAATACAAAAGGACAGAAGTTTCACATTCCATGTATACCACAAAATCCACCTAGGGAAGCACATAACCTGCAACTAGGCTTGTCCCCTGCCCTTATTTTGCCAAAAACTTTAAAAAGCAACTAATAGGTCTACAACACATTGGAGACTAACAAAAAATATAGATGGTATCCTGAGCTTTCTTGAGCACAGCCCACTTCTTCAGATGAATGTAGTAAAGGGATTTTTGAAGAAACTCTTGCTTTCCAAGGGATGGTATTAATTTGTGAGAGCATCATCGTGCTTTTAACAAGCTGAGTGTATAGGCTCCTGATACTTCCTGAAATAAAAAAACTCCACCACTCCGTTTCAGATGTGCCATACACATCACACAACTGTTTTGCACCACACCCCATGTATTTTCATAATACCCCTGTGAAGCAAGACTGTGCCATTACCCCCACTTTGCAGATGGGAAACTGAAGCCCAAAGTGACTGATGACTACTTCAAGGTCACACAGGAAGTTTTGAGTCTGCCGCGCAGGGAACAGAACCCAAAGTCCTAGACAACAGGGGCCATATCAATCCTTAACATAGAGAGCTGGATGAAAGCCAAGACATGGGACCTGCCTTCAGAAAGCTCAGTGCCCAGGTGATTTGCAGATTCTGAGGCAATATTAGGAGGATGCTGTCCAGACACATGATTCATCTTCTGCACGGTCCTGTGTTGTCTCAGCCGGTAAGCAGGTGAGGTTTACTCAATTTCATGGTTGGCCTGCCCACATGGCAAACCCTCTCCCACCTAACAGTTCAGCTGTGTTTCCTCTGCCCGCTGCAGTTGAATACATTTGTGTTTACTCCATGACCCATAACTGAGACCTGTTTTCCCTGGGCAGGCTCCTTCACAGCCTCTCCCGCGGTGCCCACCATGTATCCATTTATTTTTCTAGGTAGTTTCTCTTCACTGATATTTTCAGCACCCTCTCCATATGCTCAAGGCATTTCACACTTCGGGATGCATGGCAAGGACCGTGGAAACATTTCCTGCTGCTGCAGAGAGAGATGTTACTCCTAGAAACAACACACCAGGGCCAAAGACTCACCATCAGGGTGGCAGAGAATTTGCCCAGGCTGTGGACAGTGGTAATTCTCCACACCTAAATCTTATCAACAACGAATAGTCCTGTGGCACCTTAGAGACTAACAAATATAGATACGGTATCATGAGCTTTTGTGAGCAAAGCCCACTTCTTCAGATGAGCTGGAAGCTGGAGTGGAAAGAAGAGGAACCCAGAATTAAAGGGGAGAGAAAAAAAGGTATCCCTCTGAGATTACATCTTATCAATTAATCACCTCTTTATTCTATACCTGAGTCCCCAGCTTTTATTCTGTCTCAGCATTCCTTGGGAGAGGCACATATAGTAAATTACTTTTGTCATAGAATTCATTTGAGATCTAACACAACACCACACACGGATAAAAGGAATAGGAAACAATTTGCTCATCTCATGTAAAACTTTGCACACGTGCACTAGCTTGTGTTGCCATATGGGCAGAACCCTTCCACATTCCTGACCAGGCCTTGACTAGAAGAGAATCTAGCCCAGATTCATTATACTATGCTCAGGTCCAGATCCACACCCACCCAAATCTGCACAAAATGTCCAAGTCAAATCTTCACAGCTAGACCCTATCATGACAATGAACCAAACCAGAACGCTGGACCCAAATGACCCCCAAACTCTGAGGAATACAAGTGTGACAACTGAGGTCCATCTCAGTTTATTGTGAGGCACAGGTACTACCCCCTGGACTGCCAGCTCCCTTCTCTGCTGCTTATCCTTCTTTCATACTTCCCCTGCCAGATGGGAGGATGGGATGGGTGGCTGTGGCTTTCCAAAGATGGACATTCAGGCTACGTCTACACTGCAGTGCTGTTTCAGGATATTGGGGGTATCCCAAAATAGCTATTCCACATCTGTTGAGCGCGCCCGTTATTTCAAAATATAATGGGCTCACTATTCCAATGTCCCCATAAAGCTCATTCCATGAGGAGTGAGGGACGTTTTGGAATAGCGATTTATTTAAAAAAAAGTGCTGTGTAGACAGTGCCAAATTATGAAATCAGCTCATTTGAGCTCCACGTGCAGTGTAGACGCACCCTAGGACTCACTAATCACTGGCCCACAGAGCATGTGCCCTCCATTCTCAAAATTGCTTCTCCCTCACACTCTACAGTGTGGCCCATTACCTAATGCACGACTGACCTAGCCTACTCACTCATCTCAAGGAAGAGTTAAATCCCTTCTGGTTTCTGTGTCTTAGCACAGTCTCCTCATTATCTTTCTGAGGTAACTGCGTTAGTCTGTTTCAGCAAAACAACAAGGAGTCCAGTGGCACTTTAAAGACTAACAGACTTATGAAGGCATTAGGGCAGGCCCAGCTAAAGATTTTGCAGGGCCCAAGGCAGTGTGGCTGAGCCCCACAGCTGTGTGGCTCCCAATCAGGGCAGCAAGTAAGCAGCCAGGTGGGCAGGGCTGGGAGCTGGGCAGCACAGGGCCCTGAATGCATGGGGCCCAAGGCAACCACATCGCTCGCCTTGCCCAAAGGCTGGGCCTGGGCATAAGGTTGGGTGAGATACAACTCACTTCCTTCACTCAGTATCTTTGATATCCTCTGAAGAAAAGGTGCTAGAGAAGTGCAAAGTGTGGAACAGCTGAGGGAGAGATGGAATAAAAGGCCACAGGAAGGGAACATATTGTTAGCTGAGATCAGACACAGAATTTCTGTGCTCAGTCAGCCTAGTGAGCCAGTTAGTCTAGTATCCAGTCTCCATCAGTGGCCAATGTGAGACAGCTTTGTTACAAGAGGCACGTAAAAAATGCATGGGGAGTAAATCCTGCCCAAATGTGGAGACAGATTGGTTCACCTAACCTAATTCATCTTTTCCATCTCTAACAGGGCTGATCTGAGGTGGACAGGAAGATACTACGAGACAGCAGGACATGGAAAGGTTCTGCTCTTGAATCAAGAGTGGGGAGACTATGAGGCGAGACAGAGAGGAGTCTAGTGCTAGATGAGTGAATGGAAAAGACGCAGGGGGAGACAGAGAGAGAGAGAGAAGATCCATAAAACAAGTTGTTTGTAACAACCCCTTGGAGCCTGGAAGTGGAAATCTGTTCCCTTCCTGAAATCTGATTCTGCTCCCTTTCTGCACATTCCAGCTGCTGTTCAGGTTTGTTTGCTAATAGGACTGTCGGGAGGAGCCAGGGGCTGAGACACAAGCACATTCTAACTACACTGCGGAATTATTCCTGTTGTTGCAAGGGATCCTGAAGCAAAGCATTTCTGCACCTTCCCTCTTCCTGCAAAGCAAGGTGCAGCCAGGAGGTGGGGAGGGAAGGGAAGCAGGAGGGGGCCCCAGTGGCTTTGAACACAGTAGACACCCTCAGGTGTGAGCATGTTGTGCAGACATTCCTGCAAAGAAAGCAGTAAGAGATTTGTTACCTAAGGAGGACTCAGGCTTGATGAGTGATGTCTTCATCTAGCTGTCCAAGTGGTGCTTATTTTGCCTACAGGCAGAAGCTATTTATCAGGGCCAAGAGCACACACCAGACACTTGGGTCTTCAAGTTCCTGAAGGCAACAGAGAGAGCAGGAGAGGAGCTGAAAAGCACCAATGTTTGGCAAGGGAGGGGTTTCCCTTTTGCTTCCACGTCAGTTCTTCTTCCCCACCCCCCAGGTTAAGTAGACCGGCCTGGCAGAGAGCATCCTCCTCTTCCCGTCTCTTCATGTGTTCCTCGGTGGAGACCTGCAGAAACCTGTTCTCCTTCGGAACGGGCGCCTGTCACTTATTGGGCAGCCAGCACTTTGAAGAGGGCGAGTGTTGCATTGCTGAAAAGCCACAGCCAGGGAGGATGGACAAATTGCAGCATCTGGCGCAATTACACAAAGCAAGACCATTTGGAGTGTTTGTGGAGAGGGGAGAAGGCGAGGAGGAGAGGCAGGAAGAAGTGAGGTCCGTTATCCAGCAGGCATAGGGCCAGGATCTCTGGGTTTCACTCTGCACTGAATCACTGGATCGCTCTGTGGCTGTAGGTAAAGGAATAAACTCTGTGCCTCTGTTACCCCATCAGGAAATGAGGATGATAATGATAGGTCCTGGCTTCATGGGGGAGGCATGTGACTTAATCTAAGTGCACTGAGGTCCATGGACAGAGGGTGCAATAGCACAAACGTCACACTGTCATATTTTGTTGCTTCACAGGGCCAGGAGCCATTTCCAGTCCTTCTCTTGGTGTCTCTCACAAGACAGTCTGGGGGGAACCAGCCCAAGCCATGACCTAAGCCCCCAAACACGAGGATTAAACAACATTTGCTTCCTGTTTTTTCTCCCCACCACATGAATTTGAGCACTCATGAACTGTGCCAGGTTGATGGCCCTGTGGCATGGGGTTGCCAGCTAACTGCAGAACAGGTATAACGTGAACAGGGGTGACACAGTGCCCCCCAGGCAGCCCCCAGAGCAGGCTTCACGTCCACTGACCGGGAGGAACCACCTGGTGATTACATATAAACCCCACACCCATTCAGAACACAGAAGCAAGAGTGCCTATTATTGCTCTTTGAGGTGCTGATACTTGTCAGAGGGACCAGTGGGGGCGGGAACATTTTTAAGAGTGTGGGGGAGGGGTGCTGAAATCCAGCCCCCTTGCTCCTGTTCACCCCCTGCTTCAGCTGAAGCCAGGAGCAAAGCCCCAGCCCACAGGGCCGGCAGCTGGGACTCCAAGCACTGGGACAGCAACAGAGCTCCCAGGGGTGCTGCTGCATGATTCACAACCCTAGCTCCCATCCCACACCTAGGAGAGGGACATCAGTCTACCACCAACCACCTGCACTGAGGCCCACCAACATATCTCACATAGGCAACTCCACAGTCATCCAAGGGTAATGGCTTCCCTTCACCACTGATCTGGATGTGAATGTGTGAGCTAGATATAAAGGGAATTTAGCCATGGAAAACATGCTGCCTCTCCTCTGGGGATGATTCTGTGCAGATTTAGCACCTGGCTTTGCAGGCAAGGCACTCTGGCACTGCCAGAGGAAGTAGGCAGGTCCCTTCCAGGCCCAGGACAAGTTGAGAAAAGAAATGTGCCCAGGCATTGCGGTAAGAATGCTCTGTTTGTGAGGCGCTGTTCCATCTCAGCTCTTCCAAACAGGAGAATGTCATGTCTGATTGATCTGAGTTCAGAAATACTTTTTGGGGCAGCAACTCTGAAGGTCCCTGGGGCTATTTACCTTTCATTATGTATGTACTGAATATATAGAGAGAGAAGCCCAGGCATGTTTACCCTACCACCCCACCCTAAGAAGTCTCAGCCTTAAGCTGCAGCATTGCTAACTTCGGACATTACTTGTTTATCAGTTAGCTCTACAGCCAGGACCCAGGGAGGACAGTAAAATGGAAAATCCCTTGTTCCTTGGGTTTGCCAAGCATGAAGGTATCAGGGAGGTTATACCCAGTCTGTGCTAGGAAGGGCGCTGAAGATGTCTCTTAGGCTACATCTAGACAGCGGCATGATTTCAGGATTCCTCTGGTATCCCGAAATAGCATTTTCCACGTCTTACCAGCATGCCCATTATTTCAAAATGCAATCGAAATAACGGGCTTGCTATTCCGATGTCCCAGTAAACCTCGTTCCATGAGGATTAAGGGGCTTGTCGGAACAGTGGTCTATTTTGAAATTTGGCACTGTGTGTACAGTGCCAAATTTCGAAATAAGCTATTTCGAAATACACTTGAAATAAGCGACACAATTTGCGTAACTCAAATTGCGTAGCTCAAATTGCGTAGCTTATTTTGGGCTACGGGTGCAGTGTAGATGCACTCTGAGAGGGGATGGACACTTCTATTCCATTTTCTTCTAAATAGGTTCTGTGTGGAGCTCATCAACGAAGTATCCGGGCCCCTCTCAGCAGTACATTACGCAATGGGATGACACATTTCTCCCTGGTTGTCTATTCTCTCCTGCTGTCCCCCCAGGGAGAAATATGAGTGGTGGAGCATCCTGTTTTGCTAGGGCTTAAGGGATTCCCCTCCCACATCTCTCCCAGATTCTGGTTCTAGAACAGCACTTCCAGCTGAGCGGAGATTGTGTGTCTTCCCAGCCATCCTAGCATCTTGCCCCATGGAAAGTTGGTGTGAAGAAGAGGACTGTACCGGGGTGAAAACAGGTGGCTTACAATCGGGAGCGCAGCAGTGGACAGCCCAAGTCAGTGCCTGTCTCCACAGGTCCTACACATGCTGCCTGGTGTTGGAGCAGAGAAGAAGTGGCCTTGTGCTCCTTGGCATTTCTTTTCTAATGTGCAAACTTTTCTTTAGCAAAAAGAATTACAAGAGCAGCTCCAAAATAATGAAGTTAGGCCTTAGGGAAGAATCTAGACATGGCAGCAAGCCAATCCTCCCCTCCCCAGTCCCTACGAGGAGACCAGGACCCCTGGAGAGCGGGTCTTGGTGCCTGTCCTCACCCATCAAATGGATTCGGTGCAGGTGGATGCTGTGCTTCTCCTAGAACTCCTGCTCCCGAAAGAGGTGACGGGTGAGGAGAGCTCCGTGTGGGGAAGGGGCATTGGCCATGTGCTCCCCAGCCCAAAGGACAGGAACAACCCCCTGCCACTCCATGCTCCTCCCCTGCCCTGCCCTTGCTCCACCCACACCCCACCTCTTCTGCTTCTGCTTTCCCCACTATGGTACTGCCATTGAGTGTGGGGAGGGGGGTGGTGCAGACTTCTGCTGCCAGGGCCTGCCCTCTGGCCTGGCTAGTTCCCCCTCATCCCACCAGCTGCTGACTGGTCCTTCAGGGGTCTGCACCGCTCCTCCCTTGCACTCAATGGCAGTGGCAGGGAAAGTGCAGCAGGGTGGCCCCAGCTCATGCAGCTCTCCAGCCACGCAACTAGTGGGGGGGGAAGCGGCGCGACAGTGGTCACAGAGCAGCATGAGCTGGGATTGCCTTGCTGCACTTTCCCCACCACTGCCAGTGAACGTGTGTGTGTGTGTGTGTGTGTGTGCGCGCGCGCACACGCGCGCACAGATGCCTACTGCCGGCACTGGCCCTCCAGCCTCGCTAGTCCCCCAGGCCACTTTGGGGTGAGGCTTGGGGCCTCGCTATTCCCCCCAGCTGGCTGCCGGCCAGCCCCTCCCGCCTTGGGGGAGGGAGGAGCCTGTGACTCTTCGCGCACCTCCGCACGTTGCCCCTGGGCCTCCTGGCCTTTCATCTGAAGCTGCTGGTTCAGCTCTGTGTTGCTCTCCGGGGTGAGGAAGGCCTCCTTGGCAGTGCTCTCCTTCAGCATCCCAACCATCATGCAGCACCTCAAACGGCCAGGCCGCGGCAGCTCAATGACTTCAAGGCCATGCCATGCTGTTCTTGCCAGAGCCCATTGAACCCAAACCGTGTCAGCATCCGAGCTTTGCCAGTGGAAGGAGCCACCAGCCTGGTCTTGCTCTTAGATTTGTCCACAATTTTCCCTCCCATTCTGCGCATGACCCACATGCCCCCTCACTCCATGACTTTATGCCAGCCACAGGACACTCTCCCCAGAGGTTAACACTCTGCCATTTCTTTTCAGGCAACCCCCTCTCCCCCAGCTTGGTATGACTTCATCCACAACACTCTCAGTGCCTCTGAGCATCCTCCTACCCTGTGGAGACAGCCCCCTGCTGGCTTCACACTGCAGACCAGCATAGAGACTCCCCATATGGCTCTTATTGCTCCTTCTTATATTCCCATCATGCCCAGCAGCCTCAAAGGGGGATAGGGAGGTTAAACATAAGGAAGGAAGGAAGGGTAGCAGCCTGGCCTAAGTTTTCTAGCACAAGGAGATGGGTTGCCTCAGGGGATAGTTAATAGACTATGGTGCCTTTTATCCCAAGGTCATTGGTTCAAATCTGGTCCCAGTCAGCTACAACAAAGGTATTATGTGACATGAATTGCTGGTCTCAAGTCCAGTTCCTAGTACAAGCCCATGCATATTATTTAATAGGTACATCTACACAGCAGCCTTATTTTGGAATAACTAACATTATTCTGAAATAACAGTGCACATTTACACTGCCAGCCTTTATTTCGAAATAATGTCAAGCTGGAGGACTTTTTACTCTGACTCCTGTAACCCTCATTTCATGAGGGGTAAAAGAAGTCGGAGGAAGAGTGCTCTTCCTTGGACTTCCTGCTGTGTAGACAGCGCCAAAAGCCGAAATACACTATTTCAACTTCAGCTATGCAGTTGACGTGGCTCCAGTTGCATAGCTTAGTTCGACTTTAGCCCTACTGTGCAGATGTACCCTAACTGGCCTCCTTACAGCAGATTGAACAGAAAGGCCAAGAACTGAATGGTGATGGAGGTTTTCTATCATCCCTGGAGCCCAGCACTGCAAAGGCCAGCAGGAGAAAAATTTGCCTCTCCTCTGCCCCGCTTCACTTTTCCAGCATTGTCAACCGAACACTGAATTTGCTTTCACAGAAAGATAACCTGGAGCTCTGTCTCAAGTTCCCATCACCTTGTGGGCAGAAACCCAAAAATCTAGAACATATGATTCCCCCACTGAATCTAAAACCATCTCTGTGTTTTAGAGCATGCACAAGTGAAGCATGCCAGACCTCACCTGGATATACCTATTAGCCATGTTTGTACAGTGCCTAGCATCGGGGGGGGGAGGGGGAGGCCTAATGCCTGGCACTGACTGCTAGGCACTACTACCACAGTGTAAATAATAATATATGCTTTGCTGGTATGGCTGTTTTGGTGGAGTGACACTTCTAGATCTCAGAGGGATTACATCATGTTTGTTACCATCACAAGCTGCTTTCCAAATAAAAGCTATACAAAAGCGTCATCATGTCAACACTTCTGTTAAAAGAGTCGAGTTTGCATTCACTGCCACAATAGAGCAGGAAAGTCGCTTGATGAAAACAAGAGGATGCACCGCAAGGCAGCCAAGCTATGTTTGCAAGCCCCGCCGACAGCCCCAGTCCTGTCCTTTGAATAGGCTGGGGAACAACGTGTTGTGAACCTGACTTACTTTTGTGGCTAGCAGCTGATGGCATTGGGGTAGACAGGACCCAGTTGAATGCCCATAAAATGGATTATTTACTGAAGCTGCCAGACAGATAAGATTCTGTAGCTCTCCCTCTCTTCCTTTCCCGGACTGACTAGAGTTGATCCGAATATTTCTAAAACTGTTCAGAAAAATCTTTAGTCTATTTTCCAACCAGCTTTATTAAAAACAGAGGGTCTCCCTAAGCCCTGGACTGGAGTATGTGCTCACAGAAAGGATTGATGGCTTCACTAGGTCATCAGATTGGATGTAACTAGCTAGTTGTACTTCCCTTCAATAAGTCATGGACCCTCATAGGTAGAAGCTCCGTGGCCTAACAGGTATAATCCATGTGTTTAAAATGACAGGCGCTGGTCTTCGCTGGAAGATATTCTTTGACCCCCAACATTTTATATCACAACTACTCCCATCTAGAAGCAAAGCTGCACACTGTCGTGTAGAAGTTCATTGCTAATGTGGTCCTTTACACATTGACTCTAATTTAAAAATAAAAGATGGCTTTTCTGAGCCATTGATTGCCATTTCAACCAGTGATAATTCTAAGGAAATTGGTCATTACCACTGTTGATGACCATTAGAGCACTGACCTGCTTCGACTTTGCTGTCAGCTTTAAATATCAAATTGGTAATTAACTATTCCTCCTAACAACCCTCTGTTGTGATCCTGGGAATTCTCCTGGAAAGGAGGCTCTGAACTGGATCATTATCAGAGCTGGTCATTCATCAGTGGTTAAAGTCAAGATTCTGTACTGATGGGTGTGCATGTGATATCATTAGCTTGGTGGGTGATTTTACCTCTGTGGCACCTTTCCATTTCAATAAGCAGCAACAGACAGTGGTATGTGATTGAGAAGGAGAGGTTCTGCATGTTCTTATTCCCTGCAGCAAAGCATCAAACCATCATCCTCACAGCTGTGATGATTTTAAACCAAAACAAGCAAGCAAGGAGATGTATCTTCAGGCTGAATCTCCACACTAGCAAAAAGTGTGGAGTCATCCTTGTAAAGCAATGCCAAGTACTGCACGGAGCAGGTGAGCGTTACTTGGAAGATGGTCTTGCCCTTCACGTCCCAGGGCATTTTATGATGCCAGAGAGAGGATACTTTGTAACAAGATTGCTATGCTGGAATGCTGACAAAATAATACGAAATCTACCCTTCTACTTCATGCCAAGGGAAAAGAATGACTCACAGTAGTGAGAGCTTATAAGAGGCCCCTCTGAGACACTAGAGATCCCCAGTCACAGGTTAACTCAGCATAGAGAGACATTTAGTATCGTTAATCCAAAAATCAAAGGGAAAGAACTGATTATAGGGATAAGGACTGCACCAACCCAACTACCTGCATGATCAGGATCTCGGCCGTAATCTAGGCACCACAGATTTATGTCCTAGTCTCTGCTTTGCTGCTGACCTTTTGAATGACTTTGATCCTTCACCATCTCTCTTCCCCAGTTTCCTTCTCAATTGCAAAGGATGCATTAATATGGTAGGTGAACATTTCTCCTCTCAAGTCTTCTTTAAGAGGCCACTGCTGGTGAAAGCCAAGTCTTAAGGAAGGGAGGGAGAAGAGTATAGTACTTTTAAGGCAACAGGAATGGAAAGAATATAGTCTCAGGGGGAGGAGAAAGTATGGAGTGCAATGCATCACAATATGTTTAGCCAAGTCACATAGATTAAAGCTGTAAAAATTAGCATAGTTGAGCCAGCACTAAAACCAAACAAAACCAACGATGGAATTCCAGCTTGCCATCTCTGCCACCCACCCGGCTCACCTTGAGAACCACAAGCCAACCCGTAGTCTAATAGTGACCTCTGTGCTGTAGAGCCCCCAGCACAGTGGGTCCTAACCCTACCGGGGACCTATATTACATTATATCAATGCTGGGTCCTTTCCGTTGTGGCCCTCTGGAAGCCCTCCCTCTCCACCACATTTCAACAGAACCAAAATCTTGCCCCAAGCTGCTCCTAGTTCCAGTGTTCAGCAACCAATCTGGATGGCAGGGCCTGCCCCCTGCCTGTATAATGCTGTCTTCCCCTTTTCCTCAACACTCTGCTTCTTCCCTATCAATTCCTCCTTCTTTTAGTAAGGCTCAGCCTCCTCTCCCAGGGCCCAACCAGATTTTCACACCAGTTAGGCTCATTGGCACCAGGCTCAGCATGTTCCCCAGTTTTGACCACAAATTGTCAGTTAAGAGTCCTGCTGCTCCACCCCCCACAAAGAGAAAAGAGTTAAAATGACTCAAGCCTGCCCCCAGGGCCGTACTGGCCCAGAGCTGAGGTGTAGGTCATGGTTCCAAAAGTGGCAGAAGTTTGCACCATGAGTGTAAACTCCTACTGTGGTTTTTCTAATGGCTGTAATAATAATAATAATAATAGACATGTTTCTGTCCCAAAGTGCTTTGCAAGCTTTCACCCCCACAGCATTCAAGTACCATTATCCCCATTTTACAGATGGGAGGGCTAGAGTGCCCCTCTGAATGGCCAGATTTTAAAAACCACTGAGGGTGCCACATTCAGGGCCAGAGTTCCAGAAGGGCACGGCTCCCAGTTCGGCGCCAACATAAGCAGTCAGCTTTTCACCAGAGTGCAGGCTAGGAAATGTGCACATTATTCTGGTTGTTTTGTCAGCCCCTCCCTGCGCCTGCTGGCCTGTTTGCCTCATGCACCTGATAGGTAATGTCTTTTTGACAGTAAGCGCTGCAGGGTAGGGATGGTCATTACTCAGTCCTGGCAGCTCTTCCACCTTGACTGTGAGCCTAAGAATATTTGAAGGGGCTGTTAAAGTATCAAGAGCCTCGAGTCTTGTTATTAGTATAGAACTGCTCTTGTTTTTAAGTGAAAGCTGATTTTCTAGCTCTCATGGTTGCCAAAAACAACTTGAAAGCATTCTCCTGGGCGGTACCTAAAAAGCCAAACCATGAGACAAAATGCACCTAGTATATACAGACAGACTGATGTTTAATCTCATGATTTTGAAGCTACTTCCATTATTTTTAGTTTTTTCTGTAGACGCTCCCTTCCCTGGACTGATTGCCTCTCCCTTCTGCTCCCTCACCCCCCCCCCCCACCCCATCTCCTCACTTCCACCTCCCTCCACTTGCCTCTCCCCTATTCCCCATGGACCTCTTCTTTCTCCCCACTTCCCTGCCCCTCGCCTTGTCTAATCTCACCTCACCAGCCCTCCCTCCCCAAACATGCACACACAAAGGTTGTGTCTACACAGCAGCATTATTTCGGAAAAATGTCTGTTATTCCAAAATAACATAGTGAGCATCTACACAGCAAACCCTTTATTTTGAAATAAATTTGAAATAATGGGCTTCTTACTCCAACTCCTATAACCCTCTGTGATGGGGCACCGATGCCCCGCACTCTGAGCTGCTTGAAGTCAGCCATGTATACAGCACGGGAAGCCAGGTACGCGGCTTGTGCGGTGTGCTCACGCGCCGCGAGCCAATTCCGCCACTCAGAGACCACGGAAACCAGGAGCTGCAGCCGTAGCGTGGCCGCATCGGAAATGGCGAAGGCATAGGGGGTGGAACCTGGGAGATGGCACAGGAATGACATCGGGGAGGGACGGGGGAGCGTTGGGACGGAGAGCAGACAGTTCAAGAGGGGAGAAACAGATGGGAAGGGGGGGGGGGGGGAAGGAAAGGCACGAGATGTGAAGGAGGCACGACAGATATTGGGAAGCTGGGGCGGGAGACTTACGGCTGGCAGAAGCACCGCTGAAGGAAGGGGGAATGGACGGTACGCCACCAGAAGAAAATGAGGAGAGGAAGCAGCCCAGGGTGGGGCTTGTAGTTAACACCCACGGGCTGGCGCATTTTGGCAGGAAGCCCTGCCAGCTGGGCAGAGACCACAGATAGTCACTGTCCTCAGGTCTCTGGGCTGGGGCCTGTGGGTGAGGGTGGGTCCAGGCCCCCCTCTCCTCGCTGCCTAAGGCAGGAGCACTGTATCCATTGCCATCTCGTCAAGAGTTATATGGACTGTTACGAGAGTCGGTAAAACATTAAAAACCACGATGTGAACCAGACTAGGGGACTCACGGATCGAGACTAAGGGAAGGGGGGGGGGGGAACAAATGCACTAGGGAATAGGGGGGGGAAAATCAATGTACTTGTTAACACCCTCATTGTCTGAGGAGTAAAGGAAGTCAAGGGAAGAGGGCTCTATTTCGAAATAGCTGCTGTGTAGACATCTCCAAAGGCTGAAATAAGCTATTTTGAATTAAGCTATGTGATTAGCGTCACTCAAGTTGCGTAGTTTATTTCGAGTTTAGCCTTGCTGTGTAGACATGTCCAAAGCTGAAATACCTAACAAAAATGGTAGCCCTAACATGCTATTTATTGATTGTCACACTATTCACTCTGCCTCTATGGCCTGCCCCTTCCCTCTTCGGCCTTTGTCTGTCTTGTCTATTGAGACTATAAATGCTTTAGGGTAGGGACAGTCTTTTACTCAGTTTACATAGCTTAATGGGCCCTGTTGGCACACTACAATGGGCCTCCCTAGGCCCTACCACAACACACAATGCATAATTCCAGAGGCTGCTGCAAAATAAATGTTAAATGATAACAACCACACCATGGCAAGTAGCCACATTAGTGCAAAGCTAAAGGGGTAACAAGGAAAACCCTAGTCTGCACAAGTTGAGCTCATTCCTGCTGGAAACCAGAGTAAAGCCAATTGTGCAAATAGCAGCTTTCCTTGTCTACACTTGAGGTTTGCCCCCATGTTCATGGTGGACCAGGAATGATTCTAAATAGAGACGAGGCCTTAGAACCAGATTTAGAATTCCAGGAGGTCTTGCCTTTTATGCTCAGACCCCATAGGACATGTCCACACAGCAGCGAGCTTTCCAGACTGGCTCAACAGACTCGGGCTCACGGGAGCTCACACTGTGGTGCGAACAATGGCTGTGCGGACATTACTCTTTGAGGTTGTCAATCGGAAGCCCATCCTCCCCCTGCTTCCTAGGCTTCTGTGCCCAAACTGCAGCCTGATTCACAATGCCCACACTGCTATTTTGAGCCCGGTAGCACGAGCCCCTCAAGTCCGAGTCTGTCACCCTAGCCTGGGAGACTTACTGACGCAGGCTGTGTAGAGATTCCCAGAGATGCCAGTGGTCAAGTTCTGCTTTCCAAGGGGAGAGTCCAACAAACTCTGAAACTCACTTGATGGCAGGTATGCTTTACTGTGACTACAGGGTGTGCTCTCAGCTGGAGCAGGCATGCCAGAGCATGGATCCCAAAGCACCCTGTAGCAGGGTATGCTTCCATGCAAGCTAGCTCTCTGAGCAATGGCCATAGGCTCCAAGCAGGCTTCAGAGCACTGCTGATGTTGCAGTGTTCCAGGACCTGAGCTAGCCAAAGCAGACCTAGCTCAGGTATGTCTCCTTGAGATGCAGTCACAACCATTGGAGACAGGGCACTGGACTAAAAGGCCCCTGGATCTTTCTTCCCATGGCAGCTCCTTTGTTCCAAGCTCTGTTAGTTTGTCATGTGAGTGTCATTGCAGAGGCACTGCCAGGGTTGTACAGCTGGAAAGTGGAGGGGGGTTTTGGCCTGACACCCATGTGGCTCACAAGAGGCATTCGCCCAAATCAGCTTCCTTGCGTTGTTTTCCCACTGGCATTTCACCAACCACAGGGTCCAGCTGATTGCAACAAATGGAGCTCTGATCTCCTGTTAATGGCAGATTGCCATCTGCTGATGAACAGAAAAAAAAAAAAAAAAAAACCACCATGAAAATCACAGAGCAAAGAGGCAGGTTAGCACAAGGAGATCACATTCTACCTAATGCAGGAAAAAAACATTTCCCCATCTCTTCACTAAGTGTGATTCGCCCAGTCCATCACTACAGACTGCTGCCACTCACACATTAGAAGGAAATTACCTTACAGGACATGTATGCTGTTATTAGTAAATGTAATAATAAGTGATGGGCCCAGTCAATCTGTCCATTTCAGATTGGGCCTCCCAATGGTCCAAAACTGATATCTGGAGCTGGGATTTTGGATGAAGTCAATGTATGACAGAACTAATAAAGGAATCATTGTGTAGTATGTGAAACCCTCTTCAGTTTCAGAAACCAGGCACTAGAGGTTACTTGGTTGGGAATGAGCATCAGGTGATGCTTTGCTAAATGGATCCCGGTCCATGTTCTAGAGAACAAATATCCATCTCTCAAAAAGCACCATCCAAAATAGCAAGTTGTGTGTTACTCATTGACAGTCATAGCGTAGAGGCCAAGAGATACATGGCCCATAGTGCCAGAACCATCGTAAGTCCCATGGAGATGGTCTCTTCAGGAAGATTCATGCAAGTGCCCCCCATCTGGCCCGCACTGCCTCACTTTGTTAGCTGAAAGCCTCTTTGGCAACTCAGCCCTCCATCCAAGTCACACCCTGTATATCACAAGCCCCTTCTGGAGTATACTTCCAACAGGGGCCCATCCCAGTGTCCTCTGAAGAGTGTCTCTCAGTTCAGTCCATTCTCTCAGTTTGTTGCTCCACTCCAACCAAGAGTGGTGCCTCCAGGGTTCCTCCTCCTGGAGACAACTCCATTGCCCTTACCTTACAGCTTTACCTTCAAGTCCATAGGTCTCTCAACAGCTCTCTACTGGGAGCTGTCCATTGTGCTGCTGCTCCCTCAGCCAGCCAGTTACCCCCCCTGGTCTGCTCTCCTTCAAAGCACCACTGCAACTGACTGCTACTGAGCTTTGCATCTCCTTTTCTAGGCCTCCCTGGCCCCTGATTGGCTGTTGTTTTTTTCTGTCACCACTCTAGTCTCCTGGAGGACTTTTCTATGGTCATTTCTAAGCTAAGAGCCTTGTCTGACCCTTCACAGGGTGTTTGGGTTTGTGGTTTTAGCTCAGACCCATTTCTATTTCTAACTCTTCATGCCTTCCTTGAAACCTTTTTTTTGGGGGGGGAGAAGGGGAAGGAAGGGGGTGACTTTTCCATTGTACTTCTAAGCTACATTTATTAGATGTTGTTCTCAGCTCGTGTGTTTAAGAACAGCAGTGACGCAACAAAATGGCATGCTAACTAAGTTTATCACAGAAATCGCCAACACATGCAGCATCATCTTTCCACTGACTTCCAACTTGCCTCATCATTTACACCTGTGTGATCTGGGTGTAAACCAGTGATGGGAAACGTAGGCTAGTGAGTGGATGATCCTCCATCTCAGTGGGCCACAAGCTTATCATGACAGAGATGGTCTCCAGGGATGGGGTAGTTTTGCTAATGCATATACACCCCTAGAATTGTCAAGGGGTGCCAGTTGAACCATAGCAGCGCTTTGATTGGCTGAAGAGGGAGTGCACGGCTCTCACAATCAATCTTGTGTGCAACCAGCATGCACCTCACTTCACATGCCCATCACTTTAGTAATACTGTAGTGCGAAAAAAAACATCGATGGAACCAGCAGAATCTGGCAACCTTGTGCATGGACAACTGTAAAAAAAAGGTCTCACATAGACTCCCAATGGGCCATAGGTTGCCCATTACTGGTGTAAAGACTACCAGGATTTTTACTGGTTCCCCAAGAGGACTCAAAGGGGCAATCAAGCTGAACTGCCATCCCATTGCTTCATGGCAATGTATAGTAACCTGGCTCCAAATTATCATAAGTTTGGGTCATTTTAAGTGGTAGAAACTACCTACAAGCCCAGCACTGAGCTGGCTGTGTTTGCGTGGGACAGATGCTAAAATTCTTGTTCGATTCTTGTTGAAGCCAAAGTTGCTTGATTAAAGACAGAGGAAAAGCAAGGACCTTAGGACTTAGAATACTAGAACTGGAAGGGACCTCGAGAAGTTATCAAGTCCAGTCCCCTGCACTCATGGCAGGACCAAGCACTTTCTAGATTAGGGATATGAATGGGTAACTGCTAACCAGTTACCTGGAAAGCATCAACCTTAATGGGGTGACACTTATAGAATCATAGAATACTTAGAACTGGAAGGGACCTTGAGAGGTCATCAAGTCCAGTCCCCTGCCCTCACAGCAGGACCAAGCACCATCTAGATCATCCCTGATAGATGTCTATCCAACCTGCTCTTAAATATCTCCAGTGATGAAGATCCCACAACCACCCTAGGCAGTTTATTCCAGTGTTTAACTACCCTGAGAGTTAGGAAGTTTTTCCTAATGTCCAACCTAAACCTCCCTTGCAATTTAAGCCCCTTGCTTTTTGGCCTATCATCAGAGGCCAAGGAGAAAAATTTTTCTCCCTCCTCCTTATAACACCCTTTTAGACACTTAAAAACTGCTCTCATGTCCCCTCTCAGTCTTCTCTTTTCTAAACTAAACAAGCCCAGTTCCTTCAGTCTTCCCTCATAGGTCATGTTTCCTAGACCTCTAATCATTTTTGTTGCTCTTCTCTGGACTTTCTCCAATTTCTCCACATTTTTCTTGAAAAGTGGTGCCCAGAACTGGACCCAAAACCCCAACTGATCCTTAATCAGCTCAGAGTAGAGTGGACATTTGACCCAATGTGTTTTAAAGCAGCAATGTTTTCCAGTGATTTCTAGATGAACTCCTCTTTTTTCTTTTTTTGAAGTCATTCACCTTTTTGAGTTTCAAAGCGCTGCTTGTTCTGTCTTAAATACCCTTATATATTTCATAATGTGGAACTGGAGTGATAGTCTTTCCATTTTCTGATGGGTCTGATTATGGAGAAAACAGTATCATCTTGGTATTTGTATAGCTGCATGCCACTGCAAAGGAAAATATCAGAATTAGACTCTTCCTTTTCTCACTGGGCAAACTCTGTCTCTCCCTCAGAAGCCCAAGAAATACAGCCTGTGATCTTAAGTCCCTGTAAGTTGGTAACAGCTGCTAAGGAAAGATTTGAGGAAGACTATCTGTCATAAGTGAGAAAGGCCTGAGCTCGAGAGGCGTTCCTGGAGTTAAAATGGCTGACCTTGCTATGTGGCTCATTGCCACAGGCCCTCACTGCCAGTTCTTATTTCCTTAAGTGCTGGTTTTGCTCTTCCACATTAAGAAAGTCCCATGTTCCATTTAGAGACCAAAGTGCATAGCTTCTGCTGCGTCCTGAATTATTTAAAAGCAACATGAGGTGCCTTCCGGAAGGGAAGGGGGAGATCCCTGCCACTGAACCCCAGATGTGGTTTTGATGGCATGGCCTGTTTAAT
Source organism: Pelochelys cantorii (assembly GCA_032595735.1). NCBI lineage: Eukaryota > Metazoa > Chordata > Testudines > Trionychidae > Pelochelys > Pelochelys cantorii. The sequence goes on along the minus strand of CM064338.1, from coordinate 34,377,508 downwards.
TTACTTATATAACCTCAAGACTGTGGTGTCTGAGGCCCACATCTTCAAAGGTACTTAGGCACCAAAGTCCCATTGATGCCAATGGGATTTGGATTCCTTTGAGGATCAGGGTGCCTAACATACTTTAGTGCTAGAGAAAGAGAATGTTCTTCAGGGAAGAGACAGCATTTTCCTTTGCTTTTAGGGGCCCTGATCTTGACTGGACTCTCTAAGCACTATCAACAGTGCTATTATTAATAATAATCACAACTGCTAAATAACTGTGTGTTCTAGTAGCCTGAATACTGGCTAGGAAGTCAGAAACTACAGAGTTGTAACATCTCCACTGTCATGTGTTCCCTCTATGAGCTTAGACAAATCAATTAGCCTCTCTACCTCAGTTTTCCCATCTGTAAAATGGGGATAATGATTGTACTTATCACTTAGGTGATTAAAGCAATCCAGATGATCAAATCCTCAATACCCTGTAGTAATTAGGGTGATTTTGAACAATGGGGCTAGTCATCTTTTCCTTCTACCATGGAGCTGTCCATGTGGACTAGAATACAAGACCAAGAGGTCAGCCAACATTCAATAGCCTCATATGAGAAGCAAGTTACATCTTAATATATCTCATTTATATCAAAGGCAGCAGCTGCACAGACATCCTACAGCTTAGAAACCAGAGAGAATTTCAGCTAATTGTGGTTCAGAGCAATTACCAAAACCATATAATGTTCCCTTACATAATATTTATTTATTTGATTCTGTCCTCACTAAAATAACAGCAGTAAATAATTTTCATTCCTATGGCATCCTTCACCAGGAGGTGCTTTGCAAAGCGGACTCTCTTTGCCTGTTGCTGAAATGCAGCCATTTCTAGGTAGAACCTGTCTCCAGAGGTATAAACTGAAAAACAAAGTTGAGTGGATTGCATCACAAAAATCTTCCCACGCCTGTCTCCACTAAGCAACCATCAAAGGCAGAAAACTGCCCTCGTATTGCATCAATGATGCAGACCCCATTCCTGCTAGCAAGAATTTTCTGTGCTGAAGGAGGTGGTGTTGATTCCCTAGCCACTAACTTCAATGGCTGCAGCAAAAACAATCAACTTTATGTCAGTTCAGCCTTTTGAGATGTAGAATAAGGTGCTCTGGAGGGCAAAGCACATTATACAACCTGGAAGGCCCGGCTCCTTTTCATCCCTCCCCACACTTCCCCTCTTGCTTTGCTCCCTCTCTCTCTCTCTTTCTTTCTCCTTTCTTAAGTTCCTTTTGTGGGGTTTCCCCATTCTCTCCAGTAGTGAAAAGGACAAGTTTCCTCCTCCTTTTTTTTTTCATTCTTTTTCAGTATTGTGTCTGTAAAGGCTAATGGGGCTTTCAAAGAGTTGGGGTCCTGCCATGCCTCTTTGTTGACTGGCTCTGCATTGTGCTTCCCAAGCAGTGCAGGTGCAAAGGGGTTTTGTCTGGGTGTTATGTGCACACTAATTAGGCAGAGGGAGGGGAATGGGGACAGAGGCAACAGCATTCCTTGGGGACATACAGTCAGGTTACACAGGAACCAGATTAGCTCAGTCTGGGTTTGATTTGGGTCCTCTTCAACACAAAGGAAATACTTTGACTTGAATGATGCAGGATCGAGTCCTGTTTGGAAAAAACCTGACTTCCTTGCTATGTTTCTATGCATTTCATGAACACTTCCTCCCCAGGAGTCATTTGTACCTTAATTTTAGGAAAGTTTTGATACAAGTCCACCTGACATTCTCATAAGCAAACCGGTCTAGATGAAATTACTATAAGGTGGGTGGAAAACTAATTGAAAGACAATATTTAAAGAGCAGTTATAAATGATTTGTTGTACAAGCGGGGGGACATGTCTAGTGGAGTCCTGCAGGGGTCAGTCCTGGATCCAGTACACTTCAATATTTTCATTAATGACCTGGATAATGGAGTGGAGACTGTGCTTACAAATGTGGCAGATGACGTATAGCTGGGAGGGTTCGCTAGCATTTTGGAGGATTCAAATTCAAAATGACTTTGTGACTGTCTACTGAAATTCATCTTGTTGATTTCAGATCAATTGCTCAATTTGTCAAAGTGCTACACTTAAGAAGGAAAAATCAAATGCACAACCACAAAATGGGGAATAACTGACAAGGTGCTATAAGTTATTAGTGTAAGTAGTTAGCGTACGGCAGAGAGGCCTATGAGATTTAGCAAAAATAAATTTGGGCAGCAGTGACTCTAAGACACAAGAGGGCATCGTATGTTATTTAGCAATATGTAGTTTTGCTGAGATCTTGCATAAAACGTGGTTGCATAACTACAAGAATTCAGCTGATACCAGTTTAGGTGTTTTCAGATGGGAAAACTAGCAGACATAGAACCACAACATTGCCATATTAACCAGTTGATATATTTGCTACTAATTTGGGGATCATTAATATAGTATCCTACATAATAAGAACATCCCAACGTTATTAGGGTAGGAAGTTAGTTATGGGAAATGAAGCAGATCTCTCCTATGAATATTCATGGCAGTTCCTATAATAGGCCCAACAACAATGTTGCTGGGAGATCTTGACCAAAGGAGTTGGGGATCTTTAAAAAAGGTGCATCAGTTAAGGGGTATAGATGACCTAATCAGATGGAAAAAGTTGCATGCTGGGAAGTAATTCCTTGCTTCCAGTCACCCCTAAGTGACTTATTCCTGCCCCACCATGCATAGTCATTCCCAAAAGACAGTGCTGTAGACCTGAGGTGTCCAGCTAGTTCTGAAGCAGGCTACTGCTTTACCAAACTAGCCACACTCAACCGGCCAAATTAGTGCTGCCAGGACTGAGCCAGCCTGTCCATGCGCCGGCTCTTAGTGCATCAACCCCCACTGTGGCTCTGCAATACAAACACTAGGTGTCGGCGCACAGTCATCTGTCTCAGTTCCAGCTCGCACCAGGACCTGGCATCAACCTCACTGCAGCTCTACACTACAAGTGTTTGTAGTGCAGAGCTGCAGCAGGGATAGTTGCTGGGCCAGGCAGGAGCTGGGACTGAGTGGTAGCAGTGCTGCCCCTTATCAATTAATCATGTAGTCAACAACATTTTGGAAACTACATGATTAATGAATTACACGCTTCTTAACATCCCTAGTGAATATGCACAGCACGGATGTAAGCAGCCAAGTGCACACACACAGGCAATATATTAACTGTCAAGGTAACTTGCATCAACAAACACTTGTAGGATACACACGTCCAAACTATAAGGACTGGTAAACTCTAGAATAGGCGTCCATGGAGGTTGTGGTATTCCCATCACTGGGATGATCTAGGTAAACTTGGTCCTGTTTCCATGCAGACAGCTGGACTAGATGACCTCTCAAGGATCTCTTCAAGCCTTCATTATTGGAGCTGAAAATAGAGCAAGACCTAGTATTTGCTATAATTCCCCTATCCAGGAACAGAAGTATTAAGAGACCAGATATCACGCCAAGAATGGCTTCGAGAAATGCAAGCACAAAACAAATAAAAGAAACACCTATTCTTGAAATATAAAATACCATATGCAGCATGATTTAGGGCAGGTTTACACACACTGAAATAACTAAACTGGCTGTAATTCACAATTTATGTTATTTATGTTATTTCAGTGTAAGCCTGAGTGCAAACACTTATTTTGAGATAAAAGTGTCCTATTATGATTTAGCTAAGTCAATCAAAAAGATAACAAACTCAAATGGAACAGGATACTCTGTACCCAAAATAAGAATGCCCCTGTGCAAAAATTGCACCAAAATAGCAAAAGGTGTGAATCACAACCAATTTAGTTAGTTCAGTGCCAGTTGGTGCATAGACCAGCTCTGAACTACTTGGCCTAGGTATAGTTGAGAGCACTGTTTGCCTACACTTGCAATTAAACCATGTTCAGCCCCAAAGCCCCAATTCAGCCACACCCATTACTGATGCAAATTCTCAGCACTGGGTAATTTTTCTAATGTAGACTAGACAGAAGTGCCCAGAGGATGTTGTAAAGAAATGGTGGTGACATTAGAAACATTTGGATATTTGTCAAGTCTTCTGACATGTTCAAGACCAGGGGTTGCATTTGGAACCAATATTAATAATTATTTCATTTCTTATTATACCTTACTCTTCATACAGTGTTTTTCATCATTGCGAGCAAAGCACTTTATAAAGGAGGTTTCTGTTTCTCATCCCAACCTGATTCTAGGGGCATGATTGGCTGTCATGCTCATCAATGCAAAAAGCAGATGTAAAATGCTTTTGTTTTGATCTCGTAGAATTTTATTTAGATTTTGCACCACTTTGCACTGGTTTAAATTACTATATATATTTTGGGACAGCACAGAATCGGAGAAGTGTGGCAATGAAAAAAAAACCCTCAAAACCCTAAAAGGAATGGTTCCAAAAAGTCAGAGCAACTTTTTTGATCTACAAAAGCAGTTCATTATGTGTTGAGTTTGAGACAAAATTGTCGGCTACTTTTTTAATTGATCTGAACTTCTTGGGACTTGCCTCGCAAACTTAAAGACACATTTTCAGAGATTATTTCCGTGGGAGTTTTTCATAAAGTTTCAGGCAACAAAAATGTTCCTGGCAACATTTTCAACTCTGTGTCCCAGAGACACTTAACTGTACTTAATTCAAGTTTAATAGGCTGCGATTATATTATATAAATACCAGCTGAACTGATTATTTAAGACATGGTTATAACTGTTTAACAACTATGCTATAGACTGTTATATCTCAATAAATGTATGTTTTCCAAAAACCACCTGGTATTTTATTTAATATTGCATAATTTCCTTAATATGATCATTCTTTTGCACTTCTGAAGCATGGTTTGGAATCCAATGACAGTGGATACCTATAAGAATCTCTGATACCTATAAGGATCATATTGAGCAATTATTGCCTTATTTGGAATTTATCTTGGCCAAATGCCAAGTCAGGCAATTACATTCTACCCCTCCAAGGGTATGTCTAGACATCAAAGTTAATTCGAAATAACAGCCCTTATTTCGAATTAACTTTCCTAGCATCTACACAGGCAAACCGCTATTTCGAAATAAAATCAAAATAGCGGGGAACTTATTTCAAATTTGGTAAACCTCATTCTACGAGGAATAACGCCAAATTCAAAACAGCTAACGTGAAATAAGCGCTGTCTAGATGCTTATTTCGAAATAGGGGGCCTCCAGCCCTTCCCAGTTTCCCCTGGTGGCCACTCTGGGCCAAACCAGGAAAACCCCTCTTCTCTCCCCCAGCCCCGGAGCCTTTAAAGGGCTAGACTCTGGCCACAGTGCATGTGCCAGTTACAGGCCTGCCAGCACAGAGCCAGCAGTCACTGACCCTGACCCAGTGGCCCCAGTATGAACCAGGCAGCCAATGCCAGCCAGCTGTCCACCACCCAGTCCCCCAGCTCCCAGGAGCCAGCCAGGGTCCAGAGACGGCAGGCGCCCTCCTGGGCTAGTGTGGAGATCATGGACCTCATTGAGGTTTGGGGGGAGGCCTCCAATGTCCATGATCTCCACAGTAGATGGAGGAACGCAGCCGTGTACAGCCTCATAGCTGCCACCATGGCTACCAAAGGCCACATACGCACCCAGGAGCAGGTGCGCATGAAAATTAAAGAGCTGCGGCAGGTGTACTCCAGGGCCACACGGGGCAGCTCCCCAACAGGGGCAGACACCTGTCCCCATTTTGACGCCCTGGACTGCATAATGGGGGGGGCGGGACGGTCCGTGCCACCCTGGGGGGCAACGATCCAGGAGCAGACGACCCTGAAAAGGGCATGGAGGAAGAGCCGCAGGAGCCGCCACGGAGGGTGCCACGCCGCCAGGACCCCCGAGCTGTTCCAGCAGCTGAGTCACCAAGGTCATCCGGGGAGGCCACAACATGTGAGTGCCATCACTGTCCCCTTCCTGGGAGGGGGGTGGGGAGGGAGACCAGTGACTGCGCGCATGGGCCTTGCTTACCATGGATCACACAGCAACCTGTGCACGGGCAGGTGGCTCCAACTGCCTGCCACACAGGGGCCTTGGCCTGATAGCCGCACACATGTGTGAAGAGACATGACATGCTCCTGACCCCGAGGCAGGACACAGCAGGACGCCCTCCCTTCACAAGTCCCCTCTACACAGAGGCAGGGGACATTTCTCCCCCTCCATCTCAGCCGCACTATACACAGCACAGGGGAATGGGTGCAGTCTCGGGGCAGCTCCCACTCCCAGGGATAGCAGGACCTTCCGACCATGGCCTCTGTGCAAGCACATCAGCTCTGACGGTGCAGGACACGGTCATCCTCACCTCGCAGAGGGGGGCTGGGCTTCACCCACTGTGTCCCCAGGGAGAACTGACCACTTCTCTTGTTTCTCCACAGCTGCACCAGCTGCATGTGCAGGGCGCACCACCCCGCCTGGGACATCCTCCCACACCCGAGGGCTCCACAGATCCATCCGAACACTGCAGGGGTACCAACAGCAGCACCTGAGAGTCCTGCGAGCCCTGCATCGCACCTTGGAGCACTGGGTGCAAGACGATCGGGAGTTCCGGTGGGAGCTGCTTGCCCAGGGTCGTGCCATCTGCCAACACCTGCAGACCCTGGTGCAGAGCGTGCTGCCTCATGCCGCTCCAGCGCCTGATGCCTCCCCAGCTACCACTCATTCTCCACTCCTTCTCCCCTTCCCGCCTCTCCCTCCACACCCTCCTCAACCTCCACACCCTCCTCCCCATCCCCCTGGGGATGCCGAGGCCCCCACACCCGCTGTGCTGGGAGACAGTTGGCCCGGTGAGACCCCCACCCCTGAGTTCTGAGCTTCCCCTCCCCCTTGTTTCCCTTGCTTCCCCCTTCCAGCTCTGTCCTCCCAGGTTTCCCCCTCCCCTCTCCCACCCTCTCTTCTCCCCTCTCCTCCCTCCTTTCCCCAGTCTCACCAGAGTTTCATTCCCCCCCCCCCCAGTTTTGTTAAATAAAGAGAGTTTATATTTTTGAAAATACATGTTTTTTATTTGACATTAGGAAGGGGGGCTGGGGGAGGATGGGTAAGTGGAAGGACGTGAGGGAGGAATGAGGCACAAGCCCCCAGTGGGGCAGATCAGGGAGGCTCTTAGTGCTCTTCAGGGTGGATGCTCTCCCGCAGGTCCCTGGACACTGACAGCCCCCCAATGGACCTCCCGATGGCAACCTGCAGAAAGTGCAGCCAGGCTCACAGCAACGCATCCATGAGAAGCACCAAAGTGCCCAGGGGCAGCTCCAGGTCCATGTTGCCGAGTGCCGTGGTGTCCTGAGTGAGGGCAACCAAAGTATGCAGGGACAAAATGCTTTGCTGTCCCTCATCGAGGCAGGCAAGCAAGCACGGACATCTGAGAACTGGCTGCCTGGGGGCAGGGAAGGGTGTCCCTTTAAGCACAGGCCTCAGATAGCCTCAGGCAACAGCCACACAAAGACACTCCTGACCTGATGCCCTACCCCTGACCTGGTTCCGGCCAGCCTTAAATCCGAATCAGTGTCCACTCAGTGTGGACACGGTATTTTGAAATAGAAAAAAGTTATTTCAAACTGCATTTTATGTGTAGATGCGTTATTTCGAAATATCTTATTTCAAATTAGCTATTTTGAATTAAGATATTTTGAAGTAACGCTGTAGTGGAGACATACCTATATATATCCCTTGCAGTTGCAGGTGGATGCAGAATTCTTCAGATCCTGCCCTGAACTGTAATGGTTCTGTGTATTGCTAAACAGCTGCAGTGTTCTACCCCAGAGTTGGCTTCCTTTCAGTAAGTAGGAAGGGATTCTGGTCTAAAAAAGTTTTGAAAGTGCTGTGGGATCCAAAAGGCCCTAGAATCATATGATAGTGTTGTTTAATTATTGTAACTAATATCGCCCTGCCTCACGAGTTTGGAGCTCAGATTCTCAGTGGGAGTCAGGTGCCTAGATAGCTTTGATTATCCTGACCCACCAGTCCTCCCTATACTTTTCTTCTTAAATCCAAGGCAAAGATTCTTGTTTTTCTCTTTGCTTAAGGTGTTACTGGAGCTCTTCTGAATGCATTTATTCACTAGCAGATATCTTTATTGAAGATGTCAGGTGCCTTGAAATGATCAGCACATATAGAAATAAGAGCTTATGTCTGAAAACTGCATCTCTTTGCAATTTTTTGTGAATTGTACGTCAGACTGTTATCAAGCACATTTGTTGAGAGTGGACAATTGAGTAGCCGATCTGTACAGTTTTGGCTATAGCGTTATTTAACCTCAATAAACTCTTCACATTTCAAAGGGTAGTGTGAAAGTAAAAATTATATATAACAATATTTAATTACTTACCAGTGTTATTAATAACAGCTTGGATAACTAACACAAAATGGATTTTAAGGCACAACATTTTAAAAGACCTTGATGTACACACATCTATTTACTTGCATTAAAAGTGAATCTGCATGCTCAGTTAGGCTTCTCAGTATGCAAAGCAGATAACTGATTATTTAATTACCTGAGTACCTACTTCAGTGACCTTGAAAAAATGCAGGCCACTTGAAAACTGGATTTAAAAAAAAAATGTTCACCATTTAAGCTATCTGTAATCAAATTAAAATTAACCTGACCAGTTTCTTTCTCTGACTATTGACAGTTTCACTTTGCTCTTCAGACCCAGTCAGTGGGCAGCAAGAATGCTCAACATTCAATGCCTGCCAGCAAATTGTAAGCACAGTGGAAGGAAGAGTCTATTTTATAACATCATATGTAGCCCAGGATTCGATTTTTTTCAAAGTCCTGTTCTTATTTCTAGTTGATAAACCAGTTTTGCCTTTGATGGTGCTTTGAAGTTCATTCATGTACAATAAGGATCTTTTATGTATTCTACTGGCATGTTATACATAACATTGCACACACAAAAAGACATTTCTACTTGTGAGAAATAAGGAAGATTAGTCAGAAAAAATAGCCTTGGATCCAATGGAGACTTTTCATCCTGTTCCAATCAGTATGTCCTTTTTTCTCCTGTATTGTAGCTCTGCACAATTCCCTACTACAGTAACTATGTATTAATTCGCTATTTCCTGTAGTACACAATTTTTGTTTCCATTCCATAATTCACACTCCCATAACAATGTATTAGCAAAGCCTAAGGTACCAATGAGAAAGGAGAACTATAATTTCTGATTGGTACAGGGAGCTGCTGGACTACAGTGAAACTCTGGAAGCTTCTGTTAGTAGACTATTAGTCAGGCATTTTGAACATATGACAAAATGAACACTGGTGAACCCTCTCAAAAATCTGCCACTCAATGTCCCTGGATTCAGAAAATAGCAGACATGGAACTGAGTGGCTTATGCTTAAAAATGGGTAGAGTGTTGAATCCACCTGGGGTTTTAGATTAAATATTTACAAAGAAATTCCTTCAGACAGACTTTTATAAGATCAGGTGAAAATACTACATGCTCCAAGACAGCATGGAAGTCAGCATGTTGGGCCTGTTTCCAATCACTGAGGAAATGCTATATACTTTTATTATTAACTGTTCTATTTATAGTACCCGAAATCTGAAGGAGTTCCTGCTGACATCTAGGGTATGTCTAGACTACATGGCTCCGTCGACAGATCCATGTAGATGAGTTTACTAGACATAGGAAAATGAAGCGGCGATTTAAATAATTGCCGTTTCATTTACATCAAAATGGCCGCTGCGCTGTACCGATCAGCTGTTTGGCGGCACAGCGCGGTAGTCTGGACGCGCCGCAGTCGACAAGGAAAGCCCTTGTCGACCACTCCGTTATGCCTCATGAAATGAGGTTTACCAGAGCGGTTGACAAAGCCTTCCCTTGTCAACCGCGGCGCGTCCAGACTGCCCTGCTGTGACGCCAAACAGCTGATCAGCACAGCACGGTGGCCATTTTTATGTAAATGAAGCGGCGATTATTTAAATCGCCGCTTCATTTTCCTATGTCTAGTAAACTAATCTACATGGCTCTGTCGACGGAGCCATGTAGTCTAGACATACCCCTAAAGATCAGAATCAGGACCTTTGAATGTTTGAATTTTAATTAAAATCTCTGAGGTAAAATTTCTTTAAATACTGTGGCAAAGCTCCGACCATGCCCCATGGGTCCTACACTTCTGACAGACAATGTTTGCTTCAGAGACTCACTATGACCCTCCACACAACCTCTTTCTTTTCTAGAGGCCAGGGTCACAGTCTATTGAGCCATACTCATCGTAGGCTAGTCCACAGTCTGAGGTGATAACCCCTCCATAGTCCTGGTCTCCCCATTCAGGGGCAGACTCTGTAGTGGTTTGGGGAGGGTTAGGGAGAACCCGGGCCTGCCCACTATTCCGGGTTGTGGCCCAGGTACCCTAAGGCAGTGGCAACAGACAGGATTATTTTTAGTCCCCGTCTGGTAGCTTTTTTCCCTGGGCCACTTCTCCAAATGATCCCTTCCAGTACCTTACACACAACACAACACAACACAACACAACAAGCACTTCTTCCTCCCAGTCCTTCACTCTTTTCTTTCTTTCCTCCCTTACCTCCAGGAAGTCTTTTAAAGCAGCCCCATAGGCCTTAACTGGCTGCAGGTGTCTGGTTAGCCTGCTGCTTCAGGCAAATTCTCAATTAGCCTCAGATGCCTGCCTTGATTATGTGCAGCAGTCTCTGGCAGTTCACTCCGGAAACAAAAAGCCATTCACCCAGCTCCCGGCATGTCTGCCCTCCACCAAACTATGGTAGCCAGCTGCCCTGGGTCTGTCACAACACCAGATATCCTTTTTCACTCACCGCCAACTCTCTGCGTATATGGACATATTTGGCCTCTGAGGATAGGGCAAGAAGCAATGGGCTTAAATTGCAGTAAGGGAGGTTTAGGTTGGACATTAGGAAAAACTTCCTAACTGTTGGGGTGGTTAAACACTGGAATAAACTGCCTAGGGGGGTTGTGGAATCTCCATCACTGGAGATATTTAAGAGCAGGTTAGACAGACACCTGTCAGGGATGATCTAGACCAGCGGTGGCCAACCCAAGGCTCATGAGTCACATGTGGCTTGCGAGCGAAAAAATTGCGGCTCCTGAGGAACCGGGATGGAACCTGGAACCGCTCAGAACAGCCGCTATACGGATGGGCCCACTGTGAGCTGCATTTCTGCGCATGCTCATGGCCCACGCCGTGTGCTCATGGCCCCCAGCACCCTGCGTCACATCCTGTAAGTGCAGAATGTGACTTCCTGCATGTGTGGTGGCGGCAGTGGCTTTTGTGGGCAGCATGGGCTCGAGAAGTGGAGGCATCGGTGGCGGAGGGGGAGGGAGAGGCAGTGGTGGAGGCGGAAGCAAAAAGTCCCACTGAGTCAAAAACTGTAACTGTAATTTCTATTGCTATATTTTGTGTAGTAAATATGGCTATACATCCAGTAAAGATAGATTAAAACAAACAAGTGTCTTCCTGCAGCTCTGTGTTGGTGTTTGTTTTTTTGGTTTGTTTTTGGTTTTTTTTGCTCGCTCAACAACTTTGCCCCCAGCTCTTCATGTTGTCTCCACTGTTATTGTGGCTCTTTGTCTGGAACAGGTTGGCCACCCCGATCTAGACAGTGCTGGGTCCTGCCATGAGGGCAAGGGACTGGACTCGATGACCTCTCAAGGTCCCTTCCAGTCCTAGTGTTCTACGAGTCTAGGATTCTATATCAGCTAATACTCATTCAAGCATCTGCATTATTCTCTACTTCAGATGGGTGTTCAAAAGAGAAGCCAGCAAAGTATGATTCACCTTGACAATCATTTGGCTAGCTTCTGCTTATTGCCACTGAAAATGTCATTTCAAGATTGAGGAACTATGACACTGATGTACATGAAACTTTATTAAAGGAGCCACGTTGTTATTTTGGGGCTTGCCCCAGTGAGCTGACATTTGATTGATTCTTCTGACCCCACGGTCTGGACAGAGATTGCCACGTGATGCACAGACTTTTAGACTTCAGCATTTGTTGGAGGCTGATTATGAGAATGGAAGATTTGATTTCCAGACGATCCAGGCATTCTAGACCCATTCCATTAATCGGTCTTTTTTTAGCCATGTCAGACTAGAAATGCATTCGGTGACTTTGCTGGTGAGCAGAGGAAATACATTCCTCATCCTGCCACGTGTGGGGAAGGAAGCGCAGACCTTAGGAAATCCCACAAAGTGAGGATGGTTCCTAAGCATGTAACCAATTAAAAATAGAACTGGGACCTTCACAGGAATTGGGATAAGCCTTTTGTACAAGTGTATGAACAGGTCTCCAACAGTGGTAACTGCTGGATGCTTCTGAGGTAAATGTAGCCCCTCGACCACATACCTAAATACATAATTGTATAATACAGGCTGGGAAGGTATCTTTCCAACCTGCCCCAGCTGGTTGTACCAAACTGTAGGACAGACTTTACTATCAACCCCAAGCCATGCCCTAAGGAACAGCAGGGCCCGATAAACTAAAAATGTGGGTCCCGAAACTACTGACAACTCTGACCCAGAGCACTGGCTCCAAACACTCTCAGATTCACATACAAGTCCAGCCCCATTTCTACCCACCCAGCAGGGAATCATAAAATGTAGGGCCCCTTTAGAAAACGGGGGAAAGAAAGGGATGCCAGGTCATCCTGTCTTAATCTGCCACTGGGAAAATAGCATTCTTTGGCCAAACTCTTCAGCCAACATTCCTCTGCTAAAATCTCACCCTTCTGCAATTAGAGGAGCCTTTCAGTGCAATAAACATCAAGGGGCAGATTGCAGCAGCCTAACTTGGGTGCTGTCAGTCCTTTAAAATTCAGCAAGCATATACTTAACAGGAAGCAATGTTTGCACAGGTGACTCTGGGTTGCAGAAGGGGAGTGAAGCTTGACCAGAAAATTGTATTGTTCTCTCCCCTCTTCGAGGCATCATTAAGTGTTGGAACAGATTATTCAGGCATCCTAAAGGACCGGGGCTCTTGCCTTCATAGCATAGCAGGAAGAAGTTACTGAAACAAGAAACGTGACACATTCAGTCTGCATAAACCAAAATGACACGCAATGTGCCAGTCGCAGCCTCAGAGGGCCAAAGCCTGAATACCTTTCTTCCAAGTGAGAAGGGGAGAACATGCATGGAGCCTGCCACCAACATGGAAAGGGCACTCAGCTCCTTCAAGGCCCCATTTCCTCACTCCCATGACCAATGGGTGGATGATCTATGTGTGTCCTGGGGGCCATGAGTCAGGAGGGTGAGATGTCCCAGAGGCAGCAGTGGGGAATGCTGAAGGTGAGGTCAGAGGGATGACAAGTTGCCGTCAAAGACCCATGGGGAATTAGCACTAAAGGGAGTACAGCCCCGTACGGTGTTACTTTTTGCTGACACCGGGCCGTGTGCTGTGGAACCTCTCTTTTTGGGGAGGCTGCCAGTACCAGATGCCCCAGAAATGGACTCCAGTGAAGCCACACTGTCAGAGCTCTCCTGTGGCTGAGGGGATGGCAGAGCTCAGTGCCGGGAGAGGCAGGGCTGGCCTTACCATGAGGCGAACTGAGGCGGCCGCCTCAGGTGCCAGACTGTTGGCGGGGGGGGGGGGGGGCCACTAGGATCCAGAGTATAGGAAATTGTGTCTGCTGCTGGTGCACGTGTATTCTCTCTGCAGTACCATGAGAGGAGTAGAATGGGAAGAAGGCAGAACTGAGACCTTTCAAAGTTTTGGCCCAAGACAGGGGGCATCATTTGAGCTCCCCACCTCAGGTGCCAAAATGTTGTATGTCGGCCCTGGGGAGAGGTAAAAGGCCTTTGTGCACAGATGGTCCTGTTTCTCCTGCAAATTATCGAGAGCACGGCAGCTCTTGGGGAAGTGGAATAGTAAGGAATAGCATCTGCTGCTTCCTCCATGAGAGGCTTGTGGGGGTGTAGACCCTGCCCCACTCCAGGAAGAACTGAGGGTTTGTCTACGCAGAGGGTTTAGTCCTCACTGACTCAAGTCAGTCCACTGTGAAATGCCTCTGTGTATCCATAATAATTCCATAGCATGCACTAACTGCATTTATCACAAACTCTGGAATCCTCTTTCAAAGTGCACTATGTCTGGCACAAACTAGGGCCAGGACTACATGAGGAAATAAATGTGAATTAAGACACACAACTCCAGCTATATTAATTGTGTAGCTGGAGTCGACGTACCATGAGTCAAACTTTGGCGCCTTCCCCACAGTGGGAGGTCAACAGGAGAAATGCTCCCATCAACTTCCCTTACTCCTCATGAGGAGTAGGAGTACCAGAGTTGACGGGAACACTCTCAGCATTCGATTTAGCGGGTCCTTGCTAGATCCCTCAATTCCTGCCTAGTCTTCTGCTACCAGAGAAACTATGACAAGAACATCAGAAGTTTTACCTACTCACTTTAGCACTGCACAGCCAATTGCAGCAGCAGATGTGGGCTCCATTCAGACTCTGCCTCTTGTATCATCCACACAATGGCAAGTGATGTCAGAACTTTTACTGGTAAAGATGATATAGGAAGCAAAAAAAGGGCCAAGTAGGGTGAGCAGATGTACTGATTTTATAGGGGCAGTTCCAATATTTGCTGTTTTTTCCTATATGTATAAACCTGTTATCCCCCTCATCCCCATCCTAACTTTTCAAACTTGGCTCCGGGTGCCAGCAGCAAGCGGCTGTAAAGCTACTACATGTGTACTAGTAGAAGAATGAATATCCTGCATCAGCTTTTATGCAGTCATTTCCCTGGTTTTATCTACTCCTTAAAGGTGTCTGTACTTGCAGCTTCCGCTCCAAGTGAGATTGTGCTATGTAATGGAAAGCAGAACCCAAACTCCATCGGGCACTTGATAGAATGACCAAACACTTAACTAGCTTGTCTCTGCTGTGAAGGGAATTCCTTGCTGTCTCCTCTGCTTTTTGATCTGACATCTGTCATCTGAAATCAACAGCTTCTCCAACCGTGAATGCTGTTTAGGTTCTGGGACACAGATAGCTACTTAATGCAGCACTATTCAAAATCTGCCCAAGCAATGCATGATGCACACAGTGCCAGAGTTTGTTGACCTTCAAGGCCTGGTGTAGGGACTCCCCCTTTTCCTTGGGTTTTAGTCTGATGGAATGGCAGATCAGTTTGTCTATCATGTAAGAGGATGTCTGCTCAGAGGTTGCATAATTTAACTTGCATAAATTGATTTTGAATGCATGTCAGTGTATCCAGAGTTTTATAAGATAAATACAACAAATCTAAAGGTAAATCCACATGGGGGGAGTACTGTGGGCAGGTAAAGAAGCAGACAGTTGCTTATATTACAAGTCAAGATATGCTGAAAACCCTAGCAAGATCTTAAAGACTCCCATGTACTCCAAAGCAAGATGAGTCTTAGGAAAATGTTGGGAACCAAGCCATACACATGTGAGAACCATAGGCAATGCATGCAATGTAATTAGTTTTGCTCAGTCAGTATATCATCTCTCTCCCACGTTCTTTGGCTAACAGGCAGCTCTGCCCAAGGACAGGCCTGAGATGTCTCTGTAAATGTAAGTTTTATTTAATCAAAGACAGATTTAGAAAATAAATAGGAAAATACAGAGACAAGAATGAAGATGGGTCTACGTTTGTTCTACAATGGAACCAGTTAAGGTGCGGTCTCAGTCCCAGAAGCGGCTCTGTCACTATTCATTCTCAGCTGTCACTTCCCAGCATAACAGGAAAAACAGGGCATCTTCCGTGTTTGCACCTTGACACCTGTGGAATTGTTTTCAGGCTTCAAGGTCCATCAACTGTACATGCATAATAGATCATAATAAACTCTTGCTTCTTGTTTTCTAACCCTCACATTTGGGAGTGATCTGTTCTAACCATCCTGGTTTTACTTTACAGGGCCTTTTCACAGGTCCTCGGAGAACTGGTTACTCTTGTGAGTTGGGCTATGTCTACACTGGGAAGGTTTGGTGACAAAAGTGTTGTTGACATGCAAAAGTCAGCAAAAGTGAAAACCGGTGAAACTGGTTTTTCTGCCTCCCATTGTTGACATTTTATGGCCATATTGCTAGCTCCCCTGTTGGCAGCCAGAGAAAAGCAATGTGGTTGAGCATCCCACAGTGCAATGTTTTGGGAAGGCAGAGCTGATCCCTGTCCTTCTTAGGATTTTCTGAGTTCTCCCACAGCAGATCTCAGCTGCTGGGAGCAGCATCATGAGTAGCTCTGTGAGCTCTCCATGCTAAGGAATGTTAAAGCAGCACAGCAGTCTCTCTAGCCCTCCCTCTGCAGCAGCAGTCTGTCTGCAACTGTGTTTCTAGCAGGGCAGAATGGGAGCATTCCAATGATTTGCTCTTTTTGTGTGTTCCCCAAACAGAGCAGCTCACTCAGCTGTTAGATACTTCCCTGAAAAGGGAGGGGCGCATGCCTGCAGGACAGCAGAGATCACAAAACACTGAGCAGAGCCATCAGGGCAGGCATTGTGGGATACTGGCAGAAATAGTGTGTATGCTCTCACTGTTTTGTCCACAAAAGGCAATTTTTTGGGGACAAAACATGCCTATGTAAACAAGGCCTTGGGGTTTCCTCCTATTCAGATTGAAGTTTCCCTGGAAGATCTTTTTCTATACTGCAGTTTCTGATCATTATGCAATCTATCTACCTTCTTTAATATTTTCAGTCTCAGTCCATATGAACTATATGATTACTTTACCATTTCATCTGAGCTGGTTGCTAAAAACATCAGATAAAAATCGCTATATGTTTCTTTGCCTTTGTATTTTTGTTTATTCTCCTCCTTTCCATTGAGAAGTTGAAAAATCACTTGTGTCCCTGTGTTTATGTTGGGTCTGGGTTTTGCAAACCTTGTGGCAAAACACCCAGTCCTTATGACCGTTCATGGATGGGCCTAATCTTGACATCTCAATCACATGTCATTTTTTTCACCCTTCTCAATATAAATAACAGATCATCCATTTTGTTAACTGTTCTTAGCTAACTGTCCTAGATTATGGCTGGCCCCCATTGCTGGAGTATCTGAGTGCCTCGTTCATGCATTTATTTTCACAACACCCTTGATTTCATAGGACTCTACAGAAAGTTGTGACGATGTCATACATAAAATTCTTTAACCTTATTAAAGCATTCATCAATACAGTAATAAAATCCACATTTTAGTAATATTGTCCTTCCATAGCAGTAGCCACAAAAAAATGCACATCTAGTCTGTTTGCTGGAGAACAAAGCTGGAGCAGTGAGAGAAGAATTCTCTCTGGCACCTGGATCTTTTTAGGGCTTTTGAAACTAATTTGGCTCACCTTCTTTATTAGGGAGTGGAGAGGAGTGAAAACCTGAGGAGTGCTAAGAGCTGAAAGCAAGGTCAAGTGAAAGGAGGAGGATTTTGAGCCTCAGAAAATAAAAGCTGCTTGGACATAAAATGAATTCAAAGACATTAAGAGTCGGAGTCCGAGCCTTGGGTGATTTTTTGTCTGGGCACGTCTAAGCACAGCTGAAAGTGCATGTACTCATTTATTATGTGCCAGCATTCATTTATACATGCAGGTGGTCCTGATTGTTTGGTCAGCACACCCCAATTGTATGCAGGCTGGGTTTTTTGGGCACAGTCAGCCAAACAAATGAAAACTTCTTTGAATACTGCCGACTGGAGAAACTGTTAAACTGTTCCCTTACTAGCTGGTGCCCTCCCCCCCCCCCCAGCTTTACAGACTTTGGAAGACGAGATTATGTAACAGAACGGTGTGTTCATCAAAGCTGTGCTTTGTGGAACTATAAAATGAATGTTACTAAAATGCCTGTATAACCATTTCCAGGACCTGCTCATATCTAAAATATAAACAAAAATGTGTGTGCAGAAATGGAACTCTGTTTGAGACTGGATGGAAATTTAGCCCTAAATGACTACACTGGTGTCCAGATATTTGGGTGACAGGCTCATTAAAAACAGATGGACACATGTAGCTAGACAGAGGAGATCAGCCCAGCAGAAGAGTGTGGTATTCAAGGGCCTTCCAGGATCCTACGTGTAAAGGACATAGGTGGGAACAATAATTTACCAAGAAGTTTAATGAGCCCTAGGAATAGGTTGGAAAATATCCCATTCACAGACAATTGTGCACCCTTCTGTGTTATGCATTCTGGGTGTTTCTCTTCCTTTGGGCTTCATCATTACAATGAGTGACCAGATTTTTTTTTCAATGGACAGCTAGGCCGCCGTCCAGCAACAATGTTGTGGGATTGGTGGTGGTTGGCAGCCAGCTTCAGTGTGAAGTGCTAGTCACTCCTCTCCTTTAGCCTTTCAGCTTCTCTCTCATTTTCTCTCTCTTCTGCTTTCCCTTCCTATGCCAGATATTCCAGCCCAGGGCCAGTTGGTCAGTCTGTCATGGTGTGCTCTCATTGCCATGACTGTCTTACTCATTGAACAACTATAAGTGCCCAAGCCCAGCAGAGGGAGGACAGCTTCCCTGTCATGCACCAAGCATTTACCATTAGTCCTTAGCATTGCAGACTGTAACTCGGACAGTGCACTGACTGCCCAGGTGCCATATCCTCCCACTATCTATGCAAATTGCCTGCTATAAGTTGGCACTTCCATTCTTGAGTTTGGAGTGTTGATATCATCCCCATAATGTCTGGGGCAATCCCAGTTCCTCCTCCAAATCTCACCTAAGATGTGGGTTTTACCCATGAAAGCTCATGGTACTATCTGTATATTTTTGTTAGTCTCTAAGGTGTCACGGGACGGCTCGTTGTTGTTAAAGTTACAGACTAACACAGAGACCCCTCTGAGACTTTCATTCATGAATGTGTTTATCCAACCTGGCAAGCAATTCATTGCCAATGAGCTTGTGGCTTGAGCACCTTGCTTGCCTTAAATTAGCTGACAAATGCCCTGCTGCTCACTGAAATTCAAATCCATCACCCAAATGAAGCTAAGGCCCAGCCAGCAGCCAGCAGGAGGACTCAGACATTGTTCATTATGGAAGAGAGGGTAGGAGGTGAAGGTTGTTTTCATTTTTCACAGTGGTCTCCCAGCAGCTGCTGAACAGGCATTTGCCCATGACAGCATCAGGGAATGGGCCACCCGTATACCCAAGAGAATCTTCTTTAATACAGAAACAAAACTCACTCTGACCCCACACCACTAGTGGTCACCCTCTGCCCCCCCCCCACACACACACACACTGGAACCCATACATGGAATCATCAAACTACTACATTCCATCCTCGATGTGGACCTCATTCTGAAAAAAAAATCTCTTCTAAACCCCTACTTCTGGTCTTCAAACAACCCGCCTCCCCACCTTTCCAAGCTCACTATCCCAGCTCCCCACAGACCAGCACACGTCAACTCAAAAGGGCACCAGACCCTGCCAGAACAACAGTTGCAAAACCTGTAGATGTATCTCCAGTACTACAATGATCAACAACACCCCGCCCCCAACACACCTGTCAAGATCCATGGGTCCTACACATGCCTTCACAACATGTGGTGTACTTCACTAAGTGTCCCAACAAACAACTATGTAGACAAAACTAGACAAGCACCACTCTCTCCTGTGAACTCACACAGGAAAATGAGAAAAGGCAAATGCACCATGTCACCTATGCGTGAACCCTTTTCACAAAGCCATCCCTCTATCTCTCAGTCTTCATCCTCAAAGGAAACCTGCATATTTTCAAAAGACAATCCTGGAAGTTTAAATTCATGGCTCCACTAGCCACCAAAAACCATGGACTGAACAGAGATACTGGATGTATAGCTCATTAGGACAGTTTGTATCCCACTAACCCCCTCCTTTTCTCCTGTCTGCAGCAGCCTTAACAGGCTACTCCGCCTTGAATGGCCCTTCACAATGTGTGCCTACCACTTCTGCTAAACAAACTGTCCCATCTTGCATTTTGCTGTGATCCTGGGAATTCCTTTCCCAGGCCTGGAAAAGAGAACTCGGACTCAAAAGCTGCTCTCTCTCCCCCACAGAACTTGGTCCAATAAAAGATATTACCTCACCCACCTTGTGGCCCTGAAGCTAAGTCTGTGCCACAGGTGAAATCCTGGGTGCTTTGCCATTGATTTCAATGAGGTCAAGATTTCACCCTGAGTTCCCTGTTTGAATGGCTACGTAGCTGTTCAGCAGAAAAGGACCTGGGGATTACAGTAGATGAGAAGCTGGATATGAGTCAACAGTGTGCCCTTGTAGCCAAGAAAGCTAATGGCATATTAGGTTGCATTAAGAGGAGCATTGCCAGCAGATCTAGAGAAGTGATTATTCCCCTTTATTCGGCTCTGATGAGGCCACATCTGGAGTCTTGCGTCCAGTTCTGGGCCCCCCACTATAGAAAGGATGTGGAGGCATTGGAGAGGGTCCAGCAGAGGGCAACCAAAATGATTAGGGGGCTGGAGCACATGACCTATGAGGAGAAGCTGAGGGATTTGGGATTATTTAGTCTGCAGAAGAGAAGAGTGAGGGGAGATTTGATAGCAGCCTTCAACTTCCTGAAGGGAGGTTCCAAAGAGGATGGAGAGAGGCTGTTCTCTGTAGTGACGAATGGAAGAACAAGGAGCAATGGTCTCAAGTTACAGTGGGGGAGGTCTAGGTTGGATATTAGGAAAAACTATTTCCCTAGGAGGGTGGTGAAGCACTGGAATGGGTTACCTGGGGTGGGGGGGTGGAATCTCCATCCCTACAGGTTTTTAAGTCTCGGCTTGACAAAGCCCTGACTGGATTGAGTTAGTTGGGATTGGCCCTGCTTTGGGCAGGGGGTTGGACTTGATGACCTCCTGAAGTCTCTTCCAGCCCTAGGATTCTATGATTGCCAGATTTTCTCCAATTATTGAAATGTACAAACTTCTCAGCCCCTGGAATCTGATAAATAAGAGACGGGAAAGACCTGCAGTAGATCACGTCCAATCCACCCTTTGTGGCCAATGTAGATTTTTCCACTCCCAACCAATATGCTCACACTAAAGTTAAGTGATTTCCAGCTCTACCTTTGGGAGACTGATCCAGTCTCCTAGACACTGCTTTTCAGATAGGACTATTTTAGGGATAAATACATTGAAGATTGTGAGGTAATCAGGTACTATAGTGATAAATATGTCAGACTGACAGAGGTTCCCTTTGGGTTTGTCTATGCTGCAGCTGGAAGCAAGCCTCCCAGGCCAGGCAGATAGACATGTGCTAGCTCTGCAGCATTCGAAAGAGCCATATGGGTACTGGAGCTTGGGTGGCAGCATGGGCTAGTTACCTGAGTCCAAGCCCACCTTCCCCCCGGGTCCATAGTCAAGTGACTAGCCCTTGCCACAGTGTCCACACTGCTATTACATGCATTAGGTTGAACAATTAGTGTCACTGTCTGCCTGGGCTTGGATGCTTGCTCCCAGCTGCAGTGTAGACGTACCTACAGAGATTGAGGCCTGCCTTCTTCCAAAACCTGGCACCTGGGGAAGGCAGGAAGTGTCAAGGGTACCCAGGAGCCTGGCTTAGTGGTGAGAACCAGGAACTGGCGATAAGAGCCAAGGGCCAAAGCTGAAGTGGGAAACCAGAGCTACAGGTTGGAGCCAGAGCCAGGACCTGGGAACCAGAACTAAAGTTCTGGAATCAGAGTTAGAACCAGGAGCCTGTAACAGCAGCCAGTGGTGAGAAGTAGAGTTAGGAACCAGGAGAACACAGGGCTGGAGCAGGACAGGAACAAGGAAGGACCAGACCCAGATCAGGGCTGGAACAGAATGGGAACCAGGCAGAGGTAAGAGCAATCACAGCTACAGGCAGAAGCATTAAACAGCCAGTGACAGCCTCCTGCTGAGCTTTGAAACAGGCCTGCTGGCTCTCTCCAGCCTATCACAAAAGGGCCAGCCAATCAAGCAGGTCTACCACCTCCCAGCTGCAGTCAATAATCAGCCAGAAAGCTGGCCTGGCTAGTCCTCAGGCTAGCTGAAGATGCTCCGTCCTGGCTAGAAGAGTGAACTGTGCCTCCTGCCTGTTCTAATGACATCACTTCCACAACCGTCCCAGCTCTGCAGGCCCGGGAAGGACAAGCATCGAGGGTCCTTTGCATAAAAGTAAATGGTGCTGCCCTACACGCACAGCACCCTCTAGAAGGGAAGCAATAAAATACAGGGCACTATCCGGGTATGTCTACGCAACAAAGTTAATTCGAAATAACAGCCCTTATTTCGAATTAACTTCAACAGCGTCCACACATGCAAACCGCTATTTCGAATTTAATTCGAAATAGCAGAGAGCTTATTTCGAATTTGGTAAACCTCATTCTACAAGGAATAACGCCAAATTCGAAATAGCTATTTCGAATTAAGTGCTGTGTAGACACTTAATTCAAAATAGGGGGCCTCCAGCCCTTCCCAGTTTCCCCTGGTGGCCACTCTGGGCACAACCAGGAAAACTCCTCTCCTCTCCCCCAGCCCCGGAGCCCTTAAAGGGGTAGAGTCTGGCCACTGGGCATGTGCCAGAGCCAGGCCTGCCAGCAGCCGCAGACCCTCAGCCAGTGGCCGCACAATGGCAGACAGTGGCAGCCAGCCATCCCCCGCCCAGTCCCCCAGCACCCAGGGGCCAGCCAGGGGCCGTAGATGGCGCGTGCCCTCGTGGACTAGTGCAGAGATCATGGACCTCCTCAAGGTTTGGGGGGAGGCCCCCAGTGTCCATGATCTCTGCACTAGGTGGAAGAACGCAGCCGTCTACAGCCGCATAGCAGCCACCATGGCCCGCAAGGGACACAGGCGCACCCAGGAGCAGGTGTGCCTCAAAGTCAAGGAGCTGCGGCAGGCATACGCCAGGCCACTAGGGGCGGCGCTGCAGCAGGGGCTGACACCTGCCCCCTACTTCCCCGCCCTCGACCGAATCCTGGGGGGGTGGGGCGGTCCGCGCCAGCCCGGGGGGCAGCGAGCTGGGAGCTGAGGGCCCTGACCCAGGTGCACCAGAGGGGCCACCACCAGCTGTCCTGGCACCGGAGTCGGCAGGGCCGTCTGGGAGGCCATACCAGGTAAGTGCCAGCACTGTCCCCTACCCGAGCGGGAGGCAGGGAGGGAGACCAGGGACCGCGCGCATGGGCCATGCCTCCCACGGCTCACGCAGCCACCTGTGCACGTGCAGGCACGTGCTGTGCCACCCTTGGGCAGGTGGCTCCAGCTGTGTGCCACACAGGGGCTGTGGCCTGATAGGCACACGCGTGTGTGAAGAGACCTGACATGCTCCCAACCCCGGGGTGGGACCCAGCAGGACGCCCTCCCTTCACACACCCCCTCTACACAGAGGCAGGGGACATCTCCCCCCACCTCAGCCGCACTATACACAGCACAGGGGCATGGGTGCGGTCTCGGGGCAGCTCCCACTCCCGGGGAGAGCTGAACATTCCGACCATGGCCTCTGGGCAAGCACAGCGGCTCTGACAGTGCAGGGCACGGTCATCCTCACCTCGCAGAGGGGGGCTGGGCTTCACCCCCTGTGTCCCCAGGGAGAACTGACCACTTCTCTTCTTTCTCCACAGCCGCACCACCTGCACGTGCAGGGCGCACCACCCCCCCCCGGGACATGCTCCCGCACCCGGGAGCTCTGCAGGACCACCGCAACACTGCAGTGGTACCACGAGCGGCACCTGGCGGCCCTGCGAGACCAGACCTGCATCATGGAGCAGCAGACGCAGGAAGAACGGGAGTTCCGGCGGGAGCTGCTTGCCCAGGGTCATGCCATCTGTCACCATCTGCAGACCCTGGTGCAGAGCGTGCTGCCCCGTGCTGCTCCCGCGCCTGCTGCTCCCCCAGCTCCCACTCCTCCTCCCACTCTTTCTCCCCCTCCCGCCTCTCCCTCCTCAATCTCCACACCCTCCTCCCCATTCCCCCGGGAACACCGAGGCCCGCACAGCTGCCGTGCTGGGAGACATGTGGCCCGGCGAGACCCCCAATCATGAGGCCTGAGCTTCCCCTCCCCCTTCTTCCCCTTGCTTCCCCCTTCCAGCTTCCTCCTCCCAGTTTTCCCCTTCCCCTCTCCCACCCTCTCTCCTGCCCTCTCCCGCCTCCTTTCCTCAGTCTCCCCAGAGGTTCATCCCCCCCCCCCCAGTTGTGTTAAATAAAGACAGTTTCTATTTTTGAAAATACATGTATTTTATTTGCCATCAGGAAGGGTGGGCTAGGGAAGGGTAAGTGGAAGGACAAGAGGGAGGAATGGGGCACAAGCACCCAGCGGGGCAGACCGGGGAGACTGTTAGCACTCCTGTGAGCCAATGGTCAGGGCAGTGAGTGGTGTGTGTGTGTGTATTATACACCCAAAACTTCAACTGCTAGGACTGGGGTCCCTTAGCAGTGGGCAACCTGGAGGAGGTTGACGGGCGCCCCAAGAAGTTTACAGGGAGAGCTTATTACACCTCAGATTTTGACTGTTAGGATACACGATCCCTTCGCAGCGGGCAGCCTGGGGAGGCTGAGATGCCCCAGCGGATCTGTCCCCTGGAAGCAACATGATCCAACGCTCAAGCTCTCCCTATATCTGTCCCTTATGACCGGCTGGAGTTCTTTTTAAAAATTGTGCTTGGTTCTATTACAGCAACTGAAGGAGTCAGGTCACAGCTTAAACAGTTACTATTTTATTGTTACAGGGTAAACTTAGCTGTTAAATGCTACTACTGTGTTACAGATAACACAGCCACTACAAAGGACAGGACAGAAATTACACTAATAAGTCACTTACAGGTACCATGAAACCCTTTTGGTTCTCTGAGCTCTTATTAAATGCATGCAAAATAGACACCTAGCAGCTATATATTCTCACCCCTGCGTTCCAGACTTGGCGTGGCCAGCGTCTTTCTCTCAATCCCTCGGGAAGAAGTAGGGCGAGGTTGGGCGTCCCACAGACCTCGGGAGACAACCAATACCTGCCAGCAGGTGTAGATGATTGGAGCTCAAATGGGGTGGGCTACTAAACCCCTCTTTATACCCCTTGGGTCACGTAGGCTTCTTCCTGGTCTCAAGTGGCCAATTAGGAAAAATGGCTTTGAATGCCAAGTTTCCCAGGAAGGGTGCAAAGCATAATTCACATCTGGGAAAATACAGACAATGGGCACCTCTGGTATGTGATGGGCGAAGATTCATCTCCTGGAACAGTGCAGGCGTGTCAATTACTGGTACTAGCCATCAGGGCAGCATGAGACCCCGGGTCGTCAGCTAGCCCATTTACTGTCTGGCTTCTGTTTATGGTAGAGTCAGGGACAGGCAGCACACCTGCATTCCCAGGGCATCAAAGGCTGACTGCCTTTCTCTTGCTCTCTGGGGGGGGGGGGGAACAAGATGGGGTTCATGTCTGGCTACAGCTCCTCAGGGTGGAAGCTCTCCCGCAGGGCCCCCTGGATTCTGACAGCCCCTCAATGGTCCTCCCGGATGGCAGCCTGCATACAGTGCAGCCAGGCTGCTGGCAACGTGTCCACGAGATGCAGCAGAGTCCCCAGGGGCAGGTTTGGTTCCATGTTGCAGAGTGCCGTGGTGTCCCGAGTGAGGGCAAGCAGAGCACTCCGAGACACAAATGCTTTGCTCTCCCTCAGCGAGATAGACCAGCAAGCAGAGAAACCTGAGAACTGTCTGTCCGGGATGGGGGGTTGGGTCCCTTTAAGCACAGACCTCAGATAGCCTGAGGCAGCAGCCCCACACACTAAGTCCAACCCTGATGCCCTGCCGGCACCGGCCAGCCTTACCTTCGATTCAGGGTCCACTCAATGTGGACGCGCTATTTCGAATTAGAAAAATGCTATTTCAATTTAGTTTTTGTGTCTAGATGCATTATTTCGAATTAGCTTAATTCAAATTAACTAATTTGAAATAAGTTAATTCGAAATAGTGCTGTAGTGTAGACATACCCTCCATGGCTGGGACAGTATCTTCTCTGCTTCACTGACTAAGGCTTCGGGTGCTTTCTGCCACTGCTCTATGTGCTAAGTCCTGTGAGTTACCTAAACAGCAGGGCATCCCTGATATTATGACCTGTACGGGGCATTCCCCATCCTCCAGGCAATGGGCAGCTTTGGGTGCCCTCACCTCAAAGAGGAAGCTTTGGGAGCTGGATATTAGAAGGGTTGAGACATGAAGCATCGGGCCATGTTTTGTGCTTTCTTTTTGTGGGTGAATAGATGTCGTGCTCGGGAACGCAGGGCACTATCCGGACAGCGTGGTAGTGCCGGGAAAGCGTCCCACGGACAGCTCAGTGTGAACCCCTCAGTCCTGACATGCAAACCTCCGGCTGCTCCAGTGATGGGACCACACACAGCTCTCCCACTGCACCTCCAGACTCTGCTGCAAGAGTCCCTACTACTGCAAACGTGGCCTTCCCTTGCCTGCTAATGACCAGGCCGAATGCTGGCTTAGAGATAGGACAAGTGTCCCTAGGAAGCTAGAAGATGATTCACAAACAGCCAACAAAGCCAGGGTTCCAGAAGGACTCCAGATGCCCAAGGGCTGCAGCGTTCCAGTTCGGTTCACACTATCAAGCCCTTCATTGGATTTTGGATTACAAGTGCTGGACTCAGCGTAAAATAAGGCTGATAGCATTTGCATTACACTTAAACTCGTGGTACGGAGGAGGAAGCGGCTCTGTGCACTCCCCCTCCCCATCCCAGCTGGGGGAATGGCAGCACAATGACGGGCTTCCCCTGCAGCTTTTTGGGGCAGTGGGGGGGGGTACCTGGGAACAGCAGGGAGCACAGAGCCATATGTGCCCCTGGGAGCAAATGGGTAGATAAGCACCCCACCCCATTCCTCTCATGCCCAGACCCCACAGCATTCTCTCCGGCCCAGCAAAATCTTTTATCTGGCATACCTTGTTTCCCAGAATTGCCAGATTAAAGAGGTTTGAGTGCATTTCAAATCCCTCCCTCCACAGAAAAGCACTGGAAACATCTTATCCTTGGTGTCTCCTTTTTCATGACCTAGAAACAAACCGAGTCTGGCTTTTGTGAGCAGGAAATAATGCAGAAAGGGGCTTTGGTCTCATCCTCTTTAAAGGGAAGTATTTCTATCCCACATCCCACCTTCTATTTCATTAGTTCCTCACTATTGATGGGCTTCCCTCTCTCCTTTGCAGCCTGGATTTCTGAGCCTCGTGAATATCAGAACCTCTCTCACTTCTAGCATTATGATTTCACCCAGAAGTAAATCTACACAAGAGTCAACAGATATCTGCAGGGCTGTCTCTGAATCCAAAACCTTTTATGCGGCTAACACCACTACATATCCTGAGCCGTCAGAGAAACCTCCTTAAGAGATGGATTTTGCCTGGGATGAAAATGGCTTGGCGGGGGCAGGCAGAGAGACCAAAACCCATTAGAATTTAATTCCAGGTCATAATTGAACTTAGCCAGCATTTGGGTTTCTTTATGATTCTCTTCTTCTTTTGTCTAGGACTTTGCTGAGCTTTTCTCACAATGTGCTAGCTGCATATTATAGAGCAAATAGCCCAGCGGTGATCAGCCTGCCTGCATTCTCTCTGTGCACTAAGCAGGGATTTCTCATTTCATGCATCATTTACGGCTCGCAGGAGTGATTTTGCAAACCTCGTACCTTGCCCTAACAAAGCAGAAAGGTCTCAGTGTCACCGAGGGAGGCGAGTGTATTAGTCTTTCACCTCCATTCAAATTCTGGCTCTGGTTACCAAGGACAATGGGTCTGATGGTCTGTAATCATCATCCTTGTAACAAACAATTGCAGCATCACAGAACAACCATGCCACTTGATACAACTGGTTGTGGCTGGCAGGCGCTACTCAGGGAAAGTCCAGGAAGGAATTGCAGGGGTGACTTGGTTAGGAGTGAGGTGAGGCGTATTGACAAAGCTATGGTCCGGATTGCAATAGCTAGAAGCTGAGAAGGTCAGAGTTGTGCAGTGAATCCATGGACCTCTGTGTGGGACCATGACTGCAGCAGTGGGTCCTCCATGTCAAAGTTGGGTGGGGGGTGGGAACCACAGGTGGTGTGTGGGGGAGGAGGCAGGAGAGGACACGTGCTCCCCTAGATTGTAATTGTTGAAGCCAAGTGCCCTCACTCCCCTTCCCCCATGGAGCCTGGGTCACTTCTGGTGGGAAGGAATTAGAACAGTGTTCACCAACCAGTAGATTGGGATCTACTGGTAGATCTTGGAGCCTCTGACAGGTGATCCTGACTGGTTTGGCCAAGAGGCGATCAAGTGCTGGCACTTTAGCTGCCCCTCCTCCTACTGCTGCTCATCTCCTGCCCTTTGCCTGGGAGCTGCCTCCCCCCATCCCCAGGAGCCTCCTGTTTGCTGTGCAGGTCGGGGGGGGGAGAAGAGGGGTGCTGATGTCAAGCTGCCCCCTCTCCTACCCTGCATCCTATCTCCACAGAGCAGAGAGGGGGCACAACAGGACTTGAGATGGAGTTTGCTGGCTGCTTTTGGGAGTGGGGCAGGGCCAGGGCGGGGTGAGCCTGCCTTAGCCCCACTGCACCACCACCCAGGAGCCACCTGAGGTAAGCAGTGCCCTGCGGAGCCCACATCTTGAAACTCTACCCCAGACATAAGACCCCTCCTGTACCCTGAGCCCTGAGCACCCCTGCATTCAAACACCCTCCCAGAGCCTGCACCTAGAACCCCCTCAAGCACCCCAACTGCCTGCCCCAAGCTCAGCTCAGAGCCCCTCTCGCACTCCAAATCCCTTTGCCCAAGACCAGAGCCTGCACCCCAATTCTCTGCCCTTGCCTGGTGAAAGCGAGGGAGGATGGGGGAGGGAAGGAGGATGGAATGAGCAGGGGAGGGGCCTTGGAGAAGGGGCACAAAGGAGACAGGACAAGGGTATTTGGCTCTGAGGTAGATCTTGGCTTGCACTTAAATTCAAAAAGTGACCTCATGCTTACAAAGGTTGGAGACCCCTGAATTAGAATATCGCTGGGGTAGTTCACAACTCACGTGCATTGGCAGAGGTTAGAGGATAGATGGCCCGGAGCAGCAAAACTGAGGTGGCAAAGACAGTGGTTTTTACAATGTGTGCATTGGGGCACTAGTGACTGGACTGAGACCACTAGCTCATTCCAGGCAGGCCACAAAACAAGTCACCAGACACTGATTAGAATGGGAATCAAGCCAGTGGCCTACATGCACTATTCCCTGTGGAGTGCCGCTATTCCCTATCATCACCTCCACTGCACCTTCCACTATCCAGCCGAGTTGAGCGTTATGGGTAGCAGCCGAACATTCCACTTTGAAAGGGACCCTGGCAAGATTGGTAGTTTGGCCTATGCTAATGGGCTAAGTCCTCTGGGCACAAGAGCTCTGAAAGGGGATCTGAATTGTGCTGGGATCAAAGCAGTTGAGATAATGTTGTTTCCCCATCTCTCCGTCTCTATTCTTCATGGTCAGTGGGTCTTTCCTTCTCCAGTCATCTTTTTCTTCTCTAGCCTACATGGGTCAGATTGAGATTTAGCTTTTCTGTCTTTCTCTCTCTCCTTTTTTTTTTTTTTTTTTTTTTTTTTTTTTGGTGGGGTGGGGGTGATAGCGTAAAGCATAATACATAAAAATAAAGGTTTAACAACAGCACAAAATTACAAGGATCATCATTTTTTAGGCAGGAGATCTGCTCTGTGTGATACCAAGCAGCTTTGTTAATTATACTAGACGGAAGCAAGAGAATGGATAACTTGAGAAAACCCAGCGCCCTAAAATGATCCTCAAAAGTTCTAAATGTTCCAGGTGATAACATTGTGTGTGGCACACCTCTCATTTTTTTATTTCTAGAGAGAAAAGTGGTTGCAGTATGGTGATGGGGTGCAACTTGGACTGTGGGACCACTGAGCCCTCCAAAAGCACCAGCATGGACTGCCTCTCACAGTGTGACGCTGATGTCAAGCTACAAGCCGCTGACAACCTCTGCACTGAGAGAGACATCCTCAGGCAGGGACACACTCAACTCTGTTGCACAACTAATCTCCTAGCCACTCATGAACCATCAATGGGAGGCTCCAGCCATTCCCCCCCCCGCCTTCCCCAGTCTCACACTCCTGAACTGTTCTGTCTTGCACAGGCCAATGGGATTTTATTACCTAGTTTGTCACTGTGTCCAAGGAAAGTGGCCATGCAGCAGCCTTTGTAACCTGAGCAGATTCCCAAGCACTTTAGACAAACTCACTGGTAAGGATACAACTTTAACTATTAACTACAGAAATGCAGATTATAAGTGGCAGGCATAAAAATCTGCGATAGCTACTTTAAATAATAAAAAACACCCATCCATTCTAAATCCTAAACATTTAGAGTAAGCGAATATTGAATCAAGCAATATCTCACCCTCACAGATGGTACAAATAGGTTTACAGTTCCTCAGTGTGCAGACTGGACTCGCTTTCCAGCCTGGGACCACTCTTCCCCAGTTCAAACTCTTTTTATTTCAGACATTCCTCCAGGTGTTGAGTTTCAGGGAAAGAGGCCAAGTGGTAATGTCACGGTTTCCTTTTTTTATATCTTCTTCCAATGGCTGTGACTTGGGAGCATGGGCAGTGGATATAAGAGGCGGGGGAAGGCAATGCCTTCCCAAACTGCCAGGCATGGCCCCGCCCACCCTCTACCCCCAGAACACCCCTCCTTCACCACGGCTCCCGGGATTCAGTCACGCTGAGCCTGGAGATGCTGGGGCAGTGCGCCCTCCCTGTGCTTCAGGGCTGGGGAGGCTAGAGCCACAGAGGCTCCCTGCATTGGGGAGGGGGTTTGGTTGCTGTGGGGGGCAGGGCCTTGGGCAGAAGGGGCGGGGTGAGGACGCTTGCCTCCCCCAGCCTACATTCACCCAACACTCTTGCTTGGGAGCTAGTCAGTCTCCATTGGCCAAGCAGTTTCCACTGTACCTGCCTTTCAGAGAAGTCTCTAGGATAGTGGATTGGCTGTTGATGAGCCATTAGCAACTGGCCAGGGATGGCTATTGAAAGGCTGGTTGAGGGTATTCCCACCCTCACAGCATATTTCAGTAACACATGTAGCAATACTTCATAAACTTCATGTATGATAACAGCACATACCATCCAACAAGAGATTCATGTTCAACAAATCTGGACTTTTAAACGGATACCTCTCTAGACAAACATTGTACAAAATATGTCGTAATTAGATGGCAGTAGGGAATACGGGGATTCCAAGGTACTATTTGGAAGTACATAGCTATAACCCAACATGGCAGGTATTTAGTGTACTTTGCACCACATTTAATAAGTGTCATAGCCAGTGTGACTGATTGCCCCCTTTTAAGATGATACCTGGTGTAGTGGGATACCACTGAGCCCACCTGTGCTGCCAGCTTGGGCCCCCTTTGAGGGTGGCTTACTGAGCCAGGCTCCTAAGCCTCCTGTAGCACACACAGAGGCAGGATGCCAGCAGGGGCTGCCCTCAGCATTCAGTTTATGGGCCTATACCAGAATACTAGATGATCAACTTCTGGAGGATCGATGGTCTGCTAAGTATAGACATGCCCCTAACACAGTGTTACCCATTGTGTGTTTTGTTGCCAGCAGGCTATATTAAATGCTATCCATTGTGATGCCTTAGTATTACATCATTTGGAGATGGTCCAGAAACCCACTCGCATCAGAACTGTACAGTAATTCCTCATTTAACACAGTAGATGCATTTCAGAAAATGATCATGTTAAATGAAAACGTGTTATGAGGGGTCAATTTTCCCATTGAAAATAATGGAAAAGGTGGGGGTTGCGTTTCAAGAGGTGAGGAATGGGGAAACCTGGCCGCCGGCCTGTAAACCGGGGCAGAGAAAAGGGAGAAAGGCATCCGGCGAGAGGGTGTCGCCGGGAAACGGCGCGACAAACCCTCCACCGCTTTGCAGGGAGGTGGGGGAAGCCCCGCACAGCCGCCGGCAACAGGCCAGCTGGGAAAACCGTGTTATTTCGGGGACAGTCATGTTGTTCAAAAAACGTTCCCCAAAAAAAATCGTGCTATCGCAAAAACGTGTTAAGTGCGCACGTGTTAAGCGAGTAATTACTGTGTTATGTTATGAAAGGTGTTTTAGACACCTTGTGTAAAATTCATGGCCAGGCAATGTGGCCTTTCTCTACTCTTCCAGGGATGGAAGAAAACAAATCCTTCCTTCATGCCAGATCACTAATTCTCAATCACACCCACTAAGCCCAGCTGATTACTAAGCACTGTGGGCCCCTTCCTTCTAATGACTCTAGACTTGCCTACAGCTCATGTATTATTTACCAAGGTGTGCTTATTGTTATTGCAATAAGACAGGCAGTGTGTTACAGGCACAGTTCTCCGTGATTGCGATCAATAGAAAAAAAGCCAATCTGCATGGAGCAGCAACTCTGGCGGTGGACAGGCCTCCTTTGGTTAACACTTTCTCTCCTGGAAGCACAGAAGGAAAGGATTTGTATGTTGGACTGCAAGGCAACCAGTGGCTTCCACACCCTGATCCTGCTGTCTCTGAAGGGAGTGGAAAATAAAGGATGTCCCCACCAGGCCTGAGCTCCTCTTTGGCTATGTCTAGACTGCAGGCTTCTTTCGGAAGACCCTTTTTTCAGAAGAGAGCTTCCGAAAAAACTTCTTCCGAAAGAGAGCGTCCACACACAAAAGCGCATTGAAAAAGCGATCTGCTTTTTCGAAAGAGCGCGTCCAGACTGAATGGACGCTATCTCGCATTTAAGCTGTGATTACTATGGGCGGAATGGCCACCAGGGCACCTGTGCTTTTTCCTCTTTCCTCTCCTTGCGAAAGAACTCCCTCTTTCCTGTCCACACACGCCTTTTTCCGAAAGACCTCTTTCGCAAAAAGGCTTCTTCCTCATAGAAAGAGGTTTACCAATGCCGGAAAAACCCCTCTGATGTTTCGATTTACTTTTGGGAGAACACAATTGCAGTGTGGATGTAACTCAGGTTTTGTCAGAAAAATGGCTGTTTTTCCAACAAAACTCTGTAGTGTAAACGTACCCTTTGTGTAGCATGCCACCTAATTGTGCACCTTGTGAGCAAGTGCAACTGCAGCATGTGTCCCCCAGTGTGACTCCTCCCGAGATGATATGGCTCTGCTACAGCTCCCAGATAAGGGACCAACATAGGTGCTTGGGGAACTTTTCCTGCACAACTAATGTGAGCACCTACAGGGTTAGGAGCTGCTGAGTGGGGGCTTTGTGAATCTCAATGAGAGTGACGTCCCTTTGTGAATGTAGCTCTGAGTGACTTGCTCAAGGTCACATCAGCAGCCTGTGGATGAAGGGCCTGGGTCTCCCAAGTCCCAGGCCAGCCCCCAAGCCACAGAACTGTCCTGTCCCTCTCTCATAGCCCTTGCTGTCCTCACAGTTGACTTCAGAGGTGCTGTTCACAGGAGGAAGAGTCATAAGGCACTACAGAGGTAGTCAGCCAAAAGGTGAAGCCAAGCTGGTGGTGAAGTGGTTTGGGCCATGGGTTCCCCCTCCCTTTTATCCCAGTGAAGCAAGCACAGTGTTAGGAGCTGGGGTTAATGAAGGCCTCTCCATAGTTACTTCTGCTTAACTTAGGTGACCAGATCTGATCTCTCCAAAGACATCCTACAGGGTGAGCCAACCTATATGTTGCCAAATCACCAAACCAATGCATTGTTCCATCACTGAAATCCCTCTTGGATTAAACCAAGCAGGGTTTCATTAACACAGAGCCTCTCCTCACACCACTGTGGTCTCTCTGGGGAAAAGACAATTGAATCCTTTTACATTACAGCAAACGGGGGGAGTGAAAGGGGAAGAGACGAGTCCAAAATAGTCAAATTATGAAAATTGTTTCCAGAGTAGTAGTGATCCTAGCCTAAGAACAGGAATTTGGCGATTGCTTTGGGTGAAACAAAATCCAATCCAACATAATCCCCAAAGGGGCACCATTTGTTTTTTAAAGATGACCTGAAAAGCAGGGGTGGAGGAACTGAGCTTATGCCCTTTGTAGCTGGTTTCTGTCAGATAAAGAAAGCCTGAAAGACTTTTGTCCAGAAATCCTGGCTTGATTTTTACATTAGGAATTCAGATCTTGTCAATCCTTGTAGCCTGTATGGTGATTGCAGAACTAGTGTGACTCTGCCTACGTCTACACTAGCACTTTTGTCGGTAATACTTATGTCACTCAGAGGTCTGAAAAAACTCACTCTTGACAAATGTTCCTTCTAATTTTTTTTCCATCCATGTGCAGAATAAATTTTGTTGTGCACTGAGGCATATAGGAATGTGCACCATTAGTAGAAACACATGCTGCCACCTGTAGGTGCTGTGGGCAATCTGCTAATCAGGGTGGCATCATAGGTGGCGGGTGAAGTCCCAGCTGGGGAAGGCAAGTCCCAGCTCTGCCCCTTCCACCTAACGCTCTGCCCCTTCAGCAACCTTCCCTCCTTCGTCCCCTGTGGAGCCAAGCTCCACCCAACCCCAGACAGATCTTTCCTAGCCATCTGGATGGCTGGGGCTTCTGCACTGCGGCCCCAGCCTTTTTAGGCAGCAGGGGAGCCGGGCTGCCGCACTGCAGCCCAAGCTTTCTCCAGCAGCTGTGGGCATTTTTGGGAAGGCAGTGCCTTCCCTTGCCTACATTAGCCACCGCCCATGGGTGGCATTTGAATCTCTCGTGGGTGGCTGCTCAAATGCTCGGCTGACAGGGAACACTGTCCCTGAACGACAAAAGTTACACAGACAGAAACGCCAGTAGGGACAGTGCTGCCAGCAGGAAAGCTGCTCCCGATGACTTAGCTGTGGCCGCTCATTGAAGATGGTTTAAATACGTTGAGAGGAGAGCTCTCTCCCAACGGCACAGAGCAGCTACACTGGAGACCTTTCTGCGGCGCACCCGTAATCATACTCCTGTGCCACTGTAAGGTCTGTCGTGTGTTGACATGGCCCAAGACACCACAAGGGATCAAAAGCTGAGCAATGAAGAGGGAAAAGGCTCTGTAATCAGATTGTTTTCAAACTCTTGGTTTTATTAATGATTCTTTCCTTCCAGTTCCAAATGACCACTTCCTTGAAGAGGATCTTGTTCAAATGTTATTTAAAGTAATAATAATCTCTTCCCATGAAGTCCTCCAGCAAAACTAGGGAAGATAAGACTTGACGATCACAGCATTTCTAAGGTTAAAAAAAAAGGTATTCAAAAAATAGCTAGAAATACCTCACCCAAACCTTCTTTATCCCTAAAAATGAAATTAATTCTCCATCCAGTCACCTCCACCCCACCACCACCACCAAACAATCCCCATTACAGGTCACTTTTAAAGCATCTTCCTTCAAATGTGAGAAAATTATAGCAGAGCAGTCCCTAAGTGGGTGTGGGGCCAAGGGCAAAAGAAAGGTATTTGTAACTTCCAGGACCAATCCATCACGGCTGGGGCCAACCTCACTGGCTAATTCCATTAGCCCGTGAGGTCCTCACAGTGCATGGGACCTAGAGCAATCACCATGATTCATCCTCCCTTAAGTTCTGAATTATAGTTATGGTTCTTTTACATATTTTCTAACACTATTTGATCCAACCATTTTTTTTTTTTTTTTGTGATTAACAAGCTAGTTAAAAACTTCTCCTTCCTCCTAATTTCCTAAGTATTATTCCAGTGTAGAATAAGGCAGTAAGGACTATTTTGATCAGTACAACATCCCAAGGGCCAGATTTTCAGACACTGGCCCCCCATTTGCACATGAAAAATTTTGCATATGCACTTTTTGCCCACTCTCAAGTGTGCATTAACATAGTGGCATTTCCAGGTACAAGAATCCCATTTGCACACACAGAGAGTGCATCTAAATTGTGTGCACAAGTGATTTGGACAGATTTTGCATTCCTGTCCATCCTGGCTAATACCTTGATGGACATATCCTCCAAGGACTTTGATTATGTGAAAAAATACTTCCTTTTGTTCATTTTAAAATTGCTGCTTATTAATTTCATTTTGTGACTCCTAGTTCTTGTGTTATGAGGAATAAATAACAATTCTTTATTTACTTTCTCCACACCTGTCAGGATTTTATAGATCTCATCTCTCCCCTTAACCATCTCCAGTTTTATTCATCTCTCCTCATATGGAAGCTGTTCCAGACCTCTACTCATTTTTGTTGCCCTTTTCTGCACCTTTTCCAATTCCAATATATCTTTCTTTGAAATAGGATGATCACATCTGCACACAGTATTCAAGATGTGGGCATACCATGGATTTATAAAGAGGCAATATGATATTTTCTGTCTTATTCCCTATGGTTATAACTACACTACAGAGGTTTGTTGGAAAAACAGCCATTTTTCCAACAAAATTTGAGGAACATTCACACTACAATTGCGTTCTTCCGCAAGAAAATGGAAAGAACAGAGGGTTTTTTCCGACACTGGTAATCCTCATTCTACAAGGAAGAAGCCTTTTTGCAAAAGAGCTCTTTCGCAAAAAGATGTGTGTGGACAAGGAAGAGGGAGTTATTTTGCAAGAAGAGGAAAGAGGAAAAAGCACAGGTGCCCTGGGTGGCCATTCCATCCATATCAATCACAGCTTACATGCGAGAGAGCATCCATTCAGTCTGGACACTCTCTTTTGAAAAAGCAGATTGCTTTTGCAATGCACTTTTGCAGTGTGGACACTGTCTTTCGGAAGAAGTTTTTTCGGAAGATCTCTTCCAAAGAAAGCTTCTTCCGAAAGAACCCTACAGTCTAGACATAGCCTATCTCTTTCCTAATGATTCTCAACATTATGGGTATGTCTAGACTGCATCCCTCTGTCGGCAGAGGGATGCAGATTAGGCAGGTCGACATTGCAAATGAGGCAGGGATTTAAATATCCCATGCCTAATTTGCATAAAAATGGCCACCGCGTTTTGCCGACTCAGCACTTTGTCGGCAAAAAGCAGCAGTCTAGAGGGGGATCTGTCGTGAAAGAAAGCCTTTTTCGACAGATCCTGTAAACCTCCTTGCAGGAGGCATACAGGATCTGTCGAAAAAGGCTTTCTTTCTCGACAGATCCCCCTCTAGACTGCTGCTTTTTGCCGACAAAGTGCTGAGTCGGCAAAACGCGGTGGCCATTTTTATGCAAATTAGGCGTGGGATATTTAAATCCCTGCCTCATTTGCAATGTCGACCTGCCTAATCTGCATCCTTCTGCCGACAGAGGGATGCAGTTTAGACATACCCTATGTGTGCTTTTTTGAATGCCGCTGCACATTGAGTGGATGTTTTCATAGAACTATCTAAAATGACTCCCATATCTCTTTTTGGAGTAGGTACAGCTAATTTAGACCCCCTCATTTTGTATGTATAGTTGAGATTGTGTTTTCCAATGTGCATTACTTTGCATTTAGCAACCTTGAATTTCAGCTGCTAAGTCACTCAGTTTGGTGAGATCCCTTTGTAACTCTTCTCATTCTGCTTTGGACTTAGCCATCTTGAGTAGTTTTGTATCATCTGCAAATTTTGCTGCCTTACTTTTACTCCTTTTTCCAGATCATTAATGAATATGTTGAATAGGACTGGTCCCAGAACAGACCCCCTGGAGAATACCACTATTTACCTCTCTCCATTCTGAACACTGATCATTTACTTCTGCCCTTTGTCTCCTATCTTTTAATCAATTTGATCCAGAAGAGGATCTTCCCTTTTATCCCATGACAGCTAATTTTGCTTAAGAACCTTTGGCAAGAGACCTTGTCAAAGATATTCTGAAAATCTAAGTACATTATATCCACTGGATCCCCTTTGTCCACATGCTTGGTGAGCTTCCCCCACTTCAAAAATTCTAGTAGATTGGTTAGGAGTGATTTCCCTTTACAAAAACCATGTTGACTCTTCCCCAACAAATCATGTTCAAGTATATGTCTGATAATTATGTTCTTTACTATAGTTTCAACTAATCTGCTTGGTACTGAAGTTAGTCTTACCAGCCTGTAGGTGCCAGAATCCATTCTGGAGCCTTTAAAAAACCCTGGACTCATAAGTCACGTTAGTTGTCCTCCACTCCTCTGGTACAGAAGCTGATTTAAATGATAAATTACATACCACAGTTAGTAGCTCTTGAGTGAATACCATCTGGTCCTGGTGACTTATTACTGTTGAATGTATCAATTTGTTCCAAAGCGTCCTCTTATGACACTTCAGTCTGGGATAGTTCCTCAGATTTCTCACCTAAAAAGAATGATTCAGGTGTGAGAATCTCCCTCACATCTCCAGCCAGGAAGATTGATGCAAATAATTAATTTAGTTTCTCTGCAATAGCCTTATCTTCCTTGATTGCTCCTTTAGCATCAAAATTGTTCCGTGGCCCCACTAGCTGTTTAGCAGGCTTCCTGCTTCTGATGCTGTTAATTTTTTAGTCTTTAGCTTTCTGTTCTTCAAATTCTCTTTTGTCTTCCCCAATTATATTTTTACACTTCATTTACGAGAGTTTATGCTCCTTTCTATTTTCCTCCCTAGGATTTAACTTCCACTTTTTAAAGGATGCCTTTTTACTTCTCGCTGTTTCTTCTACTTTGTTGCTTAGCCACAGCATCACTTTTTTGGCCTTTTACTATGCTTTTTAATTTGGGGTGTACATTTAAATTGAGCCTCTATAATAGTGTCTTTA
This sequence comes from Pelochelys cantorii, assembly GCA_032595735.1. Classification (NCBI taxonomy): domain Eukaryota; kingdom Metazoa; phylum Chordata; order Testudines; family Trionychidae; genus Pelochelys; species Pelochelys cantorii. The sequence goes on along the minus strand of CM064338.1, from coordinate 34,338,997 downwards.
ATAAGTTTCCATGCAGCTTGCAGGGACTCTTGTGCAAAGTCCTGCTCCTCTGAACACATTCCTTGTAAACAAACAAGATTGCCTCAAAGAAAATATCAGGATCCACCACCAATTTCTACTGCTGGAACAACCTACAAACTTTGATTATCTGCTTCTCTCAGAAAATTGAATAGGACTGGTCCCAGAACAGACCCCTTGGAGAATACCACTATTTACCTCTCTCCATTCTGAAAATGGTCCAACCATCTTCCCATTCTCCTGCCACATTCCCTTCCCTGTTTGTTGCAGGGGAGAGGGCTTGTTTTAGGGAAGAAAGTTGAGATTGTTGAATTCTTGGCCCAGACAATTGATCATTGACACTTTTATGCATCAGATAAGTCAGTGTGTGAGTGTTACCTCTTCACGTGTAAGAACTGGGCCAGATTCTAGCTTCTGTCCTGTCCCACGGAAGTCAATGGGGCTGTGTAGCTGTAAACGTCAGAAGAATTTGTCCCAATGGATTAAAATTCCTCACTGGTGAGTTCCGTAGAGTTTCACCTGGGATGAACGGGTTCCATTGTGACTTATGTCAGAGTCCCCCATTGATTTCTAATATACAGTCCATGCTTCAAGCATTAATGCAAAGCACAAAGTCCAGGCTTCCAGTGCAATCAATTCTGACCTTTACAGGGTTCAGAGTGGGACTCTTGGCAGCAAGCTTTGTGTGTGTGTGGTAGTGGAGTGAGAACTGATTTCTTTGTCGGTCAACTAACCAAATACTAATTGACCATTCCAAGCAGGAAATACGTGATCAGGGAAGATCAACTCCATCCTGATCCATCAAATTCTTCTATCATGAGCCTGGACCCAAATCTGCTCCTGCACTGTGAGCAAGATGCTCCCTTCTTTCATAAATTACCTTCTCACAAGGCAGCAGCTGACCCAGTATCTGCCTCCAGCTGCCTGGCAATCAGGCAGCAGAGAAGGGTGAATGTCAGTGGAATCTCCCAGCTTAGCAACAAGACCAGACCTGCCCTTTTCCAGCTGTATCCTCTGTGCTCCTGGGGACAGATCAGACCCTGGCCAGAGGGTCTGACAGGATGGAAACAGAAATTCTAAACATTCTTCTTCCCTAGCAAACATGCCAAGTGAAAAGCAATGATGAGCAGCCAAGCTAGAGCTTAATACCAAAAATAATAATGGGAATTATGAGTTCAGCAAGAAGCTACTGAGCTGACTCCAAATAACCCCAACAGTCCTAGTCCAGCATACCGCACTATTGAGATAGGAGAAGTACTGGGGAGAATAGAAGTCGAACTACACAACCTGCAAAAACTGGAATCTGGTTTTGGACAAAACCCTGCCCATTCCCTGCAATGTCCTGAGTGTGTGATTTTATTTCCATTTGGCCTCTTGTGTCTCACCAACCACACGCAATAAAATCCTCTTTAAGATAATGCATGTCGGGGATTGATGGACTTTTCCTCCTACGCCCTTTTTAAGGTGGATGTCTGCCACCATTCTACTGTAGAGAACAGCAGATGTATAAAGCAGCATTTAGAAAGGCTGTGCAGGAGCCAGGTTCATTAAGTCTCATATACATTTCAAGTTGTAATGAGAAGGAAAACCAATCAACAGGAGAACTGAGCGTAAATATTGTGCACTCCTGGCTATTAACTGCAGGATTCAGATGGGCTGGGCTATTTAGGTTTGGAGCATATGTGACAATTTTCACAAGAGCAGAGGGAGGGGCGTTGTCGTGGTGTCCCGCCAAGTCCCAAGTTGAGTGATCACTTTCTCTCCCTCTATGCATCTGTGTATTCTAGCATTTCATTCTGTGGCTCCTCACCCTAGCAACTTTATCCTGTAGTTTCTGTTCCTTCTGTTTGTTGTGGGTTTTGCACGCATCTGTTCCAGTCCAGACACATGGCTGTCCTTTGTTGGAGGGCAAAGTGGTTTTATCTCACATAGTTGGTCATGTTTGTAAAGCACACAAAAATCACAGGAAGGAGAAGGGTGGTGTCCAGGGATCACTCTATGCTTAAAGTGCTTACCAGGCGGTCTTCTTTAGGCTATGTCTACACTAAAATGTTAGGTTGTTCTAGTCAGGTCACATTGGTGGAAAACCCACATGCTGCAGGGAGCACTGTCTGGGTCTTCGTTCCACCGAAGCCAGGTCTACACTATGGGGGAGGGTCGGCTGAAGGTTCGCAATTCCAGATACGTAAAAAATTTAGCTGGAGTCGACGTACCTTAAGCCGAGCTTCAGCACCATCCTCACAGCAGGTGGCCAATGAGAAATACTCCCATCACCTTCCCTTATGCCTTGTGAGGAGTAGGAGTTCCAGCATCGGCGGGGGTGCCCTCAGCATTCAATTTAGCAGGCTAAATTGGATGCCTGAAGATTGACCGCTGCAACATTGATCTTCTCTGTAGTCTAAATGAGGCCTGAGTCAGTACTGAGCTGATGTTCAAATCTGATGAAGGGAGGGGCTGTACTGTGGAAGGTTCCTTTGTGGTGTTTGACTTCTCCTGGCAAGAGAAGGGGCATTAATCCCAGCCTCAGATGCAGCCTTGCTGTAATGTTATTGTTTCAAGTGGTTACAGTATTGTTCTTCAGTGCAGGCCTTAAACAATTGTGCAGTATTGCTGTTCAAGCTACTGTGTGCACATCACACTACTCTCTGCACTAGCTTCCAATTGAGTATTGACTCAAGTTCCAAGTTTCTGTTCTTATCTTCAAGGTGCTTGTTATCTTCAAGGTGATATCTTAAACCTACCTAAAGCTCTGGGATGAAGACCACGGTCAATAACTCTGCTCCTTGAGCACAGTGAAACTCTCTACAATAAAGGTAAAGCTCATCTGAGTGGGAGACTTGGCTTTCTCAGGGCTTGGCCTGAGAGTATGGAATGAACAAGGACCTGAGGATCACAAACCTCCCAGCCCCGTGTGCATTTCTTTGACCTTGCTTTCTCCAACATATATACATAACCACATGGGTATGACAAAACTCTCCCCCTCTGCCCCATGCACACATGCACAAACCCTACCAAAACAACCTCCTAGAGAGGGGTGAGAAAACAAACTCCCATGATAGAATGTTCAGTCAGTGACTATGCTAATTAGTGAGGCTCCAGGAACAAGGGCTCTCAGGATGCCCAATACACACCTGAGGAATGCATCTGGAAACCTGCAAACCAGCCAATACTGTGGCTGCTTGCACGGGACACAGGGATAGATCACTTGGCCATGTGACCCACTCCAGCTTGGAAGGCACCAGGGATGGATATAAAGTGCCATGAGGCAAACTCCATCTTGTCTTCAATTCTGCTCCTGATCCCAGACGCAGCCTTGCAAGGGACAGCACGCCGGGAAGAATCATGGACCCATCCTGACATAGGATGTACACCAGAGACTTTTAAGCTAGCAATTTGTAACATCTCTGCTGAGAGCCTGCATCAAGAACTTGGAGACTGGTGCATGTAATGTATTTTCTTTAACAACCTTACTGTCCACCTTTTCTTTCTTTTATTAATAAACCTTTAGATTTTAGATTCTAATGGATTGGCCCTGCGTGATCTTGTGGGTAAGATCCAGAGTGTAAATTGACCAGGGATTTGTGGCCGGTTCTTTGGGACTGGGACAATCCTGTTACTTAATGTATGACTGGAAGGTGGTCAGGTACTACCGTGATGAGAGCATTAGAAGAACCTATCGTGAAAACTATATATAGAGAATTATTGGTATGGAACAGCTGCCACATTCCACCCTAGCCATGGCTGCATATCAGCGGTAGGTAAAGTGATCCCTGTATATAGTTTGTAAAGCATTTCAGAATCCATGACACTGTATAGATATAAGTCCTTACTAATTGAGTATAAGAAAACAGACAGGGTCACAATTAACTCTCCCACTTACTGCTCTGCACTGGGCTATTTATACCACCCGGGATAAAGAGAACTCAACACTGACAACTTTTGCTTCCTCCTGTGGATTTGAGCTTGATCAGGTTTTTTTTTTTAATAATGTGTATTAAATATCATGCAATATTAATGTCAGCATTAAAGAATAATTTTCCCTTTAGAAAAATAGCATGAGAGCAGAAAGTGTCCAGAAAAGCAAAGCAGCAAAACTCCTCTAACAAACAGAACAATTAATTATTTAGATCATAAAACCGCAATCTAGATAAAAGGCGACATTTATAGCATGATGAAGTGAGAATCCTGAAGCAATAGTTTCGATCCAGGGACCTTATGGCAGAGGAAGCTGCAGCATCATTAGCCCAGGCTGTGTATGGGCTTGTTCTCATTTTTGTTTTTTGACCCCTGCAGGCACCCATGGTTTGTTTACCAGAGGTTAGGCAGCCCATCTCCTGTTTCCATTAACCCTCCAAGGAGGTGAGAATGAGACCATGAATGGACTCGCTGTGTGGGGTGTTTGGAGCAAGCAGGCCAGGACAGAAAGGCCAGGACAGCTAGCTGAGCTCAGTCGGGGGCAGAGGAGGGAAATAAATGTGCATAGAGCTGCTTGACTTGTGGCTGCTGGCTTTGCCTGTTCTTGGCATTGCTTTGCTACTCAAGGTGACAGAGAAGAGTAAACACATTTGGCTTTTCCTTAGGACATAGTGCCAAGCGAGATAGCTAAAGGTGGTGTTTGCAGCCACGGGCCCTGTGGGGAGATGAAAGCTAAAGGAGCTGCCTGCCTTGAGCCAAACCCCTTGCTGACATAGCTCCAAGGACGTCAGTGCCAACAGAGAATTTGACTCCATATGTGCTGCATGAGCCCTGTCCGGACAAGCAGAAAGCAAAGTCCATCCACTGTGATGTGACCATTCCCCTCGCGTCAGTTCAGAGGGTCCACACTGCACCCATCCTGGGGGTTAAGCTAAGCTTCTTGGGGGTGGAGCCTAAGGGGGCTATTTTTGGTCCCTCTAGTCTCAGCTGGCACCCAGGTCCACCAATGAGTTGGGAGAGGGCAAAGGCGGCAACTGCCTCGGAATTCAGCAACACAAAAGGGCTCAGAGCTCCTGGCCACCGCCAGTGCAGCAGCAGTGGCAGCTAGAGACCTAGGCCCTTTAAATTACTGCCGGAGCACCACTTGGCACACTCCAGGCAGCACAGAGAGCTGCCTAGCCCCAGCCCCACCCCTTCCATCCAAGGCCCCGCCCCTTCCAGGGGCACAGGGCAGGACCCTCCCCCACCTTGTTCAAGGGCCCAGCAAGGCTGTCAGCCCCACTGCTGGCACCAGGGCATTCAGAAGCAGCAGCAGCAAAATGATCAGGTGGGAGTTCAAAGGTAACACATGTTTTTCAGAGCTCAGAAGAGTTTTGATGCTGAGTCTGGTTTGAGAGAAGGTTTGGTTGGACGGACAGGTGAGGTTTACTTTGCCTACTATCTCCAGATCTCATGAAATCAAGATTTCTCTCCCTGCTGGGCTGGCAGCGTAGGTTATCCACACCGGGCTTATTCCATTCTATCACCACCTCCCAAACTTCATAACACCCCTCTCTTTAACCAGACAAGTTGGCACTGGTGGGCTGGAGCAGGTGTTTGCAAATCAGTCCCTTGTCCTTTGATGCCATTACCTATGCCTCCCCCTCCCCCAAATTTCACTGAGCTCGCCAGAGCTCTCCTGTTTCTTGTAACTAAATGCCTGCCCTCTGCCCACAGGGAGCGATTTGCTTGAACCCTGCCAGCCCAGCCCTCTTGTAAATATCCCCACCCGGGTGACAGCTGCGAGATTCCTCTTATTCTGCAGCTTCCAGGGCAGCAGCCTTATATCTGAGAAGTCTCTTCAGAAAACAGGGTGGATACAAGCGTTGCCACATTTCCGGGACATGTTTATTCTGTGTAAGCTATACTTCTGAAATTCCCAGGTTGAGTCTTTCCTAGAAAGTGAATAAAATATATATATTAAAAATCCATCTGCAAAATGAGACTGTCTAGGGAACATAAATACCTCTTGACATGACAGCCTCAAGGGTTACATCCAAGTCCTTTCTATAAAATATAGAGAAAAATGTCCTTATTAGAAACATACTATATGTCACAGCAGACATCGATTACTAGTAGTCTAGGAAGATTCAGGCCCAGCTGATCAGAGGATCCTAACCATGCCTGTTCTATGCAAAAATACTATGTGGCTACAGTGTGGAGACTGCACAGCTACAAAAGAAATAATCCAGTAAGGCAAAAACGAAGGTTTCAGCAGCACCCTTAACTCAGCTGCATGGCATGGTCTGTATGTTGCAGGGTTGAGAGTTCACAGCCAGAAGGGACACTTAAAACATCCATTTTGACCCACTGGACACCACAAGGCCATTACATTTCAGTCAAATACCTTACATTGAGCCCAACAAGCTAAAGTGTTTTATCCTCTGGAGATTACACTGGTGTGTGCCATAGCCAGAGAATGTGACGCCCCTGCAGTCACTGGGTATTGATCCAGTGGGATGTGCCCAGATGATGCCAGCTCAGGAAGACCAAAAAAACAAACAACCCAAGGTCCCAGCCAGTCTGACCTTCCTGATCTCAAATCTCCAATCAGTGTGACCTGGACACACCAGCCGGGCAGCTGAGAAAGAAGATTCTCTGTACCACCTGGGATCACTGGGCTCATTCTCTCCAGTTAGACACCAGGGTGGTCAGACTTCTTCATAGTGTGAACCACATCTTAACAGTTCATCCTCATCCACCATCTCATTAACCACCTCCCCTCCCACTGGCAAGCCCATAATATCCCCACAGCTGCTACAGGAATTGCATGGGAAAGTGACAGAAGGCATGTTTATGTACTATCTGAGCCCCAGCCATGGTCCAGGATCCAATTGTGCTAGGTGCTGTACAAACTCAAAACAAAAAGCCTCCAAAGGCTTATCATCTAAAGACCGATCCCCGATCTCATGTGTGTTACTCCTGCTTCCTCCACAGTGGGGAGAGAAGGGCTTTATCTCATTGGGGGACCATCCTGCTGTAGAGTTTTGGGTGTGTGGTTAGAGCAGTTTGTGCTGCCTTCTCATGCAGTTTTGCTTGCAGACATGAAGAGAACCAGCGCCATCTGAACTTCACCCAACCAGCCCGCAGACCCCTCTCTGCCAAACTCAGTTCTACCTTTTACAAGAGAAAGCACAGCTTTTAACATGGTGGTAGGGGCCTTAGAATTGCCTGCCTCAGACTGCCAGACAAAGTAGAATCCCTCCCTGGTGCAACTCCAGTTGACATCAAAGAGTCCTATGCTTGGTTGGGCCCAGGACAGCTTTGTCACCCTCTGCACTGTAGTCTTCACCCATGCAGAAGTTCACGGATGTGTTGATTCACCACAGCTGAGCAAAGGGCTAACTTACTGGGTACCTCCCCTCCATGTTCTCCCTCAGCACGTATGCCCTATGTTGCACTGATTTTTACAGTGAGGTATCAGACACAGTTAAAACTGCACTGAGAAATAAAAATTGCCTGTCGCTGGGTAGGTTTCTATCAGCTTCCTGCCTTTATTTGTAGTCGATTTGACTGGGTCCTTTCTCATGGTCTTTACCTGAGGTCTTTACCCTCAGCAGGCAGGGAGCTAAGCATCAGGCCAGGCAATGGGCCCCCAATTCTGCCTTGCAAGTACCTGAGTTACTGATGACTATCCATTTAATTGGCAGGAGGTGTTCTCCAGACCAGCCGTCTGACTGGAGAAATTAGCTAGTTCCTTCCAATAAAGATGCTAATACAGGGGGCTTTGCGAAGGGCCAGAAATTCCCATTGTCCTTCAGAAGCAATTTGTAGCCGATTTGAAGCCTTTGAGAAGGGGACGTGCTGGTGGCTGGGTTTGTATAATACCGGGCCCCAGTCGTCACAGCCCAACATTCTTCACCTACGTCCGCATCAGCGCTGTCCAGTGCATTCTAATGGTGAGAACGTGCTGGAGTGAAGCAGCAAGAGACATCCCTGTGCTGGCACGGGTGGGGGACGGGGAAGATCCTCCCTGAAGGGCTGGGGGAGGGGCTCATCAGCCATTCACAATCCATGCTGGGCCTCTGGGAACAGGGAAGCAATGGGTCTCAGTGCTGCCCACCTTCCCTCCATGTCCTCTCCCATTTCAGTGTCCGATGGAAGTGGCTATCGAAGGGAGGTACGTTGCCAACCGTTTCCGAAGCTGCCTATGGCTAATGATATAACCCTTCTCCGGGCCCTTTGACTGAGTGCTCGCCACTGCCCATGGGAGCTAGATATTATTCTGAGATATGAGCTGTTATCCCCATTTTAGAGATAAGGGGGGAGTGAGATACAGAGGAGGAAAGCGTTTTGCTTAGGGTAGTAAAGCAGGGCTCAGAACCCAGGAGTCCTGAGTCGCAGATGAAGATGCCCCCTTTGTAAGCATCCAGCCTCACCGCGAGTAGCACCTATTTGTTGCCGGAGTCCTCATCTCCGGTGCCTCGGTAGTGGCCACTTCCTTGGTCCTATGATGGCCTTTTTGTCTGGCCATCAATGTTCCCCCAATCTTTTCCATCCATGTGCGGATTTTTTCCATCCATGTGCAGAATAAATTTGTTGTGTGCACTGTGACATGTACAAATGTGCACCACCAGTGAAAACAAAAACCTAGCTGTGGGCACTCTGCTAATCAGCTGGGTGGCATTTGAATCTCTCCTGAGTGGCTGCACAAGTGCTCAGCTTCCAGGGAACCCTCTGGCCAAGTCACTTAAAGGTTCCATCCCCTTCCAGGATACTCAAAGTCCCAACACAAATATCATCTTCCATATGAGTCCCAAGCTGACAACAGACAAAAGATCCATCACCACTTGCAGGCTCGACTCTTAGTTCTCTCTCTTCCCAGAGCACCAACTCCCCAGGCTTTGCCCTGCTGAGAGTCTAGATCAGCCCCTCTCAGATGTGGCCACAGTGGCTGCATGTGGCCACCAGGAGGTTTTCCTGCAGCCAGGGCAGCTTTCTGAGTTCCGACTTGGGAAGACAAAGCATTGGCCCCTTGTCCCTCTCTGCCTGTTTCTCCTGGATGCGGAGCCCGGCATGGCCTCTGCAGACAGGTGTGGCCAATGTTTCCTGTAAGCTGAGTGTTTGGGCAGCAGCCCAGGAGTGATTGAGGTGTTGCCCAGATGATTAGCAGAGAGCCCACAGCCGCTCACGGCCAGCAGCATGTGTGTCTATTGGTGGTGCACTTCTGCACATCCTCGGTGCAAATAAAATTTATTCTGCACATGGATAGAAGAAATTAGAGGGGATGCTGAGTGGGAAACACTGCTGCAGGACCTCAGTGAATTTTCTATCTGGGGGTGAGGGCTAAGTCACTGGCCCTGGGCACTGACTTATATTCAGCCGTGCCGCAGCGGGTGCCAGCTCTGAGCACAGATCCTGAGCCCTGCAGCCACAGGTGCCAATCCCCAGCCCTCAGCATGTGGCAGTGTGCACTGACCCCCTCGATCCAGCCACAAGGCCCTGGGTTCCAGCACCCACTACCAGACTCTGGCCACTGGCCCTGGGCTTAAACTCCCAGCACTGGCCATGCAGTGCCTGCTCCAGGTGCAGACACTGACCCCTGGCTGTACAGCAGTGGGTGCCAACCTCCAGCTCAAGCTGTGCACCTGCAGGGCTCAGCCACTCCCCTTCCTCTCTCCTGGCTCCCAGTCCCTACCCCCATCTCCCCTGAACCCCACTGCCTTCCTGGCCCTGCATCTACCCCTCCATCTTCCCCATCCTTCTGTGCCTCCCCACCCCACATCCATCCCACCACGTCCCCTGCTGCCTCTGCCTCTGACTCCCCACCCCCTCAGTCCGGGTCTGAATTTGTCCTGGGACTAGCTGAGACAAGTGATATTAACAAACATGCAAATATCACTTTCCACAGCCATGTTTTTATTATTGAGTCTGCAAGAAAACCCCACATAACTAAATGACAACGATGTGGCTGTTTAGAAGTGCTACATGTTTGTTTTTCCTAATGTTAATTAAGTATTTTTCGGAAAAAGGGTCCATGTGGCCACCAGCAAGAGTTGGTGTCCATACTCTGAAGCTACTAAAGTTGCAAGAACCTCTCGTTTAGATACCACAGAAATCCCAATGGCCTTCTGCCCTCCAGGGCATCTCTTCATAGGCCTTAATTGTGGGTTCCCCGCATAGGAGACTACCCTGCTCCCTGTGTCCCAGCCAGCACAGCTGCTCCAGGACTGCCTCCCTGGTACCTTCTTCCAAGAGCCCATCATGAGATTTAGCTCTAGTCCTATGACCTAGATCTAGGTGGCGCTGGGTCCTGCCATGAGGGCAGGGGACTGGACTCAACGACCTCTTGAGGTCCCTTCCAATTCTAGTGTTCTATGATTCTATGACCTGCTCTCCAGCCTCCTCCTGTAGAAGAGCCTCTTGCCTTCTCTACAGCCTTGTCTTCCCAAGACTCCAGATGCTCCTTATAAGGCCCAGCTGACTAATAGCTCATCCCCCAGCTCTGCCCCCTGGGACTGGAAGGCAATCAGTCAGTCATCCCACAGGTGGAGCATGTCTCTAATAGGGCTGTGGGAAGTTCCTTCCCTAGCAGGTGGTGGGGGTCTCCCCATCAGACCCTTGTTTTCCAGGGACTCCACGCACCCACTCACTCGGACAACAGTCCTGATGTTTCCAATAATTCCTGATTCTTATCAGGCCAGAAAACCTGGGGAGATATGTTATTGAGCTACTTCTTGCCTGGCCAGGTCCCAGCTCTGCACAGAAAGAGGGAAGATGAGTTTTTAACATATTTTAATAGACCTCAGAAACAGTCTTGGGCTAAGGTTCAGGTTGGGCTCATCCAGGGCCACCAACAGTAAGGGGTAAAGGGGACAGTTTCCTGGGACCCTGCAACTTAAAAGGGCCTGGGGCTCCTGGCCCTTTTAAATCACCTCCGGAACCCCGGGTGGCACAGTCCAAGCAGTGCTGATGGCTGGCTGCCATTAGACCCGCCCATTCAGCCCAAGGCCCTGCCCCTTTGGGAGGAAGCCCCGCCCACATTGTCCACGGCCTGGCAAAGTCTGTCACCAGCCCTGGTCTCATCTAATCTGAAGTGGTTTGACCATTTCTACCTTCTTGGCCCCATTCCCGCCAGTTCCTAGAGGAGAAGCTTGCAGTGAATAGTGACTATGAGGACAGGAATGTCCATGGGACCAATACTGAGCACTAGACCAGAGCTGTGTTAAGCTGTTGTGGTTCCCAGACGGCAATCCTCAACCCCTGTCATGTTGAGACCTCAGCGGGACCTACTTCTCTTTTGAATGAACATGTATTTCATTCTAATTGGCTAGGAGACGTTTTTGGATTGGCACGTGGGTATCGTTGGATTCACATGCTCCTCACATCCCATCAGCTCCCCTATATCTGCCAGTGTCCAAAGCATCCGCATGGTCTAGACCAGTCTACTAACAACAGGATCCATTAGCTCATGGAGAGCAAAGACTTCTCTCCTCTTCTCCCTGAATTCTCTGGAATAACTGTCATCACCTTGTCTGCTTGTGCCGCCCCACCTTTATGTCCACGTTCAGAAGGACGGGTTGATTTTCTTTACCGAAGAGCAAAATGCCCACTTGAAAGGACAAGAGAATTCTACAAAGTGACTATGTTCTATTGTCCACAAGTCACTTCCTTGTAGAACTAAGCCACTGGCCACTGAAAGTGATGGTAACTGATGTGAATACAATGCAGAAGAGAAGAGATTCTTCTGCAGCGAAAGGGCTCCAGGCAACTTCCGGGAATGTTACTCCCCTATTTTGCATGAAATACTAGGGACCAGACTTTCCACGAGACGCTCAGGGCCTGATTTCCAAGACCTCAGCACCCCCATTGGAGGTCAGATTTTGGGGAAAGCTCTCATTCAGGCAACTCTGTGAAGCCCAGATTTTCACCAGTGCACTGTGCACAGCAGCTCCTATTGTGCTACTCACCCTGCCAATCTCATTTAGAAACTAGAAATGTGAAGGTTTAACTGGTTAGCAGGTTAAAGGGTAAACCTCACCCTTAACAAGAGAGGCTTACCAGTTAAGAATAACTGGTGGGGGCTGCAGCACCTCTCTGACTGCTGTGGGTAGGGGGCTGCTCCAATCCTGCAGGGGGCCCATCATGGACAGGGGCTGCTTCCTCTGGGCGGGAGTAGCCCCTGCCAAAGGTGGAGGTGGGGGTGCTCCAGCCCAGCAGTGGGTGGGAGGGCTGCTCCAGCCGGGCCAGAGTGCCTCCCCCCCCCCCCACTCATCCTCCTTTTAATCGGTTAATCAGTTAAACAATAGGTTTAACCGGCTAACCAATTAAACGGGATTTTTCATCCCTATTAGAAACCTGCCTCCAGCTGTGGGCGCTGAGGCCTTCTGAACTCTGCAGCCTAAATTCACATTATAAACAAACACCTCCCCGGTCCTGCTGCCTGCAGATTTCCTATATGGGCTCTAACAATATCAGATTGGTTTTCTAATCACATTCCTGCCCAGGAAATGGGGTTAGGTGTCAATACAACAATAAGGCTCCATTTTTGCTCAGGTCATGTCCTGCTGGGCGGGTTTTATACCTTGTCATGTAACGTTTAGCCATGCTAACAGATTAGCCGATCCCAGGAGGGGCTGGATGTATTCAATCTCCTCTCTATATATATACACGTCGCCTCTGTAGCTAATCTGTGTATAGTCTCATGCTGAATTTCACATTTACTGCATGAATTCATGAAATCAATTTAACTGACCAAGTTTGTTCTAAAATACAGGCTGTCGAAGGCCCCAATTCAGCCAGGTACTTAAAACACATGTTTAATTTTAAGTATGTGAATGGTTCCATTGAATTCAATGGGCATGGGCAGTGGGTGAAGGCCCAGGTGGGGAAGGCAAACCCAACCCTACCCCTTCTGCCTGAGGCCCATCCCTGGAGCCAAGCCGTGCCCACCCCTAGCCCAATCCTTCTTGGCCACCTGGAGGGCGGGGGCTGCCATGCTGTGGCCCTGGCCCTCCCCAGTAGCCAAATTCCTGGGTTGCTGTGCTGCAGCCCCAATTCCAGCCCTCCCTGGAAGCCAGAGAAGCCTTCCCGGGCAGCTGGGGTGTGTAGGCAATTTTGGGAAGGCTGTGCCCAATGTGGTTAACTCATATGTTTAATATTAAGCACATACTCAACTACCTTGATGAATTGTGACCTAATAGGTCCCAAGGAGGAAAAATTTCCTCCTGGCCTGAGTTGCTGGTCAGCAGATTCACTGAAGTATGAAACTGGAATCTCTGCTAGCAGAGTTTTGATTCGGTGACAGTGAGGGTTGAATCCTTGCTTTTCACTGCCGCCAGGACATTTTTTTACACCTTGTGACTGATGAGAATCCATCATTGGGAAGCAATCCAAGAATGCCTATGAAAGAGCAATAATTTTACAAGTGATACAACTTTTAACAACTTCTTGCTTGAGTGGATGTAACTCTGTAAAATGATGAGGCCACGTCTCCACTTGTCATGCCAGGGAGCGATCTTCTGGCATTCGATTTAGAGGGTCTAGTTAAGACTCGCTAAATCAAATGCTGAGGGCGGCTCCTGTTGGCACCGGTACTTCTTGCAGTTGCAAGGAGTAAGGGAAGCTGATGGGAGCATTTGCTCCTGTTCACCTCCCTCTGTGAAGATGGCACCAACCTTGGCGTAAGCTAATCTGATCCCAGCTACATATTTTACATAGCTGGAGTTGCGTACCTTAACCCAATCTTCCAGGTCTAGTGTAGATGAATTGGATTAAATTGACTTCAGGTCTGAGCATCACGGATTACTCGAAAATGCTGAAAACTCTCTAAGGCCCTGACTCAGCGATGTATTTAAACAAGAACCTAACTTCAAGAATGATAGTAGTTCCATAAACTTCAGAGTTAGGCTTTGATGAACTATTGGGCTTTCTCCACAATGTATTAATACCTGGAATGGTTTGTGGTGTCCCTCTGGTGATCAGAGGTTGTGTTTGCTGTTCCGCCTGCTATTGTACCTGTCTTGTTCTTGCTGCCTACAGATAGTGTAAAGTTAAAAATGAGAGCTTACAAAACAAGAATAACTGGTTGCCTGGAGAAGGGAAGGTTTGGTGTTCAAGCAATGTGGCTGGTGTGTTTGATGCCCTTTCCAGCCCTTGCATAGTGAGCTACTGCAGTGTCTGCATTTGCAGTAATATGGGGTGTAGGGAAGGGAGGACTCATCTCTGAAAAGAAAATAGCTTTTACTGAAATGTTGGAAAAACAAACCAAAAAACCAACACCGTGCAAATATTTCTACTGGGATTAGATTGTTCTAACCCTTTCTTCACAAGCCTATATTCCCTGACAGTACCTTTTTCAAATGCCTGAGGGTCCAGACAAATATGCTACCAGCCTCTCTACTACACTAAAATCATAGAGGAACTTTGGGCTTCTTTCATAGCTCACATCTCCTGTGAATCTTTGGCCTTTGGGAGCTTGCTATTTACCTTCCTTGGTGCAATTCCTTGTTAGCTCTGACCTAGTCACTTTGTGTGGTCTGGAGGAGTCCTTCATTTATACACCCATTTAGTGTGTAGCTTTTGCAGTAGGCTCCCATGCAGCAGTAGGAAAATGAGGCAGGCAAAGCATGTTGCTCCCTCTGATCTGTCTGATCAATGCATGTCTAATCCACAGAATGGAGGCACCATGTATATAATGCAATGGATCGGACACTCCATCCTTCCATTAACTTATGCCACTTCCTCCACAGGGTCCTCCCTGGTGACTGGGTTCCAAGAGAAAGTGGCTGCTGAACTATTTGACAGTCACTGTCATCAGTGCAAAGACATGAATCTTGGACGGTGCCCTTGAAATGGCAAGACTCAAGCTCGTCAGCACTTAGGTATTTCAATGATGGGCACTATATAGAAAACACCAAGATATGGATCCTGAATTCTTCAACAGAGGCCCTTCCTAATGAGAACATCTGCTCTCTGAGGGTACCTCTACACAACAGCGTTATTTCGGAATAACTGACATTATTCTGAAATAACAAAGTGCACGTCTACACAGCAAGCCATTATTTCAAAATGTCGAGCTGGAGGACTTCTTACTACGACTCCTGTAACCTTCATTTCACAAGGCGTAAGGGAAGTCAAAGGAAGAGTGGTCTTCCTTCAACTTCCTGCAGTGTAGACAGTGCCTAAAGCCAAATTAAGCTATTTTGACTTCAGCTACTCAATTGACGTAACTGAAGTTGCGTAGCTTAATTCAACTTTTGCCGTGCTGTGTAGACATACCCAGAGATTCTCAAACTACAACAGACCTGTGCTGATCCCTGCAGATGTGTTTGGGGGTAGTGGGGAGGAACCATGATCCAGAGACAGGAAGACCCAAGTCCACTGAAGTGTTTATAGATCAGAACAAAGGACCTTACAGAAGACTTTGACTGTGATTCTAGCCTATGCTATGTCAGTTCTTATACTGCACTCATCAATCTAAGCCTCTTCCAGTGGCGCAGAGGTGGCCAACCTGCGGCTCTTCTGAAGTCCATATGCAGCTCCTTGCTCAGGCACTGACTCTGGGGCTGCAGCAACAGGTGCCAACTTTCCAGTGCTCAGCTCCTGGCTCCACCTCCTCCTCCAAGCGCATTGCGTCCTTGCTCCTTCCCTTCCCCACAGAGCCTCCTGAGGGCCATGAAACAGCTGATTGCAGTGGGCAGGAGGCACGGGGAAGGAAGAGGAGGCGCTGATCGGTGGGGCTGTTGGTGAGCAGAAGATACTGGAGACGGGAGAGGAGGCACCTGATGGGGACTGCTGACAAATGACTGTAGCTCTTTGGCAATGTACATTGGTAAACGGTGGCACCTTCTCAGGCTCGGATTGGGCACATCTGCAGTAGCACATTCAGCAATGTGACTACATATCTGTCACTGGTGTTCCCTGTAAGCTGAGTGCATGGACAGATGAGATTCAGGTGCCACCCAAAGATCAGGAGAGCACTCACGGTATCCACAGCCAACATGCATTTCTACTGCTGGTGCACATCCACACATATTTTGGTGCACATAGTAAAAGTTATTCCACACATGGATGGAAAAAATTAAGAGAGGCCATTGTCACATGTGGTTTGTTTTCTCATCCTCTCCCCAAGAAGAGATGAATGTGCAGGGAAATGACTTGTTTTGCTATGGTAAGATGTTTTTAATTGACATATATATCTTCCTCTCTATTTATGTTAGAGAAGACAAGGTCAAAGAAATGCACTTCCCACTTGAAGCAGAAGGTGTCAACTCCTCTGGTGATGCCTAAAGTTAATTGTAGGTAGGGGTCAATCAGGACTTCTGACGGTTGCATTAGTTATGTATTTACATGTACCTTTGTAATGGTTTTAAATAATCTGACTGGAACCCACCCTGCCATGTGCACAGCTGGCTTATGGAAATGCATGTTCTCATTTCCACTCCACACCTTTTCTACTTGTTACACTCACTTGTTGTGTCTTGTCTTAAACAAGACTGTAATGTCTTCAGGGCAGGCTCTGTGTTTCGCTGTGTGTCTCTACAGTGCCTAGCACAGCGAGGGTCCCTGATGGAGGGGCATCGGGACACGACGATAAAATGATTAGTTATTATTAGAGGGATGCTATAAGTTTTATACTAGCCATCAAACTGTCCCTACCTCTTTCACACCTGACCCAAGATTAAACTCGGTCTGGTTCAACAGTGTCTACTTGAGAGATTCATGCTTTAAAAAAGAAGACATCTTTGTTCTACTGCAGCTTTACTGCAGGTATATTTTTATTTGTTACTAAGTCTCAGAGGGGTAGCCATGTTAGTCTGTAACTTTAAAAAATGAGTGGCACCTTAGAGACTAACAAAATATATAGATGGTATCATGAGCTTTCCTGGACACAACCCACTTCTTCAGTGTATTTGTTACTGTTAATACATGCTTGTTTTCTAATTTGCATTTAATACATGCTGGCTCACATTGTTAAATCCCAGCACTTTTTTTTTTTTGAAGACTTAATCAAGCAGTTGATAGCTGCCATTAGCATTTGTTGCCTTCCACACTGAAAAATACTGTGCAAAGATCTGTTTTAAAAGATGTTTAAGCTTTTGTTTTGTTTTTTGGGGGGGGGAGAGGGTTTTTTGTTGGTGGTGGTGTTTTTTTTGGGTTTTTTGGTTTTTTTCTTGCAAACATCTGTTACTATCTGCACATTTGCAAAGGCAACTGCATATTTAGCATGTTCACAGCTCTGGGACTGCAGTAATTAATTGTCTGTCTGGCCCACAGAGCTTTGCATTCATTTACTTTCTATTTAACAAAAAAGTAAAGGCGGTAATGATATTTAGGGCAATAGTTCAGTGTAGGCTTATTCCAAGCATGCCCAGAGTCTCTCTTTGGTTCTGAATTTGGTGGGCCAGGCTCTCCATAGTATCATAACATTGGTTTCTATATGTCCCAACATCAAATGAGGGATCCAGGTCAGGACTAGAACAGGTTCCTAAATATCTGGGTGTTCATGTTGTGTGTAATTTCTTCATCACACTATTCCCATTGAAATCAATGGCAAAATTCTAACTCCATAGGGGACAGCTTTGGTTGCCTAATGAGTTGTGTGACATGTACAATATGTGCAGTTTGAGTTAACACACAGGCATCCCTCTCCTGTCTGATAAAACTGACAGCAGCAGCTCACAAACTATTTAATCCCTATTTTACTTAAATCTTTCAATGGATTCTCTCCTCTTATTTATTCCCCACTCCTGGGACATAACAGATCTGCCTTGCTATGTCATTTTTATGATTCTGTCCTCTAGCACAATGCACTGGGAAGCGGTTTCCACTTTCTCTCCTGGCTGCACTCCTTCATTTTGTACCGCTGTCTTCTCTTTTCCCAGCTAGGGAAAGGTGAAAAGAGAGAATCCACTTGCCCCAGCATGTTGGGGTTGATTTGCTTTACCCAATACCTTATCTACAATGCATGCATACATTAGCAGCACTAGACAGTCCTTTCTGTGCTCCCTCCCGCTGTGTGTGTGTTAAGAGAAGTCCATGTAGACGGACTGCAACTAGGGGGTGTGCATATGTATACACACACACACACACTGTGTGTATGTTATCTGATTCTAATTCCCCCACGCCCTGGAAATAGCCATTTCCAAATCTCTTTTTTCCCCCATGTCAGATGTTTCAGCTGCAGGTGGACAGTCCTAACTCTTGCAGGGCAGGAATGGAAAGCTGCCAAGTCTAAATCCTCCAGGAGTGAACCCTGGGAGGGCAGGGTCTTGTGTGCTCACAGTCCCCGGTCTGCACGCCTGCACCCTCGCTCCCTGCCCATGGGGACTGCTGGCTCTGCTGCTGCTGCGCCCGCCCCCAGACACAGCCCCGCTTCTGCTGGGGCGCCCAGCCCTCTCCCCTCCTCCTCGCCGCCTGCTTTCCACCCCCCCTTCCGCATGCTAACTAACCTCCTCACACCAGCACATGGAGCCCTCGCCGCCACGGGAGGGGAGGAGGGGGGGCCGTGCCTGCCCGTCTATCTGCTTCGCTTTATCTCCCCGGCTGAGTGAGCTGCTTGGGAAACCACTTCCCTTTCGCACCCTGCCCCGGCTCCGCCAGCCTCGCGCAGACATGCCGCTGGAGGGGGAGATGCTGCCCGCCCTGTCCCGCTGCTGAAGAGAGGGGCGAGCTCTTCACCCTACCGGGGGGCGCTTTCGGAAGGGAGGGGGGGTTGCCCTTTTGCGGACAATCCCACCATCTCCCCCCTCCCGGTCCTGGGAGCGTCTGTCTGCCCCTCCCTCCCACTGACACCCCCCCCCCCGCGGGCTGGAGAGGCTCATGCAGTCGATAAGGTAAGCCCCGGAGCCCGGGGAGGTTGGGGGGAAGGAAGGTTGGGGGGGGGGGACAAGGCATCAACCCCAGGGTCACCCTGCGTTGAACCGTTGCTTGCTTCCTAACCGGCTTGCAGCTCTTGAGGTTGCACCCTGGACTCTGTTTCCGACATGCTACAGCCCCCCCCCCTTCCTCCCTAATTGCTTTTTGATTTGCTTCCTAGCCAGGTGCTCTGCCTGCCTTGGGACCTGTTGAGAATCAGTGGCCTTCCGTTCGGATCGTCCGTCTAGTTTCTCAACCCGTTTTTTAAATGCTGGCTCTGGGCTCTTGCTTCTCCTTCTTCCTTGCATGCTCTATGGCTGTAGATAGCTAGATACGAGTCTCCCTCCTTTCCCCTCCCTCCCATTCTTTTTCTCCGGGTTGCCATCAGACATGCAGCGTCCTTGTGTCAACTTCTTCCGAGATAAACGAAAAAGTGAATTTAATTGCAAAACATTGATCAAAAAACCCTGAAACATTTTGGAATGTTTCCCCCCCCCCCCTCTTCCCGGTGCTTAGCTTGCAACCAGGTCATCTTTACTGCAAACCAGAGAAGGATCAATATGCATATCCGTGTTTCTATCCCTGACTATAATGCTTTAAAAATAGAGCATGTTTCAAGAGCTGGCCAGTGTTTGACAGATGCCCAGGCTAGTCAGATACTATGGGGATGAGAACCAAGTAAGTACCCAGAGAGAGATGGATAGCTATGTAGGCTAAAGCAACCGTTGCAGTCATCTCAGAGGGCTAGATTCTGCTCCCTTTCCTCCTGGTAAGTAATGGCTTACTGGACAAAAAGGCCCACTTGATTTCAGTGGGCAATAAGGCATTAAGCACTGTCGAGATGGCAGAATCCGGCCTCGAGTTAGGACGTTTTAGAACCGCCAATGAGGTTGCAAAACAGCCTCTTGAAGTGTTGTTTTCATTCAGGGATTCGCATGTTGTCATAGGTCTTCAAGGAAATCATGGTGCGTTTGCAAGACAGGTGCTTTTTGTTGTGGTGGTGGTTCTGAGGCAGTGTGGTGTTGTTTTGACGTGATTCTTGATTGCTGCCTGTTGGAGTAATTGTGTCGCAATTGCTCAGAGGTAGAATCAATTTCCCCAAATTGAGATTTTAATGGGAGCGTGCAGGCTGATGCTATGTCATGTGGCTTAAGGCAGCGCTGGATTGCATTTATTTTATAAATTGGCTATTTTGGCAAACTGTTTAGGGATAACAGCGCCACCTACTGGGAAGAAACGAGCTTCGGGCTCTATTTAATCCTGGGAGAGCGCACATGTGCTGATCCCTGCTAGAAAAATACAGCCTCAATCCAATTTCATCCTCTGTTAGGGTGGGGAGTATAACGGGTGTGGGAAATTCAGAAGGATGGGTTAACTGGGATTTTTACTAGTCTCGTTTTTTGTAATTATTTATATTCCCCGAAGGTATCCAGGCCATTTATAAAACAGTTTAAAAAAAATACCTAGTGACATTTACTAGCCTGTCCTTGGCCCTTTCCAAAGAGAAAGTAGAGATGGCATGGTGGGGTGGGTCATATTTCTAGGCATCGTCTTCAGGAATCCACACTAAAAGACCCAAGTGGGGAGGGTATGCTGTTTCCACAAGAAATCAGAGGATACTTTAAAGAGGTTCTCCTGCAGGCTCCTCCTTGCTCTGGGACACTTCTAAACTCCTACGTTTGCCAGCCACAGTATATTGGTGATCTAGCCTTCCGAACACTTATTTCCATCCAGCTGTTCCACAGAAAGTCCTGTTACCTTTTAATGACACATCTAGGAGATAAACTTAGACATCCTGTTTGGATGTGGAGAGGAGGATTAGAAAAATATATTTGCAATATCTAGAGACAAAAGTAGATTTTAGAATATTGCCCAGTTATACTAAATTGATTTCTCTCTGTCGTGACAGAAAATCAAAAGGGATTGAAAATCCGGTCTATTTATTTTTTGGCAGTCAGATGTTAACCAGATTTGCTCCTCAGCCCCACACAGTTCACCAACAGTCGTGAAACGTGCTCCTAGACATGACCAGCTATTCGTTCAATTGTTTATTAGAGGTTTGCTCAGATGTGAAGTAGATGCAATAGGAATGTTGTCTGGGATTTACTCCGAGTAGAAGATGGGCATAAAGGCCCAGCTCCCTGCAGAGAACTAAATATACAGAAGAATTCCAGCCAACTTTTTAAACACTTCAGAACAAGGAAAGATTATATTATGCAATATGTGAGATTCAAGCCTAGCCCCACAATATTGTGCAAACAAATTGGGGGGAGGGGAGTTGAATGTCCCCTGTCAAATAAGGGGGTAAGGTAACAGCTTTGATTGGACCAATTCGGTGAAAGAGACAAACTGTTGAATTTACACAGAGCTTACACAGGACTTTTAAACTTCAAAGCTCATCTCTTTCACCAACAGAAGTTAGTCCAATAAAAGATATTACCTCGCCCACCTTGTCTCTCCAAAACAGGGAGACCAACACAGCTATAACTACACTGCAAACAACCTGTCAAACATGTTGACATGATAAGCTTTATTCTATTGAGAGTATCCAGGCTCATTTGCTTTCTTTTGTGGGTGGGAATGAAGGATTTTTTCACACATTCCTCCTCTCTGTCTAGCTTGATCACTACTGCATTAGGAACTGACAACCCATTATATTCGTACAAGTTGTTCTACATGATCATATCATGTAGCTGTCCCTACCAAAATATCTTTACTTTCCTCATGGGGTTTTGAAAAAGCTTAATTGATTTGTAGAGAGTTTTGAGTGTATTGGATGGAATGTGCTGTATAAAAGCTAAAATATTTGGCATTATACAATCTTAATAACCTGAAACTGGTATCTAACCATGTCCCTTTAAATAGCCAGGATACTGAGTCCTCAGTCCCCATAAGCAGATGTATATTTAAATTGCCCAAGCTCCAAAAACTCAGCTGTTGTAATGAGGAATCCTCTGTACCAAGCAATAATCAGTCTGCACTCTTCTCTTTAAAACATCTTTCAGATACCATCTCCCCGACCTACCCCATTAAGGTACTGTAGCTACTATGTCCACTGCGCTAATGAAGCCTGCAATAGAATACTTTTCCTATCAGTTGCTATACACAGATTTCTCGGGGCAGGAAAACTTGTTAGCAGAGCAGCATTGTGAGATACTTACCTGGAAGCAACAAGAATTCAGGGCAACACATATACAAAGCTGCTACCTAACATCTGTGCATCTACACAGCAGGGCTTAACTCAAAATAAGCTATGCAATTGTGCAATTGCGTAGCTTATTTCGGAATAGCTTATTTCAAGTTTTTGGCACTGTCTACACAGCACTTATTTCAAAATAGAGCACTCTTCCTCCAACTTAGAATGAGGGTTACATGAGTCGAAGTAAGAAGGCCTCCAGCTTGACAGTATTTTGATATTATGTCAAAATAACTGCAGGCTGTGTAGATGCAGACTATGTTATTTCGAAATAATGTTGCTGTGTTGACATAGCCTTTGAGAAAGACTAGTGTAGTGAGTGGTAATTAAATGTTGGGTAAAGACAGCTCTTGTTTAAAAATACTGCAGTGTTCTCTCCATCTAAGCACCATCTCACAAACTCTAGAGGGTTGGATCCCTGTAGCAGAAGGATGCAGAGTAAATTGCTGGGCTTTAAAAAAAGCAGGGGAAGAATCTTCCAATTTGCATGTTCATTTTAAAATTACTTGTCATTACTTTCCAGAGCTTAATTGATCCTTTACATAACATAAGGACCATCATACTGAGTCAGACCAAAGGTCCATCTAGCTCAGCATCCTGTCTTTTGACATTGACCAATGCTAGGTACCCCCAGAAGGAATGAACAGAACAGGCAATCATCAAATTATCCCACCCCGTTTGCCCATTCCCAGCTTCTGACAAACAGAGGCTAGGTATAGCATTCCTACCCATCCTGGCTAATAGTCATTAATGGACCTATTAATTAAATGGATTTATCTAGCTCTTTTTTGAACCCTGTTAAAGTCCTGGCCTTCACGACATCCTCTGGCAAGGAGTTCCACCAGTTGACTGTGTATTGTGTGAAACAGTTGTGTCATACCAAAGAGTCAATGTTCTCCCTCTCCCTCTTTCCATCTTTTGGGATGGATCAGAATTCTGTTAAATCAAATCCCAATACATGTTGTAAGAGTGACCAGACATCCCAATATTAGAGGCTTTGTCTTATTTCTGCAGAGCATGAGTGAAACACACTGGCCAGCCTGAACACATGTAATCCTGGGAACCTCATGCCTCCATGGCCATTGTTACAATTATGTTTACAGCAATAGCACCAAGAGCCCCGCCCCCCCAAACAATGCCCTGTTGAGTTCGGCTCTATATGAACACATACTAAGACCTTGTCTATCTGCCTGCGGGCTGTCAACGTAAGTTACACAACTTCATCTATGTGAATTACGTAGCTGAAGTTGACATACTTAGGCCTGCTTACCATGGTATCATCACCACGGTAAGTGGACAGCTGACGCTCATCAGCCCATCAACTCAGCTTACTCTTCTCATTTTAGTGGAATACCCGAGTTGACGGGAGAGTGCTTGGACGGATGTGATACATCGACCCTCGCTGAATCGATTGCTGCCGTCAATGCAGCAAGCTGTGAAGACATGCCCTAAAAGTCAGCCCTGCCTCAAAGAGTTTAAAACTAGACACAAGCCAGCCAAGCAAACAGGCAGGGAAGAGGGGGTAACAATACAAGCAAAGCCAATTAGCAAGTTGTAGCCAGGGCGTTACTCTATAGTCACACTGTGCCAAAGGGGAGATCCAACAAAATGGGTGTGGGAGAAATGTGCCTGTTTCAGAGATGTGTGCTGTTCCATCTAGGTCTTTGCATTGCAGGTAGACAGCCACTGTCTTTTGGGGGAAGTCAGAACATGGGGATCGCCTCATATGGGAATCGTCTAGATTTGAGGTTGGCATTGGTCGTTCTGTTTTAAAATTGATGAATAACTTGGCTATTTTTTACTATTGGCCATCAGTCATGGTATTCACATTTGGCACCAGGTCCAAATACTCTAACACTCAATGTGTTTAGTGACATGCACACACATACATCTCCTCTTTCATCTTGACTTACCTGCATTTGGTAGCTAAACATTTGAGGATCATTATAATCAGATGGAAACACTGAGAAAAATGATAAGTAAGTTCTGAAAAATCTCTCATCAGTAGCTATATTATCTACATTATGCATACATGGACATTTATACATGAGTATCTGATACAGGTTACAAACTGCAGGCTTTTACAGCCCTAGATGTTAAATGGTGGTTTGTGAACTGAAATGATATCATGTGTTGTTACAAAAGATTATATCATACTTGCTGTTTGGGGCCCAGTTCTCCACTCATTAAAATTAATAAGAGTTCTGTCATTGATTTAAATGAGAGCAGAATTGTGCTCTTAAAACTTTCAGTCCAGGCTCCCAAAGTACTTGGCAAGCATCAGCTGATTGTTTCTTGGCCCCTGCAAGGAGGTGTTATCCCCATTTTTACAAATAGGGTAACTAAGGCATAGAGCAGTGACGTTATTTTCTTAAATATACTCTCTAGATACTAAATTTCTCTAGATACTAAATTGAATGGTGAATAAAGTCACTGTGGTTAGATAGATTGGTGGACAGAAGCCACATAGTCCATTTTTGTGAGAGTCAGGAATGGAATCAGGAGTCCTGACTTTCATTCTCCTGCTGCTCTAACCACTAGCTACAAGCATCATAAAGTCTTCTAAATTGCCCATATTTACTATTTTAACAGTGTAATTATAGGTATCAAATTCATTAGGAGAGGCTGTGAGGGGAGGTGTCAACCAATGTTCCCACTAATCTTTTTCATTCATGTGCAAATTTTTCCATCCATGTGCAGAATAATGTTATGTTCATCGAGGCCTGTGCACATGTGCACCACCAGGAGAAACAAAAATGATAGTTGTGGGCACTCTGCTCATTAGCTGGGTGGCTCTTGAGTGGCTGCACAAGCACACAACTTACAGAGAACAGTGGCATCAACTCTAAATATAATGGTTCAAATTAGTCTTCAGGTACATTCATTCAGCTCCATTAAATCAATGGTAGTGCATAGTCTAACTTAGAACAGCAGAGGCTTACATACCATCTGTCATGGTTTCTCCATCCCCTTTGTAAGTTGCACATGTATGTAATGTGCGCACACACACACACTCATGCACACACACACACACCTCCATACACACACACACAATTAGATAAAACAGGATGCTCTCTATGTAGATAGGAAGGGTGATTACTTAGGAGAAGACAGTAAATATTGTTATGGGGTTCTATAAGGCCCCATTCTACTTCCATTGATTTCAGTGGCAGCAGAGTCAGGTCCGTAGGGTTCAAGGGTAGATTTGCCTCCTGTCTTGGTATTGTAGGAGTCTTTGATTAGCGGATCCTTCTTTAATAACCAAAGAGTTAGCACAAATTCAACCTGGTTGTGAGTCCATGGAAATCAATGGAGTTACCTCAGGGATGCATTTGACCCTGAGAGTGTCAGACAACACTTAGTCCGTATCTCAGTCCACTGTGGCTACGTAGGGTCAAAGTCTCACCAAGTGAGTGGCATGTCATGGGTCATCTTGTCTTCCATAAGATACATACACCTGTCTGCTAGCCCAAATATAATCATATGGACACTTTTAGTCAGGAGACAGGGTGTGTTAGCCCTACCGTCCTATTCTAATTCCAGTTCCGATCACTAGATTCTACCCTATACGCCCCATCAGCCCGCTGGACCAAGGATACCTCCTCTTGGCTGCCTGTGTCAAGCTGTTGTACAGCATTGCTGTGGTCTTCCTTACAGTGGGTAAATGTCTGTTGTGGATGAAGTGTCCACTCTGTATTGTTTGTAAAGGGCTTAGGGATCCTTCCTGATGAAAGGTGTAATCTAAATGTAAGATCCTTGTTCGTGACGGTGTTTAGGCTTTTGGAAGAAAAGAAATAAGGGACAGTGCAGTCAGTGTTGCCTCTAGGGATATAAATAGCCAATTAAAATAGTTAACCGGTTAAGTTGATACAATTATACAATTTCACTGGTTAACCGTCGACAGGCTGGTGGATGGCAGCTGGGGCCGGATTCCTGCCCTCCCTCCTGGGCTGTGTCAGAGGGGCCAGGGTCCTTCCTGATGGCCTGGTGTGACCAGGGCCAGGGTCCCACCGGCCCACCCCAGCACAGCCAGGGCTTGGATCTCACCACCCTGCACCAGCACAGTCGAGGTTCCACCTGGCTGCCCAGGCCTCTGTGGCTGAGGCCAGGGTCCTGCTGGCCTGCCTGCCCATTCCACTCCAACGCGGCTGGGGCCCCGCCAGCCCTGCTCTCTGGCACAGCGGGGATCCTGCCTGGCTGCCTGGGCTGCTCCAGCGCATTTGGGGTCAGGGTCCCGCTAGGATGTCCCAGCTCAGGCTTTGCCTCACTGCCCGGGCTGCTCTGGCATGGCCCACACCCAGTGCTGCTGTGGTCACAGCCGGCCTGGATTCATCCAGGGCTGCTCCAGCCTGCCCATCCAACTGGTTACTTGGTAAGTATTCCAATAAGCCTAATGCTTGCTGGGTAACCAGTTAAATGGTTCACTTTTTACATCCCTTTGGTCATCCCTTTTTACAGCCCTTTGGTCAAGCAGACAAGACTCCTCACCCGCAACTATGCTTTTGATTCCGTGCAGAATCGTCTTTATTTCTCATACAGGCTTGATAAAAATCCAGCGTTTCAGCCATAGGCATAGTTGGACTTATATATGGGAGGGGGGCTACAGTCAGGTCAACAGGCTTGCACTTGGGGATGTCTGATCAAGGCTTGCATTTTGGGAGGGGACAATGCCCCCACTATTTCCCCCTCCAAACTACCCATATACTTTCAGCCTATGTGGCCATTTGGAGTTTTGGAAAAATCAAACCCCACATCTTAACACAATAGCCAAATGGAGATATTTGACGAATTTGCCTCAAAACATGTGATCTTATTACAGCCTCCGCACTTTCCCCAGGCAGGTTCTTTTTTAAAGCCTGGTCTCAACCTAACACTTAAGTCAACTTAGCTGCATCACTCTGCGCTCTGACAAATTTTGCCCTCTGTGAACTGCAGTTAGGTCAGGCTAACCCAACTGTAAATGCAGCTAGGTAGAGGGAAGAAGTCTTGTATCAACCTAGCATCCACCTTTTGGAGAGGTAGATTACCTGTGTTGATGGAAAAACTCTTCCCATCGGCATTACAGTGGCAAGGAAAGTTCTGATGAATTAACTAAAATGAATTGACCAGAATTACAGCGACCTCTTAGCTCATTGTAGTTTGAACTTGCTTCAGGGAAAGTATTTTTGCTATAGGCAAATGAGTGAATTTTAAACAAATCTAGTTATACGGTATTATTTTCCTAGAGAGATATTCTTAAGAACAACATTCTTTGGTTTAGCCACAGTTCCCAAGTGACAGAAGCTAAACTGAAGAACATCATTTTTATATTTGAAGAAGAGTGTCCACACTAGAATGACTAGTCCTGCAATCACTCATTAAACTGACGGAGTAAAACTCTCCTAGACCTCTAGGGACAAATTGAATATCAGCAACAACAACTTGACAGTGAGATCTGTCAAGCTAGGCTACAGGATGGGAACTCTGTGGAAATCCAGAAAAAGTATTTGGATAACTATTTAACATTGACCTTGAGAAAACACCAGTAAATGTATGATAGGAACTATCCCCTTCATTGGTTGGGAACTCAACTAAGGGCAAGTCTACACAGCAGGGCAAAAGTCAAATTAAGCTACACAGCTTCAGCTATGTCAAGTCAAAATAGCTTAATTCAGTTTTTGGCGCTGTCTACTCAGGCTAGGACTACACTATAGCCTTTTTTTCAGAAAAAGCTATGAAAATTGCACTCCGCAATTTGCATAGCTTTTTCTGATTGTTTTTCCTGAAGAGGCTTTTCTGCCATTTGGCCCTGTATAGATGGGGCCAAATGGCGGAAAAGACTCCTCTTTTGGAGGAGCCCTTATTCCTCATAGAATGCAAAAGAAAAGCAGAAGAGCAAATGCATTTCCTGGATGTGGAGGAGTTTTTCCAGGATACCTCCCGGAAAAACCCCACAGTCTAGACATACCCTCAGCACTCTTCCTTCAACTTCCCTTACTCCTCGTGAAATTAGGGTTACAGGAGTTGGAGCAAGAAGTCCTCCAGCTCAACATTATTTCAAAATAATGACTTGCTGTGTAGATGCACATTTTTTTATTTTCAAATCACGTGTTATTCCGAAAAAACACTGATGTGTAGACATGCTCTTAGTGACTTAATAGAGCATTTCCATTTCTATCTAACATTTATCAGACTAACGACATGGAGCTGTGAAATTTGCTCCATGTGTGTTTCTGAGTCATATGGGCTTACTTCACTCCCATGAATGCATCTGTGGAAGTGTGAGCTGAATTCTGTTGAGAAACACGTACTGCGTGCTGGTTTCTAATGGCAGAATTTCCTGTGACAAGGGGTGTCAGCACATTAAGGGGTGGGTATGGGGAGAGGGGCAGGATCCACTGCCCTGGGATTCTTCCAAACCCTCCCTGTCTTTCTTTGCATCTTCCATACGGGGCTGAGAGACAGGAACTCCTGGGTCCTCTTTCTCTGCCATGCAGTCAGTGGGTGACCTTGGCTAAATTATGTAAACTCTCAAGCCCTGATCTTCAATGGGATTTAGGAGCCTAAATACCTTTGAGGAGCTGGGCCTCCATGCCTCAGTTTCCCAAAGGAGGTAATGATCCTTCCTTCCCTTCAAGGTCTACACCAGTTAACCTTTGGGCAGCCTTTTGAAATCCAGTGGTCAGCATTACTGTCTTACTAGGTAGGCGGTGTCAGATCCCAGGCGCTTGCTGATGGCTAGAAAACAAAGTATTGTGACTGGCAAACCCAACTGAAATTTGCTCTGGGAGAGAAATCTGGGATGTCACACTGTTCCCTTCCTTGCCACTGCAGAAGGGACCCCGGCTCCCCAGCCAGGCAGAACCTGCTCCAGCCAGGAGCTGGGTGTGTTTCTCTTTCCCCAGGGGTGCTCTGGGGTCTAGGGGGGGGTTCTGTGGTTAGTTCTACAGAGTAACCGGCCTCCCCTCCCTCGCCCCTGACTCCAGACTAGTGCATGGAATGAATTAATTCCTCCGCCCCTTCTATGCCCCCACCCCTCGCCAGAGCGCTGCTGGCTGTAACAGGAGCCTGCCCGGCCCGGGAGGCGGAGACGCTGGCTCCTGACTGGAGGAGCCGGGGAGAAAGGAAGAGCGCGGCAGACATTGGAAGGCAGCGGGGATGATTGATGGTGCGGGCTGTTTTGTAAGGGGGGAAAGGAGAGGAGAAACGGGGGGGGCGGGGGGGGAGTCTGTGTAATTTCAATCCAGAGGCGCCTGGAGCCTGCCAGCGAAGGGCTCCCTGCCCTGCACAGCCAGCCAGACCTTCGCTCGCTGGGGGGCTGCGTGCTTCTTTTTTAGTTTCTCTCCTTCCTTTCGATTGATTTATTTTTCCCCTTTTTTTTTTTTTCCTTTCTCTCTCTCTCTCTTTTTTTTTTTTTTAAACTCTTCTAGGGAGAGGCTAGTGGTAAAAGCTCGAGCTGGATGGATGGGTATGGGGAGAGGGGCAGGATCCACAGCCCTGGGATTCTTCCACCTCCTCCCTGTCTTTCTCTGCATCTTCCCTCCAGGTAAGGAACAGCCCCGTTGGGTTGAAGACGCTTCGGACAAAGCCTTTGCTAAGCAGCCTCAGCGACCCCCCCCTGGCTGTGGGCCTCTCTGTCTCGCTCGCTCTCTGCAGCAGCTCGCCACATGTTTAAAAGCAAGCGGGGCTGAGCTTCCAGCGCAGCCCCCCGGCATGTGTTTGTCTTTCTCGACCTCCGCTTGGGTCTGGCCCTGGTGCCTACCTCTCTGCCCCCGCAGACCCTTCTGGTCCCTGCAGGGGGGAGGCGGGCAGAGGCCGGCAAGGGAGACTCGAAGGCAGGTCGGAGCTTTGTGATCTAGAGGCGGAAAGTAGCTCCCCTCCGGGCTGTGTTCTTCTAGCTCTCCCGTGTGCTGCGGGCAGGACCAGGGAAATAGCTACTCCATGCCAGACTGTGCCCATCGACTGGGTGCCCGGTGGGGAGCTGCAGAGGTTGGCCCCAGGATCTGAAATGTGCCTGGTGCTTCGAAAAAGCAGGGCAGTGAGTAGGGACTGGATTTTGAGATGTGATGGGGATGGGGGTGGGGGGGGGGCGGCTCCAGCTTACATCCAAACTCTGGCCCTCTGAAGGGATGTTTCATTATATGCACATTCATGGTCCCGATCCTGCTAGTCACTGCGGCTGGACACCAGCGTGACTTCATTTGTTGCAAAGGAGCTGCACGGGGATAAAAGTGCAGGAACACACCAGCGAATTCCGAGTCAGCAGCTTCGGGCTGGAGGGGGCCAGGTTATCCCACACGCCCTCCTCTTCCGACACTGCCCAGCTTGGGTTGGGTTTGTAGCCCTGCCTGCCGCCTCTGCCGGGCCATCGCTCAGTCAGAAAAACTTGCTTCGCTGGGTCTGAGGCTGTTGTTCCTGTCACAGGGGGAAAGCAAGTGGCCCCCTTTGCAGTCAGACGGGCTGCAAGGGGCTGATCTCCCTTCCTAAAGCTTTGCGCCCCCATTACTGCTTCCCCGGCGCACACATACCTACACTTGCAGCTCTTGCTTATCTTTCTGTTTGATAACATTTGCGGGCCACCCTCTGTCTTCCCCCGGTTTGTTTGTGTTGTGTCAGAAAAGGAGAGAATTTCAGAATTACAGCTGAAAACGCCATCTGGTTCCAATGAATCCCCCATAGTTTTTCACAATGTTTTTGGCAGATCTGTGGCTGCAAATTCCTTCGAGCCGTGAGTGCTTGTTTTTGTTGGGGGAGGGGAAACCAACTCCACAGAGGCAGATTTGTTCCTTCCCAAACTCTCCAGTTTCTTTACCTCTTTTTTTAATGGGGGGGGGGGAGAGACAGAGAAAAACCCTAAAGTTTAATCCCCTCTTCTGTTTTCTTTTTTATACCATTTCTTCCTTTCCTATTGCCTGGGCATTTCTTTTGCACTATCTAAATCTCTTAAGCTAAGTTGTCTGTGTCACACATGCAGTACATAAATAAATTAGCCCCCTGCCTGATTCAGTAAAATAAACCCCTTCATTGAAATATCAGGATCAATAGGTCCACCTAGATCTCCCTGATCGCTGGGATATTTTAGCCCTGAGGAAACTGAGCACAGAGATGGCATTGTGGGGAGTTTTTGATCAGATCCAATGCGTGTTGCTTAAGTTCTTTACATAGCCTTTGAACCAAAGTGCCATGCAAGAAAGAACTTGATATTAGATCTGTGTGTTTGTGTTTTGTTTTGTTTTGTTTTTGTTTTTTTAATTCTCCACCTCAACAGCCAAATATATTTCAAGGAACTGGCAAAACTGGGTAATCAGGCCTCACTGTGAACTGCTAAAAGGAGTTTGGGCACAAATTTAGACCATGCTCGTTCATTATGCTTGTCCCTTGCTGTGTATTTTATTCAGGGTCCAGGAGGTAGGAGGAAGAAAAATGGGTGTCTGCACTTGGGTGTCTCCCCACTTCTCTCCATTCTGCCTCCTGCTAAGTCACATCTCAGCAGCACATAGTAAAGAGGTGGCATAAACCTGATGGAGTCTTAACATTGCTTCTGAAGGTTATAGCTGGTTTATAGGGGCTGACCCAAGCACTGCTCCCAGCTTGTCCCCACAGAACGCTCAGGCTTGAGTGTCCCACCAAGCCTCACATTTTTTGTTGATTTGTTGAAAACATTGGGCCTGAGTCAGATCTCGTGGAGTATGTCTGCACTGCGGGCTAAAGTCGAGTTAAGATACGCAACTTCAACTACGTTAATTACATAGCTGAAGCCGAAGTACCTTCACTCAGCTTTTGGTGCTGTCTACACTGCAGGAAGTCGAAGGAAGAACACTCTTCCTTCGACTTCCCTTACTCTTCATGAAATGAGGGTTGCAGAAGTCGGAGTAAGAAGCCTGTTATTTCGAAATCATTTCGAAATAACGGGCTTGCTGTGTAGACGCGCACTCTGTTATTTCGAAATAACACGCGTTATTTCAAAATAAGGTTGCAGTATAGACATAGCCCTGGTGTTTTGACTCTAGTGGCTTGCCCTGAGTTCCTCCTATTTGTACCATCGGGCTGGATTTTCTCATCCCAGAATGGCTCAGGAGCAACCCCATTGCACCAGTACAAAATAGTGCTTGGCTGGAGAATCAGACCAATCCTGACTATTTATTTTTTTTATTCCTTTTTCCCTAAGCAAATCTGCTGAGGAATGTAAGGGCCAGATTTCCCAATGATCTGGGCTCAGTTTCCAAGTGCTCAACCCTCATTATCAGGGCCTTGTTTCTAAACTAAGCTGGTACCTGGTAGCTCCCGTATGTAACTCTTTGGGTAACATGTGGCACTTGTGCTGAGCTTTTGTTAAAATCCAGCAGTGTATTTCAGGGCCTAACTAGGGGCTGACCTGTACTGAAAATCTAGCCCTATGAGTTTTATCTAACGAAGGACCCCAGGGAGGGTGTGCCCCCGAATAACATTCAATAGAAAGTTGCTGTTGATTTGGGTCTAGCTGGGAAGCCTGACCAGTTCCTCGGGATGAGGTGACCCTGATATTTGCTGTCCCAAACTGTAATAAACACCTTTCTCTGAGGAGTGGGAATTAATGCTTCCAGTCCATCCAGGCAGTGTGGTTTATTCCAGATAAGGATCCAGCCTATTGGAGGTTTATCAGATAGGTTGATAAATGGCTTTTGTCTCTTAGCTGCAGTGAGGGATGTGATCTCAGCACTAAGCTGAAACTGAGAAGGGGGGCTTAGAGGTTGTTAAAACAACACCTTCTAAACCCTTAAAGTGACAGCACTTAGAGTATTCCCAGTCCTGAGAAGATATAGCAGATTGGCCGCAGGGGTGGCTCTTGTGTTAGGCATTGTAGTAGAGAAGAGTGACAAATGTAGATCTGGAAAGTCTTTTGGCTTCACATGTTTCTTGCTGTGCTGAAGTGGGTCTCTTATATGGGATGTGGACTCAAGTTTTGCGAGGATGCCACTGAGAATCTCACAGGAGCTAAAAGGAGGTACCTGGTTTTTCATTGCAGAGGGTGTGGGCTTTTTTCATGGGCATCGCCACTTTTTTAATTCCAAGCCCCTGCTTAATAGGAACTGGGAGACGTTAGGGGGAACTTTGGGTTTATAATAGCAACAGCTGAGGTTTTCTTCTTCTGTGGCCTGAACAGCTGCACCACGTCAGACATGCACATAAAAATGATCACAGAGCTGTGCAGTCATTAAAAACTTCTTTACCCAGAGGCCTAGTGGGTTTCTGCACCAACCTGCTGCCCCTGGAGTCCTGGGTTGAAATGCTGGGTCAGGCTACTGTGGCAAAGAGTTTTAGGGTTTATCCTCCAAGTCCCTAAGGGATACATCACATAAACCAACACTCATCGGCATGTCTGTTGCACACAGTTGTCAGTCTTGTCTCAGCACAGGCCCAGGATTTGAATAGCCGGGAGGTTGCTGTGGGTTAGCCTTGTGCAGTGGCAGAACAGAGGGACTGTCAAGGACAGGCAAAGCAGGAGGGCGCTACCGGTTTTGCTCTTTTATGCTTTGTTGTTTGACAGAGCTGTGGGGGGAGTGAGCCAGAACTGAGGCCTGAGGGGCATCAGCAGAGCTGTGTGGGGAGCCCAAGGCTGAAAATCAAGGAGGATTTGTTGTGCGGAGGAGAGGGCAGAATTGAGGGGTATTGGAAGTGCAGTGGTGGGGGCTCAGGACTGGAATTGTGCTGCCAGTGAAGGGCCTGGGAGAGGATTTTGCATTGAAATACATGGGGTGCTGCAGGTCAGGATTGAGTTGCATTGGCAGAGAGCCCTGTCCACACGGTGCCTGACTCTGCAGGCACTTAGTCCCATTTTTTTTATGAGAACTTAATTCACTCATAAATGATTTTAAAAGGCTTTGCACAAGTTGACAAATATTGTAATTAAGAGCAGGAGTCCCGTACCTGGGCCCTTTCTTTGCATGAAACGTAATGATAATAACGGGCGTTTCAATATCTATGAAAAGATTTCTTTGCACTCGAGAGCAGCCTTGCTCACCAAATCACTGCTCCACCCGCACAAGTTCCTGTAGCGTGCAGGGAGAATTGAATTATGTCCAATTGCAAAACCAGATGCCATCCCTGCGATGAAGTCATAGGGCTTTTACTGCAAAAGAACAAACTGGCTCCCTGTGTACAAGTCGCCATTTAAGTGCGGGCTGAGCCGCTGTCTAATGTCCTGCGCATGGCTACAAGGAGCTGCACTTGGGGAGGGAGAATGAGGCCAAAATCAGTGTGTTCCTCAGGGTGGAGCATTGGCTAGGTTATTGGAGGAACTGAAGGTCCAGTCTTGCCATTTACTGTCACAGGTGCCAGATTGGGCCCTAACTGTGTGGTCATATCTGGGGAGCAGGACCTTTCACTTGCGTCCTGACTGTTCTACAAAATCACCCACCAGGAAGGGGACTCGGTGGCTTAAGTTTCCTGTGAGATGTTGGCTTCCTATCTTCTCTTTGAGTTTCCAACATCCTACAGTTATATGGCCTGGGCTCAGAAGAAACCCATCTGCCCCACCCCCCATGGCTGTGGGGGTCATGTGACATTCCCTACAACCCCCTGAGGTTCAGTGGATGGTGCATGTGCACAGCCTTCCTTCTGGAGGACCCCTGACTCTGGAATTTGCTCCCCACTAACAGAGCTAAGTTTGCTGACCTTTACTGCACCACATAAAACCCATCTCTCTTTACGGGCATTGGCCAGGGGGCGGGGTGGGGAAGGGCAGATGGATGAATGAGCAGAGGATGGAGACCTGGGGAGTTAAGTTTGGTTTGACATTTTCATTTCTTTTCTGACATTTAGAACTTGTGTCAGGGGCTGCAGCACATGGGCCCCTTTTAGAAACAAACCAGTGAACGCCAAGGCCTGAGATCTCGGCTGGTAGCGTTGGTAGAGTTTATGGATTTTGTGTATCCTTTCTTTTGCACTTGGAGAGAAAAAGTTGAGTGTTAGCTGGGCTGGTGGTTTGTGAATGAGGACATACAGGGTGCTTCTACACAGCACCATTATTTCGAGATAATTAGCGTTTTTTCGAAGTAGCAATGCGAGCATCTACACAGCCATTCCATTATTTCGAAATAATGGACGGCTTATTCCGAAATCTGTAAATCTCTTTGTATGTGGAATAACGCCTATTCCAAAATAGCTATTTCAAAATAAGTCATGTGTAGACGCTCCACTGCTGCTATTTCGAAATAGCCCCTCACCAGGGCCATTCTGAGTTATTCCTCCCCAGTGGCTCCTAGGGCTGTAAATCAAGATAGCACGTCTGCATTAGGGAAGCCTGCCTCGGACTAATTTTGATGTTTCCCTGCAGTGTAGACGTGCTATTTCAAAATAAGCTATTTTGGAATAACTATTCCGGAACAGTAACAGAGAGGTAGCCGTGTTAGTCTGATCTTGGCAAAACAAAAAAAAGCAGTCATGTAGCACTTTAAAGACTAACAAGGTGGTTTATTAGGCGATGAGCTTTCATGGGGCAGACCCACTTCTTCTGAAAAGAAGCTTGTCACCTAATAAACCATCTTGTTAGTCTTTAAAGTGCTACATGACTGCTTTTTTTGTTATACCAGAAGAGCTTATTTCAAAATAAGCGTGCAGTGTAGACGTACCCACGGGATAGTAGCATGTGAATGAGGAGGTGGGAGACAGAGAGACAGGTACCTGTGAGAAGGAGAGAGGCTGGCAGGCGAGACACAGAGCTGTGTGTGTGCTTGTGTGAAATTTCCCCTAGGTTGTGCAAGGTTCTAGCTGACATCTGTGAAAGTCAGGCAGCTGACTCTCCACGCCCTGCACTCAAATCAACGCCTCTAATTGAAATGCCGCAATTCTTGGCAGACGGTTTAATTGTGTAAATTTGCCTCCTTCAGATTTATGTGCTTGGGGCTTTTCTCTGACTCCTCCTTTTTGTATTTCCTTTAGCCCAGTGTTGAAGGGTTGAAATTTCACAAGAAAAGTGGTGGGGCGGATGATTCTTAGCAAAAACACACGCCTGTCGTGCAAAGTGCTTTCCCACAGCAGCCTTCCTGGCATTGTCTGCACCATTCTCTCACAAGCTAGGGAAAGGCAGAGGACCTGATGGCCAGGCCTGGCTGCAGTCATGCAGCTGTGGGGAGAGGTTGTGCATGTAACAATCAGTCTGCACAGAACAAGGCTGGGGCAAAATGCTGTGGTTTGAAAACAACCACAGCTCAGCTCTGAGCTTCTTGGGGAATGGTTTGAGGCCTGCCTCATCCCCATGGCTCACCAAACTCTGAGGCAGGAAGATGGATGTTGTAAGAGACTCTGGAATCCTGCCTTAAAGGTGAAGGGCAAAGGAACCACAATGGGCAAATGATTTCAGAAACCAAGTGGATTTGTCTTCTCTTTTCTGATGGAGTTTGATGCAAAGAATGGCCCATCGGGGCGTACAGAGCCCCTGGTCAGAGGACGGGACTAGGAGTTGGAAAACGTTGTTGACCTTGGTTGGTTGCTTTACTGCTCTGGGCCTCAGTTCTCTCTCCTGTAAACTGTGCTTTAAAGCACTGGTGATCTTGAAGGACTTCCTGGTGTTATCAAAGCACACCTGGCTTTCAGGATTTTGAGCTTGCTGTGATGACACACCAGTACTCCTGGCTGCTGCTTCTCACTTATACGTCTAAAGGGCATTAGCTTCACCAATACCATTTTACAGATGGGGAAACTAAGGCACAGGGCCTCACCCATAGCAAGTCAGGAATAAAACCAGTGACCTCCTGCATACCAGGCTGCTTCCATTTAGCTGCTAGCAATATCTGTTGCAAGACAAAGGCCTTGTCTACATTTTCCAGGAGATAGATGCTAAAGTGATTGCTCTCTTGGGGGTTGATTTAGTTGGTCTAGTCAGGGCATGCTTAATTGACTGATAACTGAGCTCCTGTTGACTCCTGTTCTCAACCAGGTCACGAGGAGTAAGGGGAGCCCACAGGAGAGTGGGGACGCTGTCGTAAGTTGAACTAAGGTATTTTGACTATAGCTACACTACTCATGTAGCTAGACTTATCTACTTTAGTTCGACTTTGCCTGAACCAAGGTCAAACACTGGCCAAGCACTGAACCCTGATTCCCAATCTCAAGAAGTTTAATCCGGATGGAGGGGCAGATCTGTGGTTCTTCGTGGCTTCAGTTTTCAGCCCACTTAGCAATCTCATTTCTTAAGAATATGTATTCACAGGGCTGCAGGAGCAAATCTTGCTGGGCTCAAGTAGAAGATTGTAGGGGCAGAGAAATGTTTGCTTCCTTGCGAGGCATTTTGCACATATGGTCAGCTGATTCACTGAACACAAGAAACAAAGTGATAAGAACAATCCAGGACTCTTCATGATGCATCTGTAGCCAGAGGAGACACTGCCTGCATTTTTCTACCTCTGCTTGCTCCATGACTTTGCGATGCCAGGGGAGGAGGAACTCCCCAGTGGGGAACAAAAGGGCGAGGCTGATGACAGATGTCCACTCATCTGAATGACAGAAGTTGGAAATGGAATGGCCCAGGCAGGGATATAAAAGAGTAGTTGAATAGTTGACTAGTCAAGTCGACTACTCGCATACCCCCCTTGCTGCCTCATTATCAGAGGCAGCATGGGGGGAGGAGCAGGAGCCAGTGTTGCGGGGAGCCAGCTGAAAAGCCAGTTTTCCCCAGCACCATCTCCATGGTGGTGGGGGAGCAGGGGAGGCAGAGGCGCAGCTAGGGTTGCCAGATACCTTCACAAAAATCCTGGCATGGCAGAGGAAAAATTGGTTGAGCAAAACAAAAAAAGGGGGGGGGGAGCACTAAACTTGTTGAGCTCTGCGCTCCCCCTGGCAGACACGGCAGGGGAAAAATGTCCCCGCCAGCCTTCCATCTGAGGAAAACAGAAAATACTGGACATTTTCTGTTTGGTTGGTTTTTTAACCAGACGGAAGGTGCAATTACTAGATTGTCCGGACGTAAACCGGACACCTGGCAACCCTATGCGCAGCGTGGGACCCGGCACAAGCCAGGACTGAAGCAGTCGCAGCTCGTACCGCGTCCCAGATCTATTCCCACTGTGGCACTGCAGTTTAAATGTAGTAGGAGCTAGGCTGCCTGCACACTCAGCTTCTACTACATTTAAACTGCAGCGCCGCGGTGGCCCCTTATCGACTGATCATGCGCTCGATACAATTTGTACCGAGTACATGATTAGTCATTTACTCACTACTTTAACATCATTAGGCCAAGGCTAGTTGTTTGGTTTCCTCTCCCCGTCAGTTTCTCTTTATATGTAAGTAAGCACCTTGCGAAATCTCCTTCCTATCCTCTCCAGCACCGACTAATAGGACTGATGACTGAGTTAAAAAGGAAACTGCATGGGCGAACATTTCTCTCAGGTTCACTAGCAGATATTTGGAGAAACTCCACTGAAATGCATTCATTTACCCTGAAGTACATTTTCCTCCTATTTAAGCTGTTGTAAAGAAGGGCCGAATCCAGCCCATAATACACAGTGAGGGTCCCCTTTCAAAATGATCCTCCATCTCCATTCCCGTACAAAATTAACACTGTTGCTTTAAGAGAGTCAGGTTTATTTTCCCCCTTCAGTCCCCTCCCCACCCCCCACTCCAGTGCAGCTGAAACCTGATCTAATCCCTTTGCACATGGGTAATTTATTGGTCTATTGGGTTTTTTCTTGATGGCAAATTACATTGTCTTTCTTCCTGGGTTCAGACTTTGGAGCAGTTTGCTGCATTCCTGCAGCGACTTTCTCAGGGAAGATCTTTCACACCCCCTCTGAGCTCAGTCAAATCAGTTTTATTGGGCCTTTTTGTTATGCAAACAAGGCAATAATAATCAGGCTATTATTCTGCAAGATTGTGCTTGATTAACAGTTCAAAGGAGGTCGCTGGAAGAAACTAATGCTGCCATGATGCACAAATCCTTTCACAGTTGCCTGGGTCAGATGGCCACTGGGCTCTTCTTCACTGCATGGTTCCTCCCCCTCCTCCTGCTGAAATATAGTTGGACTCTATTCAAGGCACGCCATCAATCATTCAGGCTGGTGGGATGGAGGTTTTTGTTTTCTCTGCCACTTGCTGCATATACCACAGAACAGGCAGTTAGGGGCTTATTTCTATCCACAACATGACAGGATGCAGGAATATTGCAAATAGAGTAAATTACACATATATTATACCTACTGCACATTATACACACAAGTCTTGACTCTCATTCACTGTACACACACATGACACAATGTAGACACACAAATAGGCATTCACACAAAGTAATACGAAAATATATTATAGAGATATATTATAGTAGGTGGCATTTCTCATTTTCTTCCAGACTGAGAACTAGACAAAGTTGACTGGTAGGTGTTTGTTAATGGAATGATCTGCTGAGATGAAGGTTTTTGCATGGATTTGTTGTAATTAATGCACAACAATGGTAGCATAGCAGATATACCACTGTAGTGAGATACTGTTCCAACCTCAATCTAGCTGCAGCTACAGTGGGGCTTAGGTCAGCTTAACTATGGTGCTCAAGGATGGCTAGCTTTTAATTGTAGATCAGGGCTTATCAATTTGTCTTTGGATTCTCTGAGGTCTTGGTGGAATTGATCTTGCTCTGTGACTTTTCAAATAGCAGTCCAGGTGTCTCTCTGTGGGTAGGAAGAATGGATTGGACCATGAGAATATAAAAACGTACAGGTCAAATTTTTTCAAACTGAAGCTAGGTTCCTTAATTCCTAATAGGGATGTCAACATTTAGACTTAGAGCAGCCTCTGTTAGCAGGGAGTAGCCAGTAGTAAATCATCAGAGTTTCTATAAATTATAGATGATGATTTTCTAATACAAAAGCTATTTAACCCTACATGAAGTAACTCTATTTTGGACCTCATCATGATGGATAAAGATGTATTTTAAAGCAGATTAGGACAAAAAAAGAATCCAGTGGTATAGGCCCATTACTAGATGGAGATTAATAATGATACAGAAAAGTGTTCAGTAGAAGTATTCAGTAACTATTGCTGTTCTGTATATAGAAGGAAGCAGGGGGATATACTCATATCACATGAGGATGATGAAGTGTTTTGTAGTCCTCCCAAGATGATGTTAAACAGCATCTACTAGTGATAAACATTTTTAAATTGGCAGCCTTGGATAATTTGCACCCAAGAGTCCCAAAAGAATTGGCTAAGAAGTTCCCCCCCATGTTAATTTTCAATAAATTTTAAAATACCAGAGATATTGCAGAAAAATTGGATATATGCTAATGTTGTACAAGTATTCAAAAAGGGCATGCAAGATGACCCAGGTAACTATTATCCAGTTAGCCTGACATTAATCCCAGGCAAAATAATGGGAAATCTTAGATGGAATTCAGCTGATAAAGAATTGAGGAATAGGAGTAGAATTAATGTTTACACAGTTTTATAAAATATAGGTCTTGTCAAACAAAAACTGGATTTCATTATTAAATGAGATTACAGATTTTCTAGATAAAGAAAATTGCATAGATGTAGTAGAGTTAAACTTTTGTAATGTATTTGATTTAGGTTGCATGACATTATTAAAAAGTTAGCATTACACGATATCAATAAAGCACACGCAAAATGCTCAGAAAACAGGCTAACAGTTAGCTCTTGCAAATTAGTTGTTAATGGGGATTTGTTATCAATTGGAAGTGTTTCTGGTGGAGTTCTTCAGGGATTGTTGTTATTACACCAGACATTATTCAATCTTTTCTCTGAAAAAATTTGTGGATGCAGGTGGAGCGATAAATAATGAACATAATAGAGCAGTCACATAGAACAATGTGGGTCTCTTTGTGAAATGAATGTAGTCAGAAAGTTTTAATACAACCACATGCAAAGTTAGTTATACCTCTAGGAACAGAATGGGAGATTCTGTCCTGCAGAGCAGCAGAAAGATAGGATTTGGGATCACAGAATAAGCCTCTGAACATGAGGGCCCAGGCAAAATGCTATGGCAAAAAGGTCTTGAACAATCATTGAAGTGCAATGAGTGAATTTAGAAAGATAATGGAGTTTTTGGTTTGCTGGCAATTCTTCGGAAAAATGTAAATTATTTTGGTTGGAACAAAAACATTTTTGAAATTTTTGGCAGGTCCAAATGTAAAAAAAAGAAAAGAAAAAATCTTTCAGGTCAAACAAAATGTTTAATCTAAATTAGAACAAAACATTTTATTTTGATTTTAAGTATTTTTAATTCTTTTCAAATTCGAAAGAATTTCAACTAAACAAATTGGAATGTTTTGCTTAAAAATGTTGCTATGGTTCTATTTTTATAATTTCTTGTTAGGTTTTATTTTTCTACCAAAACAGTGCAGCCAAATGAGCATAAATTCACATTTGTTGGTGTCACCAAATCTTCCTTTTCCCCCGCCAAAAAGTTTGATCAAAAAATTGCACCCAGGAATAAGTAAAAGTAGGGAAGCCCTTTTACCTCTGTACATGGCATCCGTAAGACCAAGACTAGTATGCTGCATCCACTGCTGGTCTCCTTGTTTTAAAAAGGATGTTGAAAAATAAGAGAGGGACAAAAAAGAGAAAAGCCACAAGACGGATCTGAGGGCTGGAAAAAATGCCGTATTGTGTGAGACTTAAAATGCTCAATTTATTTAGCTTATCCAAAAGGAGATTGAGAGTTGACATAATTACAGTAGAGATATAAGCACCTTCCTGGGGAGAAAATGCTGGATACCAAAAGGACTTTTTAATCTAGCAGAGAAAAGCTGAACAAGAATCCAGGGCCGGAAGCTAAAGCCTGACAAATTCCAATAGGAAATAAGGCACAGATTTTTGACAATGGGCGTGATTAACCATTGGAACAAACGGCCAAGGGAAGTGGTGCATTCCTTCTGGAATATATGTTTGAACCAGACATAAGTCACTGGATTCAATATGGGATAACTGGGTTAAATTCTGTGGCCCGTGATATATAGGGGGCCTGATTTGATGATCTAATGGTCCCACCCGTCCTAATATCAGTAGCCTTTGATTGGCTACTTGAGCTCTTGATATCCATTCCCCTCCATTTAAAATTCCTGCATTCAGGGGTCTGCTTTTTCAGCACCCTGCATAGTTCCAATTGAGGAGGTTAGTCAGGACTCCCTGTGGAATCCATGAATGTCACCCTGTAAATGGGTAGAGGGGTCACTAAAGTAAAACCATCAGTTTCCAAAAGGACACAGGCTCCCAGATCATTACATAGCGTGGGCCATATCTTGAGACAAAAGAGAGCCTCAAGGACCCACCTTCCCTGTCATTCCCGATCATATGCCAGGGAGCAGGCCCATGTGGGGGCACATGCAGGGATGTCCTTACCTAAACTCAAAACATGCAGCCACGTAGGGTATCACGAAATGTGGGACACCAAATTGCCCCAGATTTCATGGTGTCCTAGGTGGCTGTGGGCTACATATGGACTTCGGCCGCCCCCAGCTCCATGCCAGTCCAGCCATCTTCTCCTCGACCCATCTCCTGGCCACCCTTCAGTTCCAAGCCCCTGCTTATCAGGTGGCTGCTGTTACTCCTGAGTCCTCTAGCTCATGCCTCCCTCCTAGCCATGCTCCAGGTTGCCAACTCCCCCAGACCGGATGGGCCAAACACCCTTTGCAGTAAAAGGCGTCCAGTCTGGGAGAGTTGGTAACCCCTTTTCCCAACAGCTTCACCCCTCCCCCCACCCAGGGGGGTACCGGTGCTGGGCTGCGTAGGGCACCAGCACTGGTAGGGATGGCCCTGGAAACATAGGTGTGCACACTGAGAAATGTCACCCAGGTCTGAGCCCCCTGGGCAAGGCCCATGCCCAGAATCACTCAGGCGACCTGCTCCTTGCATCTCTGAATGATACCAGCAGAGGGGCTTGTTTCCATGCTTAAGTCATCTGTGGTTGAAAAACAGATCCATTGTGAGGAGATGGAAAATAGATTATGTGAAATTGAATAAACATAGTTTCTTGGCGCCTATTCAAATGAGTTTTTGCTTTTTATACCAAAGCCTCTGCCAGAGAAGGCAGGAGGAGAAGCATATGGGGGTGGGAGGCGAGTGGGAAGGTCACTGTCTTTTCCCCTGCGTTGTTCTGGTTTCCTTGCTTCTCCATCTCCCTCCAAGCGCATTGCCTGTAGGGTTCCTCAGGCCTGACACGTGTCTTGCTGGGGGTGGGGTGGGGTGAGTCACGCAGGTGTTTGTGTGAGCTGGAGGTGTCAGACAATCGCACTATTGAACAGATCTGATAGGGAGGTGGTGGGGGAGGGAGGCTTTGCCAACAGATTAAAAGAACAAGGCCACAAACAGCCTATCTGAGACCCATGGTTATTCAGTGCCCTGTGAAATGGAATTGACCCTGCTGTCTTTATCTGTTGGCAGGGGAGAGATTAGGTAGGAAGGGCCACCTCCCTGGCTTGCTCCAGGTGCAAATCCAGAGCGAGATGAGCTGCCTTTTCCATAACGGAGTCCCAACCAGCATGAGGCCTGTAAATGGGAGAACTACGTGTCAAAGGGTTTCTTCTGCATGCGTACTTACACACAGAGGCACGCAGTGCAGGCCTGCTCCTTAGGCACCTGGCTTTGGAAATTTAGCCTTATATGGGGCCCTGCACGAAACAGCAAATCAAACTGTTTTGCCAAAACCCAAGTGATAAGATCTTTAAGAAAAATGCTCCCCCTACTGGCCAAGGGAAGGAATGAACCTGGCTTTTTTGTTTCTTTGCTTTTATTCAAGTACCTTATAAAGTAATGAGTTAGACGCCAGCCATGTGCAACCAGCCTGTGCTCAGTGATAGCAGGCGTATGGCCAGAGCTGTTAGAGGCCTGCGGTGTTGAAGGAGCAGTCCTCAGGTTATTGCTGTGAGTGCACTAGATCCTCAACTCCCACGGGGCGAGCTGTGAGAGATGGGCAGAGGAGAGCTCTGGTTAATGGCTCAAAAGAAGGACTGCACCTGTGATGCGGCAGCACAGGCCTCATTATTGCACTGTCAGCATTGGATCGGAGCCCAGATGCCAGTGCAGAACTTGGCGTGCAGCTCTTGTTCCAAGCCGGAAGATGCAC
The DNA here is from genome assembly GCA_032595735.1 of Pelochelys cantorii. Taxonomy (NCBI): domain Eukaryota; kingdom Metazoa; phylum Chordata; order Testudines; family Trionychidae; genus Pelochelys; species Pelochelys cantorii. Next base: position 34,295,003 of record CM064338.1, on the reverse strand, counting down.
CCCTTAGAGACCAGCACAAACAACCCTATTCCTGGAATTGCTGGACTCCTCCAAATGAGTATCTGAGCCCTACAGCTGTTACTGATGGATTTTTACTAAATTGTATGGTGCAAGTCCTATTACCTGATGCCCCTGATGTACAGTTTAGCTGGTGACCATCAATGTTCTCTCTAATCTTTACCATCCATGTGTGGAATAACATTTTATTTGCGCTGAGGCATGTGTGAATGTGCACCACCAGTAGAAACCCAAAACCTAGTTGTGAGCATTCTGCTAATCAGCTGAGCGGCATTTGAACGTCTCCTGAGCAGTCGCACAAGCAGACAGGTTACAGGGAACGCTGGTAACCGTGGGGGGTCTCTGGATACGGTTCTGCTTTTATCATAGGGTCAGCGATGTATTCTTAGTGGCATCACAACCCTGAGCATGGGTGGCTTGTCACCAGAGAAAGGAAGCTGGAATCTCCCTATATGACACCCTTTCACACTGAACTTGTCGTTCCAACCCACACCTTGAAAGTCTCACCTTGAAATGCTGCCTGTTCGCATTCCACGTGCCAGCAAAGTCTGATTGCATCATCACGACAACAGACTGGCACGCTGGTGGCGGTGTTCTGTTGTGTGCTAATCTGACTGTTTATAGTCGCGTGCCCAAAGCCAGCGCGCTCTTTACTTTCCCTGCTTCTAATCTTTGTGCTAGGCCTGTAACATGCCCTCACATGAGTCCTGTCGAATGGTGTTGCATTCGCCATGTTTCATCACAGACAATTTTAACATGTGGCTTTTAGGGCCTAGAGTTAGAGGTCATAAATCCAGGCCCTGGGGTATGTACCACTGAGATTACATGATCAAACAGAAGAATCTCCTCTGGCTGAAACACACAACAACAGGCTTTCTCTGCAACTCACGCAGTGGCCTGGTGATAAACCCATGGTTACGTGATGTCGATGTTCCAGCAAAATGCAATGCACTGAAATGGGATAGTGGTGAAATAATATGTCCAGTTTGAAGTGGACATTGGTGAAGTAAAAATGATCCTATGCAGTAGAGCACCCACTTCACAAACTAACCGGGAATTAAGGAGTTCATGGAATAAAAAGTTCATAAAATTTAAAATTTTCAAATTTCAGTAGATCCAGCTCCTAAGTTGCTATCTAGTGCACTTCATTGCTTTCCTCTTGTCCTGCCAATCCCTTTAAAATTATTTCCAGTGCATTGAAAGATCAGAATGTGAAAGGAGATTGACTTGTTCTTCATTGCCATCACTGTCATTATGATTAACCCCCTTCCTCCACCTGGTCAGGAAAAATGGTTCATAAGTTCGGTGTGAAATCAAATGAGGTTCTGTTATTACTGGCAGCTGTGCTTGTTAACCCTGGATTTTTTAAACTCAGAAACTTTCCACCATTTCCTTTTGCATTTCATTCTTCTTGGAAAGTAGGAATGTTAAAATGGAGTTAATTAAGTAACCGTGTAACTGCTGAAAAATTCAGAGGCGGTGGGCGGTGGGCAGCTCCTTGGGAGACGGTGTGGGCAGGGAGCCGCTTTTACACCAACTCCCCAGGCGTACCAGGAATCTGTGTGTAACTGTGAATGTTAACCAATAAATTAACCACATACCTGGTTACACTTTCACATTCCTATTGGAAAGTGACAGGAGACTGGTAGCTTTCATGCAGAATCCTTTCTGATTTATAGTCCTGTTCCCCGTCCATTCTCCAGCACCTGTTGTGTTTCCGTCACTGCCAGCAGATAGTTAAAACTTGACCATAGTCTTCGGTAAGAAGTGGTGCTGGGTTGTGTAGCTTTATTTGTGCACATGTAACTGCCTCGCGAACTGCTCTCTCAATACAGCCAAGGACAGGCATACGCACGAGAACCCCAGAAAGCATCTGCAATGTTGCTTTTTAATTCCCTGTCTTTGGGGCCTGATCCTGCACAGTTTCCATGTGCTCCCAAGGGGACTGATTAGGAGGAGGGGAAGGAAAACACCATGAATATTTAAACACTGTGAGCAATGAGAGGTTCCAAATTGCCATTGCCGGCACTCTATCTGTGTGATGTGCAGGGCAGGCCCTGTGTCTAGAACTTTGTGAAGTCACTTTCATGTCCTGCTCCAGGGGAGCCACACCCCTCTGCGGAAAATACATTCCTCTGAAAGAACTGAATCTAACGCTCATTGTATTTGGCTTTCCCTGCTTGCGCCTAGACTTGTGGGCACCCGACACTGCTCTGAGTACTCAGCTGCAGAAGTCAGAGTTGGTAGAGGGCCTTCCATGTGTGTAGCCCCTATGGTTGCACTGACCTGGGAGCCAGAGGCTTGCTGGTTGGATACGAAGGCTGCTCTAGTAGCTTGTCCAAGCTGAACTGTTTTCTATGCAACCCAAGCCAGAAGCTGATTGAGATTCTGCCTGTTTCCTTTCACACGTTTCCCTTTGATACCCATATCTCTGCAGCTTTAGAACAGCACTGAGGCAGGGGCAAAGGGGCCAGAGGTCGGCAGGCACTGCTCTCAGCATTAATGGAGCCGCTGGAATGGGCAATGTGTCAAGGTGCTAGCTACAGGAGATCAGGCGATCGATAGCTGCTTGAGAAGGCTCCTTTGTACTTTGTTTGTTCCTCCTTTGCACTGCATTTCCTCCGCAGTGCTCTGCCTTTTGGGCTCCCCAGACAGCTGCCCACTTGTCTGGTTTGAGCGAATTGCTGACCCTGGAGGAGCCAGGCATTTGAACTTCAAGAGTTTAGTGCAGGACAGGAGACTCATAACAGGGGTGCAGGGATTGGGGAATGTGTGAGAGCAGCACAATATAGTGGTGGGGGAGGGGGGTGTCAGGCAGCCCACAGAATGTGAACAAACCGCCCCCCGAAATCAAACCCAATGCTGAGAATATTGGTCTTATGTCTTTACCTACTGGGCGAGGGGTGTTGCTTTATTCAGGGCTTGTTGGCACTTGAAGGGGTTGCACTGCTGTTCCTGCCCTACTTCAGACAGCCCCTGGGAACCAAGGGGGTGCTCTAGCAGCATAAGCCACTTTTCATGGTGTGTCTGCACTAGGGGCTTGCACTAGTGCAGCTGTATCAGCAAAAAATCCCCAGTCTTCAGAACCTTACCTGTCAAATGCTAAGATCTGCTGAGCTGACAGAGTTCCTTGCTTTGCCTGAGTGCTGGGTGGGTGTAAAACCAGGGCTTTCCCCCTTACGACTGCTAAGGATCTGATTTTACCCCAGTGTCCACACACAAGCCCACGGCTGTGTGTGAAGCCCCACACAGCCAATGCCTCTGTTCACAAATCAGCTGCATAAGGAGACCACTTATTCATCTAGGTAGCCCGCTGTGCATAGACACCTGCTTCGGGCCTGAAAAAATGCAAATCCATGGCACCATTGTGCACACCATTTTGGATGCAACATTGCCCAGGCATATTTTTGAATGCCAGGCCCTAAAAGCCTCCTGATGTTAAAGGCTCAATGGTATTTCCTTCCGCCCCACCCCCACCCCCACCCTTCTCCCAAATGAATGATGTTAAGCTGATCCCAGCTAACATAGAGAGACTTCAGATATGCTGAGGGCTCTTATAAAAAGACTGTGATCTGTTGTTCTCCACACCCACTGAAGGCAGGACCACAAGCAATGGGCTTAATCTAGATTTAGGTCAGATATTGGAAGACCTTTCTAAGAGCGGCTGAGCTAGACTAGGCCTCCGGGGGAGACTGTGGAATCTCTGCCTCAGAGGTTTTTAAAAAGAAATTGGACAAACGCTTGCCAAAGATAATCTAGGTTTACCTGGTCTTTCCTCAGAACAGGGGGCTGGACTTGACCTCTGAATGTCCCTTCCAGCCCTGCATTTCTGTCAGTCCGCCTTAATTTTCCCCCTTAGGAGTCATCTGGGGACTGGGTTCTTCTTCACCTCCTGCCTTGTCCTATTGGTAGTGCGGTGTGTGCAGCTACCCAGCAGCCACAGCTGTGCCTCACCAGCAGAGGTGGCATTGTGGTGGTGTGCTGTACTTGAGCTGTGTATTGGGCGTCTTTCTAACACCTTTGGTTTTTTCCCTGCAGTGACCTCTCAGTGCAAGATCCTGAAGTGTAACTCTGAGTTCTGGGCGGCCACGTCGGGCTCTCACCACCTTGGCACGGAGGAGGCACCGGAGTTCTGCACAGCTCTCCGTACCTACGCTCACTGCACCCGCCGCACGGCTCGCACCTGCAGGGGGGACCTGGCTTACCACTCTGCCGTTCATGGCATAGACGACCTCATGGTCCAACACAACTGCTCCAAAGATGGCCCCACCTCGCAGCCCCGCCTTCGCACATTGCCCCCCGGGGACAGCCAGGAGCGCTCTGACAGCCCGGAGATCTGCCACTATGAGAAGAGCTTTCACAAGCATTCAGCCCCTCCAAACTACACCCACTGTGGGCTCTTTGGGGATCCCCACCTCAGGACTTTCACAGACAGCTTCCAGACCTGCAAAGTGCAGGGGGCTTGGCCGCTCATAGATAATAACTACCTGAACGTCCAGGTCACCAACACGCCAGTGCTACCTGGGTCCCTGGCAACGGCAACGACCAAGGTAAAGTCATGGGGCAGGTGGCCTCTCCCCTGGGGCATGGCAACATTCTGACATTGCCCCCCTTGGGGGTCACCCTTTGAATCCCCTTTACTCCAACCGCCTCACAAAAGGTTCCAAAAATCTGTTGAATCTCATCCGCTCATGCCAGGTTATCCAGCAAAATGAGATGGAGTCTGAACCCACCACAATTACAGGATCCTAGCCAGAAAATCCAGGCCCTCTCCCTAGACCAGGGGTGGGCAATAGTTTTTAATGGGGGGGGGGGCACTCCAAGATTTTGGCAAGTGGTCAAGGGCCACATTTCTACCAAGGGGGCTTGGGGTAGGAGACTGGGTGCAGGAGGGGGTGTGGCATCTGAGAGGGAGTTTGGGTGAAGGAGGGGATTGTGAAGGGAAGGAGTGGTGATCTGGGGCAGTGGGTTGGGGTGCAAAGTCCAGAAGGGGGTATGGGTGCAGGAGAGGATTCTGGCCTGTGCGAGGGGCTCTAGGAGGGGGTGCAGGGTCTGGGAGGGAGTTGTGACCTGGGTGAAGGGCGTGCAGAGGGTTTGGGTGATGATGCAGGGTCAGGGAGGAGATATGGGTGCAGGAGAGGATTCTGGCCTGGGGGAAAGGTGCAGGAGAGGGTGCAGGGTCTGGGAGGGAGTTGTGACCTGGGGGAAAGGCATACAGAGAGTTTGGATGGTGGCCTGGGGGAGGGAAAGAAAGTGGGGGTGCCAGAGGCAGGCTCTGGCTGGGAGATGCTTACCTAGGAAGCTGCCAGTCAGCATCCCTGCAGGAACCTGAACGGTGCAATCCCAAGCTGCTCCACGTGGCTCTGCTCCCAGCAGGGTGAAGGGGGGGGAGGGACGAGGCTTCATTGGCTGCCCCTGCCACCAGCAAAATATCTCAGCTGCTATTGGTTGGAAACTGGCCAATAGGAGCTGAGAGATTTTGCGGAGGGGCAGGACAGAGCACAAAGCCTCTCTCCTGGCTCCCAGAATAGAGCAGCCACATTTAAAGCTGGTGCCGCAGTGCTGTGCTTAAGGGTCCCAGCAAGGCAGCTGCGGGCTGGTTCCAGTGGCTTGGCGGGCTGCATCCGGCCCGCTGGCAGCCTCTTGCCCACCCCTGCCCTAGACTCTCTGCTCCCAAACAGTAGGTTCCCCACTCCCCAGCCCCCCTAGACGGACTCTGGTTTCTCCCCACTGCATCTAGTCCCCTTCCGATCGCTGAGTGTCTTCAGAGGAGATGCATCATCCCGGGTGTAGGTCTATGTTATGAAAAAAGGGTCAGATCATGAAGGGAGCAGGCGCTGGGATCTATAGCTGGTAGCACCCCTGAAAGGCAAACCACAAACCCATATGTCTCTTCCTTTTGCCCTTCCCCTAGCATTGCAGTTTTGTTCAGGCCCCCCGTGCCAAATTCCTTTGCAGGGCAATGTGACCCTCCTGTTCAGGGATGGGAACAGCAAGAGGATGACAAGGTGCCAGAGATCACTGGCGACAAGTAAAACTCGCTGAACCCGCCCTCCTGTCTGTTTTGTGGCCTGTGCAAAGTGACAGTGATGGCAGCTGAAGGAGCCTGCAGTAAGGATGTTAAACTGCATTCAATCAGCTAATCGAGTCGTTGATGGACATTCCATCGACTACTCGATTAGTTGATAAGGGGGGAAACTGCAGAGCCACAGCAGGATTAGTGCCCAGCCCTGGGAAATAACCCCACTGCGGCTCTGCCTTTTAAATGTAGTAAGAGCTGCCCAGCTCTTACTCCATTTAAAAGTCAGAGACACAGCAGGGTACCAGGCACGAGCCAGGACATCTGAATTCCAGCTCGCACCCGGTCCCAGATTCTGCACCTCTGCCCCCCTGCCTCCTCCACCTCCGAGACGGTGCTGGGGGAACGGAACTGGCTTTTAAGCCGGCTACCTGCCAGCAGCGGCTCCTGCTCCCCTGCTTGCTGCCTCTAGTTGCTGTGGGGGCTCTTGGCAAGGAAGTGAGTTCACCCTGCTCCAGATTAGGGATTTAAGTGATTAGTCAAGTAGTCGACTGCTTGATAAGCCTAGGCTTATCGGGCAGGAGTCACTACTCGACTAGTTGCTTCTCCCCCGCCTCTTGCTGCCAGCAACTAGTCGAGTAGTGACTCCTACCCGATAAGCCGAGGCTTATCGAGTAGTCGACTACTTGACTAATCACTTGGAGTCCTGTGGCACCTTATAGACTAACAGATGTATCGGAGCATAAGCTTTCGTGGGCAAAGACCCACTTCGTCAGATGCATGTAGTGGACTACATGTACTATATGCATCTGACGAAGTGGGTCTTTGCCCACGAAAGCTTATGCTCCGATACATCTGTTAGTCTATAAGGTGCCACAGGACTCCTCGTCGCTTTTGCAGATCCAGACTAACACGGCCACCCCTCTGATACTTGACTAATCAATTACATCCCTAATCTGGAGCAGGGTGAATTCACTTCCTTGCCAAGGGCCCCCCACAGCAACACTGCAAGGGAGAAGTCCCATGCTCTTTGTGCACATGGCCTGGCCTGTCTGATTGTCCCAGGTGGTGCACTCAGCTGCAGGGGGTGGGTGAGAACGAGCAGTTTGGTGGTTGCAGAAGAACGATGCCACTGTTGAAGTCTCTGCAGAGACACCCCGCCCCCCCGAGCAAGTGCGGGGGTAATTAGTCCTTGTATCTGAGTGGCTTCCTCGGCTATGTGCTTTTACTGTTAAAGTCACTGTAGTGCCAGGCTGACAGTGCTGAGGCGAGAAGCACTCTCCTCATTTCCAGAGTAGGCTGAGTGTGGGAAATCTCTCTGCACTGCCCCAAAGCCTGAGGGGTAGGCACCGTCTGGGGAGGAGAGCGAGTAGTTCAGTATTCGAGACCAGATTTGAACTTGGCCTTTGCCATCGAGGGGGCGAACGAGCGCTGGCTGTGATGGGAACTGGACACACACATGTAGGGCCATCACCTGTGTTGGTCTCTGCTGACCAGCATTTGATTTGAACCAGTCACCTTAAGATGAAAGGCCCCTTGCCCAATCTGCTTGATCCATCTAGCCCCAGCTAGACTCCCAACCCTCATCCAGCCACCTGCTCACAACTATCCATGGTTTTAATGCCAGAGGTGGGAGAATCTCAGGGATCATGTTCCCCTGTCACTGTCTCCATCCTGCTCTGGCTTTGTGTGTGTGTGGTGATGCCCTCAGGTGGCTGGGCCCGCGAGAGGCTAAGTCACCCAGCATGCCGGAGGTCTGGATAAGGGAGAGCATTAGTTCGCATTGGAAAGCCTGTGGTTTGGAGCCGAAGTGCTGGGTTTCTAGTGTTGGCTTCCCAGCTGCTTTAGCTAGTAATTGTGTCTGTGGTTCACAGCCAGGACAAGGCATTTTGTGGGGCGCAGTCTGTTCTCGCAGCGCTGTGGCAGCCAAGATAAATACTCTCCAGGGACCGGGGGCAGTGCTGAGTAAACGCAGTGGCAAATGCCCAGTTGTAGCACAATGGAACTCAAAGTGACGCATCCTAAGTGTTAAATCCAGCCTCTGCTCGAGGGAGGATTTTGAGCTGAGGGATGCTACTGCTGAATTCCTCTTTGCTGCATGAGCGCTGAAGCTGACAGGAAGCACATTTCAGCTCCCCTGATCCAGAGCAAGGGCAGGGGAGGCTGGTGATAAGCCAGCTGCTTTTCAGGCCTGTGGGGAGCACAGATCCATGTCAAGATACTCCCAGAGTGACCGAGGAGAGAGGTTTGCCGCCATGTCTGGTTAGGGTGGGAAGTATCACAGTTTCTGTGAGGACTGGCACGCAACTTGCTAGGGCCTTTGCATCCTAGAACTGACTTGGGGCTCTGCACCATGTTATCCTTGGAAGTGGTGCCGAGAAGTGGTGAGTCATCGCTCAGTGTGGCGACTCAGCAAGTTTACCCAGCACACAGAGCTGTTGGAACAGGCAGCCTTTGCGCCGCACGTTGGCTCCAAGGTGGATGGTGTCTGTGTACATCCAGGCTTCCGCTCTGGTGCTGTTCACTGGAGCGGGGAGCTCTCAGCGAGAGGATACAACCTCCAGTAAACTGCAATGTATCTGCCAACACCTGAAAGCTGGAATAGAAACATCTGGGAAGGAAAGCAAGGACACACCTTTTAACTCCAGTTAAACCTTGCAGACTAGGGCTACGTCTAGACTGCAGGCTTCTTTCGGAAGAAGCTTTTCCAGAAGAGATCTTCCGGAAAAGCTTATTTCGACAGAGTGTGTCCACACAGCCAAAGTGCAACGAAAAAGCAATGTGCTTTTTCGAAAGATAGCATCCACATTGATTGGACCCTATCTCGCATTTAAGTTGTGATTAGTCTGGATGGAGTGGTCACCAAGGCACCTGTATTATTTCCTGGAGGCCTCTCCTTTCGAAAGAACTCCCCCTTCTGTGTCCACACACACCTTTTTCTGAAAAAGCTTTTTCGGAAAAAGGCTTCTTCCTTGTAGAATGAGGTTTACCACCATCAGAAAAACCCCTCCGTTCTTTCGCCTTTCTGTCAAAAGAACTCAATGGCAGTGTGGACGCAAGTACAGCCACTCCCCGAGTTACGACCACCTCCACTTATGACCATCCGCACTTACGACCAAAGCGGTTATAAATGCGGATCCAAGTTACAAACGGCGATCTGCGCTTACGAACAGTGCAGTCGCCATGTAACTCTATGGGATCCAAGTTACGAACACTTCGAGTTACGGGCCAAGTGTTGGTCCGTAACTTGTTCGTAACTCGGGGAGCGGCTGTATTGTTTTTCCGGAAAAACGCTGCAGTGTAGACGCACCCTAGGAGAAGCTTCTACAGGGGCAAAGAAAAGGGAACCGTGTTGCTGCCAAACAGGCTGGCGCTTTGTGGGTAGCCTCGGCTGTGCTAGGAAGCATTACCTAGAATTCCCTCACTGTTTCCACTCCCCCCAGTTCGGTTCCACCACTACTTTAGGAACCCTGGTGCATACACAGGGCTCCTGGAGGCTGCAGGGATTTTAACCACTGTGTTGTATAAACCTACTTTGAGCAGGGTTGGATGCTGATCTACGCTGCAGCTCCCCCATTGCTGTACCCAGTGGGGCTCCACTGGTGGGAGCAGCAAAGGAAAATCTGGAGCAGAATGGCTGGGGCAGACCCCCCGATGGAGAGAGCCAAGGGAAATGCCAGAGCCCTGCTGGGAGCCATTTGAACCTGGTGTTTGTTCCAGAAGCAATGTAAACAAATAGCAGGATGGAGCCAAAGGCCCCAGTAATCCCAGGAGTCTGCTTGTCAGCTGTGTATTTTAGATCCAGATTGGAACTTCCCTAAAGTTTTTGAGAGGAGTTTAGTTCAGACTTATCCCCAATAAACAGACTCTGTATAAGCCCAGGAGGGATTAAAATGTGCAGTAGCCTGACAAGGAAATCCCAGGTAGAGAGAGGGGGGCAGACTGAGCACAGACCTGGGAGCCAGGAACACCTGGGGGCGGGAGGGGTCTCTGCACCGTCTTGCTGCATATCTTGAGCAAGTCCTTGTTCCTTTCTGTGGTCATACCTCAAGAAGCTGAATGTCAGAGGGACTTGCAGTGAATTGAGGAGGAGAAGTAGAAGCTAAGTGTGAAGAACAATTTACAGAGGCTTGGGGACATGATGCTTATTCGCTGGGGCTAATCAGTGGTCTCTCCTCTCCCTCCCCATGGGCTTTCAAGTCTCATAGTCACAGACAGCTCCGCTCCAACAGGTAACTTCTGTGGGATATGGCAGCATGACCTTTGGGCAGGGCTGTCCGTAGGAGGTGTGGGGCCCAGGAAACCCTGCTGCCTACCCCACTCCGCCTCTTCCTGCCCCTTCTCTGTCCCATCTCAACCCATTCCACTCTTTCCCACAGACCCTTGACCTAACTCTTTCTGGCTTCTTGGTGATCTTCAGACTGTTGGCACCAGAAATGCCAGGAGCTGGCGGAGCAGAGCAAGCTGGGGCCGGGTCACTTGCTGCTGCTGGCACCAGGCTCCCCACTGAACCCCCAGGCTGTCCTGGTCCCAGCGTCCCCTAAAGCCTGTGGCCAAGGATGGTGCCCCAAACTGTCCTACGGACAGGACGTCTCTGCCTTTGGATTCTAGTCCTGTCTCTGGTTCCTTCTGATGTGTAGCTGATTTGTGCCCTTTGATGCACCCGCCTGCAGGCTGAAGCCTGGTGGCCTTGTGCATAAAATGGGGACTGCTGGTGGACTGAGGCCCACATTTAAAGTGCCTCCAAAGATGGACTCTCCAGGTTCCAAACCGCTTCTGGAGGCACGTGGCGGTTGTTGAAGAATGAACCAGTCAGGCCTTGTGTTCATTAATGACATGTACTGATGACTGAGCCCAGCAGGTTTGTCAGTGTTGGTTAATGCCCCCTTCTCTCTCCTCCCTCTCCCCTCACAGCTTACCATCATCTTCAAGAGCTTCCAGGAGTGTGTGGACCAGAAAGTGTATCAGGCGGAGATGGACGAGCTTCCGGCCGCCTTCACCGACGGCTCTAAGAATGGCGGCGACAAGCATGGTGCCAACAGTTTGAAGATCACCGAGAAGGTGTCTGGCCAGCATATTGAGATCCAAGCCAAGTACATCGGCACCACCATTGTGGTGAGGCAGGTGGGTCGCTACCTCACCTTTGCCGTGCGCATGCCTGAGGAGGTAGTGAACGCCGTGGAGGACAGGGACAACCAGGGCCTTTACCTCTGCCTCCGGGGCTGCCCACTTAACCAACAGATTGACTTCCACACCTTCCGCTCTGGTCAGGCCACAGAAGGCCGGGCTCGCAGGAAGGGATCCAGCCTCGTCTCCTTCCCTGAGTTCTTCACCTATGAAACGGCCATGGCCAAGTGCCGGGAGAAGCTCCCTGTGGAGGACCTGTACTTCCAGTCCTGTGTCTTCGACCTCTTGACCACAGGGGACGTCAACTTCACGCTGGCTGCTTATTACGCCTTCGAAGACGTGAAGATGCTTCATTCCAACAAGGACAAGCTGCACCTCTATGAAAGGACACGGGAGCTGGGCCCAGGCAACGCAGCCCCCTCGGGGCATCCCTGGGCCCTTCCTGCCCTCTGGGTGGCGCTGGTGTGTCTGAGTCAGTGCTGGTCAGTGTTTCTATAGATGTGACCTCGGTGGGTGGGGAAGGGGTCCACAGAAGGGGACAGTGGTCTGTGCTGGATGAGGAGACGTTGAACAGCAGGTCTGGCTGGGAGCTAAAGAATCATCCCGGCATCTCATCCCCTTGCCTCAGAATTAGACCCCTGGAATGTCATGGGCCTGCCCCAGATAGCAGCCATCAGTTTCTGCTGGACCATACCTCATGTAACCCTTCCCCAGCTCACACTCTCCTCTTCCTGTGGGTGAGGAGGGTGGAATGCCCTCCCCTCTCCCTAGTGCTCCCTCGTGGTACTGCAAACGGTTGTGGTGACTGTGATGTTGGCATTTGTGAAAGTGGCTTCGTGTTCGGGAAGTTGGCTGGCTGCTGCTGCCTGGGAGGAGGGGGCAGAGCCCCAGCTGGTCAGGGTGGCCCATGCCTAGAGACCCTCGTGGGACACAAAGAGACAGGCTGGCCTCTGATTTTCACACGTCACAAATGACTATACCTGCTAAAGTGCTCAGGCCCCTACTGCTGCCCAGGCAGGCCCCGCGTCTGTGTACAATCAGCTAAGTGGGGCTTTGCTCACTGCTGGCCCTTTGCAAATGTGGGGCTAAACCCAGACAGAGGAGCTACAACGGTGCCCTCCCAGCTCTGGGCAGGCACCCGCCCCGAGAGAGGCTGCAGGGGTAGGCAGTTGGCTGAATTGTTTTCTGTCCATCATTAAAGGCCCTGTTCTTCCCAGCATCCAGCTCCCTGCAGGGGTCTGAGGTACACAGTTCATCCTTCACTGAACAGCACTTTCCAGGGGCGGGGACATTCACTGATTGCATCTGCTGGGCTTCAGAGGGCATCTGGGAGCTAATGGGGTCCAGGAAGTCCAGTCCCGGTACACAGACTCTCTGATTCACTTCATAGCCTCGAGGTTGAATCTTTGTGGGCCTGCGCTGGCCCCTCCCCTCAGAGAGGCAAAGAGAGAAACCTGGCCAGGATTTGAGCAGTTTCTGACATTTGCCAGTGGCCTCCTCCCAGTATTTGAAGGGCTCCTTGTGACGTGGCCCTTTGTTCCCATTAGCTCCTAGGACACTCAGGCAAAGTGAGTGGGGAGGTGTCAGCGGTCTCCCAGATTCGTACTGTGAGGTGACTGGTCAGACCTCCTCAAGCCTTGTACTGGCAGCTGGAGTGTCCCCCCTCTAGCCCTGCCCCTTTTCACCCTCTGGAGGGTGGCTGTGGGTCAGTAAAGCCAGGGCAAAGCTCTGACAACAGCAGAGCCCCTGAAGTGGGGGGAGTTTTGCTTGTTTGCTGCTAACCCCCACTTCTCCCCTAGTGATCTCACTTCAGGCCAGTTGCACCTTAGCTCTTCCTGGCTTGATTCTGAGGAGGGCTGTTTGAAAATCCAGCTGGGGGCAGGCCCTAACAAATCCCAGCTAAACAATCGATACATCTGAGAGGCAGTGCCGCTTCCTCTTCTCCATGTTCTTCTGGGATTTGCCTTGTGCTTTGCTCACACATGACAAGACCATCTGCACTTCAGCCTGGAACTGAGAGACCTCTGGGGGAATCCCCCATTGTTCCCCCAATAGGAATTTCCCAGAGTTCTCCCCAGAGGCACAGATAGATCACTAGGACAATCAGCAATTAAGCATGGTCTCTTGACTCCAGAGAGAAATGAGAATGTGATGCACCCTGCAGCACATACAAACTAGTGCCACGTGGCAGCCTCCTGTAAATACTCGAGCAACTATTCTTTGTGTCCCGCCAGCTGTAGAACTCCATTTGTAAAGCAGCAGAGAAATGCAACATGTGTCATTGGGTGTAATTTATATTGTCTCTCTAATATATGGAGCCCTGGCGTTGATCTCGTGTGACTGTACAGATGAAGAGATGTAATTGGTTTTTAGGTGTTTAACGAAAAACAGAAGAGACGTAACGGAAAGATGTGTTTACTACTTTGCTCCTTGCTTTGTCTGCTGGTGGCCCATGTTTCTGTTTAGGGCGATTTTAAAATAGGGATCTCATAATGTAGGGAGCTGGGGAGACCAACCACTGGATGGTAAATCAACCAACTTGCTGGCCACAGAGCTCTTGGAGGGCAGCTCAAAAAGGAAATAATGGAGACATTCTAAATTATCTGTATTTGCATTAAAGTAGCCTAGATGTCCCAGTGGAGATCAGGACCCCATTCTCCCAGTGGAGATCTTGGCACCTGGTGAGAGACAGTTGTTGCCCCAAAGAACTTACAGTCTAGACAAAGAAGAGAGGGGAAACTGAGTCATAGTTGGTGACATTACTTTTCCAGGATCACAGAGTCCAGGTCTCCTTTGTCCCAGTCCAATTGACTAGCTTACATTGCCTCCTTTAAGGCTCCTTTAGTGGCTATGAACAGCCTGTTTCCCAGGTGGGTTTGATTCTGCCCATATAGTATGACCAGAGGTTTGTTTCTGCCAAGTTTAAGAGTTCACCTTGTTGGGTGAGCACAAGTCTCATGAACTTTCCATTGCTAATCCTGTGCATACCCGTCACTGGGGTAATACATTCCCTTAGTGTGTTTGGTAGCTAGCAGCTGGGAGTTCATCTGGCTTCTATGCAACTACCAAGGCCAGAGTCATTCAGTCCCCTTAGCTCCTTCACTACATGAAAATCTAAACTTTATTACCCCTAGAAACTGGAGAGGTGAATATTAAAAGTCATATCAGTTTGGTGGGGCAGTGACACTCCTGCCCCGCACCTGGGTAACCCACTAATAATCCCAGATATATCTAGGCTTGGGACGTGGAGCTGCTATCAGGACAGAAAGAGTACATGGCTAGGCAGAGACTGGCATTGCTGTTAGCCAATCAGCGTAGTCCATAATAACCATGTGCCATCCACTGTCATAGTGCTACTTCCTGTCGTGGCAGCATAAGAAAGCATGCGATGTTGTGGTCAGAACTACCCTCTGGAGGAGGGAAGACCTCTGTGATCTTGATTGTCTCTGCATAGCCCAGGCCTACCCTAGTAGGTCAGTGCTCCAGTGGTGGTTGAATGTATTACGGTGGTTGGGTTATCCCTCTTTTAGAAGCTAACAGTTAAGCACTTTATTTTGGTTGTGTGTGACCCAGTTCAAGTTAAAGGTGAAGTGTGGCCAAGGAAGACCTGATGTGGTTGGAATAAAAAAAAAGATTTTGGTTTTGGGAGGGGGGGGGGGAATCTCCTGACTGCTCCTTGTGTTTTGGACCCTGTAGGGTGTCACTGCATGTACATACTGTAAATTATTTATTGATGAAAATGCAAGTAAAGGTTCTCTTCTTTTTTTTTTTGGACAACCGCCTAGTGGGTGTTTTCCTTCTGTCTTGTGTTGTGTTTGATTCTAATCGGTAAAGAAGATACGGGAAATGTGAGAATTCCCTGACAAGCTCCTATTTTTTGTGAAATGTTCTCACTCTATAGCAAACCAAACCCCCCCCCCTTTTCCTTGCCATGACCCATCTGCAGCAACCTCCTCTGTCGAGCTGGGATTCTCCTCCCATTTGGCAACATAGGAAACTCAAGATGACTGCAGCCTGCCAGGTTGAGACTCCCCAGTCTATGGTATTGTAATGAACTGGCTAGTGTGTGTGTGTAGCATACTAGGAGAGAGTGGGTTTCTCTATACTGGCAGGTCTGCATCAGAGGTTTAAAAGGTTTGACTGTGTCTAGACTGGCCAGTTTTTCCGCAAAAGCAGCCGCTTTTGCGCAAAAGCTTGCCAGCTGTCTACACTGGCCGCTTGAATTTGCGCAAGAGCACTGACGTTCTAATGTAAGAAATCAGTGCTTCTTGCACAAATACTTTGACGCTCCCTTTCAGGCAAAAATCCTTTTGCGCAAAAGGGCCCGTGTAGACAGCTCAGTTTTGTTTTGCGCAAAAAAGCCCCAATGGCTCAAATGGCGATCGGGGCTTTCTTGCGCAAAAGCGTGTCTAGATTGGTCACAGACGCTTTTGCACAAAAAGCGCTTTTGCGCAAAAGCGTCCGCGCCAATCTAGATGCTCTCTTGCGCAAATACTTTTAACGGAAAACTTTTCCGTTAAAAGCATTTGCACAAATTCATGCCAGTCTAGACGTAGCCTTTATGTTTTAATGCTGTAAGTAGGGCCTCCTAGGTTCAAACCTTGCTGATGGCCCACTGGGATCAGATTTTGCCCTCTACTGGATGGATTCAAAACTGCACATTCTCATCATGCATAATTAACCTGTGGAACTCACTTCCACCAGATTCCATTGGGGCAAGGAAAGAATTAAACATTGATCTGGATTATGAAAACATCCACAGTTACAGCTAGGATGAAGACCATTTGATGAGAAATATCTATAAAGCCTTATTATGCTTGTCAGGACATGACCTAGGCTACGTCTAGACTGCAAGACACTTTCGAAAAAGAGCTTCTAGACTCCAACCAGTACTTTCGAAAAAGCATAGTTTGCAATACTGCCGCTTTTTCGATTTACTTTTGAAAGAACGCGCCAGCAGTCTAGACGCAGGTAAAGATTTTTTTGAAAAAAAGACCACTTTTTTTCAAAAAATCCCTGTAGTTTAGACACACCCTTACTGACTTGTTGGGATTCAGGAAGCAACTTCCCCTACTGGCATCTGATTCTGTTACCCGGTTTCCTGACTCTACCATCAAAGCATAAGAACCAAAGTGTTTCAGACCTCAACCGAGATCTGCATCTCTCAGGTGAAGAGCAACCATTTCAAATGTAAGCAGGCAAGAATTGCCCAAGCACTACAATGCTAGGAAGTGCCATAATTTGCTTCCCTGCTAATACCCCAAATCCTGAGTTGTGATAAGCCACTGAGTCTTTTGCCCTCTATTTCATCCCTTCTGAGGCTAGTTTAGTACCCTTAAACCAGAATGCTGCTTATGCTATGACAGAGAGTAGCTCACATCCCAGCCTTACATGAAGGCAAATTAGCAGGCCACCACAGTCTTTAGCTTTTGGCCACTGAAAGTAGGAGGCAGTAATAGGTGAAGAAGCCGAGAGCCCTGAACTATTATTTGTATCCGCTGTCTTCTCCACTCAGACAAGGCCTGACTGTGGATCTTCAGGAAAGGAGCTCAAAGGAAAGACTTGCCCTTTGCTGGAAGGCCTTCCTACAAAGCGTCTCCCAGGTCTGACATGGTAAACAACTGATCTGCCCTCTCTGCCTCATGGCTTTTCCTTGCAGACTGTTTCTAAAAGGGATCCTAGCTCCTGAAATTACTAGAAAAGCCCTAAGATTCACACTGAATAAAGGACACTTCCAAGTCCTGCACCACTCTCTTCTACTCATTCATTCCTATGTGGCCAATGTTCCTTATTTATATGCACCTGCCTGGGAATGAGTTAACACCTCATTAAGGTGCAAACCTGCCCTGGATTCACTTCAATCAGCTACAGTGCAGTCCTTGCCCCGCTGCAATACAAGGTGCAGGGAAGGTTTTGTGAGATATGCTTAGGCCTTAGCTTGACTTGGGGTGAATGAATGCTAGGAGTGCAAATGCAAGGGAGCCTGCCTGCTCAAGTGAAAACTGCAAACCTCCATATCCTCCTGAGGGTTTGACCTCATGTTAGTGAGTTTGAGGTAAGGAGATGCTTTCTGCTGGGTGCCAACAAGGCCTTAGGGCCAGGATTGATCCCAAACCAACCTCTTTGCCCAGGCCAGCCCATTGTGCAAGGAGGTGGCTAGTGTGAGGTAAAAGAGCAGTCTGGAAACTCCTGGCCTTGCGAGCTGCTCTCCTCCTGTGGGCTATTTGCTGAGTTGCATGAGGGGTATTCCCAGAGCAGCAACACTTGTGTTAACATGCTACATCCTACGCGGTAGGAGCATACTTCTCTCCTTGCAAAGACAGCAGCTGGCAAGACTCCAGAGGGACTTCGAACAGAGGCTGACAGAAAGAGGCCTGCCAGAGACGTGTCTCTGTGATTTGAGTTGCAGGCTAAAACTTGCTGATGCTGTCCCAGCCTGCGACACAACCCTGAGGGGAACAAGTAACACACTAAGCTGTGGGTTACACTAGCAGCACTGGCTCTTTGCTTTCCAGCCACTGCTCTCAGCTAATCTGCGAGGCAGGAGGTAAACATGCTAAGCTCCATCTTAACACAGAGGAAGAGGCTGAATACGGGGTGGAAGAGGGTGCATTACAGTTGTCTGGAGGTCCCTAAACCTACAGCGACAAACTGCAGGCAGGTCTTTGCTGTTCTGCTGGTTGCATTCACTAACTGATGTTTCTCGGGGCCTGTCAGCACTCACCCCAGTCCCCATCAATGACCCACACGGGCCTCATTGAGCCTTTGTTTCCACTGAAGAGCCTCTAGGTTCTGGTGGTGCCCTGGGAGGTAGCTGGAGAAACACAGCCCATAGGTCTATACTAGTGATTCTCAAACTTTTTGGCCAATGGCCCACCCCATTCAATGCAGACCTTTCCATGGACCACCAGCCAACCATCCATGATGACAAAATGGGTGCAGGAGTGGGATAAGGGGGGGGGGTGCTTACCTGACTCCCATGCCTCCAGGCACTGCCCCCCCACTGCTCCCATTGGCTGTGATTCCAACCAATGGGAGCAGCAGGGAAAGCCTCCAGGTGAGTGGTTTCCTGTGCTGCCATTGCTCCAGCTGGGAAGAGGGGGCACAGCAGCGCATGGAGCCATTTCCTTACCCCGGAAGCCAGATGCGGCCTGCGAGGCTTCCTCCTCCCCATGCAGGGGGAGTCTGGTCCTGGCACTCCAACCTCATGGGGCAGCACAGGGCTGGAGCACCAGCAAAGGCTCCCTGCTGCAAGGGGGGGGGAGGGCAAGCCCTGAGCCTGTGGCCCACCGGCAAGATGGTCGCGAACCCCACTTTGAGACCCACTAATCTATAGGATGCTTCCTTGCATTGGCCTGAGCCTGGAATGCTGCACCTGCGAAGATGTGTCTTCGGCTGTTTCATTGGGATGTCTCAGTGTTGTAGCCAGGAACAGGTTACGCAAAAGTCACTCATTTGCCCCGCTCCCAAAACCCTCCCTTCACTGCCAGGTCTTGGCGGGAGCTTCCCCCCGAAGGCCTAAATGAAGCCCCGGAGAGCCTAGTGACGCATCACAGGCTAAACTCCGCTCTGGGCTGTGTGTGCGTAGCCCCCATTGGCATCCAAGGCGCTGCGCCTGTCCAGCAGGGGCCAGCGCAGAGCCTGGCTGGAATGCAGAAGTGCCTGGAGCAGGTGCCTCTTGGATGTACAAACTCCTGCCTGCTTTGGAAAGGGAGCCTTTGATTCCTCCCTGAAGGTTTTTTCTCTGGAATCGGCTGCCCTCTGGAGGGCCTTCTCAGGAACAGCAAGTGGGCTTGGTGGCCGGCTTGCTGCTGCTGGGTACACCCCTGGCTAAGTGGCTTTTTGCACTTCTTGGATTACGGAGGGTGCCCTCAAAGCCCACCAGCTAAGGCAGCTAAGACAGGTGGGACTGCCCTGGTCCGGCACCCTCGGGACTGAGGGATTTTGCCGGACCAGGGAAGGGCATTTCTGGACTCCCCCTGCCACAGACCCCCCCCAGCCATGGCCTTGCTGCCAACCTCCCAGCCAGCTTCCCCCTGCTGCCGGCCCCTCCATGCACAGAGCTCCTGGCCTCACCGTGGCAGCTCTGCCACCGCATACACAGCCCCACTGCTGGTCTCCCGTGGGGCAGCCCCCTTGCTGGGGCCCAGCTGTGCCACTGGGCGGCAGCCTTGCTTGGGCTTCAGCCTCACTGGTCAGCCCCGCTGCCTCCCAGCCTCACCAGGCAGCTCCAGCAGGTGGCAGCAGGGCTGCCCCGCTCCCGCGTTCCCGGTCCCATCGCCAAGCAGCCCTGCGGTTGGGCTTCTAGTTTCACTGCTGCAGGGCTCCCAGCCACCAGCCCTCCATGGGATTCACTGGTCCTGGAACACCAGGGATGTTGCCAGGCCAGCGAGTCCCGGTTAAGAGAGGTTCAGCCTGTACGGGGGCTCTGTGTTTTCTCAGTCAGTAAATGGCTTTGTGACTTGGCCTTGCGGAGCTTGCTCGGCCTTCTAGGGCTTAAAGGCTTTGGCCCCTACTCCATCATGGCAGCACCTGCTTCAGCACGGAAGGGCCACTCGAGGCATGCGGAGTTGCACTGCATGGCCCATCTCCTGGCTTTCGAAATACAGCTGAATTCCAGTGTTTCCTTGGAGGTCTGACTGAACACCAGGAAGGGCCAGAGCCCCTGGTCTAGTAGGAGCTCAAAGTGGTGTCTCGGGGAACAATATTTTCCCCTTTGATTTGCTGTAAAGTCACAGATTTTATCTTCATAACCTTCCAAGCAACAATATAGACAGCAGCTCCTGCAGTTCGATAGCAGCCTGGCAGAGGTTCCTGTTATGGGGCAGGACAGATCTGGGGAACAGATTACACCCACTTATTGCACAGCAGTTACACTATGCATTCCCTCTGTGCTGGTGTGTTTATTAACCCAGTCCTTAGTATTCAGATCACTGTGCTTAGTTGGCATCATCTCCTGCCCACCTGGATACCAGATGGTGCCCATGCAGCAGAGCTATAGAAAGGAACAGAGCACCATAGTCCTGGGTGGAATCATGCACCTAAGTGCTCTCACCCTGGCCAGCTAGCCAGGTGAACCCGTGGGCTGGGTCCCTTGGAGACCCTGCAGTTAGAATTCCAGGCTAGGACTAGCCAAATGTGCAGTTTCTGTGTCAGTGCTAAGAAACAGCCCTTCTGTTGCCCATAATTGATGGGACTGGGTTTGGTGCCAGGTGTGACGGGCCCTGGACCTGGCAAGCTAAGCAGTTCCCTTTCCAGTAAAAGGCAGGGATGCTGCTGCAGCCAACTTGGAGAGCTTATTACTATTGTAAATCAGCCCTCCATGACTATACCGCTTGTTCTTAAAATAAAATCCCCCAGGTTGGGCTGGGGCACAAGTGCCTGCCCACGGCTGATATTTTCTTATTAGCAGCTCCCTGTGCTGCTCCAGCACTTTCCACCCAAAGCACTGAGTAAGCAGCCCACAACACGGGGAAGAACGTCCCCACGTTTGATGGGGACACTGAGGCACAAGAGAAGTAACTGGCCCCAGGCCACACTGTGTCAGTACCCAGGAGTCCTGGCTCCCAGGTCTGTGGTCAAACCACTAACCGACTCCACCCCGCTGTCGCTGCTGCCCCAACGGAGACACTGCAAAGCACCTAGCCTCGCCTTCACCCCAGGAGCAAGGGAAGGGCAGAGTAAGAGCTGACTCCCTGCTTTCAGCACAGGGGGTGCCTTTCACCTTGCTAATGTATTTTCATGATGAAAAATGAGCAGCCCACAGCAGAGGCAGGCGGAGTCAGGGTATGGGCTCCTGGGGAGCCTCCAGCCTCTTTGAATACAAATGCAGGGTGTGGGACAACGGGCCAAAGGCTAGACCCCTGCCCCCTTCCGAGATGGGAGGCTTTACAGTGTGAGGCCAGAGAACTAGTCAGGCTCAGCGCTTGTGAGGCTCTTCCAGGCCCAGGAACAGGCAGAACAGGCAGAGAGGAGAGAGAGAAGCTGCTCCCAGAGTGGCGGAGGCCAGATAAGGATACAGAGTCTGTCTTCTCGGCAGAGTTAGCTCAGCTCTTACCAGGGTGTTGCCCCCTCCCCACACACACCCCTCTCCCAAGTGACATGGTGCCTTCAAGCTAGCCCAGCTCAGAGGGTGGGTTCACACGCAGAAGCAGCTTTGACACAAGCAGGGAATTTGCCCGTTTTGGGAAGACACCTTAAGGTCTGATAAGCCTCCAGAGGCTCCGCACAATTCCTATTGTACACCCAGAAAGAGATGGTTTCCCAAAACTCCCTGGGGAAGAATCACAGCTGCAGCACAAAGCTCCAAAGGTGAAGCTCCCTCCACACATGCTGGGGAGCACAGCCCCAGGGGCTCAGGTAGGGGGGCTGTGTAGGGAGGCTGTTCACATTAGGACTAGCCTGACCTAGGGGCCGGCGGGGAAGCTCACATGGAAGACATACCCATGGAGACGGCAGGAAGGTGCAGGAGAGCCCAAGGTGACATGAGCCCTCATGAAAATAAGAAATGAAGAGCTCTAAGCCAGTTTTGTGTAAGCTCTTCGTTCCCCCTTCCACACACACAGCGCTGCGCAGACACCTCAGGCCTGAGTGCAGCCTGCTCCCCCCACTCTGGGCCTCTCTGGAGCTGAGACTGCCCACGCTGCCAAATTGCTACAGCTAACAACTGTGTCAGTGTTTCCATTATAAAATCCATTTTTCAGGGGGCATAAAACTCAGCTGTGAAATTTCACTCCTGGCTGAAACTTGGCTCCGCGTAGAAGCACAGCCAGTGGAAAAGCCTGAGTCCAGTGGCTACAGGTGGGAAAAGTTAAACAAAACAAAACAAGGCCTTTTCATAATGAGCTCGTACCGCTCCGAACTAGCGTTGTCCCCTGCACTGCAGTTGGGCTGGGCCCAGACTTACAGCGGGGACCACGAGCGACTCAAAGTGTGTAGGAGGAGGGGAAAGCTACTGAAAACAATCCAAGTTGGAGCCACTCCCGGACTGCTCTACTGAGGCAGTAGCATACGCTCAGTCCCTGTTCCGAGTCTCTTGGAACCAGGGTGCAAACGCAGGCACAGCAGTGGGAGCATGCATTACATTGGGGATGATGGGTTCTCAAGGTGCATGTTAATTATCCTCAGCACATTTTAATTGGACGGAGGAGGGAGGGGCACATGTCCCACTGCTGGAAGGAGACCCTGAGGGTGGAGAGCTCACTGCAGGATCTGGGAACCCTGCTTCGCTCCAGCTCAATGAGACCTTCATAGCCATTCCAGGACAATACGATCACGGTCTGCTATTTCTGCCCTATAATGACCACCGGGTTGCCACATGTCCCTATAAAACAGCTGCAACACTCAGTATTTTCCATCCTCTGCAGCTTCTATGCTGGCCAGCTGCCCTCTAGAGTCAGGTGCTGCCTTTCTTTGTGCTCTTCCCCCGGCCTGCCACCACTTTTGCTTCTGCACAAGTGACTGAATGGCACTTAGCTCTCCCTAGTTTCAGAGCCTGCATAAACAGCTGTAACTCAGTTAGCTCAGGCATTGGTTCTCAAGCTGCTCCTCTGACCTCTCATTGTGCTTGCTTGGTCTGAGAAAGCCTCCAGAGCTGATGCTGGCCCTTGTCACTAGATGCCCAGGCTGTTCGCTGCAGATAGCCTAGATGTCTGGAAAATCAAGGAGCTTTTACTATACACAGTAGCTGTGTCTACATTGGCAAGATTTTGCGCAAAAGCGGTCGCTTTTGTGCAAAATCTTGCTGCCTGTCTACACTGGCCGCAAGTATTTGCGCAAGAACACTGACGTTGTAATGTACAAAATCAGTGCTTCTTGCACAAATACTCTGATGCTCCCGCTCAGGGATAAGCCCTCTTGCGCAAGTATTCTTGCGCAAGAGGCCAGTGTGGACAGCAACGTTAATTTCTTGCGCAAGAAAGCCTGATGGCTAAAACGGCCATCGGAGCTTTCTTGAGCAAGAGAGCGTCTACACTGGCACGGATGCTTTTGCGCAAAAGCAAATCTTTTGCACAAAGGCACATGCCAGTGTAGACGCTCTCTTGCGCAAATACTTTTAACGGAAAAACTTTTCCGTTAAAAGTATTTGCGCAAAATCATGCCAGTCTAGACGCAGCTAGTGGGAAAGAAACAGGAATAGCTGTCCGGGAGAAGCACCACCAGCAGGGTAGGGATGCAAAATAGCAGTTAAACAGTTAACCTCTTAAACAAAATGTTTAACCAGTTAATTGTGATCCTACTAGGGTTGCCAGATGGTTTAACAAAAAATACTGAACACCCCTCACCCCACCAAAAAAAAAAACCAGGGAAAAAAATCTGTCAAGGAAAAAAAAAGGGGGGGAGACCAAAGTTGTTAAGCAAAAGTTGCACCACTCCCTCCAGTTTGGGGCCACACACTAACCCCCAATGCATCCACCCCTCCCCCTGAGTCAGGCCCACCCAGTCCCGCCATCCCAATGCACTCACCCCTGCCTCAGAGCCAGGCTCCCCAAGCACCCCTCCATCCCAGTGCACTCACCCTTCCCCCAGAGCCAGGCATCCCCAGCACTGGAAGAACCCCTCCCCCTGAGTCAGGCCACCCCCACCCCCGCAGAGCCAGGCACCGGAGGAACAGAACAGCTGGGTAAGTTAATCTGACTTTTAAAGTCGCTGCTCCTGCCGCCTGGACCGGCTGCCTCGGCTCACATTGTGCAGAGGGAGGCATCACTTGCCCAGCTCCCAGGTCTCTGCTGGTCATGTGGGCCAGAGCAGCATGCACTCCGCTCCCACCCCAGCCCGGCACCCCCCTAGCGTGGCACCCGGCAAGTGCCCCCTCCTGTCCCCTTTGGTACAACTCTGCCGCGCTCCTCACTCCCCCTCCTGATGCGTCAGGGGAAAATTGTCCCCACTAGGCTTCTGTCTGAGGGAAACAGGAAATACCAGACGTTTCACATGTCCAGTATTTCCTGGGTTTTTTTAACCAGACGGAGCCCGCAAATACCGGACTGTCCGGGTGAATATCGGACGCCTGGCAACCCTAGATCCTACAAGGGGGCTACCTGGCCTGGGTCCTGCCTGCCCCTGCCTGGGATGCAGGGCTGGGGTTGCTGCTGCAGCAGCCAGCTGGGGTCCCACCTGCCACCATGTGGGCCATGGGATTGGGGCTGCCACATGGCCAGGTCGGGGTTCCACAACCCGGCCCAGTTAACCTAAGGTTTACAAGGTAATTGGTAAACCGTTTACATCCCTACAGCAGGAATGCAGCAGTCAGCTGCTGGAAGAAGAGAAATGAGGCAGCTGATCGTGCACTCAGGGGAGCACAGGGGGAAGACCACCAGGTGTGTGGTCTGCTTGTCCCAAGAAGCGCAGCAGCACCAGGCCGGAGAAAAGCGCGTGAAGGGAGGAAGGTCTAGCTAGCAGGGGAGCACTGCAAGGCGGGGAAGCAGAAGACAGAGCTAGGAGCCAAGGAAGGAGGAAAGAGGATCAAGAACACTAGAAGGGGGGTAGGCTTGCCAGGTGTCCAGTTTTGAACCTGACAGTCCAGTATTTGAGCCTTCTGAGACAAACAGAGAAAATATAAATGTCCGGTATTTTCTAAATAAGATGTAATGTAGATTGTGATGTCATGTCAAGTGTGTCTGATATTTTTGTTGAAACCATCTGGCAACCCTAGAAGGGGAGGGGGGGCGGGGGAGAGGTGATCAAATGAAAAGCAACCTTGACAAATTACCCATTAGGAAAATGCCAGTACACTGCACTCAACGCAGCTGGAATTCTGGCTCTCTTATTCCCTACCTCCACCCAAGCTACATCCTGGACAAAGAAATCCCAGAAAACCAGGCATTAGCAGTACGGCCAATCCTGAATGTTCAATACCACGAGTCAGGCCCCATCTGTGATAAACATGCTAAACAAACTGGGGAGGATAAAATTTTGATCCTGTACGGTCTCAAATAACTAGTGATGCCAATAGGTCACAGCCTCTGTCCCTGTGGGGAAGGGATAATACAATAAAAATGAATATTATGTCTAGACTCCTCTATAGTCTGAGCCACTTACCTGTAAACCCATTTCTCCATCTTATTTTAGGACAATTATTAGAGCCTGTCTCTTCTCTTTCTGTGGGGTCCTGGTCCACACCACGACTGTTTTCAAACTTTTTTTCTCATGACCCAGTTGAAGAAAATTGTTGATGCTGCCACCCAACATAATTTGACTAGAGTGTGGACCCTGGGGTGGGGCTGAGGATGAGAGCTTTGGGCTGTAGGAGGGGCTCTGGCTTGGGAGGTGGAGTCAAGGCTGGGCAGGAGGAGCTTACCTTGAGAAGCTCCTGGTCAGTGGTGCAGCAGGGATGAAAAGGCAGCTTCCTGCCTCTCCTGGCACCATAGACCATGCTGCACCTTAAAAGCAGCCAGCAGCAGATTACCAGCCAATGGGAATGTGGAGCTAGTGGTTGAGGCAAGAGCAGTGCATGAAGCCCTGTGCCCTCCCTTCCCCGCCCCTCACCTAGGAGCCGGGCCTGCTGCCGACCACTTTTAAGGCACAACACTGTCTGTGGTGCCAGGACAGGCAGGTAGCTGCCTTAACACCCCCGCTGGTCACCTGATCCCCCTGCAGCCATGAGATCCTGTGCCTGACATGCCGCAACCCAGGACTGGATCCCGACCCATGGTTTGAAAACCAGCATCAGCTCTGGAGGCTTTATCAGACCAAGCAAGCACAATGACATAAAACACTCCAGTTCCAGATAGCCAGGAGGGTGTTTAGACTCCTAGACCTACAGCACATCACCAACGTCCAAGTGGTTCCAGCATGCTAACGCTCTCATAGCCACAAAGATGGAAACAGAATGGGTATTAATGCACCAATTCCCTCTGCAGGTCTGCTCACTTCTGGGTTTTGTCCAGTGGTAAAAAATAAGTTGCTGTGCGAAGGGTCTGGGCTGTCCTAGCTCAGAGGGCTTTTTATTATTTTATCCTCACTGTCATGCAAAAGCACCTCGCTGGGTAACTCAGATTTGCAGACTGGGGGGGGAGAGGGACTAATTTGGAGGAACTGGCCACGCAAGGATTTCCCAATTAGTTGTTTAGGATGAGGGCTGTGTCTCTTTTCTAACATAACAGCAGGGAGACAACCTGCCCACCCTCAGCCCAAAGGCACTACTTGCAACATTTGCTAATGTTTCAATTTGGTTTGGATGGCCTAGGAATGCCCAAGGCTCCAGAGCTACTACTGGGAACCTATGCTTATCACTGTCCTTACAAGAGCCCCAAAGACAGAGCATATTATGGAACGTAGAACATGCTTCTATGGCTCCCAGGTTACCCCAATACAGCAGAAGGTTCTAATCAAAACATATTGGATACTACTGAAACACTGTAATAAAGAAAAAGGAACCCTGGTCCATGTTATGGGACTGTGAATCTATTAGGCAAATGTGGAAAGAGGTGGACATGAGAGAAAGTGGAACTTGGCTTCAGTAATTAAGCCACTTCTTATAATTGTAGCCTACATTATTTCCCTACTAAACTGGGTTTAACTCTGCCACAGCCTTCCATGCCTGAGGGCCACAATAGTTACCAAGTGCATTTTACAAAAATGGAGCAGGCTTATGCCCAGAAGAGAGCAGCAGCATTCAGACCTAAGTGAGGCTATATGTACACAGCAGCGTTACTCCGAAATAACAAAGAGCACATCTATGCAGCAAGCCATTATTTCAAAATAACGTCGAGCTGGAGGACTTATGACAACTCTGGTAACCCTCATTTCACAAGGAGTAAGGGAAGTGGAAAGAAGAGTGCTCTTCCTTCGACTTCCTGCTGGATAGATGGCACCAAAAGCCGAATTAAGCTGTTTCGACTTCAGCTATGCAATTAACATAGCTGAAATTGAGTAGCTTAATTCAACTTTTCCCTGCTGTGTAGATATGCTCTGAGTTAGCAGCAAAAGAAATAGCAGCTTATCTACAGAAAGCAATGTGACTCCATTTTTTGATAAAAGGATGGTGAGATAGCTCAAATAGTCAGACTTCTGTTGCTCTTGACCACTTTTTCCATACCCTGTCCAGTCCCCTCCTTTCCTTTTTTACCGATTGGTGTGTGTATGTATGTATGTATGTCTGTATTATTACTACCACACTAACATGTTCTGATTTTGCATTTAGCTTTGACAAGTGCTAAAGTTGTATAATGTGCAGAATTTAGTGATGCGTCACTTATCTTTTGTTTATTAAAAGTAATAAAAATAATCAAAAACATAAGAGAAGCCTCAGATCAGAGGTTGGCTTGAAAGTCTTGCTTTTAAACAATTTATGGGTTTTGTCTGTCTTCTGGTTTTTGAGCCATCCAGTTGAATGTGGGTCAAATTTTTAAGTTCTTCTCCACCATGAGGGCAAGAAATTTTTTTAAAAATTCAAATCAGCACTCTTACCATCACATGAATCCAGGAGCTTGAATGTGCACACACATACACACACAAAAATGCACTAAAGTACAGTGAGACTTGCAATAAGTCCAGCACCCTGGCATTTAATTTCAAAAAGGGGAATTACACAAAAATGAGGAGGCTAGTTAAACAGAAATTAAAAGGCACAGTGACTAAAGCCAAATCACTGCAAGCTGCATGGAAACTTTTTAAAGACACCATAATAGAGGCCCAACTTAAATGTATACCCCAAATTAAAAAACATAGCAAGAGACCTAAAAAAGTGTCACCGTGGCTTAATCACCATGTAAAAGAAGCAGTGAGGGACAAAAAGGCATCTTTTAAGAAGTGGAAGTCCAATCCTAGTGAGATAAATAGAAAGGAACATAAACACTGTCAAATCAAGTGTAAAAATGTAATAAGAAAAGCAAAAAAAGATTTTGAGGAACAGCTAGCCAAAAACTCAAAAAGAAATAACAAAATGTTTTTTAAGTACATTAGAAGCAGGAAGCCTGCTAAAAAACCTGTGGGTCCCCTAGACGATCGAACTATAAAAGGCGCAATCAAGGACGATAAAGCCATTGCGGAGAAACTAAATGATTTCTTTGCTTCAGTCTTCACGGCTGAGGACGTTGGAGAGATTCCCAAATCTGCACCGTCCTTTGTGGGTGATGAATCTGAGGAACTGTCCCGGATTGAAGTGTCATTAGAGGAGGTTTTGGAACAAATAGAAAAACTTAATGTTAACAAATCTCCGGGACCGGATGGCATTCATCCAAGGGTTCTAAAAGAACTCAAATAGGAAATTGCTGAACTATTATCTGTGGTTTGTAACCTATCCCTTAAATCAGCTTCCGTACCTAATGACTGGAAGGTAGCCAACGTGACACCAATATTTAAAAAGGGCTCTAGAGGCGATCCGGGCAATTACAGACCGGTAAGTCTAACTTCAGTACCGGGATAATTAGTCGAAACAATAGTAAAGAATAAAATTGTGAAGCATGTAGAAGAACATAATTTGTTGGACAAAAGTCAACATGGTTTCTGTAAAGGGAAATCCTGTCTTACTAATCTATTAGAGTTCTTTGAAGGGGTTAACAAACACGCGGACAAGGGGGATCCAGTAGATATAATATACTTAGATTTTCAGAAAGCCTTTGACAACGTCCCTCACCAAAGGCTCTTGTGTAAATTACATGGCCATGGGATAAGAGGGAAGGTCCTTTCTTGGATTGAGAACTGGTTAAAAGACAGGAAACAAAGGGTAGGAATAAATGGTAAATTTTCAGAATGGAGAGGGGTAACTAGTGGTGTCCCCCAAGGGTCAGTCCTAGGACCAATCCTGTTCAACTTATTCATAAATGATCTGGAGAAAGGGGTAAGCAGTGAGGTGGTAAAGTTTGCAGATGATACCAAACTGTTTAGGATAGTCAAGACAGAAGCAGACTGTGAGGGACTCCAAGAAGATCTCACCAAACTGAATGATTGGGCAACAAAATGGCAAATGAAATTTAATGTGGATAAGTGTAAAGTAATGCACATCGGGAAAAATAACCCCAACTATACGTACAGTATGATGGGGGCTAATTTGGCTACGACAAATCAGGAAGAGATCTTGGAGTTATCGTGGACAGTTCTCTGAAAACTTCCACGCAGTGTGCAGCGGCAGTCAAAAAGGCAAATAGGATGCTAGGAATTATTAAGAAAGGGATAGAAAATAAGACCCAGAATATCTTACTGCCCCTGTATAAAACTATGGTACGCCCACATCTTGAATACTGTGTACAGATGTGGTCTCCTCACCTCAAAAAAGATATTTTGGCCTTGGAAAGGGTTCAGAAAAGGGCAACTAAAATGATTAGGGGTTTGGAACGGGTCCCATATGAGGAGAGGTTAAAGCGACTGGGACTTTTCAGTTTAGAAAAGAGGAGACTGAGGGGGGATATGATAGAGGTATATAAAATCGTGAGTGGTGCGGAGAGGGCCGATAAAGAGAAGTTATTTATTAGTTCCCTAAATAGAAGAACTAGAGGACACCAAATGAAATTAATGGGTAGCAGGTTTAAAACTAATAAAATAAAGTTCTTCTTCACACAGCGTGTAGTCAGCCTGTGGAACTCCTTGTCAGAGGAGGCTGTGAAGGCTAGGACTATAATAGAGTTTAAAGAGAAGCTAGATAATTTCATGGAGGTTAGGTCCATAAAAGGCTATTAGCCAGGGGATAAAATGGTGTCCTTGGCCTCTGTTTGTCAGAGGCTGGAGAGGGATGGCAGGAGACAAATCGCTTGATCATTGTCTTCGGTCCACCCTCTCTGGGGCACCTGGTGCTGGCCACTGTCGGCAGACAGGATACTGGGCTAGATGGACCTTTGGTCTGACCCAGTACGGCCATTCTTATGTTCTTATGTTCTAACACTGCAATATATTCTCGGGTCATCTTAGAATGTTTCTTTGAGCTTAAGTGACATCCTTCTAGAATGTCCTTGGAGCAGGGACCACCTTCTTGTCCTATGTCCTTCCAGCTCCTGGCAGAATGAAGCCTTGTTCTAGAACTCCCAGGTTCTGCCACAATATAGTCAATAAATAATTCTCCTTGCCCTAAACTTGTGAAAAATCTGCTCATTTAACCCAAGATGGAACAATGAAGCCTGGAGCAGATCATGTAAAATCATCCTTGCACCCGCATTTAAAGTATGTTTGCCACAGTCAGTATAACCCAGAGAATTCTCACACCCACACTCCCTGCCCATTCTCTGTCTCCCTCCTGGAACTATATACTTTTGTGCTCATCAGCCCCTGCCATGATCCCAACAATGCCGCCAATATACAGGTACGAGCACAGCAGAGGGAGCTCCTGAGCCATCTCTTAGCAATTGTTTACATCAGTCCTGATGGCTTGAGGGAGGGGGCAAGAGGTGAGACAACTGTTCTGCTGGAGTGGAAACGAATGACCAACCAGGATCCCAACACATCGCTGACAAAATAGGCTTTTGCTACCTTATTGCCAATAAAAAGAAAAATCTCAAGAGCTTCTCAGGCACTGCTGGAAGTTCTTTTCAGACAGAGGGTCTACTTTGTACAAGCAGGATACAATTCACTCTGTGCAGGCCAGCATGCACTACTCAGCCCCAGAAGCATTTAGGCTCCTAATTCCCCTTGAAATCAATAGGAGTTAGGCACCTTAATACCTGTGAGGCTTTGGGCCTCAGATTCAGGTGCTGATAAGGGCAGAGAAAGAACCTAGAGAAGCTACAATCGGCTTTTAAAATAGGAAAAATGTGCATTTTTTAACAAGGAGAAAGATGCTCAATCTCACTTAATTTAACTGGGGTTTGAATATGTAACATCCTTGAAGCTCACTTGACAATCCCAGCCTGAGGCACCATCTACCTGCATAGGTGAGATTTCACCTGCAGACAGGCATGCCACGGATGTAGCCACGCAGGTTAGAGACATGCTGTATTAGAGCAAATGACTGCACTACACGCACCCACCCCCAGATACAAGAAGCCTGCAAGGTTCTGAAAATCTCAGTAACACTTTTTAATATACAATAATCAAAAGTACAGCAGTTTTACAGTGTAGGAAAATTTAATACATACTATATAAACAACATATTTACATCAGAAATCACTAGGACAGTGGCATTTTCTTCACAAATATAAATTAATATTAATTACTGTTTTAGTCAACAGGTTTAAAAGTCCACAAGTTTACAGTAAGCGTCCGTTCCCCCCCTTTGCTCACGGGGGATGGGGGTAAATGGATGAGAAACTAGTACTTTTTTTGTGGAACACTTGAATAGTTCATGTAAAGATCTCAAAGAGCTGGGCACTGCACCAACACCACCTGTGCATGTCTGGGGCTTCTGTTTTCTGGTGCAAATTCCTAAGTGACTCAATTTTTAGTTTCCAGTGGGGTTTGTGATGTCACTGTGAGACCAGCTTAAATAAACCAAAACCAAACCAAGAAGTTGCAACTTTTTCCTTCAATGGGATTAGAATAATTCACAGGCTGGCTTAGTAGAAGCTGCTGCATCACATGACGACACGAACAGCACTGAAGTTTATGGCTGTGGGACTGTCTGACCCATCCCCACTGCCATTCTATTGTCTATTGCTAATGGCTGATTTTGTGGTCCCTTACTTTGGGACCAAGGATGTGTGCCTGTGGGAAGAGAACATCTCCCCCAGATTTGATTTCCGTAGCTTCTGTAAAACCAAAGACAGTTAAATCCACCCACCACAGCAGAACTCAAAATAATCCATCCTTTAGCGTTAGGCCTACATGAAGGACTTCCCAAGTGCAACTCTTAAAAGGATGTGGACAAAGCTTTCACATTGGAATTTTTTTGTTTCCTTCTGTGTAAAGAAGAAAAACCAGAATACTTTTCAAACTGACTGGAACCCCTGAGGGCCAAGCCCCTCAATTTGGATGCAACAAACCCCTCTCCATTGGGCTTATGGTTGCTTTGCACCAACCTTAACACTGGTCTGGCCAGTACTGCCTTTTGCTACTACTTTATGGCACGTAACACCACGTTAGGATTTCATGAATGGGAATTGAAAACAATGTAAATCTCTTTGCTTCGCCTGGCAAGGAGGTGAATTTAGTATTCACATTATAAGCCAACACCTCTATTTGAAAAGAAAGGACCCACTGTGAACACCATGTCCATTTGTCATCACAGCTTAATGAAAACGTGCCAGGAAAGACACTATCTCTACCCTCCACTCTAAAGGGGGAAAAGACATGAGAGCTAGTCCCCTCTTCCCTTCTTTCTACTGCAGAGAAATTCTTGGTTTGCCTGGAAGAGGCACCAATCTATGCTCCTAGTTCCCTGGTAGCAAGCAAAGCCATTTTGCTTCTGTTCAGTTTTGTGGAAAACTCAAAGAATAGGAAGCACATTTCCCATGCCTCCAAAGAGACACACTTCACTAGCCTCCAAAATTCTCCTTAGGCTTAGTTCTGAGATGCCTCAGGGTGCCACTGACAGGACATACAACCCCATTGGGCTACCCAGCCAGACCCCTTATAAAGGTCATGCTCTGCATGGCCCTTGGCACTGACGGGGTTACATTAATGGGGTGAAAAAGCAGGCAATAGCCCCCCAGCTGGGTATACACACTTTTGTTCAGATTGTCAGTCACTTGGAATCATGCTGTTGTTCCCACTTGCAGCAAACCGTGGTGGGTTGTGAATGGTCTAATGGGACAAGGGATAACCTAATAAAAACAATGGGCTCAGAATGAATCAAGCACACAATGATCACAACAGATTTGAGGGTCTCACTCCAGTCAGCATCAAGCAGACAGGAAGCATGAATGTTATTAGTGTTGATTTGTGAGGTATCTTCCAAACTGCAAGAGAAGAGTTAACACCTTCACCTTAACCACCCAAATGCAGCAAAACCTGCCTTTACGCCTCCCCCCCCCCCGAACAGGTATAGTTTTGTCTCAAGCACTACCCCAGGGGTCTCCAACACTAATTGCAACCTACATTCATCCATGAAGTCAAGGAAGACAGAGCAGGAAATAGCTCTTCAGCTCTACAAGCGCCACATGGAAATTTTCTCCTTGGGCCATTCTAGTCCTTACTCTGGACACCTGCAGATTCAAGGCAACTTACCAGTAAAAGACAGGCAGCGAATTAAAACTCACTCTCCCCTCCGGCCTTTAAAGGGAGGAGTGTTCCCATTTTGACCAAACAAAGGTCACCCTGCCACCTCTCCAAGATCCCGGGGCTGCACCATTTACATTAAATTGAGCAGCTGGCCACAGGCCTCATCTTCGGGATGCAGCTGCCGTTTGCACAGACTATAGGTCCCAGCCTGAAATGTTCCAGTTTCATCTGCATGGCCTGGCTGCTTGCAACAAGGCAGAGCCTGGCACTAGGAACCTCCAGTCTCCATGGGCCTTGACTCCATATTAATGACGATGGAGCTGAAGTTCAGAATCTCTCCTGCCTTACATTTGACCAGCTGGCTCTGCTTTGGCTGCTCCTGACTTACTGGGAGTGTTCGGAGAAATCCCTCCCTGCTGGAGGTTACTCCTTCATGCTGCCCCATGGCCCTAACACTTTAATGAAAGTTTGCCGTGATCTCTACGCATTTGAGCTGCAAATCATTCAACTCCCCTCCCCCTTCTTGGGCTTCTTAGACATCTACTGACTAGGGGGACAGCTCCAAGACGTTCAAACACTGAGAGTTTAGGAGTCGCTTGGGCCTTGGCTCCCCAGAAATCTAAGAGTTGAGCGCTTATGCAAGCTCCTGATTCGAAGATACAGAAGTTCATTCAATGCAGCTATTTTCTGCGCCGCGGAGCGAGCGCAGCTGCCTGGAACAATGGCAGGTCGGTCCCTGCTCGGAACACTCCACACAGCCAAGTGCATCCACGTGTAGCTCTGCCTGGCGCCAAGCACAGCCCACAGTGCCTGACCCTTCGATTTGCCAATGTCTGACAAGGAGTTAAGACTGGCACCCCCGTTTTCCAGATGGGCATCCTCAGGTGCAGAGATGTGCCCCAAGGTCAGAGCAAGTCAGCAGCAGAAGAGAAGTCAGGACCCCTGACCCCCCGAGCTATTCTGCCTCCGCAAACCATTCAGCTTCCAGGCACGATGTGCTGCGTCAGGGCCTGGGCAGCCTGACTACCAGTGACAAGAGAGAAATGGGGCCAGAGGGTTTGGGTTATGGATGCCTGAGCTGCGTCCACTGGGAAATACTGTCACTGCTCCCATTTCCCTTCTCGCTGGCTTGAGGGGAGAATTAAGGCTCTGCTAAGGGATTCTGTCCCTTCCCTCTACTGTCATGACCCCCACCTGGTTTAAGATGTCCAAGCTCCAGCCCCAAGGTGTTGCAGAGGGCGGGTACCAGTGCACAAAGCCAAGCCAGTCCCTTGAAATTGATAAAGACATGAGAAAGGGCCACAGGGGCCAGGAAGTGATGGATTCTCACTCCCACCATTCTGAGTCACTCTGGAGAGGGCTCCGAGTTCCCCCTTCCTCTCCAACACCCATGATAAGAGCAGGGTCAGTCATGTACTCCAAGAGTGACCTCCTTTCCACCTCCAAATGCATCCCACCCCCACTCTGGTTACACACATACCCCAGCCTGACTGGGTTATGCCCACCCCACAGCAGCATCTGTTACGTCACGTCATGTCAGACTGGGTGCACACAGCTGTCTACAACGTCTTAAGCAGCATCAATCCACGTTCTTGGTTCTGGGGAGAGCTCCGCAGCGGTGAACTCATCACAAGAGTCTGTGAGATGCCGCCTTCAATGAAAAACAAAACTAAAGCAAAGAATGATGCCTATCCCCATCCCCACCGGGCAATGGATCCAGTTCCAATGGTAGACTGGAGAAGGCGGCTGTGAAAAAGGAATCCAGGCCAGAACTAACAGCTGGGGAGAGCCCTGCCCACTCCCCCAAATCCTCCTTCACCCAGCAAGACGATAGCAGCATGTTCAGAGTCTCCGGTTACTGGGTTGGAAAAGTAGCCGCTGTTGCATCAGACCAAGTATTTCAGATGCATTCTCCCTCCTCTCCTCTCCCAGTCACTTTATGTTTTCCGAATGTTCCAGTTATAATCTGGATTGTTTTTCTGTTCTAACGACCTGTCCAGGGGCGACCTGTGATCCAGGGGTGACTTGGAATCATGAGGGGATTTTTGAGACGGGGGCGAGCGAGGGTCCGAGACTTGGGAGTGAGGAGGGGGAAGCGGCTGTTTGTA
The DNA here is from genome assembly GCA_032595735.1 of Pelochelys cantorii. Lineage (NCBI taxonomy): Eukaryota > Metazoa > Chordata > Testudines > Trionychidae > Pelochelys > Pelochelys cantorii. Next base: position 34,259,708 of record CM064338.1, on the reverse strand, counting down.
ATCCCCCAATTTGTCTGTATGGAAGGACCGGTAATGGTCTGAAGGTCCCTGACCGTGGTATCCCATGGGTGGTCTGTGATCAGACATTCGTCTGAAATCCTGCTGGTGGTAATTCTGGGGCCTGAACTCATCGGATCTTCGCCGCTTGGAATCGTGATGGTGTCTAGATGTAAAAAACAAACCCACAAAACAATATTAGCTCAAGAGAAGACACTTAGGCAGCCCTTCTTTCCCCTCCTGAAATATCCAAATTCCACCTCGAATAATGCTGCTGGTAGTGATTTACACAGCTCCGTAGGTGTGGATAGCGCCCAGCAAACAAACAAACAAGGTGTCCTTTGCCAGGCGAAGCTAGGAACCTAACTAGCAGAGACTTGGTGTTCTTGGGAGAATGCTACCTCTGTGTGTCTGGATGTAGGGGGAGGACAGAACTAGCAGCTGGGCCAGGAAAAAGGAATTTATAAGCCAGAAGAGAACTGGACAGGATGAGGGTGGTCAAAGTTATGGGGAGTGAGGGAAGAAAAGCAAAGCCACCTAGATACTTTCCCAGTGAGCTTGTAACACTCATGGGCTGGCAACTCCCGATCAGGAACACGCACGAATGAAGACCCAACGCTGGACTGTCGTACCCAGAGTTTGGTAACAATCAGGCTAGAGCTGATGTCTAAGGTGATCAGATGGCAAGGCCGAAATGAGAACTCACAGAATGCCAAGGCAGAAAAGAAACCGGAACCCAATTGGTGGCTAAGTCTGGGTTCCATCTGAATCCATTTGCAGCTCCCCATTCCACTGAGCTCCCTAGATCCCCCTGGTGGTAAGCAGGAAATGTACAAATGGTTGCACACTCCAGCCAGCTGACTTGTGATCATCCACATTATGTTACCTGTCGTAATAATCTCTGTGTCCCCTGTGGTCTCGGTCACTGTTGTACTGTTCGTACGGCCTCTTGCGGGAGAGGTTATTTGGTCGGTAGTTCCCGGAGCTTCGGTGGGGGTCGCCACGAGACCGACGCTCCCCGTAGTGGTGATCCTTGTACCAGTGCTGCTCATACTGGTGATGCCGTTCTCCACCCCACACCTGGGCGCTGTTGCCCCCATAGTTAAATTTCCGATCTCTCTGCCAGTCTCCTCGATCTGCAGTGAAGAAAACACAGGCCTGAAGGTTGGTCCTACTATCACTTACCTGCCCCTCCAGTCACTGGTTAGACGAGACCATGGCACAGGGAGCAAGCCTGCGAGGTACTCCGTGGCAATGGTTTTTATTTGCTTTATTCGAGTTTCCAGGCAGTAGCTTTGTGGGTTCTAGAAAGTCCCTTCTGTGGTTTAGACACAGCCCGTTTATAAGATAAAACTCTGAAAGCAGCAAATACCGATTTAAAGAGGAACCTTTTGAAGAGTTTATGGTAAAAGGAAGAAATTAACAAAAGCAAAACTGACCTGGAATATCAGGGGACAAAACCCTAATTCTGTTCCCCTTTATTCTATATACTCTACATTGTGTTCTCCTCCCTACAGCCTCTGAACACCTTCCACTCATGTGTTATACAATATGACTCATGTCTCTTGCGTCTGATTTGTTCTCTCTCTCCTCCTCTCCCTGGGAAACCCCCAGAACTTCCAACTGGACTGGAGAAAAGCCCTGGGGGACATACTACAGGAACAATCAGGCCTTGGCTTGGGATGGACAGGGAACTTGCTAGCACTCATCCTCTGCCTCTCTCGTCTGAAGGACCTACCTGCATTACTGAAGTGTCTCTTGTTAGGGTGGTTGTAGTTGTCCCGTGGGTGCCCATGCATCTGCTGAGGGTGCGAGGGGGGCAGGTGGAGTTTCTGAGAATGGGGGTTGGGAGGCAGGTGAGACTGAGACATGAGGGAATCCCGGCTGGAGCCAGAAGGCTCTAGGCGGAATGGCCTTTTGCTGCCAGCCATGTCCTCCTTCTTCTTCTGCTCCTGCTGAGAACAAAGGAGACGCTTCCAATACCATGGAACAGAAGAGATTATGATGCTTCCCCCCTTCAATTCCCCTCAACGCCTCGGGCAGGTTGTGAAACCCTGTCGGTTGCACTCTGAAGTAGAGTAAGAAGATTCCCAACCGACCAGAGACCCGCCTCCTCACTGGGGATTTTGCAGTGAATGACTTTTGTGCTCAAGAAAATAAGGAATCAATAGAGTCTGAGCCAGACACAGTGCCAGGCTGGAGATGTGCAAGTTTCCACCACACCCCACTCTGCCAACGCATCTTAATCCTGACAGACAGCACCATCCCTGATTTCTACTCTTCCAGCAGAGACAACCCCATGTGCCATCCCAAGAGGAAGGGTCCAGGGCGAGGCAACAAAAATGAATGGACGAAAGAAGAGAGGCGCTTCCGCATGTGCAAAGATCATCACATGACTAGCACTGTGTCATTTCTAAAAGGGACAAATAAGGAGTGAAGCTGGAGGCAAATCCAAGCCAAGAGTTGTCGAGAAAGCCAATTAAGGACCTAAACACCCTGTATCATCCTACAAGACCTAGAAAGCACTGAAAGTAGGGATGTAAAATCCCATTTAATGAGTTAACCGGTTAAATGTTATGTTTAGCTGGTTAACCAATTAAATGGGGGACGGGCAGGGGGATGCTACCGTCCTTGCTGGTTAACCGTTTATATCCCTGATTGAAAGTTTATACTTCCATGTGCTGGGGAGCCCATGGTGCAGTTTCACAAACACAATTCTCAGGCGACAACAGTCCTTGAATTTTGACACAAAGATTTATAGTACACCAGTCACCACATCCACACAGTCCTACTGGTACCCTAGCTTACATTGTGATGCTGTTGCAATTGCAGCAAACAGTGGCTAAGGCCAGGGAAGAGATGCAAGAATTCCCTGTTCTATACAGACTCTTCCTTACCCAGGGTGCACATTTCAAATCTTACCTCCTCTTCCTGGGATCTTTTTTTGTGAGCCATTTTGTAGAGTTTGTGCAATTTTCTGGCATCAAATTCTGTGAACTTGGACACAAATATCCATAGGTTCCTAAAGGGATATTAAGTTTTTCTATTAATTACTAAACAACAGTTTCCCAGCTTATGGCTGTACCTGCTGCTTAGCCAAAGGCCTTAAGAACAAAGCCTCAGACTATCAGAGAGAGAAGATCCATACACAGGCAGACTGTGATTTAGACTCTTTTTTTATACCCCTCTAAATAGCTGAGTACTAAGAATACACCTAAATTCTTGAAGTATAGGCCCTTACAGGCAGGCCGTAATATTTAGATCCTAACCGGTCTTTGCCTGGGAACTGTCAAAGATAGAGCTAGAGTCCTGCAACAGGGCTTTCTCTTGACAAATGTTTTTCTTTTTATCATCTTAACTGTTTCCCTTGCAAAATGGAAGGGATTCTTCCGCCACTCTCCACGCAGGTGTTTTTACAACTCCCACTGCTTGGTATACAGGCTCATGCTGTGTGTGGAGGATAAGCTCCAGATGACTGATATAAAGGCTGGAAGAGTGTTGTATCAGGAGAGATGGTTTTGTGGCTAAGGCACTGGACCGGGACTCTGGCATCATGGGTTCATTTCTTAGCTCTGCCACAGACTCCCTGTATAACCCTGGAAAATCATTTAATCTCTCTGTACCCCATGTCATCTGCAGTGAATAATTCCTAATCCTTAGCTGAGTGGCTTTTTGCAGATTGTACAAATGAGGAAGACAGGATAAACATACAGTTACATCCTCACACATCCCAAACCAGTCGCATTGAAATAAGACGATTTTGGGCTTCTGGAAAGGCGATCCACTCTATTGCCTTCAGCTCTCTGTCAGGCAAGGACCCACTTCTTCATAGTTGGGGCTGTGAAATCTGCATTCCTTTATTGTTTTATCATTATGCTCCCCGCTTGTCTGTTGTTTATCTCTATGGTCTCGGTCTGGTCCTTTGATTGTTTGTCTGCTGTATAATTAATTTTAGTGGGAGTAAACCAATTTAGGTGGTCAGATGTAATTGTTAAATAATCATGTTGCAGTATATTGAGCTTGGTTAGTTAAACTGGTTAGTTACATTTCAGTAAAACAATTGGTTAAGGCAGTCTGTCTTAAAGTGGGCTGCAGGCCCGCTTTGTTTACCTAAAGGCTCTGTAGCCACAGAGCCTCGCAGCTCCCATTGGCTCCCGTTTGCTGTTTCCAGTCAAGGGGAGCCATGGGAAGCGGTGTGGCCTGAGCTGAGCTGCTTCCTGTAACTCCCCGTGGCTGGAAACAGTGAACCAGAGCCAATGTGACGCGAGGCTTTGTGGCTACAAAGCCTTTAGGTAAACAAAGTGGCGCGAGTCCACCAGTGGCTTTCCCAAAACAGGCCCGAGACTCACTTTGAGAAACTCTGAAAATTTACCTTAAATGGGGAGCACACAGGAAGTAAAAGGGGAACAAGGGAAAAAAGAAACTGGATTCACACTAGCTGGAAGCTAACGCCAATAAACATTGCATTGTCTGCATCTCCGGTCTTCGGGTATTGCTGTTCTCTGTTTGTGTGAGAAGGACCAGGGAAGTGGAAGGGTGAAGGGATAAGCCTTCCAACAAGATCCAATATCCACTTTATCTTTGTCTATTTCACTCATCTGGACTGTAGGCTTCACTCCTTTTCACCATCTCCTTTTTGGCATCAGCCTAATGCTGTTGTACTTAGGATCCCCTCCGAAGGCTGGTCAGCGGCCTCGATAACAGGTGTTAACAGCCTCCCTCCAGTTCCTAATAAAGGGCTGAAGTCCTAAGCATCAGTCTATGTGTGGACACACATTTCAGCTTCAAAGGGGCTGTTTCGGTCTTGCTGAAGTGTAAGGAACGTGACTTACGCGACGTACATCTCAGCCCCCCTTCACCCTCTAACTGAAGTGCACAGACCTCAGCACACGGTTTTCACCCATTTGGCCAAACCCATTTTTAAACTGATTCATGTTAAACCGGAGACACTTCTCAATGCAGACGAAGCCCTAGTCTCTGAGAGGCCAAGGACAGAATGGGTGATGGTTCCTGACCCCTTCCAGCCAGCCTGATCAGCTTTCAACAGGGTCTTTGCAACAGGCCGGGGGAAACACTGGAAGTGAGAACTTTGGCACATGCCTCCTATAAAATGGCTGCAAAATCCAGCACCCTCCATGAGAATACTAAGTTTATCTAACCGTCCACAAACTAACCAAAGGAAAACTAAATGGTCTGTTACCTTCTCCACAGCTTGATGTGCTCCTGGTCAGAGTAGGCTTTAAGGCACTCTGAGATGCGATCCCCAATTTTCAGGAGGCAGTTGCGAGTGTGCTCCAGCTGTTCTTGCACTGTCAGTCCCTTATCTGGCTTGTCAAGTTGCTTCAGCGCCTTTTTCACTGGCCTCATCCTCTCTTTGCACTAGGATGAACACCACAAAGCAAACATTCATTTGAAGTAAGATGAAGGCCTAAAACATAAACCAATGCAGCACAGGCCTGGTCTGAGGCCTAGCTAATAATAGACAAGATATGGCTAACAAAGCAAAGCTAAGCTGTGAGCAAGAGGCAGGCCCCTGTTGACAGAACTTGGCACAAACAGGGCTGAGAGTGCAAAACACTAATTGGTAATAGGCCCAGGTGCAAAACAATAATTGGTACCAGTCATAAGCTGAAATCACATGGTACCATCAGCTCATTAAAAAAGACCTTGGCACCCACTCCTCACAAATACAGACCCAGATTCAGGAAAGGGTCTAATATGACAGCATGATGGATAGAGATGATCTAATCAAACCACGACGTACAGAGGGATGAGTGGTATCCAAGTAGCATCAGAGGGTGGTAACCTGATATGTCAGCAGTGACGTGTGATTTGTTTGTACCTGTATATAAAGTGGTGTCTTGGGGGACAGTCTTTGTATGACCTAGGGGCCAGTGGAAATTTCCCACTGACTGAGTCATTCCATTGTGGCAAGTACATGTGCGTAGTGGTTCAGTGTAGAGTCTACTGACAATAGTAATTGTACTTCACTTAACAATAAACCTGGCCTGGCACCTTTGATGCTTAATCTGGTTTGTGGTCTTTGGGGGCCCTCTGAGGGTCTGCTGTGGTCATTGGGACCACATCATTGAGCACACACACAAGCAGCCTTTTGGTTATCATCAGCGACAGAGACCTGCGAGGACACCTCAGCAGTAAATCCACCTAGCTACATCATTAATTTCAGGTGTGGGTTTCACCCTCTCCGTTGACCTTCTCTCAACCAGTTGCTGGCTGGGAAACTTCATTAATACCCACTGTTAAGTCAAATCCTTCATTCGGTATTAAAGTAAGGAGGTGTGCCAGGCAAACAGCAGAGGAGACATGCACTATAAAGCAAGAAGAGTCTGTCCTCAACATCTTCCACCCAACTCCATCCTCTTTCTGGAAACACACAATGTACTCTGCATGTATTGAGCATGAATTCTGCCTGACAGCCTAAGCCTAGGACTAAGATGGACAATGGACATGTTGCTATTTAGGCATTAAAAATAAAATACATGGGGTTAAGACCATGGCCAAAAATCACACTGCCAGATAAAAATATTTTTGGACTATTCCTATTCACAAAACCGAAAGTTAGAGGAAATCATCATTCTTCTTCTACTTTGTGCACACAACAGCACTTTGCACGTCGTCAGTTTCATTCTCTCCTTTTTAGTCTGCAAGTCAGTCATTTTTCCATGGTTTGCCTGAGTCTAGAACAATCAAGAAACATTCTGAGATTGGTGAGGGTGGCTGCAGAAACAGTCTGTGGTGACGTAGTGTTGAGTTTCCATTTACACAGGTTGGAAAGCAGTTACCGTGAAACTTACTGCAAAAACTGCAGAGCCTCAACAGTGTGCCCTGGTAGCCAAGAAGGCAAATGGAGTATTAGGTTGCATTAGGAGGAGCATTGCCAGTAGATCTAGAGAAGTGATTATTCCTCTTTATTCGGCTCTGGTGAAGCCACATCTGGAGTATTGCGTCCAGTTCTATAGAAAGGATGTGGACACGTTGGAGAGGGTCCAGCGGAGGACAACCAAAATGATTAGGAGGCTGGAGCACATTATCTATGAGGAGAGGCTGAGGGATTTGGGCTTATTTAGTCTTCAGAAGAGAAGAGTGAGGGAAGAGTGAGAGAAGTTGATAGCAGCCTTCAACTTCCTGAAGGGAGGTTCCAAAGAGGATGGAGAGAGGCTGTTCTCAGTAGTGACGGATGGCAGAACAAGGAGCAATGGTCTCAAGTTACAGTGGGGGAGGTCTAGGTTGGATATTAAGAAAAACTATTTCACTAGGAGGGTGGTGACGCACTGGGATGGGTTACCTAGGGACGTGGTGCAATCTCCATCGCTAGAGGTTTTTAAGTCTCGGCTTGACAAAGCCCTGGCTGGGATGATTTAGTTGGGATTGGTCCTGCTTTGGGCAGGAGGCTGGACTTGATGACCTCCTGAGGTCTCTTCCAGCCCTACGATTCTATGAGAGCCACAGGACATGCAAAAATTACTCTAGAATGACCTCACTATGCTTCCAGCCCTTGTTTGCTGAGGGAAAGAGTCTGCTACACACTGCTACAGGGTCACACCACTTGACCTATGACTCTTAAACCAGCAGTGGGAACAGATAGCTTTGGTTTGAAATAAGAAGGTGGATAGTGTATTAAGGTGCTGTACTGCCTCTTCTATGCCTCTTTCTGTTGTGTTCCCACCAGAGGGATGAAATAAGAGCATGCATTACCAGTGCAACTGAGTGGCAGAAAATCTAGAGAGGAGATATTCCAAACCTGGTTTTAATACTGTTCTTGTTTTCTGGGACGATGGCTCCCTAAGGAGGCCTTGATGTTTCTCCCATTTGAGATTCCCCTGTGAGAGCCACGATCCTTTCAGCCAAGGAGAAGGCCTGGAACGGACTCCCTTTGCCACTTGTCCACTGTACTCTCAAACTAGCTGCAGGTTACCAAATGTGACATGCATCTTTCCTTCCAGGGAACCCCAGTGCTCCCGCTACTAGGCCCTTGTCTCCAGATACTCACTATGCTGAACGTTTCCTGGTCCAGGTCATCATCCTCGTCTTCCCCAATGGGGATGGGCTCGCTCCCAGCTGTAATGTGGACAGGACCTTGAGATCGCTTCCCTTTGCTGCCAGACTTGGTCTCACTTTTGGGCTTGAAAAGAACAAAATTACACCCCTCTGACAATGAGCCCAAGCTGGGGATTCTGCATCGCCTGCCGTGGAACCCTCCGTGACAACTAGTGCAGTTGGCATTAAATGGCGTGCTTCTCTCCAGCCCTTTCACCCACAGCTCTCTTTTCAGCCATAAATCAAGAGTCACATCACAGCTGTGAGGAAACTGGAGCAGACACACTCTGGGGCCAACATTCTCAGAAGTGGCACCCATGATTTGGAGTCTGAACACAGCGGGAGGCAAAACCCACCGATGAGCGGTTGTCCTGGAGAATTAGGTCCTATTGGGGGTGGGTATCCCCTGGGAAGAACAGACCCCATGCCCCCGCATGGCCTGAAATTCCACTGTATGTCGATGGGACCTGTACACGCTCAGAACCTCTGGAAAGAAACAGCAGGGACCCCCCAAATCACTGGCTGCTTGTGGAAATTCTGAGCTGCCCCAGAGTGCACAGGAAATTTGTGCAAGAGCTATCAGCGGAACCTGTGTCTCATAGCAACCAACCCTGCACTTCAGCTTCAAAACTCTCATTGCTCTGTTAGTCCTGTTCACAGATGAAGGCCATGCTGCTTTTCACTGGAAGGGGACTTCCCCCTGGATTTGAAATGTGCTTTGAGTTTTGACTTAGGATTTCAGTGGCATAATACACTAGCATTTCTATATACCTCAGAAACCGCCACATCACTATTACGGACCCTTTCACCTATCCCTAGTCTGAATGAGTCTGTGCCAGCAGTGACCCAATGCCCATGGGGCAATTTAGTTACATTTCCCACACAGCCTGACACCGGTGCTGACAGGCTCAACCTCTGCTGACAGGGGAACAGCCAAGATATTATTTCCTGGCCCCCATGTCGGGTGGGTTATGATGGATAGATCTGAAATTGAGAGCAGTTCAGACATAGCCTGCCAACACAAAGAGTAATTAAAGCCTCACGCCCTTTCAACAAAGGGCTCCAAACTCTTTTCTGTAAGCCAGCTGCTCCGGGATGCTCATCTGATTGGGGATAGTCATCTTTTCAAATCAGTCTGCAAATAGCTCATGCCCTTTCACGCTCTACACTTCGTTCCCAACCCACAGAACAGGCCTTCATTTCCATCCTTCACTGCAGGTGTCCTTCCCCTCCTATTCAGAGTAAGCTCTCATTCCGAAAAATTCTGGGTGCTCAGAGGTAGAGAGGCCTCCCTCTCACCCCCCACCAATGCTCACTAATAAAGGATGCCCTAGCACAGTGTTTCCCAATTGGTGCTCCGCGGAACCCTGGAGTTCCGCGAAGCTAAAGTAGGGGTTCCGCGAAGAGCCGGCACTTCTCCACCCCCTCTGAAAGAGAGAGAGCCGGCTAGCCAGCTTCTTAAAGAAGCAGCACACTTGTTTCCCCTTCTTCCCTGGCGCCTGCAGAGGCGTAGGGAGGCGGGGGCAGAGGGAACCGTTGCTTCCAGCCGGCACACGAGGGGGGTGCCAGACAGGAGCGACCCCATGTGACCCACAGTGGGGAGGGAAGCTCTTCCCCTCCCCAAAGGAGCTGGCGTGCGCTGCCTGAACAGCTGGGGCTGTGGCACCCGGCAACTTAGTTCTGCTGCCTTTCTGCGCGGTGCTGGGGGGGGGGGGAGGGGGAAGGAGGGGAGAGGGAGGAGAGGTCAGGAGACCCGGGTCTGCGCAGCTCCAACTGTGCAGGTAGCACCCTCTGCCCTGGGACTCCCCGCGCCCCCCCGCAGGATGGCATCGCGGAAGTAAGTTGCTGGAGTGCAAGAGCCCCTGCTGCTCAGGCAGCGTGCACGCCAGCTGTTTGGGGAGGGGAAGTGCACTCACACACTTCTCCGAACCCAGATTGCCAGGTACTGGTCCCAGCTGCCCCTGTCCCCTGCCCAGACCCCCATGAGTACCCTGTCCCCTGCCCCCACCAGCACTGTCCCGAGCACCCAGCAGCACCCTGTCCCCGGCCCTAGCACCCAGTAGCACCCTGTCCCCAGTCCCAGCACCCTGCCACCCAGCGCAGTACCCAGCAGCACCCTTCCCTGGCCCCAGCACCCTGCCATCCACCCTAGCACCCAGCAGCAACCTGTCCCTGTCCCCAGCACCCTGCCATCCACCTTAGCACCCAGCAGGACCATGTCCCTGACCCCAGCATCCTGCCGCAGCACCCCGCCACCTATGCCAGAATCCTGCCACCCAGAAGCACCCTCTCCCCAGCCCCAGCACCCACTAGCACCCTGTCCCATAACCCGCACCAGCACAATTGGGACCACATTAATGAGGCTTGGGGGGTTTTTTTGCATCTCACTTGTGTGGACCCAACTGACTTTTCTGTGGGTCAGTGACCCTTGACTCAAAACAGGTTCCTCGTCCCCTCATAAATAAAGGCAATGCTAAAACCTTTTGAGTTTGACATAATAATTTATTTAAAAATGAAGCCTGGCCAACATGCCCCCCAACTGGGGACAAATCCCCATCTCACTGCACACCTGACCCCAAATCTGAGCCTATCATACACTGGAACCCCCTGTCCAGAGCCTCTCACATCCCCAAACTCCTGCATCCCCATATCCTCAGTCTTCTGCCACAACACTCCTGCACCATCCACACATGGCAAATCTGTGTCCTGAGCCTATCATATTCACAGCCTCCTTGCCCTGAGCCCCTCACATATCCACCCCAAACTCCTGCACCCTCACATCCACAAGCCTGTGTATTGCTCAGCACTCCAACCTTCCACCTGAGCCCAACACTCCCCAGCCTGGAGCCCCCTCCCCGAGCCAGCATCCCCTTCTCCTGCATCCAAATTCACTCCCAGAGTTTGCACTTCTCACCCCTTCCCACACCCAAATCCCTCATTCCCGGAAAGCCTGCACCTCCTGTCTCAACCCAGTGAGAGTGTATAAGGGCTGGGGATAGCAAGTGATGGAGAGGAGAGGAACAGAGAGGATGGGGCCTCAAAGCAGTGGGGTCTTGAGAAAGGAATGTGATTTTCATGCGTTAGTGGGTCCCCCCCCCCCTTTTTTTTTTTGCTTGACAAAGCTAGGGGTTCCTTGAAATTCTGAAAAGCTGAAAAGGGTTCCATGGCCAAATAAAATTGGGAAACACTGCCCTAGCATCTTTCCCATGGGAACGTCCAATCTCAGAGAATGCCCATCTCTGGGAATGTTCCCCAGAGGGACTTCACTGCCCTTCTCAGACGAACTGCTCTCCTAGATAGGTATTGGATCTGAATGTGATCGACAGCCTGTAACGTGTCTCTAAAGGTTACATGTTTGCCTCATACCTTCTCTTTCTTTTCCTTTTTCTTTTTCTCTTTATCGCCTTCTTTTTCCTTCTTTGTGGTTGACTGTTTTTCCTTGTTCTCTTTGTTCTCTTTCTTCTTCTGTTTCTTTTTCACCGGGCTTTTTTCCAAGCCATCCTCCTAGGAAATTAGTTACAGGCTAATTGTTTGCAAAGTCAGGGCCCCTCACCTCAGACAATATACTTATCTATAAGCCTATGTCCTGCAAGCACATCTCATTCTTGCTGATCATTCAAACTTTTCATAGGTCTAATTAACCTACATAAGCCCAGAGCAGCAATCTGCCCAGCTCCCACAAGGTGAAACCATCAAACTAGCAAAATTCTGCAGCTGACTACCAAACTGCAGCTACAAATAGCACTTAGCTAGTCAGGCGGCACAGCTCTTAATGCTTCTTACCAGTATCTTAAGAAACCTTAGTTTAAACTAACTGCAAAACTATTCAAAGAGAGGGTTTTATCTTGGTAAATTCTGACTTGACCAATGACAGGTGAGGACAGACTACAAGCCAACAAATGCTGAAAGTGGCCCAATTTTGGAGCCCATCCACAATGCTCTGAGCACTGGCTTAATGGACAGGCTGGAGAAGGCCTCCCTACCTCCTAGGTTCCCAAGTAATTAAATATGTTGCCCATGCAGATCTGCAGGGCCGCTATTTCAGTTTTTGCTCTGTGGCTGTTTGGGGAATTTTCCAACATGTGCTTTTCCAGTCTAGTTACTGATGCACCAACACAATTCAAGCAGCTCTTTAAAAGCCCCTTCCACCTAGGTCAACACACCTTGACTTCTCCCTCTTCCGACGGGTTGTCTGAGTGCCGAGGAGAGGACAGTTCATTTCCATGCTCATCTTTGACTTTGGGAGCCTTGTTCTCTTTCTTCACACGTGGTTTCCTCTTCTTCAGTTTGGCCTGGAGGAAGAAGAGAAACCAGTTAGGGCTGGAAAACAACAGAAAGACCATCTCTCTTCCTCTCAGCACTACAGACGAGAGTAGGTGTCAGTCTGGAGACTGGGAGATCCAGCAGGCCATGGGAAATGACTCTGAGGCACGACCTGGAATTACAACCTAAATCAGAGGGTCTCGTTTTGGCTAGTAAGAAGAAATCCATTTGAGGTTTGCGGGTTCAAAGGACTATTCTGAACAAAGAATTGCTATGAGAGAATTGCTGGCACCAAGCAACCTGGTGACAGGGCAAATGAATGAGAGCTGGTACATCAGAGGGCATTTAATGTGACACCCATGTTGCAGTATCCAGGAGGGATAAAAAGAGCTTTATTCTGGGTACATTCACTACCTATTGCCACAGTGCCAGGGCTCCTTGCTAGCTGGCGCATGGACAACCCTACACACGCTAGAATTGTTCATAAAATCCTCACAACTCACTTTAGAGTTTACATCTGCTTCCGACAAGTGATGCAGTAAAATGAGAATCCAGCCTGTCTACTGATTCTCAGTGTTTCACCCATTGAGGACACAGGTAAAAAGACTCGAGCCTAGGCTCTGAGAGTCAAGACCCACCCGCACTATCAGCAATGTTCCCTCTCATTTTTTTCCATGCGTGGGTGGAATTAATTTTGTGTGCACTGAGGCATGCACAGATGTGCACCACCAACAGAAACACATGCTGCTGGCTGTGGGTGCTCTGCTAATCAGCTGGGTGGCATTTTACTCTCTCCTGGGTGGCCGTCCAAGCGCTTCGCCTTCAGGGAACACTGACTACCCACTCTTGGTTCAATCTCATGAAGGGATCAGAGTTCAAACACATTCACAGTCCACAAGCTAGGAATGCAGGACAGTGTGTCCTCCTAAGCAGTGTCCAATCCCTTCTCACCCCCCCACCAAGCACTCAGCCATCCCCTCACTCACCTCTTCCCCATCTTTCACATTTTCCTTCTTCTCCAGCTCTTTCTTCAGCAATTTCAGTAGATAATCAACACGGGTCTGGAGCTGCTTCCCTTGCGGTTTCTTATCTGTCTCAACAGGTAGGATCTTTGATAAAAACAAAACACCCACATGCACCTATCAAGCCTGGAAATGAGCAGACATGCACCAGTAATCATCACCCCCTTCCTGGTGACTTGGGGAAGGGAAAAAGCCCACATCTCTTAAGGGAACTGCCCTACACTGCCCTCCCAGACACAAAGGCCCAGATCCTCAGATATTTAGGTGGCAAACTCCCACTAATTTCAATGGGAGTTAGGCACCGAAATCCCTTTTGTGGTTCGTGGCCAAAGAGCTCTCTCACAAGTCTCCTCCTTTCATAAGGCAGAGTACAGAACTCTACCAACTTGGGGGCAGGAGGTGGGGGACACCCTCCCCATACTGGTACTGAAGTGATCGGGCATGTGTGAGCACAGCCTGGTAGGAATTTAGATTGTTGCTATCTCAGATTACAGAAGAACTTCTCCAGTGAGCAAGCAAACACATGGTAAAATAAATCAAGAAGCCTGTGTTGCAACAGACACTATGCTCCTTGTTTTGACAAGTCGACATTTATTTATGACACTGTTTCACAATAGGCCAATGCTGCGTAGTCACTTGAAGAAAAACAGCTATTTCTGTAAAGTTGATTTCACTGGCTTGTGTCTTTATAAACTGATAAAAATGCAGCTCCACTTTATTGCTATCGCTGTGTTCTTTAACCAACTGACCAGTCTGACTAATTTAAAAACAGCAATGACATGGCTGGGGCATCTGTGTTGTGACATGAGATGCAGCTGCTGTCTCTGGGTGAGAATCATCAGCCCAGTGCATTAGCAGAGGGAGAACGAGAAGAGCTCCTCTGAGCCACCACTGTGAAGAGGAGATTCCCATGGCTGCGTGTGGGATGTACGTTTCACTTTTCAAATGCATTTCTGAGCATCACACCTCCAGGCACTCGCTTACACCACAACACAACCTGCTCTTTGCTACCACGCATCTGGGTCTGCCAGCTTTGTCTGAGCTCAGCATTAACCAGCGGGGAACCCTTATGCAACCAGCACCAATACACTGGGAAACGCTCTTCACATAAGGAGATTCAGATGCAAAACAAATGGCCATTAAAGACACACACGTCCAGCTCAGATGGAATGATTCTCAGGCCAAAACGGACCACCGTGATCATCTCATCTGACCTGTACAATACAAGCCACTGAACTTCCCCAGAGTAATGGGGTTGCAAATGATGGACCCACCACACCTTGCACTTAATGCAGTGAGCCAGTGTTTCTGATCTACCACCTTATTTTGATGTGTTTTATTCAGTGCATTTCAAAGCAAATATGCTGGCATTCAAGTAACAATGCTGGTTTCCAACAAGCACAATACAGCATTCCAGAGAGGCCATGATCACTGTTTTCTTTGTTATTTAAAGTATTCACACACATAAACATCTGTTTTTGAGGCAAAGTGAACATGTTCTTCCTGAGCCCTGAAGCTAAAGCGAGCAGTGCCCAGAGACCTACCTTATCAGTTAACTTCAGTTCTGGGTCTGATTTAATTAGCTCCCAGTTTCCATAGCCATGCTCGTAAATGCCCAGCAATAAACGAGAATCCTCCTCCACTCCCCAGTCTACATCGAAATGAGCAGCTTTGACCCGGAAAGTCAGGCAGTACCTGAAGGCATTTCAAGGACGAGAGAGGTGGTGAGGGGCTCCTCTCCAACACTGTGGTGTCAAAGCAAATCTGCAAACCCAGGCTTTCCTTGACCAGCCCCATGCCCCAGCTCCCTGTATTTTCATCCCAGCCATGCAAACTCACTTCCTCTTCTCCTCTGGGTCCGTGGGAATGGATTTGTGCAGCATTTCGAACTCCTCTTCGTGCTGGATGATGGATTTCACATTGACTTGGACACCAGAGATCTTGAGAGTCGGACCCCTCCTTTTCCCAGGCCCCTTTCCTGCTCAACAACAACAAAAGTTACCAGCTGAAAGCACTATGACAGATTGAAAAAGATGCTGGAAAAAGGCGCAGATACGTTCAAGGACTTTATATTCCTCCCCTCATACTCTGTTGACGTCTAGGGCTGGCTGGTAATGCCTGAAAAGCAGGGTCTTCTTTCACTCAGCGCGGCAGTGAATGAATTGTCGCACTCCAAGCAGGCCCACCAACAGGGGAGGCAAAGGCGGCAACTGCTCCAGGGCCTAGCCACTCAAAATGGACCAGGGCTCCTGGCCACTGCCACTACCACAGCAGCCAGGCCCTTTAAATTGCTGCTGGAGCCCTGCGTGGGGCACTCCAGCAGTTCTGAGGGTTGGTTTGGACAGGGTGGGGGAAGAGAGTGGTCCAGGCACTGCTGAGGGCTGGCTGCCCTCAACCACCTTATAGGAGCACAGAGCCATCCCCCCAGCCTTGCCCAGAAGCCCAGCAGGTCTATCAGTTCCCCAAGCCCCTTCCAAAGTCATTTGCTTTTGCTTAATTATAAATAAAACAGCAACACTGCAGTTCAGCCAAGATTACGCAGAAACTTAATGGCAGAGCTGGCAAACCCCTCCCCCCTTCCTCTTCTCTAGATTCCCTGTTTCTTGGGCCAACCACCACCACACTGCTTCCTGGAAAACCAGAGTATGCAGGGGCAACATACAGGGCTGTATATTCCTCAAGTTTTGGACATACGTGCAGTGTATTTACTCAGTGCTCTGAGGGCACTGGCTCGGAGGAGGTATGCAATGTAGGGTACATGCTATTGGTTTGATTCTAGCCCAGGAAGCAATTAAGATATGTTCCTGTCTGCTGATTGCTCCAAAGCCTAACATGAGATGAGTTGCTGGCTGTAGCCCATGCCTTAGAAATCCCTTGACACCAGGCACTAGCAGTCCCAACTGACACTGTTCAGAGCGGAAGACTCATGGCTTGGAGGTGGGAATAGCTTTCTCATTGGCAGAGGCAGCACGGGTGACATTTGTACTGTTCTTTGGTTAACAGACTACAGCCCCCGTTGCTGCCAATGTGGTGTTCCATCAACCCAGAACTCGGATAGTTCTGTATCTGCATTTTGGCACATCAACACCAAGAGCATCAGCCTGCGTCCCTTGCACTCACCGTCACCGGGGTTTTCTTTCAGCTGCTCCTCGTATTCCTGCATTGCTGACACACAGCTGTTGTGAATAAGTTCCCCAAGACGCTTCAGATCTGCTATGGACTTGTCCACCAGCTCAGCATCGCGAGCAATGCACTCCAGCCTGAGAAGGGAAGAATTGGGAAAGCATGACTCCACACCTGGCTGCTAGCACGGCTCAGACGCAGAGGCCAGCTACTCCGATTCAGTAGCATCTCCCTACGCGAGGCACCATTTACAGCACTTAATAACCCATTCCGTACTGCACCCTCTCCTCTTTCAGATTCAGGTGTCTGAAGTTTCCCCAGTCAAGCACGTCCTTCCAATAGCATTTGCACTGCTAGGCATGGAAATACATTTTATTTTAAAGGAATGGAGGTGGGGAGAGAAGGGGAGAGACAGAGAGAGAGAGAGAGTGTGTGTGTGTGTGTGTGTCTACACACATGTACACATACATCAACTCCCCCTCCCTAGGAAAACCAACACTTCTATACTAGGGATGTATACTAGGCTGATACTTACCATCCAACTGGTTAACCCAGTGTTTCTCAACCTTTTTTTTTAATAAATTATCCATTTATTTATATATGTACCCTCAGTACCTACAGTTTTCAGACACACACATTTTTTTTCTACCATTGCAACACATTTGTTTAAACAAGTTAAACGTAGCAGGGTAGGCGATGAAATTTTTGGGTGTAAAAAGTACAAAAATAATAAAAGCACTGTATAACTTAAAACAAAAATTCAATTTTCTCCAAATTTCAGTTATGTTGATGTATCGCCAGACTTCTCTAAAGTACCCCAAGGATACTTGTACCACTGGTTGAGAAACACTGGGTTAACCCTTTACATCCCTATTTCATGTCTGCCTCTGAGCTGACCCTTTTCTTGCTACTTCTGTTTTTCACACCATTTAGAGCAAAACCCACGTTAAAGCTTTGGTACTGAAGAGTTTCAAGGCACATCAAGAAGTAAGTGATCACACACTAGGGCACTAGACTGGCACAGAGTGGCTTTGCAGAAGACCATGGCATGTATTTCCTGCTCCTGCAATGTTATGTAAGCACTAGGAACATTCACCAGTGACCATCATCTGAGACAAGCTGGACTACCTGGCAACTCTCATGTCTCCAAGGGCAACACTTCCACACCTTTCACCCTGAATAGAACAGATCAGTCATATTTTGCCCCCTCAGAGAAGTCTAATCTATGCCCATGCTTAATTCCTAACAGTTAATTGCATCTAGGAGTAGAGAAATGCACAGAGATCTTTGTGCGTCCATTTGTATCTCTTGTTCACCCTTTTCAGCAGTGTAACATTCAGAACTACAACTAGCTTATATGACTGGTCTCAGGATCAGAGCTAGTTTGCACATACCGTTCGAGTGGAAGCCCAAACTTCTTATAAGCCTTGATAAACCTAAGCAACAAAGAAAAAAACAAAACAATATCAATATAAAGGTTCCTAACTTCCAGTGTATTTGCAAACATTTAGTTAGTTCAGCCCTTTCGTCAATCCAGTATTTCACGTCCAAGGCCTAAGGAGCTCCCAAGGCCATTGTGAAACTTAATTCAGCAGTGTTTGCAAAGAGCTTTGAAGTCCTTAGCTAGAAGGAACTGGAGAAGGACAGAGGCTTGCTCTCAACACTAATTTTACTAAAAAGCTTGGTTTAAAAATCAGCAACTCAAAGATGAAGGAAAGTTGGTTAAAGCTCAAGAAATCCCCTTGATAATCTCTGGCCAAACTCTGGATGCAGGCACTCTCGGAAGACTCAAGAGGTTAGAGAAAGTTCTATCTTGGAAAGGGCAAGGACACAGCTAGAAAGGTAATGCTGGGGGAGGAAGAAGGACCCCTACGTGGACCGACTGCAACAACCCTTTGGAGGCTACTATTTTGGCCCAAATACAGCAGCATTTACTTTTTGTTCAAATTAAAACTGCCAGGAAACTTTTCTTCTTGAAGGTGAATGTGGTGCTCCTGAACAAAGCCAGAGGAACAGAATAAAGACAGGAACTCTCGGTTTCTCCGTGGAATGGCTACCAGCAGTTCTAGCCTAGGGAGTCGGCTGCCCCCCCCTCACTCCCTTGCTGCGGGCTCTGAGCCGGCAAGCTCCATCCCAGCAGCTGGCCCTGCTCCTGAGGAGCCAGCTGCCCCCGCTGCAGGCACTGCAGCTTAGGAGCTGGCAGGCTCCATCCCAACATGAGCCAGGTCCTGGAAGTTGCCCCCGTGTGCAAACAGCTCTGCCAGCTACACTCTTGGGATGCTAGCTGCTCCGTGCTGTGGCTCTGCAGCCGGTGGGCTTCCAGCAACGGCTGCTGGCCCTCTCTCGGGGTCCCAGGGTGCCCAGTATTTCCTCTGTTTTTTTCATCCATTGGCAGATTTAAATTTGGTATGTAATATACGTGCATCAATATGGAGATAAAGTGAGGATACGCTCCACCAGCACAAACAAAAAACCTAAATATATCATTTTTTAAAAGTGCCATAGATATGGAAGAAGACTATTAAAACAAGGCATAATCCACAAGGTCATTGCTTAAGATATGTAATATGAAATCAAATTAAAATAATTAACAATGTCCTTTATCATCCTTTCTAACAACTCAGGCCAGCAAACAAACCAAAATGTGGTATACACAAAACAGCTATATAAAAAAAGGAATGGGCATTAAGAGAAAGCAAAAAAATGTGCACCAAAGGCCCAATCTATTATATATTTTGAAGAGTTTGTTTGTGGATTTATCTGTGTAAAATAAAGTCATACTTCCCAATTAGCTACAGATATCCAAATTTTGCATAAGCAAACCTGCCACTTAAATTAGCTGAATGAACTACTTCTTACACCGGAATATGCTGGGTGAAAGGTTTCAATAATTATTTTTGGTTTTCATCAGAAAAATGTCGTGACTATTATGATTAGAGCTCATAAAAAATATTTGCTAACAAAATTAAAACCGAGTCACCTATTCAACTCAGTGCAAAGAAAATTTTAGTGTTACAAATCACAAAATAATTCAAATTAGTTACGGAAAGAGTAATGGAAACTTCACGAGTTTCTGATTAAAATTTACTATGTGTGGTAATTATTCAATAAAATGAGTAAGGTTTGAAGTTGAAATCCTACAAATTTAAAACTGTTCTTTTACTTCTCCTTTGCAAGCACATTAAGAAAAAAATCTATTATATATATATTTAACTTCTTAAACTTCCCTATAAGTATGATCTATGCAAAATGACTTTGCCCAGTCAACATCGGGCCTCACCTGCGAGCTTAATAATAACCTTAAGACCACTTAAATCTTAAGGAAAAACTTCTTACAAAATGAAGCATCTGCCACAACAGTACTATGCTATGGATTATGTGGTTCAAAAACCACGCATATCATCTGAACATAGCTCAGTTTTAAGATGCTGAAAAACACACCTGTGAGCCAACTATAAATATCATGCCCTCATCGCAAATATGAATACAATATTTTCTGGTACTGAAAGGAATGTAAAAGGCACTCATTCAGGCTTATACAATTTAAAAGGGATATCAACTCAATTAATACTTCACGCACAGAAAATAGTAAAAATAAATAATTGAGCAAGCAACACAGAAAGCAAACAAGTGACAACACTAAAAACACACGGGGAAATAGAATAAGTGGTTGGTTATGTGTATTTGAAATAAGTGTGTAGGACCCACACACACTGTGCAAATGCTGCAGAGCCCTGTAGAAAAAGACAAAGTTTTCCTGGTTTCACATAGTGTTTCACCAATTTAAAAAAATCAGAGTAGGCTTGTTATGTTTTAAACCCCTCACCCTCCCAGGGAAACAGAGCGCTTGAACAATGGCTTTGGAGTTTGCATCCCTGCTTCAAAGAGCTTGCAAATAAGTTCTCACCCTGAAAGCTTAAGACTAAACCTAGTGTCCAACTTATCTGATGAAGTGGGTTTTACCCAAGAAAGCTCTCGACCCTATATATCTGTTAGTCTTTAAGGTGCCACAGGACTATTTGTTATTAAACCTAGTGTTTGATACTCTGAAGAATCAGAACTACACTACATAACAAAGACCTGGTGTCTTAATGGTTTTCAATTCCTGTCCCCAAACAATTTGTAAAAACCTTATGGAAATCACTTGACTGGAACCCAAGTGGTTTTCACTGAGTTTTAGAAATTGTTGGGAAAGAGGCATCTCTCGTGGTCAGAGCCACTGCAAACCCTGAGCTAGGGCTCAGAGTCAAACATGACAAGTTAAAAATATTAGACTTTGGATTTCTCTTAAAAAACAAACCATGATTACTGGAGTTCTCCTCCCAGCCCAAAGGGAATCTTGCTCCCCTCTGCCTGCCACCCAGTGCAGCTGGAGATCAGACTTCCAGTCTCTCCCAGCCCCAGCGGGCTGAAATGGAGGTGGACTGTCCTCTACCTGCTGCCTCAGAACAGCTGCAGCTCACACTTCCAATCTCTCCCAGTCCCAAGGCAGCCCAGCTGGGGCTGCATGGAGTGGAATGCTCCTTTGCCTGCCACTGCAAAGGGAACTTTTCCTGGCTGTTGCAGGCAGTCTGGCTGGGAGTGGGACACCCCAAACTTAGTCCCACTCCTCAGCCCCACATGACCCACTAGATCCTCGCCCACCCCTGTATACTGTGCGAGCCACCCTCTCCCCCAAGCTCACCTTCTATGTCTTCTTCAGAGTCCAGGTCTAGGGGCCTCAGAGGCACCTAATTAGTGGATCCACAGCCATGCCTGCCTCTAATTAGAATGATGGCCCTTCATTTCTTCCTGCGCGGGCATGCACGTATGTGCTCTACAGGGAACTATGGTTCCAGCAGCCAGCCCCACACCTGGACTTTGCTGCTGCCCTGCATCTGTTCCCAGTGTACTTGGCATTTCATCTGCACCCTACACCCAGGGTCCCCCCTACAAATGTTCCAGTGCCAATGACTCACAATGAATCAGACAGCCACAACTATGGATTATCTTTGTCAAGAGCCTTTATTTACAACAAAAACTGCCCAGTCTTCTGTGTAAAAATTAAACTAATAGTTTAAACTTTGCATAGTATCCCTGAGCTGTCCAAACCCAAAACTTTGTGCATAGTATCCCTGAGCTGTCCAAACCCAACACTTTGTGCGTAGTATCCCTGAGCTGTCCAAACCCCAAACCATCAGATTACACCTTCCATTCTACTGCTTATTTTTGTTAAGAAAAATTAACATGTCGACATGCTCTGGTGTCAGTCTTGAGCGCAGCCGATTAATAGTCAGGCCAGCGCTAGAAAACACACGTTCTGCAGGCACAGAGGTTCCTGGAATGCACAGGTAACAGTTTGCCAGTTTTCCAAGCCTTGGAAAACGCTGGGCATTGGCCTTCCACCACTCCAGTGGACTGCATTCCAATGAAGGGCAAGGCTCCCTGAGGTAATCTTCCAGTTCTTTTTCCACGGAGTTCTCCTCATTCTCCTTTTCAGTGTAACCTTCACCTAGAAGCATCACTATGGCGCTTGTCTTTTTCTTCAGCGCTGGCTCTCTCGGCTCATCTGGCGCCACACCTCTTAGTTCAGCCCCAGCAGTTGGAGGTTCTTCTACTTCTAATCCTGACATTAGTTCTAGAAGCTTTGCCTTAGCAGCAATCTGGACAACCGGTGAAAGAAACCGCAAGTGTTTATGGCGTGGATCTAACAAGGAGGCAATCAGTGCCGGTTTGGCAGTTATGACAGGATCAGTGGGGGTCATGTGACGCTGCAGAGAGGAACTAACAGCACCTTTGAAGGTGGCGACCGTTGCATTTTCAGCAGAAGCTTTGCTTTTGAGGTGAGTTTGGAGAAGACTGTTGCAAATTGGATAAATGTTTGAAATTGACGCTGACTGTTCAGCAGACATGGCAGTAGTAGCGCAATTTAAAGCGGAAAGCACCGGTAAGATATCTTCTATGAATTGCCAGTGCTCATCGTGCAGCTGAAGCATTTGGACATCAGATTGTTTTGTTACAGTGCTATCTGAAAGCACAGCTGTTATAGCCCACCTTTGCTCACTGAGTCTTTCGAACATGTCACAGACTGAATTCCAGCGAGTTTTACAGGACTGGATCAGAGGGTGTTGCTGAACACGAAGCTGAGTTTGTTTTCTTTCCAGTGCTTTTCTGGCTGCAGGGCTGTGATGGAAGTGTGCAACTAGTTTATTTGCAGCTGCAACAGCATGATCCACACAACTGACAGAGAATCCATCGTTTATGGCTAGCTGCAAGATATGGGCAAAACAATTGATGGATTCCCATGCAACATACTTTGGTGTGTTAGCGAGCATAATGTTGTCTGCATTGTCATGTACGCATGCCAGGACACGGCCTGCCAGCCCCCATCTTTCCACCACAGTATTTAATTTTGCAGCAAGGTTCTCTGCAGTATGTCGTTCTACGAGACTTTCCGTTTGTAGAACTGCTGATCGAAGCTCCCAGTTTTCAATGTAATGGCAAGTGACAGTCATGTAGCTTTCTGTAGTTAATGCCATCCAGCAGTCAGTGGTGAAAGCTACTTTAACAGCTTTGTCTAATTTTTCACGGAGAGACTTCACACAGGCTTCATAACACTTTTCTAACTGCAAAGTCATCATCTGTCTCACAGGCACACAGTATTCAGGTTCTACAAAACGCATCAGTGCACGAAAACCTGTACCCTCAATGACACTTACAGGTAGCATATCTGTAGTGATCATGGTGCACAACAATTCTGTTAGCTGTTCCTCGCGTTGGGCATTACATCTTCTTGAACTGTCGGAAGCCACTGCTGTCAGCGGGGTTTGATTTCTGCTTTCTGTTTCACATGAAACAGAGGGATGTTTCAGCTTCAAATGGTTGAGCATGGATCCGGTGCTCTTTGCATACCTCAGCTCTGCAGAACACAGTTTACATTTAACAGCGTCTTCACTTATTTGTGTGAAATGATTCCAGGCAACACTCTTTTTTGATCGCTCCATCTTAACTATGCAACAGCTGTCACCAAAAATAAAATAAAAAAAAAAAAACTTCAATGCTGTTTGAACTGGGAAGAACGCTGGCAAAGTGTCACACACAGGTGGGATACAGACAGTATTATTGCTGTATTTTGCCCAGGAAAACAAGGACAGGTGGTAGCTGCTTGAAGTTGGCGACCAAAGCAGTGAGAGCGGGAGGAAGACTTTGGGGGGACGGGAAACAAAGACACGTGGTGTGAGGGAACTGGCAGGACACTTGCGAAGTGTGAGGGAGGGAGGAACACATCGCAGGGAAGAACAAAGACATGTGGCAGGAGGGACCTTGAAGGACGCTACCAAAATGCGAGGGAGGAGGGATCTTTTGCGCAGGACGATTAGGGAAGTGCTGACAGCAAAGCCCCTGTTGGAAATTGATGGCGGCAGGGAACAGCAGAGCCCCACGTCCCACCAGCAGCCAGCACACTGGGCAAGCCAGGAGGCTAACTGCAGGAAAGCCAAGGTGGGCGACTGACAGCAGAGACCTGCAGTGGGCTGGGATGCAATGGGTGGCAGAAACCACAGCATCAGCTGGAGCCCGGGACTCAAGGAGAGCAGCTGGCAGCAGGGAGCCGGTGCATGCAGGGAGCTTGCCGGCTCCTAATCCAGAGCCCACAGTGAGAGCAGCTGGCTCCCTGGGAACCAAGTCAGCTGCTGGGACCCGGCATGTGCTGGGACGAAGCCCAGTGGCTCCAAGTTTAATAGCAGAGCCTGCAGCAGGGGCAGCTGGTTCCCCAGGAGCGGGGGCAGCTGCCAGGATCCGGCGTGTGCCAGGACAGAGCCTGCCAGATCCTACTACAGAGCCCACAGTGGGCTGCACATTCCCAGGCAAAACAAACAGTTAACCATGCAACCAATAGGATTTTTAATGGTTACACGGTTACCGTTTTAAACAACCTTTTACATCCCTACCTGAGATGCTGATGGAGGCTGACAATGTCAGGAGTGGATTCTGTGAAACACACACACGTGTCTCACGAGAGTCAAACTAAAGACCATCAGCTCATTCCACGCAGACCTACAAAAGGCCATCAGCAGGTGGCAAAGTTAGCACTATAAAAAGTTCAGAAGAATGGCTGGGGCCATATTTCCTCCCTAATTCTTTGGTGACGATACTAAGTTAATAAACCACCAGGAGCCCAGTCCCTGTCATTTAAAACTGATTAAATGCCCATTACGCAACAGGACGAGCATGGAAGAACCCCAAGAAATGGAGGGTTTGGGAAGTCAAGTGCCCCAGTCCAGCAGAGCACTTCTGCACGTGCTTTACTTTAATCACGTAAACAGTCTATCTGGCCCGACTTCCCTGGCACCAGCTGCAGGGATGCAGGTGCTTTGCTGGAGCAGGGCCCTACCCTGGCGGTGTCAGTATCCACATGGAATTTCCAAACGTGCTCATCCAACAGTCTACTGGGCACAGCACTGACCTCCTGATTTCAGCATCCGTGAATCCTTCCACCGTGTCTTTCCTGACGCTCCGTGGACGCCCCCTGCGCTTTGGCCTTTTATCGTCGTCGGTATCGTCCGTCTCGCTCTCCGACCCAGACGACCTCTGGATCCTTCTCTTTGATTCTGCATCTGAATCGCTGTCATTTGCCTGAGCCTGGAAGAGCCAGAAGGGAAGCACTCCTGTAACAAGGGCTAATTGGCAGCCTCTTTCTACCCTTCCCTAGTGCCGTGGACTGGCAACGCAAACACGGAACCCCTTGGTGCGTACTCTGACTTAAGGCCAACTGGATCAACACGGGCACCGTCCTGTCGTAGAGGAACTGCCCTTCCCTCCCTCCTTGAAGTGTCTGGATGCCCAAAGCTCCCGTGTATTTGCTCATCCCCTTTTGACAGATTTCCAGATAACGACCCCAAGCACCTCATTTGGAGCATACTGGTTCCTTATCCTAGTGGTGTTTTCTTGCACAGTCAGGCCAAGGGGGAGGAGGGCAAACTGAGTAGTTGCCCTGGGGCCCACAGTGGTGGTTGGAGCCCTGGGCTCTTTAAATTGCCACGGTAACACCGCTTTAAGGACTGGAGGAGGGCCAGTGCTGGGCTCAGGGCTGGCTGCCCAGGATCCCGCCCCTTCTGCCCAGGATCCCGCCCCTTCTGGGAGCGTGGAGCTGGCCCTCCCCCCCCACACACACACCCCCCAACCCACCATGGGGCCCCTGTGTACAACCCTGTTCCTAGAGGATTTGAATGCACCATAGCACCTAGACATTGACATGGAAAGGACACTGTCTCTGCTGGTTCCAGAAGGACAGGCAGAGTTTACCCACTAACAGCCTGCTGAGGTGTGAAGCTGAGTGAAGAGACAGGAAACATCCAAGGAAACGCCCTACGATGCAATCAAGAATTAATTCCCATCTAACCCTCACCACACAGTTGATTATTTTCCCTTGCGCTGCAATCTGTTACTGACACTGGGTTCCAGCTCTTTTAAATGTACTGTTTTTAAATAAGGCCCAAGAAGAATTGGAAACACCACTACTCAATTCATCATGGACCCATACCCTGTACCCCGCATGGCAGACCTGTGGCCTATTCTGCGTGTTGTTCCAAACCAGCATGAGGCGAGGGTGGGAATCAAACTCGCACAGAACAGTTCCTGGGCAAACAGCATCTTTCCCACCACCTGTGACGTGCTCTCCCCACTTCCTGAGGCAGCGCCGTACCTTTTTTGTGGAGCTGCGGATCCTGGGCAGCATATAGATTTCCTCCAATTCCTTCTGTCGTTCCTCTTCCTCCACTTTCTTTCTTTGCTCTTCAGGAATAATATCATCCCAGTCCTTCTGAGACCTCTCTTCCAGCTCAGTCTCTTCTTCCTCCATGGTTGCAAAATTGGCCACCTTACAAGGAAAAGTAGGCCCCTGGAATTAGAAGCTCCCAGTGGCAACGTTAGCAGAGATAGGCTGGTCCAGTCTCAGCTTTTCTCTGGAGGACTTTTCCCATGTAATTGGTTGTTCTGTTCCTGTTGTCTGTCATCTCTTCCAGCAACGAGCACCGAACAGTGCATGCAATTTATAAGCTTGGGCTGGAGCCTTTGCTAGATTAGCCTTCCAGTTTCTAAAGTTAGGAAGTTTAACATTTTCTTGCCCATCACCCAGATCATTTAAAAGCCACAACACACTTCTTCAGTGGGCCTCACCCACCAAACCTATCAGCTGGGAAGGACCACCTGCTTCTGTGCACCGTGCAAAGGCTTTGGCTAGAATCTATCCAAGGGGGGCCAACATGGCAGGTGTATGGCTGGCCAGTTCTGTCCCTTCTCCTGTCACTGAAGTTACAATCAAGGGTGACCCTGGCAAAGACCATTCACTCACCTACTCTGCTAGGATTCAGTCCTTTTACTCACTTGTCCCTAGGGACTCTATCTGCTTTGTACCTTGAATTGCGACAGCAGCTCATCTGTAGCGCTCGAGGACACTTCGTTCTCCCGGGTTTCAGCCAGGCGTAAAATCTCATCGATGTCCATTTCCTGCCAGTCAGGAAGAGTGGATGATAAAATCAGAGGAAACACAGCAACAGCAAGGAAAGGGAGGGTTCAGGGACTGACTTGTGAGGTGCGACTGCTAAACGCGAACTGCTGGAATAACTGAAGAAGGGGAGGTGGGGAAGACAAGATCTGCAACTGAGAGCGTCCCCAGGAGGGGGACAGACTCTTTAGATGGTTCAAGAAGTAACGAAGAGGAAAGACGGGTAAAACAGCAGCCTGAATAGAAGGAACCAGTTGCTGTGTGCGACCTTTTCATCTGTGGAATGGTTCCCTACAGGGACCTGCCTGAGTTCCACTGTATGGCCCATGAACAGGGCTGTTCAAAGCACTCGGTAACACAGCGCCAGAAACAACCTTGCACTGGGATGAGCAGAGGTGACCCTCTCTGACTCCTGTACTTCTGTGGAAACTACAGAGGAAAGCTGAAAAGGGACTCGGAGGAGCGGGGTGAAGTGGACTTATTCACAGAGCACAGTCCCTGCTCATGGTGGGTCCGGAACCAAACCCCGCTGTGGCTCTGCAATTTAAAATGCAAAGCCGGGTGGAGGGGACTGGCTACCTGGCTCCTACTGACTTTTAAATTGCAGAGCCACAATGGGGCTTGGTCCTGGCATGAGCCAAGATTGAGCCAGGCTGCCTGCCCAGCCGGTAGCAGCCCGTCAGGGGGAAAGGGGGGGGGGGGGTCCAAGTGGGAAGTTGGGACCCCTTGCGGGCAGGGAGCAGCCTCCCCTGTTCCCCACCCAGGGCTGCTGCCTCTAAGAGAGGCAACAAGAAGCCGGTGCTGGGGGGAACCGGCTTTTAAGCTGGCTCCCCCCAGCATCGGCTCCTGCCCGCCCCAATGCCACTGATACAGAGGCAGCAAGGAGGGGATGCAAGTAGTCGACTACTCCCTTACATCCCTAGAAGTGACGGTCAGGAAGACCATCAGGGTGCAGCGAGGTCACTTTAACTACCTGAGGCTCAGCTTCTTCCCCTTCAATCTCCTTGAACAGATCCTCAGCGCCAAACTTCAGAATCGCTGTCAGCTCCTCTTTGTTGAACGGATTTGAGCTGCGAACAGGAACAAAGATGCAGTTAACTTGCAGGAGTTTCGCAGAGGCTCTGCTATAGTATAAACTTAAGACACAGATAAGCCTC
Source organism: Pelochelys cantorii (assembly GCA_032595735.1). Taxonomy (NCBI): domain Eukaryota; kingdom Metazoa; phylum Chordata; order Testudines; family Trionychidae; genus Pelochelys; species Pelochelys cantorii. Next base: position 34,231,605 of record CM064338.1, on the reverse strand, counting down.
CCTCATTAGGTCAACGTCATGGGGCAAGTTCTCAACCCCGCAAGTAAAAGACCTTGTACTTGGTTCTTGATCTGTCGCCAAGCTCTGTTAGGGGCTAGGAACCCAGGCAGCATGTTCCATTCCTAGAGGAAGGAAGGCAGCACACCAAACGATTCAATGCCAAGTCAAATGGCCAATTAAAAGCAGAAGTATAGATGGGCTCCCAGCAAGGGACTCCCATGTCCTAGAAGGGTGGCTATCTTGATGTGTGGCCTCATTAAGTGGGAAAGAATGGGGAAGCTTTACCACACACTCTGGAGTAACTGGAAGGACACAGGGACAGATGCACTTGCGGAGCAAAATTCACTACCAAGTTTTGATATTGAATCACAAAACTGTTCTTGAAGATGCTGTTCATGAGTGATTTCCAGCCTTGCATGTGCATCTGATTCAGCTCCAGGTTCCCATACCTTTATGGCACTGGAATCACAAAGCACTGCAGGAGTGAAGTGGAGAGAGCAACCAGTCTGAGGAACCCAGCAGACTCCTTCTATTCTAGTCTTCCTAAAACCTGCAGGTGAAATTACCCTTCCTTCTTCACCCACCCAGCTATTTCATCTTTCACCTGCTGCATCAGGAGATGCAGAAGTTGACCAGAGCCAAGTGGTCCACATGGTCATTTTCTCCCTACAGCACCAGCTGCCGAGTGGCAGAGACCACAGATCACAACATTAAACATGGTGAAGTAGGTGAAGAGCCAGGAAAGGTCTCCCACGGATCCTAGACAGTTAGTTACACCTATAGAGTCTGCATGGAAAAAGAGATCAACTGTGTCTTATAAACCTACTGTCAATTTCTTCAGATAACAGTGACCTTTAGGGGCCCCATAAGAAAAAAAGCTGAAATTCCCATGACCATGGCATGGTTTATTGCACATACTCCATCTGATGCTCTCCTCCCCACGTAAGCTCTTACTTGGATCTCCCAGAGTTGTTATCCAGCACAGTACGGCCTGTGGTGTCCATACGCTGGATCACCAGATGATCCAACACCATCTTTTTCTTGGCCCTTTCAATGATCTCCTCTTCCACTGTCCCCTTTGTGACTAAGCGATAAATGTTCACCTATGAGGGGGAAAAAAAAGCAGAGCTATTTTGTGGATCTGCAACATACAATCCTGCCTAAATTAAAATGCTGCCGGTGCTACTTAACATAAGGTAGCAATAAGCTGTCTACATGCTCCCTTCTTGCACAGATGAATCCTGCATAGTATATCTGAACCCCTAATCCAAAACACACGGCCCCATGGCAATTATCAAGAAAGCTATTTGCAAGAAAGGCTGTTCTTGCCAGTTCTCCAGCCTGCTTTCTAGATCAGAGACTCAATAATACCTCCCCAAAATATTGTTTGTAGATTTCAAGGCTAGAAATTATTTTTATGATCATCTAAGTCTCACTGTCTGCATAATACAAGCCAAAGAACTTCAGCCAGTAATTTCTGCATCAAGCCCGTAACTAGAGTCTAAGGGTACCGTCTACACTGCACGGCTATTTCAGGATACCGGAGGTATCCCAAAATAGCTACCCCATGTCTACACAAGCTGCCTCTTATTTCAAAATATTATTTGAAATAATGAGTGCACTATTTTGCCATCCCGGTAAACCTCGTTGCACGAGGGATAAGGAATGGCTCAAAATAGCACGTTATTTCAAAATTTGGTGCCGTGTAGACGCACCAAATTTCAAAATAACCTATTTTGAAATAGATTCAAACTAAGATATGCAATTAGCATAGTGCAAACTGCATATCTTATTTCAAGTTCAGGGTGCTATGTAGACACACCCTGATGGAGAGGGTGTGTGTGTCGCGTGTGTGTAAACAATGAAACACAACAGACCAGCAAGAAAACTACAGCTGAAACATATGTCTGCTCTAAGCCCCATACTGGCTCTACAGGCTTCTACTAAAAAATGACTGAAACTTTTAGGCCTCCCAGTCTTGACAGCGTCCCCTGCCTGAAGCCAATGCCTGATGCCAGAGTTGTGGGCAATTTTAGTGATGAAACTAAGAACCATGTGAAATTTGCTTGGTTTCATGATCGACTTAATACCCAGCACAGATTCATGAGTCTATTGAGAGAATCCAGGTGTGGTTTCCAGCAAACTTGGGCTGATTTGATTTTGCTTCTCAGATTTCCTGCTTACCCTGCATTTCTGGGGAACCTGAAGGATTGTGCAGCTCAGCATGACGGAACACATTTGCAGAGCCCCCATAAGCCAAACATGGCCCAGCTCTGCAGCAACCTGACACAGATGCGTGAGCTACAGTGTAGGACCGGACTGTATCATAGCACAATGGATCCATGGCTGCTCTCCTGACCTGCTTCTTCTGTCCAATTCTGTGAGCCCGAGCCTGAGCCTGCAAGTCATTCTGGGGGTTCCAGTCCGAGTCAAAGATAACCACTGTGTCTGCAGAAGCCAGGTTAATCCCCAGTCCGCCAGCTCGTGTCGACAGCAGGAAACAGAAGTCCTACGTACAACGACAAGACACAGGTGTACAGCTCACAAAAAGGATCTCAGGTGCTTAAAAACATGTCTGTGCAACAACCAGTGAACTAATACAGATTACAATATGCCCTACAGGGCCCATGTGTTTTTGTGGCCAGGTCAAGGGAGAGGAAGGTGTAATCAAATGCGAAGGGAGAATGGAGAGTGTCTGGGAATGGGGGTTTATTAGAGACAGAGGAAGTCTGGAGTCATCACAGGGCTGTGAAGAGAGACAGAGTGTGAAGCCAGTCTGAGACAATGAGGTGCTCAGAGTAGGGGCAGCATGTGAGAAAGATCTTCCTCTTCTATGGAGAGTGGGAAAAGGAAAAAGACAGAGAACGCTGGTATTTGAGCAGCATAGCATGAGAAATGGCACGACGTGCAGCAGGAAGGATTCCCCACCCTATCCATTTAAGCAGTCCGAGTATGAGTGGCCTTGGGAGATACTGATGGGTATAGGAGTCTGATGGGCATGGGTGCATGGCAGCCATCAGCACCCCCAGGGCTAAACCACATCAGGATAGCAGAGGAAGGTGTAGCTGACAGATGGCAGCATGTGTCCCCGGGAGTTACAGTCAGGGACAGAGAGGTCAGGATGCTGAAGGGGTGGGCCCAGCAGGTGTCGCTGTGGGTGGCAGAATACAAACAGCTTGGAAGAAAGGGAACCTCAGGCTTGTTGCTTCTGAAGGTCAAATGAAGGTGTGTATGGGGTTGCCCATCAGCAGCAGGCAAAGGCGAGTGCATTGCACTGTACTCGCACTCATACTCCTGCAGGGCGGTCAGCCTCACACACAATGAAGCCTAGCATGGACTCTGCAAGTCATTGCCTGGGCAGAACAGGAGCAAAGCCAGGCTGCTGAAATTGGGCAGTCCTAGAGTTCACGCCTCCCTGCGAACACCCTTCCTCCCCTCAGTGCCAGCTCCTTTGCTCTCCTATCTGCACCAGGCCTTGTCTCCTTTGGTTCTTTACCATCCATGGGCTCTGGCTTTCCAGGCAAAGTCATGTTTTTCAGACCACTGGCTGGCCTGAGGCACAAAGCAACCAAGTGACATGCATGTGGTCAGAGCGAGCCAGTGAGCCCTCTGGACTCTGCGCCTTCACAGCTCCCACCAGACACCCCTGCCTGCCAGGCACACTCATTCCTCTGACACTTCCAATGCAGGAACCACCTCACGGCTCCAGCCTGTGCAAGTTATCAAATGAGCGCTTCACTACTGCCAGGTCCAAGAAGAGGAACGTCTAAGGGGGTTTAATCCTTCATAGAGTCGGATTTTCAGGTCCCACCCTTTGTGAGGCGTTGGGGCATTTAACAAGCAACACCAACAGCCCCAAGATACATAACATGCCACTGGCCACGTCTTCAGACACAGCCTGAGCGCTGTAACAAGCCACTCCCTGAGCACAAATAGCAGTGCGGCCGAGTGGTGAGCTCACACACACTTGAACGTCCCATCCCCTTCCCTTCTGAAGTGGCTTTCCCTCAGGAAGGAACCCCCAGCTGTTGTACCTCAGAGCCATCAGCGTTGAAGTGATCCAGTGCTTGCTTTCGGATCTCCCCTTTGATCGAGCCGTCCAAGCGCTGGAAAGATCAACAATAATAATAAAAGAAAGAAAGAAAGTAAAGGAACCCTGAGGAACTGCTGTCCCAGCGCTCTGGGAGCTCCAGAGTCTCCTGTCCTACATCCCTTCAGCTTGGAGCATTTAATCATTAAAAATAACTGATTAAAAATAACTGCACTGCTTGAACCGGCTGTGCTGAGGGGGAGGGAGGCGGGGAGCATGCTTAGGCAGCAGTCACATGGTGGGTGACACTTCAGCTCCCATTACAGGCTCCCCGCCAGGATCTCTACATTTACAGACCTCTCTGGAGCTTATCAAAGGCTGATGCTTGTGCCTGGAGGAGGAAGGGATGTTTTGCAAAGACTGGGATTTTATTTCTTGTGCTTTTGCATGTTTAAAGCATGCTCCTAGCAGCCCGGGCCAGGCGCACGTATAATTCTATAAAAGCAAGGTGAGAGTGGCCTAGTGACCCAGCATCCACCGAAGAGAAAAACAGGGCAGCCAGTTCATTACCCACCCCACAGGCACAACACAGAGGCTTTTCAGCTTATCCTGATGAGCTCTGTCACTTCAGCAAGGGAATGCTGAGAGCTCTCTGCTAAAATGGCCCCTGCTATCAGACCCAGGGCTGGTTCACACCTAGAGATTTTAGCAAACATGCATCTGCTCAGAAGACAGTGTCAGGAGTAAGGGCCATCTCTCTGGTAGCCAGAACACAAATAGCACAGAGCTCTAATGATCAGTCCCCAGACACTGACTTCTCCCCTTCCTTAGAGGCTCACATCACAAAAGAACGCCCCCCTCTCCCCAGTCCGGCTTCATCAGCACTTAAAGGAGCAGGAATTCAATGGAGCTTCCCAGTTCACACGGGTGCACTTTGCTGTAGAGCCTCATGTAGTTGGCGCTACCAGGCTCACGGAGGCTGAGCGCTCACACTGCTTATGTCGCCTTGGTGCTACCCGATTTGAATGCTCAAGTGAACCCAGAGCGCGCGCTCACCCCTCACCCGCCTCACCTGGAAAGGGTAGTGCTTGATAGCCAAGTATTCCGCCAGGATGTCCAGCATTCTCACCATCTGGGAGAAGATCAGGACTCGGTTACCCCTCTCCCGCAGCCTGGTCAGCAGCTTGTCCAAGAGAATTAGCTTTCCACTGCTCCTGATTAGAGACTGAAGAAGTAACAGTCATTCCAACAGATGCTTCCAACCACGCCTCCATATGCACTGTACAGACCAACATGTCCTTTGTTCTTCAAGACAGTTTTGTCCCAACATTACTCCAGCCCCATCACAGAGCTTTATACGGAGGAGGCCGCGCAACAGAGACAAAACCATCACAGCCTGACCTTACGCGGTATGTCCATCTTGCCCACATCCAATCTAACCAGACACAAGGTCACCCTTAACTGGGCTGGAGAAGTAGCGGCTTGGCTGTGGGAAGGAGACAGGAGCAAGTCCATGGGACAGAGGCAACAGGAATTCTGCTTGCAAGGTATTACTGTGGCATGGAGACAGCCAGGAGGGAGAAGTACATGGGAATGCAATTACACGCCAAAGAACTACCCACCATCAGCATCTCCGCGCCAGTCTCCCTTTCATTTTCTTCCGGAGGTTTAATGAGATAACAGTGGTTGCAGCACTTTTTCAGCTCCATCACAATGTTAAGGAAGCCAGACGTGCTTCCTCTGGTTCCCTTCGAGAGAGCCTTGTAGTTTCTTGTCAAAATCCACCTGCAGGCAGCAGTCAGGAAAACAAAATCCTCAGGTCAGGCCCTGTCATTTCTCTGGGGGACAGCACAGACTGGGGACCCTGCGGAGAGACTTGTAGAGACAATTATGCCAGGGAAGCTGTTTCTCCCTCTCCCCGCCTATCTCCTTTTCCATCATATGAAACTCTGCTTACTCCTCTCTTGAAATTCCAACCCTCCGCCTTCTGTGACATTATTTACAAGGCAACATATTTATGAACGGGCCTCTACAGGAGGAACATAGGCCTGGTCTCCACCTTGCATGCTGCTACTCCACTTTAAAACCAAACCACCCAGTGTGGAGGGGTTTGTAGCATGTCCCTAGAGGCAGGTAAAATGTAGGCAAGAGACTGTAGTACTTTATTCTGCTTCTCACTGGAAAGCCTCCCCTACTGAAGAAGGCTGCCACTCATGGTGCATCCCATAATGGCTTGGGGATATAGAACTACAGCCACTAGACACACTAACAAAATAACCCACCAGACCCGTTTCCACTGGGCACGTTCAGTTGCTCAGTAAATGCCTTACTTATAATACTGCTTCTGCAGGGCAGACATTTCCACCCGGAGAATCTGCTCCACCTTGGCCGGGAGGGATTTCTCCACATCCTTCTTCACCCTGCGCAGAAGGAAAGGCTCCAGGACTTTGTGAAGGCTCTGGTATCCATTCTCTCTCCCTTTCCCATGATCCTCTTCAAAATCTTCCCAGAACTCAAACCTGGGAGTACAATTTAGGAGTAGTGGGTTAGTATGCCTCTTACCTACTCTCTGTTCTGTTTATGCTGACATCAGCTGAGAGTGCACTACAAGCTATTTATTCTGCCTGTCCCCCTGCATGTAAACATGAAATTTTCAGTGGTTACACACTTACAAAAATAAACACATTTTAACACCCCTAGTGAGCTCACACAGAAAAATGATAAACAATTTACATGTGGGTGAACATTTTTCACAAAACAATCACGCCTTTCAGTCCTCAGGCTCAAAGAAAACCTGCACAACACCTCCAAAAGATGAACCAAGGATCTTAAATTCATAACTTCTCCCCACCCCTTAGAGGCCCCCAGTATTAGCTTTGCCCCCGGGCCCCCCAATGCCAGCCCCCCAGCACTAGCCCCCGCCCTCCTCACTTAGCCTTGCGCTACATCCCAGCCGTCAGCTGAGCGTTGCTGCCCAGGTCGCGGCTGCTCTAAGGTTGCCATGCCAGGCTCCACGTGGCCTTCCCACCATGCAGCGAAGCGCTCTTCCGTGTCCGGGAAGAGATACCGCTGCTGCCCAGCGCTGGCTGGCTGAGAGGCAGGGCAGGACACACCTCTCCCAACAGCCATAGCGGGAGCGGTTTACCCCAGCCCCAGCCCCCAGAGCCGCGGCGGCCTGGACACGGGCTGCAGACCGGAGGTTGGACACTGCTGACTTACAATGTGTGCTAATGCCTTATGCTAAACAATCTGTTCCACCTTGCAGCATTTTACTGTGACACTAGAACAGGGGTTCCCAACCTTTTTCGGTCCCTGTAACCCCTTGGTTTTTAGTAAACCTTCCCGTACCCCCTATTCAATATGAAAGGAAATAAATTCTAGAGTCAAGAATCCACAACTTTTTTCACTAACACTACTACTTTTGGAATATTTCAATTAGGATAATCTAGTTATTTACCGATATTCCCTGTACCCCCTTGACAAGCTTCTCGTACCCCCTGGGGGGACACGTACCCCAGGCTGGGAACCCCTGCACTAGAAGTTCCTTTGTCAGCTCTGAAGAGCTCTGCATAGCTCAAAAGATAGTGGTCAAAAAAAAGATAATTATCTCACTCCTCTTGAGTGTCTAAGCCAAGGGTGGGGAACCTCAGCCCCAGGGGTCACCTAGGTCCAACCCCCCCAAGGCTCAGGGCCCCACCCCCAGCATTGGGAAGCCTACAAAATCTACTAGGCTGGGCCTCCCAGGCTCTGGTGTGGGAGGGGAATGTGGGGAGTGTCTTTCTCCTTCTCAGTCCGCAGCCACGTCAGTGAGTGTTTTGATTTGTGTGTGGGTCAATGGCCCCCAACCCATAAAAAGTTCCCCACCCCTTGTCTAAACCATCTGCTGTCAACACCCTGTATGTCCTTAATACTTTACACCCCAGAGATTCCAAACTGTACACCCCAAGTGAGATGTAAACACTTTGGGGTGTAATGAGTCAGCAGTTTAAGGGCCTGATCCAAAACCATCTGAATTAAATGGTAATCTAAACTGCGCACAGCAACACCATGAAATAATTATCCAACTGAAATTATTTAGCTATCACAAGCTTCAGAGGGGTAGCCGAGTTAGTCTGTACAGGATAAACTTAAAAAACAACAAAAAGTCTGGTAGCACTTTAAAGACTAACAAAACACGTAGATGGTATCATGAGCTTTTGTGAGCACACCCACTTGTTCAGATGACCGGAGTGTTGGATGTGCAGAACCAAAAATAAATAGGGAAGGGGAGGGGGGGTGGGCAGAGGAAAAAAATGGGAAGGGGGTGCGGGGGAGTGGCAGTGGGTATATAAATATCAGAAGGAAAGCCGAGCAATATGTAACAGGCAAAACTATACGCACCTAAAGACTGGATAGTTAAAAGAAGCAGATAAGAACCATTAGTTAGCAATTAGAGAGGAAGAGTACTAACACCAGATTCTACAGACAAAGAACCATTGGCACCATTAGCTATCACAGTTAATTCAGAGCATGGTCCTTACTCCAGCAGGTTACAATCTCTGCAGCAGGTACATTACATAGTCAAAGGATCTCCAGTCCTCAAATCAGTGAAAGCCAATGAGATTTAGGATTCAAAGATCCCAAGTCACTTTTGAAAATTGAACAACAGCATTTTAAAATGTTTTTACACCTTGTCAATTGTGGCTCCGTATTGATCCGTCTCACCTAAAATCACAGACTACCCGAAGGCCCCTTATTTTGTCCTTGATCAATGCTCTCGTGGCAGCAGTTTTTGCATATTCCGTAGAACCTTCCAATTAGATTTTGTTTCACAGTTTTAAAATTTGCCTTTTTTTCCCCCCCTCTCATTCATTGGCCTCCTTTTTTGAATGCGAGCCTTGGAAATAATTTGAATGGTTGCTTAAAAAGGTGTTTGGCTCTTTGGATGTGGCACTCCCAGGGACAGAAATGGAGGAAGTATATTACCTTACCCAGCCCACCTGCCGCCAACACAGTTTAGCTCTTGGCACCATTCATTTACCTTTAAGTACTTGCTACTTTCCTGTTTCATTGTGTTTCCCCCCTTGTAGTAAGATGAGGGTCTGAAACAAAAGCCCATGCGGCACAGGCCTGAGGCCTCACTTACAATGGGCAAAACTTGGCTAATATAAACCGGAAAATTAAGCTGTGAGCAAGAGGCAGGCCCCTGCTCACAGAATTTGGCATGATCAGGGCTGCGAGTATAAAACACTCACTGGAAATAGGTCCAGGTATAGAACAGTAATTGGTCCTAGGTACCTACTGTAGAACAGTAATCAGCACTGGTCATGTTGAAAGCACATTCCAAAAGGATGGTACCACCAGCTTGTTAAAAAAGACCTTGGTACCCACTTGCCCACAGATACCAACCCAGATTCAGGACAGAGTCTAAACTGACAGCATGATGAATAGAGATGTTCTAATCAAGGCACGAGGTGCAGGGTGATGGGTGGTACCTAAGTTGCATGAGAGGGTGTGTAACCTGACATGTCAGGAGTGATGTGTAACTTATTTGTACCTGTATATGAAGTGGTGTCATGGGGGGACATTCTCTGTCCAGCCGAGAGGGGGCAGTGGAACCCCTTACTGATTGAGCTAGTCCATTGCTACGAATACATATGCGTAGTTCGGTAGGGTCTACTGACCACTATTACTGTACTTTGCTTAACAATCAACCTGGCCAGGCACCTTCGATCCTTATCTGATTTGTGGCTTTGGGGGCTGTCTCGGGGTCTGCTGTGTTGACTAACTGCGCAAGTCAACACGGCACACTTCATTGAGCACACATGCATGCTGCCTTTTGGTTGATGGAGCAGGAGACCTGTCAGGACAACACGACAGTAAATCCTGACCTCCTACCCCCCTCAGTGACTCTAACCAACTCAGTTTCACTCACTTCTTTCTGTACTTTCCAAAACTGAGCCATTTCGTACTCCATGTCTAGTTAAGAGAGACTACTTGACAAGACACACACCCCTGGTATCTTCTGAGGTACACAGAGTAGACAGTAAGGAGGCTTACTTCTCTGGCATGATAAAGTGCAGCAGTGACCAGAGCTCTTTGAGAGAATTCTGAAGAGGGGTCCCAGTGATCAGTAGTCTGTGGTTGGACTTGAAATCAATCAGCGTTTTATACAGCAGAGAGTCATCATTCTTCAACCTATGGGCTTCGTCCACGCCCAAAAAGGCCCAATTAATGCTGCCCAGAACAGTCTGGAGTAAAAAACAAAACCAAAGAAGACACCAGATCAGACCGGCCCTGCAAGTGTTTTACATTAATTTCTCTGTGGGTCTAAAGGCAGCTGTGTAGTGTTGCAATAATCACATTCCATTCTGCTCTATTTAGATTCTTATACCACCCCCATCACTGCGGTTCCTGAGCACCTTTTGTTTTCAGTGAGCTTGACCGAGACGTGTTTCCTTTGGTGACATGCCTGTGGGATATACCTCATCAATTCTTGTTCCTCTCACAGGTGAGCAGAAATGTTTCAAAGTTAACATGTTACCAAACACTCCCAAAGTATCAAGGGATTTTCAGCAAATAGATGGATTTTAAATCAACCATTCTTCTTTTTAAATTCCAAAAGCACAGCCCTTCCCCCTACCCTACATTCCTTTAATCCCTTCTGGCCCCCCCCCCCCCCCAAAATGACTGCGGAGTCCCTGCTGTGGTCACAAGCTCCAGCATGCATAGTGCAAGGGCAGCATTAACACCACAGTAGCTAATCTGCCTATGGGGATAAAACAATAAGACCTCAGTCAGCATTCAGTATCTGTTCCTCCAATTTTCTGCTCTCACACAGGATTCAGTGACTCACGGAAAGGGATGCCTGGCACACTCCAGGCAACTTTCTCTTTCTGAAACTGTAAAATCCATGTGATTATCAGCTCTCTCCTGGGAGGGTGCACTATTCTTGATCAGTGTTCCTTGTAAGCTGTGTGCTTGTGCAGCCGCTCAGGAGAGATTCAGAGGCCACCCAGCTGATTAACAGAGCATCCACTGGTACACTTTGTTTCTACTAGTGGTGCACATTCACACATGCCTCAGTGCACATAAAAAACTTATTCTGCACATGGATGGAAAAAATCTGCACAAGGATGAAAAAAATTAGAGGGAACATTGTTCCTGACCCTTCCATCATAATTCCAACACCCTACCTCTCTACCCCACATCAAACAGCTGTGGGCTGCAAGGGAATGCAGAGTTTTGTTCGTCTGACTGGGTATGTTAATAGCCCAAATTAAGACGTGCAGCTAGCCTAGCTGCCACAGTGAGAGGTGCCTTATAAGTATGTGTAATCATGAACAACACTACTACTGTGCTATATTTATAGCAAACTCTGTACTTCTGTAAGCACACCAAATAATGGTGGGTTGCATTTGTGTGTTCTCAATCACAAGAGGAGTGGCGGGGGAGCGACGGGTGGGTGAAACAAGTTTGGATCATCATCAGATGGTCTACACACCGTGCAAGACACACTGGTGTGGAGGGAGGCATCCCCATTCACGCAGAACCAAGGACATTTACGTGAAATACCCCTTGCCCACTACGCACCTTGTCTTTGAGGAGGATCTCATATGTTGTAATAAGTGCATTGAACTTCAGCCTTTTCGTCTGAGAATGGATCCACTCATATTCACGGATCTGGGAGAGGAGATAACAGTTGAGATGCAAATTTCAACCTACACTGTTAAAGGAGCATTCTCCATTATTATCATCAAGAATATGGCCCCACTGTGCTAAGTGCTGTATGGACACATAAGAGACAGTCTCCCCTGAAGAGTCCATAATTTACAGAGGGGTGAGACAAAGAATGGGCGACAGAAAAGATTATCATCCTCATTTCACAGGATCACATCATTTACCCCATCTCACAGAGGCAGTCTGCAGCACAGCTAGTCATTTAAACTAGATCTTCTTGGCCGTTTAGTCTTCCTATCATCTGAATTCTCTTGAAATTCACTGTCTCATTATTAGTTGTAATAATGACTTCATAATGGTCATAATAATGACTAGAGGCTTCCTATATTGCCCACTGAAGTCCTACCTGTCTGTGCCTCCATTGCTGAACAAAATACTCACTGTACACATATTTAAGTGACAGGGAAGGCTGAGGCCTCTAATCTACTAAACTTGGCTAAATCGCACAGTTATGCTAGCTGTAATGTCACAACCCAGAGTTTGCTTCTCTATACATTACATACAATCTATGCACAGAGATGTTCTCCCCCCATGCCATCCATCCTGCCTTTTGTTTACACACCGTGTTTCTGCTCATCATGTCCCCGATGTAAACGACCACATTAATCTCTGGTGCCCAGATTTCAAACTCTCTCTGCCACGAGGTCAGAGTAGACAAGGGCACCACTATCAGAAAGGGGCCGTATAGCTGATGTTGATAGAAGAGATAGGAGAGGAATGATATTGTCTGGATAGTCTTCCCCAAGCCCATTTCATCAGCCAAGATCACGCTGTTGCTCCTGTAAGGCGGAAAAAAAAAAGATGCAATAAATAACATGCTGTATCAATTTACTAAGTGCCAACATGTAATGATAGAGAATGAAAGATATGCCTTGTGAAAGGTCACTGAAATACTGCCAAGCAAATCCTAGAGCAATTCAGACTGAACTGCTCTGCATCGAATTGCTTCTGAGTGACAGGGTCAACGTTTGGACTGCATTTGCCCCAAATTGGCAAGCAAATGCAAAGCCAAAAGAAAAATGCCAGTGGCCAGATTTAGAAGAGTGTTTTTCAAACTGTGGGGCTCTCCTACAAGAGACGGCTCAAGCAAGCTGAGCGAAAGAGACATTTATCCTTTGACTATCAGGACAACAGGGTTTGCCACATTGGAACAGGCCACTGGACCAAACACCGTATTCCATCTCCACAGCACTGAATCAGAGAAATGTAACTGCCCATGCACACAATACACCAGCCCCCATGGGGCTTTTCTTTTCACTATCTCTTAAGCTTGTATTTTACGATGGTCCCCATTTGCCAATCCTGCAGTGCCAAAGGAACAGCAATGCAGTATAATCAATAAATATGCTATTTCAAGTGCATATGTTCACACTGAATCACAGAAAGCAATGGGGTTCCTTCCCTCGCCCATTTCCAGAGAGAGAATTTTTCATCCCCTTTCAGCACGAAGCTGGGATATTTTTGCTGGATGCATGCAACAACATTTGAGATCCTGAGCTTTAAAAGTGCAGAAGCAGGACAGGTAAAAATACAAAACATGGCCAGGTCCTCCTGTAGTGTAACAGGGAAACATTAGGAATACAGATGGCTCAATAGCTCTAAACACAAGTTAATGCTACCACCCTGAACAAAACCAGAGTGTTACCCATCACAAGAGCATGACATACTTGCACCATGAGTGAGCAAGCCAGTTAAGCCCCTCCAGCTGGTAATCACGGAGTTCCAGGTTCTCACCACCAATGTAAGAAGGTTGTTTCTTCAAAGCCACAAACCTGGGTCTCTGCTTCAATACCTAAAAAGGCAGAATCCTTAAAACTCACTGAAGAATAGACCTTCAAACTCAGTGAATAAAAACCGCTGTGATAGATGGATATATATATACACACACACACGGAGTGCTTTTTTTGTGACGGCACGCACCAGTACGGTATCTATTCATCTTTTTTGGGAGCACTCTCTTTTCTCCGGCAAAGCCCCCAGCCGGCCCTGGGAGCACTCGTGCCGTGCTGGACAGAAGCCCGCCTGGGACACGCAGCAATTAAAGGGACCGTGACTGCATTTTGGTCCCGACCTCAGAGCCTTTTTTTGCTCTGCTCAACAAGATTTCCCCGTCTTTTTTTTTTTTTTTTGCTCGGCAACCCTAGTACCGGCACCTTTTCTGTTTACAAAAAAGCACTGTGTACACATACATACACACACATACAGTGCTGGTAACTGCAATTTAGCCACACATTCAGCAGCAAGATCCAAATATCATCAGTGACAAGAGTTTGCTAGCATTTCTTGCTTGTCCACCCAGACACAGAGTATTAGAACTATACGACAGCCCCCAAAATGAAACAAGCCGTGGCATGCAATATGCTGACCAGAACTGTCAAAGCAACCTTCTCTGCCTCTTTCCTTTGCTTCCTTCTCTTGTTATCACCCTGCCCTCTTAATTGTAATTGATATGGTGCAACCCTGCCCCCCCATTCCTACTCCTCCCTGGTGTGTTGCCTTTTTTTCCTCAGTAATAAAAAACCCCTGCATTTCTAACTCACTTTTATATGTGGCTCACAAAGCATTTTGCAAGTATTAAGCCTCATTTTCCACCTGTGGGGTAAATAAGTATTATTGTGCCAAATTTACAGATGGGATAAGATGCAAAGGGATTCATCTATCTATGGCTTTAGACCAAATAATTGTACAAAACCAGTGAACATTCATTCAAAAACACGTGCAGACAACAGCACTAAGCAGAAGTCTGTTTTTCCCACTAAGGAAGAGTATTTATATGCCTTATTTCCTCTTGGATCAAGAGGAACTGCAGAAGAGAGGATATATTTATTGTTATTGTTATCTGTTGTTATTTCCCTTGAATTCCTGGGTTAGCTCATGCCAGTTCTTGGCTCTGCTTTCTATGCCAGCGTGGCATTAGCATGCTGAAAGGACAGTGTGTATAGCTGCTAAGCAGGAGGGAAAAAGTGATTTTTATTGCTTAGCAGTTAGCCCCTCCAGATGACTAAGAAGTAGAATTAAAGAGCTCTCCAAAGGGATTTCTCAGCCACTGTTTTTCAAGGAACAGATGATGAATACTTCTGGACCTTAAGAATTGGAAGGAAAAATTGGAAAGGCTGCAGACAACCCCTAGAAAAGAAACTGATGTGGATGAGGGAGTTCTAAAGTGAACACCACCTCTGTAAAAAATCCTGCACCATGTATCATATACAGGGCTCGCCGAGCTGCGGTGAGCCCCGCTCGCCAGCCGCGCAGTTCAGCACGCTACGCTGCGGCGCCGTGCTGGGCTATCATCTACTCGCCCATGGCAAGTAGATTACCTTAATTGTCGAGCCCTGATCATATAAATACAGTAAGAACTGTGGCATTCAAAAACCCAGAGCAGGCCCAATGACAAGAAAGAAGGGAAGCGCACAAACCTTGCAGTCCCGCGTGGGAATGGTTTTGGAGTTGTTGCGATTGTTGAAGCTGTCAATGCAATGTTGAAACTTCTTGCTAATCAGGGCCTCGTCTTCCCAGCTGCAGTCTGCATACGGCAGTCCCATCCACTTGCACAGATATTCGGGCTCATTAGAGGACAATTTCCGACTGTGAGCTGCAACACATTAGATAGATATGCAATTATGGCAGAGACCAATACCTCTACAAGACAGGTCACAATTAATAGCATTGTTTAGAGGAACCAGAAAGGGAGTTAAAGGACACTTTACCTGGGAAGTCAGAATGTCCCATTGAAGACTTGTTGGTCTTCACAGCTGTTTTACAGAAGCAAATAAACAAGGGTTTTAGTGTCTTAATTATCAGTATGGGGAGCGTAAAATATATTCTACAGTTCCCACCAGTTAGGAGGGTTTTAAAAAAGTTCTCTGCAATGCATGGGAAGATTGACAGAAAACACCACTCAACTCTTGAGGCCTCATTGCCAAAGGCACGGAATACCCACAACCCCGGTTGAACTCAGCATGATGTTATTGAGGTGCTCTGAAAGCTACTCCACTACATTTGGTCACTGCTCAGAGAAAACCTAAAGCCTGAGCCGACATGCAAGCTTCACTCTCACACAATGTCATCCTGAGTGATCCTCACAACATTCTACTTTGCTCTTCTACAGCATTTTGCATCCAAAGATTTCACCAAACTTTACAAACAGCAAGCAATACATTAAAAAGCATGGCGTCCCTGGGAAATGTGGCCAATGCCACTTTACAAGGGAAGAACCATGGCAAAGAGAGATCAAGTAACTTGCTCAAGTTGTTTGTAGATGTATTACTACAATCCAGAACTCCTGTACTTTAACTGCTAGACTTCTACATATTACAGACCGTGTTGCACTTGTTTATTCCTCAGAGATGCATGAAAACGCCACACACTCGTTTTTGTGACCCAAGTAAAACTTGAATTTCTGGGTCTTACCATTCCCTTATTAGAAAAGCGTCCCACTCACCAATTACTCTTTCCACTATCTGATACTGTTTGTTCAACTCGGCAGCAAGCTCCTGTTGGCAGTTGAAGTATTCCACATCTTCAGGAGATACTTTGCCTAGCCTGGAGAGAAAAGAAATGGGGGTAAGAGGAGGAGCACACTGAGAACAATTCTACTCCTGCTCACTTTGTAAACCAGCTATTAAAACCCTGCCTGCCTATATAATTTCATGAGATAGGGTAACTCAATCCAAGCTGACAATTGTTTATTGTAAACTACTCTTCACACTTCTAAAGGAACAGGGTATGCTCAGGGTCTAAATCTGCTGAGTTAAACTAGTATAAAAACTTGGCGGAGACAAGCCCTTAGGGTATGTCTAGACTACATCCCTCTCTCACCAGACGGATGTAAATTAGACATACCGAAATTGCTAATGAAGCGGGGATTTAAAAATCCCGCGCTTCATTAAAATAAAAATGGCCACCGCTTTTTGCCAACACAGCACTTTGCCAGCAAAAAGTGGCAGTCTAGATGGGGATCGGTCGACAAGGAAAGCCTTTTCTGACCAATCCCTTATGCCTCATGCAACGAGGTTTACAGGATCGGTCGGAAAAGGCTTTCCTCATCGACCGATCCCCGTCTAGACTGCCGCTTTTTGCCGGCAAAGTGCCGCGTCGGCAAAAAGCGGCGGTCATTTTTATTCTAATGAAGCGCGGGATATTTAAATCCCTGCTTCATTAGCAATTTCGGTCTAATTTACATCCCTCTGGCGACAGAGGGATGTAGTCTAGACATACCCTTAATTACTACTCAATAGGGGCAGCCAAGAAGCAACTTATTAGCCAAGATTGCCCAATGTGGCCTGTAGCTGCCCCTAATCAAAACAAAGGTGTTGCCTGTTGTCCCAGACTGTACTGTTTCATCTTGATCGGAATACAGGTACACATGTACATGCACTCCCACCTTCTGGGACCTGCAGCCTCTGCATACAGCGTCCATGTGTGACCAGCTCTCTGGCACTTAGCCAGATATTCAGATTTGGGGGATTTCTTGAGTACTGCCTCCAATCTGACTTAAATCATGGCCACAAGCACAATAACGGTGAAACTGATGTTGAACAGAAGAGAGATCTGTCTCGTCCAGGCAGGCGTCGAAGAAAACAGTTCTCAAGCCCTACTCGTAGCTGGATATGCTTTGCAGAAGGAAACCCAGGCCGGGCAAGAGAGGAGCAAATAATGATGTTAAATTGCAGTTAATTGACTAATCGAGTAGTCGATGGAATTTCCATCGACTACTCGACTAGTCGATAGGCACTTCCTTATTCCTCCTTTGAAATGTACAAGAGCCCCCCCTGGGGCTCATGTACATTTCAAAGGAGGAATGCAGCCCAGGGCCAGTGATTAGTCCTTAACATTGACTAGTCCTTAACATCCTTAGGAGCAAACGAGAAATTCTAAGGCTTTTCAATTTCCCATTATATCGAGTGGCACTATCCCTTACTGAAGATGACAGCAATGATCCAGCATGGCCCATGAGCTACAGACAAGTTGTATGAACAGCCATCACTTGGGCTAAGCTTAGATGGCCCCTACTATTAAAGAACTTCCCAAGCAAGGCTCCACACCCACTTTCGTATTAGGCAAAACGTACCATTGTTTGATTTCATCCTCTTTTTTCTTGAAGTTCTCTAGTTTTTTCAGGCCTTTCACCTTTTGCTGCTGCAGGGACTCTTCACTCTCCCATGTGCTGTGAATGTAAGACCAGCTCTTCCACTTGATCAAGTATTGAACCTCTCCCTCATCCTTTTCAGGGTCAAAGTCAGCGCTGGGATTGCCGTTGGCTTCAGTTTCATACACAGTGGTAGATGCACCAGTGGCTGGAAAAAAAAAGTTGCAAAGTAAACTAGATTGCAATTGCTGCTTTTGTTAGCCAGGCACTGAAATAAACTGAACAGTATTGAAACAGGAAATTGTTTTTCTAGCTAGCGCATCTTTTATGGCAGCACAAAGAACATCCTACAGAGTCTCTGATCTTACTACAACCACACAAAAGCATCTTTCTGCACAAAATACCTCTTAGAATTGTTTTTAAAGTACACTAGGGGGCTGTGCTCCCTGCTCGTTGTGCTCGCCAACCCCCTTTTCACGGGGGTTAGGCAACCACCACTCTCTCCCCAGCCACCAGGGGAGGGCTGGGCTAAGGTCATGCCAGCCCAGACCCCTTCCCCCTTCCCTGCCACACCAGCCTAGACCCCCATTCTCCCTCCAGCCCTGGGAGCCAGGATCCCTTCTCCCTCCCACCCTCCTTTTGTCCCCCCCAACCCTAAACCTCCCCATCACAGCTGCGGCATGCATCAGGCCTGACTCTAACCCTGTGGGCCGGGGAGGCGCAGGGGTACCTGCTCACCCTGCATGGTGCAGGTAGTGTTGCATGCATGCAGCGCTCTGGGGTACTGCAGCCTGCTGAGGTGGGGAAAGCAGCAGCACGAGAGGCCGCTGTCCTGACCTCTCCCTTCTGCGGTCTCTCCTGCACTGCTCACTGCACCAGCCCCGCCCACAGAGCCTAGGGCCGCCCGTCCGCTGGGAGCGGAAGAGAAGGAGCAGACAGGTCAGTGCGGTGGCTTCGGCAGCTGCTGGGGAGCGAGTGAGTCTCAGTAGGGGCAGCTGGACGGGCATCGCACTCTGGCTCCCCAAAAGACCGGCGGCGGGGGAGCCCCCAACAGCCCGCTGCTGGCACATAAGCCCAGCGGGGAGCTTCACTCCTACTGTCTGTCCCCAGGCTGCTGTCCCAAGCACCGCAATCTCCCTGCTGCCCCTGGACTGTCACGGCTGCAATGTGGGGTCTGCCAGCTACCGTGCCATGTTTCTTGGCATTGAAAGCCCTGTGGGATGGGGGTGGAGGAAGGGGAGTAGGGGTTTGGTTTAAAAGAGAAATCCCAAGTGGTGAAGGGAAGCATCAAGGTCGGGCTAGAGCTGGGAGAGCAGGTGGGGACAGAAAGGGAGGAGGCAGGCGGGACACAGAGTGACATGATGATGTCACTCTGTCATCCTACAGGATTTTTTTTTTTAATATATAGAGAGATGAGAAGCAAGAAGCCTGCCAAACAGGAGCACTCAAGGAAGGCAAAGCCATTGTGGCAAAATTAAATGAATTCTTTCATTGTTTTTCACTGAAGAGGATGTGAGGGAGAGTCCCACTCCTTTAGCTGACAAAGCTGAGGTGGTTTTTTAATCAAATGTTACATTAAACAGTAATAAGTCACCAGGACCAGATGGTATTCACCCAAGAGTTCTGGAGGAACTGAAATGTGAAATTGCAGAACTGTGTTATTTAACCAATGGCTTAACATCAGCCTCTGTACCAGATGATGCAGGATAGCTAAAGTAACGCCAATTTATTAAAAAATAAAAAAAGCTCTGAGGCGATCTTGGCAATTAGAGCCCAGTAATCCTAACTTCAATATGCAAATTGATAAAAACTTCACTAGAAAACAGTATTATCAGACACCCAAATAAACACATTGTTTGGGAAGAGTCAACCCAGCTTCTGTAGAGGGATCATGCCTCACCAATCTATTAGAATTATTTTTTGGGGGGAGGGTCAATACTATGGAATAGAAAATGTAAAAATCCTTCTCCACTGGGGAAAACCCAAACACTTGTGCTGCATTATGCAGAGTGTTGATGTGACTAGACCCAGAATCCTAGTCTGACTCTCAAAGCTACACACCTCCTTTCTTTCCAACCCTGCCATCCAGAACTTTCTCAATGGTCTCACTGTTGTCCTGCTGTTCATCGACCCCTTCCCCAGTCATCTCTATCAGGTCATCGGAATCCGTCTCAAAATCATCATCTTCTTTGTAACTGCAAAAGAACACATATCAAGATGGTAAAAAGCTTGTCTTTCCTTAAGTCTAAAGCCATACATACGCAGCACGGCATGACACAGGCAAGACCCTCCAGGAACTATGTTGGGTTTGCCTATGTAATACATTGCTCGAGTTTCTCAGATCTGCCATTCGGCTTGCTTAAAAGCTTACTCTCTGCTTCTTAACAGGGACAGTTACACAGTTCATCTAGTTCAATTTCCTGCCTCTGACAGCAGCAGCTATTTTGGGAGGCAAAAAGAAACCCAGCAGTAAGCAGTTATGGAATAAACTGCCTATAAGGAAAATTTCTTTCTATCTTCACTTGTGAGAGGCTAGTTTATTCTCTAAAATCTGAGAATGGTAGCACGTTGACGGCTTCCATAGGTGCCCACCAGATGCTGGGAACCCATCTCAGCTTTTACAAGCTTTTAGCTACTAAGAAGTATCTGCACTTGGCAATTTTGCATCCATTTCTAATACTTTACACTGCTATAGCATCTTTAATATGATCTCACAGCACTGTGGAAATATCAACTAAACTTCCCAACACCCTTTGAGGTAAGCAAGTACTGTATGCTTTACATATGGATTCAATGAGCTACAGAGAGGTTAAATGACCAAAAACCTGACCCTGTAATAAGAACTCTGCACAAAAGGCATTGAGGCTCCAAGCAGCACATGGGTTTACCCATATGGTTCTCCTTGCCTGGCTACAGAACACGCAGCAAGTCGGATATTAACCAGACATCCTGACTTCTAAGCCACAGCTCTGATTACTATGTAACTTAAAAATCCTGCAGTACCTGACATTTTTGGCTGCTCTGCGCCGGGTTTGCCTTTTGGGAGTCTCATCATCTTCATCATCATCTTCATCTTCAGATGAGTCTTGTTTCTTTCTCCTCTTACCACGTTGGGGCTTGTGGGGCTTTTTAACACTGGCTTTGACCACTGCTCTAAAATGAGTATTAATAAAAAGATATAATACTGTGGGTTGTATACAAGGAGCGCATTTCAGCAACACTTCCCAGTCCACAAGGAAGCGTATATCCAAAACATCATATGCCTGGAACCTAAATCTCCTCTCATACACACTAGTGTAAGCCAGGAACAACTCCAACAAGATCAATAGTTACACCAGTGTGAAATTGGCGTATGTGAATCAGGCCACAGAATAAGCAAGGATAATATTAATGAGGGAAAGGATCTGTATGAGCATGTAGGTACCTTTAAGAGCACTGGAAATCTTTATTAGCGAGAGAGAGAGAGAGAGAGAACGCATTTGCGTTCAAGAACTCCTCCTAAATGGTAAGAGCTAGGACCACCACATGCAATATATAGCTTCCCCCTATTGTAACAAAGCAAGATAAGGGTTTGGTTGTGCCAGGAAAATGGGATGTGACTGGAATGGGATTGCTTCTCATAAAACCATACAGAAAAGAGACAGACTTACCAGGCAGGCCAAAGGCTTGCTGAGGGTACCCCCCTGCCTCCATCTAGGACTGCCCCAGCCCAAAGCATCCCATCCCCAGCTGCCCTTGAGGAAAGGCTGAAGCTTCTCCCCCATCCTGATTCCTATGGGAACATTGCTGGCTGTTCCCTTTCATCAGGGAGCAAGGGGAAAATGCAGTTTGCTGTATTCCTTATTCTGCCTGGGAAGCACGGGGGGCAGACAAACCTGGACCAACCATAGGACATGCACCCCCTCCCCCAATTGTGCCTACTGGAGCTGCAGCGGCCAGGGACAGCGGCTTCTCACCTGCGCCAAGCTGCTGTGGTGAGAGAGGGCTGGGGTAGTCCTCTCTCCCTGGGGCACTCTGAATACTGAACCCCTCATCCCCAGCCCCAGCCCAGAGCAATGATTTAAGTGAAGAAAAACAAAAATTGAGTTAAGAACCCGAGCAATGCCAGCTAAATCTTCTAGTACAATATAAGAGGTAAATAGATTCAATCCCTCCTCACCTTCTCAAGACTGGTCTCCTGGCTTTAACTTTCTTCTGTTCTGGTTCACTGTCAGCACTGGTGCCTTGTTCCCCTCCACCATCCTCTTCTTCCCCAGAAGTCTGCCTTTTCCATTTACCTCTAGGGACAAAAAACAGAAGTCAGGCAGGATAATGGAACTTCATCACTGGCTGACTAAACAGAGCATCAAGTCACCCAGTCTAATGCATGAGTTACAAGAGACAGAAAATTCAACCCCAGCACTGTTGTATAAATCACTTGCTCAGCACTGGGAATGAGAGAAAGCACCTGAGATTCATGTTCCAATTCCCTACTCCTAACCACATACCTCAGTCACCTAGACTTTACCCAATCTAGCTTTGCATTTTCTGAAGTCAGAGCGATGCTGGAAATATAGCAATATGGTACATTTAATAGCACTGTGTTTCTTACCGCTTGAAATGTAAGCTCTCCATTTTATTTTTAATATTTATTTATGCACTGTGAGCTTATCTGGGGATAAGTGGATTTTAGGACGATTGCCTTAATATTTTTGAACAGCACTGGCTTTGGAATAATGGGCATGGTCTAGGTTATACACATACGTGTGTATATTCTATGTTCTCGCATAACCTTATTCTGTCACTCCTTATTTATCAGGTTACATACAAATTATTTAAAACTCTGGATTTTGTATGATAAAATTCTCTCTTTTTTGGTCACACAAGCCTGTAAGAACATGTTGGATAGAAAAAGTGATGAATACAGTAAAGCAGGTTAAGGGTTTTTACTTTATTTTACAGCATGACATTTCTCCACACACATTTTTTTTTATATATAATAGAGGAATATGTAACTTAATATGATGACTAAAAGCCTACTTGCAAATTTCTCTAATCAAAACTTTTTTAGGAGCTGAGGACCTGAGCTTTCTTGCCAGTGCTAGAATCCTGAAAAACATTAACATTAAGCTAGTGCATGAAAGAGCCAAAAGAGCTGAAACCAACTAGAAGCAAAAAGCAAAGATGACCAGTTCCACGATGAAGCTAAGTGCAAAAGAGTAAACAGTTTTATAAATGGCAGGGACTCCCTTCCCCTACCCCTTTCAGCAAGTTGTTTCAGTTTTAATAATCTGAAGAGTCATTAATGAAAACGGATCAAACTATTTTTCTGTATTTTTATCTTTACAGTGTTGCTCAAACACAGCTTAATGCCAACTGCCTGCTAAAACTGAGAATAAAACCAAAACAGTTCAAAACCCTCTCCATAGAGACTTACGGTTTTCTCATTTGCTTCTGGCCTCTTCGTTTTGGGCTCTCATTTTCAGATTCACTACTTGCCTTTAATTAAAAGAAAAGATCACATTGTAGACCTTACTCCACATTCTTTCTTTTAGGAAGCAACAACTGAAACATGGCCTAAGCATCAAAGCAGCTCAAAGACTATTACCAGCTGTAATGCTAGAATTAAAACATGATACTGTTGTGCAACCGCACCATTTAATAACTGTGGCCAGCCATCCAATACCATTAACTTTGGATTCTGTTGACAGTGGTCATAAAGTCAGTGCAATGGCTTTCTGAGGATGAGGGATTATAAACGCAACTCAGAGAAATGGGTGAAAAACCCTACTATAAATATGCATCTTGCAACTCTGGAGCCTCAGGAAATTAACCGGCTACAATTCACCTGCAACTTATGATCAACTTCTAGTGACAACCAATACCTGTTCACTTAATGGTGGCAGCTGCAACGATCACATTACATCCGCTCTCCAAAGCACACACTGGCTTTTAAACTTACTTCAGGGTGCACTTCAAATTCAAGTTTGATCTATGAAGTCATGCATTGCTTGGGTCCTGGCAATAGCGTGCACCATGGAAGAAAGATGATAGGCTTTGATGTTTCTGGTAAGAGTTCCCAGAATTGAAGGCTGAATGCCATTCCTAGCATGTGAGAGTGGGTTAGGGTGTGGGGGAGAGACCCTGTGTTCCTTGGTCAATCAGAGCCAGATCTTGCTCTCTTTCAAGGCCTAATGTAAAGTTCATCTGTTTTCTCAGGCATTTGACTGAAGACTTGGTGGTGGAGAAAGTGTTTATAGTATCAGCTCTCATGGTTTTGTCATCCACTTCATGATATCTGGTGTTTTTCTTAAAGGCCTAGTTCTTGAAGCCAGGCAATTACATGGGCATCTCAAAGTATGTTAAAATTCTCCTATTTTCAATTTAAAAAAATGTTTCTAGCCCTGGTGTTTGTACAGAAAAACATGGGAGATGTGACCAGGCATGTCCTAAAGCTGCAAAAAAACAGACAGCAATGAGAAAGAACCTTTAAAAAAAAAACGTTGTACAACTTTATGTCAATCTCATGAGCTTTTGAGGCCTGGTTCACCATTTTAGAACACTTGGGGTTGGCACAATTGTGTTCAGTTCCATTCACTGGGTAGGCCACTGATCATTGCACTTGAGTATTTTGTTATTTAAAATTATGAATGAAAGAGCTAAGTGTCTGATGGGCACATTTTAGGAATATATAAAGTACAATTCAGTTAAAACCATGAAGTTGTTGTTTCTCCAGTTCTCAAACAGAAGCACGGAATCTTGTAGAGATGATAAAGGGCAGAAATGTCCTTTAAATAGGTTGTTCTCGCTGCTAGAATCATGTGTCCGTGACTTACTGTTCTCTCCCCCTCAACAAGACAGTGATTGGATGATTGAGAAAAAGGTGTGTTCACGCCTTTTAATCCATATGCTCCAATACCCTGAAATCAAGTTGCCTCTCCTGATTAGCTCAAGATGTATTCTCGGACTACTGCTATAATATTTTTATTTACCAAGGTATCATTAACTCAGATGAAATGTAAAAAATCACAGCCGAAGTCTTACACAAACCCTATTTTAATTTAACAAGGTCCAGTCACATAAGCAGGCTATCAGATATGGGACACGCTCACATGAACAAACCACCCGTTCTAGTGTACTTGACACTCACATATAAAACAGTGAGAAATTTCTCAGAACATATTAGAATTACAGAAAGAGGTGCAGAGATTATTTGTTTGATGCATCTTGCCCATGTGTATTCTTCCTCTGGAAACTGCTTTTTGCTGCAATACACAGACACATAACATACCTGACCATCGCTTTGGTTTTGTCATTCAAAAAGGGCACATCTGCGCTTCAAGCTGGGACTGAAATTCCCAGCTCCAGGAGACAGACCCACAACTAACTTCCATCACGCTAGCATGCTGTAGATACAATGTAGCCACAGTAGCATAGGCAGTAGGAAGGGTTAGACTTCCCAAGAACAAGCCTACCATCTGAGAGATAGGGCTAGCCACACCCACCATTGCTGCAACACTACCTTTAAGCATGCTAATTTTCTGAGCTAGTGCATGTATGTATCCTCCAGCTGGGAATTACATCCCAGCTCAAAGTGCTGACACACCCAAAGATAGTGTTTATTGTTTTATATGATGGCACTCCGATTTGTACCACCCACTCAACCATATCATGCCATATCAGCACCACAAGCTCCCAACGATTAAGCCTTCCAGTGCAGTAATTTTTTAAAGCCTCTCAGGACAGAACACCTAGTAAAGATTTTTTTCTATATTCTACTTAGAAACACTGATTTGGCCTCCATTATTTGGTTTGAGGAAGGCAATGATCGATTCAGTGGGGGTTGATTTATTGCGTTTAGTATAGACATGATGAATCGACTGCCAAGCACTCTCCTGTCAACTCTGCTATTTCACCAGTATGAGAAGCATAGGTGGAGTCAACGGAAGAGCATCTGCCATCAACTCATCACAGTGAAGACACCACGGTAAATAGATCTAAGTACATGAATAACGTAGCTGAAGTTATGTAATTTAGCTCGATGGCCCATGGTAGCATGGACCACGCCTTAGTGAAACAGTGTGTGCTGGAACATTCATTCAGGAGATCACTCGTGGAGCTTGAAGAATGGCCCCTTATTTCTGCTGTCTTTCTATTCTTTTACTTCAGTCTTTTTCCATCATCCCTCTCATTGGTCTCTTTTCTTACTTGCACTATCTCCAACTGTTTGAATCTCCACATACACACACACCCATAATCTGGTGACAGTTTTATCTGTGACAACACAGAGCCTTGTGCATTGTGGTTTGGAGTGAATTTATATTTCTGAACTAAGGACGTTAAATTATGTTTAATCAGCTAATCGAGTAGTCGATGGAATGTCCATTGACTACTCAATTAGTCAATAAGGGGGGAAACTGCACAGCCACAGCAGGGTTAGCTTTCAGGGCTGAGAGCTAACCCCACTGAGGCTCTGCCACGCAGCTCTTAATACATTTAAAAGGCAGAGCCTCAGTGGAGGATCAGACACGAGCCAAGACTCAGCTGTCCTGGCTCGCATCTGCTCACCCATTGTGCCTCTGCCCTCCTTTGCTCCCCTGAAAAGATGGTGCTGGGGGTAACCGGCTTTTAAGTTGGCTCCCCCCAGCACTGGCTCCTGCTCCCTCTCTTGCTGCCTCTGATGGTAGCAAAGGCAGGAGGGAGGGGCAACTAGTCAAGTACTGACTCGACTACTCAAGTAGTCACTTATACCTCTATTCTGAACCCATGAATAGTGCATTCAGACTGAAAGAAGGATAAACTTGAGGGAAAAAAAAAAAACTAGCCCCCAACAATCTGGTAAACAGGGCTGATAAACACTATATCATTGAGGCAGCATTTAAACAGAATCCACCATTGCTTTCAGATAGGGATGTAAATAAAAGATGGTTACTCACCTTCTTGTAACCATTGTTCTTTGGGGGATGTGTTGTTCATATCCATTCCAGTTTGGCATGCAAGCTGTTAGACGTTTTCCCTAGCAGCTACCCATCGGCTCAGCTGTGGAGCCTCTTGGAGTGGCACCAGTGTGGCGCTCTATTATATATGGTCCTGCCAACCTGACCCTCTTTCAGTTCCTTCTTGCTGGCTACTCTAATAGAGGGCAAGGTGGGTGGGTGTGAAATAGGTATGAGCTACACACCTTGAAGAACAGCTATAAGAAGGTCTTTTCTTCTTCAAGGGCTTGCTCATATCAACTACAGGTAGGTAACTCCCAAGCCTTACCTAGGAGGTGGGGTTTGAGTCAAGGAATTGCTGACCGTAGCACTGCACTGTAGCATCCTCTCTGGCTTGATGGCACTGTGCCATGTAAATGTGTGTACGGAAGACTGTGTTGGTGTTCTGCTCGTCCTCTGAAGAGTCATCTAAGCCAGAAACGCAGCCGACAAGGCCTGAGCCCTTGCAGTGTGTGCCATGATACTAGGTGGAGGGGCTTTGGATAGATTGTAGCATTGTGCAGATACAAGAGGATATTTGCTGCAAAGAGACCAGGAGCCCCTTCATTCCTTCCGCTCCCACAACAAACAGCTGGGTTGACTTTCTAAAAGACTTTGTGCCGTCGGTGTAGAAAGCGAATGCTCTTCTGACATCCAGAGAGTGCAGCCTCTGCTCATATGAGTTGTTGTGAGGCTTTGGATAAAACACAGGCAAAAAGATGTCCTGACTGGTATGGAAGTGAGACACCGCCTTTGGCAGTCTAAATTGAACTTTGTCTTTATGGAAGATGGTGTACGGTGGCTCCAAAGTCAGAGCCCACAGGTCCGATATAGCTCTAGCTGAGGTGATAGCCACCAGAAAGGCCACTTTCCACGAAAAGTACAGGAGAGTAAACAGATCACTACAGGCTCAAAGGGAGGCCCCGTGAAGCGTGAACGGACCAGGTGAAAGTCCGACATCAGGATCAGCTATCTGAGCAGAGGGTGCAACCCCTCCAGCTCTTTCAGGAAGCGCCTGACAATGGGACTGGCAAACACCAAACAACTGGACTCACCCAAGTGAAAAGCTGAAATGGCTGTCAGATGGATCTCGAGTGGCGATGTTGCGGGACCCTGCCGGGGCCTGGTGACCTTTTTGTTCACTTGCCTCAACCACCAGCAAGCACAGATGAGAGTGAGTGAACAAGTCTGAGGTATTTTCGCTCGATCCCCTTGGCCATATGTGTTTGCCAGACAGTCTTAGCGTTGGCCTGGATAGTCTTAATTATTGGCAGTGACATCCTGGAGGGACTTCTGGTGCCAAAACATTAACCATAAGGTCCTCTGTTCCATGACCCCCTCTACCTGAAAGTTCATGCTTTTGCCACCCAACAAAGGTGGTGCTGGAGTGCACCTCTACACACAAGTGCCTGCCCCCCGCCTCATCATGGGATGAGGATGAGGTCGCTGGTGGGACCAAGTTCCTCCTGTGGGGTGGGGGCATCTTGAGCCTCAGGAGCAGCAACAGGCATCAGGGCAGGTGCTGTTGGCCCTGGTTCACATGCGTGCTGAGGATGGGGGGTGGCTGTCACCTCACAGACATGGGGCTCTGCCTTCTCTGATGGGGGACTCTTAAGCACAGCATCATAAGCTTGATGGGTAGCCCAGGGGGTCCAGAAATGCCACCAAGGTGGCCACTGGGGCGCTGCAGCATCTTGCTCAGCTCTTGTCAACCTAGCTCCAGACTTGTCAAGAGGCCCCAGGGATCCCTGGACTGTGAGGAGGGCGATCTGGAGCGAAACGGCCAAGGTGGAACGGAGCACATAGGCACTAGCAAACAGCAGAGCGTCAGCTGGCCAGTGATTTGATACCACAATCAGAATCGGTGCCACAGCAAAGAGTGGTGCCCTCGAGCCACCCACAGTCTTGCGTCAGACTGATACCAGGAGATGGAGTGGTGCCGAGCACAGGAGCAGGGTCATAAGTACAGATGGCGGGCATACAGAGAGCAGTCTCCGGAGCATCACAGAGAGCAAGGCCATGACCATGAAGGCCATGAGGTCAGGGATCAGAATCTAAACCTTGAGCGAGACCAGGATCTGCTGTTCAAGGAGCCCCTTAAGCATACATGTCTCCAAGGATCAGGACTGTGGGGCCGGTACCACAAGTCAGACCAGAGCTGAGAGTCAGACCAGCGGTACTCATGGAGCAATGCCAGGACTCAGTGGCGCTGGCTAACAGGTCAGGATGCTGATGGTCCCAACACTGCTGGTTTGCCTGTGGATGGTGCCTGGCTATGGGGAAGCAGTAGTTTCTCCTGTACAGTGGGAGACTTCTGCAACATCATTTCAATGAGGCCCCTGGTGGCCCCAAAATTATCAGGGGAAAAAGGCACTGCCACCTCCTCCAGCAGCAGTTTCGGGGAGTGCAGGAAGATGGGGGCTTGCTGGAGGGTCCTAAGCCCACATGTCAGACAGTCTCCTGACAGAGGCTCAGGAAGGCCTTTCTAGTCCGGGGCTTCAAACTCCTGCAGATCATGCACTTTTCGGACTGGTGAGCCTCCCCCAGACACCTAACACAGGAGTCGTAGGGGTGGTCCGTGAGCACAGATTCTGAGCAGGAACTGCAGGGCTTGAATCCCTGAGACTTGGGCATGAGGGAACATGGGCGGGAAGGGGGAAGACCCCCTCACAACCACTTCTACAAAAGCTACCACTAACTAAAGGGATAAACTGACTAACTACAGCAACAGAAACCAACTCTAGGGACGAGTAGTGCGCTCGCTAAACAAGACAGCCGCTGTTCCAACAACCGTCACTGAGGGTGAGCAAGAACTGACAGAGGGTTGTGTCAGCGGGGTCATATCTAGAGCATCATACTGGTGCCGCTCCTGGGGGCTCCACAGCTGACTTGACAGGTCATTGCAAGATAAAACTTCCAACAGCCATGCACACAGCACACGCATACCTAACTGGAACTGATATGAATAAGCACTTGAAGAAGGATGTGTAATAGCATAAACTATGTAACCAACTAACATTTTTATTGGTTATACCGTCAAAAATTACCCAGGGAACTAACAGTATAGGGGATGCTGAGGCATCCCCACATTTTACAATGGAGTTCTGTTGCTGACCCCACCCCTGAGGAGCCCCACTGCTGTCCCTAAGTCCAGGATTTCACTGTCACTGTGTCAGCATCCCAGCTTACCCAGCAACCTGTCTGCCAGCCCCGTGCCTGCAGTCCCGGTTGCTAGTGTAGTTGGAGAACGCCACATCTGGGGCTCTGCTGCTGCCTGGCATCCCAACGCATTTAGGGTCTCAGTATGGGGCCAGCAGCAGGGACAGACCCTGGTGTGCTAGGATACGGGGCGGCAGCTGAAATGCCAGATGCATAGGGATGCCAGGAGGTAGCAGAATCCCAGGCATGGGGCCAGTAGCTTGGAGGGACTCTGGGCAGGCAGTTAAGGCCTCAGGCAATAGGGTGCGGGGGGGCATCCAGGACCCTGGTTAAAATGTAACCATTAACGTTAGCTAGTTAAACTCTTACATCTCTACTTTCAGGCCTATTACAGCAGGAAGATGGGCTGGATGAACTACTCCTACTTCTCTTTTCTCTATTATTCTGCCACGAATAAAGCTTGGATAAAACATGTATAGGCTAGATATAGGATAGATTCATGCCCTTTGTTAGCTGCTTTTCTGCCTTACTCAACCATTTAAAACATGCTTCAATTTCTCCCCCCAGGTTTTATCCCTTTCCTCACCATTTTTTTTTTTTTTTTTTGGTGCTTTATGAACAAAATAGGCTCAATTCATTCTTTCAAATTCTAGTCCTGGGGAGTTTGGGTTAGAAAAGGCCCTCACTGACTCTCCATCTCACTTCTCTTCCTTCTCACAGACTTGTAAATTCCTCTCCCTCTTCGCTAGCATTTAACATTTAAATCTCTGTGTTGCAAAACTTTAATGTCTTTTGAGACCTAATGTTTGTATAAATACTATCCAAAAAATAGTCATATTGTATTCTCACTGTCCTATGCTGAGGATTACAGATCAGTAGCTCTAAAGAGTTGGTCCTGTGGACCATCTGTGGACAATGGAGCCCTTCCTGACAGCCCACAGAATAAAATACTTATAACCATGCAGCTGGGCATGGCCCATGACAGTGTCTTTGGCTTACCTCACAGAATCATAAAGCCAGGTAACTACTGCAGATCATATTTTAGATGGCAACCTTTTCAAGACAAGGATTTGTTCATCTTGGGTCTTGTACAGGCCCAAACACATTATAAGAATTTAACAACTAATGAACAGTGATAATGCTTTCTACAGCTGAATGTCATTCAGACTTCCTACACCTCCCATGTTCGAAAATCATCTAGTTTTGCTGCAACTGTCCTTTTATGCTGCTCTCAAAATGCTGAAGAATCTAGGGTGATGAAAAGGTTAATTTTTTTCCTGCTTGACAAAATATTCCACTGGCTGTTAACAGAAGTATTTAAATCTTAAACAATAAAATAAGTCCAAGAATTTTTTAAAATAATTAATCAATATATGTAGCCTGGTAGCAAAAGACGCCTCTGCATGATAGGGGTACTGACACTGCTCAGCTTTGCAAGCCCCTACCCATTCCAACCATCAGATATTTTCTTACCACAAAAGAGTTATGCCTGTTAGTCCCTATTGATTTACTAAATGCTTTAGAATATTCTCAAAGAGCAACCGCTGTGAAATTCTCACTTCCCGCTAGGATGACTTATTGTTGTTCTGTTAAGTACAAAATGGAATACATCGGTGAGCGTGGTTCTTGCTGTGCACAGTCACGCAGTTTCAAAAGTCTCTAGTTCCTCGATGTTTTACCAAAAGTTTTCTGCAAAGCTATTTAACAAACATACAAAATTTGTCTTTCACTTCCCGATCTTCTATTCTGGGTCAGCATTACCCATCTCCGATGGCTGCTTGGTGACTTATGGTCTCAGTCCAGTTCCCAGAGGACAGATGTTCACAGCACAAAAACAACCCTGCCCAAACTGACAGTCTCAGCAGACACACCTATGACTGAATAGTCCCTAGAGACTGAATTGTCCTCTCAACCAGAAAAGGATCCCAGAAGAGACTCAGTGGGGCAAGCACATGGGGAAGCTTCTAGCACGGCTGCCTGGGCTGTTCTTGTTCTGCGGTGAAAGGATTTGAGCCTGCAATGCTGCCTGATCAATGCTTTGCATAGAGCCACACTAACACTTTAGGAAAGAATGCAAATAAAAAGCTCCTTTACATTGTGCTGGAAGCCCCAAATAGCAAATGGGCAGCGCACATTATTGAAGATGGGCTTGACCCTGCAAGGTAAAAAGCACGTACAAGGTGCAGCCCCTAGAGCTCCCAATGACTTCAGCGGGAGGCTAGGAAGCTCAGCACCATGTGGTAAATAAACTATCTTCCCCACCCCCCCTTAATTTTTATGTCTCCAAAATCAAGACTTTCCGTCTCCTCCTCATCGTGAGGCCCCGATGCTGTGCTAGTGACCATGTCACACCCTCATCAGACTCTGCTGCAGATGGGAGTCGCTCTACAGGAACCAGTTGGCCCTGCTTTGAGGGGAAGATATGGATTTGCATTTGATCAGAATTCTGTCAAGGGATTTTTGTGAAAGGGAGGCTGAAGGTTTTGGGGTTTTTTTGTTTTTTACAATATTGTGTGGTATAGCAAAGTTTTTACATCTTGGATTTCTCTTTTTGAATGGTACCTTAAAGAGTAAGGAGTCAAGGTATTGGAAAAGGAAACAACATTTGCAAAACCACGTAATATTGTAAAACAAAAAAGGACGGGACTTACCTGAGCCCCCTACAGGGCACTCGGGTCTGCAGTGGAGATCTGTGATGGGTGTGACATCACCAGCATAGTGCATGCTGGGGGCATCGCACAGAGAGGCAGCCAGCGAGTCTGGATTTTGCGGAACTTGAAAAGGAAAACAAAAGCTAAGTCAATTATGTGCTAAATGTCCTTCTTACCTGCTGCTGCTGCTATTCTGGGCATTCAGCACATGGGTATGGAATTTTCTGAGGTTAGCTGCATGGTGCAGATTACATGATCCAGTGGATAAGAAACCAAACTAGGAGTCAGAAGACCTGGGTTGTATTCCCTGACTCACTGTATGACTGTGGAAGTTACTTAGGCAACATTTTCAAACCTTGGTACCTAAGTGTTACACGTCTAAACTCATAAGCACCTTCCCCAAAAGCAGTCTGATTTTCAGAAGTTTCCAAAGGCAGCTACAGGTGCCTTGCCCCTCTGAAAAATCAGGCTGCTGACTCTAGGCCCCCTAACTTTGATCATTTCAGCCTGAACCTCTATTGTGTTTCAGTTTCCCCGTCTATAAGACAGGGAGAATGATGTTTAGCTTCCTTGGAGATCTGCAGATGAAAAGCACTGTGGAGACAAACAAGCACAGCAGCTAATTTCTCCATTTCTATAGTATTTTTCGATGGCTGGAATCATTTGAAGTTCTAGCTGCCAGATTCTAATAAGCAGATGTTTCTTTATCTCTCACGTTAAATTTAAATATAAAGGATTTTCTTTGATACTTAACGAAAAAAGTGATGGTTCATAAAGCTGAACTCACACACACACACACGCACTGATCACTGCAATCCACTCGAGGACATTGAGCAAAGGTTTTATTGTTGTGAGTTGTTTCTGGGAAGTTTCCTTTCTGTTTTTACATGGATTTCCTCTCTTCTGATCCATGTTTCTACAACAGAGCATGTCTTTCCTCAAGCCCCGTTCCAGCAATCAGCTCCATCTTAACGCCCTCACGGAGTCCAGTGACTCCAGAAGCAAATGTCCAAGTGGATCTGATTGCAAGATCGGGACCTTAATTTGCGAAATCCAGCTTGCACAAATCTGCCTTGGACTCAGTGTTTAAAAGGTGACACATATCAGAACAGCCTTTGTTCTTTTGTGGGGTTTTTTTTATTTTAAATATTCCCTCATCTCATCTTTTCTTTTTCTTACCTCTTCTTTTATATTAAATCGCGATGGTTCTTGTCTGCTTCGGTTTGATCTCCTAACCCCATAAACATCAGGATACTCTTCCCACATCTGCAAAATAAACAGACCATCAGAAGGCCTGCTTCACCCCCAATTACTGCTATCATTTTAGATAAGTTTAAGAGTGACCTTCTGATGAAACAATAATGGCATTGCCAGTATGGGGCTTTCGGTGGGGGTGGGGAATGGTTAGGTAAGTTATGGAAACTTATGAAATATGACTGAAAGAATCATGGATCATTTGACTCTATGCCTCACCAGATTTTATAACATTTTTAATTTCAGCAGTCTCCCACTATATTTATTATATTGAATTATCCCTCCCCCTAGCTACAAAACATTTCAAGGTTTGTTTATATGGTAGAAGGACAGGTATTTCAATACCCAGTCTCTCCAAGTGTCCCTATTACAAAAAAGGAACCAAAGAAGGAGCAACCCTCTGTTTTTGTATGAATGAACTGAGCTATTTATTTGAGCTATTTAAAGCTTTTTAGAATCCCCCACTCCATTTACATTAGACTTGTGGCAATGCTCAATACTTTCCCATGCAAGAGGCTTTACAGTAGAGATCCCCAAACTGTGGGGGCATGGAGGAACATTCCGGGAGGTGCAGCAGGCCTGGGCCAGCCACCACCAGGTGGGGTTTGGGAAGGTGTCAAGCAGGGAGCACCCTCCCAGTCCTCCTCTGCATCCAGTTCTGCTCCAGCCCCCTCATCAGTTATGATCTGAGCTCCTGAGTCCCAGCCACTACCCTCCGTTCTCAGCTCTGCCCCACCATCAGAGTCTGCCTCCTCACCCCACCCACCCCTCAGAACTGTGGCCCTAAATCCTGGCCCCTGGAAGGGAGGGGGCACATGACCCTGAAAAATTTGGGGGACCACTGCTCTATAGAGTCAAAAGGACAAGTCTCTCTGACCAGAAGCACCTGTCCCAATTTCTCCCCTAGGGAAAACCCCTCTGGGCTAACTGAACAGCCAGAAACATATCTGTGCAGGGCTGTGTTGCAATCTACATACTAACTGGATCTTGAAGGGCTCACTGAACAGGACTCCAGCCAAGACAGGAATTCCACCCACTCTCACAGGTCTGTGCTAATAGAAAGCAGCTGGACTTTGAAATGCCTGAGAGCAGGTGACATTCATTACCTTGACAGCTCATCACATTTTATTAAACTACTGACTGCCTCTAAAGCCCACTCTATAGCTTTTAACTGAGTCTGTAAGCAGATAGAAGCATGGTTGGCTCTGGATGCTGTATCCATACAAAATGTAGTCAGCTATAGCAGCTAATGGTGTATTGCTCTTGCCAGAGACCTAAGATGCCAAATTGTCCTCCAGTAACTAGTGTAAATGTAGATGAGAACCCCTGCCTCCTCCGCCCCCCCCCCCCATCATGCCTGCATAATTATCTGGCCAGTCCCTTCTCTTAGCATGCTGTGACAAAGAATGTCCCAAAATGCACAGTCCCATACAGTGCTGATGCTATTCTGTGCACACAGCCCCTTGTGAAGTCAGATGACCACATGTTCCTGGAACGCACTGTGGCTAGACAGTGCAACAGATGCCAAGAACTGCTACTGATACAGGTAGTGCTCCAAGAACCATCACATAAGAGTTTTGCAAATTGCTTACAACAGCATGGTGTTATACTTGTGCAGTCAGGCCCTTAAAGGGAGAAATTAAAAGAACGACAGCCTGAGGGGTGAGGTATATACAGACACATGGATGACATGGAACACTAGTATTGGTAAGCCAGCGGAGAGCAGAAAGGACATAGGCAAACCTCAAGATTGAGTATTTTTTTAAACAATGTCATTACCTGTGCTCACATGCTCCTGTTGAGTCTAATTTGGCAACTCCTTATTGCCCCCATAAGACTTAATCCCCATGTTATAGTCTCCTAAAAATATTCACTGCCATCCCACAAGTATCCTTAAAAGCACTGGCAAGAGAAGGGTACCTAAATCCACTAACAGATACAAAAATGGCACGCAGAATGAAGGCCTGATGAATGCAGGATGGTCACATTTACAAGGGGTTATCAAGAAACAATACAAAGGAGAGGTTTCTTTTAGAAAATATACCTATTGGACATTCACATACACAGAAATAAATCAGAAGCCTGTTCAATTACTTTCCGACGGATAGAAAAAAAACACCTTCCATTCAAATCTCTTTCCTCTCAAACTGTAAGGTTTTCAGAGCAGGGACTGATTCCTCCATATGTTTGTACAATGCCAACACAATGAGATCCAATTCTGATTGGGGTCTCACTGGAATAAGAATACAGTATGATAAATATTCATTGCACTGATTGGTCAGTGGATATAATTCCAACAGCCCCAAACAGCTAAACCCAACAGAGGCAGGAAGTAAAATGTCTACTGCTATAGGAGTTCAGGAAGATGGGCACCTTCGTCATTTGAAAGTGCTCCAACCAGTGTTCCTGGTAAGCTGTGCACTTGTGCAGCCACTCGGAGATTCAAATGCTGCCCAACTCATTAAAAGAGCACCCAAAGCTAGGTTTTTTGTTTCTACTGGTGGTGCACATTTGCACATGCCTGAGTGCACATATTTATTCTGCACATGGGACAAAAAAAGATCTGCACTTAAATGGAAAAGATTAAAGGGAACATTGGCCCCAACCGGTTCAATGTCTTGTTTATATTATTTAGAAACCTGCATATGGATCTGTTTTTTTTGTGAGCTGTTTTAATGTTCATCTTCTAGAGATGTGCTGCTAAGAGTCCATAAAGGAAGAGACATAACTTCTTTCGGCTCCCACTGAACAACAATAAAACAGAGTTAAGTTTTTGTGTTACTGTTACTGACTTAAAAATCCATCCATCCTTCCCACTCTTAACACGTGAGACTCAGCTAAAACCTGAGTGGGCAGCATAATGGTTCTCAAGTGGCTGAGCTGAGATGGAACTTCTGTTACGTACAATTAGAATTCAGTATTTAGTCACTTGAAGGGTTTAGACTTCAGGCACTATTCTTCCCCAAGACCTAGAAAACAAACTAGCTTTCTCCAAGAACTTACATGAATGTGTTGTATTTGGACTTCGTGATCTGGGACTTCAAACCACAAATGGCAATAATAATACAGTCATACAGCACACAAAGTATAGACAAGTTAGTCTGACCTGATTCCTTTTCTACTGCATTTGCATGTTTCCACACCCCAATGGACACTCTCACTCTCTTTTCCCAATTCACTCTCCATTGCACTTGACTACTGAGACTGCAAATAGTCAGATTATTACTTTAAAAGTGTTAATTCAGATAAATCTGTTGTTTTTACAGTACTGGCTGTATCCAACACTAGGGTCAAAAACTTAATTCAAACATGAGTTCTTGACTTCGGGCGGGGGGAGGAGGAGGGGAGGGATGACAACAGCAGGGTGAGCGCAATCGCCCAGCCCTTCCTACATGGCTACATGGGAGAAGGATGCTGGCTACACCTGAGAGAGATCAGCTGGGAGGGGTGATGTCCATTATGGAAAGGTGAGTATTACGGATCCAGAGGAATCAGGCAACAGGAAATCTACCTCCTTTTTAAAACCACAATGATGGAATTAAAATAGTGAGCTGAGGGGAACGTGCATCCATGAATACTACTCCTGGGGGAATTCTGCAATTGTTGTATTTGGAGCCATAATAAAATTGCAGAATTCCCTCAGGACTAGAATACTGGACACAGGTTCCCATCTTTGAGCATATTCCACTAGGAAGCTTTACAACTTTTACATATATGAGGGGGAACCAGATGAAATAAAGAAACCTCTTTACTGACAATTCATGCCTGCTTCCTTCATTTTGTTAGTCAGCCCTGTCACTTTTCTATCCCAGCTGCAGAATGTAAATCTCAAGCTGTCACACATGAACAGTCACACAAACTCTCCTATTTGCATATATTACACAAGCTGGTTGAGATGTACATGGAGTGACTGACAAGGTGCCCGAGGAAACCAGCATCAGGAAGGCAGCTTTTTCTGAGCTGGTTTAGAGAAGGCTGGCAAAGTTTCACTAGTGTGCTGCTCTCTGGTCCTTCATTCTGGCCTGGTTAGATGCACATGGCGAGTTAGTGACAGGAACGATACCTTTTTTACATCTGCTATCCTTTCCTTCTTGCTGGCTGGTTTTTCTTTGGTTTCAGGTGGGATCTGCTGAGATTTCGAACCTGTTGACTCACTTCCAGATTCAGACTGGCTTTCAGAGGACTCGGAGCTGCTGTTTGACTCACTGCCATGCTCACTGCCTTGTTCGCTCCCCTGCTCACTTTCAGATTGGCTTGCAGAGTCAGAGCCAGAGGCTTCTTCGGATGCTGAGTGACTAATGGTAAAGAAACAAGGAATTAAATTTAACTGCTCTACAACAGCTAAGAAATAACCTCTGAGCAAACCTTAACTATATCCAAAGTACAATAAATACTAGGTACATTTTAAAAAGTCAGCTAGGGGTATAAATTGCCCTGCCTAACAATAATACTCTGCGCTGTTATATCAGAGTCAGATGCAATTGATCTCCCAATAGAGGATGCGTGTTTGGTACATAAGGAAGCAGACGGACTATCCATTACCTACCTCTGGTCATCTAAAGAACCAAAGATGGGCTGCAGAAAGAGCCACAACAAGGTTATCTCAAGGAAACATATTCTCAATATAAGAACTTGTTCTGTTCACAGCAAGATGCAGTATGTTATGTTGGGATATGCAGTCTCCATGGATCGTACCATCAGATTAAAAATTAGTCTAGCCATGAGCTCTGGGATAGCTCTATTCCTTTCCAATTTAGCAGCCAAATTAGGACCATATCAGATCAGACTGGTGCTAAGGGCAGAGACAGTGTGCAGAGCTTCCCTGGTCCCCTGTATGCCGAGGAGCTGCAGAAACCTGCTGACTACTTCCCAGGAGTCACGCAGAGCCAAGGCAGGTGAGAATCCTGCTTTATCCTCACTGTACCGTCAGCCAAACTTAACAGTCCAGTCAGTTAAGAGCTGCTAAGATCCCTTCTTGACCAGTGTTCAAGTCAAAAACCAGATACCTGGCCACCTCATATGTAGCCTTCCAATGTAATAAAAAGAATATTGTGAAAATAAGACTATAAACTCTATGAGACAGGGATTATCTTTTTGTTCTTTGTTTATAAACAACCTAGGAGAATGGGGCTCTGGTATACAAAAATGCGATACTCTGTGTGTGTTTGAAATTATAAAAGAACAAAATGCATCTAGTTTTTGTTCATATTAATTTAAGCAGAATCAATGCGTTTTAAAAAATGGCAAAATTTACAAGAGCAGAAGCAAGAATACCATATAAATGATAAAATTACATAGAAATCAATGTACTTTTGCACAGTAGCTAGCAGTGACATTAAAATAGAATTCATAAATCTTTCCACATATAAATAGAAAAGATTAAAATATGGAAATAAAGAGGGTTCTATTTTTCAAAGGAATTCTTTTATGAGTCCTTGTAAAAACTAAATCTCCTTTATACAAAATATAGGTCTACTAGCCAGAGTGAGACTACATCCCCAGCCAGTCATGAATAAATACATCCCAATAAATTGCCTATGTAAATCATTACTGGAGAACAGAACTGTATTTTCTCATACAGCTAGCAGAGGGCAGCAGCGAAACACTGTATGAAAAACAGCTCCAGAAATTTCTCTGGTTCTGGGCTCTCAGCCAGATTTCCAGTCACCATTTTAGAACATTTATCTTCCACCATCTTACAGTCTTCCCTGCTCTTGTGATTTCTGGTTTGCTTTCTGTCCCAAAATGGAAGAATTTGAAATTAAAAGAAAAAAAATGAGCTATGAGGGAAGATTTCAAAACCTGGAGGAATAAAAATTATTAACTTCTAAGTAATGTTTAAAGATGAGCTCACTGAAGTTTGCTTTACCTACTTCACTTTGGCTTTAAAAGTGGGAGGAATATTTAAACTCAGACTATTACCCCTTCCCCCAACTCTGTTCTAGAATTGGAAAAACAAGACACACCACTTTATCAATTGGCTTCTCCTATACTCTCATGGCTTCGCCCCCAATTCTAGTCCATACAAAATACAGCCCTTGCTAAGGTCGTTTTACCTGCCTGCACTCAAATGTGTCACACGTCTCTGAATCCTTCCACTGGCTTCCATTTTTCCATCACCTCAAGTTCAAGTTTCTTGTCTTCACCACCTTCTAGGCTCTCCCCCATCTTTGCCCTGGCCTGTTTACTGGCTCGGCTCTTTTCATGTTCGTCCCCTCCCCCTCCATAACAACATCTTTATTTTCCCTTCAACCACCATTTGTTCACTTCTCTTACAGCAACCTTTGTGTCCTCTCTCAGAGATTGAATGCCCTCACTATATTCATCCCTAAAGTTACACCCTCTCCTCTTTCATTTAAGAACAGTCCACTCTAGACCCTCTTATTAGCAACTAGGGAGGGCTGATTGAAAATGTTCTGCTGAAGCTGTTTCTTGTGGGAAAATTGGGGTTTCAATGTCTAAATGT
Organism: Pelochelys cantorii; assembly: GCA_032595735.1. NCBI lineage: Eukaryota > Metazoa > Chordata > Testudines > Trionychidae > Pelochelys > Pelochelys cantorii. The sequence continues at coordinate 34,191,284 of CM064338.1, read as the reverse complement.
TTCAAGAAAAGTACTTGCTTTCCGTGGCAATTTAGAATTTTTAGTCAAAATCTAAACACTCAGAAGAGTAAAACATTTCTAATTGGGAATGCGACATTGCACCTTGCAAGAAGTGTCCCCATTCTCGGTTGGCCAAGCTCCTCAGCTGGTCTGCATTAGGGACGTAATAGTATAGTCAATTAAATGATTAATCGATAAGCAAAAGCTTATAGGTTAATACTAGAGACTAGACGCATTTCCCTCCCCGACCCTTGGTAGTAAATTTTTTAGCAGGCTGGCTAGCAGCCCGGCTCAGTTCTAGCTCATGCCAGGTCTAGAACCTACCCTTGCTGTGGCTCTGCATTTAAAGTGTATTAGGAATCAGGTGGGCAGGCAGCCCAGCTCAATTCTGGCTGGTGCTGGGTCCAGGAGCTCAGACCCTCCTTTGACAGGGGCTGCGGTCACCCCATGCTGTTGCCTCTTTATCAGAGGCAGCAGCACTGGATGACATGCAGCCAGTCCACAAAGGGAGCTGGTTTTTAAACTGGCTCCCCTCGCTGCCGCCTGGCACGCCGTGAAGCCTCTGATACAGTGGCTGCCAGCCCCTCCCCCGGGGACTATAGAATAGTGGACTAACAGATAAAAAAATCATGAGGTTACTTGACTATTCAATTAACCGATATTTACCATCCCTACTCTGCATCTCCCATATATGCACCACGGCAAGGGACTCCCCTGATGAACTGCCTCCCCTCTCAAAGGCTATTTCTACACGACAGGCTTCTTGCACAAGAAGTTTTTTTGTAGAAGAGATCTTCTGCAAAAACTTCATGTGCAAGAGCGCGTCCACACTGCAAAAGCACATCGAAAAAGCGATGCACTTTTGCGCAACAGAATGTCCAAACTGCATGGACGTGCTCTCGAAAGGAAACTCTGATTGCTATTTACAGAATGGCCACCAGGGCACCTGTGCTTTTTTCGATTGCCTTTTTTTGTGGGGAAAAACCCTGTTCCCTGTCCACACGCACCTTTTTGCGCAAGAGCTCTTGCGCAAAAAGGAGTCTTTCCTCGTAGGAGGAGGAATACCTACACCGGAAAACCCCTCTGTTCTTTCGTTTTTGCCGGACGTTCTTGCGCAAAAAATCTGTAGTGTAGACCTAGCCTAAGAGAGGACTGAAGGGTGCAACACTGGAAATGCTGTTCAACCAGGTAGCGCAGCAGAGAGGAGAATGTCAGCTTGAGGTGCCCAAACTACAACACCCAAAAAGTAAAGCGGCAGTATTTCCAAATCAAGATTTCAATGTTTGGCCAAAATATTTTTGTATTCAAATTTCCACTGAAAAAAACAAAATTTAGGGGTAAAAAGAAGGAATCACCATTTCAAACAGCTTTATTAGCACTGGCTACAAGTTTAACAACAATAATGACTGGTTGAGGTCCAGGTGGCATAGCTGATATTTACTTAAAAACACAAAAGTCTTATTCCTCCCTGCTTTGTCTGTCGAGGTTCTGACATCTTGTGGGGCAGAGACCACATCTACCACATTGTGGCTAACACCATAATGCAAATACAGGTTAAGAATAGTAAAATCTCAAAACTTGTTTCTTTAGAAAGAGGAATCGGCCATACATGTTTGCAGGTGTGTATACATACTTTGATAAACCCTTAGAGCTGTATATATTTGGAGATTAAAGTTCCTCAATTAACACATATTTTAGAGAGAGACTTTTTTATGCAAAATTGGGCACAAGAGCAAAGCTATTTTCAGCTATGCTATGAGGTAGTCCATATGTGGAAATCGCTTTGGGCCCAACCCAACACCCACTAAAGTTAAATGACAAACACCTACTGAAATAGTCTCAGAGGGGTAGCTGTGTTAGTCTGTAACTTAAAATTTTTTTTAAAACGAGCGGTCCTGTTAGTCTCTATGGGTGAGTCTACACTGCAGGGCTTAACTCGAAATAAGCTACGCAAATTGAGCTACGTCAATTGCGTAGCTTATTTTGAAATAGGGAGTGTCTACACAGCACTTATTTCGAAAGAGAGCACTCTTCTTCTGACTTCCCTTATTCCTCACTCAATGAGGGGAACAGGAGTCGGAGTAAGAAGTCCTCCAACTTGACAGCATTTTGACACTATTTCGAAATAACTGCCTGCTGTGTAAACGCGGACAAAGTTATTTTGGAATAGTGCTAGTTACTTCAAAATAGTGTTGCAGCGTAGACGTACACTAAGATGGTACAGGATTACTCCTTGTTTTTTAAGTTTACCTCTTGAGCTAAGTACAAGTTGGGTTGGCCTCTTTATGGGTAAATGTGTCTACGAATTTAGATCCACCAAGACCCAGAAAAGAGGATTCCCGGTGTCCATTTGTATTCTGGTCTGTAACTCTTTCCTCATGAGGCAGATATGTCTGATCTGGGAAAAATTCACCTATGGCTGAAGAATAAAAGGAAATAATCCTATTTGCATTCAAGAAAGAACTAGCTTAGTAACAACTCTAGGAGCCCACTGGGTCATCTTTTTGCAACCATGCATCTTAAAGAAGTTTACAACAAACATGTAGGAAGCCCGGATGCCCCAATGACTGCTCTAGCATTTTACAGCTGGGCAATAGGACTCAATTTTGTAAACTTTTTAATATAAATCACACTCCAAATTTTTTTTTGCATGATGTACTATAGTGTGAAGATTAGAGATATGTTTTCACAGGGCCACAAAGAGGTTTTGGGGGGGGATTTAGGGCAAAGTCTGAAACTGAGGCCTTCCTCTTCCAAACAAATAAAAGTGCAACAGAGAGGGGATGGACAGTGGGCCTCCCCACAGTGGCAGCTTCTGTCCCATGCAACTGAGCCTGAATCCCCACTCCAGGCACTGCAGCCCAGCGTACAGGGTGGCAGTGCACACTCCTCCCGCAAGTGTAAACAATGCGGTAAACAATGACTGCCTTAGTGTGCGAACAGCCCCCAGCAAGGGATGAGCACCAGTTACTTCAGCCAGAAAAGTCACATGGCGCCATACCAACCGCCAGGGCACAGCAGGTCCTCCTGTCCTGAGGAAGGGAGTTGGTAGAAA